>JAUNZO010000344.1:2400000-4800000 GCA_031894775.1 Chloris gayana
TGTATGCACATGGCATCATGATAACGACGCAAACCCCGATGATACTTTGTGGCTTGAATCAAAGCTTGATCTCGTTAATTCTTCTCCGACAATCAACTCAATTTGACGTTGGCCTTCATACTTCTCTTCATCATAATACCGCACTCCAGCTGACACCATATTTACTTACGTGGGCAACATGGCTTCGGATCCATATACCAGAGAAAAAGGAGATTGTACTTGTAGCTTGACTAACATTTGTACGCAATCCCCATAATACCCAGGGCAATTCCTTAACCCACTTTCCAGCATATGGCTTTAAACGGTCAAAAATTTTGGGTTTAAGACCGGTTAAAATCATACCGTTGCCACGCTCAACTTGTCCGTTGCTCTGCGGATGCGAAACCGAAGCATATCGTATCTTGACTCCCGGACTTTCAGCATAATCCTTGAAGAATTCTGAAGTAAACCGAGCCCGTTATCGGTAATTATATTATGCGGAACACCAAAACGTACAAAGATATTCTTTAAGAACTAGATTGCCCGAGCGAGTGGTCATGCTAGTGATAGCTTCAGCTTCAATCCATTTAGAGAATTTATCAACTGCCAAAAAATATGAGTAAACCATCCTAGCGCTTTCTTTAATGGTCCGACAATATCCAGCCCCCAAGTTGAAAAAGGCCAAGTCATTGGGATTTTTTGGAACTCATGAGCTGGAGTATGAGGTTGTCGAGCGAAGAACCGACATCCCTGGCAATTTTAACCACCGTATGTGCATCACCGGTAGTTCTAGGCCAATAAAAACCTTGTCTCAACCAAAGTCTTTGATGAAACGTGATTACCACAAATCCCCTTGTGAATTTCTTCAAGTAATTGAATGCCGTCGGAAAGAGATACACACTTCATCAAGATGTGGACTCCACGTCGACAAAGTTCTCCTTCAATAATCAAGTAACTTCTTGCTCGAACCTCCGAGTCTTTGCCGCTCGACTTTGTCTTCCGGAGTTTTACCAGATTGCAGATATTCAAGTTACGGAGTACGCCAATCGGAATCCATAATCACCACCTCGGGTAACTCGCTCTGCTTCTTCTCGCTCGTAATTTGTTTTGAGCCCCTTGGCCAACCTCATGTCTGTAAGATCGCCTCCCGGTCTTCGCCTCCGAGACTACGTATGTTGTCCGTATTTCTTTAATAGTGGCCTTGTGATCCATCTTAATAGATGGTTTACTTAAAACTCGAAGAAAGACACCAGGTGGTACCGCTTGTCTCGAAGATCCTAATCTTGCTAATTCATCCACAGCAGAATTATTTCCACGCAAGTATATGAGAAAAGCGCAGACCATCAAACTTGTCTTCAAGTTTCCTTACCTCTTGGCAATAAGCTATCATATGGTCATCATGAGTGTCCCGTACTTTGTTAACTTGACTAATCTCCATATATATCCAATCGTTTAACTCCTAGTGAAATAGCTAACCGAAGTCCATGAATCAAGGCCTCGGACTCAGCGAGTATTATTTGAAGCACGGAAAATATATCTCGTAATACATATCTCAATGGTTCTTTACGTAGAGTGAGAAGCACAACTCCAGCCCAAGCGCTCGAAAGCTGCAGGGATCCATCAAAATACATCTCCCAATACTCCAAATTCTGAATTGCCGGTGGCACTTGCGTTTCAAGCCACTCGGTAGTAAAATCAGCCAATGTCCGTCGTTTAATACTCGTGCGTGAAGAAAAAGTGATCTCATACTGACCAAGTTCTATAGCCCACTTGGCAACATGTCCAATAGCCTCTCAATTACGCACTATATCCCCAATAGCAAACCCAGTCTTGACTTCGATCGAGTGTGCTTGAGAATAATGTTTCAACTTCCGAGAAGTTATCACTACAACATATATCAATTTTTGTAACTCGGAGATATCGCATCCGAGACTCGGTTAAGACTTCACTTACAATGTATACCGGATGTTGAACCAGCTGCAGATGTCCTTCCTCCTTCCGGTCAACCGACAATACCGTACTCACGACGTGAGTGGTTGCGGATATGTACAATTGAATGGTCTCATCGAGGTTCCGACGGTATTAAGACCGGCGGATTACCGAGATATCCCTCGAGTTGATCAAATACAGCTTCCGCTTCATCTCGTCCAGATCAAACTTATCCTGCTTCTTGAGCAGTTTAAAGAACGGAAGGCCTCCGACCTCCGAGTCTTGAAATAAAACGACTAAGTGCAGCCATACAACCGATCAACTTTTGTACATCCTTCAAATAGTTTGGAGCTTTCATGTTAACAATTGTTTGGGTCTTTTCTCGGATTAGCTTCAATGCCTCACCACGGCACCAAATAACCCGATAACTTCCCGGAACGAACTCCAAATACACACTTACCAGGATTGAACTTCATAAAAAAGTTCCGCAGATTATCGAAGGTCTCTGCCGGGTTAGAGAGAAGATCTTCGACTTTCCGAGATTTCACTACTATATCATCGACATAAGCTTTTCCGTTCCTTCCAAGTTACGAATCCGGACAGCGTTGCATGCCACGCCGATAAGTGGCGCATGCATTTTTTAAACCAAACGACATCGTTGTGTAGCAATATGCTCCAAAGAGAGTGATAAACGCAGTCTTAATCCGAACCTCAACCTTCGGGGAATCCGATGGTATCCGGAATGAGCATCACGGAAGCAAAGACGCCGCAGCCGGCGATCGAATCAACAACTTGGTCCATCCGAGGCCGCGTGAAAGGGTCTTTGGGGCAAGCCTTGTCAAAATCAATATAATCAATGCATGTTCTTAACTCTTTAGTATTCTTTTTTGGTACAAGAACCAGATTGGCAAGCCAATCTAGATGATACACCTCCCTAATAAACTTAGTTGCTAATGATCTAGTTATCTCCTTCTTAATCGCCTCCTTGCGGTCTTGAGAAAACCTTCGGAGCTTCTGTTTCACTAGCTTCGCATCGGGACGCACCAACAATGCATGATCAATCTTCTCCCTAGGGACACCCGGCATGTCAAAATGCTGCGATGCAAAGACATCCCTATTTTCCTGGAGGAAAAGAGTGAGCGTGTTTTCCTATTTGTCCCCCAGGTCAGCCCCAATATGGGTGACCTTGGAGCGGTCTGTCTCATCAAGCTGAATGATCTTGGAAGCGACCGCATCGGTTTTCACTTTCTCGTTAGCAGCCTTCTTAGATGGAACTTCTTCTTCGAGTGAAGCCAGCACCGATTGTCCGCCGCTTGTCCGATCTCTCGGCATTCTTCCTCCGGATTGACTCGAGTGGCCAACTCGGTGCTATGTAATTCACAAGCATACGCTGTCTTAATGTCGGACCGGAACGATAAGACCCCGTTGGGACCAGGTATCTTCAACATCGAGATACGATAGTTGGGGATGGCCACAAACTTGGCCAAGGCCGGTCTTCCTAGTATAGCATGGTATGCTTGAATCAATATCTCGCTACCCGGAAGACGATGTTCTCCCTTCCGTAATTCTCTTTCCGTGACATCCCTTCCGGGACACCCAGGAGTCGGTACAGGGGAACACTCGACAAAGCGAGTTACAACAGTTCATCATCTCATACAAGCCGAATATATACATCATGGTATAATACAATCAGGTTTTCGAAATACAAACATTGTGCAGCGGAAACATAATACAATACCGAAGTTTAGAACACTAAAAGTCCGGCGAGTGGAACTTATTCTTTTTACAATAAAAGACAACTAGGACGACTAACGCGATGTACCGAGCCCGTCGTACATCACGATCCTCATCCTTCACGGAGTCGGGATCCGTTCCCACCTGGAGGGAACCACCCTCGGGCACTCGCTCCTCCTCCGGAAAGCTACCGTACGAGTCGTGGTAGTACGACTCATGGCCTGAAAACATAACAAACAAACCCTAAGTAATCTAATACTCAGCAAGACCGATCCGTCAACGAGCACGCTAAGGCCGACGCCTAGTATGCAAAGGCTTTATGGTCGTGGGGTTGAGTTTCTTGTGAAAACAGCACTAATGGTGGATCCTTACTTTCAAGTTTTAGCTCAAAATTAAGTTTATTAGAAACCAATGTTTTGTAACAATCCTAATAAATAAAAGTGCATCTCATATCATTATTCATCATGTCATCATGTTGCATTTGTAAAATAATTAAATTTTATGTCAAGTATGCACATAAAATATCAATTAGACCTAAGTAAAGTAAGCTCTTAAAAAGAATTTAAATAAAAGTAAATTATGGTGTTTAACATTTTTTGTTGATTAAACCTAAGAATAAGAGATTTATGGAGTTTCTATGAAATTATTTTCCTTTATAAAAATGTCTACAAGAAATAATTAAAGCTTTCCTTTTTATTTTGAACATGAATTTTTAATCCGAAAAATATTTGGAATTTGAACCTAGACCTAGAAAGAAAAGTGTTGGAAATGTTTTTATTAACACCCCTGATTTTTTTTATAAATTTTTTCCGAGCTCGGGAAGGGTGTTTTTTCAATTAATCAAAAATAGGAGGGCTTTTTGCAAAATTACCGGGCCAGGGCCCGGTGCCGGCCTCTCCTCTCTCTTCTCGCTCGGTGCCGCTCGCCGCCGTTGCCGCTTCGGCCGCGCGTCCACGCGCCCCCCCACGCAGCTGCTTGCTCGTCCACGCAGCTGCTCGCTTCACCTCTCTCGGCAGGGATAAAGCTCGAGTCGTCCCTATCCCTTCCCTCTCTCTCTCTCTTTTCTCTCCACACCTCCCCGCCATTGCCGCCTTCTCCGGCTCAATGCCGGTAGGCCGTCCGAGTCGCTTCCCATCCAAACCAACACCCCCACAAGCTCCGCAACGACCTACCGCAGCTCCCAGGGCCATCAATCGAGGCTAGCCGCCGTAGCTCGTCAAAGCGCGAGCTTTTCCTCTCCGGGACCTCACTCGTCGATTTCCCGCCGCGCCCTCATATTTGCACCCGGTGGTGAGCCGTTTATCCTTTTTCTTCTCCTTGATTATGCGCAACTCGTTGCTCTATGTTCTTGATCGCTCATCACCAAGTTTGATCCACAGGGAGCCATGAAATCACCGTTCGCCGGAGCTCCACCGCCGCCGTCCGCACCATCCACGGTGAGCACCAACCTTCGGCCGTTGTCAAATTCCTACGACCCCTTGACAAGCTTGCGCATGTGCGGTAGAAGCTCTCCGCACATTTTTCCCTAAATTTCAGCAACCACGGCGAGCTCCGCACCCTGCCGGAGCACCGCCGCGCCCGTACCTCGCTGCCGGCATGCTTCCGGGTAAGCTCATGCTACTTCATCACCACTCGCTGAGTTCGCCGGGTCGCGTAGATCGGTTAGGTAGGCTCGCAGATGAGCTTTGGCTCAACGCCGGCCATCTTCGGTGGCCGCGCCGCCGTGCCATGGCTGCCGTGGTGGCACCACACCGCGGACCACACGCGCAGGATCACGTGTGGCCACGCGGGATCGCGTGCGGCCCAACCTCGTGGCCCGCGTGTGGCACGAGAACCCTTTTCTATTTTCGAAAATACGTAGAAAAGTAAATAAAATTCAGAAAAGTGTGAAACCAATTTTGTTAGCTTCAGAAAAATATTCTCTACCTATCTATGAAATAAAATATTCATTTCGAGTATTTTAATTTCATAAGTATTAATTAATTGTATTCTTTAATTAATAGAAGTTATAATTTTATGCTAATTAATATTTAATTTTAAGGAAAGATTTTGATTAAATGAAGGAGATACTACGAGACGAAAGTGTTTATGAAAAATGTTTCCCAAAATTAAACATAAACATCATCATTTCATGTGATCATAATTTATTAATTCTCGTGTTATTGCACATCATTAATTAATTATTAATTGTTAATTAACAAACATATCGATAAAATCATTGCACATCATATCATATACATTCATGCACGCATGGTTGTGATTCGTGATGTATTGTTGGTCGACCTAGGTCCCGACGTGATGGAAGTTCCGTCCGAGGCCGAGGCAGAGACGAGAACGTCGAAGTCGACCCAACCACCGAGGAAGCTAACACCGACGTGAATCGAGGCAATCCTACCTATGTTTTAAATTATTTTTATTTTATCACAAAGTTAAGTTATGTTTGTGCATTAGGTGATAGGGAATGATTGACACCCTAGATGCATGAGATAGGATTCCTTTTATTCCTTTTAGTCGCAACGGTAGATGTTTTAGGTGATCTTAAAGCATGGAGGCTTTAAGTGTTTGATGTGTTGTCGTTATCTTAAAAAGGGTGTTAATGAATTTGAGACCGGACGGGCCATGTAGGAGAAAGGGCAAGACGGAGTTGAGGTCTTGCAAGGTGGTAGCCCCGTCCGTGTCGGTCAAGGACCGTACCGTTGTCGGCTTAGTTGAACAAGTTTGAACGTACCGTACTACATGCTGGTGTAATGGGCCTAGCAAGCTGATGTACCATACCGCCCCGGAGATGTAGCGTAGCCAATTCTATTTAGTTGGCTGTTAGTGAGATTGGAGTCTCACGGGAGGGAAATAGGTCGGCCATGGAGGAAGTCGTGGAGTCGCCATATTCCCGGGAGAGTTTGGAAACGGCTAGTCTTCTGCCGGTGTTAGCGGGAAAAGTTGTCGTATACGACCAATGGGGTGCGTATACATCGTGTAGTCAGGTTTTGCCAGCTGGTATAAAATCGATTCGTATCGTTGTCCCTCGCAGTAATGAGTACTTCTTGTTTAGCTCGTCGCATCGTAGTAATCAACCGAAAGATGAAGATGGGAGTTGAAAGGACTCGTTAGTCGGAATTAATCTTTTCTCGAAACTTGATTGCAGTAGTTGTAGACTGAAAACGTTGGGTTCTAATAAACTTAATTGTGAGCTAAAACTGGAAAGTAAGGATCAACCATTAGTGCTGTTTTTGCAAGAAAGTAAACTCCACAGCCATAAAGCCTTGCATACTAGGCGTCGGCCTTAGCGTGCCTATTGACGGGTCGGTCTTGCTGAGTATTAGAATACTCGGGCTTTGCTCGTTATGTTTTCAGGACCTGAGTCGTACTTCCACGACTTGTACGGTAGTTTCCGGAGGAGGAGCAATGTCCCGAGGGTGGTTCCCTCCAGTGGCGAACGGATCCCGACGCCGTAAAGGTGGAGGATCGTGGTGTACGACGAGCTCGAGTACATCGCGTTAGTCGTCCTAGTTGTCTTTTATTGTAAAGAGAATAAGTTCCGCTGCTAGACTTTTAGTGTTCTAAACTTCGGTATTGTATTATGTTTCCGCTGCACAATGTTTGTATTTCGAAAACCTGGTTGTATTATACCATGATGTATATATTCGGCTTGTATGAGATGATGAACTGTTGTAACTCGCTTCGTCGAGTGTCCCCCGTACCGACTCCTGGGTGTCCCGGAAGGGATGTCACAGCTGGTATCGAGAGCAGTTCAGGGGCAACAAGTACATTGTTCGCAAGCTCGTTTTCAAAACTAAACACGTTTCGAGTACGAGAGAGTACGGAGCCCTATAAGGATGTAGAATAGTTAGATTTTTCCTAACCGTTCGACGTTCGGGTTTTGGGTAGTACTAACTATTCGTTGTAGTTTCGTGTACTATAGTTTGTATAGTTAGTCTACCGAGCATGCATCATGTCATATTGAGTGGTAGAATAAAAGCTGGGGATAGACTTAGCTAGTCTCGTAGTACTTTATTAGGTTGTCTTTTCGTGTTCTTTTCTCGTGGGAAGAAGTGTTTAATCAGTTTAAACATGTTCCCTGCAGATGCCGATGCCGCGTGTTAGGAAGCGTGTTCGGAAGGAGGAGGACCACCACCTGGAGGCCCAGGTGCGAGTCGACACCGTCGGATCGGTGCTTGGAAGAACTGCTTCCGTGTGGACTCGTCGGGAGATCCGGAGGTCTCATGCACGGACTGCCGAGCTGGAGGAGTAGTTGATGGAGGTTACCCACGACCGTGACGGGTTTCACGGGATGTCTATCGCCCTGGACGAGCAGCTGGTCACGGTTACAGCCCAGCGTGACGCCAGCCCGACCCGGCAGAGCTGGCAGGAGTGATCGCACGGTGTAACCACGCTGTGGAGACCCCGATCGAGATCGAGAACCAGATGCAGGAGCTCGAGGCGATGTACGACGGACCGGCCGAGGCGCACCACGAGTTATTGCACGACCACGACGAGCTGTTCGGGCAGTTTCAGCAGCTACAGCAGCAGCACCAAGGTTCGCCCGACGACACCGAGGAGATCTCCGGTGTGGACTACGAGCCACCACCGACCCCACCGGAGGAGGACACCGAGTCGACGCCGACGACCACTCGCCGCCGGCTTAGTTAGTGTTGGGGTAGTGCTGATGTAGGATAGCTATGGCAGGAGTAGGATGGTAGCCACATTTTTCCGATGTAGGTCGGACCGTAGCATAGGGTAGTAGCCGATGATGGTAGTATGGCGAGTGTATGGAAAAGTTGGATCAGATGTGTAAAACAAATAATGTAAAAAGGAAAATGTGGTAGTGCATAATATATATGCAGTTGTTAGTGTAGTAGAAAAGAGTTTGCTGAAATACTTGGATTGGTTTCTGCCTATGCTTGATACGCTTATTTCTCCACGAGAGATGGACAACACAAGTAACGTCATCGGTGACGTGAGAGGACGGGTGGAGGATGCTCGTCTATCGGAGTTGGAGAGGCAGCTGAAGGAAAAGGAGGAGTTGTTAGCAATTAGAGAGGCGCAGTTGTTGAATAAGGAGGAGCAGATTCAAGTCAAGATCAACAAGCGGCGACCGCAAACGCCATGATTCACCGGTTAGAGCAAGATTTACTCCAAGCACACAATGCGCTACCGAACGAAGAGATTGGACAGCAACCACACGATAATGAACCAAAAGTAAATGAGAACCCCGTAGTAGAGGAATCCGAGGAAGAAGAGGAGGATCCTGAAGAAATAATGGACGTGGACTCGGTCATAGATTTCAAGGAGATTCCACGACCGGAGGATGCGTAGTCCGAGACAGGAAGTTCCAAGAGTCCGGAAGTGACGTCCGGGATTCTCGAAGAAGAATAGAGTGTAGCGAATAACGAGTAAGGAAGTTAGTATGTAATATAGATATCGGTGTAATAACGAGCGTAGTGTGACCATGCACGAGTGTCGTAATAAGGATCATTGTAAAGTGGATGACTGGATATGTGCTTATGGATTTGTTGGTTGTTATAATAAAAATGTTGTTGCATGAAAGTTATCTTGGAAATTTCTCATCCATGCATTCCTGTTCCTTCCATAATTATGTTGGAATTGAGATGTCCGAAGTAAATTTTTCTTGGACAGAATGGTTGGAACAAGGAGAGGCGATGAGCCGAAAAGTTCTCGGCGAGGGGCGGGAACACCACCACCACCCCCAACCTTGGCACGAGGTTATTGCAGCTGTGCTTGGACCCCCAAGCTGAACAGCGGGAATTACTCGGAGCAGTTGGTCGAAACACAGCTCCACGGGGAGGTCCCCAAGGTCGGAATGCCCCGGAAGAAAGGGTGACTTTCTCGGATTTCTTATTAGTTCGCCCACCGGTTTTCTTAGATGCGGGTGAACCATTGGAAGCTGATCATTGGCTCCGCACGATCGAGTCGAAGCTGGAGTTGTTCCCCTGTACCGATCATCGGAAGACTCTATTCGCTTCCTAGCAATTGCAAGGGTTCGCTGGAGCATGGTCGGCCAATTACAAGGCGATGTTCCCTCCGGGACATCGAGTTTCTTGGGCCGAATTCACTAAAGCCTTCAGGGAGCATCATATTCCCGAAGGATTAATGAATCGGAAGAGGAAGGAGTTCTTGTCTTTGAAGCAAGGCGACATGACTGTGCATACCTACTCCAATGCATTCAACTTTCTTGCGCGAGTATGCCTCCGAGCATGTGGACACGGATGCCAAGAAGAAGAACCTATTCAAGGAAGCGCTAAGCACTAAGCTGCGATCGGGGCTTGTGCTCGAACAAGGCTGATAGCTTTAATGACTTCGTCGGTGATGCTATCTCCCTGGAAGATTCTATCCGCCTTCACCAAGCGGAAAAGAGCAAGAAGAGGCCAGCAGCTGGACAAGGAAGTGGCGGACCATCAAAGTATAGGCTGCTATACACCGCACCATCGGATCAGCGATTTCAGCATATGCCTTCCCGTCCAAATAATTATCGGCAGCCTCGAGCAACCCCAGCAGTCTCAGCAGCAGCGGTCGAATCAATATCGTCCGCCCTATCGCAGCGAGTATCGAGAATCCTCGACCGGTGAATCAAGCACCGCAGCAGAGTGGACCGCCATGTTTCAATTGTGGCCGTCCGGGACATTTCTACCGTAGTTGTCCCTATTCACAGGAGGCTTCTTATGCACCGCAACCATCAGGATAGCCACGGAACCAGCCGAGGACTCGGGCCAAGAATACTCAAGTGAAAACTAGTCGTGCAAACTTTACTACGGCCGAGGAATTACCGAGAGGGAGGACAAATCCTAGCGGGTATGTTTTCTATCGCTGAACATCCTGCTATGATTTCATTTGATTCGGGAGCCACACATAATTTCATCAACAAATCATATGTTGCAAAGCATCGCATCATGCCATCCAAGTTGCTATGTGCACATCTCACTTCAACACTTAGGGTAAAATCCTTACCAATGAAGCAGCTGCCAATATGCCATTAAAACTGGGTAGCAAGGTTTATTTCACTTCATTAATCATATTGGATGGGCAAGGGTTAGATGCAATTATTGGCATGCAATGGATGGATTTCCATAAGGCAGATCTGGATATAGCATCTCGAGCCGTATATTTGAACTCTCCTGTTCATGGTCGAGATTGCTTACTTTTAACTCTTCCACGAGACTATTTTGCCAATGGTTCATAAGATTATAAGTAAAAGTCCTGGAGGATATACCGATGAGTCTGTGAGTACCCGGATGTCTTTCTAGACGACTTACGGGACTACCGCAGGATCGCGCGGTAGAGTTTAAGATAGAGTTGCAACCTGGAACAAGCACCAATATCAAGGAGGTCGTATCGGATGCCACCAAATGAGCTAGCAGAGTTAAAGGTGCAATTAAAGGAGCTATTGAATAAAGGGTATATTCGTCCAAGTTCGTCACCATGGGGATGCCCGAGCCTTGTTCGTGAAGAAAAAGGACAAGACATTAAGGCTATGTGTGGATTATAGGCCTTTGAATGGCGTGACCATCAAGAACAAGTACCCTCTCCCAAGGATTGACATCTTGTTTGATCAACTGTTGGGAGCCAAGGTCTTCTCTAAGATAGATCTTCGCTCGAGGATATCATCAGATTAAGATCGGAGCTGAAGATATACCAAAGACCGCATTTTCCACCGAGATATGGACTTTATGAATACTTGGTGATGTCTTTTGGAGTGACCAATGCACCGGCACACTTCGTGTACCTCATGAACTCGGTATTCATGCCGGAGCTGGACAAGTTTGTCGTGGTCTTCATCAACGACATCTTGATCTATTTCAAGTCAAAAGAAGAGCACGCCAATCACTTAAGGATTGTGTTGCAACGTCTAAGGGATCATCAACTATATGCCAAGTTTAGCAACTGTGAGTTCTGGTTAAAAGAAGTACCTTTCCTAGGGCACGTAATATCAGCAGAAGGAGTGGTCGTTGACCCAAGCAAAGTTCAAGAGGTGTTGGATTGGAAGCCACCAAAGTCGGTCTCGCAAATTAGAAGTTTCTTGGGACTGGCCGGTTACTATAGAAGATTCATTCCAAACTTCTCGAATATTGCCAAGCCAATGACCAAATTGTTGGAAAAGAATAAGAAGTATGAATGGAGCAAGGATTGCGAGGAAGCTTTCTAGACGCTGAAAAAGTTGCTTGACAACGAGCACAAGTGCTCACTCAACCGGATCCGACAAAGCCTTTTGATGGGTACTTGTGATGCATCGAGAACGGGACTCGGATGTGTTCTAATGCGGGAAGGTTGAGTGATTGCCTATGCCTCTCGACAACTTAGGCGTCATGAGGAACACTATCCCACACATGACCTGGAAGTAGCAGTTGTGGTTCTTGCATTGAAGAGCTGGAGGCACTATCTCTTGGGAAATTTGGTACATTTATACACCGACCACAAGAGTCTCAAGTACATCTTCACCCAAGCAGATTTGAATATGCGTCAACGAAGATGGCTAGAGTTAATAAAGGATTATGAAATTGAGATTCACTATCACCCAGGCAAAGCAAATGTGGTCGCCGATGCTTTGAGCCGCAAGGTTCATTGCAATAATCTCACGGCTCAACTCTTGATTCAAGCACCTCCACGGGAAGGTGGTGAGCCTAATCTTCGGATTCTTCCGTATAGAGCTTTGACCAATTTGGCTCTTATTCCTACCATTCGTGAAGAAGTGGTAGCAGCTCAACGGAAAAATGTTGGAATGGAGCATATTAGAAGGCGACTCAAGAAGGGTGAAGTCAAATGTTTCGGAGAAGATGATGAAGGAGTTATTTGGTTCAAGAATCGACTAGTGGTGCCTAAGAACCTAGCACTTCGCAAGAAAATTTTGGATGAAGCACATACATTTAAGTACTCAATCCATCCTGGAACCAACAAGATGTATCAAGATCTAAAGCAGAGATTCTGGTGGACACGAATGAAGCGGGAAATAGCCAAGTATGTTAATGAGTGTGATATCTCTCGACGTGTTAAAACAGAGCACTTGAAGCAAGCAGGTCCATTGCAACCCTTGAGTATTCCTGAATGGAAGTGGAAAGACATCGGTATGGATTTCATTATTGGGTTACCATTAAGCCCACGAAAACACGATTCCATCCGGGTTATTATGGACAGAGTTAACTAAGTCAGCTCACTTCATACCGGTACATACTCGGTACGTCGCCGAAAAATATGCGAGCTATACATCGCTCGCATTCTCTGTCTGCATGGAGTGTCGAAGACCATTATCTCGGATCGAGGAACACGGTTTGTCTCCAGATTTTGGGAGCAACTACATGAGTCATTGGGAACAAGGTTGATTCGGAGCTCAGCTTATCATCCTCGGACGGATGGACGGACGAAAGGATCAATCGAGTATCTCGAGGATATGCTTCGAGCATGTGTCCCGACATATGGTAAAGATTGGGAGAAATGTTTACCACCGGCGAGTTCTCCTACAATAACAGCTACCAACAGAGTGCCGGAATGTCACCGTTCCAAGCTCTATATGGATGTAGCTGTCGCACACCTTTGAATTGGTCCGAAAGTGGAGAAGGAGTATTTTTCGGACCTGACCCGGTAAAGGATGCGAGAGGAGCAAGTACGTATCATTCAACAGAACCTCAAGAGAGCTATATCTCGACGGATCGGATATGTCGATAAAAGACGTCGAGAGTTAGTGTTCAAGGTTGGAGATCAAGTTTATATCCGAGTATCTCCTACCAAAGGTGTTCAACGGTTTGGGATCAAAGGCAAGTTAGCTCCACGATACATCGGACCTTTTCCAATCCAAGAAAGATGTGGAGCCGTGGCATACCGCTTGGACTTTCCAACACACCTATCGGGAATCCACAATGTGTTCCACGTATCTCAACAAAAGAAGTGTCCGAAACCACCGGTAGACATACCGAAAGCCGATGTGGAACGAGTTCATGACCGGACTTGACATATGACGAACATCCGATCAAAGTTCTCGACACCAAGGATCGAGTGACTCGACATCGAACCATTAAGTTCTACAAGATTCGGTGGAGCAATCACTCGGAGGCTGAAGCTACTTGGGAACAAGAAGAGTTTCTTCGATCCAATTACCCAGAGTTCGTTAGTACCGTCGCCTAGTCATTTCGATCGTGAATCTCGGGGTGAGATTCCTGTAAGGGGGAGGGCTGTAACAACCTAATAAATAAAAGTGCATCTCATATCATTATTCATCATGTCATCATGTTGCATTTGTAAAATAATTAAATTTTATGTCAAGTATGCACATAAAATATCAATTTGACCAAAGTAAAGTAAGTTCTTAAAAAGAATTTAAATAAAAGTAAATTATGGTGTTTAACATTTTCTGTTGATTAAACATAAGAATAAGAGATTTATGAGTTTCTCCGAAATTATTTTTCCTTTATAAAAATGTCTACAAGAAATAATTAAAGCTTTCCTTTTTATTTTAAACATGAATTTTTAATCCGAAAAATATTTGTAATTTGAACCTCGACCTAAAAAGAAAAGTGTTGGAAATGTTTTTATTAACACCCCTGATTTTTTTTATAATTTTTTCCGAGCTCGGGAAGGGTGTTTTTTTCAATTAATCGAAAACAGGAGGGCCTTTTTGCAAAATTACCGGGCCAAGGCCCGGCGCCGGCCTCTCCTCTCCCTTCTCTCTCGGCGCCGCTCGCACGCAGCTGCTTGCTCGTCCACGCAGCTGCCTGCTTCACCTCCGACGGCCGGGATAAAGCTCGAGCCGTCCCTATCCCTTCCCCTCTCTCTCTCTTTTCTCTCCATACCTCCCCGCCATTGCCGCCTTCTTCGGCTCAACGCCGGCGAGCCGTCCGAGCCGCTTCCCATCCAAACCAACACCCCCACAAGCTCCGCAACGACCTACCGCAGCTCCCCAGGGCCAACAATCGAGGCTAGCCGCCGTAGCTCGTCAAAGCGCGAGCTTTTCCTCTCCGGGACCTCACCGTCGATTTCCCGCCGCACCCTCAAATTTGCACCCGGTGGTGAGCCGTTTATCCTTTTTCTTCTCCTTGATGATGCGCAACTCGTTGCTCCATGTTCTTGACCGCTCATCACCATGTTTGATCCACGGGAGCCGAGAAATCGCCGTTCGCCGGAGCTCCACCGCCGCTGTCCGCACCATCCACGGTGAGCACCCAGCTCCGGCCGTTGTCAAGTTCCTACGACCCCTTGACAAGCTTGCGATGTGCCGTAGAAGCTCCCCGCACATTTTTCCCTAAATTTGGGCAACCACGGCGAGCTCCGCACCTGCCGGAGCACCGCCGCGCCCGTACCTCACCGCCGGCATGCTTTCGGGCAAGCTCATGCTACTTCAACACCACTCGCCGAGTTCGCCGGGTCGCGTAGATCGGTTAGGTACGGTAGTTTCCCGGAGGAGAAGCAATGTCCCGAGGGTGGTTCCCTCCGGTTGGAACGGATCCCGATGCCGTAAAGGAGGAGGATCGTGGTGTACGACGGGCTCGGTACATCACGCTAGACTAACTAGTGGTCTTTTGCTCTACAAAGAATAAGTTTCCACCTGTAAGACTCGTAGTGTTACAAATTTCAGTAATGTTTATGCTTCCTCCGTACGATGTTTGTATTTCGAAAACCTAGTTGTATTATACCTCGATGTATATATTCCGGCTTGTATGAGATGATGAACTCGTTGTAACTCGCTTCGTCGAGTGTCCCCCTCGACCGACTCCTGGGTGTCTCGGAAGGGATGTCACATGTTTGCAGCCTACAACTACTACAATCAAGTTTGCAAGAAAGGTTATCTCCGATCAATAGCTCTTCCTCCTCTTTCCTTCATCTTTTACTTGATTAACTACGATGCGACGAGCTAAACAAGTGGTACTCATTACTGCGAGGGACAGCGATTCGAATCGATTTTATACCAGCTGGCAAAAACCGACTACATGACGTATACGCACCCCATCGGTCGTATACGACAACTTTTCCCGCTAACACCTGGCAGGAGAATAGCCGTTTCCAAACTCCCCGGGAATATGGCGACTCCATGACTTCCTTCGTGGCCGACCCATTTCCCTCCCGTGAGACTCGATCTCACTAACGACCAGACAAAAGAGAGTTGGCTACGACACATCCCTGGGGTGGTAGGGTACATCAGCTTGCTGGGCCCATTACACCAGCATGTAGTGCGGTATGTTCAAACTTGTTCAACTAAGCCGACAACGATACGGTCCTTGACCAGACACGAGACGGGGCTACCACCTTGCAAGACCTCGACCACGTCTTGCCCTTTCATCTACGGGACCCGTCCGGTCTCAATTTCATTAACACTCTCTTTAAATTAACAAAAACCACATCAAACACTTAAAGCCTCCATGCTTTAAGATCACCTGAAACAACTACCGTTGCGACTATGAATTAAGCCTAGCTTCTATTGAGCTACCCGCACCGAGTATAGCATGAATAAAAGGAAACATATCTCATGCATCTAGGGTGTCAATCATTCCCTATCACCTATTGCAGAAACATCACTTAACTACTGTGATAAAATAAAATATTTTAAAACATAGGTAGGATGCATCGGGGCTTGCCTCGATTCACGTCGACGTTAGCTTCCTCGGTGGTTGGGTCGACGTCGATGTTCACGTCTCCTGCCTCTGCCTCGGACGGAACTTCGATCACGTCGAGGACCTAGGTCGACCATCAATACGTCGCGAATCACAATCATGCGTGCATGAATGTATATGACATGGTATGCAATGCTTTCATCGACATGTTCGTTAATTAACGAGTTAATAACTTATTAACGATTTGCAATAACACATGAAATAATAAATTATGATCACATGAAATGACGATGTTTAGGTTTAATTGTGAGAAACATCTTTAATAAAAACTTTCGTCCGTAGTACCTGCTCCTTTTAAACAATTCTTTTCATAAAATTAAATAATAATTAGCATAAAATAATAACTTCTATTAATCAAAGAATGCAATTAATTAATACTTATGAAATTAAAATACTCAAAATAGATATTTTAATTCATAAACAGATAGAGAATATTTTTCTGAATCTAACAAAATTGGTTTCACATTTTTTGATTCTTCTTTAATTTTCTACGAATTTTTGAAAATTAAAAAGGGTTACTGTGCCACACGCGGGGCCACGGGGTTGGGCCACACGGGATCCCACGCGTGTCGCCCGCGGTGTGGCACTACCACGGGAGCTAGGGCACGACGGCGTGGCCACCGGAGTTGGCCGGCGTTGGGCCAAAGCTCGCCGCGAGCTAGCCAAAAAGATCTACGCGGTGAGGCGAACGCAGTGGTGATGATGAGCTCGCATGAGCCTTGCCGGAAACACGCCGCCGGCGAGATGTGGGCGTGGCGGAGCTCCGGCACGGTGCGGAGCTCGCCGTGGTGCCTGGAAATTGGGGAAAAGCTTGCTACAAGCATCTACACAACATGCGCAACGACGACAGAGGGTTGTGGGGACTTGGAGACGGCCGGAGAGTAGTGCTCACCGTGAAGGTGATGACGGCGGCGAGTGAAACTCGGGAAGATGGCCAAATTCCGTCGGACCTGGGGAATAAGCTCGATGGTGAGTTGCCAAAGACGAAGAACATCAAGGTGCGCACCTAGGGAAACAACAACCGCGCAAAACGGCTTCTGTGAATGGCGAACTCGATGACGCGGCGGAGGAACGACGGTGAGGTTCCGTGGAGAAGAAACTCCTCGATTGGGCGAGCCATCTGCGGTTGGGTCCGATTGGTGATCATGGAGAGGTGCGGTGGATTATTGCGGAGCTCGTGGTGGTGTGGGTTTGGATGGGGAGCTGCCGGAACGGCCTGCCGCCGTTGAACCGGGGACACTGGAATGGCGAGTGGCGTGTGGAGAAAAATGAGAGAGAGAGAGGGAGAGGGATAAGGCCGCGCGGGGCTTTATCCTGGTCGGGAAACGCCGAGGCGAGCGGCTGCATGGGGGCAAGCTGCTGCGTGGCGAGGCGACGTGGGACGCGCGGCCGGGAGGGATCGGTGGCGAGCGGCGCCGAGAGAGAAGGAGAGGAGAGAGACCGACGTTGGGCCCCGGCTTGGCAATTTTGCAAAAAGCCCCTCGCATTTCGGTTAATTGCAAAACGTGTTTCCAAAGCTCAGAAAAATTTACAAAAATTCAGGGGTGCTCGAAACACATTTCCAACCTTTTTCTTTTTAGGTCCATGTCCAAAATCAAAATATTTTTCGGATTAAAAATTCATGTTTCAATTAGAAGTAAAGCTTTAATTAATTCTTGCGAGACATTTTTACAAAGAAAAATAATTTGAGAGAAAACTCCATAAATCTTTTATTCTTATGTTTGACCAAAAGGAAATGTCAAACACAATAATTTATTTTTATTTGAATTCTTTTTAAGAAATAAATTCCACTTAGGTTAAATTGACATTTCACTTTGCATTCTTGACAAAAATTTAAATTGTTTAAAAAATGGCAATGTGATGCCATGATGCTCGATGACATGAAATGCACTCTTATTTATTAGAGATGTTACACTTTCGTCCCAAAAGTCATCGGCGGAGAAATCTACCCCAAAGGATAAGCTGTTTCCACCCGGTATTATACCATGAAATGGTGCAACGCTACGATCCAATCCCTCCACAAAAAGACCAAACTCGGGTAGAGTTTTAGCAAAAAGGATATCCAAGCAGACTTCCCCTGTCAATGGAAGTTCTCCTCAAGAGTACCTTATGGACGATAGGCTCCAAGATCGGCGGGTATCCGCTAGCCTTAGGCAAGACCTCGGGGTGATCGGCTCTACTGAATGTGATTGGCACTTCCGACCATTGCGGATATTCGGGAGTTGCGGGCGCAATGACATTAACTTCCATCAATGCCAATTTTTGCTTGCGCTTTGACTCATATGCATCGGGTCCTCCGTGGTTGAAGTTCACCTCCCTTGACGGCTCCTCGAAGCCTCCTTCATCATCTTCATCATCATCTCGCTTCTTGTCTTTGCCCTTGTCATCCCGTTGGTTACGCTATCCGGACCAGGGTGCTACCTTCAATGCAAACGAAGCGAACGGTCGCAGACAAGAAAGATTCCTTATTCTTATGATTCCCGTTATGAATCATGCAAGGCCCCTCTAGCAAGGCTTCAAATGAAGTCGTTCTTGTCGAGTCTTAAACTCGAGCACTAGTACTACCGGGTTCCTCACGAGCGTGGAATTCAATGGTCCAACACACAAAACACATAAGAGCACGCGATTTTAGACAGAGTTCAGAGCCTCTTGATGCAGAGTAATACCCTACGTCCTGTGTGTTATGTATTGCCTTTAGCAGATTGCTAATTGCAAGATGTCGGAGTGTAGGAACTGGTCCTAACTTGTGAGAACCTATGAGAACTTGTCTTTCTAGGGGTTCCTGCCCCGCCTTATATGTTCGGGAGGCAAGGTTACATGTAGAATCCTAGTCGGATACAATATCTACATACTTAGAAACTCGATCTCTAAGCTTCCTTATCAATTCAGATTTCCTACTCGATGGGTCTTGTACTTTCCTTGAGGATTAATCCAATCTTGTTGTCCGCCTCTGTTTCCATACCGGTCTTACGGAACCTTACGGAATCCTATACCGGTCGGACGCCACTCTGTGGGCCCGCCCTACCGGTCTTATGTCTTCAATACGCCACCATGTCCTTGATAAATCATTCTTCTAATCAATGTATACCCGTAAGATAAGTCTACGACAGTTCTCTTGGGCCCCTCCGAGGAGGCGCGGGCGGTCCCCTCCATGAGAGCGGTCTACGGCTACAACAAGGTTATCAACATTGCGCTTGTTGTTCCTGGATCCAGATCGGTTGCCTTGGTCATGCTTCGGCTCCCTCCCTTTGTTCCCGCGCAAATTGACCACGTTTGATTCTCCGGCGAGCATAATCATCTCGCTATCTTGAAGCACTCGACGCCATCATGGTAAGATTCCGGTTACGCCTACCGATCTTATGCACGAATGCTTCACTTTGAACGCCAACTTGAAACGCCGCAATTATCTCGTTGATCGGGAACATTGGGGATTAAGGCCTTCTTGTTGCAAAAACTCCCGATGAACTCTATAAGCGTCTTATCGGGCTTACGCTCGACTTGTTTGAGGTCGAAGTAGTTTCCGGCTTCTCACAAGTCGCTCGAAAATTCTCAACGAACTTTTTGGTAAGATCGCCCCAAGAGGAAATAGATTTCTCGGGAAGAGATAAGAACCACAAGCGTCCGACTGCTCCATGCACATGGGGAGATAGTTTGCTAACACAAAAGTATCTCCTCCTGCTGATCGGATGGCGATAGTTTACATACGGAGCCACTCGGTGCGCCGATTAGGTGCACCCAATTGGGTATAGCTCCGACTCTTAGATTATTTGAACTCCTTTCAAATAATGCAAGAGTCAACTAGTTGATTCTTCATTATTTCCTTCAATATGCAATTTCTCTAGACCGCTCCTTTCAATTTCCATCATTTTCCACTTCCCGAGATCTTTGCAGACCTCTCTTGAACACGGTGCACCGGTCGGGTGCACCTAATTAGGTATAGCCCACGACTCTTGTATCATTTGAGGATCGCAAATAATGCAGGAGTCTTTCTTGAGAGACTTGCTTTATTAATTTCCATCAAATCACATTCCTCTCAGCAATTTCTGCCAAGAACATATTTTTCGAGACCGGTCATAACGGTCAGAACTTCCTATCTCCTGGAGATTCACACTAGTTTGACATAACATACCGCCTAAATCAGCATGAACTCATAATCCGCTTAATGAAATTTCACTAAGAATCAAAATTCTGGTTGATCGGACCAGTTTCCCAATTAACTTGCATCGACTCGAGTCTCCAAGGCCTATAATCAGCCAAATGATTAACACCCGGGGCCTAAGGCATCCAATTTCACAATGATTAGTTAGGCAAGATCTAACTGTCTTTGATCTAACCAGTCTCATTATTCAATTTCCTCAAACAATCCAATTTGATATTCCAATGTTATCGCGACTGGGCACTCCATACCTCGGACCGCTCAAACATTTGCAAAATAGTCCCCGTGATTATTCAAATCATGTAGACCATTCCTCTCGTAACTCTTAACATCTTCCACCAAAAACATAATTTCGACCGGTCCAGGACCGGTGTTAAATCTCATACTCCTGGTGATTTGCATCGAGAACCGATACCAAACCGCTAAAATCGGTCATTACGAGATATTCCGCTTATCGGAATATTGCTAAAATCCAAATTCCTTACTGATCAAATCAGTTGCCAAAATTCACACATTAAACTCAAAATTTTCACACCTATTATCAGCCGAATGATTAACACTCGGGGCCTAAGGTTAATCAATCGATCAGATAACGATCTTCAACCAGATCTGGTTTGTTGTATAAATCACTCCAGAAATCATATATTCGGACTAAAAATGCTTAACGGATCGAGTGTCAAACACTCAGACTGGTCATCACAATTGGCAAAAGAACCCCGTGATTATCCAAATCACGTGGACTTATCCTCTGTCGCCGCACCTAAGACCGGAAGCACCGGTGCATCAAGTGGAGCCGAGACCTAGTTCCTAGTCTATTGAATCTGTAAAAACAATTTAAGAAGTACATAAATGTGCTCATATGTAAATAAATACTCCAATGTTTTATTTACTACAAATCTCAAATTATTTCTAGATTTGTTACCGGTATTTATATATTTTCCTTACTTCAACATATAAGATTTTCTCCTTTCGCGCAAACTGCAGCGGCCCAGATTAATCATTATATGCCTAATGTAATTTCAACTTTAATAACCGGTCACTCCAACTTCAAAAAACTTAAATTTTAGTATCCTGTTTCAACCAATGAAGTCTATAACCAAGCAACGATGGTTAATTCAATCGAAACCAACTATGATATAACCACTGGCTCTAATCAGCATTAGGTATAGCACATAGCGGCGGTCTACTTAACAAAATCGTGCCGTATAGAAAAAATGACCGGTCTTAGAACTCGGGATCACAAATTATTAACTGACCGCTCTTAAATAGCAGCCTCGTGGCATGATATATTAATTCAAAATTAAGATTCCAAGATAAACAACACCATGCGAGATAGGCAAAGATTGACATATTGCATATTATCAAAAAGCTATCATGAGCATCGCATTATATAAGTTTAAACACAAAAACTTAAGTGTAAAAGCGACTTAGCTGGTTTATTAGGCGTAGCCTCGACCCGGATCGAAGATGATGTAGTCGATCGATGAATAGTTTGCCGATCGCGTTCAGCTCAAGACAACATCTATGTGTAGCGACAACGCTTAAAATCAAAATTGGCGACCGATGTAGATGGTTGAAGGCGACGTAATCAGTCAAAAGCGAAGATCAGCAGCCGCGCTAATGTTCAAGACCGCTTCGAGCAGCAGCGGCGCTCTAAATCGAAATTAAATACCGATGAAGATGGTTGGAGGCGACACAATCGGTCAAAACCGAAGATTAGAAGCCGCGCTAATGCTCAAGACCACGTCCGAGCAGCAGCGGTGCTCCAAGTTGAAGCCGACGACCGATGAAAGCTGTCGAGGACGGCGTGATCGATCGAAATTGAAGATTAGCAGCCGCGCTAATGCTCAAGACCGCGTCCGAGCAGCAGCGGCGCTCAAGTTGAAGTTGACGATCGATGAAATCTGTTGAAATTATCGTCGTGGCGTCGGTCATCGCTCGTCGACATCGATCTTCGTCGTCACAAGACGGCGATCACCGCACCGGTAACCATCGTCTTTGTGGCAGCGATCGTCATCCTGCACCGGTCATCTCTCCACGACACCGGTTGTCGTTATGCAGATACAGCTGTCGTCGTCCTGTGGCACCGCTCGTCTTCGTCGTCGTGGAGGCGATCGTCGTCTCGCGACACCGCTCACCGTCGTCGTCGTCGCGATGACGATTGTCGTCCTGCACCAATCATCGCTCCGCGACACCGCTCGTCGTCGTCGTCCACGGCGACGATCGTCGTCCTGCACCGGTCATCGCTCCGCGACACCGGTCGTCATCGTCGTCATCGCGGCGGCGATCGTCATCCTGCTACACCGCTCCTCGTCATCGTCGCAGCGACGATCGTTGTCTCGCGACACCACTCCGCGACACCGGTCGCCATCGTAGAATGAAGTTGAGAAACCCGAAGCACATCTTGAAGCTTTTAACGAAGTCGAAGTCGAATGTAGAAGCCATCGAACTCATCGGGAACTCGCCGGGACCCCTTCCTGGCGTGCCAAATGTCGAGTCTTAAACTCGGCACTGGTACTACCCGGCCCTCACGAGCGTGGAATTCGATGGTGCAACACACGAAACACATAAGAGCACGCGATTTTAAATAGGTTCGAGCCTCTCGATGGAGAGTAATACCCTACGTCATGTGTGTTATGTATTGCCTTTAGCGGATTGCTAATTGCAAGATGTCGGAGTGTAGGAACTAGTCCTAACTTGTGAGAACCTATGAGAACTTGTCTTTCTAGGGGTCCCTACCCGCGCCTTATATGTCCGGGGAGGCAAGCATACATGTAGAATCCTAGTCGGATACAATATCGACATACTTAGAAACTCCATCTCTACGTTTCCTTATCAATTCGAGTCCTACTCGATCTGTCTTGTACTTTCCTTGAGGATTAATCCGGTCTTGTTGTCCGCCTCGGTTTCCATACGGGTCTTATGGAACCTTCCGGAATCCCATACCGGTCGGACGCCACTCGTAGGCCCGCCCTACCGGTCTTATCTCTTCAATACACCACCATGTCCATGATAAATAATTCTTCGATCAATGTATACCCGTAAGGTAAGTCTACGACAGTTCTCTTGGGCCCTCTCGATGAGGCGCAGGGCGGTCCCCTCCATGAGAGTGGTCTACAGCTGCAACAAGGTTATCGGCCTTGCGCTTGTTGTTCTTGGATCAAGACCGGTTGCGTTGGTCATGCTTCCGCTCCTTCCCATTGTTCCCGCGCAAATTGATCACGTTTCATTCTCCAGCGAGCATAATCATCTGCTATCTTGAAGCACTCGACGCCGTCATGGTAAGATTCCGGTTACGCCTACCGATCTTATGCACGAATGCTTCACTTCGGACGCCGACTTGAAACGTCGCAATTATCTGCTGATCGGGAACATTGGAGATTAAGGCCTTCTTGTTGCAAAAACTCCCGATGAACTCTATAAGCGTCTCATCGGACTTCTCTGCTTTAGCTTCGTTGAGATCGAAGTAGTTTCCTGGCTTCTCACAAGTCACCCGAAAATTCTCAACGAACTTTTTAGTAAGATCACCCCAAGAGGAAATAGATTTCTCGGAAAGAGATAAGAACCACAAGCGTCCAGCTCTGCTCCATGCACATGGGGAGATAGTTTGCTAACACAAAAGTATCTCCTCCTGCTGATCGGATGGCGATAGTTTACATACGGAGCCACTCGGCGGGAGGAGCTTTACCATCATATTTGTCTATGGCCCGGCCTTAAATCCTCCGGGGTGCTTGCAAATGCGCAGATCCCGCGTAAACGCGGGATTACGGAATACTCGTCGTCTTCCGGACCGGTCCGGACCGGTGATGGTAATATCGGTAATTGCGATCCCCGTCATCATCCGAGTAGTCATAGTAACGATCGTCCTGGTTTCTAGCCCCGGAACCGTCCTGCGATCATTGTTGCCTTGCTCCGGAGGAGGTGGAGGAGGAGGCGGAGGAGGGGGCAGTGGCGCCGCCGACGATCATTATTATCTTGTCGAGCCTCCCCGTCTCGATCCTGTTCTCGCATCCCCGTCGGTCTTTGTGGTCACGATGATCATCTCATCTTGGTCGATCATCACGATGAGTAGAGCGATTGACGTGCCCTCGATAATCACTGCACGGAGGATTGCCAATTGGGGACGGCGCCGACGAGTCGGCCCATGCCTAGTCGAACCGGTTGCACGCGGGCGAGGTGGAACGAGATTCTCCGGACGATCATCTACATGACCAGTCCGTCGTCGCTCGTCTTCCTCTTGTCTCCTGCGTTCCTCCGCTCTCTCGCATGATGATCAATAGCACATTACGAGCGTCATGATTGCCATTGATCGGCACGCGTAGATCCTGATCGGGGCGTGCTCATGCTCGTCCGCGATTCGGGTGTGCCGACGTCCGATTCTTCCTCCGGAAGAGGCTCCTTTAGACCGGGCTCTCGCGTACCGCTCCGAATGCAAATGCGAATGACTGGAAGATTCAGCTCTATACGAGGACAAGCTGGTTAGTTTGCAAAGCAGACCGCATCCACCGAGGCTCAAAGCACGTTGTAATTGTGACACTCTGTGTCACATTCTTTGCAATTTAGCAATTTTAGAACGTGCACCTGGTCTAGTAGAACCTCCTCAAGAAGTTTCATTGACATGCAATATGATTTGAGGATCGAATTAATTCAAAATTGATTTGGTTTGAACTATGACTCAAATTTTCACAACATAAGTTGGGTCTCCCAAAACGTTATGTTGTAGGGCATTACTAAAGAAAAATTCAGGACAATCTCCATTTTCAAACATTTGATGCCCTAAATAAATCGGTTAAACCCCGAAACATGATCTGTTTGTCGATTTATGTGATTTTTCGTGGAGCCGTTTATTAGGGTTTGACATCTCGAGAAATTAGGGCCAATCTTGGTTTTGGTAAATTGAGCACGGGAAAGTTTTGTTTTGGAATTTCTAAGCGAGAGGAAATTGGAAAAACCAAAGAAAAAGTCAAACTCGGGCGGGTCCCAGCTGTCGACTCCCTCTCTCGTGCTTCATCGCATGTCAGGAAATAACCGGCGCCTCTACGCCGTGTGGCGTCCGTACACCGGCGTGGCCCCCACGCGGGTCGGCCACGACCGCCACGGGCGGCCGAGCTCCACCTCCTATTTAAACCCGGCCGAGGAAACCTTAACCCTAGACATTTTCTCCCCATTTCCGCCGCCACCAAGCTCCATTGACGCCCTCCACCGAGCTCCACCACCCGGCAGCCACACGACGTCCTAGCACAAGCCACAACCAACCGTAGATGCGCCTCGGTGTCTTGGAGCCGTAACAGAAGCCTTACTCACATCCGTCCACTAAGTGAGGAGTATTTGGCAAATTACTCCGGCAAGTTCATTGACTCACACTTCCGGCGCCAGCTGCGAAGTTCGCCGCCATCGGTGAGCCTCAACCCTACTTTCTTGTTCCATAGCGTGCGCGACTCAAAGCCGCACTCTCCTAACCCTTTTTCCCAATTTTCCCGTGTGAGGAGGCTGATTCTTGGTCTTCTTCTCCGGCTCCGACGCATACCGTCACGAAGCCTCCGACGCCGACCCACATCGAGTCATCTTCGTCGGCAAAGGACTCAATGCCGGTCTTTTCCTCGCTGCCCCGAAGCTCAAGGAAGAAACGGCACCTGGATTTGGTGCTCCCTCGAAGACGTGCGACCTCGCCGAACGTTGTCGGACCGCGGGTTCTTGTGTGTTTTGTCGCTGACCGGTTTCCGGTGATCCCCATCGACTCCAACCATCGGTATCGAGTGCGCATCGAACTCCTCTACGCATAGGTATTTTTTATAGGATTTTAAGAGCATCGGAGACCGATTCCCGGAGGCGTAGCCGTCGCTCCGGCGAGCACCATCGCCATGCATGAGAGCTCCAGCTCGAGCAGTAGAGCTGGTGCCAGATCTGCTGTGCGGCCCCTCCGTGTGGCCCTGTGTGCCTTAGATCTGATTGGCCAGCAGTTATTTCCCATTTTCCGGATTTAAGTTTTTAGAAGAAAATGTTAGAAGTTTCAAAAATTCATATCTTTTGCTCCCGAACTCGAAATCGCGCAAACTAAATTTTATTGGACTCCTTGAGACATGAAATATTGTATAGTGCATTTAGTTTAGCATGATCAGAGGTAATTTATTTAGGTTAATTTATTTTTAGGAAATTCAGGATTAGGGCTTAATTAGTTATTTAATTGCCCCAAATTATGAAGCTTAGTTTAATTATTATCCATAGCATGTGCTTAAGAACCAGAGGCAATTTAATTGCTATTTTTCCTAGCTTTTGTTAGGATTAATGAATTATTTTCTTGCATATGTGATAATGATTAAATGCTTCATGGGAGTTGATGAAGTAAATTAATTGGTTAATTACAATTAAATCGTTTCACCTCGCTAGATACCGAGTTATTTTATACTCGTTAATCATGTGTATTTGCTGAAATTCGTACTTTTTCCATAAAATATTCAAATCATGTTTTCATCAAAAGTTCACACATCACCTTTGCATCATGTAGCTACGAAGGTGAACGCGGTAACCGGTGAGGAGGAGCGAGAAGCTGCTGCTATTGTTGACCCAGACTACTCAGGGTCAAACTCAAGGCAAGCCCCGGTGCACAACCTATTTAATTAAGTCTTTATTTCATCACTACATGTTTGTAGGCTTGTACTTGTGCAGTAGGTGTATAGGAGTTGTGATGAAACCCTAACATGCGATTGGATCCTGTTATCCATGTTCGCTTGCCCTACGCTAGATGCTTGCTTAATTAGGGTGATGATCCGTCGAGTGGTACAGAGACCACTCGAAGATAGGACAATCACCTTTTTGGACACGATGCCAAGTATATGAGAAGAGAATGGAATTTGGAGGCCGGACAGGCAACTTAGGTGAAAAGTGAAGGATTGAAAGAGTTGTCGTATACTTGCCTTATGGGTATACAAATGATAAAGGAGTGTATGCGCAGAGACACGGTAACAAATCAATGAAGATAAAGGTGATGGAGATAGCGGACGACTCGGTTCCTGATCGGTCCGGAATGACAGAGGATTCTATATACCAGTATGGAGATCGGGTGGATACCAATACCGGTGTATGATGACTTGAGAAGCAAGTTAAGGAACAATTCGTAGTCCGTTAGGACTCTAAATCAGTAAAGAAAGCTAGAGATAGAGCTCCCATATATGTAATCCGTATAATCGACTAGGACTCGCATGTAACCCTAGCTCTCCCGGATATATAAGGCGGAGTAGGGACCCCCGAAAACTCTCCGAGATCTTGCAATTAGCAAATCGCTAAAGGAAATACATAACATACGGGACGTAGGGTATTACTCTCGATCCGAGGGGCTCGAACCTATCTAAAATCGTGTGTTCCTGTGTGTTACGTGTGTTGCACCATCAAATTTCACGCTCGTGAGGGACCGGGTAGTACTAGTGCCGAGTTTAAGACTCGACATTTGGCGCGCCGAGAAAGGGTCCCGGCGAGTTCCTAGCGAGTTCGATGGCCTCTTCGTTCGTCGTCGACTTCGAGCTCGGCTTCAAGATCCGCTTCGGGTCCCATGACTTTGAAGCCGATTCGGCGGAAAACCGCTTTTGATGAATCCGACTCGTTATCGGGCCGCAGCTTACGAAGCGCGCTCACCTGCCACGGTTGGCACCCTAGGCTCGGAACTTGGCGGATCCGACGTAGCTTTAGCGCGAACAATCGGACCGCTCGCATCTCGGATTGGAGCCCAATCGCAAAGATAAGCCGCTCTTGCGAGTTCGTTGATGACTTCGAGGAAGAACGTCCGGTTTTCTTCTAAGTGTTCATGACAGGACCGGTTATTCGCCAACTCATTCCCGAGGAAGCTGCTGAAGAAGAAGCAAGGATGGCGAGAGACGAATCCGATCGTCGTCGCCGTGAAACGGAAGAAGCAAATGGAGATGAACAACATCCACAACCTTCGACCGCGAATCCGCGTGCAAACGTTGCTGGCCGGGCCGGAGGAAGTGTTCCCTCGATCGTTCCCCAGCCACGGGCCCATTGCCGGACCGGTCTAGAGACCCGGAAGAAACGTCCCCGGGATATAACAGTCGACGTGGGTGTCGCGGTGGAAGGCGACATCGTTCTTCGAGCGGGGCTTTGGATTTGAGCTCCATGGAAGTGTAATTAATTGGCGCTCGGGTCTTCACGTCGCCGATTCACAACATTGTGGGAGTGAAACAAATCCTCGAGACGATACCGGAAGAAGTCTTCAATGCAACACCGGGGTTGCAACGCGCTCCGAATTCGGTAGATGCGGCTGCTCTACAAACAAATCAACTCGTCCATGACAGGTCGGAATCTTCAAGCCGCTTGCGTTCTCGCTCGGAGCGGCCTACGAGAGCTCGGTCCGAAGGAGCTTCCTCCGGAGGAAGGCTTGGGCCTCGACACATCCCGATCGCGGATGCACATGAACGAGCTCCAAACCAAGATTTGCGCGTACCGCTTAATGGCAACCGGGATGCTCGTAAGGTCCTCATCGATCGCCATGCGAGAGAGAGCGGAAGAACGTCGGAGACATGAAGAAGATGAGAGGCGTCGCACCGGTCATGTGGATGATCGTCCGCGGGACCCTGCCCCATCTCGCCCGCACGTGACTAATTCACCTCGGCGTGGACCGGCTGCTTCGGCGCCGCCCCCGGTGGAAATCCTCCGCGCGATGACCGGCGTGGACAAGGCAACCGACATGTCCATCGGGATGATCGGCCGAGACGAGATAATCGCCATGATACTAGGGATCGAAGGGGACGCGACCACGAGAGACAGAAACGGGGATCTTCGACATGACAATACCGATCGTCAAGTGGCGCCTCCGCCTCGCCTCCGCCTCCCCTTCGCAGACCGCACAACCGGCTAACAATGATCGTCGGGATGGGTCAGGAGATAGGTATCAAGATGATCGATACTATGACTACTCCGATGATGATAGAGATCGCAACTACCAGCATTACCTTTGTCGACGATCCCCTTCGCCGGTCTGGACCGGTTTGGAAGATGATGAATACTCCGTGATTTCCGCTTTCACGCGGAATTTACGCATTTGCAAATACCCTAGGGGATTTAAGCCCGGGGCCATTGATAAGTATGATGGTAAAGCACCTCCTGCCGAGTGGCTACGCATGTACACCACCGCCATCCGGTCGATAGGAGGAGATACATTCGTGCTAGCTAATTACCTCCCCATGTGCATGGAGCAGGCTGGACGCTTATGGTTGCAGTCCCTACCCGAGAAATCTATCTCTTCTTGGGGCGACCTCACCAAAAAGTTCGTAGAGAATTTCCAAGCGACTTGTGAGAAGCCAGGGAATTACTTCGACCTCAACAGTCGAGGCGAAACCCGATGAACCTCTCACGGACTTCATCGAGCGCTTCGCAACAAGAAAGCCTTAATCCCCAATGTTCCCGATCAGCAAGTAATTGCGGCGTTTCAAATCAGGCGTCCGTAGTGAAGCCTTAGTTCACAAGATTGGAAGGAGGAACCGAAACCCGACCATGACGGCGTCGAGTGCTTCAAGATATCGGATGATTATGCTACCGGAGAATCAAACGTGCTCCATTTACGCGGGAACAAAGGGAAGGAACCGAAGCATGACTAAGGAAACCGATCTGGATCCAAGAACAACAACAAGCGCAAGGCCGATCACCTTGTTGCAGCTGTTGACCGGTCTCATGGAGGAGACCGGCCGCCACCTCCTAAGAGAGGTCCAAGAGAACGATTGTCGTAAAACACTTCTAGAAGGCCCTTGCATGATTCATAATGGGAATGATAAAGCCAAGGAGTGCTTCCTGTTAAGGCCGTTCGCTCGGCTCGCCTTAAAGGTCGCACCTCGATCCGCTCATCGGAATCGGAGAGATGACAAGGGCAAGGACAAAGAACACGATGACAATGGAGATGATGAAGGTTTTCAAGAACCGGCTCGAGAGGTGAACATGATTTTTGGAGGCCCGGACGCTTACGAATCGAAGAGAAAGCAAAAGTTGGCATTTCGAGTGGTTAATGCCGTCGCTTTTGCTACACCCGAGTACTTACGGTGGTCCGAGGTGCCCATTACTTTCAGCAGAGCTGATCATCCCGAGGTATTGCCAAAAGCTGGTAAATATCCACTCATCTTGGCTCCCATAGTTCACAAGGTGCGATTGAAGAGGACCTTCATTGATGGCGGGAGTTGCTCGGATATCTTGTTTGCCAAAACTCTCCCGCAGCTTGGCCTCTCCGTAGCTGATTTGGAGCGTAGCATCTCAACGTTTCATGGTATAATACCCGGGCGGAATAGCTATCCTTTGGGGCAGATTTCTCCGCCGGTGATCTTCGGGACGAAGGAGAACTACAGGAGGGAGAATATTACCTTCCAGGTAGCTGATATTGATTCAGCGTATCATGCGATACTTGGAAGGCCGGCTTTGGCAAAGTTTATGGCCATTCCGAATTACAAGTACTTGATGCTCGAAGATGCCAGGACCAAATAAAGTTTTGTCGTTTCGAGGTGACATCAAGACCGCTTACGCTTGTGAAGTACATAGCACCGAGTTGGCCTCTCGGGCCAATTCGGAGGATGAACGTCGAGAAATCGGAGAAGCAGCTGAGGCTCTAGAAGTCCAGGCAAGGCTGGAGGATGAAGTTCCGGTCAAGAAGGTCGCAAAGGAGAAATTGAAGGTCGATGCAGTGGTTTCCAAGACTAATCAGCTTGATGAGTCGGATCCCTCCAAGGTCACCCATATAGGGGCTGACTTGGGGGATAAATAGGAAAGCGCGCTCATTCTTTTCCTCCAGGAAAATAGGGATATCTTTGCATGGCAGCCTTCCGACATGCCGGGTGTTCCTAGGGAGAAGATTGAGCACGCACCGTTGGTGCGTCCCGATGCGAAGCCGCTAAAGAGAAGCTCCGAAGATTTCCTCAAGATCGCAAGGAAGCTATTAAGAAGGAAATAACTAGGTTATTAGCAGCTAAGTTTATTACGTAGGTGTATCATCCAGATTGGCTTGCCAATCCGGTTCTTGTACCAAAAAAGAATACTAAAGAATTGAGAATGTGTGTCGATTATACCGATCTCAACAAAGCTTGCCCCAAAGATCCTTTCGCGCAGCCTCGAATTGACCAAGTTGTTGATTCGATCGCTGGCTGCGAGCGTCTTTGTTTTCTTGATGCTTGTTCAGGATATCATCAAATACCGCTAAGAGTTGAAGATTAAATAAAGACCGCATTTATCACTCCCTTTTGGAGCATACTGCTATACGACTATGCCTTCTGGATTAAAGAACGCTGGAGCTACATATCGGCGTGGTATACAACGTTGCTTGGATTCGTAATTGGGAAGGAACGCGAAGCTTAGGTTGATGATATAGTGGTAAAATCTCAAAAACCGAGGATCTTCTCTCGACCTGGTAGAGACCTTCGCAATCTGCGGAATTTTTCCATGAAGCTCAACCCTGGAAAATGTGTATTCGGAGTTCGCTCCGGGAAATTACGGTTACCTAGTGTCATGGCGAGGCATTGAAGCCAACCCGAGAAAAATCCAGATGATAATCGACATGAAACCTCCGAGTTGCTTGAAGGATGTTCGGAAGTTGACGGGTAGTACGGCGGCTCTTAGCCGTTTCATTTCGAGACCGGGGTTCGTGGGCTTCCGTTTTTCAAGTTGCTTAAGAAGCAAGATAAGTTTGAGTGGATCGATGAGGCGCAAGCTGCGCTTGATCAACTCAAGGAGTACCTTAGCAATCCTCCGGTATTGGTACCTCCGAGCCGAGACGAGACCATTCAATTGTATATTTTAGCAACAACTCACGTGGTGAGTACAGTTTTGGCGGTCACTCGGAAGGAAGAAGGACATCTACAGTTTGTGCAGCATCCGGTATATTTTGTAAGTGAAGTTCTTACTGAATCTCGGATGTGATATCTTCGATTGCAGAAATTGATATATGCAGTAGTGATAACTTCTCGAAAGTTGAAACATTATTTCCAAGCGCACCCCATTGAAGTTAAGACTGGGTTTGCTATTGGAGATATTGTGCGGAATCGAGAGCCAGTGGGTCAGGTTGCTAAGTGGGCTATAGAGTTTGGCCAATATGAGATTACGTTTTCTTCACGGACCGTTATTAAGGGATAGGCTTTAACCGATTTTATAACGGAATGGTTGGAGACACAAGTCCCGCAGGGATTCAAATGTTGGAATATTGGGAGATGTTCTTTGATGGGTCCTCGCATCTTTCGGCGCGGGGCTGGGGTAGTACTACTCACCCCACATAAGGAACCACTCGGATATGTATTACAAATGCATTTCAAAACTTCAAATAATACTGCGGAGTATGAAGCTCGCTTCATGGACTTCGAGTAGCTATTTCGTTAGGAGTCGGACGGTTGGATATATATGGTGATTCAATGTTGGTGATAAGTCAAATCAATAAAGTATGGGATGCTCATGATGATTATATGATCGCTTATCGACAGGAGGTTAGAAAACTTGAAGACAAATTTGATGGTTTGCGATTTTCTCATATACTGCGCGAAAATAATTCTCATCGCGGATGAGTTAGCCGGATCGGGATCTTTGAGACAGGCAGTTCCACCCGGTGTTTTTCTTCAAGTATTGGATAAGCCATCCATAAAGATGGAGCGCAAGGTTACTATTTCGGAGATTGCGGATGAAGCGGCTTTGAAGGATCGGGTGGAGAAGGCGGTCTTGAAAGACCAGTCTGAAGGAGCGGCCCTACCGGATAAAACAGATGAGCGGAATCGATGCTGATAATTTTCGGCCACTTGATGTTATGATTATTGATTCCGATTGGCGTACTCCGTACCTTGATTATCTTCGATCCGGTAAAACTCCGGAAGATAAAGTGGAGAAGCAAAGACTGGAGGTTCGAGCATGAAGTTATTTGATTCTCGAAGGAGAGTTATATAGGCGTGGAGTTAATATTCTGATGAAATGTGTATATGTTTCGATAGGCATTCAATTGGTAGAAGACGTGCACAAGGGAATTTGTGGAAATCATGCTTCTTCAAAGACTCTAGTTGGGAAGGTATTTAGACAAGGATTCTACTGGCCTACAGCGGCGGATGATGCGCATAGAGTGGTCAAGAGTTGTCGGGATGTCAATTCTTCGCCGGACAGACCTCATGCTCCAGCTCACGAGTTGCAATTAATTCCAATGACTTGGCCTTTTTCTACTTGGGGGCTGGATATAGTTGGTCCTTTCAAAAGGGCGCTAGGAGGATTCACGCATATTTTTGTTACAGTAGATAAGTTCTCTAAATGGATTGAGGCTGAAGCTATTACTAGTACGACTACGGCCGGAGCGATCAAGTTTCTGCAAAACATATTTGTGCGCTTTGTAGTCCCGCACAGTATCATTACTGATAATGGGCCTCGGTTTACTTCAGAATTCTTCAAGGATTATGTTGAAAGTTTGGGAATCAAGATACAATATGCGTCGGTGTCATATCCGCAAAGCAATGGACAGGTGGAACGAGCTAATGGAATGATTTTGACCGGTCTTAAACCTAGAATTTTTGACCGTTTGAAGCCGTATGCAGGAAAGCTGGGTTAAGGAATTGCCCTGGGTGCTTTGGGGACTGCGCACTAATGTTAGTAGGGCTACGGGGCAATCTCCTTTCTCTTTGGTGTATGGATCCGAAGCCATGCTACCTACGAAGTGAATATGGTGTCAGCTCGGGTACAATACTATGATGAAGAGACATATGAAGATCAGCGCCAAGTTGTATTGATTGCTACGGAAGAATTGAGGGATCAGTCCTTGATTCAAGCTACAAAGTATCATCGGGGATTGCGTCGTTATCATGATCGCAATGTCCGAACACGGGAATTCCAAGTAGGAGACTTGGTTCTTCGGAAAATTCAGTCCAACAAGAACAGGCATAAGTTGTCACCAGTCTGGGAAGGACCTTTTCTCGGTTAAATCGGTCCCCAAACCGGGGCTTATAGGCTTATGACCTTAGAAGAAGAAGAAATTCCAAATTCTTGGAACATTGAACATCTTCGTCGTTTTTATACTTAAAAATACTTCTTGTAAATTTTTCCTTTTCATATTATGATAAAGTGATTCTGTCTAATGAGAATGTGTTTGCTTTTCGTGTCTCAATATTTTAATTTTGAATTAAATTATTGAGCCAGGGGGCTCGCTGTGTTAAGAGCAGATCTGTCATATTGTGCTATTCCTGAATAATAAGACCAGCTTATATAATCGGTGGGCTGCTTGTATTGAGAGCGATCTGTTTCTTTTCAGTTTAAGACTGGTATGCTCAAGAAGGGAAATAATGTAGCATTTTTCTTATGAATATTGAATGTAAAGCTGCAATGAGAGCAGTTTGTGAAATCTTAACTTTTTTCCTCGGGTTATGTGATCTTGTTAAAGTAAGCTATAACTATGAATCTGTGCTGATTAGAGCCAGAATTTAATCATAGTTAGTTTCAGCTGAAATAACCATCATATCTTGGGCAGAAAAGTTAATAAGTATGATAGTGAAACCAGTATTCATATAGAAAAGAAATCACCATAGCATGATGATCAAGATGTTCGATTACAAAAATAAGATGGCCCTAATACAAAATCTAAACAGCAGGACCGCTAGAAGAACCAGTATCACCGGTCTTAGGATTTTCTTCAAGTCTATCATCCAGCGTTTCTTCAGAATCGGAAGAGGGTACTGGTAAATCCCTATCAAGATCTTCAAATCTGTCTTCATTTGTTTGCCTAGCGGCGATCGCTGCATCCCGAGCATCTTGATCCAAAGCAAAAGCTGCTGGCGCTGTGTTTAGAGGAACGCCTGTTGGATCAAGAGGAACATCTTCTATCAACTCCGACACGGTGCCAATGAGTGAATTCTTCAGCTCGTTGAACCGGTCTTCAATAGTGTTAGGGTGGGCGCCATCCTTGATAAAATTGAAATCACACTCTTCGACCGAAGTCCAAGACTGGATTATAGCGGCGATGTGTTCTCCTCCTGCAGCAGCCACCACCTTTGAATGTTCTTTGATTCTTCTAGGGATCGCCCGGATAGCGGACTCAAGATTTATCTCATTGGGATCAATAGCTTGACCACCATTGAGATATTCCGAGTGCGCACCGTACCTGCAGTAAGTTCTGAAAAGACAAGCAAAAATTTAAGAGAAAGATATTGCTTGAACAAGAAAGATGGGACTTACGCCTGTGCCTGATCTCAGCAGCTCTGAATCTGCCCTTGATGTTCGTATTTGATTCTCTCAGCTTGGCTTCAATTTTCAGCAAACGTTGAATCTCGCGATCTTTTGCCTGGAGAGCAAGTTGAGCGGATTCTTGGGCAGTCCTCGTGGCGCTTTCCTTGTCCGCTTGCGCTGATTTTGCTGCCTCTACGGCTTCAGCTAATTCAGCCTTCAAGCGAGCATTCTCGATATCCAGCATCTTGTTGGAGCGAAGCGTTTGGGCTAAGATACTATCTTTGGCGGTAAGTTCGCCTTCAAGTTCTCCCATCCGCGCCGCATGTTGCTCTTCGACACGAGAACCCTCTTTAAGTGCTTGCTCTTGAGCGGCTGCCTTTTCGGTAAGGGCTTCTTCAGCTTTTTTGTGAGCAGCAACAAGGCTCTCGAGCACTGAAATTAAGAGTGGGACCGGTCGGGAAGGGAGGCAGCCGGGAAAAATATGGAATATATGGGAAAAATCAAGAATATTACTCGATTAATTTGACGGAGCTCGATGATTTCTTGCCGGCGCTCCTCCATCATTCGATGAGTATTTTGCAGATTGGCCTCTCTTTCTCGACGATCATTTTCTTTGGCCTTCGATCGGCGGTCGGAGATTCCAGTTCACCCAATCGTTCTTGATTGGTGTAGAGCTCCTCCTGTAAGCGGGCGATGATAGTGGTTTTGGCTTCAAAGCTTTTGAGGAGAACCTAAAGAAAGGATTGAGAGAGTTAATAATTAAAATACAATTGCCTAGAGAAATTTTTGAAGCGAGAGAATGTACCTGGCCGATTCCGAGAAATTCTTTAAAGCCTCTTCTTCTTGGAGGGCGTCCCATTGAGTTGTTGCGGTAAATATTTTAGCTCCGCTCGAACTGTCCACCTCCACGTCTCCAACTACCATTCTAGCCAGCTTTGGTTCTTCGGGAAATTTGCGTGTTGTCCTAGGCCGGCGAGGAATTTCTTCCATCCATACCAATCCCAGTGACGGCTCCGGAGGAATTCGGAACAAGGTAGCTTGGGGAGGAGGATTACCGGAAGATGGGCTTTCAACAAGGGTAACCTGCTCTTCGGTTTCTATATGCGAGGCGGCGGGGGTTCCTTTGTGGATGCCGCACTCGAGTTTCCGTCATTGAAGCGAGTGGGAGCGGAAGCGGGGTCCTACCGGTCGGAGAGGAAGAAGCGGGAGTGGTGCTGGTTTGAGAAGCGCCGGGAGCGGGACCGATCCGAGATGCGCCGGGAGTAGAGGTAGAAACGCCGCTGGCGAGAGCTGTTGAAGAAGCTTTATTTCTTAAAAAACTAGCTATGCTAGCTTGGAAGTTCGAAGGGATCCTGTAAGAAAGCGGATGTAATAAGGCCGGGAAAGGAGCTTTGGCGGGTGGTTCAATTCGGACAAAATTATTAGTAATATAAAAGACTTACGAGGAAGCCTTCTTGAAGCCGGTGGAGGTCTTGATCTTCTTGGGCGGGCCTTGGGTATCCCCACCACTTCTTTCTGCAGTCTTTTTTTCCGCGGGATTGGTTTGCGGAGTTGGAACTGCCTCTACAGACATCACTGGGACCGGTCCGGTGGCCATACCGGGACCTTTTGGGAACTTTAGATAAGGGATCGACCAAGGAAGGAGTACCTTGAGTTTTTCCCAATGAAGCTTCTAGAATGGCCGGAGCTGCTCGGCGATCCCTTTCGACGGCTTCTTCTTCTCATCGTTGATCTTCAAGCCTTTGCGCCTCGAGCGAGTATCGCCGAGGAGCGATAGAAGGAGTATGTGACATCCCGTGTCACGATTACGGTTAAGTACGTAATTACTACCCTAATCACATCACTAATCAAGCACTAATGATAATCACCCAAAGGAAAAGAAGAAAAATAAGAAGAGAAAAGGAAGAAACCTAAACTAAACCCTAGCCCTAACCCAACCCACAAGAGAAGTGCAAAAATTATAAAAACACTACCCACATATTTTTGCACCACTGGATGTCTCATGTAAAAAGAGGAATTTACAACATTTTTACAGAATTTTTGAACAAAGTTTTGAATGCCCAAAAATTCGAATTCAAATCTGAAACACAGATGTTTGTGAATTTTATATAAATTTTTGGAAGCAAGATTAGAACTTCAAACTAAAAGATGGAAATTCGGGCACATCATCCTGGAGCTCTACATATTTTTGGTTCTGTTTTTGGAGCACCGGAAGTACAAATTTTGACCAAATATTCAAACCGCAGCTTTGAAATTCAAATTCGGACCCGGGCACTGTTGCCCACCGGACAGAGCTGCCGCGGACCGCCGGTCCGGCGCCACCGCAGGCCGCCCTGCGCGTGCCTCCGCCCCGTCCCGTCGCCACGTCCCTCCTGGCCACCTCCCAACCGTCTTGTACCCGCCGGCCAACAGGACCGGCCGGGCAGTGAAGCCGCGCCCGCCCGCGTCAGCCGGCCGTGCGCCGCCCCCTGCCCTTCCCTCAAAAACGGCACCAAGGCCCTCCCTTTCGTCGCGACCAATTATTGCCAGCCCACTCCACTCCTCCCCACTCCGTCGCCCTGCTCGCCCCCTCCCGGCAGCTCGCGCCGGGGGCGAAGTTGCCGCCGCCACCATTATCGCCGCCGCGAGCTTGTCCGCCGAGGCAAGGCCCCGTGCCCCTCCGGCAAGTGCGCAAGCACCCCGCAAGCTTCCCTCACACTCTGGTTTTCCCCCGTGCAGCCACGACCACGAATTTGGAGAAATTCGCCACCGCCGCCGCCGTCCGCCACCGGCCCCACGGCGCCGGCTCTCCTCGGGCCGCCTCCGCCTCGAACGACACCACGCCGCCACACCCCGCACGAAGGTGATGCTCCCCGAAGAACCCGCCCTTCTCTCTCTCTCTCTCTCCGGGACGCGCGCCCTCGCCGGAGCCGCTCCGGCGCCGCCACTTGTCGCCGGCCGCCTCCGGCCATCCGCCGCCCTCGCGGACCCCACCATCCGCTCCCCCTCATCGCGCGCACCATTTTCCCCATCTCCCGCCACATGAGCTGCCCCGTAGCGCCGCCGCGGGCGAGCTCGCCGGCGCCGGCCGCTGCTCGCCGGAGCGCGCGCCGCCCCTTTTTAAAAACCGCTAGTGGCAAATCCGTAAATAGATCCGAACTTCATGCAAGTTTGAAAAATTCATATCTGGCGTTTGAACTGTCCACAAATTACAAACTAAAATGTTTTGGAAACTAGAAGACCTGTACTTTCATAAAAGTAACATGAACTCATCAGAACTGGTCATTTTAATATTTTTACAAAAATGACAAAAGCTAACCCCTGAAAACTTAGCTAAGCCATAACATTAAAAATATAAATCTAAAAGAGGTGCCACTTGGCCAAAACCTTCACCCAGGCATACATGAATTTTTGGCACTGGAAGATCTGCATTTCATTTCATATTTTTCAAGTTATTGCATTTCTTGTATTCTCTGTATTTTTTTAATTAAATCTGCATAAATTATGTTTGCATGAAACTTGGTAATTAATTCCCTCCTGACGCTGTACATGTGTAGAAAAGCCCATGTTAATTTTTGAGCATGTTAAGTAATTATTCTTGCAAACTCTAGATTTAAATTCCTAAAAGGTTATTTTCAGCACATGTGTAAATAGCTTTGTGTTTCTAAAAATTATTTTTCTGCATGATTATGTAAATTCCACTGTTCACCATGTCCTCTAGCACTTCATGGCAGGATTAGTCAAAAGGTTTCACATACATCACACATGTGTTAACTTTGGGATCAAGTTCTTGTTTTAAAAATGAAATCGTCATTTCATGTGATGCTAAAACCCTAAGCCTAGGTTTCTTCAATTTACATTTTAAAAACTTGTTAAAATGTTAGTGCTAAACCTGCAAGCACCACAGCACTCATGTCTATGCAATTAAGCCATTGCTCTTGTATTAGTATGATTATGTTTGTTCGGGTAAATTGATTTCCTTAAAAGAAAACAAGAGGCATGTTTATGATTGCTAGGGTTTGAGCGAACAAAACTTTTGATTAAACATATACATATGCATCCCTACCAAACAGCATACATGCATTACCATCATCATTGACCTTGTATTCATGTTACTTATGCAATGCATTTCATCCTCTAGGTGACGACGCCGAATTGAACCCGCCGGAAGAGACGATTGCTACGCTCAACGCTTGTGAGGCTAGTGCTAACTTCGATCACTGTCAAGGCAAGCCCCGGTGCATTCCTATTATTTTGAAATGTCTTCTTTTTAATTACAATATTAAGGATGATGAATGTGCATTTAAGTTCTAGGAATTGCTTGGAAATCCACGTGCATAAATCCCTATATGTCCTATGTAGAGTATGTGTCATACCTCCGATAGAAATGCTATGCTCGGTTTATGGAGTCAACGATAGAATGGGGAATCTCACCTATGGTTTATGATTAAACTTGAACATGATGGATTTGGTTAAAAATTGAGAACACCCCATTGTGGCTCCGCGAATAAGTTTGAGTTGTGTACCACTTGCATACCTTTCTTATGGGGATTGGTAAACCTATGTAGCTTGCAAGTTGTAAAGTGAGCCGGATATCTCACCGACCCGGAGGTGATGTGTTTGGCATGGTGATTGCACGGGTTGAGGACCGCTGGAGAGTACACGGGTTAAGCCTTGGGCGCGTTGTTGAACGGTCGCAAGGGGACGTGTACTCGGGGTCGGTGGCCCCGTGTTTTACTTTACGACGAACTCGCGAACGGTGGCCATACGTGTTCTTAAATGATGCGTATGTCGTGCATTTGGGTTCTTTCCTGCAGGATTAATAATTCGATAATTATCGCCATTTCCTCTAGGTTAATGAGTACCACTTGTTTCGAGAAGTTTACAATGTGTAGTAACGGAAGGAGATTGAAGAGCTTGTCTTTTTATATGGATATTAAATTGTATTGCAAACTCTTGTATTGTTAGCATGCTAACTAAAGTTTCTTTTATGCAACAACCCTATTAATTTGGCTAAGTAATAAAATTGCCAACCTAATTAGCATAGGTGCTATTTATGCAAAAATGCCAAGTGAAACCGGTCAAGCCCCATGCATCTAGGAGTCGGTATTAGATGGCCAATTTGACGGGTAACACTTGCGGAGTATGTTAGATACTCGAGGCTTTGCCACTACATGTTAATTTACAGGTTTCCCGTAAGCCGGGTTTTGTGATTGTTGTGGTAAGGTGGTTTGGGATGGAGAAGAGCCCAAAGAGTGGACCATTGAATGGGTCCCTAGCTCTCAGACCCATGATGAGTGAGCCGTGGCCTAGGCCGGCATGGCTCATTTAAGTTATCTATGTATCGTCGAGTTATGTATTTCGCTTCCGCACTTTAATTTCGAACAAAGATCATGGCTATGTAAGACTTAATTTCGAACCTAATGTATCTTTTATTCGAACTCTATGTTGTAATCAAGACTTAATTATGTAACCTTGCAAATCGTGTATGTTTGTTAATGTGATGCTATGTATGGTTGCTTCGTCAATCATCTCCCAAGGCTATCCGTACCACACTTAACTATCTTTCGGGATAGGGGTGTGACACGTGGTATCGAGCCGACTTGGGATTTGCGTCACGCTAACACTCATTCTAAAAATCATAAATCCCGTTTTTGGTGTCACGGTGAGGTACGAGTCTAGATAGAAAGGCCAATATAAGGACTATATAGAACGGTGGCAAAACTAACCCCGTGTTATGATTGTTAAATACTTTGCAACTACGGCTTTGGCAAAGGTATGTGATTGAGTGTTGTCAATTTTCGCATAATATTAAACTGGTGTGACTCGAATACACTCATATTCGAGAGCTCTCCATGTGAGGTGAGGTGACATGGATTTATTTTTGGCTTGTTTCTTTTGAATTTGATGTAATGTTTCTGGAATCCATCTCTTCCAGGTACATAACAACGTTTTAGTTCGTGTAGTACCGTGTGAGAGGTGTGTGTGTGCCACCGATGCGCTTGTCCGATATTAGTATCGGCGGGCGCGGTCTTTTAATTTTGTGAGGACGTACAAGACGACATATTGAGCATCCATCATACTTGCATATCATCGCATCATGTTCAACATATGCACGTGAACTCATCTACATGAAACAATCACAAAAATTGGATAACCTAGCCTAACTCTCACAAAAGGTGGAATACCGAAACACTAAAACGTGGCAAAACGTGGCAGATTTCTTGACTTTCACGAAAATGAGCATAACTTCCAAACTACTTATCCAAATGAGGCAAATAAGGACTTTCTGGAAAGCTTGTATTATGCACTACAACAATATGCTAGTCTCAGGTCTTGCAAAAATCTGGAACGTAGCTAGAATTGCCCATTACAGAGAGCTGTTCTGGAATTCCAGAACGTGCTCCGGTTCTGTCCCTGTCGTAGATCGCTCATAACTTTCAAACGACAAGTCAGATTGAGCTGTTCTAGGATGCGTTGGAAAGCTTAGGGTATTGTCTAAAACTTTCGTAACAAAATAAAAATTTAATTCAGTCCAGAAACAGGGGTAATTATCGAGTTTCCTTAACGTGTCAAATCTGTCCAGAAAATGGAACCGTGGTAGGATTGTGCGAAAAGTCTTGTTGCTATCTTTTGCTAAGTTGGTGCCATTATATCATTCATGCTCTACTTATTTAGCATGTTTTGTTGTTGGATATTGAGTTTTGACTTGTATTTCAAAATTCTCCGACAGATGGCCCCCGGCAAGCTCATGTTGGACCGTGAGAACCTTGCGAGGCGGGTGCTCGAGTTGGAGCAGGAGCGTGCTGCCCTGCAGGCCACCCTCGCCACCCGCGACGCCGAGCTTTCCACCCGCGACGCCGAGCTCGCCGCTCGCGCCGCCGAGCTTGCTGCCCGCACCGCCGAGCTAGCCGAGCGCACTACCGAGGTGGATACCCTCCGTACGCAGCTCGAGTATAGCGAGACGGAGCGTTGGAACTTCTTCGAGCAGCTCCACGACGCCAACCTTGCCCTTGAGGGCAATGGAGCCGCCGCTCTGCAGGCCACGCTCGATGAGCGTGATGCCCAGCTCACCGCCGTGAATGAGGAGAACTACGTCCTCTCCGGCCAGGTGGATGCCCTTCTCGAGGAGAAGGATAAGTTGGAGGTTACTCTCCTGGAGACTCGGGGCACTAGGGATGCTTTGGAGGGAGACCTCCAGAACGCCCGAGCGACCATAGCGCATAACAATGCTACCTGTAACAACCCTAACAAATCAAAGCGCATTTCATGTCATTCATAAGCATGTCATCATGTGCATTTGAGAAAATGTTGCATAGTGTGTTAAGAAATACACATGAAATGACAAATTAACTTAAGTTAAATTAAGAACGTAAAAAGATAAATTAATACAAGTAAATTATGGAGTTTAACATTTTCTGTTGGTAAAACATAATAACAAAAGATTTTTGAAGTTGCTACGAAATTATTTTATTTTGTAAAAATGTCCACAAGAAATAATGAAAGCGTCTCTTTTTAATTTCAACTTGAATTTTTTGATTCGAAATTTATTTAGAATTTGAACTTTGTCCTAAAAGGAAAAAGATCCAGAATATTCTCAAATGTATCCCTGAATTTTCGCATAATTTTTCAAGCCTTGGAAGTATGCTTTTTAATTACTTAAAAACAGAAGGACGTTTTTGTGAAAATGCCAAACCAGTCCCAGGCAATCTTTCTTTCTCCTCCCCGAACCGACTCCCAGCGCCACCACCGCCTCTCGGCGCCACCGCGGCAGGCTCCTGGCCGCGCGCCTCCCTCTGCTGGTGACACGCAGCTGCTCCGGTGCCACCTCGACTCGCTGCCCCATCGGGATAAAAGGCGAGGCCGCGTTCATTTCCGTTTCTCTCCAAAAATCGCACGCAACGCAACTGCCCGTCCGCCCCTCTCTCGCACCACACCGGCAGGCCACCTCCGGCCGCCCTCGCCGAGCTACCGCCACCAGCGGTTCCGCAAGAACCCGCTGCACCTCCCCACGGCCACCACCCGCGCCATGGACTACCCGCCCGTGAGATCGAAGCTGATTTTCCCCGAAGCACCAACCCGGGAAGCCATGGCCGCGTCTCTAAATTCTCCCCACACGGTGCTCCGTTTCGCCCAATTCTCGGTCTCCGTCGTGCACAAGGTCTTCCTCCACCCCCTGGATGACTCGCCCTTGCATGTTCCTCGCAAGCTCGACGAGATTTCACCAAATTATGGAGCTTCTATGTGCCGCCGCCTCCGCATCCGCGGTGCGGACCCACTTCCGACCACCCATGGCCTTCCCTAGCGTGATGCCGGTCTTCGTCGTGCCCCCGTGAAGCTCCGGGAGCAAACCGTCCGTCATTTGGTGGGGTACGGTGGGCGCTAGACGCCGCCGAAATCCTCTCTTCCGCCATTACCGCCGATGGGCACGCTCCGGTGAGCTGTTGTTTCCGTGAATCACCTCCACGGGTCCGCCGGCTTGCGAGCTGCACGCCGGTGCTTTCCCCTCCAAGCCCCGCCCATCTCCGGCAGGCCTCCGCCGCGCGCCGCCGGCTCCGGCCACCGCGGCCATGGCCGCAGTGCCCGGCCTCGGGCTGGGCCGCGCATGTCCGGGCCGCACGCGCGTTTGGGCCACGTCCTCCCATAGGCCCAATCAGTTTCGGCCCAAGTGAGCTCCCCTGTCTCTTTAAATTTTATTCAATTTCCGATTCTTTTCAAATTCCGAAAATTCGTAGAAAATTCCACAAAAATCAGAAAAATGTCAAACAAAGTTCATTAGACTCATAAAATTATTCTCTATTTAATGATGTATTCAAATGCATATTTTGAGGAATTATAATTTCATAGTTTAATTAATTACCTTTCTTTATTTAATAGGAGCTATTATTTTATGCTAAGTATAATTTGTTTTTGAAAAATAAATTTCTTTAAAAATTAGAGATACTGCAGACGAAAGTGTTTGTGAAAACTATTTTCCACAATTCAACTTAAACACCGTCATTTCATGATCCCAATTTAGTACCCTATGTATCGTTAATTAAGGATTAATCATGAATTGTTAATTAATGGACATGATTAATTGTTAAGTAATGAACATGAGTACTTGTTACTTAATAAACAAGATTAATTGTTAATTAATAACCAGGATTAAGTATTAATTAACGAGCATGGTTATTGTTAATTGTTAGCTGTTAATTATTGAACATAATGAATCGGTAATTGTTGGTTAATGAACGCATTTAAGGAAACTCTTGCATGATCATCTCATGTACATTCATGCATGCATGGTTGTAAGTCGCAACGTATTGTTGGTCGACCTAGGTCATGGCGTGATCGAGGTTCCGTCCGAGGTCGAGACGGGAGACGGGAACGCCGCGATCGACCAGACACACCAAGGAAGCTAACTCCAACTCGAATCCGAGGCAAGCCCGGTGCATCCCACCTATGTTTTTAAAGTCTTTTCTTTTATCACGAGTAATGAGTCGTGATTGTGCATTAGGTTATAGGAGTTGCTTGATACCCTAGATGCATGAGATAGGTTTCCATTTGTTTATGCTATACTTGGTACAGGTAGCTCGATAGAGGCTAAGCTTAATTCATAGTGGCAACGGTAGCTACTTAGGGCACTTAAAGCATGGAGGCTTTAAGCGTTTTTGTGTTGACTCGAAGATGATGAGATGAGAGTGTTAACGAAGTTGAGACCGGACGGGCCCCGTAGGAGAAAGGGCAAGACGGAGGTGAGGTCTTGCAAGGTGGTAGCCCCGTCCGTGTCGGTCAAGGACCGTACCGTTGTCGGCTTAGTTGAACAAGTTTGAACGTACCGCACTACATGCTGGTATCATGGGCCCAGCAAGCTGATGTACCCTATCGCCCCGGAGATGTAGCGTAGCCAGCTCTCTTTTATCGGCTGTCGGTGAGAGGATAGTCTCACGGGAGGGAGATGGGTCGACCACGAGGATAGTCGTGGAGTCGCCATACTTCCGGGGAGTTGGAAATGGCTAGTCTGCTGTCGGTGCTAGCGGGAAAGGTTGTCGTATATGATCGGTGGGATGCGTATACGTCGTGTAGTCGGGTTTTGCCAGCTGGTATAAATCGATTCGAATCGCTGTCCCTCGCAGTAATGAGTACCGCTTGTTTAGCTCGTCACATCGTAGTAATCAAGCTGAAAGATGAGGTTGAGAGATGAAAGAATTGTTGGTCGAAAAGTGATCTTGTCTTGCAAACATGATTGCAATAGCTGTAGACTGCAAACATAGATGTTAATGAATCTTAATGTTGAGCTAAAACACTGAAAGTAAGGATCAACCATTAGAGCTGTTTTCGCAAGTGAGTCAACTCCACAGCCGGAAAGCCTTTGCATACTAGGCGTCGGCCTTAGCGTGCCTGTTGACGGGTCGGTCTTGCTGAGTATTAGAATACTCAAGGTTTGTTCGTTATGTTTTTCAGGACCGAGTCGTGCTTCCACGACCGTCACGGTAGTGGTCCGGAAGAGGAGCCGTGTTCCGAGGGTGGTTCCCTCAAGTGGGAACAGATCCCGACGTCCTGAGCGAGGAGTATCGTGATGTACGACGGGCTCGGTACATCACGCTAGTGGTCTTTGTTGTAAAGTTCAAGTTTCCGCTGCAAGACTCGTAGATTGTTAGACTTCATTAATGTATTATGCTTCCGCTGTACAATGTTTGTATTTCGAAAACCTGGTTGTATTATACCATGATGTATATATTCTAGCTTGTATGAGATGATGAACTGTTGTAACTCGCTGCGTCGAGTGTCCCCTCGTACCGAGTCCTGGGTATCCCGGAGGGGATGTCACACTACCATTGAGCATCTCCAAGCCGCCAACAACGCCCTGCATGCCATCCTTAATGGCGGACCTCCCGAGCCACCGGAGATCGTCCCACCCGAGGAGGATGTGGAGATGAGTGATGGCGAGGATGCTTCCGACGTCGAGGACGGAGCACCACCCTCTCCCATGAGGGATGACGCCGACTACTACGGCGATGACGACGAGTAGTTCTCACGACCGGTGGTCGTAGCTCTGTGTGTTGTAGGATTTGTAATCTCGTGAGGCATGTAACCGTGTTGGAAACGATCCGTTTGTGGTTAATTACGCTCTCCGAGATTTGTGTTTGTTTATGGGTCGCATGTGATGTAACCTAAGACCGTGTTGTATCGGATTTGTGGTTCCCGTGTATCAAAAATTCCTGTCGTGTTGCTAGCTATGTTGGAATCTATGGAATATGTGTGTTGCCAATGCATTATGCTTATTTCATCAATATTTTCTTCGTACATGCAATCTGAAATTTTTGGTCCCTTATGTCCAATGTTATGTTTTTTTGCTATTATAGCTCTTGGTCTAATGAGCTAACGTGAGAAAATTTTCATATGTGACAGATGGTGAATACCCGTCGTGGTGAAGCTTCCGGCAGTGGTCATGGTGCGAGGGAAGAGCAACTCCCTAATCCTCCACCTCTCACGCCGTTGGAACACCTCGTGTCCAATCAAAACGAGATGTTCCGCTTGTTCTTTGCAAGTCAAACTAATCAAGGACAAGGCCAAGGACCGCCACCCCAAGGGCCGAGGAATTCCACCTATGCCGACTTTTGGGTGACTCAACCGCCGATGTTTGGTGAAGCTACTACCGATCCGTTGGATGCGGATAATTTCCTCCGCATCATTGAGTCGAAGTTTGCTCTCCTCAATTGCACATCGGAGCAAAAGGTTCTCTTTGCGGCTCAACAACTTCGTGGCTCCGCTAGTGCATGGTGGGCAAGTTTCACCGCCGCCCTTCCCGCCGGTACTCAAGTGAATTGGCCGGACTTTGGCACCGCGTTTCACGCGCATCACATTCCCGCCGGTCTTATGAAGCGCAAGTTGCAAGAGTTCCTCAATTTGAAGCAAGGGACCGGAACCGTGCAAGAGTATGCACGGAAGTTCAACTATTTGGCTCAATATGCATCCTATCATGCCGACACGGATGACAAGAAGAAGGATTGCTTTCGTTCGGGGCTAAGCCCGAAGTTGCAAGATCGCTTGGCTCAAGTCACTACCGGCACGTTCAATGACTTGATGAGTGCCGCAATTGTGCAAGAAGATGCTATCCGTGCGCACCAAGAAGACAAGAAGAGGAAGCGTGCCGTAGGAAATCCATCCGGCTCCGCTCCGCCCAAGTACAAGCTAGCCATCACTTCCCCGTCCGGACAGAAGTTTCGGGCCGCATTGCCGCCGACGGGGGATCTCGCCAATTTGTGCCACAGCAACACCACCACTCTCACGGTGGAAACCAGCAGCACAACAACTCCTCTCGCCCTCCGCAGCAGCAATATCAAGGTGCTAGGCCCGGTCCTCAAGGTCCGTGCTTTAATTGTGGACGTCCGGGTCATTTTGCGAAGGATTGCCGTGTTCCGACACGTAACCCGGCAACAACAACAACAACAACAACAATGGTTCCGGAAGTGGCAACAACAATCAAAACCGCAATGGGAATAATGGGAATGGGAACCGCAATCAATCCTCCACTCCAAATGCTAAGAATGGCCGAGTCAACTATACCACGGCCGAAGAGATTCAAGCGGGAGAACCGGTACTTTCGGGTATGTTTTCGGTCAACAACCACTCCACTTTGGTTCTTTTTGATTCCGGTGCAACTCATGATTTCATTAGTCAAGCATGTGCAAAAATCCTACAACTCACTCCTACCGTTTTGGATATTCCCTATGTCATCACATCACCCGGTGGAAAAATAAAAACAAACTTAGAGTTGAGGCAAGTACCACTAAATCTAGAGAGAAAAATATACCCCTCCTCTCTCATAATTTTGTGTGGGCAAGGAATAGAGATAATCCTAGGTATGAGATGGATGAAACTCCATAGAGCCGTTTTACACATCGATTCCCGTGAAGTTCACCTAAACTCCCCACTCCATGGTTCGTCTATTCTCCGATTACCCCATCCAAAATTCTCCACTTCAAAAATCTACCATCTCGAGGGAAAAAGGATTGAGGATATTCCCGTGGTATGTGAGTTTCCCGATGTGTTTCCGGATGACTTACCGGGCATGCCACCCGATCGGGATGTTGAGTTTAGAATTGAGCTCCAACCCGATACGGCACCAATTTCCCGTAGGCCGTACAAAATGGCTCCCAATGAGCTAGCAATCTTGAAGGAACAATTGGGTGAGCTTATGGATAAAGGATATATTCGCCCTAGTTCATCTCCGTGGGGATGTCCCGCTCTCTTTGTGAAGAAGAAAGACAAGACGCTACGTCTATGTGTGGATTATCGCCCTCTCAATGCGGTAACTATCAAGAATAAATACCCGCTCCCTCGGATTGATATTCTCTTTGATCAATTAGTTGGTGCTAAGGTTTTCTCTAAGATTGATCTCCGATCCGGTTACCATCAAATCAAGATCCGAGCCGAAGATATTCCAAAAACCGCATTCTCTACGCGGTATGGTCTCTTTGAGTATCTCGTCATGTCTTTTGGGCTCACAAATGCCCCGGCTCATTTCATGTACTTGATGAATTCGGTATTCATGCCCGAGTTGGATAAGTTTGTCGTGGTCTTCATTGACGACATTCTTATTTATTCGAAGTCCGAAGAAGAGCATGCCGAACACCTTCGCATTGTTCTCCAACGGCTTCGTGATCATCAATTGTATGCCAAGTTTAGCAAATGTGAATTTTGGTTGAAGCAAGTTCCTTTCTTGGGTCACATCATTTCCGCGGAAGGTGTCGCCGTTGACCCAAGTAAAGTTGAAGAAGTGCTTACTTGGAAGTCCCCAAGGTCGGTGAGACAAATTCGAAGTTTTCTTGGTCTTGCCGGCTATTATCGGAAATTCATTCCCAATTTCTCAAGCATAGCCAAGCCTATGACAAAATTGTTGGAGAAAGATGCAAAGTTTAAATGGAGCCGTGAATGTGAAGAAGCTTTTCAAACTCTCAAGAAGCATTTAACATCCGCTCCGGTGTTAGCACAAGCCGACATCACCAAGCCGTTTGACGTGTATTGTGATGCGTCCGGCACCGGCCTAGGATGTGTGCTAATGCAAGAAGGTCGTGTCATTGCTTATGCTTCTCGTCAACTTCGCAAGCATGAACAACACTACCCCACCCATGATTTGGAGCTAGCCTCGGTTGTCCTTGCTTTGAAAACTTGGAGGCATTATCTACTTGGAAATCTTGTCAATCTCTACACCGATCATAAGAGTCTCAAGTATATCTTCACCCAACAAGAGTTGAATATGAGGCAACGTAGATGGTTGGAATTAATCAAGGATTATGAGTTGGAAATTCATTATCACCCGGGTAAAGCTAATGTGGTTGCCGACGCTTTGAGTCGCAAGGATCAATGCAATCACGTTACCGGTTGTTCTATGGAAAACTCGGAAATTTTAGATTCTAGTGAACCGAGTCTTCGAGTCATTCCCTATGGTTCACTATATAATCTAGCTCTCATTCCTACCCTTCGTGAGGAAATTATTGAGGCACAAAAGAAGGATGAAGGTATGGAATTTATTCGGCAAAAGATAGAAAAAGATGAGGCTACATGTTTCCGACAAGATGCCGATGGTGTATTATGGTTCAACCAACGTCTCGTTGTTCCGAAGGATATGGAATTACGGAAGAAGATAATGGATGAGGCACATTTGTCTAAATATTCCATACACCCCGGTAGCAATAAAATGTATCGCGGCCTAAGAGAAAAGTTTTGGTGGACACGCATGAAGCGTGAGATTGCACGGTATGTGGCCGAGTGTGATACTTGTCAACGAGTGAAAGCCGACCACTTGAGAAAAGCCGGATTATTGAACCCATTGAAAATTCCCGTTTGGAAGTGGGAGGACATTGCTATGGATTTTATCGTTGGATTGCCTCTCACATCAAAGAAGCATGATTCAATTTGGGTTATTGTGGATAGATTAACTAAGTCCGCACATTTCATTCCCGTCCATACTACCTACAATACCAAGAAGTATGCCGAGCTATACATCTCAAGAGTGTTATGTTTGCATGGAGTACCTAAAACCATTGTTTCCGATCGAGGTCCGCAATTTGTATCTCGCTTTTGGGAGCAATTGCATTCTTGTCTTGGTACCACTCTCATTAGAAGTTCCGCATATCACCCTCAAACGGATGGACAAACCGAAAGGTTGAATCAATATTTGGAGGATATCTTGAGAGCATGTGCTATGGAAAATAGAGGAAATTGGGATGATTGCCTTCCGTTCGCCGAATTCTCGTACAACAATAGCTATCAAGAGAGTTCGGGAATGTCACCATTTGAAGCATTGTATGGTTATTCTTGTCGTACACCCTTAAATTGGTCGGAAGCGGGAGAAAGAACTAATTTTGGTCCCGATCTTGTCACTCAAGCCGAAGAAAAGGTTCGACAAATCCAAGCCAACATGAAAGCCGCACGATCTCGTCAAGTAAGTTACGCTAATAAGAGGAGACGCCCATTGGAATTTGAGAAGGGAGATCATGTTTATCTTCGTGTCTCTCCGAATAAGGGTGTATCTCGGTTTGGAATTAAAGGAAAGTTAGCACCTCGCTATATCGGACCCTATCCGATTGTGGAAAAGCATAGCGCGGTTGCTTACCGATTGCAACTACCGGAAAGCCTTGCTCGAGTACACAATGTGTTCCATGTATCTCAACTCAAGAAATGTTTGAAGCCTCCGATAGATGTGGTCATTTCCGACACCGATCAACTAGAAGAAGACCTCTCCTACCCCGAATACCCCGTCCGGATCATTGATCAAAACGACCGAGTAACCCGCAATCGCACCATTACTTTCTATAAAGTGCAATGGAGTAACCACACCGAAGAAGAAGCAACTTGGGAACAAGAAGATTTTCTAGAGAAGAATTTTCCCGAGTTCCTCGCGTCACACAAATCGGTAAATTTCCGTACTCACTCTCCTTAATTCATAGCGATTCTCGAGACGAGAATTTCTTTAAGGGGGAGGGCTGTGACATCCCGTGTCACGATTAAGGTTAAGTACGTAATTACTACCCTAATCACATCACTAATCAAGCACTAATGATAATCACCCAAAGGAAAAGAAGAAAAATAAGAAAGAGAAAAGGAAGAAACCTAAACTAAACCCTAGCCCTAACCCAACCCACAAGAGAAGTGCAAAAATTATAAAAACACTACCCACATATTTTTGCACCACTGGATGGCTCATGTAAAAAGATGAATTTACAATATTTTTACAGAATTTTTGAACAAAGTTTTGAATGCCCAAAAATTCGAATTCAAATCTGAAACACAGATGCTTGTGAATTTTATATAAATTTTTGGAAGCAAGATTAGAACATCAAACTAAAATATGGAAATTCGGGCACATCATCCTGGAGCTCTACATATTTTTGGTTCGGTTTTTGGAGCACCGGAAGTATGAATTTTGGCCAAATCTTCAAACCGCAGCTTTGAAATTCAAATTCGGACCCCGAGCACCGTTGCCCACCGGACAGAGCTGCAGCGGACCGCCGGTCCGGCGCCACCGCAGGCCGCCCCGCGCGTGCCTCCGCCCCATCCCATCGCCACGTCCCTCCTGGCCACCTCCCAACCGTCTTGTACCCGCCGGCCAACAGGAACGGCCGGGCATTGAAGCCGCGCCCGCCCCCGTCGGCCGGCCGTGCGCCGCCCCCTGCCCTTCCCTCAAAAGGGCACCAAGGCCCTCCCTTTCGTCGCCACCAATTATTGCCAGCCCACTCCAGTCCTCCCCACTCCGTCGCCCTGCTCGCCCCCTCCCGGCAGCTCGCGCCGGGGCGAAGTTGCCGCCGCCGCCATTATCGCCGCCGCGAGCTCGTCCGCCCGGGCAAGGCCCCGTGCCCCCTCTAGCAAGTGCGCAAGCACCCCGCAAGCTTCCCTCACACTCTGGTTTTCCCCGTGCAGCCACGACCACAAATTGGGAGAAATTCGCCACCGCCGCCGCCGTCCGCCACCGGCCCCACGACGCCGGCTCTCCTCGGGCCGCCTCCGCCTCGAACGACACCACGCCGCCACTCCCCGCGCGAAGGTGATGCTCCCCGAAGAACCCGCCCCTCCTCTCTCTCTCTCTCCGGGACGCGCGCCCTCGCCGGAGCCGCTCTGCGCGCCGCCGCTCGTCGCCCGGCCGCCTCCGGCCATCCGCCGCCCCGCGGACCCCACCATCCGCTCCCCTCATCACGCACACCATATTCCCCATCTCCCGCCACATGAGCTGCCCCGTAGCGCCGCCGCAGGTGAGCTCGCCGGCGCCGGCCGCTGCTCGCCGGACGCGCGCGCCGCCCCCTTTTAAAAACCGCCGGTGGCAAGTCCGTAAATAGATCCGAACTTCATGCAAGTTTGAAAAATTCATATCTGGCGTTTGAAATGTCCAAAAATTACAAACTAAAATGTTTTGGAAACTAGAAGACCTGTACTTTCATAAAAGTAACATGAACTCATCAGAACTGGTCATTTTCATATTTTTACAAAAATGAGAAAAGCCAACCCCTAAAAACTTAGCTAAGCCATAACATTAAAAATATAAATCTAAAAGAGGTGCCACTTGGCCAAAGCCTTCACCCAGGCATACATGAATTTTTGGCACTGGAAGATCTGCATTTCATTTCATAGTTTTCAAGTTATTGCATTTCTTGTGTTCTCTGTATTTAATTTTTAATTAAATCTGCATAAATTATTTTTGCATGAAACTTGGTAATTAATTCCCTCCGGACACGGTACATGTGTAGAAAAGCCCATGTTAATTTTTGAGCATGTTAAGTAATTATTCTTGCAAACTCTAGATTTAAATTCCTAAAAGGTTATTTTCAGCACATGTGTAAATAGCTTTGTGTTTCTAAAAATTATGTTTCTGCATGATTATGTAAATTCCACTGTTCACCATGTCCTCTAGCACTTCATGGCAGGATTAGTCAAAAGGTTTCACATACATCACACATGTGTTACCTTTGGGATCAAGTTCTTGTTTTAAAAATGAAATTGTCATTTCATGTGATGCTAAAACCCTAAGCCTAGGTTTCTTCAATTTACATTTTAAAAACTTGTTAAAATGTTAGTGCTAAACCTGCAAGCACCACAGCACTCATGTCTATGCAATAAAGCCATTGCTCTTGTATTAGTAGGATTATGTTTGTTCGTGTAAATTGATTTCCTTAAAAGAAAACAAGAGGCATGTTTATGATTGCTAGGGTTTGAGCGAACAAAACTTTTGATTAAACATATACATATGCATCCCTACCAAACAGCATACATGCATTACCATCATCATTGACCTTGTATTCATGTTACTTATGCAATGCATTTCATCCTCTAGGTGACGACGCCGAATTGAACCCGCCGGAAGAGACGATTGCTACGCTCAACGCTTGTGAGGCTAGTGCTAACTTCGATCACTCTCAAGGCAAGCCCCGGTGCATTCCTATTATTTTGAAACGTCTTCTTTTTAATCACTATATTAAGGATGATGAATGTGCATTTAAGTTCTAGGAATTGCTTGGAAATCCACGTGCATAAATCCCTATATGTCCTATGTAGAGTATGTGTCATACCTCCGATAGAAATGCTATGCTCGGTTTATGGAGTCAACGATAGAATGGGGAATCTCACCTATGGTTTATGATTAAACTTGAACATGATGGATTTGGTTAAAAATTGAGAACACCCCATTGTGGCTCCGCGAACAAGTTTGAGTTGTGTACCACTTGCATACCTTTCTTATGGGGATTGGTAAACCTATGTAGCTTGCAAGTTGTAAAGTGAGCCGGATATCTCACCGACCCGAGAGGTGATGTGTTTGGCACGGTGGTTGCACGGGTTGAGGACCGTTGGAGAGTACACGGGTTAAGCCTTGGGCGCGTTGTTGAACGGTCGCAAGGGGACGTGTACTCGGGGTCGGTGGCCCCGTGTTTTACTTTACGACGAACTCGTGAACGGTGGCCATACGTGTTCTTAAATGATGCGTATGTCGTGCATTTGGGTTCTTTCCTGCAGGATTAATAATTCGATAATTATCGCCGTTTCCTCTCGGTTAATGAGTACCACTTGTTTCGAGCAGTTTACAATGTGTAGTAACGGAAAGAGATTGAAGTGCTTGCTGTTTTATATGGATATTAAATTGTATTGCAAACTCTTGTATTGTTAGCATGCTCGCTAAAGTTTCTTTTATGCAACAACCCTATTAATTTGGCTAAGTAATAAAATTGCCAACCTAATTAGCATAGGTGCTATTTATGCAAAAATGCCAAGTTAAACCGGTCAAGCCCCATGCATCTAGGAGTCGGTCTTAGATGGCCAATTTGATGGGTAAGACTTGCGGAGTATGTTAGATACTCGAGGCTTTGCCACTACATGTTGATTTACGGGTTTCCCGTAAGCCGGGTTTTGTGATTGTTGTGGTAAGGTGGTTTGGGATGGAGAAGAGCCCAAAGAGTGGACCATTGAATGGGTCCCTAGCTCTCCGACCCATGATGAGTGAGTCGTGGCCTAGGCCGGCATGGCTCGTTTAAGTTATCTATGTATCGTCGAGTTATGTATTTCGCTTCCGCACTTTAATTTCGAACAAAGATCATGGCTATGTAAGACTTAATTTCGAACCTAATGTATCTTTTATTCGAACTCTATGTTGTAATCAACACTTAATTATGTAACCTTGCAAATCGTGTATGTTTGTTAATGTGATGCTATGTATGGTTGCTTCGTCAATCATCTCCCAAGGCGATCCGTACCACACTTAACTATCTTTCGGGATAGGGGTGTGACGAGTAGCGAGTCTCGCCAATGGTCAAGGAAGTAGTACGTTTTCTTGTACTAGGTGTTTGAACCACGGTCCCGGACTTGGTGATTTTGTAAAGGAAAGGACCGGTCCGAAGGCCTATGAGTCGGACCGGCTTGAACAGCCGGGGGCGGTATTGTTGGCATAATCTTCTCCCCAAGTGTCATTGGGAGGAAGAGGAGGGTGACTCTGTAATTGTCCATTTTCTGCAATTGTAAAGATTGAATTTTCGTAAGAAAGTGATGGTAATAAACGACAAAGATTTGAAGAAACAGAAAGAGATACTTACGAGTCACGAGGATTGGATGAGTTGAAGGCCGGACCCACTTTCGTCCGACAAGTAAATTTGTGTTTGGAGGGGATCGACGCCAGCTGTCGGTGTTATGAAACCGGCCGACAAGTAAATTTGTGTTTGGAGGGGATCGACGCTACTACTCGGATGGGCCTTGGATGATTTAGGAAAGTGTGGTTTATCTTGGTTCGGGCAATCGAAGCCCTACGTCCGATTCGAGGATTGTTCGTGTTTCGTCTTGTGAAAAGAGCTACAAAGGATGCGAGGGAGGAGGGTTGCTCCAAGCCTACGTGTGCTATGTGCTCTAGGATGTGTGTACGGTGAGTTCGATTAACTCGATACGTGGTGTCTGTCTCCAAAAATAATCCCCCTTGCGCGTGTGCGTGGGGTCCCTTTTATAGTCCAAGGGACCGAGGCCGAGACGAGGCCGGAGCCGCCGTGCATCACCACTGCTCGCATGCGGAGCCGCCTCGAGCGCGGCGGTGCGAGCCGGCGCACGGTCGATCTTGATCGGTAGCGCCGGTGTCGATGCCACGCTCGCCATCGTGGCGGCCGTCTGTCGCATGCCGGTCTCCATCCGTCACTCCCGTTCATCACGGCCCCGGCGAGAGATGGCGTTGACGCCTCCGTCTTGTCGTCGTGCCGGGGGTGTCGGGCGACGCGTTAAGATGAGACAAGAGGAGCCGCGCGAGATCTCACCCGATCCCTGTGGATTGGTGAGTTCCCGAGGCGGAGTTATGGCGATCCCTGTTCGCCTCGTTTAGTGTGAGGCTTCATGAGGAAGCCATTTGCTCCCGAGTCGGGCGAGGCGGGGACCGGCGAGCCCGCCGGAGTCCCGGACGGGAGAGACGGGGACCGGCTGGGCCCGCCGAGTCCCGGACGGACGAGGCGGAAGTGGTGCACCTGCTCGACCGGAGTCGGGCGAGGCGGAGACCGTGGGCCGGCTTTCGTAGCCCTCACGGGCCTAGGCGGACACTTGTTGGTCAGCCACGGGACGGATTACGAGGCTATTGTCTCGTCAATCGCACGGCCTCCGTCCGGTCCACGAGGCCATCATGGGCTTGGTAATGATCACGCTGCTCTGCAGCTAAGCTAGCGCTAGCGTGCGGCGGCTGCGGAATGGGACGAGGAGAGCACTTGCGCCGGTCACATCACGTCTGTTGGCGAGACGAGTTCCCGAGCGGCTGTAATTGCGCCTACCGGCCCGCCGTAATTCCTCCCCCATCCGGTGGGTGAGGTCGCTTCTCCGCGAAGCAAAGGCAAACGCGGCGGGATTGCGGTCCCCACCCGACGCCGAGTCGGGCGAGGCGGAGATCGTGGGCCCGCCGCCCGAGGGTCGGGCGAGGCGGAGATTTATGGAACCGCCCGCCCGGGAGTCGGGCGAGGCGGAAGTCGCGGAACCGCCCGCCCGGGGTCGGGCGAGGCGGAGAGTCGTGGACCTCGCCGGAGCTCGGGGTCGAGGCGGCGGAGGATTCGGGCCCCACTACGTATCCTTTATGCGTACAAGACGAGGCTGTTAGCCGGCTATGACGGTGGTTAAGTACCCTGATTAGGGTACCCTAATCTAGGTACCCGACGGTAGCCCGAGCCTTGGCGGTGGCCAAGGGCAAATGGTCGCCGTCGAGGCTTTTTCGACAAACCCTCGGATTTTCCTGTGTATTTGTTTTCCGGTGGGTGCGCGCGGCGCTCCGGCGGTGTAGCTCCGAGCCTCGGGGCAGAGTAGAATACTTGCGCCGAGGGTTACGATTCCGAGCGGTTTATCGTTTATTTGCGAAGCGAGCCCCGAGTCTTCGCTCGTTGCTCGGATCCGTCAGAGAGCTGTTTCGTCTTTTTATTTCGTTCACGCCCACGCGTCTTTGCGGTAAGACGAGGCGTGCGGTGAGCGGCCACGTCATTCCTCGATGGTTCGACGCGTGGTGCTCGTTTAAGCTCCAAACGGGAATGTCCGAGTGATGGCCTCGGCTTGCCCTTAGCGGGGATCCGATGGAGACTAGCGGGAGTCGGCCTCATTCATATCCGAGTGCATGTCTTTTGTGATCTCCGACCCCTTTCGATCGGGGTCGGCGGGCTCGTTGCCCTCCCTTCGCGGGATTCAAGACCACGGCTTTTCAACTCGGACTCGGACGGCGTCGATAGAGGCCCATTGTGCTACGGTGCACGGGTGTTGATCGCTAGGGATCCCTCTACGACAACCCCTCACTTAATTTTGTCCAAGGGCGGGCGTCCGAACCCTTTCGCGGGGCCGCCCTTCGAACCCCGGGTCGGAAGCGGGCGTCGGGCGTCTTCATCCCTAGCCTTATCTACTGCGGGCCTCATGGGATTCCAAGCCCAATCGGCCCGTCATCGAGCGCCGTCGAAGCGCAACGGTTCGCCTTCCATGATGGCGCGCATCTCGCGGCGGTTCGCTGTAGATGCGAAACTCGCGTTCGCATTATGGCTGCGCGTCGAGCGCGTGCGGCGGCCTCTTGGGTCCACTGCACCGGTTAAATCGCGAAACGATGGCGGCGCGGGAGTCGAAGCGCCGCGGGGCGATTGACATGACCGCTATTTAAAGGGAAAGGGGACGCATCCGGTTACCTTTCTCTCACCTTGCGCTCGCAAAAAAAAAACCCATCCCCTTCCTTTGCTCTCGCGTGCTCCGTCGATTCGCCTTTCTTCGCCGCGTCCGCCGCTCGCCGCCCTCCTCACTTCTCCCCAATCCACCGTCGCGCATCCAGGCCCGAGCCTGCCATGGCGGATTGGATTCCGTCCCGCTGCACCGTCGGGTCCCTCGAGGCCCTTGTCGCGCGCGGACTCCGATGCCGCGCACGACGCCATGGAGTGGGCTGGTGCGGGGAATGAGGCCCTGCCGGCGCCGCCGGACGGCTACGTCGTCTCCTTCCGCCACTTCCACGAGCGCGGCTTGGGAATGCCGCCTCACCCTTTCTTCCGCGGCATCCTCCACCATTACGGGCTGGAGCTGCAGCACCTCAACCCCAACTCCATCCGGCACCTCGCCGCCTTCGTGGCGGCTGTGCGAGGGCTTCTGAGGATCGCCCCCATTTCGAGGCTATTCAAGCACTTCTTCGATTGCCGGTTGGTGACGAAGAAGGACGCGGCCGGGAACCCTCGCGCCGTCCCCATCGGCGGCGCCGGCTTCCGGCTGCGGGGCGGCCGGTCCAAAGTACATCCCCATCGCCCTCACCGAGCTCCAACAAGGGCTGGCACGAGCGGTGGTTCTACCTCGGGAACACCGCTGCCACACCCCTCCCGAGTTCACCGGCAACCTCATCAATGCCGCGCGGAAAAGTGGCACTTCGGGGTGCCCGCCGACGAGAAGAGGGGGATCGCCGCGCTGCTTGGACGCGGTCGAGGCGCTCGACCGGGCCGGCGTGACCGGCGTTGGGGTCATTGGCTCCTACCACTGCGCCGGCTCGCACCGCTGCGGGCCCGGCGTCGGATGATGTCGGAGATGGGAGGTGACTTCACCGGGAGGGAACCTGCATGGTGAACCCACGGGCGGACCCTCGGATTTCGCTCCGGGAGTTGAAGGCCCGACTCGCGGAGGCGATGCTTGAAGACGGCCGCCGCGTGGGACCGGTTTGAGTGGCCGGTCCCCAACCACCCACCAATGCTCCCGGAACGGGGGCAATTTTGCTTGTAAGTTTTTAATTCTGCCTTCGGTTGAGTCGGTCTTAAGTTCCGACCTCTCTTACTTTTCTAATTTCGTGCTGTCGTCCCTACTTGTCTACGTGTTGCGAGAGAGGTTTGCAATTCATTCCTTCCCCCGCCCCATTGCCGAGGATGCCGACGTCAGGGCCATCAATCGGGCGCGCGGCGAGGAGCAAAAAGCTCAAAAGGACGCCAAGAAGGCCGGGAAGGCGGCGCGGCAGCGGCGGAAGGCGGAGAAGGAGCGCCGGCGCCGTTCGGGCCGGATCGTCCTCTCAGGAAGCAGCGGCACCGACTCCGACGACAACGACGGGGGTGACGACGAGGAGCTCATCGACATGTCCCCCCTCATCGACGAGCTCGCCGAGGAGGAGGACATCGAGCGGGGGCCGACTCGGCCGGCCCCTGCGGAAGTGGGCCCGGCGGGACGACGTCGGCACGTCGCTCGCCGGCCCGAGCCGGGAAGGAGCGCCGGGCTCCCCGCGGGCCGAGGCGCGTGCCGCCCCGCGGCGCCGACTCGGCGCCCACCACCACCACAACGCCGGCCGCCCGGCCGCCGTGCCGGGGTCGCGGCCCCGACCTCCGCGGTCGTCACCACGCCGCCCTGCCGCTCGCACACCGGTGCCGTGGCGGCGGCCATGGCGGGGGCGATGATGGCCTCGGCCGCCGCGGTGACGTCGGCCAGTGGTGACCGCGGCGCCGGCGGCGGTGGCGGGAGGGCTCGCCTCGACGACGTTGGCGGCGATGGCCTCCGCGGCCCCGTCGGCGTCCGTCCGAGCGCCGGTGACGATGGCCTCGGCGGCCTCGCCGGTGTCCGGTTCGAGCGGCAGTGGCTGCGCCGGCTGGCGGCTCTGCTCCGGCGGTGGCCGCAACCCCGTCGGGTCCGAGTACGGCCGCGCCGGCCTCCATGGCCTCTTCATCTGCGGCGCCGAGGCCGGCGGCGGCGCCGAGTCTTCCGGCAACGTCGGCCCCGCGACAGCGGCGGCGCGAGTGCCCCGGGCGGCATTTGGCAAGAGGCGGCGTGAGGGTCTCGGGTCGGCGGTCGGCCCGCCACCCAAACGACAACCGTGCCGGTAAGTGTTGCTTCCTTCTGTCTTTCTTTCTTCTTTCTCGACTTTCGGTTTGTTGATTTGCGCATCCCGCGGAGTCCGGTTGGCCGGGGCTCGGAAGCGGTGGCCCTGGGGTCGGGGGCCCCCAGCTGCGCCATCCCCGCCGGCCCCTCAGCCGGCAAGCACCATGGCGGGGGTCGGCCGAGACGGCGGCGCCAACGATGGCCATGGTGACGGCGGCTACCGGCTCCGCGCTGTTTCCGCCGCGGGGACCTCCGCCGAGCTCCTCCGCCACGCCGCACCGGCCGGCGCCGCCTCGTTCGCGGGGCGGGGGTCGTGCACGTTGTGGGGCCCCAAGGGCTGACGCACACGTTTGACGAGCGAGCGGAGCGGACAATTTGGGGCGCGTTCCGCCACGGCTGCGGCCGGGCCGCCGATGTCTTGGACGCGGCGCTCCATCTCGTTAGGTCGGCGGCGGAGCGGCCGAGAGTGAGCGCGTGTTCATTCCTTCGCGGAATATCGGTCTCTTTTTGCTTCGCTCATGATTTTCTTCTTCTTTTCGGACCACTGGATATGATGAACCGGGCCAAGCATGCACGCATCCGCTTCCAAGAAGGGGAACGGACCCGCCTTGGCCGGGAGGCGCGAGAGCGCCACGGAGCGAGCCCTCGGAGCCATCCGAGAGGCCGAGGACGCGAAGAAGGAGAGAGCCGAGGCGGCCGGGGTGACGGCCGAGGCCAATGATGCGCGCGGAGACGGCCGAGTCCCGCCTGGCCGAAACCACCAAGAGGGCGAGGCGGCGGAGGAAAGGGCCAAGAAGGCCGAGTCCGATGCCGCGAACGCTCGTCGGGTGGCCGAGTCCCGGCTGGCCGAGGTCCGAGCGGCGGTGGCGAGGGCGTCGAAGGCCGAGGAGGACGCGGCGAGCGCGCGCGAGGCGACGGACACCGAGCGCAAGCTCAAGGAGGCCGCCTCCCGGTCGATCTCCAAGCTCACTTCCCAACTCTCGACGTTGGAGAGTGAGGTTAATCGTAAGTTTTCTTTCTCATCCCTCCTCCTATTTTGCTTTTGATTGGTGTCATGTCTTATGATTTCTTCTTCCTTTTCATTTTCGGAGCTCAAGATGGACCCGGACGGGCTGCGGCGGGAAGAAATTCGGCTCGACCGAATCCGCATCGGTGCCGAGCTCCTCTGCAATGAGCTGGAGGTGCCACGGCCGCCGGGACCACCAATTTGGAGCCGCGCCTTCTCTCCATCACCAATCGTTTTGGTGCTCTGCGGCGTGAGAGTTTTGAAGCCGGGGTCCTGTGGACTGCGAGTGCTGGAGCGAGACACACTTCGAGGATAACCTCGACCTCGACATGCTTGCACGGTGGGCATGGTGCCGGCTTCTCCGAGCGAGGAGATCGAGGACATGAAGAGGAAGGCCGCGCCGATCGCCGCCAAGCTTGCCGAGCTCCTCGCCTCGCACGCCTTCCCGCCGCCGCCGTCGCCGCATGACGAGTAGATAATGTAATGTGTTAGTTGAGTCGGCCGAGTGGCCGATGAGTCGAGTCGGCCGGGTGGCCAAGATGTAAGGAAGAACTCGCTTATTTTGTAAACAAGTTATCTGTTTTAATTTCGTTCCAAATTTCTCACATGTTCCCCTTTTGTGGCTTCCTTCTCGTTCGGACCATCTAGTAGCCTCGGATTCCTCATTCGATTGGTGGTGACTTAGGCCGCTCTTAGCCGCCGGGGCGTCGGAGTCCAGAGTCGGCCGATCGGATCGGCCGAGTGGTCGTTGGCGTTCCGAGTCTGTCCGAGTTGGACTTGCACTATGGGATTAAACTTCGTTCGAAATTTTAAACTCTTGCCCTTTCGTGACTCCTTTCTCTTTCGGACCGCCTAGTTTGCTTTAGATTTTTCATTCGGTTGATCGATAACTCGGGCCGCTCCTAGGCTGTAGAGGCGTCGAGTCCCGAGCCGACCGATCGGACCGGCCGAGCCATCGTCGGCGCTTAGGTTTTGTCCGAGTCGGGCCCGCGCGAGGGATTTTCGTGTGAGTTCCGCAGCCGTGGGCACAGGCGGGACCCGCACACGGCCTCCTTTGCACACCCGCCGGGTGGAGCCCCGACTCGGGAGAGTCGGGAGTCGGCGGCCGGCAAATTTGGACTTTATTCGTCATTTGTCGAAAACAACAAGAAAGAGAGAAAGGTTTTCTCTTTATTTCATTTGCATAAATAATTGAAACAACAAGCTAAGGGTAAAAGCGACGTAGCTGCCCGATGTTCCATGCGTTGGTGAGCACGTTTCCGTTGGCGTCCTTGAGCTTGTACGTGCGGGGCGGAGCACCTCGGCTACCGTGTGCTGATTCCCGGGTAAAGCGACCTTCCCATGGCGGAGTTAGCTTGTGCCGGCCTTGATTCCCCTGGAGGAGTCGAAGGACGAGGTCGCCGGGCTCGAAGGCGCGCTTCTTGATCTTGCGGTCGTGGTAACGGCGGAGTGCTTGTTGGTATCCGGCTGAGTGCAGCGGTGCAGCTTCCCTTGTTTCGTCGATTTGGTCCGGCGCATCTTCGAGATAACGCTTATTGAGTTACGGATCGAAAACTTGCACGCGCGGAGCTCCATAATCCGGATCCGTGGGTAGCACGGCCTCGGCCCGTACACCATGAAGAAGGGAGTGTGACCCGTGGCTCGACTCGGCGTCGTCCTCGGGCTCCACAACACTGCACCGAGCTCTTTCGCCCATTTCCGGCAAATGTTACGAGTTTGCTGAATATCCAGGGTTTCAATCCTTGGAGGACCATGCCATTTGCGCGCTCACACTTGCCCGTTCGTTTGGGGGTGTGAGACGGTGACTCGATCAACTCGGATGCCCGGTGGTCGCAAAAGTTTAGGAACTTTTTCCCGTAAACTGCGTACCGTTGTCGGTGATGATTGTGTTTGGGACTCCAAACCGATGCACTATGTCGGTGAAGAATTTTACGGCACTGGTCCGAGTCGATTTTGCCTATCGGCCTCGCCTCAATCCACTTGGAGAACTTGTCCACGGCGACAAGCAAGTGGGTGTAGCCTCCTGGTGCCTTTTTGAACGGGCCGACCGGGTCTAGGCCCCACACGGCAAACGGCCATGTTATGGGGATGGTTTGCGGGGCCTGGGCCGGCTGGTGTGTTTTACGTGCGTAATGTCGACACCCTTCGCGAGTGCGCACGACTTGTTCGGCGTCGGCGATCGCGGTCGGCCAATAGAAGCCATGTCGGAAAGCGTTGCCAACGAGACTTCGTGGTGCGGCGTGATGTCCACACGTTCCACCATGGATGTCCTGAAGCGGCCGCTTACCCTCGTCGAGAGGGATGCAGCGTTGGAGGACGCCGGTGTGCCCCTTTTTGTATAACTCATCGCCGATCACGACAAAGGTTTTGGCGCGTCGGGCGAGTCGGCGCGCTTCCATGACGTCGGGGGCAATTTTTGCCGCAACGGATAGTCGAGGTAGGGCTGCCGCCGATCATCTGCCGACTCGGGCGCAGCCCGGAGTCCCCTTCGAGGTCGGGAGTCGGATCGGCCGGACCCGCTGTGTCGTCGTTGGCGCCAAGCTCGGCGACCGGGACCTCCGCGGCCTCGGTCGGAGCTGGCTCTTGTTCTCCCTTTGCGGGGTCGGCCGCCGTTGGCTCCTTGATAGACGGCTCATCCTGGTCGCAAGCAAAAACGCCTTACGGTGTTGGCGGTCGATTGGATCCCATCTTGGCCAATGAGTCGGCCGTTTCATTGTCCCGCCGAAGGACATGTTTGACTTGGAATCCATCGAACTTTTCTTCAAGACGGCGGATCTCACTGCAATAAGCCGCCATCTTCGGGTTGGTGCAAGTCGACTCGTTCATCACACGATCCACGACGAGCTGGGAATCGCCGAAGGCTTCGAGCCTACGGATCCCCGGATCAATCGCTGCCTTCATGCCGTTGAGCAAGGCTTCGTACTCGGCCACATTGTGAGAGGCCGGAAAGTTGAGTCGGATGACGTATTGCATGCATGCACCTCTCGGCGAGATGAGCTGCCATCCGCTCCCAGCACCCCTCTTCGTGAGGGAGCCGTCAAAGTACAGCCGCCAATGATCCGTTTCGCCGGAACCACGAGCAAGCTGGGTCTCTGTCCACTCGGCTATGAAATCTACCGAGTGTGTGATTTTATGGCGAGATGGGTGCGTGTATTCTATACCCTGGTCCATTAATTCTAGCGCCCACTTCGAGATTTTTATCGCTACCTCCGGATTACCCAAAATTTCAGCAAGCGGGAAGGAGGAGACGGCGTTACCGGATGAGAGTCGAAATAGTGCCGAAGCTTGCGCCGAGTGACGATCGGCGCGTACAACACCTTCCGGATCTTCGGCCACCTCGTCTTGTAGTCGGAGAGGACTTCGCTGATGTAGTAGACCGGCCGTTGCACCTTGAGCGCCTTTCCCGGCTCGTCACGCTCCACCACCAACGCCGTACTCACCACCTGATTTGTTGCCGCTATGTAGAGCAGCAAAGGCTCCTTCTCGACCGGCGAAGTCAAGATCGGCGCGCTTGAAAGTTTGGCTTTGAGGCGGTCGAGGGCCTCTTGCGCCTCGGCTGTCCGGACAAAGTTGTCCGACCTCTTGAAGCGAGACGATAAAGTGGCAGCCCCTTTTCTCCGAGTCGGGAGATGAAACGGCTTAGCGCCGCGAGGCAGCCGATGAGTTTTTGCACGCCCTTTACGTTTTTATCGGCCCCATCTTCGCGATGGCTTCGATTTTCTCGGGATTGGCTTCGATGCCACGTTGCGAGACAGCTGTATCCCAAGAGCATCCCCTTCGGGACCCCAAAGACACATTTCTCGGGGTTGAGCTTGACTCCGTTGGCTCTCGGCCGGCTGGAACATGGCTTCGAGGTCGGCGACTAGATCGTCGGTCCGAGTGGACTTGACTACGATGTCATCCACATATGCACGCACAATGCGTCCGATGAGGTCACCGAAGCATTTGATCATGCAGCGTTGGTATGTGGCTCCCGCGTTTTTTAACCCGAACGGCATAGTGATGTAACGATACGTGCCGAAGGGTGTGATGAACGCGGTGGCCTCTTGATCACCAATCCTTAGCGGAATTTGATGATAACCCGAATAGGCATCTAGGAAACACGGGGTTTCGCACCCGCGGTCCGATCAACTATCCGGTCTATGCGTGGCAAGGGAAACGGATCCTTCGGGCACGCCTTGTTGAGACTCGTGTAGTCAACACACATTCTCCATTTCCCGGTTTTCTTCCTTACAAGTACGGGGTTGGCAACCCATTCGGGATGGTACACCTCTTTGATGAAGCCGGCGGCAAGGAGCTTTGCTAACTCCTCACCAATTGCCGGCGTTTCTCCTCGTCGAAGCGGCGGAGTCGTTGCTTGACCGGTTTCGATCCGGCTTGATGTTGAGGGAGTGCTCGGCGATGTTCCTTGGGATTCCCGGCATATCCGAGGGCTTCCACGCGAAGATGTCCTTGTTGGCGCGTAGGAACTCGACGAGCGCGCTTTCCTATTTGTCGGAGAGCGCGGACCCGATGATGACCTTCTTCCCCTCGGGGTCGGCGGGGTCGAGGGCACCATCTTGGTGTCTTTGGCCGGCTCGAAAGAGCCGACCGCCTTCTTTGGGATCGGCGTGTCCTCCGACTCCGAGTCGCGACTGTGGGAGGTCGGACTTGTTGACGAGCGCCGCTGCCGGCTCGCAGCACTCCACCTCGCACTCGTAAGCACGCTGAACCGACGTGCTCACGGTGATGATCCCCTTCGGACCCGGCATCTTGAGCTTGAGGTAGATGTAGTTGGGGACGGCCATGAACTTCGCGTAACATGGTCGCCAGGGATGGCGTGGTACGCGCCGGGAAGTCCACCACGTCGAAGGTGAGGGTCTCGGTGCGGTAGTTGATCGGCGTGCCGAAGGTGACGAGCAGGTCGATTTGCCCAAGTGGCACGGCCGTCTTTCCGGGCACAACCCCGTGGAAGGGCTCGCCGATGGCCGGATCCGAGAGCGGCTGATCCCCATGGCATCAAGAGTCTCTGCATACAAAACATTCGAGGCCACTACCCCCATCCATCGGTACCTTGGTCGGTCGTTTGTCGGAGACGATGGGGTCGACGACGAGCGGGTAGCGTCCGGGTCGGGGAACGCGCTCGGGGTGGTCGCTGCGGTCGAACGTGATTGCCGCCTCGGACCACCCGAGGTAGGTCGGCGTCGCGAGGTTCGGCGGCGTAGACCTCGCGCCGCTCCTGCTCCGGTGCCGCTCGGAGGAGCCGGGCCCGCGGCCCCGAAGATCATGAGGCGGCCGGTGGTTTGCGGGAAACCGCCGTCCGCGTCCTTGTCGTCGCCGTCGTCGTTCTTGGGGCCGGGGTTCTTGGGGTCGAACTTCCTTGCCTTCATGCCCGGGAACTTGAGCATCGGCCCGCGATCCTTGAGGGCGTGGTTGACGGGTCGGCCGTGGTTGGGACACGGCGCCTCCGGCATCTTCTCGAAGTGCTGCCCCTTGTTGCCGTCGTCGGCGGTCGGCTTCTTCGGCTTGCGCTCGGCGGCGGCGGCGAGGTTGGTGTCGCGGCGGTATTGGTCGCCGCTCTTCCTCTGCTTCGCATCTTGTCGTGCGGGACGGACGGGCCCGCACCGGAACTCTCGTTCCGCTTCGCCTTGCCCTTGGCTCGATGAAGGAGGGCATCCACGGCGTCTTCTCCGGAGGCGTGGCTGGTTGCCACGTCGAGTAGCTCCTTGACGGTGCGCGGGCTGTTGCGGCCGAGCTCGTGCACCGGCCCCTCGTTGTTGGTGCCGGCGATGAACGCCGAGATCACCTCTGCGTCGGCGAGGTTGGGGAGCGTGTTGCACTTGCGGGAGAAGCGCTTGACGTAGTCCCTCAAGGACTCGTACGCCCGCTGCCGGCAGGTCCCGAGGTCCCACGGGTTCCGGGGCGCGTGTACGTGCCCTGGAAGTTGCCGATGAAAACCTCCTCCGGGTCCCACCAATCGTGGATCGAGCCCTCGGGAGGTGCTCGAGCCACATTCCGGCCGAATCGGCCAAGAAGAGTGGTAAGTTGCGGATGATGAACCGCTCGTCGGTGGCGCCGCCGGCTTGGCATGCCGGGCGGTAATCCTCCGGCCATAATGCGGGGTTCGTCTCCCCGTTGTATTTGGCGATCTTCGCTGGGAGGCCGGAAACGGCTGGGGCACCGGAACCCGCCGAATGGCGAGGCCCAAAGGCCTTGGGCCCCGTCATAACCGGGGTTAGTTGATTTTCGTGTGAGTTCCGCGGCCGTGGGCACAAGCGGGACCCGCACACGGCCTCCTTTGCACACCCGCCGGGTGGAGCCCCGACTCGGGAGAGTCGGGAGTCGGCGGCCGGCAAATTTGGACTTTATTCGTCATTTGTCGAAAACAACAAGAAAGAGAGAAAGGTTTTCTCTTTATTTCATTTGCATAAATAATTGAAACAACAAGCTAAGGGTAAAAGCGACGTAGCTGCCCGATGTTCCATGCGTTGGTGAGCACGTTTCCGTTGGCGTCCTTGAGCTTGTACGTGCGGGGCGGAGCACCTCGGCTACCGTGTAGGGCCCTTCCCATGGCGGAGTTAGCTTGTGCCGGCCTTGATTCCCCTGGAGGAGTCGAAGGACGAGGTCGCCGGGCTCGAAGGCGCGCTTCTTGATCTTGCGGTCGTGGTAACGGCGGAGTGCTTGTTGGTATGCGGCTGAGTGCGGCGGTGCGGCTTCCCTTGTTTCGTCGATTTGGTCCGGCGCATCTTCGAGATAACGCTTATTGAGTTACGGATCGAAAACTTGCACGCGCGGAGCTCCATAATCCGGATACGTGGGTAGCACGGCCTCGGCCCAGTACACCATGAAGAAGGGAGTGTGACCCGTGGCTCGACTCGGCGTCGTCCTCGGGCTCCACAACAACTGCACCGAGCTCTTTCGCCCATTTCCCGGCAAATGTTACGAGTTTGCTGAATATCCGGGGTTTCAATCCTTGGAGGACCATGCCATTTGCGCGCTCACACTTGCCCGTTCGTTTGGGGGTGTGAGACGGCTGACTCGATCAACTCGGATGCCCCGGTGGTCGCAAAAGTTTAGGAACTTTTTCCCGTAAACTGCGTACCGTTGTCGGTGATGATTGTGTTTGGGACTCCAAACCGATGCACTATGTCGGTGAAGAATTTTACGGCACTGGTCCGAGTCGATTTTGCCTATCGGCCTCGCCTCAATCCACTTGGAGAACTTGTCCACGGCGACAAGCAAGTGGGTGTAGCCTCCTGGTGCCTTTTTGAACGGGCCGACCGGGTCTAGGCCCCACACGGCAAACGGCCATGTTATGGGGATGGTTTGCGGGGCACTGGGCCGGCTGGTGTGTTTTACGTGCGTAATGCGACACCCTTCGCGGGTGCGCACGACTTGTTCGGCGTCGGCGATCGCGGTCGGCCAATAGAAGCCATGTCGGAAAGCGTTGCCAACGAGACTTCGTGGTGCGGCGTGATGTCCACACGTTCCACCATGGATGTCCTGAAGCGGCCGCTTACCCTCGTCGAGAGGGATGCGGCGTTGGAGGACGCCGGTGTGCCCTTTTTGTATAACTCATCGCCGATCACGACAAAGGTTTTGGCGCGTCGGGCGAGTCGGCGCGCTTCCATGACGTCGGGGGCAATTTTGCCGCAACGGATAGTCGAGGTAGGGCTGCCGCCGATCATCTGCCGACTCGGGCGCAGCCCGGAGTCCCCTTCGGGTCGGGAGTCGGATCGACCGGACCCGCTGTGTCGTCGTTGGCGCCAAGCTCGGCGACCGGGACCTCCGCGGCCTCGGTCGGAGCTGGCTCTTGTTCTCCCTTTGCGGGGTCGGCCGCCGTTGGCTCCTTGATAGACGGCTCATCCTGGTCGCAAGCAAAACGCCTTACGGTGTTGGCGGTCGATTGGATCCCATCTTGGCCAATGAGTCGGCCGTTTCATTGTCCCGCCGAAGGACATGTTTGACTTGGAATCCATCGAACTTTTCTTCAAGACGGCGGATCTCACTGCAATAAGCCGCCATCTTCGGGTTGGTGCAAGTCGACTCGTTCATCACACGATCCACGACGAGCTGGGAATCGCCGAAGGCTTCGAGGCCTACGGATCCCCGGATCAATCGCTGCCTTCATGCCGTTGAGCAAGGCTTCGTACTCGGCCACATTGTGAGAGGCCGGAAAGTTGAGTCGGATGACGTATTGCATGCATGCACCTCTCGGCGAGATGAGCTGCCATCCGCTCCCGGCACCCCTCTTCGTGAGGGAGCCGTCAAAGTACGGCCGCCAATGATCCGTTTCGCCGGAACCACGAGCAAGCTGGGTCTCTGTCCACTCGGCTATGAAATCTACCGAGTGTGTGATTTTATGGCGGATGGGTGCGTGTATTCTATACCCTGGTCCATTAATTCTAGCGCCCACTTCGAGATTTTTATCGCTACCTCCGGATTACCCAAAATTTCAGCAAGCGGGAAGGAGGAGACGGCGATTACCGGATGAGAGTCGAAATAGTGCCGAAGCTTGCGCCGAGTGACGATCGGCGCGTACAACACCTTACGGATCTTCGGCCACCTCGTCTTGCGGTCGGAGAGGACTTCGGCGACGTAGTAGACCGGCCGTTGCACCTTGAGCGCCTTTCCGGCTCGTCACGCTCCACCACCAACGCCGTACTCACCACCGATTTGTTGCCGCTATGTAGAGCAGCAAAGGCTCCTTCTCGGCCGGCGAAGTCAAGATCGGCGCGCTTGAAAGTTTGGCTTTGAGGCGGTCGAGGGCCTCTTGCGCCTCGGCTGTCCGGACAAAGTTGTCCGACTTCTTGAGCGAGACGATAAAGTGGCAGCCCCTTTTCTCGAGTCGGGAGATGAAACGGCTTAGCGCCGCGAGGCAGCCGGTGAGTTTTTGCACGCCCTTTACGTTTTTATCGGCCCCATCTTCGCGATGGCTTCGATTTTCTCGGGATTGGCTTCGATGCCACGTTGCGAGGCAGCTGTATCCCAAGAGCATCCCCTTCGGGACCCCAAAGACACATTTCTCGGGGTTGAGCTTGACTCCGTTGGCTCTCGGCCGGCTGGAACACGGCCGAGGTCGGCGACTAGATCGTCGGTCCGAGTGGACTTGACTACGATGTCATCCACATATGCCGCACAATGCGTCCGATGAGGTCACCGAAGCATTTGATCATGCAGCGTTGGTATGTGGCTCCCGCATTTTTTAACCCGAACGGCATAGTGATGTAACGATGCGTGCCGAAGGGTGTGATGAACGCGGTGGCCTCTTGATCACCAATCCTTAGCGGAATTTGATGATAACCCGAATAGGCATCTAGGAAACACGGGGTTTCGCACCCCGCGGTCCGATCAACTATCTCGGTCTATGCGTGGCAAGGGAAACGGATCCTTCGGGCACGCCTTGTTGAGACTCGTGTAGTCAACACACATTCTCCATTTCCCGGTTTTCTTCCTTACAAGTACGGGGTTGGCAACCCATTCGGGATGGTACACCTCTTTGATGAAGCCGGCGGCAAGGAGCTTTGCTAACTCCTCACCAATTGCCGGCGTTTCTCCTCGTCGAAGCGGCGGAGTCGTTGCTTGACCGGTTTCGATCCCGGCTTGATGTTGAGGGAGTGCTCGGCGATGTTCCTTGGGATTCCCGGCATATCCGAGGGCTTCCACGCGAAGATGTCCTTGTTGGCGCGTAGGAACTCGACGAGCGCGCTTTCCTATTTGTCGGAGAGCGCGGACCCGATGATGACCTTCTTCCCCTCGGGGTCGGCGGGGTCGAGGGCACCATCTTGGTGTCTTTGGCCGGCTCGAAAGAGCCGGCTGCCTTCTTTGGGATCGGCGTGTCCTCCGACTCCGAGTCGCGACCTGTGGGAGGTCGGACTTGTTGATGAGCGCCGCTGCCGGCTCGCAGCACTCCACCTCGCACTCGTAAGCACGCTGAACCGACGTGCTCACGGTGATGATCCCCTTCGGACCCGGCATCTTGAGCTTGAGGTAGATGTAGTTGGGGACGGCCATGAACTTCGCGTAACATGGTCGCCGGGGATGGCGTGGTACGCGCCGGGAAGTCCACCACGTCGAAGGTGAGGGTCTCGGTGCGGTAGTTGATCGGCGTGCCGAAGGTGACGGGCAGGTCGATTTGCCCAAGTGGCACGGCCGTCTTTCCGGGCACAACCCCGTGGAAGGGCTCGCCGATGGCCGGATCCGAGAGCGGGCGATCCCCATGGCATCAAGAGTCTCTGCATACAAAACATTCGAGACCACTACCCCCATCCATCGGTACCTTGGTCGGTCGTTTGTCGGAGACGATGGGGTCGACGACGAGCGGGTAGCGTCCGGGTCGGGGAACGCGCTCGGGGTGGTCGGCTGCGGTCGAACGTGATTGCCGCCTCGGACCACCTGAGGTAGGTCGGCGTCGCGAGGTTCGGCGGCGTAGACCTCGCGCCGCTCCTGCTACGGTGCCGCACTGGAGGAGCCGGGCCCGCGGCCCCGAAGATCATGAGGCAGCCGGTGGTTTGCGGGAAACCGCCGTCCGCGTCCTTGTCGTCGCCGTCGTCGTTCTTGGGGCCGGGGTTCTTGGGGTCGAACTTCCTTGCCTTCATGCCCGGGAACTTGAGCATCGGCCCGCGATCCTTGAGGGCGTGGTTGACGGGTCGGCCGTGGTTGGGACACGGCGCCTCCGGCATCTTCTCGAAGTGCTGGCCCTTGTTGCCGTCGTCGGCGGTCGGCTTCTTCGGCTTGCGCTCGGCGGCGGCGGCGAGGTTGGTGTCGCGGCGGTATTGGTCGCCGCTCTTCCTCTGCTTCGCTTCTTGTCGTGCGGGACGGACGGGCCCGCACCGGAACTCTCGTTCCGCTTCGCCTTGCCCTTGGCTCGATGAAGGAGGGCATCCACGGCGTCTTCTCCGGAGGCGTGGCTGGTTGCCACGTCGAGTAGCTCCTTGACGGTGCGCGGGCTGTTGCGGCCGAGCTCGTGCACCGGCCCTCGTTGTTGGTGCCGGCGATGAACGCCGAGATCACCTCTGCGTCGGCGAGGTTGGGGAGCGTGTTGCACTTGCGGGAGAAGCGCTTGACGTAGTCCCTCAAGGACTCGTACGCCGCTGCCGGCGAGGTCTCGAGGTCCCACGGGTTCCGGGGCGCGTGTACGTGCCCTGGAAGTTGCCGATGAAAACCTCCTCCGGGTCCCACCAATCGTGGATCGAGCCCTCGGGAGGTGCTCGAGCCACATTACGGCCGAATCGGCCAAGAAGAGTGGTAAGTTGCGGATGATGAACCGCTCGTCGGTGGCGCCGCCGGCTTGGCATGCCGGGCGGTAATCCTCCGGCCATAATGCGGGGTTCGTCTCCCCGTTGTATTTGGCGATGCTGCTTGGGAGGCCGGAAACGGCGGGGCACCGGAACCCGCCGAATGGCGAGGCCCAAAGGCCTTGGGCCCCGTCATAACCGGGGGTTTGTCCTCCTCCGGATCGAATCGCCCTCCGCGCCGGGGCGTACCCGTGGTCCTCGGCCTCGCGCCTTGGAGCGCGGTTTTGTTCCGGCGCCGGGCGGTCGAGGGTATCGCGTGCGTCGCGCGACTCGCCCATCCGCCGCCGAGCGGCGGCGAGTTCCGGTTCCGCTTTGCTCGGCGGTTGGGTGGGCCGAATCCTTTGGTCCCGGGGTCGGCTTGGCGTGTGGTGGGAGGCACCGGCCTCTTTCCGCCGTGCGGCGGAGCTCTGCTCACGCTCGGCTTTGTTGGACGGCCGCTAAGTCCGGGAGGTCTCGACCTCCTCTTGGATCCTCCGCTGGTCCTCGTTGACCGGTTGCGGGAGCGCGCGCATCGGTGTCGCGGCCGCAGCCACGTTACGGCTGGGCCTCTCGTACACGGGAACGAGGTGGTTTGCCTCGTCCGGGATCCTTCTTTGGGCTTCGCGCCCATGCCGGCGAGCGAGTTCGCGGCTGCGCCGGCGCCGCGCCACCTCGCACTCGAGGCGTTCGCGCTCCTCCTTCAGCTGCCGTTCGGTCTCCGCGACCTCGTGTTGGCGTCGGAGCAGCTGCTCTAGGTCGTCCTCCTCCCGGGGCTCGGGGCTTCCCGGAGGGGTTTGCTTGTCGTGGCACCGCGGCGTGCGGCGGGCTGTGCGTTCCGGCACCGCCGGTGTTCACCGCCGCGGACGGCGGCGCTGCCCCGGCCGGGAGCCCGGCGAGCTGCCGGGGCCGCGCGGCCCATGTCGTTGATGCCGTCGGTGTCGGCGGCGTCCCCGACCTCCACCATCATGCACTCCCGCGAGGGTGGTGGCTGCCGGTATCGGACCCGCCGCCGGAGCCCGCCATGCCCGCGAGCTCCGCGGCGGCGGACACGGCGGGAAAGTGGTGTAGTGGCCGGGAGGTCGGCGGGAGAACGCGCGACGAGGCTCCCGGCTCCGGTCACGATGAACTCCGGGCTCCCGAAGTTCACGAGGGCGCCCGGAGTCCGGTCGACGGTGTGGCTCGCCATCTTCAAGATCGTCGAACGCGTCGAGGTCCCCCTTCTGGCGCGCCAGCCGTCGGTGTTATGAAACCGGCCGACAAGTAAATTTGTGTTTGGAGGGGATCGACGCTACTACTCGGATGGGCCTTGGATGATTTAGGAGAGTGTGGTTTATACTGGTTCGGGCAATCGAAGCCCTACGTCCGATTCGAGGATTGTTCGTGTTTCGTCTTGTGAAAAGAGCTACAAAGGATGCGAGGGAGGAGGGTTGCTCCAAGCCTCCGTGTGCTATGTGCTCTAGGATGTGTGTGCGGTGAGTTCTATTAACTCGATCCGTGGTGTCTGTCTCCAAAAATAATCCCCCTTGCGCGTGTGCGTGGGGTCCCTTTTATAGTCCAAGGGACCAGGCCGAAGCGAGGCCGGAGCCGCCGTGCATCACCCTGCTCGCATGCGGGCCGCCTCGAGCGCAGCGGTGCGAGCCGGCGCACGGTCGGTCTTGATCGGTAGCGCCGGTGTCGATGCCACGCTCGCCACTGTGGCAGCCGTCTGTCGCATGCCGGTCTCCATCCGTCACTCCCGTTCATCACGGCCCCGGCGAGAGATGGCGTTGACGCCTCCGTCTTGTCGTCGTGCCGGGGTGTCGGGCGACGCGTTAAGATGAGACAAGAGGAGCCGCGCAGATCTCACCCGATCCCTGTGGATTGGTGAGTTCCCGGGCGGAGTTATGGCGATCCCTGTTCGCCTCGTTTAGTGTGAGGCTTCATGAGGAAGCCATTTGCTCCCGAGTCGGGCGAGGCGGGGACCGCCGAGCCCGCCCGAGTCCCGGACGGGAGAGACGGGGACCGCCGGGCCCGCCCGAGTCCCGGACGGACGAGGCGGAAGTGGTGCACCTGCTCGACCCGGAGTCGGGCGAGGCGGAGACCGTGGGCCCGGCTTTCGTAGCCCTCACGGGCCTAGGCGGACACTCGTTGGTCAGCCACGGGACGGATTACGAGGCTATTGTCTCGTCAATCGCACTGGCCTCCGTCCGGTCACGAGCCATCATGGGCTTGGTAATGATCACGCTGCTCTGCAGCTAAGCTAGCGCTAGCGTGCGGCGGCTGCGGAATGGGACGAGGAGGAGCACTGCGCCGGTCACATCACGTCCTGTTGGCGAGACGAGTTCCCGAGCGGCGTAATTGCGCCTACCGGCCCGCCGTAATTCCTCCCCCATCCGGTGGGTGAGGTCGCTTCTCCGCGAAGCAAAGGCAAACGCGGCGGGGATTGCGGTCCCCACCCGACGCCGAGTCGGGCGAGGCGGAGATCGTGGGCCCGCCCGCCCCGGGGTCGGGCGAGGCGGAGATTTATGGAACCGCCCGCCCGGGGTCGGGCGAGGCGGAAGTCGCGGAACCGCCCGCCCGGGGTCGGGCGAGGCGGAAGTCGTGGACCTCGCCCGACTCGGGGTCGGGCGAGGCGGAGGTTTCGGGCCCCACTTCGTATCCTTTATGCGTACAAGACAGAGCTGTTAGCCAGCTATGACGGTGGTTAAGTACCCGATTAGGGTACCCTAATCTAGGTACCCGACACCTAGTCTCTGCGGTAGGGAAATTCTTAGCTATCTTAGCGCCGAAGGCGGGAAGTGCTTGGTCGGGGATTGTCGCGAGAAGAACCATCCATTTTTCCAATGGGCTATGCTCTAGTTCAAGGACGAGAGAAAAATATTCATCTACGCTCCAACGACTTGGATTCCTACTCCGCCAAGCTGCAGCTTGGTGGTCCGATGAAGGAAGTGAACGAATTTGGAGCAGTGCTTGGAATAGCTTGAAGTGGGGGAGGACTCCAAGGAAAGCTTCACACAGGTGGATGAAAAAAGCAATTTGTAGGATGGAGTTAGGGTTGAGGTTCACTAACTCCCATCCAGTAAAAGAAAAGAAGTCCTCCGAAAAAGGAACAGACAAGGGAGATCAAGACCGCGAAGGAAAAAAGCCTTGAAAACTAACCGTTGAGAATCATCTATTCCCCATGGGTTTTGGCCGGGGGAAGGGACGCTCCAATTCGGGATGGGTTGAGGAGGAAGATATCCGTCACTGAACTCGCTTCATTGAGGGAGGTTTCGGTGACCTTGTCTGTTACCAAGGTCTTGGATACCAAAAGGAAGGCGATCGCGAGGAACGAGAGGAAGAAGACGCGGGGACGACGACGGATTTCTTCTTGCCCATTTTGAGAGATGGAAAAGGAAAGCTTGAGATTGGTTTATGTGGAAGAAGAGAGCAAAAGAACAAAGGCGAATGGCGGGCGCGTATGAGCTTTCGGGAGCGAGGGTTGACCTAGGTCGACCTTTCGTCTCTTTTTATAGACACTCGGGATGGGCCCGGGGCTGAAAAGTTATTGGGCTATTTTGAGAGGCCCGATGGATTTTTATTGTTAATAACCTATGTCGTAACTATGCAATTATGACCTAACGGCCATAAGGAGGTTAATGATCTCGTTATTTGCGTTAATTATGACTTAACGGTCATAAGAATAAGCCGTCGTGCTTTTGTGAAAGTAAAAGCGGTCCGAAATATGGAAGTTTTCAGATGGTAATTAAAGTAATACTGAGTTTTATAATTCGGTAGTAAGAAAGAGTTAAATTTTACATAACTCGGTGATAAAGGATGCCTTAGGCTATGGGTGTTAATCATCCGGCTGATTATAGGCTTTGGAGACTTGAGTCGTTGTGAGAATATGGGGAATAAACTGGTCCGATCAACCAGAATTTTGGTTCTTAGTGAAATTTTCACTAAGCGGATTATGAGTTCGAGCTGATTTAGACGGTCCGTGATATGAAACTGGTGTAAATATACGGGAGATATGAAATTCGATTGGTATAATGAAAGTAGCCTAGAGGGGGGGTGAATAGGCGATAATCCCGAAAATCACTTAATTTAACAAATTAAATACGCAGGAAAGATTTGTTCGACTCAATGTCCGACTATAGTAGGACAAAGTCCGACTATGAACAAATATCCGACTAGAGTAGGACAAAGTCCGATCGCCTCCTACGGAAAGTAGATCGGTAGCCGGGTTGGACAAATCCACGGTTAATAAACAACAAGCAAGAAGCTAGCAACACAAGAAAGCTAAGGCAACAAGGGCACAAGCAAGCAAGCCACTTAAGCAAGTTAATCTAGGAATTTTAAGCAAGAGAGCCCTAGAGCTATAGCACACCAATTGCAAGAAATGAAAGGGGACACAAAGAGACACACGATTTTTCACCGAAGTTCGGCTCCACCAAGAAGCCTACGTCTCCGTTGAGGAGTCCACCAAGGACCGGGTTGCTCTCAACCCTAAACCTCTTCAAGCCACCACAAAGGCCGGCTTAAAATCCACTAAAACAAATCTCCACGAAGGAGGGCAATACAAACGACCCGAGTCTCAACCACAAGCTTGGGAGCTCGTCGGGTAACGCCTAACCATCTAGGGGATGAATCCCAAAGAGTAACAAACACAACAAGTACCGGCGATGAGAAAGAATCAAGTGCTCTTGAGATGATGATGAAGCTCAACGAATTTCTCCTCAATCTTCTCACAAATCCACCAAGGATTGGAGTGGGGAATCAAACTTGAAGAAGAGGAGTGCTTGAGTGAGTTTGGGAGTATTTTTGAGAGTGGGGAAAGTGCCAACCGGCCAAAAGGGGACGAGGTCCTCTTTTATAGCCGGGGCACTCAAAAGAGCCGTTGGGCTAGATCCGACTCGGACTTAGTCCGAGTGAGTCGGACAAAGTCCGACTCCTAGGGTTTCGAGATTATGGTTTGGCTCCGGAGTCCGACGGTTAAATCCGATAGAAGTCGGATATGTCCGAGTCTTTTTGGTAGTCGGATATTGTCCGACGGAGTCGGACAGTCCGACTCCTAGGGTTTCAAGAGGCCGGTGAGCGTTCCGGAGTCCGAGTCATTTGTCCGACCGAGTCGGACAATGTCCGACTCCATAGGTATTTTCTTTGGCCAACTCTCCGGAGTCCGAGTCCAATGTCCGAGTGAGTCGGACATTGTCGGACTCCATAGGTTATTTTGTGTTTGGATGGAGTTTTGAGCACTTTCATTTTTCACACCACATACTTGTGTGTCCCTCTTGATAGTACGGTGTTTCCTATACTCAAGACATAAATAAAAGGCTTCATAACTTGATCTTGAGCATAAGTGGACCATTTTTCAAATCTTACACGTATGAGCGAATATGGCCACTTCCTTTTTGTGTTTCTTTGCTCTCAATTGAATTTTAGAAATGCACTGCGCACAAGCTCATTTAAAATATTAGTCCTTTTTAATTGTATTGACGTCAATCACTCAAAACCATAATTGGGGGCCTAGATGCACTTTCATATAACCGGTCTGAAAAATCTGTTCTTGGCAGAAATTGCTAAGAGGGATATGGTTTCATGGAAGATAGTAAAGTATAGTCTCTCGAGAAAGACTCTTGCACTATTTGCGATCCTCAAATGATACAAGAGTCGGGGGCTATACCTAATTAGGTGCACCTGACCGGTGCACCGTATCTAAGAGCGGTCTATAATGACTGTGGGATATGGAAATTAATGAAAAGATAAAAGGAGTGGTCTATAATGATTGCGCATCAAAGGAAAATAATGAAGAATCAACTAGTGGACTCTTGCATTATATGAAAGGAGTTCAAATGATCCAAGAGTCGAGGGCTATACCCAATTGGGCGCACCTAGTCGGTGCACCGAGAGAAGAATTTGTAATGATTACCTAATTAGGTGATATGAAGGATAAACATACTAATTTTTGGCTTTTTTTTTAAAAAAAGCGCTTCGAAGACGAGAAGAATTATTGCAGCAGATTAGAGTTCTTTTTAATTTTACCATGGAATCAAGACCAACATGCGGAAGACTGGTTGGTCTTATTCAAGATTAAATCAAAAATTACTCGGGGCTACTTGTCGTATACTTGCCTTATGGGTATACAAATGATAAAGGAATGTATGCACAGAGACACGGTAACAAATCAATGAAGATAAAGGTGATGGAGATAGCGGACAGATCGGTTCTCGACCGGTCCGGAATGATAGAGGATTCTATATATCGGTATGGAGATCGGGTGGATACCAATACCGGTGTATGATGACTTGAGAAGCAAGTTAAGGAATAATTCGTAGTCCGTTATGACTCGAATCGATAAAGAAAGCTAGAGATAGAGCTCCCATATATGTAATCCGTGTAATCGACTAGGACTCGCATGTAACCCTAGCTCCCCGGATATATAAGACGGAGCGGGGACCCCCGAAAACTCTCCGAGATCTTGCAATTAGAAAATCGCTAAAGGCAATACATAACATACAGGACGTAGGGTATTACTCTCGATCCGAGGGGCCGAACCTGTCTAAAATCGCGTGTTCCTGTGTGTTACGTGTGTTGCACCATCGAATTCCACGCTCGTGAGGGACCGGGTAGTACTAGTGCCGAGTTTAAGTCTCGACAAGAGTCTTCAAGGTGGTAGCCCCGTCCGTGCACACAAGGACCGCATCGTGTCCCGCCCATGTGGATTAAGTTCGAACGTACTTTTTAGCATGCTGGAGTTTATGGGCCCGATAAACCGACGTAGCGATGGATTACTGTAAGGTTGGAATATTTCCCTACTCCCTTGGTTACTATGGGGGAGAGGAGGGAGCACTCTACTCACGAATGACGTCCGGGATGGCATCGCGTGAGGGACCCTTCTCGGGGGCAGTAGGACCCGGACGACCTTATGGTGGCTGAGCAAAGGTTGTCTCATGCAGCTTCCGGAAGCGCGCATGTGACGTGCGAGACCGGTTTCTCCTGCACGATGTAAATTGATTCGAATCGCTGTCCCTCACGATAACGAGTAACACTTGTCCCGTCGACCGGAACGTAGTAAGAAGAGAAACATTGATGATGATGATTATGATTTAATTTGTTGTATTGCTTAATTACTTGTTTGGAAACATGTAATGCAGTAGCACGGTGCAAATTAAATTTACTCTTCTATGCAACTTAATTAAACGGCTAAAAGTTGAAAGTAAGGATTCACTTGTGGGCCGACTTAGTGCTAAATGTATCCTACCCCCTGGCCTTTGCCTCGTCTAGGAGTCGGCTATAGATGACCACTTTGACGGGTCGGTGTTGCTGAGCTCTAGTTGCTCGGGGCTTTGCTCTATGTGGTTTTCCCGTCGAGCGGGAGTTAGTTGCTTGGAAGTGACGTACGCGGGATCGGTCCTCGGACGGAGGCCACTACACCCGGGAGTCGTGCGGTCCGGAAGATTAGCGACATTGATGTGCTGGTAAGGTGTTCTAGGGTAGGAACACTTGTCTCTACCGGATGCCCGTGATGTATTGTCGAGAGAGCGATTGTATCTTATTACTTCCGCTGTTTAGTTTACTTTCAAACTTATTTGCTTCGGTGGTTATGAGACTTTGATGTATTCATGCACTTGGGATGAATGTAAGAGACTTGTACTTATGTTCATTGTTGTGACACCCCGTGTCACAAATTCCTAATATTACTGTGCTACATAGAAATTTGCATGTGCAAAACAATAATCATTTGGCTAAGCACATGAAATAATGGATTAAGGTCCTATTAGGGTTTTAATGTTCCAAAACCCTAGCTATTGAGATCTCCAACATTTTCCATGGTGATGACCCCAAATTTTTGCACACTCTGGTAGAGCACATCAAGACATGAATTTAGGATATTTTTCCTGAATTTTTGGAGTAGCGCAAATTCCTAGAAAAATCCAACTCTAAGCAGAAACAGCACCTGTTCAACAATTTTTATAAATTTTTACTTTTCGAATTTGAACTTTGGCCTATAAGGAAAGTTGTTCCACATAATCCAGAGGACCCACAGAAAATTTGGTTTGCAAAAATTCCAAAGGGATTGATTTCTGTGAGCAAAATACAGAAGGGGGTGTTCTAGTGGCAAAACCGTAATTAGCTGCGAATAATGTTTGAACAGAGGCGGCACGGTGGCCGGGGCCACCGTCGGCGGCGTTCGCCGCCGGTGCCCATGCCGGTTAGGCGCCGCCCATCCTCGCCGCGCTGTGCAGCTCCACGCGTCGCGCATCACCCCCTGCCTTCGCCTGGAAGCCGGCTCGCGCGGCCGTCGATGGCGGTGGCCATTTTCCACCATGGTTGCCGCCCTAGGTCATCCCCGTGCGCCGCACCTCCCCTCATCCGCAGCTCCTCCATTGCGTGCGCAAGTGCTCCCCATCTCCCTACGCAGCCCCAGCTCTCTCCTCCAGCACCGCCTCCTCCCCTAAGCACCTCAATTTCGCAAAAATCAAAACCGAGCTTCCGGTTCCGCCATCAACGCCGTCGAGCTCAATTGCTTGTGCTCGGGTGAGCTCATGTAGTGTCCCGCCTCCGAAAGGTGCCCAAGGGTCTGGCTAACCTCCTTGTTGCTTCCCGGAGTCGAGCCAAGCCCGGACGGCGACGGATTCTCTTTTCTTCTCCACCGCCGGTCCACGGACCCCGTCACCACGTCGACGCCGACCATCTCCAAAGCTTCTCCGCCTGCACTCAACCCACGCCGCGCATCTGCACACGCAGGTGATGCCCTCAGCCTTGACCGCTCCCCTTCCGTGTGACGGTGAGCACGAGCCACCCCGCCGCGAGTCTCCCCCGCCGCGTCGCCGTCGCGCGGCATACCTCGCTCGCTCTCCCGCCTCGCCACCCCAACCAAACGGTGCGCCGTCGAAAACCATGCACAGGCAGCCAAGCCCGGCCCCTGCGGTGAGCTCTGGCTCAGCCCCGGCGAGCCCCCCGCGCGCGCGACACTTAGACAAATTTCGAATCGTGCTGAAATTTCGTAAATGTCAAGGATTTTGAAAAATTCATAACTTGAGCTTTACGCCACGGATTTGAACGATTCAAAGTGAATTGGAAATTTTATAACTTGTACTATGACATGATGTACATGAACACATATGGTTATATAGTAAAAATAAATTTTTGAGCAAGATGAAAAGGCTATCATGACCACGCTGCTTAACAAGATTGCATTTTGAAAATGGTGTAACTTCTGTGTCCTGGATCCAAACTTCTTGACCAAAGGCTCTTTGGAAAGTAGATGACTTGTACTTTAACGTAGTAACATAATCCAAGTACTTCATATGTAGAAAAATAAAGATACGAGTACTCTAATGTGCTAATCTGTTACGCTCGCGTGACAACTTGGCATTTTTGAAATTCAATAACTTTTAAAATACAAATTCAAATGAAGCGAGTATACATTCGTTGTAATCCTCGAACTGCGTACGTTACATAACCCAACATGGTTCACCTAAGTTATATAGCGAAATTTCGAGATTTGGACACCTTAAGATGGCTTCGCAGTCAGCCTTTCAGCCCAAACTTAGCTAAACAGAACGGCTGGAAGATTTGCTAAGCTCAAGTTGCTTATTTTGCTTGCTGCTATAGTGAAATATTTTACACACTTACATGATATGTTTAAGCATGTCATAATCATGTTTATGTTTTGGGCAAGAACAGTCATCTATCATGTATAAGTTATTGTATGAATTTTGCACAAATGAACATGGGTGCTAATTAATTTGGGGAAAACAATGAGAACATCACCCTTAGAAGTGGACATCAAATTTTGGTATAATAAATTAATGAATACCAGATTGGTAGTAGACTATACCAGGTGATGTAATGAAATAACCTACTCCAATATTGGGTCACATAATTATTGAGGTATAACCACAATACTAACCGTCATCATATGACTATACTTGACCAGATAAACATTTCCTTCCACTCATTCCCATAATGAAGCCACCCTATTTTTCTTGATCAAAAAAATCAGCATGTCCAACTATACTAACTGATGAAAAGTTTACATAATTAGAAGGTTGTCCCCATGAAATGAACCACACGTACCAACCTCGTGACCATGTCATCACATTCCGTGAACATGTTTAATTTATGCAAACATGTCATTGCATTATATTATTGAGAAGGTTCCATGAACTATGTAATTATGAATTCATCCATTGCTCATACACTACATGTGCATTCATATAGGAACCCCGACCGGAGCTGAAGATCAAGGAGGGCACCAACTTGAAGTGAGCGAGTTCGAGTGTGCTAACTACGAACCGAACCAAGGCAAGCCCCGGAGCATAACCTATGTTTCAAAGTTCTCTTTATTTTCACATACGTCTATGATGTATTGTGCATTTACGTTTAGGAGTTGCTCGGAAACCTAGTTGCACGAGATTCCTGTATTCCGTGGCCTTCGTTAAGTATAATCCTAATCGCTAGTTGCTATGCTCGATAATTTCATCGGTAGCAACACCAAGTGATTTGGAGATCACCCGGTCTAGGGATTAAATTTTGGTTACCCTCACATGATTAATTGGAGACCGTACGGGGAAGTGCATGTGTAGGATGCGGTGACAAGGTTGGCCCTTGTGCGCCATAGCCCCGTGCGTGTCGGTCAAGGACCGTTCGTTGTGACTCCGCGAGCAAGTATTGAGTTGTGTACCAAATGCATACCTTCGTATGGGAGTTGGTAAACTGATGTAACTTGAGAGTCGTAGTGTTGGACGGTCTCTCCACCCTTTGCGCAAAGTGTTGGTCACGGTGGATGCACGGGTTTGTGAGTAGATGGAGGGTGTGTTATTACCCTTGGACCCGATGCTACTGTGGTTGCATGTGGAATGCACACTCGGAGGGCGGACCCGGCTCATATCTATGATAATCTTGTGAAAGGTGGCCATACGTGTTCTTAAATGATGCGTATGTCGTGCATTTGGGTTTCCCCTGCAGGGTGTAAATCGATATATATCGCCGTCCCTCGCGGTGATGAGTACCACTTGTTTCGAGCAGATTGCATCGTAGTAACAAAGTGGATATGATGAATAAGCTTGCTGATTTTGAAGAATTACTTCATGTATTGCAACCATGTTTTGTTAGAAATGCTCACTAAATTTATATTCATGTTCCAACCCTTTTAAATTGGCTAAAATATGAATTTTCAGAAAAACATAGGTGCTGTTTTTGGGTATTTCCAGCAAACCCGGTCAGCCCCCTGCATACTAGGAGTCGGTTTTAGAAACCATTTTTGTCCGGTAAGACTTGCGGAGTATATTAGATACTCAGGGCTTTGTTGTTAACATTTTTGTGCCGGTGAGATTGTCGAGAAGAATGGGCACATCTACGGGCTTGATGTGTTACATTTTAGGCAACTATCGTCGAGATTATCTTTACGCTTCCGCTCACTTGTATATTAGTTTATATTAAATATGAGTTTCAAACTCTATGTGTAATAATAACTTGAACTTCAGATGTAAAACATGTCACTCATGTATCTAAACATGTATATGAAAATTGTGGATGTATCGTTAACGTATGTGCAATGAACGTTCGCTTCGTCGAATGTCTCCCGATACGGTCCTGTTCGACAATCCTTCTCGCCTTGCGAGGTGGGGGTGTCACAATTGTAACATGCTTATGTTTGTATGTTGTAATATCGGGCATCACAACGCGTGATGCAACCCATGATGATCCTGGAGACGGAAACGCCTCCTCGTGAGGTGGGTCCGTCACGATAATCACAACGTCGAGTTGAACACCTCCTCTAGAATAGTCTCAAGAATCTGTTTCACCCCCACAATGTTGTGGACTGGTGACGTGAAGACCAGAGCGTCGTTTAATTCAACCTCCATGGAGCCCATGTCGAACGTCCTACTGGAAGAGCGACGATTTCTACCACCGCGGCATCCACATCGATTATTATAGCTCTGGTGAGCGTTCTGCTGCGTCCCTGGACTGCTCCGGTAGTGGTCCGATGAGCGGGCGGGGCCGTGGCAGGAACACCCTCTCCATCTTGACTGGTACCCACGATGTTTGCGCAAGGTTTCACGGTCGAAGCTCGTGGAGGCGGATCCTCTACGTCTGTTTCGTCTTTTCACATTGGCGGCGGTTTCCTTCCTCTCCCGCCATCCTAGCTTCTTCGACAGCAGCTTTCTCAAGGGTGAGTTCTTCAAGGATTGGACCAACCATAAACACTTGGAAGAAGGCTCGGGATCCTTCCTCGAAGTCGTTGTCAAGCTCAACGGAGCTGCCTATTATCACAAACCGGGTATTGGTCCGAAACGTGAGCGGTCCGAAGATGCGCACTAAAGCAGCGTCGGTCCCGCTGGATTCCATGCATATGGTTCCGATCGTGTCTAGTGATCGCGCTTCGAAGCTGCGGCCGGATCGCGAGTCGGGTTCATCAAGTGTAGCTTTCCGGCGGGATCAGCTTCAAAGTCGAGGGATCCGAAGCGGATCTTGAAACCGGGCGCGAAGTCGACGTCGAATGAAGAAGCCATCGAACTCGCTGGGAACTCGCTGGGACCCCTTCCTGGCGCGCCAAATGTCGAGTCTTAAACTCGGCACTAGTACTACCCGGTCCCTCACGAGCGTGGAATTCGATGGTGCAATACACGAAACAGACAAGAACATGCGATTTTAGACAGGTTTAGGCCTCTCGATGGAGAGTAATACCCTACATCTTGTATGTTATGTATTGCCTTTAGCAGATTGCTAATGGCAAGTTGTCGAAGAGTTTTCGAGGGGTCCCTGCTCCGTCTTATATATCTAGGGGAGTTAGGGTTACATGCGAGTCCTAGTCGATTACATAGATTACATATTCGGAGGCTTTATCTCTAAGCTTTCCTTATTAATTCAGAGTTCTAACAGACTGCAAACTGTTCTTTTACTTGTTGCTCAAGTCATCATACGTCGGTCTTGATGCCCGCCTTATTTCTATACTTGGTATATGGAATCTTCTGTTATTCCATACTAGTCGGGGACCGCTCTGTGGGCCCTCTCTACCAGTCTTATCTTCATTGATTTGTCACTGTATCTCTAATTATCCATTCCTTTATCATCCGTATACCCGTAAGGTAAGTATACGACACCTACATATATCGATGCTTATAAAGTCATCGTCCGCGGAAAGATGCTCTCGGTGCAGGTTGTCGATTAAACAGTCATCCAACGCTATTATAAGGTCATTGACTCGTATGACAACATGTTTCTAACATCCAAGGATGTGGTCCATGCTGCCACACTCATCTCACTTTGCCCGCTTTCATCATCGACCATGGCTAGACCAAGGAGAGGAAAGAGGGGAGAAAAAAGAGGAGATAAAAAAGGAAATAGAGGAGAAAAAAGAGAAAAGAGAGGAAATAGAGGAAAGAGAGGGGAAAAGAGAAGAAAAGAGAGGAAAGAGGAGTTATAGAGGAGAAGATAGTTTTTATTTAAAAACAATGGTCTAGCCATGAAAGAGAGGAAGAGAGGAGAAAAGAGAGGAAATAGAGGAAAGAGAAGGAAAAAGAGAAGAAAAGAGAGGAAAGAGGAGAAAATGGAGGAGAAGATATTTTTTATTTAAAAACAATGGTCTAGCCATGAAAGAGAGGAAGATAGGAGAAAAGAGAGGAAATAGATGAAAGAGAGGGGAAAGAGAGGAGAAAAGAGAGGGCAGTTATATATATTCTCACTTGCCTAGATTACATCAATCATCAATCATCAATCAACGATATAATTTTCAACCATATAACACATAACGAGTTAGAGCGAGCATATGACTGAGTCGAGAAGTGAGGATAAGCAAGGGCTACTAAACAAAATAGTCATATGTGACTGAATCACATGACTACAACGAGTTATATGTGACGAGAATAACAGCAGTTAGAGTGAGCATATGATCGATCGAGAAGTGAGGATCAACAAGGGCTACTCGATCCAAACAGTCATATGTGACTGAATCACAGCGATTACGGTGAGCATATGACTAACCGAGAACCTCTCGCACCAAATCAACAATCCATAATACATAATCCGAGCATAGCGGAGCGAGGCAAAATCAACAATCCACAATACATAATCCGAGCATAGCAAAGCAGGCAAAATCTACAATCCACAATCCATAATCCAGCTACCGAGGGAACAAGTAAGGGCCGGCGAGGATTAAGACCTCACGATCGGGGAGGGGGAAAGGGGAGAGGGGGAAGGGGCATACCGGGGAGGGCCGACGAGGAGGGCGAGGCCTTACCGACGGGGAGGGAGGAAGAGGAGAGAGGGAAGGGGTGTACCGGGGGAGGGACGACGAGGACGGCGGTCGAGGCGACGAGCGAAGTCGAGCACAATGGGGCGCAAAGGCCGGGCGGCGACCGGTGTCGAGGACGAGGGTGCACGGCGGTTGGATGGCGCGGAGGGCCGGCAAGAGGGAGCACCGGCGCAGAGTGCCGGCGGAGGAGGGGCCGGCGAGGCGGATGGCTAGCGCGCAGGGCTGGCAAGGGAGAGCACCAGCACGGAGGAGGGTCGGGGAGGGCGCGCGGCGGCCGGGAGGCGGCCGGAGTCGAGGACGAGGGCAACGGCGAGGGCAGCGACCGGAGTCGAGGACGAGGGCGGCGACGAGAGAGTGAGGGAGCCTGTCGGCGTCGTCTTCCGTGGCGCCGGTGTTAGGGTTGGCGCCGCGACGGTGCGCCCATTTATAGACGGATAAGTATAACGGCGGTTGGCAACACCAACCGTCGTTATAAATACCTTGGGCCCACATGTCATTGAAATATACATTGGAATTTTTATAAAATGATTTAAATAGTGCTAAATTGATATAGTTTGCACAAAATAGTTATAAATGGAAAATGACAAAACTAATAATGTTCTTTAGCAATAATAATTAAAAGTTAATACTTTGTAGAAATTATGGAGATAGAAATTAAATTTTCGTACATATAGAGTTATGTCATAAACATAAAAATATGAATCACATGCCACTTGAAAATATAAGTTAAATGTACAGATTAAAGTAACATAGAGGTACATCATCCTTGGACTGTTTTTCCTTCGCAATCCGAGCGCATGTAGGGCATTTTTGCAGAATATCCGAGCCTTGTTTCTATGATTCCGAACTTAGTTCGATCAATAAATGATGGCACTTCATCGTATTGGTAATATTCATCTTGATCCTTCACATTCTCCACTCCAACGACTCTTTGTTTACCGGGAATAACAATATACTTATTTTCATCCTTTGGGTCGAGTATATAGAACACTTGTGCTACCACCCTAGCAAGTATCCAAGGGTCATCTTTGTGACCAAATTTGTTTAGATCGACGAGGGTCAATCCATATTCATCCACCTCCACCCCTTGTGGGTGTTGCACCCACTTGCATCTAAATACGGCACAACGAGATTTTGTTCGTAATTAAGATCCCATATTTCCTCGATGTACCCATAGTATGATGTCGGATTGTCCTCTTCATCATAGGCATGTGTTCGAACACCGTTGTTTTGACACTTGCTTTTCTTGTCCTTTTCTTCGATGTAAAAGCTATAGCCATTGATGTCGTACGCCTAAAATGTAACCACACTCTTCGAAGGCCTCATGGCTAACCTTCTCAACATTTTATAGTCTACGGAGTCCCCACGTGGAAGCTCTTAGTTCTCGAACCATGATGTGAAGGTTTTCTTGTTCTCCATTATGATCCAATCTTCTGTCTTGTTCGTGTGGTTCCGGTGAAGCTCACTCGGGTCTTTCTCAAAGTATGGGCCCGCAATCTCTGTCTGTTGCAATATGCTAAAATGTGTTACATCCACTCTTTTGTAGTCACGGTCGATGAATGACTTCCATCCTCGTGTATCTTTTCCAAACAGCCGGCCCTCATGATGAGACACGGGAAGACCAATAGCTCCTCCATTTTTAATGTAGTCAGCACAGGACTCAATAATCTCCTCGGTGTTGCATCCCTCAATCATCGAACCCTCCGGATAAGAACGAGTCCGTACAAAGCATTTCATTACATACATGAACCGCCCAAAGGGAAACATATGATGCATGTAGACGGGGCCCAACGCAGCAATCCGGTCAACGATATGAAGCATGAAGTGTTCCATGGTATCAAAATAGGAGGGAGGGAAACACATCTCAAGCATGCACATTGTTTCATTCATATGGGTCCGTAGGTCATCCAACTTCGCTTTACTCGATCACCTTCTTCGAGACTACGTTCCGGAAGTAGCACATGCAAATTATAGTTAACTTCAACCACTCGGATTTCACGACCACGATGGCGACGGCTAAGAACACCGAAAGCATTGTGTGATAGTCGTGAGTGTTGTAGCCACTTAACTTTAGCTCTTCCATGTTCACGAGATTGTTCACGTTCGGTGAGAATCCGATGGGACACTTAATCCTGTGTAGACACTTGCAAAATACTATTTTCTCCTCACGCATAAGGTTGTAGATTGCGGGAGGTAGATAGTATTTTCCATTCACCCTTTCATGCGGATGGAGCTCGGGTCTCATGTGCGGTGCCATAAGATCTCTACGTGCGCTGAGTCCATCCTTTGTCTTACCGGGTAGGACAAGAATAAGTCTGCTAGTGCTGCCATATACGGCCTTCCTAATGTGCATCCAGTTGAAGGCATGAGTCACTTCAAGTTCCGCCCGATAATCGAGGTATCCGAAGAAAATAGATTGCTTCTTAAAGGGCGTGTGGGCTTTGCACTTTGGAACTCCCTTCACCGGTTTGCCAAACACAACTTTGATGTTCTTTACCGTCTCGAACACGACACTAGGGGTCCAATGTCGAGGTTCATCGCCTTCCTCAATAGTGCCATCGAACTGTCTCTTCAACAAGCGATACCTGTGGTTTCGTGCTAGGAATCGACAGGTTTCACGTGTACACTATCTTCCGGGATGATGGAAGATACACATGGGATGTATCATCAACGCATACAAAGCAACCATGCTTTTCTTTGACCTGTCCTGATAGTGCCCTTAGCGCCGAGGAATCACTTATCGTCACAAAATGATGGCTTTGAGCATGAAGGGTGCTCTACGGTGCTCATCCCATATACTAACCCCTTCTAACCATAATTTCTGCATGTCTTCCAATAATGGTTCCAAGAACACATCTATGTCGTTACCGAGTTCTTCGAACCGGATATAAGGATTGTCAATAGTAAGTACTTTCTCTTGTGACACAACCATGGTGCAAGGTTGTATATTGACGAGTATAAGCGGCCAAGTGCTGTGCGGATTCCTCAATTGACCATGAGGATTCATCCCATCTCGTACTCGAGCAAACCGTATGTTCCTTGTCCATTCGAGAGAATTCGTATGGTTAGAATCAAACTTTTTCGACTGGGTCCCATCAGCTGGATGACTAAGTTTCTTTGGGTCCCCGAGGCGCAAATGCCACGTCATCGGTTCAGCATCCTTGGGGTTGGCAAACAAGCGTCTTAGACAACCGGTAGGTACCACATGATCAAGGCAGGAATCTTCGTTTGTTCGCTGTCATCGACGATGATGCTTTTCTTCCTCTTCCTCACATTCTTGTTGCTCTTCTTTCCACTAACAATTGATGTGTCTATATCATAGTCGTCCCGGCACTTGTACTCGACTACGCTTGCATCCCCCCCGCCCCCCCATACAATATGCAATGACTTGGGCACACGTGAATCTTTTGCACACCCAACGAAAGTGGGGTTCCGAGCTTCTTAGCAAAATAGGTGCTTTTTGGAAACAAGTTGCTTCGGTAGAATTTCCGAAAGGAGTTCCAACAAATCCATGAAACTAGCATCCGACGAACCATGGATGGCCTTTAATTTCATCAGCTCAAGTACCGTATGTAGCACGAGTACACCATTTTTCACATCCCTTAGATTCCTTGTATAGTGGATCCTTCGATGCTTTCTCCAGCGATGCAAAGTTGCTCAACCCTCTCGTTGTCCCTCCATTGAGTAACACTTGCGGTTCGACGTGTTGCAACATTTCCTCAACATCAAAATCACATGATTGTTCTGTTACTTCCTCGACTCAAACAGGCTCATCATCTTCAACATTGACATGATCGTGAATATCAATCAAGGTCATCGTCAACATCACCATCAATAGATTGCTCATGTATTGCCTCCACCACGTCTTCACCATGCTTTGTCCACCGGGTGTAGTCCTTAACAAAACCTCTCGTTATTATGTGTGAATTGATTATAACCGTATCTTTCCACAGTTTCTCATTTTTGCAATCATGATACGGACAATGTATTTCATCCCTTCCTTCTCGCTTAGCATGTTGTGCGGCCTTCGTGACAAATGCCTTGACTTGTTCTCAAAAATAACTTCTCGCTCTTTACGCCTCATACATCCAAGATTTATCCATACCTCAAGCACTACACATCGAAAATAATAATTACTTCAAAATATGGGACAATATATCTCGTAGGATCATGTTTTGTGAGCTACAAATAAAGTGACCAACTAGATACATAAATTATTTTAACGAAAAATATAAATTTCCTCCTTTACCTAACCTTGCTCTCCATCTATCATGAGAAACCTAGATATATAATTTTCTTCCATGGAGAAGCCTAGAGATACAACTTTTCTCCATGTAAAAGACTCAAGATACAAATAGATGGACAAAACCAACCATAGCTCTACAAATCTAGAGAATTGTGACAAATAGGCATAAAATTCAAAGAAAATTACAAAGCCAAAATTCTACTAGATTCCAATATGATAGGTAGAAATAATACATGGGATAGATTCCCCTTACCCTAGGGAACAAATCTATCCAAGAAAAACGAACTCAAAACCTCCTCCCCCCCCCCCGTTTTTAAATTTTTCCAAGAATTTTTGGGCCGCCTACAGTGGACAAGCTCGCCGAGTTGTCCGAACGTGCCTATTTATAGCAGGTCATTTGTACCGGCGGGTCATGTTTCCAACCACCGGTACAAATGCATTTTTAACGGCGGCTGACAACGTCAAACGCCGGTACATTTCATGTAATTTGTACAGGCGGTTGGTAAAGCCAACCGTCGCTATTAGGTGGTTATACCAGCGGTCCACTTTAACCCGGTGGCCAGCCAAGCACTATAACGGCAGGCCGCTTCGAGCCGCGCTGTTGGGCCGTTTTTGGGCCCCCGCTACAGTAGCAGTTTGTAGTAGTGTAAGCTTGACTTTGAAAAAGCTTATGACAAGGTTTGCTTTGAAAAAGCTTATGACAAGGTTTGCTGGGAATTCCTATTCAGATATATGGAAGCAAGAGGATTTAATAGAATTTGGTGTGAGTGGATAAAGAAAGTGGTCCTAAATGGTACGGTAAATGTAAAGCTCAATAATCAATCAGGTTCTTATTTTCAAAGTTACAAAGGAGTAACACAGGAGGATCCCCTTTCACCCCTTATCTTTAACATAGTAGTTGATTACTTGACAAGAATGGTGCACCTACCACAAAGGAATAATTTGATAACATGATTAGCTGCAAACTTGATCCCAAGAGGAGTTGCAATCTTACAGTGTGCAGATGATACAATACTCTGCTTTGAGAATAAACTGGAAGTTGCTAGAAATATCAAATTACTCCTTTACATGTATGAACAGATGTCTGACCTCAAAATCAACTTCGAAAAAAGTGAAATAGTAACCATAGGTGGAGATATTGAAACTGCGAGTCAATATGCAGACATTTTCAATTGTCAAATTGGGAGTTTCCCCCTGAAATACTTGGGAGTTCCTGTTGCTACAAGCAAACTACATGTAGCTGATTGGAATACTATGGAAGAGAAATCCTACAAGAAAATTGACATATGGCAAGGAAATTCCTTGACCATTGGGGGGAGGAAGATACTAATAAAAGCAAGTTTGACTAATGTGCCTACATATTACATGTCCATGTTCTTGATGCCCAAAATAGTTATTAAAAGAATGGAAAAGGCCATGAGACAGTTCTTTTGGCAAGGAGGAAGTACGAAAAGGAAATACCATTTGGTGAAATGGGAAACAATATGTAAAAGCAAAAAGAAAGGGGGTCTATGTGTAAAAAACACTAGATGATACCTCGCGCGTTGCCGCGGCACATTATATAATATGAAGAAAAAAACACTTCATAAACATCTAGAAAAGAAAGTAAATAGAAACGGAAAAAACATAGGAACAAAAGGTAGAGTAGTAATGGAGTTATTTGGAGACAGTAGCTCTCTATCTTAATTTGTGGTGACCGAATAACGTGAAGTGACATGATGATATTGATGCATGGATAGATAGATGGGAGTCAGAGGTGATAATCTGGAGATCTAACTTTCTAGATGACATAACAGAGATTTGAAAAGTTCAAAATAGCTCCTAATCACTAATATTCAATCTTTATCTAATTGTTAAAATTATTTGAGATGATGTGACGCAACGTGAAGCTAGAGAAATAGTATTGAATGACTATTAGTGGGTTGGAGATGATGTGGCACAACGTGGAGCTAGAGAAATAGCATTGAAAGACTCTTAGTGGGTTGCATCTTTTATATATAAGTAGATAAAAAAAATGAAGATAAGCTTACTTGTGAAATGGTGGTGGAAGCTCGAGACAGAAGATGGCTTGTGGCAAGACATTATTAAAGCCAAATATTTCAAGGGAGATCCTATAGGGGCTATCAAGAATAAGCAAACTGACTCTCCTATTTGGTCTGACCTGCTGAAAGTTAGACATATCTACTGAGCAGCTAGGAAATATGTGCTGGGAAATGGGGGAGAGTATAAGATTTTGGTCTGATATTTGGCTGAAAGACAAACCACTTCAACAAATATACCCTATCCTGTATGAGTTCTACTTGAATCAGGATATCAATGTTGCACAATGTGCAAGGGAAGGATAGGTCGTGCAATTCAAGCCAAGTCTCCCGACAATTTTCCATGATCATGGTATACATTAGCAAGTGAGTTAAATAATGTTTATCTATCACATGAAAAAGACCAAATAAAATAGTTGTGGGAAAGCTCTGGAAAGTTCACAGTGAAGTCTGTTTATGACCATTTAACGAGAAGAGAAACTAGTAAAAGCTATAAGCATATCTGGAAAGCAAAAGTTTTAGAAAAAATAAAGATCTTTTTATGGCTGTTGGTGAACCAGGCTATCCAAACTAAAGACAATTTGATCAAAAGAAAATGGCAAGGTGAACCATCTTGCTATTTTTGTTCAGAGCCTGAGACACCGGATCATTTAATGTTCTAATGTAAGGTAGTTAAAGTTGTTTGGGGCGTGATAGCGATGAGTTTTGGGAGCGCGACCAGACCCTGATCCCTAACACAATTCTGGAATTGGATAAAAGGAGCACTCCCAGGTGAGGAGAAGCTGTTCACTCTGGGACTGACAGCTATATGCTGGTCAATATGGAAAACCAGAAACAAAATTTGTTTCGAAAACAAACAAATCAGACATCCTTGTGAAATTATATGCCAAGCTTGCACTTACATGTCATATTGGGCAGGGTTATATCCGGAGAGCATGCAACAAATCATTCGTGCAAGAGCGGACTCGATGATACGAGCGACGCTACAAGTGATGGGAAGGCAAGGAAGCTGTGTGATGCTCCCACTGCCGGAACCTGAAGCTAGGATGGAAGACGAAGGAGGAACTCATCAGGATGAAAACGAGATGTAATGCGCTTTTCTGTCTAAGAACATGTAATAGTTTCCTGAACGTAGTAGTCGTACTTTCCCCTGCATTTTCATTTCTAGAGACCTGATGTTAATGTCGGGGTCGGAGGGAGGCTGTTCCTCCCACCTGTCGTTCTTTTTCTCAAATCTTGACTTCTGTAAACTGTGTGATCTCTGTTCCTCTTGGAATGGAAGTGGAAATACTTTTCGATTCAAAAAAAATATTGCAGTGATGCACTGCAATAACGGTTGGGCTTGGCAGACGCTGAAAATGGGCCATTGTAATAACGCCTATGTAGTGATGATTGCTTATTACAGTGGCAAAATGTCCTGGATTCTATTAGTGAATGTACTCATCATCAATACTATAAAGAATAAACTTGTTTTTCTATTTTCCATTGTTTTTCCTACCTAGAAGCCAACATACCCGCTGTCAATCCACCTTTGGTTAAGTGCCACCAAATCATCACGTTTAGTTGTTTTCCCTATGATTAGTGGGCCCAAGCTACAAATCATCACAGTGTTTACGTCAATAATCATACGGATCGTCCCTCAAATTTAATCTTTTGTCACCCAGGCATAACTTATACCCACTGGGTTCCTTCCCTAAATACGCATGCCCATTGACATGCCTAGCTCGTTGTATTCCAACGCTAATTATTCCATTTTCTTGCCTTCCTAATTTATTTGTTCCTTTCCATTCAGAGATTTCCTCCATTGTTTGGCTCATTATATTCCAACGCTAATTATTTCATTTGCTTGACTTCCAAATTAATTTGTTCCTTTTCCATTCAGAGATTTCCTCCGATTGTTTCTCCGTATCATTTGTTTCTTCGTGATTCTTCGCTGTCGGACTGCTGGTTACTTCTGATTTCCTTCTCTACAATCGCCTTAGTCGCCGGCACTGCCATAGGAAGACACCTCCATTGCCGCCGATCTGGACGCTGATGACTACAATGGTGGCGGCTCATAGCACGCCCTTCCTCGACACTGCCATCCCGTCCTCGCCGTTGCATCACTCGAATAGGACGGCGCAATCCCCATCGTTTGTGATTGGAGTATCGGGCAACAATCATCAGAGCCTATCCGACTGCGGTAGTGTCATTTCGTTGGTGGAATTTGTGCTCGTAAAGCAAGCCAAGACATCCAGACTACCACAACGGAGGTTAATGTTCACATGTTTTCATTAAGAGTATTAAGTAATTATTTTATTGACATGGTTGTCCAAATTTAGGTTTTTTTTTTGTCTTAAACGCATGATTTTGACTGTTGTACTAGGCAGATCATTTATCTAATTTTATGGAAAAGGAACATTTTTATAAACTTGTGCAGCAATAGAAGAATTTATTATCGCAAGTTTCAAACAAGCAATTTACGAGCATTAATATGTCAAAAGTGTGTAATATTTTATAAATCACTTGAGAAAATTATAGCGCGTGCGTGTCGCACCGTGCACACTACTAGTGTAGTTTACAATGCCTAAATAAGCGGTTGAAAAGTCTTATAAAAAGAGCCAGACAACCACGTTCATTCAATCAAAAGAGACATAACGTCGTCTATTCATTTCCTACTTAGAGAAGAAACGTGCACTTCCCTCACGTCATTGATCCCATTTCTTCATGCACAACACAAGAGAGCGACAGGAAGTTGTGATCCGTTTCTCCGTAGGGAGTCTCAAGAAGGCGTACAGTGGTGCTATTCAATAATAATGAAGATGCGCATTAGTCCTTAGTTAAGTGTGAACAAAATATTCAGGTGGTTTCGACATTAAAAGGTCACTTAAGAGTTAAGACGATAAAGCAAAAAAAAAAAAAGTCGCTTTATAATAAGAAAAGAAATCACAGTCGATTTTCAGTCGCGAACGAAATATTGTTACACTCAACCATAGAGGAGGAAAGTAGTCCTGTGGCTATACCAGTGACTTGATACGATATAAATTTACTTTTCAAACGCGGCATTATAGTTTCTTGCCACGTCCGGTTTGATGACTTGATGTAGCTTCTAATTAATTAATTCTCCAGCTGACGACCACACGGTGGCCTGGTCACAATTGTTGGTAGGAAAGCAACGTTTCAGCTTCTTCCAACCAAAGATTTCCACAAAGTAGCTTTCACGGTCTAATCAACTTAATGAACAATAAGACTTGTCAGCAGAACGCAATGTGGACTTCCGGGTATTACCCGCGTGACGATCTTTCGTTTCCGATCAAAATCACCTTTCGCTCTGAATATCTTCCGTTTGTACTTCGCTCGACCGGTCAACCGAAGGCAGAGTCAGAAACAAGTTTCAGGCACCGTACCATGGCCACGGCGGTAGCCAGCGCCGGAACGGTGGAGCTGGTGGACGCAGCGCTGGCTCCGTACGACCATGCGGACCTCCGGTGGCTGGTCCGGCGCCAAGTCTTCGCTGTGCTCCAGGAATTCCCCTCCCTCTCGCCGTCCGTGGACCCGTACACCACCGACGACGGCAAGTCCGCCGTGCTGCTCAACGCGCGCGGCGACCTCACCGTCTCCGCCGTGCTGCCGCCGCTCCACCTCGTCCTCTGGCTCCCCGGGAGTACCCGTACCGGCGGCCGGTCGTGCACGCATCAACCGCCTCGCCGGCGGCGGCGGAGCTCGTCGCCGACCACCCGTTCGTGGATCATCGCACCGGGCGCGTGCGCAACACGCTGCCGTACCTCGACGGCTGGCGCGTGCCGGAGTCCACCCTCGCCGGACTCGTGCGCAGCCTTGTCAGAGTGTTTACGATGTGCCACCCGCTGACCAGGATCGTGTCGAGGACATCGCAGGAAGAGGAGTGTGATCGGTTGCATAAGGTGCTGGCTGATGCGCTCATCGGTAGGCTGGGCACGGACATGGCTGGATTCCGTGACCGGGCCCACCGGGACATACAGAACCTGTCGTCGTTGCAAGCCTGCCTTGGCGCACGGGCCGATGACAGGGACCGTGTGGTTCGTGAGCAGGAGGAAGAGAGGATGAGGCTGGAGCTTGCAGTGACGGCCAGCCATGGTTACCGTGGCCAGCTGATCACCTGGTTGCGCAAGACGAGGCCGGCGGGTGAGCCGGAACGGTGCTGGAACCGCAGGCGGCTGGCGGTGGTGACGCCAAGCGATGGATCGAGAGCAAGGCGTCGGAGCTCGCCTTGGACGATGCCATGGATGCGCTTGGCCGCGCACTGGAAAACGGGGCGCTAGGATTTCCGGAGTACATCAAGCGTGTCAAGGTTGTTGCCAGGGAGCAATTCTTCCATTGCTACGCAGAGTCCGGTTCGTTGAACAACAGCAGCGGCAGGCTGCACTTTTCCCACCGATAGAAAGTAGGTATTCTCATGATTTGATTTTACTAGTAGTTATGCATGCGCTAATATTATTAATAATGTGAAATACATTGTTATAATTAAAAAATTCTAGGTAAAATTATAGCTAATAGTACAGTAGTTTCATTTTCTAAAGCTGATTTAGCAATGCCTAGCACGGAGGAGAGCGTTTTGGCGTACGAGATACCAATATTAGCGCGTCATGGCCGCTCCAAGGCGCACAAGCATGGCCGGTTCATGATCTCTCGTTCCGCGCACATGACGTCTATGATCATTTTTTTACAGCTTGCGACCCAAATTTGCTCTGCATTGGATGCCTGCCCGCAATGGCAAACTGGCAGCTGCGTGGCTGTAATTCGTGCTTCGTTCCACTTCCTCTTCCTCCCCTTAGGCTTCCCCGGGCACGCTCCTCTATCCAACTTCGTCGCCGACGGCTGGCAAGCGGGCAGTGCCTCCTTAGGCCCAGCCGGTTTCGCTACTCCCGTTGGTTTCCTCTCTGTCGGTTCCTCCAACGTCGAGACTGCTTCGTGCTTCGTCGGTAGCTGCCTCGATGCCGCTTTGTGCTTGGCTGGTACTTGCCTCGTCGCTTTTTGATTGTGAGATATCGGTATTTATCTAGCCTAACAATATTTTTCTAGTTGTGACATCGTCTTGCTGCTGGCGTATTGCCGTATTGGGACTGGGACCGTCGATTACAGGGGCAGGCTCACTTCAATTCATGGTTATTCAATATTATGGACAAAAACTTATATATTAGTGTTTTTGTGTATACGTATGAAAATAGAAAAAAAAAGACTACCACTCAATCTTAATGCGAAAGAGGCCTAACCTAAATAAATTTGTAATACTTGCCTCTGTCTCGGATGGCCCAAAAGGCCCATTTGACCTAGTCTACAAAAATTTCCCCAATTTGTTGTGCGCTACTCCCAAACCGTTGCCGACTTGCCGTTGACTCTCATCTGCCGTCCGCTCGCGACCTTGCCGCTGACTCCCGTCTCCCGTCCGCCGCTCCGAACCGTTGCCGCTGATCGTCCGCGGTCCAGCCGTTCGGCCATCCCGGGATACCGAAAGCCCGGCAGCCCTGCTTCCCGCCAGGCCCAGGAGCCAGCACCGACCGCTAGTCCGCCCGGCCACCAGCCGAGCCAGCCCGACGCCGGCGCGCAGCCTCCCGCGGCCCGCACTCCAGGCCGCCACTACTGCCCTGCCCCAGGCCCCAGCCAACCGCCAGCGAGCCATCGGCGCCGCCCACGGTTCTGCCGCCGGCGAGCCGCCCGGGCCGGTGCGCCCTGCCTCCAGCCACCCGGCTCCCGGCCCGAGGCCACCGGTGCCTGCTGGAGCCGCCCAGCGTCGGTGCACGGCCGCGCCCAAGGCCGAGCCGCCCAGGCCAGTCGGCCACCACACCGCGATAGAGTGCGACGCGTTCACGAGCTGGAGCAAAGTCAGAGCCAAGTCGATGTCGTTCGCAGTTCTGGTGAGATTCTCCTAGAGCCGATCTCCGTTTGTTGTTCGCTTTCGTGCATTGCATCTTTGTGCCTAAGGTTTGGGGCCGGATCTTGGCCAGGAATTTTGGAACGCCACTTATACCAATGGTTGCAAGGCCAAATTCAAGAGGATAAGCAATGTTCAGACGCATCGTTTGTCGTCCCGAATTCGTCCTCAATTCACACCTCCGCAACGTCAAGCACCTCATACTACCACTATTGCGGTCCTTCCTGATGTGGTTGCAGCTCTCCCTCTTCGTCATGTTGATGTCGCTATCCTCGCTGCGCACTGTAATTTGCTATCCCTCATCAGGCCAATATGTACTTATTTTTATTTTCGCTATAATTTGTAATAATCAGTAATCACTACTTGTTTTATGCTCGCAGGTCATGTTTAAAAGATGGTTAGAAATTAAAGGTCTCCAATGTTGACGGTGAGTTAGTAGGATTACCTCAAAATTTACCCCGTCCACTTAATATGTCTATAAGAGATATGTCTAATATGTGATCAATAATAATTTGCCATCCTGGTAACAGACAGACATGTAATTAATTGCTCTTTTGTTGAGCTGGGTGTTCCAATAAACCAATGGCATCATATTGCTATTTTCTTCTCCTCTATATCATTTTTAGAACTACGTAAGTCATGTATTTGTTCTTGATCTGGTGCCCTCTTATCGTTTTGATTTGGCCCCTTCTGAATATATAAGGTCAGGTTTTACGGTTGAGCTTGGTCACACAATGCTAGGAGGATCAAGTTGGCAGATTAACACATACGATGTATGAATGCACAAAAGTCATGTACCAGAGGGTTCAATATGTTATGTAAAGTGCTCATGTCAATTTTCATAAATTTTACATTCTTTAAGATTTAAATATGGGTTTTAAAAGCATAACAAGCTGCCATTTCCTTTTACATAAAACTTTCTTTTCTTCCACAGAAACCTAGGTAAGACATTTGACCATTGCAAAGTTCATGTTTCAAGGATTCGAAAACATTTTAGTTTGCATTTTTTCATTTTTATTTCAGGAGATATGATTTTTGTTTAAAGTAGCTAACTGATTTACCGTTTTTCTGGATTTAGGGTGTGTGAACAGTAAAACAAAATCATAGCTCATGTGTATCTTTGGATCTTCTATTTTCTTAGGATAGGGCTGTGATTTGAGCATGAGAGATGGTTGCAAAAGATGGATAGGAAAGTGATACAAACATGGTGAGCTGATGTTCAAGAAAAAGCTCACCGGAGAAGCAAAAACCGACGGTGAAACTCGACGTATTCTTGATGCCATACTTGAGAAAGAGCTTGGGGATCAACCAAAAACAAACCATGCAAGGATTTGAGGGAGTCCAAGTGAAGACTTTTGCTGCCCTTGCTCATGCCAAGGTGAGCCATGGCATGGAGTTTGAAGGTGAGTAGCCATGGTGGTTGTTCTTGGAGAGGAGAAGAAAAGAGGAAGAAGATAAAGGCTTGACTTGGGCTCTTGACCAAAGAGAGAATGAGGGAGGGAGTCTCTAGACGTGGTGCTGGCCTTAGGCTGGTCACTTGTTGTGTTGCTTAGTGGAGAAGGAAGCAAAGAGATAAGAGAGGAAGTGGGTCCTACAAGTTGAAAATTCTGCCACTGGTACTGTTGCAGTCAAGAGAAAATCAACGAGATTTTTGTTGGGGTTGCCAATTTTTGTGGTGGTGTAGAATGAAATTTGGGACAACTTTTATATAGAACTTTTCTTGAGATTCGGCCTACAAAAATTAATAAAAATCCTACACCAGAATCTGTTTTCTGCTTTTACTGAATTTGTTGGGCTATTTAACCTTTACCAAAAATTATGGTCACACAACTAAAATTCCTATTTTTCAATACCCTTGGTGATTGTGTAAAAATATTGGTATGGTTATGTTAACATTTTTTTAAGTGTGTGCGTAATAACCTATAGGCAATATTGAGAGCACTTGCATATGAGTTAGATATTGCAATTTGGCTATGTGTCATTCTATGCATATTTTAACATAGCAACTTATAGACAGCAATTAAGCAATAAAACACTTCTAAATAAAATCCCCATGATGAAACATAACTTTTCTTATGACTGAGCACCAAAAGCAAATATGAATTTTCGTAAGCCTTTCCAATGATGCAAGGACAATGCAAAAATAGTGTACTTAAGGAAAATGTTAATATTTATCATGACATGCTCAAATGCACCAGAACCATGTGTGATATGATAATTCATTCCAAATGAATTAGTATGTGCAAAATTTGATTAAGTTTGTTTTACAAATTAGCCTCGATTCAAGTTTGTTTCAGCCTTAACGTGAGGTCTTCTTAAGGAGCTTAAAATTTCAATTTTTGCTATAGAACTTGGGTGAACCAAGCAGGGTCATGTAAGGTACGTGTCTCAAGGATTATAATGGATGTGGATTTGCCTTATTTTGATTCGTATTTTGAAAGTTATCGAATTTCAAAAACGCCAAGTTGTCACGAGACCATAACAGATTAGCACCTTGCAGTACTCGTATCTTTATTGTTTTACACAGAAGGTACTTGGATGATGTTACCACGTTAAAGTATACACCATCTACTTTCTAACGAGCCTTTGCTCGTGAAATTTGGATACAGGACATGGAAGTTACACAATTTTTAAAATACAATCTTGTTAAGCAGCGTGGTCACAATAGCATCTTAAACTTGCTCAAACATTTATTTTTGCTACATAACTATACATGTTCATGTGCTCCATGTTAAAGTACAAGTCACAAACCTTTCAACGCATTTTGAATCGTTCAAATCCGTGGCGTAAGTTTAAAGTTATGAAATTTTTAAATTCCTTGGCGTTTACCAAAAACTTCAGCGTGATTCAAATTTGCCCCTAATGTGGCGCGCGGCGGGGCTCGTCGGAGCGGCGACGGGGCTCGCCGACGATGCGCTAGGGCTCGCCGTAGCGGCCGGGCTTGGCCGCCTGCGCATGATTTTGGATGGTGCGTCGTTTGGTGGGGGTGGTGAGGCGGGAGAGCGAACGGAGCACCGCTCGCGACGGTCAATGGCGGACACGGCAACTCCGGCGTGGGAGCTCGAGCTCGCCATTGCGCGAAAGAGGGGGTGGTCAAGGCGTAGAGCTGCACCTTCGCACGGAGAAGCACGGCACAGGGTTGGTGCAGGCGGAGGCGGTCCGGAGATGACCGGCGTCGACGGGGTGGCGGGGCGTGGTGACCGGCGGTGAGGAAGAAGAGGAATTTCTTCACCGTTGTGGCTTGGTTCGACACTGGGATGAAGCAAGGACGTTTATTAGGGCCTTACGCACCTACCGGAGGCACGGGTGACGCATGAGCTCACCCGAGCAGGGCGGATTTGGGCTCGCCGGCGCCGAGGAGGAAAACGGGGGCTCCTCGGGTTCTTTTGGAAATTGGGGGTCGCAGATGGCGGAAGGAGGCTAGGAGCTGGGTGGGAGCTGCTCGGGAGCTGGGCGGAGCAATTGCGTGCAACGAGGGGGAGCTGCGGTGGGGGAGAGGCGGCGCACGGGAAAAGGGCAGGGCGGCGGCCATGGCGGAAATTCTCCGGGGCCATCGACGGCCGCGCGAGCACGCTTCCGGGCGAAGGGATCGGTGCGATGCTCGACGCATGGTGGGGCACCGCGCTGCGAGGACAGGGCGGTGCCTAATCCGGCATGGGCGCCGTCGGCGAGCGCCTCCGGCCGGTGGCCCGGCCATCGTGCCATTACTATTCAAAGAAGTTCCCACCTATTTACCATTCTGCCACTGAATCATTGGTCCTGATTTTGTCCGGAGAATTTACTTCGCTTGATATTTTTACAAACCAAAATTTGTCGGGGTTCAGTGTATTATGATGAGCAACTTTTGTTACAGGCAGAAGTTCGAATTTTGCTTGCAAAAATTTACAACAATTCATGAACAACTGCTGTTTCTAAACATAGTTTGAATTTTCTAGGGAATTGTGCCATGAGAAAAATTACACCAAAATGTCCTCAAATGATGTTTTGATCTCCTCTACAAGGATCTACAAAAATGTTTGCATACTTTTGTTGAGGATCATTGAGTTTTAAATTGTTGGGTTTAAACTAGATTTAAATTTTAAAATTTTCAAATACTCTAATTCATCATTTCATGCGTTCACTCCTCTAATTGGTGCTCAATTCCTGTAATTAAGGTTTTGACTTTGCTTATATGCTCTTATGTGACATGGGATGTCACAGAATCAACACACACATACATCCATATGAAACCCAACAAAAAAAACTATTTCAGATTTGAAAAAGCCTGATCATACCTTCATAATGTTCTGATCGATGTGTATCCACAGCAGATCCGGTAACAGTTGACATTTGAGACGGGTCTACGAGGGAAACTCACAAACAGATTGATCACTAAATAATATTTAAATAATTTCATCATGGAAGCAATGGTTGTCCAGAACAAACCTGAAGAATTAGATGCTCCCAATGGAGTTTTTTAGTCCCTTCATCTCGTATCCATTGACGGTAGTCCCGCATATACTGTCTCCTCTTCAGGCGTTTCTCATCTACAACCGTTGACATTTCAGGCGCATCTAAGAGGATGCCTGTGTCTACAAGTTATTTATACAAACATCTACTCAGTATATAGGGAAATAATCCTATACTCAGTATACAAATAGCTAAAAGGTGACACTATAAATTACGAGTTTTATGCCCAAAAAAAACATGCCTGTGTCTCTGTTTGTCACGGGTATTTGGTCAATAGTATCTGCAACCATTGATGCCTCCAAACTACCTACAATGTATATGCTTCGATCATATAAAGAATATAAACCAGCAAAAAAAACAAATAATAGGGGATCTGATAACCATTTCCATTTCAGACGGAATATATATGGTTCAAATATAGATGTAACATGGAAATATAGCATGCATGTAACATGAAAACCAAAAATTGGGAAAGAAGAAAACCTAGAAAACTACATGCTCCAAATTGAACACTTTGAGTTACTTGTTCTCGTGTCCGTTCACGGTACTTACGTATATACAATCTCTTCTTGAGCCTTTGCTCCTCTGAAAAGGGTGCAATACTAAATTTTAATAATGTCAAATATTATTATCCGAAATCAATAAAGGATAGAAGTACCTGGTGTAATAGGGTTGAAATCAGCATTTTCAGACAGCCCACGCTTAACATTACGCGCACTCAATGGGCGTCTTTCTTTCGCAATGCTGTCAACCCTCGATGGGTGTTTCTCTTTAGCAGCATCATCACTTTTCAATGGGCGATTTTCTTTACCAATATTTTTAAAAGCTTTGTTGCTAGAGTATATAGGCGCACCAACCACACCTGACACACAAATATAAAATGTAAAACATCATATCAAGTGGATGGATTACATATTTCAGGATATTAATATCATATACAGTCAACTGAATTTTATAACCAACCTTTGTTTGGATCATAACATTTTTTATTGCCAAGGGATGTCCTCTGATTATCGTCACTTATTGGAATTGCATTTTGACCGGACATGATGATCACCTGAGGGATTTTGTTTTCTGCCATATCAAATAAGGAGTCATATATGCAGTGATAAACAACCGTGCATTCTATTAAAAAGTAATCAGCTGTGTAAAACCATATGTGCGCTATAAAACCTGAAAAATGCTTGTGTATTGCGAGGTACAAACCACAATTCATGAATCGCTGGTAATACCAAACTTGCACCCGTTCTGTAATTTTCTTCTACATATTATCCCTTGCAAGTACTAAACGACATCCAGCCACATTGTTTACATTTGCAAAGTAAAATTGGCATACCTGGTCCAAGAAGATGAGATGCGGCAACGGAGACGGGGCACCAGCGGCTGCTGCAGAGGAGCTCGCGGTAGAGGCCGCCGTGGTGCTCGCCGTGGAGCGTGACCAGGTAGCCATCGAGGCCGCCGTCGAGCTCGCTGTGGAGAGAGCGATAAGGCCGCCGTGGAGCGCAACCAGGTCGCCCTCAAGGTTGCCTTGGAGCGCGACCAGGTCGCCGTGGAGGTCACCCTGGTTCTTGGTGTCGTGGTCGCCGCCTGGGACGGCCACCTCCGAGGTCGCCGCCTAGGTCGCCGGCGAGGTCACGGTGCCGTGGACGGCGCCCTAGAGAGCGAGGCAGCCGACGTCGAGGTCGTCGTGGAGGCCGGCGTCGAGGTCGCCCTGGAGCGCGCGACGGCCGCCGCCGAGGTAGTCGTAGAGGCAGCAGCTGAGGTCGCGGTGGAGGCCAGCGTGGATGTCGCCCTGGAGGGCGACCGGGCAGCCGGCGGCACACGGACCTGCGTGTTTTTTTCCTTGGATACCACCTGCGCCTGATGTTGCAAGAAAGGAAACAAACGTTTTGGCCTCCAAGGAGGTTGTGTGATGTCCCAAAATAAGCCGTAAATGTATCGCTAATAAAATCTCATTTTATCTTATCTTATATTTACTAATTGGAGGTTCTTTTTGAGATCACCATATTAATCGAGGGTAAATTCTCACAAAAAGCAAAAGATCTGATCATTAAATTAAATGTTGGGCAAATGATAGCCATGGATCATCAATAATGCCAAGCCTTCTCCAAATAAAAATAGCTCCAACGTGTCAAGACTCTCACTACTCCTCAAGAAACTCCCATCGGAAACCCTTGGAGTCTCGCCAAAAAGACCAGACCTTAGAACGTGTTTGGCATGGTTCCGGAGCTAAACTCCTGTCCGGAGCTGCTCCTAGCCAACCAAACACCCCAGCTCCTAAACTATTTGGAGCAGCCCAACTCCTAGGAGCTAGTGGAGCGCTAGTACAAATCGGCGGAGTACCTCTTTCTTGACTCCACGGATTCACGGAGCACGGAGTTCTGAAAATTTACCTGCAATGCCACTCATTAGATAGAAAAAACGGTTCGTTTCTTCCTCATTCGCACTTTCTCGCTGTGGTTCAAGCGCCGCCACCGAGCTGAGGTCGCTGCCCCGCCCGAATCTGGTCCTCCGGTCGCTGGCCGTCGCTCATCGTACCGCCGCCACGCCATCCTCCTCCGACTGTTGCTCCGCCCTCCTCCGACCGCCGCTCCGTCCTCATCCTCCGGCCATCTCCCCACTCTCCTACTCCGGCCGCATCCTAGATCGGGCTGTCGCCACGCCCTCCTCCTGCGACCGTCGTCCAACTCAGGCCACGGACCCGCCCTGCTCCAGCTCCAGCTCATGTGGATTTGGGGCCGCTAACCTACCCCTGCACGGATTTGGGGCTGCATCTACTCGCCACCAAGCCATCGAAGGAAGGAGAGATCTTTTCTCGGAGTTGCTAGCCGAAGACCCCCCCCTCGGACAGCTCTAGCTCTATGGAGGAGCAGCTCCGTGGTGGAGTTTGGAAGCGGAGCTGCTTTGTCGTGGATCAGAGCCCTCCCAAACACGCCATTAAGAGCATCTCTAACAGCCTAGCCAAAGGATTGTTTTTGTCTAAATATAGCATTTTTCTCACAAATCACCCTCGACCAGTCTAGCTAAACGTGAAGCAAAAATACAATCACCTCCATTCCATATATTTCGATAGCAATCCTTGGCTAGCCGCCCTTGCTCGCCATCAGCGCAAAACCTGTTGGTTCCTGCATTGGAGGATAACATGAAACTAGCATTAGCATGAAGTAATATAACATGCCAACAAAAACAAACCACAAAAGGAGCAGCTCGTCATGTCATCGCGGCTTCTTCTGGATCGTAGGACAAGACTTGGGTGATCGCGTCCGCTATTCGGCGGCGAAGCGCTCCGGGTGATGGATCGCAAGACTCACTTAACAGGCGATCGCACCTGCGACGCGGTGACTCGTTTTCGGGTGATGGATCATAGGACTCTTGTTCCGGGTGTTAGCAGGACTCGGCGACGATCAAGTGGCGGCAACACGGACATTGTGGGCTAGGATGGAGTAAAAATAGGATCCACCAGTGACGTGTCAAGTTTTAACATATATTTGAAGTTAATTTTGGCAAGTCTCTTGGTTTCCACCAATTTTTTTTAGGTGGCTTCTATTTTACATAGTAGCCTAGAAAAGTAAATTTAGATTTACTTTTATCTAGACTGTTGGAGATGCTCTAATCCTTGATTTTTTTTCCATCAATAATTAGTCACCTTTTTTCTCTCCTCCGTCGATTCCGCATATCTGGTGTGTGCGTGGTCGCGGGTATCTCTGGCTTGGTGAGCGGCGGCCGCTCCTGCTTTTTCCTCGTCTCCCTCGGTCTCCCCTAGGCTCCCACGCTTGTGCAGGTTCGGCAGACGAGAGAAGGGCGGGGTCGTCCTCCCTGCCGCTCCTCCTCCTCCCTCATTCCCTCCTCCTCCTCCTCCCGATGGCACTCGCACATCTGTACTACACTCGGTGTCTCTCTCTCCAACCGGCAGCGGTACTGGATCCAGCCTCGGGCCTGACAGGCGTGGCCTCCTCCCCAGTGGCAGCGGCAGTAGGCGGATCCGGCTCGGCTTGCCTGGCACGGCCTCCTCCCCGGTGGCGTTAGTGGTTCGGGCGGATCTGACCCACGACGTAGCAGTTCCCCCGGCTGCAGCTGCCCTTGTTGCGCCGGCCGACCCTAAGTGCGGCTGTCTCCGGAGGCAGCAAACAGTCAAAGGTACACGATCTCCTCCCCTTCTTCCTCAATTCCTTCTCGATCTTGGTTTGTTCCTCACGATTTTGTTCTTCTTCTCCTCCTCCTCCGTGCAACATGGCAGTGTTGACATGAGCGTCCTGTGGATTGATTCTTGCTGCTCGGTGATGGAATTAGAGGAGGATGGAGTTTGCTTGTATGTGTTGCTGCCCTCCATGCTCCAATTGGAGTCAAGCACGATTATCTAGGGTTTAGGTCTCCGAAAGCACAATATGAAGGCTCATGTGGATTTGCGGCCGCTGACCTACCCCCGCACGGATTTGGGGCTGCATCTACTCGCCACCAAGCCATCGAAGGAAGGAGAAAACGTGCAGATTATAGACGCCAAAACAGAAAACGGTAAATCGAAGAAGGGCGTGAGGGAAGATGGACAGTGGACAGTATCGACTGAGGAGTTGAAGATCTAAGTCGACTGTGATGCCAACGCTCTCACGGGCTAACGGTGGGTAGCACATGGTTGTACTGCGCCGGTCCGGGTTCGAGTCGCAGCATCCTCTTAATGCGAAACCAGGGGGACGTCTTCCCCTCTGAGTTCGCGTTTTTTTATGTCGACTGTGATATACATGGAACGTTTTGTTTTTTCTACCCCTGCATCCCATTTGGTCCACTCAACCTGCAACCAAAAGGATGTGCCTACTCATTTGATACTACCCACAACTTCTTTTACTGGAGCTATACGCATCTCATGGCCCAAAATAAGCCGTAAATGTATCGCTAATAAAATCTCATTTTATCTTATCTTATATTTACTAATTGGAGGTTCTTTTTGAGATCACCATATTAATCGAGGGTAAATTCTCACAAAAAGCAAAAGATCTGATCATTAAATTAAATGTTGGGCAAATGATAGCCATGGATCATCAATAATGCCAAGCCTTCTCCAAATAAAAATAGCTCCAACGTGTCAAGACTCTCACTACTCCTCAAGAAACTCCCATCGGAAACCCTTGGAGTCTCGCCAAAAAGGCCAGACCTTAGAACGTGTTTGGCATGGTTCCGGAGCTAAACTCCTGTACGGAGCTGCTCCTAGCCAACCAAACACCCCAGCTCCTGAACTCTTTGGAGCAGCCCAACTCCTAGGAGCTGGTGGAGCGCTAGTACAAATCGGCGGAGTACCTCTTTCTTGACTCCACGGATTCACGGAGCACGGAGTTCTGAAAATTTACCTGCAATGCCACTCATTAGATAGAAAAAACGGTTCGTTTCTTCCTCATTCGCACTTTCTCGCTGTGGTTCACGCGCCGCCACCGAGCTGAGGTCGCTGCCCCGCCCCAATCTGGTCCTCCGGTCGCTGGCCGTCCGTCGGTGTATCTGGGATCGGGGGCCCCCACACCGCCTACTACATAAGCGAAGCCACGAAGTCCACAAGGCCCGCGAAGGCCGGGGGTGGGAGCGTCGGGGGTAGGAAGCCTCCCGATAGCTTCCTCCGGCGCCCCAACCGCCCGGAGTTAATGCGGCACTCAAGTGCCTGCGGCGACGTCGCAGCCCGACGGGACGTGCGCGCGTCTTCCCCGTGCGCCGCGTCTCGGGAAGCCGCGCTGCTACAGCACCAGGAGGGCTCTCGACCAATAGGATGGAAGAGGCTTGGAGCCCGAATCGAGGAGAAGAGATCGCAACGGATTCTGTCGGGATCGTGTCGGGATATCCCAGGAAGGACCGGACCCCCATCAGGCGTCCGGGTACCCCCGGGTACTTGTACAGTACTTCTCTCCTTACCCTATAAAAGGAGGAGAGACTCCCATGTAAAAAGGGGACTGGGGGGGAGAGACTCCCTGGCAGGAGACACGACTCCTTCTTCCTCCTCTAGGTGGAGCCTCCATTAGAGCCTCTCCTAAGCTCCAACCATGTATTTGTTCACATGAATAATACACACACAAACCGGACGTAGGGTATTGCGCACCCGGTGCGGCCCGAACCTGGATAACTCTCTCGTGTTCTTACTCACTTGAATCATCTACGCTAATGCGCGAGCAAATCCGTGCTTCCCCGAGCCTATCCTAAGGGAGCCTCGACAGGCCCCCATTTGGAGGTGTACTCACACGCCGACATTTGGCGCGCCAGGAAGGGGAGCAAGAGGCGTTGTTTTTCCCTTTCTTCGTTTGTAGATCTTGCTTTTCTTCGATTTGGAAAAACTCTGTTTTTCCCCTTTCCGCCCGTTTTGCTTTGTCTTTGATTAAGCTAACCTCACTTTGTTTGTTCTTGCTATGAACGTTGGGTGGAATCCTTGACGCCGCGAGACATGCCCTTTGGGCGGTCGCGACTCGGCGACGCTCGGGGGCTCCTATCACCCGCGGTAGCGGCGATGGCGCTCGGAAGCGCGCCCACGACGACACCGGGCACGCAGATGTCGACGGTTGCGGCTACCCGGAGCGAGCAGCAGGTCCCGGGCAGCATGCGGAAGACCCGGGCGCGTCTCCGACTACTCCGGCGAGCACATCTCCGACTAACCGAACGACGTCTCCGACTACCCGGGCGACGTCTCCGGTGACTACTCCGCCGACTACTCCGGCGAGCGCGTCTCCGACTACCCGGACGACGTCTCCGACTACCCGGGCGACGTCTCCGGCGACTACTCCGCCGACTACTCCGGCGAGCGCGTCTCCGACTACCCGGGCGACCTCTCCGACTACTCCGGCGAGCAAGTCTCCGACTACCGGACGACGTCTCCGACGACCCGGGCGACGGCGGCGGCTACTCGGGCGTGGCTCCGACTACCCGGATACAACGGAGATAGTTTGGCCCCACTTCCGGCCACCTCACCGACCGATCATAAATGTTGAAAAAACTATGGTACAGCTGGAAGGGTTCTTGAAGTGAGGATGACCCCTGCGCACGTCCCGGCCGTCTCGTGCACCGAGACGAGGCCACCGCGTCGAGCCTCGTCAAAGGGCGAGACCCCGGGGACCAGAAATCTTGCGCCCTGCGCAATGAGATTATGGTACCCGGTCTAACCCGACGGGCCGACTACCGGTTCGGTCAAGTCAAGGCGCACATGGCACCGGTGTGGTTCGGGGACGCCCCGGCTTCGAAACTCTTGTGATTGTGCCTAAGTATTTCCCACATAGATGATCGGGCAAAGAAGACATGACGACTGCGACGGGGACAAGTTGACCTCATCACCAACCACCTCGGCGTCCGGCAATAAGCTCGGGGCCCCCCACACCGCCTACTACATAAGCGAAGCCACGAAGTCCACAAGGCCCGCGAAGGCCGGGGGTGGGAGCGTTAGGGGGTAGGAAGCTTCCCGGTAGCTTCCTCCGGCGCCCCAACCGCCCGGAGTTAATGCGGCACTCAAGTGCCTCGCGGCGACGTCGTAGCCCGACGGGACGTGCGCGCGTCTTCCCCGTGCGCCGCGTCTCGGGAAGCCGCGCTGCTACAGCACCGGGAGGGCTCTCGACCAATAGGATGGAAGAGGCTTGGAGCCCGAATCGAGGAGAAGAGATCGCAACGGATTCTGTCGGGATCGTGACGGGATATCCCGGGAAGGACCGGACCCCCATCGGGCGTCCGGGTACCCCCGGGTACTTGTACGGTACTTCTCTCCTTACCCTATAAAAGGAGGAGAGACTCCCATGTAAAAAGGGGACTGGGGGGGGAGAGACTCCCTGGCAGGAGACATGACTCCTTCTTCCTCCTCTAGGTGGAGCCTCCATTAGAGCCTCTCCTAAGCTCCAACCATGTATTTGTTCACATGAATAATACACACACAAGCAGGACGTAGGGCTATTAGCCTCCGGGCGGCCCGAACCTGGGTAAAAAATCTCCGCATGCTTTATATGCCTTTTATTCGTCATTTATTCGCTATTTATTTGGAGATTGCAACGTGTTTCATCCCTAATCCGAACCTTAAGGGGCGGTTCGGCTAACCCCCATATGTTGGTACTCACACACCGACACCGTCGCTCATCGTACCGCCGCCACGCCATCCTCCTCCGACTGTTGCTCCGCCCTCCTCCGACCGCCGCTCCGTCCTCATCCTCCGGCCATCTCCCCACTCTCCTACTCCGGCCGCATCCCGGATCGGGCCGTCGCCACGCCCTCCTCCTGCGACCGTCGTCCAACTCAGGCCACGGACCCGCCCTGCTCCAGCTCCAGCTCATGTGGATTTGGGGCCGCTAACCTACCCCCGCACGGATTTGGGGCGGCATCTACTCGCCACCAAGCCATCGAAGGAAGGAGAGATCTTTTTCCGGAGTTGCTAGCCGAAGACCCCCCCCCTGGACAGCTCTAGCTCTATGGAGGAGCAGCTCCGTGGTGGAGTTTGGAAGCGGAGCTGCTTTGCCGTGGATCGAGCCCTCCCAAACACGCCATTAAGAGCATCTCCAACAGCCTAGCCAAAGGATTGTTTTTGTCTAAATATAGCATTTTTCTCACAAATCACCCCTCGACCAGTCTAGCTAAACGTGAAGCAAAAATACAGTCACCTCCATTCCATATATTTCGATAGCAATCCTTGGCTAGCCGCCCTTGCTCGCCATCAGCGCAAAACCTGTTGGTTCCTGCATTGGAGGATAGCATGAAACTAGCATTAGCATGAAGTAATATAACATGCCAACAAAAACAAACCACAAAAGGAGCAGCTCGTCATGTCATCGCGGCTTCTTCTGGATCGTAGGACAAGACTTGGGTGATCGCGTCCGCTATTCGGCGGCGAAGCGCTCCGGGTGATGGATCGCAAGACTCACTTAACAGGCGATCGCACCTGCGACGCGGTGACTCGTTTTCGGGTGATGGATCATAGGACTCTTGTTCCGGGTGTTAGCAGGACTCGGCGACGATCAAGTGGCGGCAACACGGACATTGTGGGCTAGGATGGAGTAAAACCAGTGACGTGTCAAGTTTTAACATATATTTGAAGTTAATTTTGGCAAGTCTCTTGCTTTCCACCTATTTTTTTTAGGTGGCTTCTATTTTACATAGTAGCCTAGAAAAGTAAATTTAGATTTACTTTTATCTAAACTGTTGGAGATGCTTTAATCCTTGATTTTTTTTCCATCAATAATTAGTCACCTTTTTTCTCTCCTCCGTCGATTCCGCATATCTGGTGTGTGCGTGGTCGCGGGTATCTCTGGCTTGGTGAGTGGCGGCCGCTCCTGCTTTTTTCCTCGTCTCCCTCGGTCTCCCCTAGGCTCCCACGCTTGTGCAGGTTCGGCAGACGAGAGAAGGGCGGGGTCGTCCTCCCTGCCGCTCCTCCTCCTCCCTCATTCCCTCCTCCTCCTCCTCCCGATGGCACTCGCACATCTGTACTACACTCGGTGTCTCTCTCTCCAACCGGCAGCGGTACTGGATCCAGCCTCGGGCCTGACAGGCGTGGCCTCCTCCCCAGTGGCAGCGGCAGTAGGCGGATCCGGCTCGGCTTGCCTGGCACGGCCTCCTCCCCGGTGGCGTTAGTGGTTCGGGCGGATCTGACCCACGACGTAGCAGTTCCCCCGGCTGCAGCTGCCCTTGTTGCGCCGGCCGACCCTAAGTGCGGCTGTCTCCGGAGGCAGCAAACAGTCAAAGGTACACGATCTCCTCCCCTTCTTCCTCAATTCCTTCTCGATCTTGGTTTGTTCCTCACGATTTTGTTCTTCTTCTCCTCCTCCTCCGTGCAACATGGCAGTGTTGACATGAGCGTCCTGTGGATTGATTCTTGCTGCTCGGTGATGGAATTAGAGGAGGATGGAGTTTGCTTGTATGTGTTGCTGCCCTCCATGCTCCAATTGGAGTCAATCACAATTATCTAGGGTTTAGGTCTCCGAAAGCACAATATAAAGGCTCATGTGGATTTGGGGCCGCTGACCTACCCCCGCACGGATTTGGGGCTGCATCTACTCGCCACCAAGCCATCGAAGGAAGGAGAAAACGTGCAGATTATAGACGCCAAAACAGAAAACGGTAAATCGAAGAAGGGCGTGAGGGAAGATGGACAGTGGACAGTATCGACTGAGGAGTTGAAGATCTAAGTCGACTGTGATGCCAACGCTCTCACGGGCTAACGGTGAGTAGCACATGGTTGTACTGCGCCGGTCCGGGTTCGAGTCGCGGCATCCTCTTAATGCGAAACCAGGGGGACGTCTTCCCCTCTGAGTTCGCGTTTTTTTAAGTCGACTGTGATATACATGGAACGTTTTGTTTTTTCTACCCCTGCATCCCATTTGGTCCACTCAACCTACAACCAAAAGGATGTGCCTACTCATTTCATACTACCCACAACTTCTTTTACTGGAGCTATACGCATCTCATGGCCCAAAATAAGCCGTAAATGTATCGCTAATAAAATCTCATTTTATCTTATCTTATATTTACTAATTGGAGGTTCTTTTTGAGATCACCATATTAATCGAGGGTAAATTCTCACAAAAAGCAAAAGATCTGATCATTAAATTAAATGTTGGGCAAATGATAGCCATGGATCATCAATAATGCCAAGCCTTCTCCAAATAAAAATAGCTCCAACGTGTCAAGACTCTCACTACTCCTCAAGAAACTCCCATCGGAAACCCTTGGAGTCTCGCCAAAAAGGCCAGACCTTAGAACGTGTTTGGCATGGTTCCGGAGCTAAACTCCTGCCCGGAGCTGCTCCTAGCCATCCAAACACCCCAGCTCCTAAACTCTTTGGAGCAGCCCAACTCCTAGGAGCTGGTGGAGCGCTAGTACAAATCGGCGGAGTATCTCTTTCTTGACTCCACGGATTCACGGAGCACAGAGTTCTGAAAATTTACCTGCAATGCCACTCATTAGATAGAAAAAACGGTTCGTTTCTTCCTCATTCGCACTTTCTCGCTGTGGTTCACGCGCCGCCACCGAGCTGAGGTCGCTGCCCCGCCCCAATCTGGTCCTCCGGTCGCTGGCCGTCGCTCATCGTACCGCCGCCACGCCATCCTCCTCCGACTGTTGCTCCGCCCTCCTCCGACCGCCGCTCCGTCCTCATCCTCCGGCCATCTCCCCACTCTCCTACTCCGGCCACATCCCAGATCGGGCTGTCGCCACGCCCTCCTCCTGCGACCGTCGTCCAACTCAGGCCACGGACCCGCCCTGCTCCAGCTCCAGCTCATGTGGATTTGGGGCCGCTAACCTACCCCCGCACGGATTTGGGGCTGCATCTACTCGCCACCAAGCCATCGAAGGAAGGAGAGATCTTTTTCTGGAGTTGCTAGCCGAACACCCCCCCCGCCGGACAGCTCTAGCTCTATGGAGGAGCAGCTCCGTGGTGGAGTTTGGAAGCGGAGCTGCTTTGCCGTGGATCAGAGCCCTCCCAAACACGCCATTAAGAGCATCTCCAACAGCCTAGCCAAAGGATTGTTTTTGTCTAAATATAGCATTTTTCTCACAAATCACCCCTCGACCAGTCTAGCTAAACGTGAAGCAAAAATACAGTCACCTCCATTCCATATATTTCGATAGCAATCCTTGGCTAGCCGCCCTTGCTCGCCATCAGCGCAAAACCTGTTGGTTCCTGCATTGGAGGATAACATGAAACTAGCATTAGCATGAAGTAATATAACATGCCAACAAAAACAAACCACAAAAGGAGCAGCTCGTCATGTCATCGCGGCTTCTTCTGGATCGTAGGACAAGACTTGGGTGATCGCGTCCGCTATTCGGCGGCGAAGCGCTCCGGGTGATGGATCGCAAGACTCACTTAACAGGCGATCGCACCTGCGACGCGGTGACTCGTTTTCGGGTGATGGATCATAGGACTCTTGTTCCGGGTGTTAGCAGGACTCGGCGACGATCAAGTGGCGGCAACACGGACATTGTGGGCTACGATGGAGTAAAAATAGGATCCGCCAGTGACGTGTCGAGTTTTAACATATATTTGAAGTTAATTTTGGCAAGTCTCTTGGTTTCCACCAATTTTTTTTAGGTGGCTTCTATTTTACATAGTAGCCTAGAAAAGTAAATTTAGATTTACTTTTATCTAGACTGTTGGAGATGCTTTAATCCTTGATTTTTTTTCCATCAATAATTAGTCACCTTTTTTCTCTCCTCCGTCGATTCCGCATATCTGGTGTGTGCGTGGTCGCGGGTATCTCTGGCTTGGTGAGCGGCGGCCGCTCCTGCTTTTTTCCTCGTCTCCCTCGGTCTCCCCTAGGCTCCCACGCTTGTGCAGGTTCGGCAGACGAGAGAAGGGCGGGGTCGTCCTCCCTGCCGCTCCTCCTCTTCCCTCATTCCCTCCTCCTCCTCCTCCCGATGGCACTCGCACATCTGTACTACACTCGGTGTCTCTCTCTCCAACCGGCGGCGGTACTGGATCCAGCCTCGGGCCTGACAGGCGTGGCCTCCTCCCCAGTGGCAGCGGCAATAGGCGGATCCGGCTCGGCTTGCCTGGCACGGCCTCCTCCCCGGTGGCGTTAGTGGTTCGGGCGGATCTGACCCACGGCGTAGCAGTTCCCCCGGCTGCAGCTGCCCTTGTTGCGCCGGCCGACCCTAATTGCGGCTGTCTCCGGAGGCAGCAAACAGTCAAAGATACACGATCTCCTCCCCTTCTTCCTCAATTCCTTCTCGATCTTGGTTTGTTCCTCACGATTTTGTTCTTCTTCTCCTCCTCCTCTGTGCAACATGGCAGTGTTGACATGAGCGTCCTGTGGATTGATTCTTGCTGCTCGGTGATGGAATTAGAGGAGGATGGAGTTTGCTTGTATGTGTTGCTGCCCTCCATGCTCCAATTGGAGTCAAGCACAATTATCTAGGGTCATGTTTAGGTAATAGTATCACTGTCATATTTTTCTTCTCATGTTTAGGAACAAGAAATTAAAGGTTCTGGATGGCACATAAAAAAATTCCCTTAGCATCATTCGTCTATGTTCTTATGTTTTTTGGAGGTTAGCAGGTAGATTTATACGAGTTTTATGCTCTATCTAAATGTTCATTTTTTTGGTTGGTTACTGATGAACCATATGGAGGATCTGTTGTTGTTAAGCACAAGGAAGCATACAAGCATATTTACAGGTGCTTTGATAACAAAGGTCATGATCTTGGGCTTGGCTATCAGCAGATTTTCATCCTTGATAACAACAGGGGTTTAGGAAAATCAGAAATTTCTATAGCTTCACATAATTTATAGGTCCAAGCTTACTACCTAATTTTAATCGCTTGGGTGATAGTTTGATGCTTAGAAGGTGATATATAGGTTTCAATTGATTAACACCTCAAAAGCAATTTCATGATATCTTACTCTGTTTTGTATATGCATATGCTTATCGGCAGTATTGTTGAAATTTTGGATGAGTGGGTTTGCAGCTCTCAGCTGCTTGGTCTTACAAGGTACGATTTTTTTTATCATATCCTCTGTCAAATGTTGTTTTGAAATAACATTGCAATGTTATTATTGTAATTACACAATCATCTACAAACCTACAAAACAGTAGTTATTTCCTTTTTATTACCTGTTAAGTATGCCATAATTAATTGGGCATCTACTTTGACCATGTAGTGATGAAACGAATCTGGTCTAATTTATTTGAAATGGTTCAGAAAATGTTAGAAATACATTTGGAATCAATTGCTAAAATTTGGCTGTGCTATAAGAAAAGTGTAGAGTTGCTAGTTAACATGTCCACTTTTGTATAATATAATTGCTAAACAATGATGTTGGAACGTGAGCAGTTGTACTGAAGCATGCTCAAATATGATGTAGTGATTGTATCTCCTGGCACTGATTACTTCTAAAGGTTGTATCTCCGACTGATTATCCTTTGATCTAATTACTAGAGCTGAGGAAGGAGGTTGGACTACTGGAATAATGGGTAAAAGAAATTATAAAGGAACTAGTGCTCCTAGTTTCCTAGTTTCTTTCCCGTTTTCCAGTTTCTATCTTTACTTTTAAAATATGGATCATTCTTTTGCGATTTTTAGGAGGGCTGCTGTTTGCGAGGGCAATAGTTGTCGTGCTGGTATAGAGTGCCCTTACTTTTCTATAGCTAATTTCTGTTGGCATAGCTATTCCCAGGTGCGATGTGATTTATATTTTATGATACCAAGTCAGACCACTTTCGTATGCGCTTAGGCCATAAACCAGACAAGGTTGATGGTGTGATTCTGAGTGTTTACTGAGAACTGATCTAGCGATCTACATTGGTGTTTGATTTCTCTGATTATAGGCCTGTTTCAGTTTAGCACATGATCAGTAAATGAGCCTGAATTACTTTGTTTTATATTGACCATATTCACTGACTCACTATTAGATAGAGGTTTCACTTTATTTTTTCCCCACCCTCATGACTCAGCACTGCAATTGCACTGTATAGCCTCATATATTTCAAATAATACATTGCTACTATATGTTATGCAATCTACCATCTTTGTTTGATTTAAGACAGTGTTTATAACGAATAATCTTATTCCTTCTCTTCATCGACAGTTTGTACTAAAATGAATATACCAGATATCTCTATTTGATTTCTAAGTTGAACTAACCACTTTCCAAATTCCAGGTTGAGCAGTCTATTAAATTGAGCTTTATTGCCTGCTGAAGAACGTTTTTGTTCCAATATGAGGTGTTTGTGCGGCCTAATATATTTTTTCTCATGAAAGGCACAACAAGCAAAGTACTATCTGTCGTTTTCCCGGGTATATTTTTATTTGTTGCTCTAGAGGTTATATTCTATACCGCTTTTTTCCATTCTACAGATTAATTGAAATGAAGTCGACATCATGATAATGATGTAAGCATCATATCATGTTTCGTTGATATGCTTCTGTGATATATTCTCAACTCAATAATTTGTTCTATTTATAGCAGTAGAGTACATTCGCTCTATATTGGTATATATAGAAGACATTATAGCCACATCATGTTGTTAACTCATTATTCATCTTTGAGTTTTTTTAACGGTTAGGGTATCTTTAGCACATATGATTAATATGTTTCTGAAATAAAAAAAACAAAAGTTCAAAGTAAATCAATTGCTCCATGATACAATTTTCTCTATTTTGATTTGTGCTGTCAGTGTCAGTAATGTGTGTAGTCATTATTTCTTGCTGCGAAATTCGGCCCTAGTATTCATCTTCTTTAGTGTGTATTTCCGTCACCTAGAGGTAATAAAATTTCCCCTCCTTACAAAGATTTTGTTCCTCCCCTATATCCAGTGGTTCATTCGGACATATCAGTCTATTATAACAAGTTTTACTCCAACACACTGAGGTCACCCAGTGTTCTACTGGGCTTCGTGTCAATCTTGCCAATCTCCTACTATGGTATCTGCCGAATGTTTCAAGGGGATTACAGTAGGAGAAGCGCCTACTGTGGCATTCTTGCACTGACTGCTGGGTTATACACAATGTCCCATACTTTATTGAGTCAAGGTCGCATCCATTATACTTATATACTTTCTGAATGTATAAATTGACTTTGTATATGTTGCCTTGACTCCCATATTGCTCCGTGCATCTATACATTTTGGTAGATTATTTAGACAATCAATCAGCTATTGTTTTCATTTTAGCCATCTTTTATAAGGGAACTGTATGCACACATAAGTTTAGATGGGATCTGATTACTCTTTTGCATTTCCACTGACCTAGATATGACACGAGATGGGTAGTGAAATAATATTAAATGAGTGCCAAACTCGAAAATTTGTGTCTTTTCGATTTAATTGCAGTGTTACTGCTGGTAAAGCTTCAGTTTGCCGACTGAAAGGGTCACATTCACATTCATTGTTTAGTACTTAGCAACCTCTATTTGTTGTAGTTAATTATGAAGCAACATATATATGAGCGTCATTTGCATACTTATAACTGAATTACAAAGGGCTATGACTCTGCCAACCAAAAAAAATAAAAATAAAAATAAAAACGAAGATTATGCCATTTTGACTTGCCATGCATCTTCTTTAGTACATAAATACAATGAAACTAGCATGAACCTACCGACAATGTTTTTTTTATGTTTCTGTTCTTGAATCTTAGCCCAAATCGCGTGGGTTCCTCAAGTGGCATTTAAACGTTATGAGAAATGAGTAATATTGATTGGGTTAAGCCATTTTTCTTTTGTTCTCATATAAATGTAACTCTCATTTATGAATATTGAAGGACCAAATGATTATTGTTTTGGTCCTCCATTCGGAAAGTTCTTCCCCCTTTTGACAAGAATTTTCAGGATTACTCTAGGAACCTATACTATCATGTGGACATGGAGGAGGATCAAGCATAAAGAGGTATTTTTTTCTCTAAACTAATTTCCTTCAACCCCATTTAAACATTGTTTAAACAAGGTTATATAATGATTTAAACATTGTTTAAACAAGGTTATATAATGATTTAAACATTGCTTAAGCAAGGTTATATAACGATGAGGAAAGATGGATTCTTAGCCGGGGAAATAAATAGACTTTGGTTTATCTATTTCATATGTTCCAAATAATGTGCCATTTCTATGGGCCGGAGGTACTTCTGATGATTTAACAAATATAAATTTCATTAACTGGATGAAATTGAAACGTCTCATTCAACTCAATGGTTGTTTGAGGGATGTAGTGGCATATACATTATTACCATGTGTCCATATGTTCCTAAAACTATTTGAGCCAGTATAGTAAACAATGCTAGCAGCTGATTTGTTGGCTATCATAGATTTTTGGCAAAATTGTCTGTAACACACTAAGAAAACGTGGTTTCGTCTCCAACACATCAACAGAGTCTTATTTGTCTGCAACACACTATGATTTTGTGATTTCTTGTCCGAGACACATTATGACTACTTAGCAATTGATACCAGATTTTTTATCTCAATACTCGTAGTATATTAGGACTTGAAACTTGACACGAATATAAATTATCCTATTACCTATCAATAAAAAATAGTGCTAGATTTTATTTTATTATTTTTATGGTTTTTTAGATAAATTGAATATTAAAACAATGAGTAAACAAGACAAACATCTGGAAAAAATTAAGCCCTATTTTTTAATGATAGATAAAGCAAAAATGTATATTTATACCAAGTTTCAAGTCCTAATGTACTATGAATATTGAGATAAAAAAAGCTGAAAACAATTATTAAATGGCCATAATGTGTCCTAGACAATAAATCATAAAATCGTAGTGTGTTACGGATAAATTTGACTTTGTTGATGTGTTTGAGACGAATCCATATTTTCTCGAGTGTGTTACAGACAATTTTGCCTAGATTTTTTGGGTGTCCTCCAAACTTGCTACACTTTATGGTTTATATAAAAGAATAAATTTTTATTGTGTCCTTGACGACTATCCTTGAGCACTAAAATTTTGCCTGCAAGTATGTTCATTATTACCCTGTGTCCATATGTTCCTAAAACTATTTGAGCCAGTATAGTAAACAATGATAGCAGCTGACTTGTTGGCTATCATAGATTTTTTGGGTATCCTCCAAACTTGCTACACTTTGTGGTTTATATAAAAGAATAAATTTTTATTGTGTCATTGACTACTATCCTTGAGCACTAAAACTTTGCCTGCAAGCTATGGATCTGCTTATTCGGAGATCTATAATGCAAATATCTTTTTATATTTTATTGTCCCATGATCCCACCTATGCTTGTTTTCTCTATTGACGAGAACTTTCTGCCCTCTACTCTACAAGGTGCCTGAGTAGCACCTCCTAGGTCCCAGGTTCGACTCCCGGGGGAGCGAATTTGTGATCTGGGTTAAAAAATCCCTCGCCTCTCCCCGCACCAAAGCATTTGGTTAAGGCCCTGCCTCTGGAAGCTACGGTGCCCATGGTGGTCCCGGCCCAGGTTCTCACAAGGCTAGTGGCCCCAATGTAAGGGTGGGGAGGGGGTTCGGGGATTTTCTTGATCTGCGTGAGAGGATCTTCTCTTTAAATGCAATGCCCGGGGGCCGTCATACCCCCGCAGGTCAAATTTTTTTTAAGATGTAAGAAATTATGTCCCTTTTGTCTTGTTCATTTTCTTACTACCAAGCTGCTCATTTTGCAGTGAGGTCTCCTTTTTTTGCATTCATATGATTTCCATAAAACCTACCCTGCAATATTGTTTACTGTGCTTTACATTCCCTTGCAGAATCAATATTGAAGTCTATGGATTTGTGGTCCAATTGTTTTCAATGTTTTTTGGAGGTGCTTTGGAAGATTACAGGCACTGAGTCCGGCTGAGATACACAGCATGCAGGAGCAAAAACATTAGATGCTTGTCTCAGGAGAAAAAACATGCTTGTCTCAGGCTACATTAGATGGACCTCTCTTTTTTATTGTTTGTATTAGCTACACACAGATGTATAAGATCTCATTTCAAAATTGTTAGGTGACAGGGATGGGCAACTGTTTTTAGAACAATCTGAATTTATTGTGACTGATACAAACTTGATAGGATGCCAATATGCTTATTTGGACAAGTGCTGGCTTCTCGCTGTCCTTATGTGCTTCTTTTTAATGGAGTTACGTTACATTATGATTTTCCCATTTTTCTGTTATGCACACATTGTTCTTTTGTACGCAAATCCAGGATCTAAATGACTATAACAATTTCTATTTTAAACAAGTGTGTTGCATAAATACAATCATAACTAATATTTTCCCTTCATTCAAATTGGTTGACCGTTGTGGTGTTCATTGTCCACAAACCCCACACGCTTGCACCAATAGATTAAAAGACGACTTGTTAGCCTCGATGCCTTTGATGACAATTTTAGTGAGCGGCATGCGGACGCGTCGGGTCTCCACTAGTGTGCTCTAAGAAGTGCCTATCTCCGTTACGCATGGAGTAACGGGAGACGTGTGGGCTTTGTTAGAGATAAAGATAGAGTTGGAGATAAATTTGTTTTTTTTGATTGTATTGTAACGTGGTCTGCAAGGCATTGTAAATTGTAACTAATTGTAAGCTTTCGGCAGGCTTGTGTGTCGAGTATAAATTAACACGAAGGCCGTGCTAGGTAATGCACGAGCTTAACTCAATTTTACATGGTACCTAGAGCCATCTCCTCCATACACATCTAGGTCTCCTCCGTCTCGGTTGCTGCCATGGCTTCTTCTAGCTCGTCCGCCTTTTCCGCTCCGCTGATGCCGGTCTCCGAGAAGCTGACCCGTGCCAACCACACCATGTGGAAGGCGCAGGTTCTGGCAACGCTTCGCGGGTTTAACTCGTCGGGTTCCTTGATGAGAAGAACAAGTCTCCCGCGGCAAAGATCCATGTCTAGAAGGGATCTGGGTTAGAAACTGAAGAAGTCCCGAACCCTGAGTTCGATCTATGGCAAGCCTAGGAGCAGCAGGTTCTTAGCTACCTGTTTTTTTTAAACGAAAGGCAGGGAAGCCCCTAACTATTTTTGTATTAATTTTGGTTAATATGTACACATTACAAGGCCCAGGCCGAATAGAAAACCCTACTAAAAAGTTAAATTTTTAAATTACACAACCACTCTTCTAAGGGAACTCTTACTGAGGGTTTAGCCTTTAGTATTACTAACTCTAATTCTTCTTTGAATGCCACTTTCCATCTATTAATGCAAGCTGAAGCTTGGTTGAAAATAATGTTGTTTCTATGACACCAGATACTCCATGAGGCTGTGATGAGGACTTCTCTGAAAAAATTCCTTCTGAAAGTCAATTTAGCTTGCAGTAGCATTTCATTGGGCTGCAAGGTAGTATCCCATTGGATATGAAGCAGGTTCCAACAGTCAGTGCAATCAAAAAATAGGTGTGGAAGAGTTTCATCATGAGGCCCTGCACATAAAACACAAGAATAGGAATCAAAGTGCATGTTTTTCCTTCTGATAATATCCCTGGTGTTGAGCCTATCCTTGATTAAGAGCCAAAAAGAATTTATGTTTTCCTCTGCAACTTGATTTCCACAGCCAGCTGAACCATGGTGAAGCTTCCAAAGTACCAATGAGCTACAGATAGGCCTTCTTGCTAGAGAAAGAGCTTGATCCCCATAAATAATTCCAAGTGTCATGCTGAAGATCAGATAACTGAATTTGATCCAACTGGGCTTGTAAAACGGTGAGTTGTGCTGAAGCTTCCAATGACAGAGGCAGCCAGATGTTGCTTTCCAAAGTGTTGGTCAGAAACCCTTTTACTGAAACATGCTTTGAAAGAGATAAAGAATGAAGCTTGGATACATTGCCTTAAGCACTCCCAGATTCCACAAAGTGTTCCAGAAAGAAGGAGTGGATCCCTCATGAAAATCATATTTGGCCATCATAAAGTATTTATCTGCTAGTCTGAAAATGTTTCTCCACCAAAAGGAGCCTTTGGGTCTGAACTTATGAGGGGCCTTATTCTGATTTCTATATAACTGCTGCCAAGTGAGGTTGACCCAAGGCATGTCTTTTTTGTTGTAGAATTTGTGCAAGTGTTTTAGTAGCAAGACATTGTTATGGGCTCTTAAGTAAATTATTCCTAGCCCACCTTGGTTCTTGGGTCTGATAACATCCTTCAAAGCCACTAAACACCTCCTCTCTTTTCAATGTCACCATTATTCCATAAGTAATGCATTCTGTATTTATCAATTTGATCCAAGATAGACACTAGGATTTCCAAAGTACACATATAGAAGGTAGGTAGAGATGAGAGTACTGAATTAACCAAGATGAGCCTGTTTGAATAATACAGGAACTTGTTCAACCCCATCAATCTTCTTTCGATTTTGGTCATCAAAGGCATAAACTCATCTACTGTTGGTTTTGTTGTACCCAATGGTAGACCCAAATAGGTGAAAGGCATTTGAGCTATGGCACACCCTATAGTTGCAGCCAAATGAGATGCCTTGTCAGGCTCAATATTGATTGGTACCATGTGAGATTTTTGCAAAATTAACCTTCAAGCATGTTGATTCTAAGAAAGTGTGCCATAGAGCTTTTAGAGCTAGCATTTGTCTTGCATCTGCAGGCATAGTAATTAGTGTATCATAAACATATTGGATCACTGGGTAATCTCCAATAAAAGATGGCCCTAGAGGGTGTGAGATAACTCCTAGTTGCTTAGCTTTTTTTATCACTGATTGAAGAAGGTCAGTAGCTAAAACAAAGAGGAGAGGAGACACAGTGTCTCCTTGCCTAACTCCTCTTTTGCAGTCAAAAAGGTTTGCCAAGAACTCCATTGAGCAGAACTACTGAGGTGCTAGATGATAAATTTGAGAAATCCAGAGTTCAGAGAAGCCTTTTGCTCTTAACATTTCAAGAATCACATGATGCTCAATTTTTTCAAAGGCTTTTTCGAAGTCCAGTTTCAGCAAAGCAATCTCTCTTTTGGAATGGTGGCACAAGTGAAGGAATTGAAAGGCCCATGCTAGACAATCTTGAATGGTCTCGCCTCTGATAAATCAATATTGTTTTTCATGTACAACTGATAAGATCAGTCCTGGAGTCTATTTGCAATCATTTTTGTCAGTAGCTTCAGTGAGCAGTTCCGTAGTGAAATTGGCCTGTAATCATTTACAGTCTGAGGATTTTCCTTTTTGGGAATCAGAGTAATGTATGAGCTGTTGATGCTTCTTATATTGAGATGTCCAGTGACAAAATCATGACATAATCTTAAACAATCTGTCTCAATGATGGACCAACACTTTTTTAAGAAGGCTCCATTAAAACCATCTGGCCCTGGGGAGTGATCTGGAGGCATTTCTTTTAAAGCTTTCATAATCTCTTCCTTTGTAAATGGGTGATCCATAGATGGTAAATTCACGATGTCAATGAGAGGAGTAAGGTGATAAAGCATGGATTGATATTCTAAAAAACTCAATCTTTATTTGAACGAGAGCTAGAGAGCTGCTGCTTCTAGGCCATGCTGCTCAAGTACAGACCCATCAGTCAAGTGAAGTTGTGCAATGTTGTTATATCTATGCCTCATTGTTGCCATTGCTTGAAACAGTTTGGTGTTTCTTCCCCAAATTTCACCCATCTTATTGTGTTTCTTTGCTTCCAAAAAATTCTCTTTGCCTCTAATAAGTTTTGCCAATAGAGTTTCAATATTTTCCTGGAAGAGGCCTCAATTGTACTAAGTGGCCTCTGCTCCTCTAGGCCATCCGACATTGCCAAAACCCAGTTAGCATTGATAATATTCTTATTAAGCTTAGACAGATTCCTGCTCTAGCTTTTTAGTCCCTGCCTGACTTGTTTGAATTTCGCATTGAGTGTTTGTGCTGCATTGGCATAATAAGGTGAAGAATTCTAGTGAAGATTCACTACCTCCAAGAAATCATGAAAATCCATGCAGTAATTTTTAAACCTAAAGACTCTGGACTTTGGTACTTCTGTTCCAATGATGATCACATATGGAGTATGGTTCGAAATTGGCCTGGAAAGGATCTTAATTGTAGTATCTGGATATGTTAGAGTCCATGTTGAAGAAGTAAACACCCAGTCAAGCTTTTGTAGTAAGGGCTCATCTTGCATATTAGACCATGTGAAATCTCTTCCCTGAAAATGAATATCCACCAAGTCCAGATGTTGAATGAGATCATTAAATAACAACATGTCTTGACCATTCCCACCAGGTCTATTTCTGTTGCTAGCATTTCGAATTAGATTGAAATCCCCTGCCAGAATCCAGTCCTCTAAATCAGTCGTGTCAAAATTATAAAGCTAGAAGATGAAAGCCATTTTCTCCTCAGCGGCCGTAGGTCCATTAATGTTTGTCAAGTGAAAACTATTATTAGTTAACCGAGAAGTCATTTTCAGAGAGATAGAGAATGAATTAATCAGCACACAGCGTGAAAAGGCCTATCATTCCAGATGGTGATGAGGCCACCAGAAGCACCAATAGAAGGAGCATGGACAAAATGGAACAGATGTCGAGGAGAAAATTTCCTGATGTAGGAAGAATAAAAAACTTCACGCTTGGTTTCCTGGAGACATAAAATGTGACAGGCACTGTCACTCACCTTTTCCGTCATAGCATCCCATTTAGCTTGGGAATTGATCCGCCTGACATTCCATACCAGAATAATATGATTCCTGTGATTACTCATTAGAAAGCCAGACTCCATCAAAGAACAGATTGTAGCGTAGATGCAACCATTTGAAACCTGCTGTCGTGTAACAGAGCCAAGCATGCACCAAGTACCAGAGACAACAAAGGAGTAAAAACAGAGATAACTGTTTCCAGCAAATAGCATCATTCAGCATGAGCCACTAACAGAAAACATGGCAGATAAAAAGAACCACAAGGGACAGCACAACCAGAATAAATACACATCACCAGCACTGATAGCATTTCCATCCCAAAGGGTCAATGGACTGATAAGTTCACAAACTACTAAAGTACTAACATTAAACTGAAATGAAAGAAGACATGCCATAGACCTAAGAGTAACAACATCATTACAACCTAACTTAGATAACATTAGGATCCATATCATCACCCTCTAAGGCCTCCTTGGTCACTAGGGAGGAAGGCATGTTCAGGAAATTGGTGGTGATCGCCTGGACCATGTCCAGCGGTAGATGTGGGGCCACGTCAATGGATCAAAGAGGAATGCTGAAGGAGCCCTTGACAGCTGAAGGTGGGACATCAGTCACTAGAACAATCGCTAGTGGGTTGGGATCGACTGCTTCCTCCACTCCATCTTCCGATTCTGAGTCGACTTGGGGTCCATCCTTGAATCCATCTTTCTTGACAAGGTGTTGGCTATGCCGCAGTAGCTTGACATCAAGAGGCGTGCGAGGTTTGCAGGTGCAGCACTTCTTAGGTGTGACCCTGGCCTGCAGAAAGGTTACCTTGTTGATTTCACGAACCTCTTCTCCTGATTCCTCTACCACCGTGCCCTCCCTTGCAGTCACATGCTCTGCTTTCAGTTGAGAGATAGAAACAGAGTCCTAAGCAATTTGGACTAGAAACTGGATTCCCCAGGAATCATTGAAAGATGATGGCAAAGTAGTATCTAGATCAATGAAAAGCTTATCCAATGCACAAATTCCTGTATCGAGAGAGCAAGAAATGGGAGGGCACAAGGTCAGTCACCTAAAGCTTGTTCACTGGAGTTTCTGCAATGATCATCTGGTTCTCCATGTTTAGCCCATCTTTCTCGGCATTCTGCTCGTTGCTGACTGGAGGTGTGGCCTCTCTATCCTCCTCCATTGGCTCCAGGATATCTCTGTTGGCTTCCTCCTGACGCGCTCCTCCAGAAGCTGCAAAGTCAGCTGCAGCACCAAAGAGGTCTGATCCCTTGTTGTCATCAACCGCAGAGGCAGCATTGAGAGGGGAGGCCCTTGTGGCCCCATCCATCTGGGAGCATGAGGGGAAACGGATGGGCCGGTCCCACTGGCAGCGGATCTGCATCACCCAGGTCCAAGATGTTGGAAGCAGAATGAATAATTACCAACACTATCTAGGATTTAGCACGGGGAGGGTCACCCGCCACCACAACCACCTCAGGAGGGATGCGACGACGATCATGCAGAACCACCTTGACCACCACTGATGTGGACTAGGGTCCCGATCTTCCGAAAGGTTCAGATAACTCTTGATTTGGCGAAGATGTGACACACGTCGATCCGGCTCCTGAACAACACGTTCGAACCCCGCAATCGCAGCACCACGTCCTCTATGGTTATCAACCATCGATGCACGGTTGACCTCGCCAAGAAGGCTAATCCCTACCTGCGAATCAAGAACACAAGCAAGAACAAGAAAGAACGCAACCAAATTTGCAGATGTATGATTAATCTCACGAGATGGGGTCTCACAAACCGATGAACGGCGAAACTCTAAGCAAAACCCAACCCTAACATGGGTGGCGGCTGCTGCTAATAAAGACTTGGGGACGTGCAAGAACCCCCTGGACGCTCCCCTAATGGGCTCACATGAGATACACGGCCCAAAGACCAAAAACGGTGACGCAGCACCAAAAACAGATTCTGGACGTTCCAATGTTTCGATGATTCCTAGCGACTTCGGATGAAATTTGACGTGGGACCGGTTCCATTGGAAAGCTTATGAAATTATCTTTCCATCCATATGTAGAACGTCCAAATCCGACTTCGTATGCGATCTGGGCGTCTGTTTTAATTCAGACTGTTACTGGACTCCGAAACAGACTCGAAGTCGACTTGGTTTGGGCCTCCACAATGCCTTGCGCCTCTTGCTGGACCTCCACGCCTCCAAGCCCTATTCTATTCATATTATGGTCCTCTCCTTGATTCCTAATCATAATAAAATCATTAGGTAGCAAACTATTCTCAAAATTATGAAAGGAAAGACTTAGAAACGAGCTCACCTCTAAATTTAATTGTCGGACGCGAGCTCTAGTGATTGGTCCTTGATTGTTCAGCGGAGGAGTGTCATTTGTATCCAAAGGAGTGATGTCCTCATCATCCTCCCCCTCTTGAATCGGAGTCGTCATCGACTCAAGCTCATGCTCCTCACCCAAATAAGGCTTCAAATCTGCAATGTTAAAAGTGGAACGAACCCCGAACTCGGAAGGAAACTCAAGTTTATATGCATTATCATTAATCTTCTCAATTATCTTGAAAGGACCAGCAGGTCTAGGCATTAACTTAGACTTTCTCAACTCAGGAAACCGATCATTTCTCAAGTGCAACCATACTAAATCACCCGGTTCTAAGTTAACTTCCCTTTTACCTTTACTACCAGCAATCCTATACTTTTCAGTCATCTTTTCAATGTTGTGCTTAGTTGTTTCATGCATTTTTAAAATAAACTCAGCACGTTCCTTAGCATCAAAGTTAACTCTCTCACTAGTAGGCAAAGGCAAAATATCAATAGGAGCACGGGGATTAAAACCATACACTACCTCAAAAGGACTTACCTTAGTGGTCGAATGTGTTGCACGATTGTATGCAAACTCCACATGAGGCAAACATTCCTCCCACATCTTCAGATTTGTCTTTAAGATAGCTCTCAACATGGTGCCCAATGTGCAGTTCACTACCTCGGTTTGGCCATCAGTTTGTGGGTGACATGTTGTAGAGAACAACAACTTCGTTCCCAACTTATTTCATAGAGTGCGCCAAAAATGACTCAAGAATTTGGCGTCACGATCATGTGGATTCAAGCGATACTTCGCTTTTTGATAAGTAGTGCAGCGAGCCACAAAGCGCTCAACATCTCTTCTCAACTGTGGCAAAAAAAAGTGTGTGGCCAACACATCTGCCGTCTTCTTTGCACCAAAATGTCCCATCAATCCGTCTCCATGCGCTTCCTGTAACAACAAAAGACGAACGGAACCAACTGGAATGCAAAGACGGTTAGCTCTAAACAAATATCCATCATTTATCACAAACTTGTTCCATGTACGACCCTCTCTACAATGCAGCAAAACATCTTTAAAATCAGCATCAAGATCATATTGTTCTTTAATTGATTCAAGCCCAAGAATGCGACAATCAATGTGTGACAACATAGTGTATCGTCTAGACAAAGCATCGGCAATCACATTATCCTTCCCTTTTTTATGCTTGATAATATAAGGAAAAGACTCAATAAACTCAACCCACTTAGCATGTCTACGGTTCAAATTACTTTGAGAACGAATATAATTAAGCGATTCATGATCAGAATGAATAACGAATTCCTTAGGCCATAAATAATGACGCCATGTTTGCAAAGAACGTACAAGAGCATATAATTCTTTATCATACGTAGAATAATTCAGAACAGGGCCAGTTATCTTTTCACTAAAATAAGCAATAGGTTTGCCATTTTGCATCAAAACACCACCAATGCCAATACCACTAGCATCACACTCAAGTTCAAAAGTCTTACCGAAATCTGGTAGTTGCAGCAGCGGTGCATGTGTAAGCTTGTCCTTCAAAGAGGTAAAAGACTCGTCGTGTGCTTTGCTCCATTGAAACACAACACCCTTCTTTGTCAACTCATGCAACGGTGCAGCGATAGTGCTGAAATCTTTGACAAAGCGGCGATAGAAACCTGCAAGACCAAGAAAACTTCGAACCTGTGTGATGGTTTGGGGCTGCGGCCAGCTAGCAATAGCGTCAATTTTCTTGTCATCCACCTCTATACCCTGTGGAGTAACAACATAGCCAAGAAAAGAAACTCGATCGGTGCAAAAGGTGCACTTCTCAAGGTTAGCAAATAAACGTGTATTTTTTAAAGCAGTAAAAACAGCACGTAAATGATCCATATGTTCATCTAAAGACTTGCTGTAATCAAGATATCATCAAAGTAAACCATCACAAAACGTCCAATAAAAGCCCTCAAAACCTCATTCATTAAGCGCATGAAAGTACTAGGTGCATTAGTTAACCCAAAAGGCATTACTAACCACTCATACAATCCGAATTTAGTTTTAAAAGCTGTTTTCCATTCATCTCCAAGTTTCATTCTAATTTGGTGGTAACCACTACGCAAGTCAATTTTAGTGAAAATTAGAGAACCACATAACTCATCAAACATGTCGTCTAGCCTAGGAATATGATGACGATAGCGAATAGTAATATTGTTAATGGCTCTACAATCAACACACATGCGCCAACTTCCATCTTTCTTAGGAACCAAAAGTACAGGAACAGTACAAGGACTAAGGCTTTCTCGTACATACCCGCGGTCCAAAAGGTCTTGAACTTGTCGCTGAATTTCCTTTGTCTCCTCGGGGTTGGTCCTATAAGCAGCACGGTTTGGCAAGGTAGCTCCCGAAATCAAATCAATTTGATGTTCTATTCCTCTCAAAGGTGGTAATCCGGGAGGAATCTCAGCTGGAAAAATATGCTCAAACTCCCGCAAAAGGTCAGTGATAGCAGAAGGCAAAGAGCTAGCAATATCATCAAAGGAATACAAGGCTTGTTTGCATATCAAAGCATAAAAAATATCATCATTAGAAATTTCAGCAAGGTCTGATTTTGTAGCAAGCATAACACGACCTTTCAAATTAATTCCATCTCCCTTAGAAATAGGTGCAGACTTATCCTTTATAGGTGGGAAAACAGAATTAGCAACTTGCTGGTTTTCAGAATTAGAATTATTCAAAGAAGCAGCTCGTTCTCTATCAGCTTCTACAATTTCAGCAGGGGTCAAAGGTACTAAAGTAATTTTCTGTCCTTTATGCATAAAAGTGTATTTATTACTTCTACCATGGTGTGTAGCATCATTATCATGTTCCCAAGGACAACCCAATAATAGTGAACAAGCTTGCATAGGAACCACATCACAATCAGCAAAATTCGAATAAACACCAATGGAAAAAGGAACTCGGCAAGTTTGTGTTACCTTAGCTTTTCCCGAGTCATTTAACCATTGAATGGAGTATGGATGAGGATGTGGTCGTTTGGCCAAACCAAGCTTCTCAACCAGATCTGAACTCACCAAGTTATTGCAGCTTCCTCCATCAATGATCACACGTGCTCGTCGATTCTTTATGACGAAGAAAATCTGGAACAAGTTGTGGCGCTGTATCATTTCAGGAGTCTGAATTTGCGTGCTAAGTACACGCTGTACAATGATGTTCATGAAACCCGAAGTGTCTTCTCCACCAAGTACATGGCCCTCGTTGGTGTCGTCGGCGACGTCGTCTTCATCATCATCTTCTACGTCGGAGGTGCTGATGTATCCACCATCTTCAGTGGCCACGTAAGCCCGCTGACTTGGGCAATCCTTCTGCACATGGCCGAGTCCGTGGCAGCGGTGACACTAAATGTTGGAAGTGCGTCCCGTCGAGGCTACCGATGAAGCACTTTGAGCAGGACCCTGCACAGAATTTTTACCTGAATTTGCAGGGCGTGTACGAGGTGCGTGTGGGGTTGCCGTAACACCATTCGCGGACGTGGAAGGCCGTTTGCTTGCTGGTGGAGATGGCCGGGAAGGAAACCCCGAAGACGGCGTCGACCGTGGGGTGTAAGATGGCCGGCTTGTACTGCTGCTCCTATGTTGCTTCTCCCGTCCCTGCAATTCTTTCTCTGCAAGCATAGCAAACTGGAATAACTGGTTGATGGTGTTAAACTCCTTATAATCAACAATGTCCTGTATATCACGTCTCAAACCAGAGTAAAAACGAACAATAGAGCTCTCAATATCCTCTACTATCATGCAGCGTTGTAAACCCTTTTGAAGCTCACCATAATAATCCTGCACAGATTTATCCCCCTGTTCTAAGCGCTGAAGTTTTTTCGTAAATCTCGATGATAAGAAGGAGGGACAAAACGATCATGCATAGCTACCTTAAGTTGAGTCCAAGTTACAGGAATATCATCAGCAGTTGGAGAATTCCACCAAATGATAGCAAAATCTTTAAACTCACTAGTGGCTTGTCTAACTCTATGCTGCTCAGGAACTAGGTGTCTACTAAATTTTTGCTCTACTGTCATCTCCCAATCTAGGTAACCCTCCGCATCATATTGCTCCGAAAAAGGTGGAATGGTAAACTTAATCTTAGCATAAGGATCATCGGGGACTCGATTATTGTTACCTTGTTGTCGATATTGGCCACCCATACCTTGGGTATTCTGTTGTACACGCCGGTGAAGCATTTGTGCTCGTATAGCTGCGTCATTGGCGTCGAAAGTGGCATCATTCACCGTGTCATCTTTTCTGTTTCCTCCGGCGTTGCTACCGGCCTCATCTTCATGGATCTTCACACGGTTCTCTACCTCTGTCAGCTTGCCGGTCGACGTTGTCGCCACTTCTGCTAGAGTATTAACCGTGTCTGTCATATTGGACAAACGCTTATCGATCCTCTCAATCTGGTTGCCGAGATTGAGTTTGTTGATGTCGTCGGTAACGGCCTTGTTAACAGCTTCTGTCATCTCCTCACGTGCCCTGTCAAGAAAAGACTGAAGCTGCCCTTGACTAACACACTCGTGGAAATCTTTAGGGGTACCAGCGTCTGCAGCATCTCCTGCCATAGCAAATACCAAAACAGGAACAAACAGCGAAGGTTATCCCTAATAACACTACTACTATGGTGGACAGTGGTGACTCTCACAAAAGCAAATGGAACGTCTCACCAAGTTCTTACAAGGGTCTTACCAAGCAAGGCAAAGGATACCTAGAAGGCATGTACCACGATTGCAAGGGTCAAAAACCTGTGTTGTCCGAAGTAGTATGTGGAGCTAGGAAGGCCAAATATGTGAGTGGAACACAATTCAAAAACAGATAGTAATGCTGAATAAATGTCCAAAGCTACTTGTCATTAGTTGCTGGTCTACACGTGTCCTAGAACAGTAGTGCAGGCAAAGCAAGGATGACAGGCACAAAGGAAACAAAAGAAAGGGTAACTAGCAAGGAAGAAACAGCAACTAGACACAAAAAACAGGTCAAAACCCTGTTTTGTCTTTTAGCACTAGTAGAAATCACAAATTTTTCTTTTTTGATATTATTTTTTTGATATTTTTCTTCCACTAAGAGGCAACAAAACAGGAACCACGCAAAGTTTCAGGTCAAACAGAGAAGGAATGTGGCCTACAGATTTTCTGTAAGATGCAAGGACGATGGGTTCCAAACTTTTTCCCTCGGATCAGTGGGCTTAACTATTTTTTTTGATTTTTTGAGATTTTTCCTGTCCGGAGAAGCCGGGACGAGCAGATGCGAAATTTTTTTCTAACCAATTTCAAAATTTTTTTGCCTAATTTCGAGTCCGTATGCGAAAGTTATGGCTGTTTGAAGGAAGGGACTCCGAATTAGGGTTTCGGTGGACGGAAGTGCAATGGGGTAGGATTTTTTTTTTTCGACGATTAATGTGTGCAATCGGGTGTTGAGTTCTAGATGAAAAGGGTGCGAGTGTAGTGCAGCGGAGGTGACAAAAACTCCCGAGACAAAGCAAAACTTGAGGTAATTCGGCTAGGGTTTCAAGGTGGCACAAACCGACGACAAGAACACGAAATAAACCAGCAACAAAACAATCACTAGAACACAAACTCAACACTACGGACTCTGAAATTGAAACATGCAAAGGCTAAACACGGCTTGGACAGGATGAACCCTAAAACTAAATTTTTTTGGCTTTTTCGTGGATGATAGGATAATAAAGAAACAAACTAAACTAAAGGTAGGGCGAACCCGACGGTGCACCTGAAGCTCCGATTACCATTTGATGTGGACTAGGGTCCCGATCTTCCGAAAGGTTCGGATAACTCTTGATTTGGCGAAGATGTGACACACGTCGATCCGGCTCCAAAACAACACGTTCGAACCCCGCAATCGCAGCACCACGTCCTCTATGGTTATCAACCGTCGATGCACGGTTGACCTCGCCAAAAAGGCTAATCCCTGCCTGTGAATCAAGAACATAAGCAAGAACAAGAAAGAACGCAACCAAATTTGCAGATGTATGATTAATCTCACGAGATGGGGTCTCACAAACCGATGAACGGCGAAACTCTAAGCAAAACCCAACCCTAACATGGGTGGCGGCTGCTACTAATAAAGACTTGGGGACGTGCAAGAACCCCCTGGACGCTCCCCTAATGGGCTCACACGAGATACACGGCCCAAAGGCCAAAAACGGTGACGCAGCACCAAAAACAGATTCTGGATGTTCCAATGTTTCGATGATTCCCGGCGACTCCGAATGAAATTTGACGTGGGACCGGTTCCACTGGAAAGATTATGAAATTATATTTCCATCCATATGTAGAACGTCCAAATCCGACTTCGTATGTGATCTGGGCGTCTGTTTTAATTTAGATTGTTCCTGGACTCCGAAACAGACTCGAAGTCGACTTGGTTTGGGCCTCCACAATGCCTTGCGCCTCTTGCTGGACCTCCACGCCTCCAAGCCCTATTCCATTCATATTATGGTCCTCTCCTTGATTCCTAATCATAATAAAGTCATTAGGTAGCAAACTAGTCTCAAAATTATGAAAGGAAAGACTTAGGAACGAGCTCACCTCTAAATTTAATTGTCGGGCACGAGCTCTAGTGATTGGTCCTTGAATGTTCAGCGGAGGAGTGTCATTTGTATCCAAAGGAGTGATGTCCTCATCAACCACTCGGCGAGCACATCAAACTCATGAATGTTCTTGAGCTCAACAAAGCTGCTAATGGATTTGGCAATGGACTTGAAGGAGCCGACATCAAGTGGGTAGCTCAACAACGTCGGCCATGCTCCCTGATCAACATCATGGTTGCGCTCATTTTCGCCGGCATCATGCTTAGCATAGGAAACAAAATATTCGCCCAGCGAGAGGGCTAAGCCTTGAACAAAGCGCTGGCGTTGCAGAGGAGAGCCAAAGATGACAAAAGCCTCCCCTAGAGGACAGGGTTGGACTTCTTTGTTGTTCGATTGGCAAACTTCAACAAGATGGCGGCGCAACTCCACCACCATCGACATGAAGTCTTCCTGGGCAACCTTGGGGATGAAAGAAGCAATAGCTACGGATTCATGGCAGGGTTCAAGAGCCGTGCCGATGTAGGCATGGATGAGATCAAGCGTGCCAATGTAGTCCACAGGGACTAGGTTGAAGCCAAGGGGAACAAAAGGTCGTGGATCGACCAGGGAGCTGGCCATCGCCACCGGAAACGGTGGGGGCGAAGGCATCCGGGAGGGATTTTTAGGAGGCATGATTTGGTCAGGAGTAGAGGAAGGCGAAGGGTCTCGAGGGCGATTCACCGAGTACATAAATAGCCTTAGGCTTAGGAGATCTGGTCGACTTGGGCACATGTTTTGGGCCATTAAGCAAAGAGGCCAATGGGGTAGGAGCAGCAGGAGGAGGCCTAGGAAGAGTTTTCTTTTTTGGAACATAGGAAGGCAACCTTTTGAGCTTGTCACGGCACAAAGAAGAAACATGACCATATCTAAAGCAAACTCTGCAACATACCTCATTTTTACAAAAGGCAATTAAATTCCCTGCCATAAGACAATGGAAACACCTGATTTCATTAGACGGTTGCCTAAGATAATGCTCTCCAAAATTTGAATTAGGACCCTTGACTAGGAGACGTGGTTTGTCCCAGGAAAACCACAACTAAGGCAACGAACACTGCGAGATCTTAGGGTTTTGTTTGAAACGGGTCACGGGCTGAAGACGATCGGAAGAAGTATCATCAAAATCAGCAACATAATTCACATCAAAATAATTCTTAGGAAACTTTAGTCATCTGAAGACAGAGGAATCACTCGACCTAGAACTGGCAACATCAGCATAACTTTTCTTTTGGTGAGAAATCAAATGCCACTCTGCGTCTTGTTTAGTATCCCGAGATGCGCTTCTCATGAAACTATCTGGTCCACCATTGCGCCATAGGGTAAAATGCAGATCAAAAGAGGCACCATTGCGCCATTAAGGCTGAGTCCGAAAATGCGGGCAGCAGCGCGCCAGCAGATAGGACAGGCGAAGCCACATGCCCCCCGGGCGCGGCGTCGGCATCGCAAACAGAAACTACGAAGCAACACAAATATACAGAAAAAGTAAGTCACGAAGATAAATGCTCAAACAATAGCGTTAAACAAAAGGAAAAGAAATCAACAAACCTCGCGAACAGCCACCGGGCCAGGACCTCGCACGGCGTCGGCAGCAGGTGCGAAGGTGCCAACCAAAACGTCAAGCATAACCGCTGTCCGCACACTTGAACCACCGTGTCGATGAAGCTGTCGAGTCAGCGCCTCGCGTCTAGGCGGAGAGGCGGCACCGCTGCGAGCAAGGACCTTCCGGGATAAAAGCTCGAGACCACCAGCTCATTCAAGCAACAGAAGTTGCGCTTCGAATCAAAGTGATGGGACCCTCTTTGACCTCTCGTTGAGGATAACGAACCGCTCGATTTTCTCCACATATTCGCCCCTTAGCTTCATGTCCACGAGTGGGCAGAACACGTAGCGGATATCCCTTCAACATCAAAAGTAACCTGCACGAGTTCGCGGCGAGGGATGGCAAACTCGCGGGACGGAGGATGGGCACTCGCAGCACGAAATTCTTCAACCAGGTCGCGGCTGTAACGCAAAAGTAAGCGTTGCGATAAACACGCTCGTTGTCGACATTACCCCGAGCTGCGAAGCTAGGGCAGAGACGAGGACTCGGGTTAACCGAAAGTGCATCTAGGCCCCTCATTTTATTTTGGATGATTGATATCAATACAGTTAAATTTGGACTAATGTTTTCATGAGAATGTGTGTAGTGAACATCCAAAGAACATGAAAGCATAGCAAGTTTGATCAAAAAGAAGAAAAGAAATGAGAAAAATTAATCAAGAAGAAAATGGAGAAGATCTATCTCAAAGCTTGAGCTTCCTGTTTTATCTTTGCTTTGAGTCATAGGGATGCCGATGCATATCACAATCTTGGCAAAGAATGAAGATGCTCACAAAATCCAAGAAAAACCATCTCAAGCCTATTCTTTTGGGACCCACCGGAAGTTCCGATGTGGTATCGGAATTTCCGGTAGGCACTCAGAGAGCTACCGGAAGTTCCGGTCCCCGGTACCCGAAGCTCCGGTAGGCTAACAAAGAGTTTGAGCTCTTTGGAATGCTATACCCGAAGTTCCGGTCTCTGGTACCGAAACTTCCGGTAGGATAATAGAGAGTTTGAACTCTCCGGAATGCCATACCGGAAGTTCCGATAGGACACCGGAAGCTCCGGTGCGGCCCCGTTTTCAAACCCTAAACCTACATACCGGAAGTTCCGGTGCGGGCCGAAATCCAGGCCTAACCCTAAATCGACCATACCGGAAGTTTTGATGTTACATCGGAAGTTCCGATGCGGGTCGTTCGGACAGGCCAACGACTCTTTTTGGAGCTGTGGTATATAAGCCACACTCCACACGTCACTCATTCTCTCTTGCACATTTCGAACTCCAACACACTTGAGCCACACTACACTCACTCCAAATCCTCTCCAAAGCAAAAATTCCGTCCTTGAGCTAGGATTCGAGTGAGAGACTTTTAGCAAGAGATTGAGAGACTTGATTCCATTCTTGAGCATATTCACTCCCGTCAAGCTTGCGATTTGGATTTGTTACTCATGGAGCTTTGAGCTCCTAGACGGCTAGGCATGCTCGTGAGCTCCCAACTTGTGTGGTGACGCCCGAGAAGTTTGTATTACCCGTCCCGAAAGGAACATTGATAGTGGAAAACTCAAGCTCAACCTTGGTGTTGACTTGAGCGAGAAATAGGGTTGAAAGAAACCCGGTCCTTGGTGGACTTCTCAACGGAGACTAGCGTCCTAGGTGGGCGAGAAAAAAATCTGTGTCTTGTGTGCTCCCTCTTTTTTACTTAAGCGCTTTGTTGTTTAGTTTACTAGGTTGCTTGTTAGTTTCCCTTTGCGCCTTTAAATTCCTAGGGTTGTGCTTTTCTTTCTTGCAAATCACTAGAATTGTGTAGGGTTTAATTCCGCACTTTTCACCCTGCATCGGAAGTTCCGGTACCCTACCGGAAGTTTCGGTATTTGACGTTTTCGTCTTAGTCTTATTTCGCAGAAATTTTTAGGATCGCCTATTCACCCTCCCCCCCCCCCACTAGGCGACTATCAATTGGTATCGGAGCGGGTATTTTCGTTGAAGTCTCACCGCTTGAAGATCAAAGATGACAAACCCCTAAGAAGGCAAAGGTACAACCGCTAGTGGTGAAGTTCCACCAAAACCAACCCTTGAAGTAGGTAATGAAAACTCACCGGATGAAGCAACTCTCAAGGCAAGAAATGAAAGGTTGATTGAGAGTGGTAAAGGTATTGCTAAGGATGGAGATGTGTTCAATGCATTGCCAATACACTACAACAAGACGCCCTACACCTATAGTGATGCAAAGGATGAGCACATTGGACCCGGCTCTAGAAGACTTCCCTATTTCGATGGTCAATACATTGATCATTGGAAAACAAAAATGCTCCTACACTTGGATTCCATGCATCAAAATATGAGGAATGTCACTCAAAATGGATTCTTGTGGGAATGTAGAGGCAAGCAACCAGCACAATACTTGTTCAATGTAAGGTGCAATGTGACGGCGGCGAGTGCTCTTGTGTCCGCACTTAGCCCCGCCGAGTATGACAAGATAGCCGGATTGGAGGATGCTCATCAAATTTGGTTGAAGCATGAATTGGTCCATGAGGGCATTGATAGTGTAAAGTAGTCTAAGCTAGAAGGGCTTAGAGAAGAGTTTAACTACTTTGTCATGAGGTCGGAAGAATGACCAAAGGAAGCACATGAATGAATGATGAGGATAGTAAACAAGAGGAGGGCACTTGGAGAAGAAGTGTCGGATTTGGATGTCAATAGAAGATTGCTACAAGCCTTGCAATCATGGGATGCCAATATAGTGTCCAACATAAGAGATAAAGATGGCTTTAGATATTTCACCACCGATGAAGTGATTGGGAAAGTGCTATCCTAAAAACAGCAAATTGATCAAGGCAATAGGATCAATGCTTTTCTCAGGGACAAGGAACGAGCTAGTGGGAGCAAAAATGATTTGGCTCTCAATGCCGAGCAAGAAAAGTAAAAGAAGGTGGTTGAGGAGAGCGATGATGATAGTGATGATGATATGGCTCTCTTTGTAAAGAGGTTCAACGAGCTCATGTCAAAAAGAAGCTTCAAGAAGAATGATCAAGACAAGAGAAAATTGAGGAAAGCCAAAAACAAGTGCTACATTTGTGGAGACAAAGGTCATTTCATGGCGGAGTGTCCGGAGAACTACAAGAACAAGCAAAACAAGAAGGGTGACAAGAAGTACAAGAAGCATAGAAAGTACCGTCGGGGTGAAGCACACATTGGGCAAGAATGGAACTCCGATGAAGAGAAGGGAGGCATTGCATCACTTGCCATTGGACTCACACCGACCAACACCTTCTTGTTTGGAAGCTTGACGGATGATGAAGATGACACCGGGCACAAGTGCATGATGGCCAAAGGCTCCAAGGTAAATGTCAATGGAAATTCTCAAATTCCTAACATGTTTGACTTGTTGTACATCATTGAGCAGGAAAATGAGACTAATGAGAGGCAATGGGAGCTTCTTGAGAAACAAGAGGAAATGCTTGTTCAAGAGAAGCAAAGGGTGCTTGAACTTGAGAAGCTCCTAGAAGTTGAGAGGAAGAAAAATGAGGACTTGGTGAAGTCTCTCAAAGTGGTTGAAAAAGATAGTGAGACACTTAAAGTCACAAATGTGTCACTTCAAGAGAAATGTGATGACTTGCAAAAGACTCATAATTCTCTTAAAGTACAATTTGAGGAAATTAAGTGTAACACTACTTCCTCTTAATCTTCATCTTGCCCCTCATCTAGCAATGAATGTGCTAGGTGCCACAAGATTGATATTGAAGCTTGCACAAGAAACGTCAAGATCATTGATGACTTGAAGAAGCAAGTACAAGTGCTTGAAGAACAAGCACAAAAGAAATTGAAGGTCATTTATGATGCCAAGGCCGAGTATGCAAGAGGTGCATACACCAATACAAGGCGGCCATATGTGAAGGATGGCATTGGCTACAAGCAAGGTGACATGCACAATGCAAGAATCAACAAAAATGGCACCGAATTCATCAAGTTCACCAAGGAGGGTGAATATCAAAAGAAGCAAGTCAAGAAGGAGAAGCCAATCAAGAACACTAATAAATCTTCTCTTATTTGTGATTTGCATACTAACGTGACTAACTCCTCTTGTGCTCTCTTTAATGATTTCGATGCAACCTATGTCCTAATGAGGAACAAGCATGGCCGTGTCTATGCAAAATATGTTGGGCCACGCAACAAGACCCACAAATCTTGTGTGTGAGTGCCCAAGACACTTGTTACTAATGTGAGAGGACCCAAGCAAATTTGGGTATCAAAAAACAAAGCTTAAATTGTTTTGTAGGAATACTCCGGCGGTTCATCCGGGGTGGTGGATATTGGATGCACCAATCATATGACCGGAGACAAGAAAATGTTTGAATCATTTGAGCCAAGCAAAGAAAGAAATGAGTATATTACCTTTGGAGACAACGGAAAGGGATATGTGTTGGGTTACAATAACATTCCTTTAACCTTTCCGCATTCACTTTCGAAGGTTATGCTTGTAGATAACGTTGACTTCAATTTGTTGTCTATCTCACAACTTTGTGGAATGGGCTACAATTGCTTGTTCAACGACAAGGGTGTGATTGTCTCAAGGAGAAGTGATGGCTCGATTGCTTTTGAGGGTGTGCTCAAAGGAAAGCTTTATGTTATAGATTTTACCGCGGATAAGGCAAAACATGACACATGCTTAGTTGCAAAGTCCGACATGGGATGGTTGTGGCATAGACGACTAGTCCATGTCGGTATGAGAAATCTTCATAAGCTCCAAAAAGGCGGTCACATCCTTGGACTAACGGATGTTTGCTTTGAGAAAAATAAAATTTGCGAGTGCATGTCAAGCCGGAAAGTAAGTTGGAGCACCACATCCATCCAAGAACATTATGACAACTACAAGACCGTTGGAGATGCTACACATGGATCTCTTCGGTCCCATTGACTACATTAGCATTGGCGGTAACAAATATGGCCTTGTCATTGTTGACGATTATTATCGCTTCACGTGGGTATTCTTTTTGTGTGACAAAGGTGAAGTCAAGGATGTACTCAAGTCATTCTTGAAAAAAGCACAAAATGAATTTGAAGTGAAGATCAAGGCCATAAGACGCGACAATGGTACCGAGTTCAAGAACACTCAAGTTGAAGAGTACCTTGATGAGGAAGGCATCAAGCATGAGTTTTCGGCACCGTACACCCCTCAACAAAATGGTGTGGCCCAAAGAAAGAACCACACTCTCATAGAGATGGCAAGAACCATGCTTGATGAGTACAAGATCTCCAATCGTTTTTGGGCCGAAGCAATCAACACCGCATGTCACGCCTCCAACCGGTTGTATCTCCATCGACTTTTGAGGAAAACTCCATATGAGCTACTAACCGATAAAAAGCCTAACATGTCGTATTTCCGTGTTTTTGGGAGCAAGTGCTTCATGCTCAACAAGAAACCCAAGGCTTCAAAGTTCTCCCCTAAAGTTGATGAAGGTTTCTTGCTTGGGTATGGATCAAATTATCACGCCTATCGTGTTTTCAACAAAACCACCGGTTGTGTTGAAGTTCCACGGGACGTGATATTTGATGAATCTAACGGCTCTCAAGGGGAGCAAGTTGTTATTGACAATGTAGATGTTGAGGCTCCTAAACAAGCAATCAGGAGAATGGCCATTGGTGATGTGAGACCGCAAGAACAGTAAAATGATCAAGATCAACCTCCTCCCCAAAGTCAAGACCAACCATGCACAAATCATGATCACATTGACCAAGATCAAGAGGTTGGCAATGAAGATCATGCTCAAGCACAAGATGATGAACCCACGTCACATGATCAAGAGGTTGAACAAGATGGCGATCAAGCAAGCTCACATCCACCACACCCAAGAGTCCACCAAAGTGTGCAACGTGATCACTCCGTGGAACAAATCCTTGGAGACATAGAAAAGGGGGTAATCACTCGTTCTCGTGTTTGCAGTTTTTGTGAACATTACTCTTTTGTCTCTTCTTTGGAGCCATTTAGAGTAGAAGATGCACTCGAAGATTCGGATTGGGTGATGGCCATGCATAAAGAATTGAACAACTTCACAAAAAATGAAGTTTGGACACCGGAAGAATGTGACATCTCCTCCGGGACACCCAGGAATCGATATGAGAGGGACACTCGACGAAGCGAGTTACAACAGAGCATCATTTCATACAAGCCGAATATATACATCATGATATAATACAACCAGGTTTTCAAAATACAAGCATTCGTACAAGTGGAAAAAATAAACTTTATTGAAGTTAACATCCTACGAGTATTGCAGCGGAAACTTGAGCTTTTATACAACAAAAGTTTATCCAACGATCACCGTGATGTACCGAGCCCGTCGCACATCACGGTTCTTCCTTTTCTCGGTGTGGGGATCCGTTCCCATTGGAGGGAACCTCCCTCCGGGCATTGCTCTTCTTCCGGGAAGCTACCATATAAGTCATGGAAGTACGACTCATTCCCTGAAAGAGAACGAACAAACCCCGAGTATTCTAATACTCAGCAAGACCGACCCGATCAAAATGGCACGCTAAGGTCGACGCCTAGTATGCAAAGGCTTTCTGGCTGTGGAGTTTACTTCTTTGCGAAAACAGCACTAAAGAGTGGGTCCTTACTTTCGATGTTTTAGCTCAACATTAAGTTCCTTAACCTTGAGGTTTGCAATCTATACCTATTGCAATCAAGTTTGCAAACAACATCAAAGTAGATCATTATTCCTTCCATCTCTCATCCTCATCTTCCATATTGTTTACCTACGATGTGACGAGCTAAACAAGTGGTACTCATTACTGCGAGGGACAGCGATTCGAATCGATTTTATACCAACCGGCAAAACCCGACTACACGACCTATACACACCCCATCGGTCGTATACGATAACTTTTCTCGCTAGCACCTGACGGAAGACTAGCCATTTCCAACTCCCCGGGAGTATGGCGACTCCACGACTTCCTTCGTGGCCGACCCATCTCCCTCCCGTGAGACTAACCTCTCACTAACAGCGGGTAAAATAGAGCTGGCTACGCTACATCTCTCGGGGTGGTAGGGTACATCAGCTTGCTAGGCCCATGATACCAGCATGTAGTACGGTACGTTCAAACTTGTTCATTATTTACTCTTAGTTGAACAAGTTGAACAAGTTTGAACAAGTTTAAACGTACTACATTATTTACTCTTTCGGCCGAAAGAGTAAATAATGCTGGTATCATGGGCGAGAGTAAATAATGTATCAAATGATGCTCTGTTGTAACTCGCTTCGTCGAGTGTCCCTCTCGTACCGATTCCCGGGTGTCCCGGAGGGGATGTCACAAAGAAAGGCCAAGAGGCAAGAATGTTGTGGGCACCAAGTGGGTTTTTCGCAATAAACAAAATGAAGACGGTATTGTGACAAGGAACAAAGCAAGATTAGTGGCAAAAGGATATTCACAAGTAGAAGGATTGGATTTTGGTGAAACCTATGCCCCGTGGCAAGGCTTGAATCAATAAGAATACTACTTGCGTTTGTCACTCATCACAACTTCAAGTTGTCCCAAATGGATGTGAAGAGTGCATTTCTCAACGGGCCAATCAAGGAAGAAGTGTACATGGAGCAACCATCGGGCTTTGAAGACCAAAAATATCCTAACCATGTTTACAAACTCAATAAGGCGCTCTATAGGCTTAAGCAAGCACCAAGAGCATGGTATGAATGCCTTAGGGATTTCCTTTTGAAAAAGGGTTTTGAAATGGGCAAGGCCGATGCAACCCTCTTCACAAAGCGTTTTGACCATGATATATTTATGTGCCAAATTTATATCGATGACATAATATTTGGTTCTGCTAATCAAATGTTTTGTGATGATTTTAGCAAGATAATGATAAAGAGGTTCGAGATATCTATGATGGGAGAGTTGACATTCTTTCTAGGATTTCAAGTGAAGCAACTCAAGTAGGGCACCTTCCTATGTCAAGCCAAGTACACTCAAGACATATTGAAGAAGTTTGACATGGACAAGGAAAAGCCCGCCAAGACACCCATGGCAACAAACAGCCATCTCGACCTCACCAAGAAGGACAAAGCGGTTGATCAAAAGGTATATCATTCTATGATCGGCTCCTTGCTTTACCTTTGTGCATCTAGGCCCGATATCATGCTTAGTGTGTGTATGCGTGCACGTTTTCAAGCCGCTCCTATGGAGTGCCACATGGTGGCCGTTAAAAGAATCTTGAAATATTTAGTGCACACACCCAACCTAGGGCTTTGGTACCCCAAGGGTTCAAAGTTCAACCTAATAGGCTATTCCGATGCGGATTATGCCGGGGACAAAGTGGATGGAAAGAGTACATCCGAGACTTGCCAATTCTTGGGTAGGTCCCTAGTGTCATGGTCATCCAAGAAACAAAATTCCGTTGCCCTATCCACGACCGAAGCGGAGTATGTTGCAGCTGGTAGTTGTTGTGCACAACTATTATGGATGCGACAAACTCTAAGGGATTATGGTTACAAGTTGAATCGTGTCCCTCTCCTATATGACAATGAGAGTGCCATAAAGCTAGCATATAACCCCGTTGAGCACTCGTGCAGAAAGCATATAGATATCCGCCACCATTTCTTGAGAGATCATTCTATCAAAGGGGATATTGAAGTAAGTCATGTCAAAACCGAAAATCAACTAGCCGATATTTTCACCAAGCCACTAGATGAAAGCCGGTTTTGCCATCTAAGGAGTGAGCTAAATATCCTCGACTCTAGTAATGTGGTGTAGATGCGTGCACATCTGCTTGTTGTTCTTATCGTTTTTGGATCTTAAGTTGGAAATGCATGCTTTCAAAAATATTTGAGTTATTTTGAAAACAATTTCTTGGTTCTTGATCAAAAGGTCAAATCTTGTCAAAATGTGATCATAGCCTTGATTGTTGATTGCTTGCTGATCACATATTGTCAAGATGTCTCACTAGTCCATCAAAACTATCTTTGAAAATTCTCTCCAAAATTCTCCTCTTTTCTCTCTGTTTCACCCCCTACCGGAAGTTCCGGTATTGGTGGTCGAATTCGTCGAGCACGTCCGGGGCACTCGGTGTTTTTCGAGTCGGAAGTACCGGTAGGACACCGAAAGTTCCGACTGGAGGTCGAACGGAAGGATTTTTTCCTTCCGATCGGAAGTTCCGGTACCCGCACCGGAAGCTCCGACCGGGACCTCACTCGTGGTGTCAAACCCACACCGGAAGTTCCGGTATGCTACCGAAGTTCCGGTGTGGGGCGTTGACCTAGGGTTTGAGCCGACACCGGAGGTTCCGGTAGGCTACCGAAGTTCCGGTGCGGGGCGGCGAGTATAAAAGGGGAGCCCGTCCCCTTGAAAGGGATGGCTTCCATTTGAAATCTTTTCCACCTTCCTTCACTTTTTTCCTCCTCCACTTCGGTTCTACATCAACCGGAAGTGTTCTTCAACTTCCGGCGGCAATCTTCGGTGAGGCTCCATCAAGTTCCTTCCCCGTTCATCTCCAAGCTTCCTAGATAGAGGAGAAGGTATTTTTTCCAATATTCTTCACTTCTAGATCTAGGGTAGAATCCTTAAATCCCTAGGAGTATTTGTTGCTTAGATGAATGATTAGCGGTTCCAAGACACTAGCATGCTTTTAGAAAGTAAATACATTGGCTAGATGTCACTTTTTTGCACTGCTAGCGTGCTCGTGAGCTCCCAACTTGTGTGGTGACGCTCGAGAAGTTTGTATTACCCGTCCCGAAAGGGACATTGATAGTGGAAAACTGAAACTCAACCTTGGTGGTGACTTGAGCGAGAAATAGGGTTGAAAGAAACCCGGTCCTTGGTGGATTTTCTCAACGAAAACGTAGAGTCCTAGGTGGGCTTGAACTCCTTTTTACTTAAGCGCTTTGTTGTTTACTTTACTAGGTTGCTTGTTAGTTTTCCCTTTGCACTTTAAATTCCTAGAATTGCATAGGGCTGTGTTTTTCTTTCTTGCAAATCACTAGAATTGTGTAGGGTTTAATTCCGCAATTTTCACCCCTGCACTGGAAGTTCCGTACCCTACCGGAAGTTCCGGTATTTGACGTTTCGTCTTAGTCTTATTTCGCAGAAATTTTTAGGATCGCCTATTCAACCCCCTCTAGGTGACTTTCGTTAACGCGTCGCGAAGCTAGAGGAAACAGAGTTTTTGATGCTCCGACCGAAACAACCTCAAACCTAGGAACCCTATAATAGAACCAATTGTCGGTCCACCCGGGCTCCAATCGTTGTTCGCATAGTGCATAATTCCGATGTTCTCCGACCGACAAGGAAAAAAATCATACAGACGTATAATTGCAATCATGATCGACACCACCAATCCTTATCCGACGAGGGTGAACTTGTAGAACGAAGTGTCGGACGAAAAGTCCGATATCGGCCTCGCCTCCGAAGGTGACCATAGCCCACACAAACTTTCTCATGTAAGCGAAGGCCCCGGGGGTCAACTCGTGCATCCGCACCGGTAATAATCTAGGACCTCTTGAACGAGTAGTCGGCGGGAACGGATCGGCCAGCAGCGAAACAATCAAGGAACCTAATGGCTTCGTCTTCCCTGGGCGGAAGCTCTGCAGCGTCGCTCGGCATCCGGTACCCAGGAATATAACCAAGCTCTACAAGAGCCTTCGCGTCCTCCTCCAAAGATAGCTAACTTTCTTATAACAAAAGTTCGTGGGATCGGCGTTTCGTTGGCTGAGGCGCCACGTCCATAGACACCCCTATGACATCCCATGTCACATAAAAACATGTAAGCAATGTCATTACCTTAATTACATGAATTAAGCACTAATTAAATGAGTGAACACATGAAATAACGAATCGGGATTCCGAGAATTTAAAATTTAACTTAATTTTAAGACTAACTATTTAAAACTCAACGACCTTCAATGAAAGTATGCCAATATTCTTGCACATTCTTATAGAGGAGATCAAAACACGATTTCAGGACATTTTACCACAATTTTTATCGTGGCACAATTCCTCAAATAAATTCAATTGGGCGTAAAAACAACATTGGTCTCTGAATTTTTATAATTTTTTCAAATCAAAATCTCAACTTTGGCCTCTAACAAAAGTTGTTCAGCATAATATGGGGAGTACGCACAAATTTTGGTTTGGAAAAAATATGGAGGATAACTTTTGTTTTGGAGATAAAACAGAAAGGGATATCGATGGCGGTTTGGTAAATTTCTCTTTCTTCCCCATGCCGGACGGACGGGAGTGGGCAGGGTGCCGTCCTTCCCTTCCTGCTCATTCGCAGGCGTCACGAATCCCCTAGTTGCGTGGATTCCACGTGGAATCCCTCACCGTTGATTGCCGCCTCATATTTTCCCCGGTCGCCATTACCGTCCCCAAACGAATCTCGGGCTCTGCCCTATCCCATCCACCTCCCCACCCTCAAACCTCCTCAAATAGACGCGCCATGGAACGCTTTTTCATCAGAAAAAACCTCACCTCAATCCATGGAGTGTGCTAGGAGTAATTGAAGTTTTAGTGTCCCGACCTCATCGCCAACCAACTTCTACTCCGGCGAGAAATTCGTCGTCTCCGGTGAGCCTTTTCGCGTGATTCTTGTTCCTATGGGTGCTACACTCAGTGGTGAACATCCATGACCTTTCCTCCTCTTGTTTCCCCCTCCGAGGTCATCGGGAATCGCCGTTTTCCAACCGGCGCGGGCTGAGCTGTTCGTTCTGTCAAGAAATCCCGACAGTGGCAATTTGATAAATAGTGTGAAGTTTATTGGAAATTAAAAAGTGCATTACTTTTGAGAGGCAGCTCGGAAAAATGCAAATAAAAGCTTTCTGGAAAGCTTGAAACATGTACTTTACAATAAACCACTTTTTCACATATAGTTCTGTGCAATAAATTGAAGTTTTGATTAAAAACAAGTGGCAACATGCTAAGCAGTTTAAACCTAGATTTAAATCTTAGAAAATTACAAAAACCATATCTCTGAAAATACAAGTCATAAAATTGCAAGTGATAACATTTTGGAAAGCTCAGAGCATGAACTTTACATTTCCCAACTTTGTTGCCTAGGGTTCTGTGCAGAAAATCGAAGTTTCATGTAAATTAAAATGGAACCTTGTTAAGCTTATAAATTCGTTAAAAATGTAAAATTCACCAAAATTTGTATGTGCACTTTTCATTACATATGGGACTTCCTGGTATATGAGTTTCATGCATTCATACATATTTTTGCCATCATTAATGCTATTGGCTTATGTGGTATATAATTGATTTAAATATTTCATTTTAGAAAAATGTGAGAAAAATACATATATACATGCTCATATAATTGCTTTAGTGCTCATCATGAGCAGAATTGTGCTTTGCGACCAAATCCTGTTTAGAGATGTTTTATAATTACATTTGCATAAAATGGTAAAGTGGCTAAATACATAATTGTTGTAATAGCTTAAATGGGGAATTGCTCTATTTTAAGAAATAAGTAAAATAAAAATTTAATTGATTCTGATGCTCAATCATAGGGGAGCTTGTGTTCATCACGAGGATGAGGTTTATAGTGGTCTTATTGCGTAAGTGCTAATCATAAGTTGTTGTGTTAAAATGTGCATAAAATGACCAATAACCCTCTTGTCATATTAATTCAAATGTGAAGTTCTCCGAATGATGCCTATAAGTTTTGTATGTACAATCATTCTATTTTATGTGATTTTGCATAATTTAGACGTAACCATGCTCGGAGCAACACTTTGAAAGATTTCAAACATGCGAGTGCCATTTTTGTTATATCGATAAACTTTCAAGGAATTTGAAAATTGAATAACTCTGTCTAGGAAGCGCAAAAGTACTCGATTAGATACTTGTTGGAAAATTTGAGAAGTGTACTTTGCAATGGAACCAATTACCAAGTACTCTCTGTGGTAAAAATTAAAGTTTCAAGTACTTTAATATGCTATGACGTTAACCAACCGGAGCAACATGAGATTTTATTAAATCAATAGCTTTTTGTAAAAATCTCGGATTTAGGCAAATAAGGACTTTTTGGAAAGCTTGTGAAGTGTACTTCGCAATGGACCCATTTGCCCATGTACTTTCTGATGAGTACACGGGTGCTATCCGATCTTTCGATAAGAGGGGTTACCTTCGATTTAGACTAGAGAGATGTTCACGGCCCGACTACAGACCAACAAGTATGCGCCTTAGGAACCGATACACCAACTCCAGCGGTTAATCACGATCTTGTGGAGCACAATCAACCAAACCACGAGGGTAATTCCTGCAAGCAATCGAAGAACAAGCAAGAACAAGATAAACAAGTAACTCAACTCACAAAGGTGGGGTTCTGAATGAAGTAGAACGAATGGTCTAGCCGACACATGCGTCTACAAGGTAGTAGAAATGGCTAAACTAACAAAACAAAACCCAATCTGTTTGTGGCGGCTATGGGGGTATAAGAGAAAGGGAGAGGATGACTAGGACGTGGTGGGGGCCGTCCTCCAACCCTAGGACACGCCCTTATTGGGCCCGACTTGATACAAAGCCCAATGGAGATATAATGGTGACGCAGCACCGAGACAGATTATGTCCATCAAATTGTTTTGACAATTTGTGTCGACTCCGAACGAATTTGGAATTCGAACCAGTTCCATTAGAAAGGTGGTCTTATTATCTTTCCAACCATATATAGAATGTCCAATACCGAGCCTCGTATGCGACTTGGGCGTCCGTTTTAGTGCGGACTGGTCCCGGAGTCCGAATCGGACCCGAAACCGACTTTGATTGGGCCTCCCACTTGATTCGCAATACATGGCCGGCCCTTCACGCCTTTAAGCACCTCTCTAGCCATATCCTCATCATCTCCATGGTTCCTAACAATAATTAAATCATTAAGTAGTATTTTATTCTCAAAACGATATAAGGAAGGCATTAGAAACGAGCTCACCGATAAATTCCAAATTTGTGCTTGAGCTCTTATGATTGGACCATGAATATCAAATCAGGAAGTGTTGGTTGTATCTGCACGAGTGATGTCCTCATCACTTTCCGTGGCGCAAATCAAAGTTTTATGTGCCTTAGCGTGCTATCACGTTAACAAAGCTTAACAACATTGGATTTTATAAATTGAATAACTTTCTCTACAAAGGTCGAAACATGTAAATAAGCACTTTTTGGAATCCCTGGGAAGTGTACTTTACATGACTCTACTTATTTGCTAAGGTTCTGTGGTGAAAAGTTGAGTTTGATGTTTGTTAAGAACGCACCGTGTTAAGCGTTAAAATGACCATAAATTAAATATTTTAATAGAGAAATCTCCACCAAATTAGGGCACATCACTCTCACTGGCATAATTCATCATATTGTACATGATTTTGATGCATTGGAACGTATTCACCTCATTTTGGACATTACTTGTTAAATGAGCTACAATTGCCTTAATTAATGCTTGAGAAGAAAACTCTACATAATTTTCTTGATATTTGCTTTTGGTGCTCAATCATGAAAGTAGTTATGATCACCATAAGAGATGATGTGATGAAGTGTGCTCTACATAATTTTGGACATTGCTTTTGGTGCTTCTGGTTTAGGAGTGTTTTTATGCTTATTGGCCATTCATGAGATGATGTGATGAAGTGTGCATTAAAAAATGGCATATAGGCCTTGGTTATGTTTAAGTGTTATGTATTAATTTGCATTAGTGCTTATGAGGGTATGCCATACTGTAATGTACTATATATTTACGAAGTTATACATTAATTGAATAGGGCAGCACTCATTACTTAAGATTTTGCTGAGTGTATAAGCACCGATCATAATGTTTCCATATAGCTCTAGGGTCAAAATATGCCATGCCAAGCATGTTTACATGGGTATTTCATTTGATTCATGCGCATTGTTCAAATTGCCATGCCAAATTATTTGCTAAGTGTATATTCATATTTATGTTACATATTGTATGTTTCTTTTAATTAGAAGGTTGTCCCCATGACATCTCCATATAAGTTTTCATCATAAGCAATCCTCTTCATCCCCACATTAGCATGTTTATTTTATGCAACCATTACATCAAATTTAGTTATTGATAAAGTTCCATGAACTAAATATCCGTGTATGCATCCATACTCACATCGCATTGCATCCATATAGGGACCCCGACCGAGGAAAGAAATCACATGAAGGATCCCGCTGAATTGAGCTTGGTTGAGAGTGCTAACTTCGAGCAAAGCCAAGGCAAGCCCCGGTGCATAATCTCGATTATTTAGTTTTTTGTTTAAATTCAGATATGTCTATGTTTATGTATTGTTCACTTATGTTTATGAGTTGATCGCAACCCTAGTTGCATTATGATCCCTATTGCCTATGGTTTTTGGATAGGTATAATCTTTTTAGATAGAATGGCTATGCTTAAATGAGTCACCGGTAGCAACACTGCGCATGTGTAGGATGCGGTGACAAGGTTGGCCCTTGTTCACCATAGCCCCGTGCGTGTCGGTTGAGGACCGTTCGTTGTGACTCCGCAAGCAAGTATTGAGTTGTGTACCAAATGCATACCTTCGTATGGGAGTTGGTAAACTGATATAACTTGAGAGTCATAGTGTTGGACGGTCTCTCCACCCTTTGTGCTAAGTGTTGGTCACGGTGGATGCATGGGTTTGTGAGTAGACGGAGGGTGTGTTGTTTACCCTTGGACCCGACGCTACTGTGGTTGCATGGGGAACGCACACTCGGAGGGTGGACCCGGCTCATATCTATGGTAATCTCATGAAAGGTGGCCATACGTGTTCTTAAATGATGTGTATGTCGTGCATTTGGGTTTCTTTCTGCTGGATGTAAATCGATATATATCGCCGTCCCTCGCGGTGATGAGTACCACTTGTTTCGAGCAGATCTCATCGTAGAAATAAAGTGAATATGGATATTATACTTGCTGATTTCGAAGCACTTAATTTTTGTATTGCAACCATGTTTGTTAGTCTTGCTAACTAAATTTATATTTATGTCACAACCCTCTTAATATGGCTAAAACATGGAATTTTAGACTTAGCATAGGTGCTGTTTTTGGCAATGTCCAGCAAGCCCGGTCAGCCCCTTGCATACTAGGAGTCGGTTTTAGAAACCATTTTTGTCGAGTAAGACTTGCGGAGGATATAAGATACTCAGGGCTTTGTTGTTAACATTTTTGTGCAGGTCAGATTGTCGAGAAGAATGGACACATCTACGGGCTTGATGTGTTACATTTTAGGCAACAATCCTCGAGATTAACTTTACGCTTCTGCTCATTGTATATTAATGTATATTAAATCTGAATTTCAAACTCTATGTATAATAATAAGTTGAACTTCAGATGTAAAATATGTCACTCATGTATCTAAACATGTATATGAAATTGTGGATGTATCGTTAACGTATGTGCAATGAACGTTCGCTTCGTCGAATGTCTCCCGATGTGATCCTCGTGCGACAATCCCTCTTGCCTTGCAAGGTGGGGATGTCGAGCCCCGGGCTCCGCCCCGCTCATCACTGCGATACCTCCGCTAGAACCTTCGACATCGACCACGGCATCCTCGTCGGTGTCGCCGTCCCCGGCATAAGACGAACCAAGACCGCCAGTGTGACATCCCTTCCGAGACACCCAGGAGTCGGTATAGGGGGACACTCGACGAAGCGAGTTACAACAGTTCATCATCTCATACAAGCCGAACATATACATCATGGTATAATACAACCACATTTTCGAAATACAAACATTGTATAGCGGAAGCTTACTACAAAATACCGAAGTCTGAAACAACTAAAAGTCCGGCAGCAGAACTTATTCTTTTTACAACAAAAGACCACTAGTACGACCAACGTGATGTACCGAGCCCGTTGTACACCACGATCCTCATATTTCACGGCGTCGAAATCCGTTCCCACTCGGAGGGAACCACCATCGGGCACCTGCTCCTCTTCCGGGAAGCTACCGTACAAGTCATGGAAGTACGACCCAGGTCCTGAAAAGATAATGAACAAACCCCGAGTATTCTAATACTCAGCAAGACCGACCCATCAACAGGCACGCTAAGGCCGACGCCTAGTATGCAAAGGCTTTATGGCTGTGGTGTTTACTTTCCTGCGAAAACAACGCTAATGGTGGATCCTTACTTTCAAGTTTTAGCTCCATATTAAGTTTGTTATCTCACCACTGTTTGCAGCCTATAACTACTGCAATCAAGTTTGCAAGAAAAGATTATTTCGATCAACAGCTCCTTCGTCTCTCTTCCTCATCTTTCACTTGATTATCTACGATGCGACGAGCTAAACAAGCGGTACTCATTACTGCGAGGGACAACGATTCGAATCGATTTTATACCAGTTGACAAAACCCGACTACACGACGTATACGCACTCCATCGGTCGTATATGACAAGTTTTCCCGCTAACACCTGGCAGGAGAATAGCCGTTTCCAAACTCCCCGGGAATATGGCGACTCCACAACTTCCTCCGTGGCCGACCCATTTCCCTCCCATGAGACTCCGATCTCACTAACAGCCAACAAAAGAGAGTTGGCTACGACGCATCCCTAGGGTGGTAGGGTACATCAGCTTGCTGGGCCCATTACACCAGCATGTAGTACGGTACGTTCAAACTTGTTCATCTAAGTCGACAACGGTACGATCCTTGACCGACACGAGACGGGGCTACCACCTAGAAAGACCTCGACCACGTCTTGCCCTTTCACCTACGGGACCCGTCCGGTCTCAATTTCATTAATACTCTTTTTAAATTAACGACAACCACATCAAACACTTAAAGCCTCCATCTTTAAGATCACCCGAAACAACTACGATTGCGACTATGAATTAAGCCTAGCTTCTATTGAGCTACCTGTACCGAGTATAGCATGAATAAAAGGAAATCTATCTCATACATCTAGGGTGTCAATCATTCCCTATCACCTAGTGCACAAATATCACTTAACTACTGTGATAAAATAAAATATTTTGAAACATAGGTAGGATGCACCGGGGCTTGCCTCGATTCACGTCGACGTTAGCTTCCTCGGTGGTTGGGTCGACGTCGATGTTCACGTCTCCTGCCTCTGCCGCGGACGGAACGTCGATCACGTCGAGACCTAGGTCAATCATCAATACGTCGCGAATCAACAATCATGCGTGCATGAATGTATATGACATGATGTGCAATGCTTTCATCGACATGTTCATTAATTAACAGTTAATAATTAATTATCGATATGCCGTAACTTATGAAATAATAAATTATGATCACATGAAATGACGATGTTTATGCTTAATTTTGGGAAATATTTATAATAAGAACTTTCGTCTGCAGTATCTCGTTCTTTTAAACAAATTTTGTTCTTAAAATTAAATAGTAATTAGCATAAAATAATAGCTTCTATAAATCAAAGAATGTAATTAATAAATACTTATGAAATTAAAATTCTCAAAATAGATATTTTAATTCATAATCAGATAGAGAATATTTTTATGAATCTAACAAAATTGGTTTCACATTTTTCCGATTTTTCTTTAATTTTCTACGAGTTTTCGAAAAATTGGAATGGTTCTCAGTGACACGCGAGGCCACGAGGTTGGGCCACACGGGATCCCACGTAGCCACACATGATCTCGCGCGTGTGGCCCGCGGTGTGGCACCACCACAGAAACTAGGGCACGGCGGCGCGGCCACCGAAGTTGGCCGACGTTGGGCCAAAGCTCGTAGTGACGATGATGAGCTCGCATGAGCCTTGCCGGAAACACGCCGGCGGCGAGATGTGGGTGTGGCGGAGCTCCGGCACGGTGCGGAGCTCGCCGTGGTGCCCGGAAATTGGGGAAAAGCTTGCTACGAGCATCTACACAACATGCGCACCTAGGGAAACAACAACCACGCAAATTCTGTCGGAGACGGCCGGAGAGTAGTGCTCACCATGGAGGTGATGACGACGGTGGGTGAAACTCCGAGAAGATGGCCAAATTCTGTCGGACCTGGGGAATAAGCTCGATGGTGAGTTGCCAAAAATGAAGAACATCAAGGTGCGCACCTAGGGAAACAACAACCACACAAAACGGCTCACCGTGAATGGCGAATTCGATGACGCGACGGAGGAACGACAGGTGAGGTTCCGTGGAGAAGAAACTCCTGGATTGAGCGAGCCATCGCGGTTGGGTCCGATTGGTGATCATGAAGAGGTGTGGTGGATTGTTGCGGAGCTCGTGGTGGTGTGGGTTTGGATGGGGAGCTGCCGGAATGGCCTGCCGGCATTGAACTAGGGACACGGGTATGGCGGTGGCGTGGGGAGAAAAATGAGAGAGAGAGAGAGGGAGAGGGATGAGGCCGGGCAGGGCTTTATCCCGGCCGGGAAACGCCGATGTCGTATACTTGCCTTATGGGTATACAAATGATGAAGGAATGGATGCGCAGAGACATGGTGACGAATCAAGGAAGATAAAGATAGTGGCGATAGGCAACAGATCGGTCCTTAACCGGTGCTGGGATAACAGAAGATCCGGAATACCGGTATGGAAGCAAGGCGGACATTAAGACCGGTATACAATGACGTGAGAAGCAAGTTATTGATCAATTCGTAGTCCGATTAGGACTCGAATCAATAAAGAAAGTTAGAAATAGAACTCCATGTATGTAATTCATGTAACCGATTAGGACTCTATATGTAACCCCGACTCCCTCGGATATATAAGGCGGAGCGGGGACCCCCGAAAGGGATATGAGATCTTGCAATTAGCAAATCGCTAAAGGCAATACATAACATACAGGACGTAGGGTATTACTCTCAATTCGAGGGGCCCGAACTCTGTCTAAAATCGTGTTTTCCTCTCGTGTTCCGTGTGTTGCACCATCGAATTCCACGCTCGTGAGGGCCCCGGTAGTACTAGTGCCGAGTTTAAGACTCGACATTTGGCGCGCCAGGAAGGGGTCCCGACGAGTTTCCAGCGAATTCGATGGCCTCTTCGTTTGTCGTCGACTTCGAGCCCGGCTTCAAGATCCGCTCCGGATCCCTTGACTTTGAAGCTGATTCGGTCGGGAAACTGCTTTTGATGAATCCGACTCGCTGTCGGCCGCAGCCTTCGAAGCGCGATCACCTGCCACGCTTGGTATCCCCGATTCGAACTTGGCGGATCCGACGCAGCTTTAGCGCGAATAATCAGATCGCCAAGCATCTCGCATTGAAGCCCAATCTATAGAGAAGAGCGGCTTTAGCGAGTCCGTTGATGACTTCGAAGAAGAACATCCAGCCTTCTTCCAAGTGTTCATGACAGGACCAGTCATTCGTCAACTTACTCGGGAGGAAGCCGTTGAGGAAGCAGCAAGGATGGCGAGAGAAGAAGAAGATCGTCGGCGCCGTGAAGAAGAAGAAGCGGCTGGAGATGAACAACCTCCACGACCCTCGCTTGCAAACCCGCGCGCAGATATCGCTGATCGGGCCGAAGGAAGCGCTCCAGTGATCGCCCCTCCAGCCACGGGTCCGTTGCCGGACCAATCTGGGGATACGTAAGAAGCATCCCCAGGGTACAACAGCCGACGTGGGTGTCGTGGTGGAAGGCGACATCGCTCTTCGAGCGAGCCTTAGATTTAAGCTCCATGGAAGTGGAACTAAACGGCGCTTGGGTCTTCACTTCGCCGATCCACAATATCGTGGGAGTGAAACAGATCCTCGAGACAATACCGGAAGAAGTTTTTAATACGACACCGGGGTTGCGACGTGCTATGAATTTAGTAGACGCGGCTGCTCCGCAAACCAATCAACTCGTCCATGACCGATCGGAATCTTCAAGCCACTCGCGTTCTCGCTCGGAGCGGCCTGCAAGAGCTCGGTCCGAAGGAGCTTCCTCCGGCGGAAGGCTCGGGCCTCGACACACCCCGATTGCGGATGCGCATGAACGAGCTCCAAACCATGATTTACGTGTACCGCTTAATGGCAACCGGGACATTCGTAACGTCCTCATTGATCGTCATGCGGAGAGAGCAGAAGAACGCCGGAGACATGAGGAAGAGGAGAGGCGTCGCACCGGTCATGTGGATGATCATCCACGCGATCCCGCCCCGTCTCGAGCATACGTGACTCGCTCGCCTCGGCGCCGCCCCCTGGTGGAAATCGTCCACGCAATGATCACCGAGGACATTACAACGGACATGCTCATCGGGATGAGCGGCTCGAAGAGATGATCGCCGTGATAACAGAAACCGAAGAGGGCGAGATAACCGGGACAGAGAAATTGAACCCCGGTGTACCGACAATGATCGTCAAGCGGCACCTCCACCTCCACCTCCATCGCGGCATGAGGAACCAACAAACAACGATCGTCAAGCGGCGCCTCCGCCTCCGCCTCCGCCTCCGCCTCCCTCACGGAACGTGGAACCAGTGAATAATGATGGTCGTGGTGGTTCGGGAGATAGGTATCAAGATGACCGCTATTACGACTATTCCGATGATGATAGGGACCGCAACTACCGGCATTACCCTCGTAGACGTTCCCCTTCACCGGTCCGGACCGATCCGGAGGACGATGAATACTCGTGATTCCCGCTTTTATGAGGGATTTACGCATTTGCAAATACCCCGGGGATTTAAGCGTGGGACCATTGATAAGTATGATGGTAAAGCACCTCCGCCGAATGGTCGCGCATGTACACCACCGCTATCCGGTCAGCAGGAGGAGATACATTTGTGCTAGCTAACTACCTCCCCATGTGCATGGAGCAGGCTGGACGCTTATGGTTGCAATCCTTACCCGAGAAATCTATTTCTTCTTGGGGCGATCTCACTAAAAAGTTCGTAGAGAACTTCCAAGCGACTTGTGAGAAGCCGGGGAATTACTTCGACCTCAACAGCCGAGCGAAGCCCGACGAGACCCTCACCGACTTCATCGGTGTTTCTGCAATAAGAAGGCCTTAATCCCCAATGTTCCCGACCAGCAAGTAATTGTTGCGTTTCAAGTCGAGCGTCCGAAGTGAAGCTTTGGTTCACAAGATTGGAAGGCGGAATCGGAACCTTACCATGACGGCGTCGAGTGCTTCAAGATAGCGAGATGACTATGCTGCTCGGTGAATCAAACGTGGTCAGTTTGCACGGGAACAAAGGGAAGGAGCCGAAGCATGATCAAGGCAACCGAGTCTGGATCTAAGAACAACAACAAGCGCAAGATTGATCACCTTGTTGCAGCTGTCGACCGCTCTCATGGAGGAGACCGGCCGCCACCTCCCAAGAGAGGTCCGAGAGAACGATTGTCATTTGAAACACTTCTAGAAGGCCCTTGCATGATTCATAATGGGAATCATAAAGCCAAAGAGTGCTTCCTGTTAAGGCCGTTCGCTCGGTTCGCCTTAAAGGTCGCACCCCGATCCGCTTATCGGAATCGGAAGGATGACAGGGGCAAGGACAAAGAACACGATGACAATTGAGATGATAAAGGTTTTCAAGAACCAGCGCGAGAGGTGAACATGATCTTTGGTGGCCCGGATGCTTACGAATCAAAGAGAAAGCAAAAGTTGGCGTTCCGAGAGGTCAATGCTGTTGCTCCTGCTACACCGGAGTACTTGCGATGGTCGAAGTACCAATTACTTTCAGCAGAGCTGATCATCCCGAGGCATTACCAAAAGCTGGTAGATATCCGCTCATCTTGGCCCCCATTGTTCACAAGGTGCGGTTCAAGAGGACTTTCATTGATGGCGGAAGTTTCCTGGATATTTTGTTCGCCAAAACTCTGCCCGAGCTTGGCCTTTCTATAGCTGATCCGGAGCGCAGCGTCTCACCGTTTCATGGTATAATAACTGGACGGAACAGCTATCCTTTGGGGCAGATTTCCCTGCCGGTGATCTTCGGGACGAAGGAGAACTACAGGAGGGAGAAAATTATCTTCCAGGTGGCTGATATTGATTCAGCTTATCATGCGATACTTGGAAGGCCAGCTTTGGCAAAGTTTATGGCCATCCCGAATTATCAATATTTGATATCGAAGATGCCAGGACCAAACGGAGTTTTGTCGTTTCGAGGTTGCATCAAGACCGCTTATGCTTGTGAGGTACATAGCACTCGAATTGGCCTCTCGGACCAATTCGGAGGATGAACGTCGAGAAATCGGAGAAGCGGCAGAAGCTCTAGAAGTCCGGGCAAGGCTGGAGGATGAAGTCCCGATCAAGAAGGTTGCAAAGGAGAAATTGAAGGCCAATGCGAGTGGTTTCCAAAACTATTCAGCTTGATGAGTCGGACCCCTCCAAGGTCACCCATATAGGGGCTGACTTGGGGGATAAATAGGAAAGCGCGCTCATTCTTTTCCTCCAGGAAAATAGGGATATCTTTGCATGGCAGCCTTCCGACATGCCGGGTGTTCCTAGGGAGAAGATTGAGCACGCACCGTTGGTGCGTCCCGATGCGAAGCCATTCAAACAGAAGCTCCGAAGATTTGCTCAAGATCGCAAGGAAGCTATTAAGAAGGAAATAACTAGGTTATTAGCAGCTAAGTTTATTAGGGAGGTGTATCATCCGGATTGGCTTGCCAATACGGTTCTTGTACCCAAAAAGAATACTAAAGAATTAAGAATGTGTGTCGATTATACCGATCTCAACAAAGCTTACCCCAAAGACCCTTTCGCGCTGCCTCGAATTGATCAAGTTGTTGATTCGACTCGCTGGCTGCGAGCGTCTTTCTTTTCTTGATGCTTATTCAGGATACCATCAAATACCGCTAAGAGTTGAAAATCAAATTAAGACTGCATTTATCACCCCCTTTGGATTAAAAAATGCTGGAGCTACATATCAGCGTGGTATTCAACGTTGCTTGGATTCGCAATTGGGAAGAAACCCGAAGCTTATGTTGATGATATAGTGGTTAAATCTCGTAAAACCGAGGATCTTCTCTCCGACCCGGCAGAGACCTTCGATAATCTGCGAAATTTTTTCATGAAGCTTAACCCCGGAAAATGTGTATTTGGAGTTCGCTCCGGAAAATTGCTGGGCTACCTAGTGTCATGGCGAGGCATTGAGGCCAACCCGAAAAAATACGGACGATAATTGACATGAAACCTCCGAATTGCTTAAAGGATGTTCGGAAGTCGACGGGAAGCATGGCGGCTCTTAGCAGATTTATTTCGAGGTTAGGAGTTCGTGGACTTCCGTTCTTCAAGTTGCTTAAGAAGCAAGATAAGTTTGAGTGGACTAATGAGGCGCAAGCGGCACTCGATCAACTCAAGGAATACCTAAGCAATCCTCCGGTGTTGGTACCTCCGGAGCCGGACGAAACCATCCAGCTTATATATCTCCACAACAACCCATGTGGTGAGCACGGTTCCGGCGGTTGATCGGAAGGAAGAAGGACATCTACAACTGGTGCAACACCCAGTATATTTTGTAAGTGAAGTTCTTACCGAGTCAAAGATACGATATCTCCAGCTACTGAAGTTAATATATGCTGTAGTGATAACTTCTCGAAAATTGAAGCATTATTTCCAAGCGCATCCCATCGAGGTTAAGACCGGGTTTGCCATTGGAGATATTGTCCGAAATCGAGAAGCGATTGGCCAAGTTGCAAAGTGGTCCATAGAACTTGGTCAATATGAAATTACGTTTTCATCGCGAACAGCTATCAAGGGACAAGCATTAGCTGATTTCATAATAGAGTGGTTGGAGACACAAGTACCGCGGGAGATTCAAGCGCTGGAGTACTAGGAGATGTTCTTTGATGGGTCCCCGCAGCTTTCAGGCGCGGGGCTGGGGTTGTGCTTCTCACCCCACAAAAGGAACCACTAAGATATGTGTTACAAATGCATTTCCGAGCTTCCAACAATACAGCGGAATATGAAGTCTTGCTTCATGGGCTTAGAGTAGCCATTTCGCTGGGAGTCGACGATTGGACATTTATGGTGATTCGATGTTGGTGATAAGTCAAGTCAACAAAGCGTGGGATGCTCATGATGATCATATGATTGCTTACCGTCAAGAGGTTCGGAAACTTGAAGAAAAATTTGATGGTTTGCGGTTTTCTCATATACTCGCGCGGAAATAATTCTGCTGCGGATGAGTTAGCCGGACCGGGATCGTCACGACAGGCGGTTCCGCCTGGTATCTTTCTTCAAGTACTAGATAAACCATCCATCAAGATGGAGCGCAAGGCTACTATTTCAGAGATTGCGGATGAACCAGCTTTGGAGAATCGGGTGAAGGAGGCGGTCTTGAAAGACCGAGTCTGAAGGAGCGGTCTTACCGGATAAGACGATGACCGGAATCAATGTCGACGGTATTTAGCCTTTGGATGTTATGATTATTGATTCTGCTTGGCGTACTCCCGTATCTTGACTATTTGCAATCTGGTAAAACCCCGTAAGATAAAATAGAGAAGCAATGATTGGAAGTTCGGGCCCGTAGTTATTTAATTCTCGAAGGAGAATTATATAAGCGTGGAGTTAATATTTTGATGAAATGTGTATCGGTTTCGATGGCATTCGATTGCTTGAAGACGTACACAAGGGAATTTGCGGAAATCATGCTTCTTCAAAGACATTGGTCGGAAAGGTATTCAGACAAGGATTTTATTGGCCTACGGCGACGGATGATGCGCATAGAGTGGTTAAGAATTGCCAAGGGTGTCAGCTTTTTACAAGACAGACCTCATACTCCGCTCAAGAGTTGCAATTGATCCCAATGACTTGGCCTTTTTCTACTCGGGGGCTGGACATAGTTGGACCTTTTAAAAGGGCGCCAGGAGGATTTACGCATATTTTTGTGGCAGTAGACAAATTTTCCAAGTGGATTGAGGCCGAGGCGAGTTACTAGTACAACTACCGCTCGCGCAATCAAGTTTTTGCAGAGTATCTTCGTACATTTTGGGGTTCCATACAATATTATTACTGATAATGGGCCTCAATTCACTTCGGAACTATTCAAAGACTATGCTCGAGAGTTTAGGGATCAAGGTGCAATATGCGTCGGTGGCACACCCGCAAAGCAATGGATAAGTGGAGCGAGCTAACGGAATGATTTTGACCGGTCTTAAACCAAGAATTTTTGATCGATTGAAGCGATGTGCAGGAAAATGGGTTAAGGAGCTGCCATGGGTCCTTTGGGGGCTGCGCACTAATGTTAGTAGAGTTATAGGACAATCTCCGTTTTCTTTGGTGTATGGATCCGAAGCCATGCTACCTCCACAAGTGAATATGGTGTTAGCTCGAGTACGATATTATGATGAAGAAACGTATGATGATCAACGTCAGGTTGAATTGGTCGCTGCGGAAGAATTGCGGGATCAAGCTCTAATTCAAGCTGCTAAGTATCAACAGTGATTACGTCGTTATCACGATCGTAATGTTCGCACTCGGGAGTACCAAGTAGGAGACTTGGTTCTACGGAAGATTCAATCTAACAATAATAGGCATAAGTTGTCACCGAGTCTGGGAAGGACCTTTTTTGGTTAAATCGGTCTCCGGACCGGGGCTTATAGGCTTATGACCTTGGAGGAGGAAGAGATTCCAAATTCCTGGAACATTGATCAGCTTCGTCGTTTTTATATTTAAGAGTATTTATTGTAAAGTTTTTCATATTATAATAAATTATTTTTTCTAATGATGATGTTTGTTTTTTGTGTCTCCATACTTTAATTTTGAATTAAATTATTGAGCCAGGGGGCTGTTATGATAAGAGCAATCAGTGATAGTTTGTTATTCTCGCTATGTTAAGAGCAATCTATGATACTTTGCTATTCTGCTATGTTAAGAGCAGTCTATGATATTATGAATATTGATTGGTAGACTCGTTGTGTTAAGAACAATCTGTGAAATCTTGAAATCCTACAAACTAGCTTTTTGCTTATGATTACATGATCTTGTTAAAGTAAGCTATAATTATGAATTGTGATCTCGTGCTGATTAAGAGCCAGAATTGGATCATAATTATTTAGTTGAAATAACCATCATGTCTTAAGTAAATAAGTTAGCAAGTATGATGGTGACACCAGTATTCATATAGAAAAGAAAAGTAACCGATATTTAAAATATGATGACCAAGATGTTTGATTCCAAAATAGCCCTATTACAAAGTCTACTCAAGCAGGACCGCTGGAAGTACCGGTGTCACCGGTCTTAGGTTCCTCGAGCCTATCTTCCAGCGTTTCTTCAGAATCAGAGGAGGATATGGGCAATTCCCTATCAAGATCTTCGAAGGCATCTTCTATCCTCTGTCCGGCGGCGATTGCTGCGTCATGAGCATCTTGATCCAGGGCAAAAGCTGCTGGCGCTATGTTAAGAGGGACGCCTATTGGATCAAGAGGAACATCTTCCACCAACTCGAAACAAGTGCCAATGAGTGAGTTCTTCAGCTCATTGAACCGGTCTTCGGTAGTGTTAGGATGAGCGCCATCTCTCGATAAAATTGAAATCGCATTCTTCGACCGGAGTCCAAGACCGGATTATAGCGGCAATGTGTCCTCCTCCTGAAGCAGCAATCATCCTTGAATGTTCTCGGATTCTTCTTGGGATTGCCCGGATGGCGGACTCAAGGTCTATCTCGTTGGGATCAATAGTTTGACCGCCATTGAGATACTCTAGAGTACGCACCGTGCCTCGCAGTAAGTTCTGAAAAAACAAATATAAATTTAAGATTGGGTATTGCTGAAGACCGGTATTTTCAAAAGATAACATAAGAATAAACAAGAAAGGTGGGACTTACGCCCGTGCCCGATCTCAGCCTGCTCCGAATCTGCCCTTGATGTTTACGTTGGATTCTTTCCGCTTTTGGGCAGTCTTCAAGACCTTCTCTTTATCCGCTTGAGCTGATTTCGCTGCTTCTAATGCTTCAGCCAGTTCAGCTTTCAAGCGAGCGTTCTTAGTCTCTAGCATCTTGTTGGAGCGAAGTGCTTGAGCTAGTATGTTATCTTTAGCGAGTAAGCTCGCCTTCGAGTTCTCCAATCCGTGCCGCTTGTTGCTCTTCTATACGAGAGCCTTCTTCCAGGTGCTTGCTCTTGAGCGGCTGTTTTTCCGTGAGGACCTCCTCGGCTTTCTTATGGGCAGCAACTAGACTCTCAAGCGCCGAGATCAAGGATGGAATTAATCGGAAAGGGAGATAGCGGGAAAAATGTGGAACGAATAAGGCAAATTGAGAACATTACTCTTATTAACTTGACGAAGCTTGATGATTTCTTGTCGACGCTCTTCCATCATTCGATGGGTGTTCTGCAGACCGGCTTCTCTCTTCGAAGATCATTTTCCTTGGCCTTCGGATCGGCGGTCCGAACTTTCGGTTCGCCCAATCGTTCTTGATTGGCGTTGAGCTCCTCTTGTAAGCGGGCAATAATGGCGGTCTTGGCTTCGTAACTTTTGAGGAGCACCTCGAAGGAAAGATTGAGAAAACCAATAATTAGAATGTGATTGTTCGGAGAGATTTTTGAAGCGGAGGATATACCTGGCCACATTCCGAAAAGTTCTTTAAAGCCTCTTCTTCTTGGAGAGCGTCCCATTGAGCTGTAGCGATGAAAGTCCTGGCCCCGCTTGAACCGTCAACTTCCACATCTCCAAGCACCATTCTAGCCAGCTTCGGTTCTCCAGGAGCTTTGCGTGTTGTCCTAGGCCGGCGAGGAATTTCTTCCATCCAGACCGGTCCCAATGATAGTTCCGGAGGAATCTGGAATAAGGTGGCTTGAGGAGGATTACCGGAAGATGAGCCTTCAGCGGTGGTAACCTGCTCTTTAGTTTCCGTGCTTGGGGCGGCAGGGAGTTCCTCCGTGGATGCCGCACCTTGAGGTTCAATTGGTCCGAGATGAAGCGGCGGGAGCAAGTACTAGGTCGAGAAGCGCCGGGGATAGGGCCGATCGTGGTGCATCCGGAGTAGAGGCGAAACACCACCGGCGGGGGCTGTTGAAGAAGCTTTATTTCTTAGAAAGCTAGCTATGCTAGCTTGGAAATTAGAAGGGACCCTGCAAGGAGAAAGCACATTTAAATAAGACCGAGATAAGGAACTTTGGCCGTTTTTGGAGCTTCGACAGGTGAAATAATTTAAAGAAGAGTTAGACTTACGTGGAAGCCTTCTTGAAGCCAGTGGAGATCTTAACCTTCTTGGACGGGCCCTGGGTATCTCCACCACTTTTATCTGCAGCCCTTTTCTCCGCTGGATTGACTTGTGGAGTTGGAACCGCATCCGAAGCATCGCGGAACCGGTCCGGTGGCCATACCGGGACCTCTTGGGTACCTTGGACAAGGGATCGACCGAGGGGGAGGTACTTTGAGTTTTTCCCAAAGAAGCTTCAAGAATAGCCCGGGCTGCTCGGCGATCTTTTCGAAAGCTTCTTCTTCGCGTCGTTGATCTTCGAGCTTTTGTGCCTCCGAGCGAGTGTCGCCGGGAGCGGTGGAAGAAGAAGCGGGTTTGCCAATGGTCAAGGAAGTAGTACGTTTTCCGGTACTAGGAGCTTGAACCACGGCCCCGGATTTGGTAATTTTTGGAGTAAGGCTGGGAGGCAAGGGAAAGGACCGTCCGAGGGCCTTTTATTCAGACCGGCTTGAACAGCAAGAGGAGCGGTATTGTTGGCATAATCCTCCCCCAAGTTTCATTAAGAGGAAGTGGAGGATGACTCCTGTAGTTGTCCATTTTCTGCAATTACAAAGATTGAGTCTTTGTAAGTAAATGAAGATAATGAGTAGTAAAGATTTGAAGAAACAGAAAAGAGATACTTACAGGGTCGCGAGGATTGCACGAGCTAAAGGTCGGACCCACTCTTGTACATCCGGATAGATCCGGATTCGGCTGCAGACATTTTCTTGATGCGAACTTCTAACCGCTCTTTGTTAGGAAGAAGGGTTCCATCCAAAGGCATAGCGGTGTCTTCGTTGAAAAGCCAAGCTGGATGATCTTGCCTCTTGAGGGGTTGAACTCCCGCACTATGAAGTTCCGGAGAACCGTCTCGGCAGTGACGCCTCTAACGGTCTTCAAGTATTTGATGTTGGCGAGAAGTGCAAGAACTTCATTGTCTTCTTTGAGCTTTTCCTTGGTTTCTGCAGTAGGGAAGTTCTTGGCTACCTTTGCACCGAAGGCTGGAAGAGCCGGCTGAGGATTGTCGCAGAAGAACCATCCTTTTTTCCACCGAGCTATGCTCTTGTTCAGCCGACAGGGAAAAATATTCGTCCGCGCTCTAGCATTGGATTCCTACACCACCAATTGCAGCTTGGCGGTCCGATGATGGGAGTGGGCGGATTTGGAATAAGTACTGGAATAATTTGAAGTGGGGGAGAACTCCAAGGAAAGCCTCACACAAATGGATGAAAAAGGCAATTTGTAGGATGGAGTTAGGGTTGAGATTCACTAACTCCCATCCGTAAAAGAAGAGAAGTCCTCTCGAAGATGGAACAACAAGGGAGATCAAGACCGCGGAGGAAAAAAGTCTTGAAAACTAATTGTTGAGATTCATCTATTCCCCATGGAATCCGACTAGGGGAAGGGACGCTCCAATTTAGGATAGGCTGAGGAGGAAGATACCCATCCATCATCGCCTCATTGAGGGATACTTCGGTGACCTTGCTGCTACCAAGGTCTTGGACACCGAAAGGAAGCCGATCGCGAGGAACGGAGGAAGAAGATGAGGCGACGATGGTGGATTTCTTCTTACCCATCTTAAGAGATGGAAAAGGAAAGCTTGAGATTGGTTAATGGGGAAGGAGAGAGCAACGGCGCAAAGGAGAATGGCGAACGCGTATGAGCTTTCGGGAGCAGAGTTGACCTAGGTCGACCTTTCGTTTCTTTTATAGACACTGGGATGGGCCCGGGGCTGGAAAGTTATTGGGATATTTTGAATGGCCCGATGGATTTTTATTGTCGTAACTACGCAATTATGACCTAACGGTCATAAGGAAGTTAATGATTTGCTATCTGCGTTAATCATCACTCCGGTGCCTCAAATGAAGTCGGATATCTAAACCCAACCGTCATTAGCCAAAGCGCTATGAATCCAAAGATTACCGATAATCATCCCCTGTTGGTCGGAAAGAAGGTGACCAAGGCCGAAGGCAACAAGTACATGTCCAAGCGATTAAGGATGCAAGGAGATGTATAGCAACCTACACTCGGGAGACGCATATATGTACGAATGGAGAGAGAGACGATGCATTATGGCTCCATATAACTTTGAGTAAGTTTCCGTAACCTGCTACTTCTTGTGCAAATCATTATTTCACTTAGATAATGACATATTTTATAGTGACCATTGGATTGCTTTCATGATACATCCGAGACTCGCGGGAGTTTGGGTGTTTGACTCTTTGGATTATGATCCTAAGAGGTACAAGGATTTCATGGACACCCTTAATAGGTAATTTCCGATATTCAATGAACTATCATTTTTATAGATTGCATTATGCTCGTTCCTCATTTACTTTTTTATATTAGTGCCTATAAATACTATCTCAAGCTTGGTGGTGACCCTCATCCCAAATGGACCAACCTTGGATACAAAACGCATTATCCGGTACTATTTATCTCATACCATGGTCATTTCTTTTATTCAATTAATTAATGTCTCTATTTGTAAAGTAACTTAACCATTTCCTTGTTTTGTAAAGTGTTCAAAACAGCGTCCCGGGACCGTGACCTGTGGCTACTATGTGTGCAAATACATAAGCGTCGGAAATGGGGAATATACTACATTCCCTACGGAAGAACCGGCCCCATGGAAGATGTAAGTATTTAGTGTGTTTTTTCTTGCATTAGTATATTAGTTTTATATTACTTAACAAACATGTATTAATTCCATAATTTATTTGTGGCAGCAACGCTATGAAGAGCCAAAAACTGGTTCCTACTTAGAAGAAAGCACGCTCGAGCTCATTGCAGCCAAACTCCTCCGCTTCATGATTCGTGAGTTCTGTAATAAAAGAGGCAAGTATTTTGATCCTCTAAGTGATGTTGCAATGCATGAAGACTTGTATAGCTACAACGGTCAAAAGGGCCACCAAGATGCAATTGTGCAAAATTCAAAGACAGAGGAGCAGAGATTGAAGGCACTAGAGCCGAAGTGGCTGGATAAATTGTAATTTAGTTGTGTTTTGATGGATGAATATTGTGTATTAGAAACATGATGTATATGTATGTGGATATTGTAAAATGGATGACAACTATGTCGTATGTACATATAAATGCTTTAATGATTATTTCTATGGTCTTGCGTATATATAGTGTGAATGTATTTTTAGTTCTGTAAAAATATTTGAATTTGTCACCTGGAAAATAAAACAAATAGCAATAATTGTTCCGATTCGGAAAATGCTAGTAATATCGGACACGATGATGTCACTAGATGATATTGCTCGTCTAGGCGAGCAATATCGGGCGGATGACATCATTGTGCACGATATTGGCAAAACCACAGCAAAATCGGCCACGGTGATGTCATCTCGCTCGTTATTGAAGGGTCACACAGCAATATCGGCCTTCGTGATGTCATCCGACCGCTATTGTAGGGTGACCCTTCAATAGCAGTCGAGCTGATGTCAGCTGCCCGCTAGTGATGGGTTGCCTGCTATAGCGGGCGGATGACATCATCCCGCCCGCTATTGCAGGAAGATTGCGGGGTTTCCTACAATAGCGTGCGGTCGTGGGCGCTATTGTTGGTCCGACCCTGCAATAACATGTGCGTAATAGCGCCCGGAATGGCCGCTATTACAGGGCCAAAACGCCCGCTATTGCAGGGCTCTTTTCCGATAGTGGGAGAAACTAGTGTTACATGCGAGTCCTAGTCGATTACATGGATTACATATTCGAAGCTCTATCTCTAAGCTTTCCTTATTGTTTCGATCCGAACGAGACTACAAATTGCTCCTTTACTTAATCAAGTCATCGTACGTCGGTCTTTACGCCCACCTTATTTCCATACCGGTATATGGAATATTCTGTTATTCCATATCGGTCGGGCACCACTCGTGGGCCCTCTCCGCCGATCTTATCTTCATTGATTTACCAACATATCTCTAATTATCCATTCCTTTAACGTCTATATACCCATAAGGTAAGTATACGACAGACAGCTCCCAAGTAATTTTTGATTTGACCTTGAATAAGACCGACCAGTCTTTTGCATGGTGGTATGATTTCATGGTGAAATTAAAAAGAACTCCAATCCTCTCGTAAGACTTCTTTTCTGTTCAAGATTAATTCAAAAAAGCCAAAAAAATTTAGTATTTTCCTTCGATACCACCTAATTAGGTATGAAAAATTTCTGTATACTTCCTACGATTTTCACAAACAGCTCTTAAAAATGAGGTGCACTAGTTAGGTGCACCCAATTGGGTATAGCCCCGATCGTTGAATCATTTGAACTCGTTTCAAATAATGCAAGAGTCCACTAGATGATTCTTCATTATTTCCTTCAATATGCAATCTGTTCGGACCGCTTCTTTCATTTTCCATTATTTCCTGCTTCCCCGATCTCTATAGACCGCTCTTGAACACGGTGCACCGTTCAGGTGCAGCTAATTAGGTATAGCCCTTGACTCTTGTATCATTTGAATATCACAAATAATGCAAGAGTCTTTCTTAAGAGACTATGCTTTATTATTTTACAACAAATCACATTCCTCTCAAGCAACTTTTGCCAAGAACATATTTTTAGACCGGTCATAACTTCATATCTCCTGGAGATTCACACCAAGTTAACATAATAGACCAACTAAACCGATCTGAATTCATAACTCGCTTATTTACATTTAACTAAGAACCAAAATCCTGGTTGATCAGACTAGTATTTTCCCATTTGATGAGGACATCACTCGTACGAGATACAACCAACACTCCCTCGTTTGATATTCCTGGTTCAATCATGAGAGCTCAAGCGTGAATTTGGAATTTATCGATGAGCTTGTTTCTAATGCCTTCCGTATAAGGTTTTGAGAATAAAATACTACCTAATGATTTATTTATTGTTAGGAACCATGGAGATGATGAGGATATGGCTAGAGAGATGCTCAAAGGCGTGGAGGGCCGGTCATGTATTGCAAATCAAGTGGGTCCGATTCGGACTCCAGGACCGATCCGCATTCAAACGGATGCCTAGGTCGCATACGGGTTCGGTTTTGGACGTTCCATATATGGTTGGAAACCTAAGAAGACCACCTTTCCAATGGCACTGGGTTGAGGCCAAAATTGGTTGGTAATCGATGGGAATCGTCGAAACAATGTGGAGGACAGAATCCGTCTCGGTGCTGCGTCACCATTATATCGCCAATGGGCTTTGTATCAAGTTGGGCCCAATAGGGGCGTCCTAGGGTTGGAGGACGGACCCCACCACATCCAGGTCGTCCTCTCCCCTTCTCTTATACCCCTATAGCCGCCACAAACAGATTGGATTTTTTTTTGTTAGTTTAGCCCTTGCAACTACCTTGTAGACGCGTGCGTCGGCTAGACCATCCGTTCTACTTCATTCAGAGCCCCACCTTTGTGAGTTTAGTTACATGTTTATCTTGTTCTTACTTGTTCTTCGATTGCTTGCAGGAATTACCTCGCGGTTTGGTTGATCGTGCTCCACAAAATCGTGATTAACCGCTGGAGTTGGTGTATCGGTTGCTAAGGCACATCCTTGTTGGCTGTAGTCGGGCCGTGAACGTCTCTCCAGTATAAATCGAAGTTATCCCGTCTCATCGAAAGATTGGGCAGCACCCGTGTACTCATCACTTGGTAATCGGAGCAAGGTTCATCGGTGAGAGATTTCGTGTTCCTCCCTAAATTTGTTTTTCTCTCCTATAGTCTAAAAACGGCCATACAAAAAAAAAAACACACACATCATATTTCCCTTTACCCTTAAACACTTTGAGCTTTTTCCTGTTACTACTTAGTTCATTCTTGTTGAGTTTGTTGTTGCATCGTCATGTCCTATTGGTGGTCTTAGTGTTTAATCCACTAGAGTTTCGAGTTCTATTCATGTCTTAGTCACCACTTAATTCACCACTACTGTCATCATTTTTTTGGTCCACCTATAGAACCATAAAATTATCCACCATCACCATCATACTTGCTATTTTGTGTTGTGCCACACCAAATTTATCTCTCGTCCACCTCTTGTTTTGCACCTAGAAGAAAGAAAATCAATTCAATATCAAGACAGATTCGCAGAGAAAATTCTGATCTCTAACAAAAACACCATATTTTTATCATCGCTGGTGCGTTTTGTGCATTTAAGCAAAATTGGAAAGCTTATGATATTATCTTTCCGAAGGATCTAAGCTTGCATAATGACTCCATCCGAGTGAGCTACGATCGCTGAAGAAATTTGCAATCTGCTATTTGAACAAGCTGTTCAATTTGCTCAAAAAAGAAAAAGAGTACAAAAACCAAAAGAAAGAGAGAACAAAAGTGAGTTGTAGTTGCTGCTGGTTCTACCTATTTTATTTGCTTTGTGTGACATCATTTGTGTCTAGGCTCGCGTCTCTATAATGGTTTAGCCTAGGACCAGCACGGTACCATCATTGAACACTTATTCAACTTGCTTTTAACTAACGTGGTACTAGCTTTCCTTGTGTATTACTTTTAGCTCACCTACAACTCCACATATTCAATTAGAGCTTGACGGGTGTTGTTGCTGCGGCACTCGATACACTTTCTTGCGCGGTTTCCGACTTGTTGGTTGCCTTCACCACCTGTTGAGCAAGTAAAGAACTTGCAAGGGCTTGTTTGAACAAATTAGTTTGAGAGAATAACAACTACACATCATACTAGTTGATAGGAGCATACAAATTATTGTGTTTGTTGTTGCTTTCTACTAATCATGGCAGGTCACACGAAGATATTTGAGCCATCATGGTTGCATCATAACACTCAGGACATCATTCAACACTTGCCTTCATATGATGGTGAGCTTCTTAATCCTAGATCATATATTGATTAGGAGCTGAAGTTAGAGAGTGAGTTTGACGAGCATGATCTTTCCGAGGAACAAAAGGTTTATATTGCTTCTAATATATAGACTAAAGATACTTTGTATGAATGCAATCATATTTGTAGGCGGCACAAAGTTCCACAATCATAGCATGACTTCAAACTTCTTTTTAGAGATGCTTTCATTCATGAATACTATGCTGATCGTTTGATTAAAAAATTAGACAACTCGAAGCAAGGTAGTAGGAGTGTGAAAGAATACTATCATGTTTTAAAGATTTGTGTCATATTTGGTGGTCTACATGAATGCTACAAAGATATAACGAGTAGGTTTACGAGAGGACTCAATTTGAAATTTTATCCATGCTGAAATCTGAAAATTATACCCACCAATCTCTCATGTATTTGCTTGCTCGTGACGCTAAAGATCAGATTTTAATGTCTTCTACTGCTTGTGAAACCGACATGATGTACACTGTTCCATGTTATGCGATGACTAACTTTGGGCAGGATAATAATTATTCGGTTGAAGACAAATCCAAGGAAGATAGTGAAAAAGGTAGTTCTATTTGTGTTGAAATTGGCCAAGTGAATGAAGGGGCACATGAGCTAACCGTGGTTGCATGTGATCCTAATGCTTTGGCCCTGAATTTGTCCACTTCTTATGCTAGATTAGAGCAATCCTTAGTGGAATCTCCTGCTGAATTTTCTTTGTTACAAGATTCTAAGATAGTTGTTTGTGCCAAAGAAGAGTTGTGTTGTAACACCCCGATTTTTGGCCAAATTAAAAATCACTAAACAAATCATTTTATTTTATTCAAGAAAAATATTTACGAAAATTAACTAGGAATTAAAACCTCATTACATATATAGGAAAACAACATGTAGCATTTTTAAATAAAATCCTAACACTTGTAAACTTGGTTGTTTCTATTTTATTTGCTTTACTTTTATATTTCTTCATTTTATTTTGGTTTATTGGAATTTATTTGATTTTTGTTTAATTTTATTTTGACTTAAGGAATGAAGAGAAAATAGAAAAGGAAATAAATCCGTATTGGGCCGCCCTACCCATTTCCCCTCCTCCCAGGCACGGCCTCCCTCACTCTTCGGCCCGGCCCAACACCGTCTCCGCCCCACCCCCTTCTTCCTCCTCGCGCACACGACGCGGGCACGCCGCGTGTCGCCCATCGCGCTACCGCCACCTCCTCGGCAACTCCGCGCGCACGGACAAGCCCGCGCCGCGCCCGAGCCGCCGCTGCCCTCCCTTGGACGGACTTGTCGACCCGACGCCGGACCACGTGTCGCCCGTCCGTCGTCGCCGTGCTCGGATTCCCCGTCGTCTCCACCTCCGGCCAATCGCGCAGCCCGCTCGTTGGCAAGTGTCGACCCGACGCCTCGCCTAGCGCGCCGCGTCCTCCACCCGCTCCCGTACCGGGCCCCCCCCTCCTTTTCCCCGCAAGACACGGCCCGTCCGCCACGCAATGGCCGCCCCCGTCGTCGGCATCCCCCTCCTCCCCACTATAATAGCCACCCTTCCCTCTCCCTTGCTCACTACCGCCTCCCGGAGAACCCCGCGAGCAAGCTTAAAGTCGCCTAGAGGGGGGGGTGAATAGGCGATAATCCTGAAAAACACTTAATTCGACGAATTAGTAGCACGAGTGTGGAAAAGTCCAATAACAATATCCGATAGGTGTAGGATATTGTCCGATGCAACAAAATCCGACACCTATAGGATAATGTCCGATGGCCTCGTGCGGAAAACAAATCGGCCGTCGAAATGGACAAATCCACGGGAGATAAACAAAGAGCAAGCAGCTGGAAACACAAGAAAGCTAGGGCAACAAGGGAACAAGCAAGCAAGCCTCATACACAAGTTAATCTAGGAATTTAAGCAAGAACAACTAAAACTAGAGCATCCAAATTGCAAGAAACTAAAGGAGACAAGAGGACACGCGATTTTCCACCAAAGTTCAGCTCCACCTAGGAGCCTACGTCTCCGTTGAGGAGTCCACCAAGGACCGGGTTGCTCTCAACCCTAAACCTCTTCAAGCCACCACAAAGGCCGTCTTAAAATCCACTAAAACAAAGCTCCACGAAGGGATGGGCAATACAAACGACCCGAGTCTCAACCACAAGCTTGGGAGCTCGTCGTGTGACGCCTAACCGTCTAGGGGATGAATCCCCAAGAGTAACAAACACAACAAGCGTCGATGTCGAGGATGAACCAAGTGCTTGAGGAATGGAGATGAAGCTCTTTCAGTCCTTCTCAATCTTCTCACAAAACCGCCAAGGATTGGAGTGGGGAATCAAAGAGAGTGAGAAGGAGTGCTTGAGTGAGTTTGGGAGTGTATTTCGAAGTAGTGGAGTTGCCGGCCGGCTAAAGGAGGAAGGGACCTCCTTTTATAGTCGGGGCAACAAAAAAGAGCCGTTGGCTCGATCTAGGTCGGATCTTGTCCGACGGGGTCCGGACATTGTCCGGTAGGGACGGCAGCAGCTCCGTAGTCCGATGGAAAAATCCGGCGAACATCGGATTTTGTCCGATAGAAGAAACACCGGATATTATCCGGCGGGCTCGGACATTGTCCGGTGGGTGGACTTGCGAGCTCCGGTGTCCGAGAGAAAAATCCGGTGGGTATAGGACTTTGTCCGGTAAGCTATTTTCGGATTTTGTCCGGCGTTCATCGGACATTGTCCGATGGTATCATGAGACTTTTGATTTTTAAGGAATAATCCGAGGGTTTCTGATTTTTCGGTACCGGACATTGTCCGATATATCAACACTTAGTGAATTTTGTGGATGTGCACGGTTACGTGATCCGAAGAAAAATCCGATGGCCTTAGGACATTGTCCGAAGGCTCGAATCTGAATTGGTATTTTTGGATTTTGATAAGGAATTTGCACTTGGTTTCTCCGACACTTATTCTTGTGTGTCCCTCTTGATAGTACGAGTGTTCCTATACTCAAGATCAAAAGAAAAAACTATTTGGTCTTCATCTTGAGCAATTCCTTTTCTTTTTCCAAGATATTCAATTTTGTTGGCTTTTCTCATGACCTTTCTTTCAAACCTTGCTCTCGAATTCGTCAATTGATATTTACTCGCGTACTTGCTCATTAGAAATATTAGTCCATTTTAATTGTATTGACGTCAATCACTCAAAACCATAATTAGGGGCCTAGTTGCACTTTCAATCTCCCCTTTTTGGTGATTGATGACAATACAACTAAATTTCACAAATAAGGATAAAAAGAGCAAGTAAAGAGAGAGCAAATAGATAGGAGCTCCCCCTAAATGTGTGCATGAATTGAATTCAAATTTGGCCTTTAAATACCAAATGCACATATTTGAGAGTAAAACAAGGAGGGCTCCCCTATTTCCTTGCACATGGTCCACATTGCATAAATAGAGAAGAAAAGCAACAACAAATGCATGTGGCATGTGATCCACAAAAATGCAACTAAAAGATTAAGAAACCAACAATACACCATTCATCATCCATAAACATAGTTCAACACTTAGAAATAAAACAGAGTCTTACAAGCACAAATATAAGCACACCATTACAATAGTTTTGAAACATGCTTTCACGACATAAAAGAGATATTTGAGCATCCAATGCTCAAACTTGCTCACTCTCAAGAGACTAAGAGACTACTACTAACTACTTCTACTTCTCCCCTTTGGCATCAAGACACCAAAAAGGGTTAGTAGCAAGTAGCTCACTCACTCGTCCCACTCATCATCGTCATCGTCATCGTCGTCCTCATCATCCGCTGTAGCAGCTAGGTCCTTCCCTTTCTCCTTGGGAGGAATTTGACGAGTGTAGTGGGGAGACCGGGTAGCTTCCTCCTGAATCTCTTCTTCATCGGTCTCCACATCATCATCATCTTCCTCTTCATCTTCATCCTCGCCTATAGCAGCTGCTGAGGGAGCGGGTGCGAGCTCAAAAGAAGGAGTGGTAAAGCTAGGGCCCGCAGACATCCGAGGGAAAAGTCGAAGATGGAAAGAAGCCAAAGTACTGGGACTCATCTGGTGTGAAAGTGTCCCAAGGGTACTCAACTGGTGAAGGAACACGCTGAAGCTCGGGAGATGGAACTCGAGGAGTCTCAGCCGGGAGATGGTCAAACATGATCTTCTCGTCGCTCACTCGCACATTCCGCCTCTTCTCAATGTTGTCCAAGCGGACATCAATCCTCTTGCAAATGGAGAAGAGTCCCTTGAGCATTTTGAACATCCCACTCTTCTTCTTCTTGGCTGCTGTATGACCATGAGCTCTCTAAGATGGAGCACGAGAAGGAGCACGAGTAGGATGAGATTGAACTTCATCCGGTGAGGAAGGAGCACTAGGCTGAGCCGGAGGAGGAGGTGCCACAATGGTAGGAGCATAGGGTCTCGGACTTGAGTGCTCACTCTTCTTCACAAACTGCTTCTTGGTCACATTCTCAATCATGAACATGATAAATGGAGCATACGAGACGGCTCCTAGCAGGGGTGATGGAAGCATGCCACATCTCCGAGTAGATGAAATCAAAGGGATTGAACTTGTCAAGACTCGCTGATGATGTTTAGCAAATCCCTCTCATATGCGGGAATATGATCAGCATTGCCTCCTCTTGGAGCTAGGGTGATCCTCAGAATCCTATGAAGCACATTGTAGAGAGGCTTCAACCCACTTGCATATCCTAGCCTGGCAGTTGAGGGGTTCACATACACATGCTCCATCGGTTTTGGGTCAAGGGCATTGTGAGAATGGATGCGATACTCCTCATCATATGAGTCTTTCAACCCTAGTAGTGTTGCAAACTTCACAAGGGAGCAGTGGTACCTTGCTCCGTCTGTCATCCACACATGTCTGCTCCTCTCTTCATCAAAGTAAACCGTGGCATAAAATTGACATATGATCTCATCATTCCAGTTATGAGTAAAGCCTGCTAGATCCTTGATCCCATGGTATTCAAATGCTTCGATGATTTCATCAAAGACCGGGTTTCTCCTGGAGCTCATGTACTGCCAATCAACATGCTGAACAACCACAACTAGATTCTTCTTATTTCGATAAGCACTCATGTACCAATCAGCTTGGAAATGAGACCAAAAACGGGGATCAGCTGAATCTCGAGGGAGATCATACCAATTTGTCTCCCTTGCCACCCTTATATCCTCCGAGCTGGCCTTCGGGTAGGCCTTCGGATAATTTACGGGCTCCCTTTCCACATTGTCATCATAGATGACGTCTCCAAGAGTGCGATCAATCTCGGTAGGTTCCTCGGGTTCTCACTGGGTCAACAATGTTTAAAGTAACCTTGCGGGGCTTCCATTTCTTCCTAGCATTTCCCTCATCATCATTGGCATACTTTGACCTTTTCTCGGCATGAGAACGACCCATCCTGTCAAATGATGGATTCAAAAGTCAATGGATAGGTAACGGGACGAGTTGTGAAGAAAATCCATAGCATCTTTGAGTTTGAGGAGAAGATGTGAAAGATTCTGTGTCCATCGGACAATGTCCGGTCCATGCCGATGGGCGCCGGATATTGTCCGGTACACGAGATTTTTCACAACTTCTTCTCAAACGCATAGATCTACCGATAACTCCTAGCCATACCGCATACAAAGCATCTATAGCGTCCTAGGAACATTCTTCACTAACTAGAATCGAAAGAAAAATGGGGAACCTATCACATTGCAAAAGTCAACCCTAACCCTAGGGGTTAGAGAGAGGGGAGAGGTAAAAACCTTGAGGATTTGGGGGGAATCGGAGTTTATCCGATGAATGAAGACCTTTTCCTCCAAAACTTTCCCTTTTGATCGGAGGAGGAGGGAGATCGCCGGAGAGGTTCCTTGGGTCGCTGGTTTGGGAGGAGAGAGAACTGGAGATGGCAAATGAGATGGATGAAAACGAAGGGGTAAGTTCCGGACAATGTCCGTTCCGAGTGCAATTTTGGACATTATCCGATGCTAACCGGTTGTCCGATATCGGCGATTTAGATGTAGAAAGAGATAAAAAAAAGGTTGGAGATCCTCTCTTCCGCTCTAAACACTTAAACTAACTTATGAACATGAGATAATTTTTTTAAAAAAGTTTCAATGGATGTAATTAGCCACAAACAGATCACTTGAACAATAATTACATCCAAATCCACATGATCCAAGGATCAATAGCCAATTATTTTGAAAAACAAAATATATATATATAGAAATTTTTGAAGAATTTTTGTTTTCAAAGGCGAGTTACACTACATCACAACAGATGTACAAGTCTTCAAGCCACATTACTAGAATCAAGGATATTTAGCTCACTTCTCAAGTAGCAAAAACGGCTTTCATCTAGTGGATTGGTGAAAATATCGGCCAATTGTTCATCGGTTTTCACATGACTCACTTCAATATCCCCTTTGATAGTATGATCTCTCAAGAAGTGGTGTCGAATATCTATATGCTTTGTGCGTGAGTGCTCAACGGGGTTATATGCTAGCTTTGTGGCACTCTCATTGTCACATAGGAGAGGAATACGGTTCAACTTGTAACCATAATCCCTTAGAGTTTGTCGCATCCATAGTAGTTGTGCACAACAACTACCGGCTGCCACATACTCCGCTTCGGCCGTGGATAGGGCAATGGAATTTTGTTTCTTGGATGACCACGACACTAGGGACCTACCCAAAAATTGGCAAGTCCCGGAGGTACTCTTCCTATCCACTTTGTCCCCGGCATAATCCGCATCGAAATAGCCTATAAGGTTGAACTTTCAACCCTTGGGGTACCAAAGCCCTAGGTTGGGTGTGTGCACTAAATATCTCAAGATTCCGTTAACGGCCCCCATGTGGCACTCCATAGGAGCGGCTTGGAAACGTGGACACATACACACACTAAGCATGATATCGGGCCTAGATGCACAAAGGTAAAGCAAAGAGTTGATCATAGAGCGAAAAACCTTTTGATCAACCGGCTTGTCTTTCTTGGTGAGGTCGAGATGGTCGTTTGTTGCCATGGGCGTCTTGGCGGGCTTTGCCTTGTCCATGTCAAACTTCTTCAATATGTCTTGAGTGTACTTGGCTTGACATAGAAAGGTGCCCTCCTTGAGTTGCTTGACTTGAAATCATAGAAAGAATGTCAACTCTACTATCATAGACATCTCGAACCTCTTTGTCATTATCTTGCTAAAATCATCACAAAACATTTGATTAGTAGAACCAAATATTATGTCATCGACATAAATTTGGCATACAAATATATCATGATCAAAACGCTTTGTGAAGAGGGTTGCATCGGCCTTGCCCATCTCAAAACCCTTTTTCAAAAGGAAATCCCTAAGGCATTCATACCATGCTCTTGGTGCTTGCTTAAGCCCATAGAGCGCCTTATGGAGTTTGTACACGTGGTTAGGATACTTGGGATCTTCAAAGCCCGGTGGTTGCTCCACGTACACTTCTTCCTTGATTGGCCCGTTTCGGAATGCACTCTTCACGTCTATTTGGTACAACTTGAAGTTGTGATGAGTGGCAAAGGCAAGTAGTATTCTTATTGATTCAAGCCTTGCCACGGGGGCATAGGTTTCATCAAAGTCCAATCCTTCTACTTGTGAATATCCTTTTGCCACGAATCTTGCTTTGTTCCTTGTTACAACACCGTCTTCATTTTGTTTATTGCGGAATACCCACTTGGTGCCCACAACATTTTTGCCTCTTGGTCTTTCTTCCTGTCCAAACTTCATTTCTTGTGAAGTTGTTCAATTCTTCTTGCATGGCCATCACCCAATCCGAGTCCTCGAGTGCTTCTTCTACTCTAAGTGGCTCCAAAGAAGAGACAAAAGAGTAATGTTCACAAAAATTGCAAACACGAGAACGAGTGATTACCCCTTTTTCTATATCTCCAAGAATTTGTTCCACGGAGTGATCACGTTGCACGCTTTGGTGCACTCTTGGGTGTGGTGGATGTCAGCTTGTTTGACCGCCATCTTGCTCAACCTCTTGATCATGCGATGTGGGGTCATCATCTTATGCTTGAGCATGATCTTCATTACCAACTTCTTCATCTTGATCAACTTGATCATGATTTGTGCATGGTTGGTCTTGACTTGAGGCAGGAGGTTGATCTTGATCATTTTGCGGTTCTTGCGGTCTCACATCACCAAGTGCCATTCTCTTGATTGCTTGCCTAGGAGCCTCAACATCTGCATTGTTAATAACAACTTGCTCCCCTTGAGAGCCGTTAGATTCATCAAACGTCACGTCCCATGAAACTTCAACACAACCGGTGGTTTTGTTAAAGACACGATCGGCGTGACAGTTTGAACCATACCCAAGCAAGAAACCTTCATCAACCTTAGGGGAGAACTTTGAAGTCTTGGGTTTCTTGTTAAGCATGAAGCATTTGCTCCCAAAAACTCGAAAATATGAGATGTTAGGCTTTTTACCGGTTAGTAGCTCGTATGGTGTTTTCCTTAAGAGTCGATGGAGATACAGACGGTTGGAGGCATGGCATGCGGTGTTGATTGCTTCGGCCCAAAAACGATCGGAGGTCTTGTATTCATCAAGCATGGTTCTTGCCATCTCTACGAGAGTGCGGTTCTTTCTTTCGGCCACCCCGTTTTGTTGAGGTGTGTAGGGTGCCGAAAACTCATGCTTAATGCCTTCCTCATCTAGGTACTCTTCAACTTGAGTGTTCTTGAACTCGGTACCGTTGTCACTTCTTATGGGCTTGATCTTCACTTCAAATTCATTTTGTGCTCTTTTCAAGAAAGTCTTGAGTACATCCTTCACTTCACCTTTATCACACAAAAAGAATACCCACGTGAAGGGAGAATAATCATCAACAATAACAAGTCCATATTTGTTACCGCCAATGCTAATGTAGGCAATGGGACCGAAGAGGTCTATGTGTAGCATCTCAAACGGTCTCGTGGTTGTTACAATGTTCTTGGATGGATGGGGTGCTCCAACTTGTTTTCCGGCTTGACATGCACTCGCAAATTTTGTTTTTTTTTCGAAGCAAACATCGTTAGTCCAAGGATGTGACCGCCCTTTTGGAGTTTGTGAAGATTTCTCATACCAACATGGGCTAGTCGTCTATGCCACAACCACCCCATGTCGGATTTTGCAACTAAGCATGTGTCAAGTTTTGCTTTATCCACGGTGAAATCCACAACATAAAGCTTTCCTTTGAGCACACCCTCAAAAGGAATCGAGCCATCACTTCTCTTTGAGACAATCACACCCTTGTCGTTGAACAAGCAATTGTAGCCCATTCCACAAAGTTGTGAGATGGACAACAAATTGAAGTCAACGTTATCCACAAGCATAACCTTTGAAAGAGAATGCGGAAAGGTTAAAGGAATGTTACCGTAACCTAACACATATCCCTTTCCATTGTCTTCGAAAGTGATATACTCATTTCTTTTTTTGCTTGGCTCGAATGATTCGAACATTTTCTTCTCTCCGGTTATATGATTGGTGCATCCACTATCCACCACCCAAGATGAGCCACTAGAGGAGTATTCCTACAAAACAATTGCTTGGGTCCTCTCACATTAGTAACAAGTGCCTTGGGCACCCACACACACGATTTGTGGGTCTTGTTGCGTGGCCCAACATATTTTACATAGACACGGTCATGCTTGTTCTTCATTAGCACATAGGTTGCATCAAAATCATTAAAGAGAGCACAAGAGGGGTTAGGCACATTAGTACGCAAATCACAAATAAGAGAAGATTTGTTAGTGTTCTTAATTTGCTTCTCCGTCTTGACTTGCTTCTTTTGATATCCACCCTCCTTGGTGAAATTGATGAATTCGGTGCCATTCTTGTTGATTATTGCATTGTGCTTGTCACCTTGCTTCTACCCAATGCCATCCTTCACATGTGGCCTCCTCACATTGGTGTATGCACCCCTTGCATACTCGGCCTTGGCATCATTGATGGCCTTCACTTTCTTTTGTGCTTGTTGTTGAAGCTCTTGCACTTGCTTCTTCAAGTCACCAATGGTCTTGATGTTTCTTGTACAAGCTTCAACATCAATCTTGTTGCACCTAGTACACTCATTGCTAGATGGGGGCAAGACGAAGATTGAGAGGAAGTAGAGTTACACTTAATTTCCTCAAATTGCACTTTAAGTTAATTGTGATCCCTTTGCAAGTTATCACACTTCTCTTGAAGTGACACATTTGTGACTTTAAGTGTTTCACTATCTTCTTCAACAATTTTGAGAGACTTTACCAAGTCCTCATTCTTCTTCCACTCAACTTCTAGGAGCTTCTCAAGTTCAAGCACCCTTTGCTTCTCTTGAACAAGCATTTCCTCTTGTTTCTCAAGAAGCTCCTCTTGCCTCTCATTAGTCTCCTTTTCCGGCTCAATAATATCCAACAAGTCAAACATGTTAGGAATTTGAGAACTTCCATTAGCATTTACCTTGGAGCCCTTGGCCATCATGCATTTGTGCCCGGCGTCATCTTCATCATCGGTCAAGCTTCCAAACAAGGAGGAGTTGGTTGGTGTGAGTCCAATAGCAAGTGATGCAATGCCTCCCTTCTCTTCATCGGATTCCGACTCGGAGGAGGAAGATGATCCATCGGAGTTCCATTCTTGTCCAATGTGTGCTTCACCCCGACGGTACTTTCTATGCTTCTTGTACTTCTTGTCACCCTTCTTGTTTTGCTTGTTCTTGTAATTCTCCGGACACTCCGCCATGAAGTGACCCTTGTCTCCACAAATGTAGCACTTGTTTTTAGCTTTTCTTGATTTGCTCTTGTCTTGATCATTCTTCTTGAAGCTTCTTTTTGACATGAGCTTGTTGAATCTTTTCACAAAGAGAGCCATTTCATCATCACTCTCCTCGAACCACCTTCTTTTTCTTTTCTTGTTCAGCATTGAGAGCCAAATTATTTTTGCTCCCACTAGCTTTTTCTTTATCCTTGAGTAATGCATTGATCCTATTTCCTTGGTCAATTTGCTGTTTTTGGGAGAGCACCTTTCCAATCACTTCATCGGTGGTGAAGTATCTAAAGCCATCTTTGTCTCTTATGTTGGACACTATGGTGGGATCCCATGCTTGCAAGGCTTGTAGCAACCTTCTATTCACATTCAAGTCCAACACCTTCTCTCCAAGTGCTCTTCTCTTGTTTACTATCCTCATCATTCTATCATGGGCTTCCCTTGGCCCTTCATCCGACGTCATGACAAAGTAGTTAAAATCTTCTCTAAGCCCTTCTAGCTTAGACTCCTTTACACTATCAATGCCCTCATGAACTAACTCAAGCTTCAACCAAATTTGATGAGCATCCTCCAATCCGGCTATATTCTCATACTCGGCGGGACTAAGTGCGGACACAAGAGCATTAGCCGCCGTCACATTGCACCTCACATTGAACAAGTCTTGTGCGGTTGGCTTGCTTCTACACTCCCACAAGAATCCGTTTTGAGTCACACTTCTCACATTTTGATGCATTGAGTCCAAATGTAGTAGCATCTTTGTTTTCCATTGATCAAAGTATTGACCATCAAAATATGGTAGTCTTCCGGAGCCGGGTCCAATGTGCTCATCCCTTCCATCACTATAGGAGTATGGTGTTTTGTTGTAGCTTATTGGCAAAGCACTAGGCACATCTCCATCCTTGGTAATTCCTTTTCCACTTTCATTTCTTGTCTTATCCGGTGAGTTCTCATGACCTACTTCACCGGCTGGTTTAGGTGGTGCTTCACCACTACCACTAGCCGTTGCCTCTTTACCATTTGTCATCTTTAATCTTCAAGCGGTGAGGCTTCAACGAAGATACCTACTCCGATACCAATTGAAAGTCGCCTAGAGGGGGGGGTGAATAGGCAATAATCCTGAAAAACACTTAATTCGACGAATTAGTAGCACGAGTGTGAAAAAGTCCGATAACAATATCCGATAGGTGTAGGATATTGTCCGATGCAACAAAATCCGACACCTATAGGATAATGTCCGATGGCCTCGTGCGGAAAACAGATCGGCCGTCGAAATGGACAAATCCACGGGAGATAAACAAAGAGCAAGCAGCTGGAAACACAAGAAAGCTAGGGCAACAAGGGAACAAGCAAGCAAGCCTCATACACAAGTTAATCTAGGAATTTAAGCAAGAACAACTAAAACTAGAGCATCCAAATTGCAAGAAACTAAAGGAGACAAGAGGACACGCGATTTTTCACCGAAGTTCAGCTCCATCTAGGAGCCTACGTCTCCGTTGAGAAGTCCACCAAGGACCGGGTTGCTCTCAACCCTAAACCTCTTCAAGCCACCACAAAGGTCGGCTTAAAATCCACTAAAACAAAGCTCCACGAAGGGAGGGGCAATACAAACGACCCGAGTCTCAACCACAAGCTTGGGAGCTCGTCGGGTGATGCCTAACCGTCTAGGGGATGAATCCCCGAGAGTAACAAACACAACAAGCGTCGATGTCGAGGATGAACCAAGTGCTTGAGGAATGGAGATGAAGCTCTTTCAATCCTTCTCAATCTTCTCACAAATCCGCCAAGGATTGGAGTGGGGAATCAAAGAGAGTGAGAAGGAGTGCTTGGGTGAGTTTGGGAGTGTATTTCGAAGTGGGGGAGTTGCCGGCCGGCTAAAGGAGGAAGGGACCTCCTTTTATAGTCGGGGCAACGAAAAAGAGTCGTTGGCTCGATCTACGTCGGATCTCGTCCGACGGGGTCCGAACATTGTCCGGTAGGGACAGCAGCAGCTACGGAGTCCGATGGAAAAATCCGGCGAACATCGGATTTTGTCCGATAGAAGAAACACCGGATATTATCCTGCGGGCTCGGACATTGTCCGGTGGGTGGACTTGAAGAGCTCCGGTGTCCGAGAGAAAAATCCGGTGGGTATAGGACTTTGTCCGGTAAGCTATTTTCGTATTTTGTCCGGCGTTCATTGGACATTGTCCGATGGTATCTTTAGACTTTTGATTTTTAAGGAATAATCCGAGCGTTCCGGATTTTCTGGTACCGGACATTGTCCGCTGGTTACCGGACATTGTCCGATATATATCACTTAGTGAATTTTGTGGATGTGCACGGTTACGTGATCCGAAGGAAAAATCTGATGGCCTTAGGACATTGTCCGAAGGCTCTAAATCTGAATTGGTATTTTTGGATTTTGATAAGGAATTTGCACTTGGTTTCTCCGACACTTATTCTTGTGTGTCCCTCTTGATAGTACGGCGTTCCTATACTCAAGATCAAAAGCAAAAACTATTTGGTCTTCATCTTGAGCAATTCCTTTTCTTTTTCCAAGATATTCAATTTTGTTGGCTTTTCTCATGACCTTTCTTTCAAACCTTGCTCTCCAATTCGTCAATTAATATTTACTGCGTACTTGCTGATTGGAAATATTATTCCATTTTAATTGTATTGACGTCAATCACTCAAAACCATAATTAGGGTCCTAGATACACTTTCACAAGCTCCGCCCCTCCTCTCACTTGTTCCCCCTTCTCCGCGCCTCCGCCACCGGCCGCGAGGCCAACCCCACCTCCCCCTTCTCCACTGGACCGCCTCAACCCATCTCCGCCGGAGCCGGCGCGCTGCCCGACTCCGCCTTGGCCACGCGCACCTCCCATGCCATCTCACCCCGTCCAAGCAAGGCCCCCGACCGCTTCCCCTTTTCACCGCCACCGTGTCAAGCTCCGACGGGGAGCTCATCCCCATCCGGCGCCGCCCGCGTCGCCACCCCTCCCCACACCTCCGCCACTCCTCCACGACCACCTTCGTGACCTACCCTCTCCCCTCCGGCCGCCGGAGCCGCTGGGATTGGGAATTCCGGCGAGCCACCCTCGCCGCATCGACCTTGGCCACCGTCGTACCTCACCGCCACCCTCCCACCGTCCGATCCGGGATCAACGGCTAGGATTAGAAAGGGCCATACTTAAATCCCGACCGTCGATCCGGAGATTGACGCCCCTGATTTTCCTACCTTTTCCCTTTAGAAAATAATTCCAAGACCCAAGAAAAGCCACTTTTACATAAAACCCCCTAGCCTTTTCCCATATTAGTTTGAGAGAATAACAACTACACATCATACTAGTTGATAGGACCATACAAATTATTGTGTTTGTTGTTGCTTTCTACTAATCATGGCAGGTGACACGAAGATATTTGAGCCATCATGGTTGCATCATAACATTCGGGACATCATTCAACACTTGCCTTCATATGATGGTGAGCTTCTTAATCCTAGATCATATATTGATTAGGAGCTGAAGTTAGAGAGTGAGTTTGACGAGCATGATCTTTCCGAGAAACAAAAGGTTTATATTTCTTCTAATATATTGACTAAAGATGCTTTGTATGAATGGGATCGTATTTGTAGGCGGCACAAAGTTCCACAATCATAGCATGACTTCAAACTTCTTTTTAGAGATGCTTTCATTCCTGAATACTATGCTGATCGTTTGATTAAAAAATTAGACAACTCGAAGCAAGGTAGTAGGAGTGTAAAGAATACTATCATGTTTTAAAGATTTGTGTCATATTTGGTGGTCTTGATGAATGCTACAAAGATATAACGAGTAGGTTTACGAGAGGACTCAATTTGAAATTTTATCCATGCTGAAATCTGAAAATTATACCCACCAATCTCCCATGTATTTGCTTGCTCGTGACGCTAAAGATCAGATTTTAATGTCTTCTACTGCTTGTGAAACCGACATGATGTACACTTGTTCCATGTTATGCGATGACTAACTTTGGGCAGGATAATAATTATTCGGTTGAAGACAAATCCAAGGAAGATAGTGAAAAAGGTAGTTCTATTTGTGTTGAAATTGACCAAGTGAATGAAGGGGCACATGAGCTAACTGTGGTTGCATGTGATCCTAATGCTTTGGCGCTGAATTTGTCCACTTCTTATGCTAGATTAGAGCAATCCTTAGTGGAATCTCCTGCTGAATTTCCTTTGTTACAACATTCTAAGATAGTTGTTTGTGACAAAGAAGAGTTGTGTTGTAACACCTCGATTTTTGGCCAAATTAAATATCACTAAACAAATCATTTTATTTTATTCAGGAAAAATATTTACGAAAATTAACTAGGAATTAAAATCTCATTACATATATAGGAAAACAACATGTAGCATTTTAAATAAAATCCTAACACTTGTAAACTTGGTTGTTTCTATTTTATTTGCTTTACTTTTAAATTTCTTCATTTTTTTTTGGTTTATTGGAATTTATTTGATTTTTGTTTACTTTTATTTTGACTTAAGGAGTGAAGAGAAAATAGAAAAGGAAATAAATCCGTATTGGGCCGCCCTACCCATTTCCCCTCACCCCCGGCCCAGCCTCCCTCACTCTCCGGCCCGACCCAACACCCTCCTGCCCCCCCCTTCTTCCTCCTCGCGCACATGACGCGGGCACGCCGCGTGTCGCCCACCGCGCTACCGCCACCTCCTCGGCAACTCCACGCGCACGGACAAGCCCGCGCCGCGCCCGAGCCGCCGCTGCCCCTCCCTTGGACGGACGTGTCGACCCGACGCCGGACCACGTGTCGCCCGTCCGTCGTCGCCGTGCTCGGATTCCCCGTCGTCTCCACCTCCGGCCAACCGCGCAGCCCGCTCGTTGGCAAGTGTCGACCCGACGGCTCGCCTAGCGCGTCGCGTCCTCCACCCGCTCCCGTACCGGGCTCCCCCTCCTTTTCCCCGCCACGCCATCGCCGCCCCGTCGTCGCCATCCCCCCTCCTCCCCACTATAAAAGCCACCCTTCCCTCGCCCTTGCTCACCACCGCCTCCCGGAGAACCCCGCAGGCAAGCTCCGCCCCTCCTCTCACCTCTTCCCCCTTCTCCGCGCCTCCGCCACCGGCCGTAGGCCAACCCCACCTCCCCCTTCTCCACCGGACCGCCTCAACCCATCTCTCGCCCAAGCCGGCGCGCCGCCCGACTCCGCCTTGGCCACGCGCACCTCCCGGGCCATCTCACCCCGTCCAAGCAAGGCCCCCGACCGCTTCCCCTTTTCACCGCCACCGTGTCAAGCTCCGACGGGGAGCTCATCCCCATCCGGCGCCGCCCCGTGTCGCCACCCCTCCCCACACCTCCGCCACTCCTCCACGACCACCGTCGTGACCTCCTCTCTCCCCTCCGGCCGCCGGAGCCGCCGGGATTGGGAATTCCGGCGAGCCACCCCCGTCGCATCGACCTTGGCCACCGTCGGACCTCACCGCCACCCTCCCACCGTCCGATCCAGGATCAACGGCTAGGATTAGAAAGGGCCATACTAAAATCCCGACCGTCGATATGGAGATCGACGCCCCCGATTTTCCTGCCTTTTCCCTTTAGAAAATAATTCTAAGACCCAAGAAAAGCCACTTTTACATAAAACCCCCGGCCTTTTCCCATATTATTTAAGAGCCCTTAGATTTTTACATAAAGCCGCCGAGCTTTTCAAAAATTACAAATACGTACACAGCCAGCTCGAAAATGCATTTTTGCATTTTAGCCCCTCCACTTCTCTAAAATTACCAAAATTTATTTATTCTTTTATAGAAACCCTAGCTGATTTTTACAAAAAGACTCCCGGACTTCCCACGACCATAACTTTTCAACCGTAGCTCCGTTTTAGGCGATTCCGACGCCGTTGGAATCGTCATGACGAACCCTAGCCCCTGGAACCTTCCTCTTCAGTCCATTTTATTTGGTTTTTCCTCGTTATTACTTTTGCTTTCATTATTTTATGTGACGTAGCTTACGTACTCTAACGTCGTCTATAGACGAGGAGAACTAGGAGCAGGAGCCCGAAGACCCCGATTACGAGGAAGACTACGAATTTTTACATATTCTAGTAGAGCACATCAAACCAAAATTTTAGGACATTTTTCCTGAATTTTTGGAGTGGCAGAAATTCCTAGAATAATTCAAAGCTGGATTGAAAATAACACCTGTTCATGAATTTTTATACATTTTTACAAGCCAAATCTGAACTTTTGCCTATAACAAAAGTTACTCCTCATAATATATTAATTCCCCACAAAAATTGGTTTGCAAAAATATAAAAAGTATTAAATTTTATGAGCAAAACACAGGAACGAGTACCGGGTGGCAAAGCGTAAATAGAGGAGAATAACATTTGAACAGAGCTCAGGCACGGTGGCCGGGGCCACCGCCGGCGTCGCTCGCCGCCGGTGCCCGTGCCGCGTCAGGCCACGCTCGTCCTCGCGGTGCTGTGCCCTCCCCACGCGTCAAGCATCGCCGGTTGCCTTCGCCCGGAAGCGTGCGCGCACGACCGTCGATGGTGAAAGTCGTTTTCGCCATGGGCGCCGTCCATAGATTTTCCCCGCGTGCCGCCCCTACCCGCACGACAGCCCCTCCATTTCTTGCACAGTAGCTTCGCCAAGTTCCTGCGCAGCTCCAGCCCCGGTGCCCAGCCTTCCCTCCTCCTCGGTGAGCGCCAATTGACAAAAATCCGCAAAGAGCTCCGTTCCCTCGGTGAACGTCGGCAAGCTCGATTGAGCGGTGCTCGGGTGAGCTCATGTCACGCCTCCGCCTCCGGAAGGTGCGCAAGAACCTAACGGACCTCCCTGCTCCTTCCTAGGTCCAGCCGAGCTAGGACGGTGAGGAAAGTCCCTTCTTCTTCGCCGCCGGTCACCGCGCCCCCGCCACCCCGTCGACGCCGGCAGCCTCGGGACCTCCTCCGCCTGCACCGACCCCACGCCGCGCCTCTCCTCCGTGTGCAGGTGAAGCTCTCCGCCTTGACCCCTCCCTCTTCCGTGCTGTGGTGAGCACGCGCCACCACGCCGGAGTATCCCCTATCCGCCGTTACCGTCGCGAGCTAAGCTCCGTCGCCCCTCCCGCCTCGCTACCCCCACCAACAGATGCACCGTCTCGAACCACGCATAGGCGGCCAAGCCCAGCCCCTGCAGCAACCCCTAACTCAACGCCGGCGAGCCCTGCTGCCGCTCCGACGACCCCCGCCCCCCCACCCCCGCGCCACACTTAGTAGAAAGTTGAATCGCGCTGAAAAATCTGTGAACTTCAAGCATTTTAAAAATTGCACAACTTTAAATCTAGACCCTGGATTTGAACGATTCAAGATGTTTTGAAAAGCTTGAGACTTGTACTTTAACATGGAACACATGAACACATGTTTATATGGCAAAAATAAATGTTTGAGCAACCTCAAATTGCTATCACGACCACGCAGCTTAACAGGATTGGAATTTAAAAATTGCGTAACTTTCATATCCTGGATCCAGAATACATGAACAAATGCTCATTAGAAAGTCGATGATGAGTACTTTGCCATGGTAGCATAATCTAGGCACTTCCTGTGAAAAACTTAAAAGATACGAATACTTCAAAGTGCTAATCCGTTAAGGGCCGTGAACAAACACTCCTTGGAAAGTAGAGATTGTGTACTTTGCCATGGTAACATAATCCATGTACTTTCTGTGAGAAAAATAAAATATAGGAGTACTTCAAAGTGCTAATCCGTTAAGGGCCGTGACAACTTGGCATTTTTGAAATTCAATAACTTTTGAAATACAAATTCAAATGAGGCAAATCAACATCTGTTGTGATCCATAGAAACAGTACTTTACATGACCCGACTTGGTTCACCCAAGTTCTATAGCAAAAATTTGAATTGAAGGCGCCTTAAGATGGCCTAGCGGTAAGCCTGAAAACCAGACTTAGCCAAAACAAAATTGGTGGAAATTAACTAAGTTCAAATCTGTCATTTCTGACATGATTAAACATTTTGCACATATTCTTGGTACATTTGAGCATGTCATAATCATGTTTATATTTTGGGCAAGAACAGTCATATGTTATGTAAGATTAATCGTAGAAAATCCACAAAAAAATGTAATTGCTTAGAGTGCTCGATGTATAAAGAAACGATAAAAGTCATCTTAAAGAAAATATTGAATCAACCTTTTGCATAATGATTAGTCATGGAAAGGCACACTGCTGGTGTATGTTGAAAATTGCTTGTGAAGAGAATTTATCCAAGTCATGTCATACTAAGATTAATGCATGTGCACAAATACTATATATTATAACATGGCAGCCACCTAGTCATAGGATTATTTCATTGTGCTCATGCTAAGTATTCATTCTGCCCTACTTTCTTGATCATAAGTTAAACATGTACATTTTTTTCTAAATGATGATTTTTTACTTCTAATTAGAAGGTTGTCTCCATGAAATAAGCCACATGTTCCACCGTCATGACAACATCATCTCACCCTATGAACATGTTTATTTTATGCAAACATTTCATTACATTTTGTTATTGAGAAAGTTCCATGAACTATGTAACAAAGAATTCGCTCATGCTCATGCACTCGCATTGCAATCATATAGGAACCCCGACCGGAACCGAGGAGCATGGAGGACATCAGCTGGTAGTGAGTGAGTTCGAGTGTGCTAACTACGAACCCAACCAAGGCAAGCCCCAGAGCATAACCCTATGTTTCTAAAATTTTATTTTATTTCACATAAGTCTATGTATGTACTGTGCATTTACGTTCAGGAGTTGCTCGGAACCTAGTTGCATTAAATCCCTGTTCCCGTGGTTTTTGGGTTAGGTAAAATCCTGATCGCTAGCTGCTATGCTTAATAAATTTATCAGTAGCAACACCGAGTGATTTGGAGATCACCCGGTCTAGGGATGAATTTGGTCACTCTCACATGAATAATTGGAGACCGTACGGAGAAGTGCATGTGCAGGATGCGGTGCCAAGGTTGGCCCTTGTGCTCCATAGCCCCGTATGTGTCGATCAAGGACCGTTTGTTGTGACTCCGCGAGCAAGTATTGAGTTGTGTACCAAATGCATACCTTCGTATGGGAGATGGTAAACTGATGTAGCTTGAGAGTCGTAGTGTTGGACGGTAACTCCACCCTTTGTGCAAAGTGTTGGTCATGGTGGACGCACGGGTTTGTGAGTAGACGGAGGCTGTGTTATTACCCTTGGATCCGACACTATTGTGGTTGCATGTGGAATGCACACTCGGAGGGCGGACCCGGCTCATATCTATGATAATCTTGTGAAAGGTGGCCATACATGTTCTTAAATGATGCGTATGTCGTGCATTTGGGTTTCCCCTACAGGGTGTAAATCGATGTATATCGCCGTCCCTCGCGGTAATGAGTACCACTTGTCTCGAGCAGATTGCTTCGTAGTAATAAAGAGAAGATGAATTGAAGCTTGCTGTTTTCCTAAGAATAAATTATGTATTGCAACCGTGATTGTTAGAAATGCTCACTAAAGTTACGTTCATGTCTCCACCCTCTTAATTTGGCTAAAACATGAAAGAGTTAAACTACATAGCTGCTGTTTTTCCGCAAATTTCAGCAAGCCAGGTCAAGCCCCCTGCATGCTCGTGTCGGTTCGTAGAACCACTTTGACGGGTAAGCCTTGCGGAGTATATTTGATACTCGGGGTTTGCGTTTAAACTCATTTTAGGAATCCCGCAGCCCAATTACTGTGATTGCTGCGGGAAGTTTGTGTGTCAAGGTGAGGAACCTCGGGAGTGGACCGTGGAGTGGATTCCCGCTTCACTGAATCAAGAGTGAGGCCACGCCATATGGGCTGGTGTGGTTCTCCTATCTAAGTTGTATATATGTATCGTCGAGATGTGTACGCTTCCGCAAATGTTCATTAAGTATCTGTAAACCTGAAATTCGCACTATATAGTGTTGTATTCGAATTTGAATCTATGTATTGTAATAACTACTTTATTTAATGTAAAAGTTGCTACTCGCACACCTTATATGACTAGGTAATTTGTTTAGACGAAGATGGAGAATACCACGAGGATGAGGAGTAGGTCGCGTCCTGCACTCGATGTTGCCTGTGGAGTTTATGATGCATTCCGAGTGTGTTTCCTTTTATGTGAGGTTGGCCTATCTGCCTCTTTGAATGTAATCCATACCATGTATCCCCTAGCTACTATCCCTTTGAGGAATCAATAAAGGTTGTTGTATCGGATTTGTATCATCTATGTGTGTACCAACTACTGTTCCGAGGATTGGTATGTATACACACCTGTAGTCCCGAGAGTGGGGTGCCGCATGTGTGATCATGCTTCACTTATATCTACAATACAACTAATGCATGGGCATGATAATTATATTCTTGATGATACACTTACTGAAATAAGACATGTTCATTGCATTAACAGTGAGAAAGATGAGTTGAAAATCATAACGTCTCTAAATTGTTTAGGTTATATTGAATTTGATAGTCCTTTTGACCTAAATAGTTTGGAGACTGAATTATTTCTGAAATGTTGACTTAGGTTATTTTGAGGCGCTGGACAGAATGAGTCCCTTTGCCTCCGGCTACGTCCGGGCAAGGCTGGACTTGGTGACTTCGCCGGCTGCGCCTGCAGGGGATGCCGGAGTTAAAATTTGAGGTTCCGGAGTGCGACCCATCGGAGATGTGTTTTTCATACGATACTCCGCGCCATGAAGGGAGCAAAAGAGTGTTCGCCATTGAGATTTTTTAGTTTACCTTTGTACCCGACCTTAGCTTCGCATTGTCCTACTTTGATGAGTTTTAGCTGTGTTGCTTGATTGTTCCTGTATTTGTGTTATGTTCGTGTCCGAATGTTGACCCTGTTTGATCTTGGAGTCTTGTGGGTGTTCTTTTATGAGGGTTTACGTTACTTCGAACAAAAATGTGAGCCCCTTTTCGGCTTTATGCGTCGTTTTGTTTAAATAAAACGTCACTCCACCCTACTTAGCCGTTTAGGGGCGAGGTGCGGCTTTGCTTCGAACGAAAACACGAGCCCCTTTGCGGCTTTACGCATCATTTGGTTTAGATAAAACGCCACTCCCCCCTACTTAGCGGTTTAGGGGCGAGGTGCGTGTTTGCTTCGAACGAATACGCGAGCCCCTTTGCAACTTTACGCATCCTTTTGTTTATATAAATTGCCACTCCCCCTACTTAGTTGTTTAGGGGCGAGGTGCGGGTTTGCTTCGAACGAAAACGTGAGCCCCTTTGCGGCTTTACACATCGTTTTGTTTAAATGAAACGCCACTCCTCGTAGTCAGCCATTTAGGGGCGAGGTGCGGGTTTGCTTTGAACGAAAATGAGAGCCCCTTTGCGGCTTTATGCATCATTTTGTTTAAATAAAATGCCACTCCCCCTCCTTAGCCGTTTAGGGGCGAGGTGCGAATTTGCTTCGAACAAAAACGCGAGAGCCTTTGTGGCTTTAAGCATCATTTTGTTTAAATAAAACACCACTCCCCCTACCGAGACATTTAGGGCGAGGTGCGGGTTTGCTTCGAACGAAAATGCGAGCCCCTTTGCTGCTTTACATGTCGTTTTGTTTAAATAAAACGCCACTCCCCCTACTTAGCCGTTTAGGGGCGAGGTGCGGCTTTGCTTCGAACGAAAACGCGAGCCCCTTTGCGGCTTTACGCATCGTTTCGTTTAAATAAAATGCCATTCCCCCTACTTAGCCGTATAGGGCGAGGTGCAAGTTTGCTTCAAACGAAAACGCGAGCTTCTTTGCGGCTTTATGCATCGTTTGGTTTCGTCGTTCGGGGATTCTGTTTTTCACCCTATCGGATACGACACTTTGTTTTGTAGCTTGTACTCCTGGGTATATTATTTTTCCCGACGGAGTGATTGTTTTGCCAGCCAGCACTCCGGGGCTTTATTTTTTTGCCCGACGGAGTGGTTTTTTGCAAGCCAGCACTCCAGGGCTTTTGTTTTTCGCCTGACGGAGTGGTTTTGTGCAAGCCAGCACTCTGAGGCTTTTGTTTTTCGCCCGGCGGAGTGATTTTTCTAGCTAGTACCCCTGGGTGTATTGCTTGTGCTCGAAGGAGTACAACTATTTGATGAGGCATTGCCTTGCTCGTCGAATGTTCGGACATCAATTATCTCTAGAAGTCGTTTCGATTGTTTTGCTTCGATTTGGGGAATACAACTTTACATTGATTGTAGCTGCTATTACACATGCCGCCTCGTTAAAAACCTCGCGCCCATTCGGGGCTTCCCTGCAAGGAAAAGACTACGGTCTTTTTGCACAATAATAAAAAAGGAGAAAAAGAATTTTCTAGATTCTACAACAGCTCTTGCGTATTTATCGCGAAGGGGTTGTTTTACAATGTTTGTTTATGGTTGGTGTAGTTCATTTGCTTAGCTGCGAAGGTCTTTCCGTCGCTCGATCGACTCCCTTTTTGTTGTCTTATCTTGCGCTGCTGCATAGTCTTTGCTTACTTCGCACCGGATGGTTGTTTCTGCTTCATTTGTCGTCTTGTCGCTTAATGGGACGAGGCTGTGGATTCTGCCTTTCTTGCTGTACTTCGCTTTGGGTTGTTGACTGGGAAGCCTCCGAATACTGTGGATGTTTGCTATTCCAGGCGTGAATCCTTTTTCTATGTTTCTTGCCAGTTGCTAATCCCCTTTCACGGTTATGACACCTTTGGCGGGTGAGATTTTCATGCGGAGGTACGCATTGTGAATCGCAGCTTCAAACGTGTTGATTCTTGGTATTCCCGGGATAGCGAAGTATGGGTAGTTTAGACTCACAACGTCGAAGGTGACGAACTTTGTTCTTGGATTGGAGGTGTCTCCGAAGGTTATAGGCAGCTTTATTTTTCCGGCTGGTTCGACCCTTTTTCCACCGAAGCCATATAATGGCGTGTTGGATAATTCAAGGTCCTGATCTGTGTAGCCCATCCTTAAGAGAGTGCCGTGGAATATTATGTATGCCCGGCTGTCGTTGTCGATGAGTACTTTGTCAATTCTCCACTTGTCAATGTGTGCTTCAATTACGAAGGCGTCCGAATGTGGTAACTGCTCGCGTCATTCCGTGACCTGTGCGTAATGCTCGAAGGAAAATGTTGGCGTTAGTGTGAAAGATGTGTATCGGGAGTCCTGGGCGTTTTCTCCGCGCAAAGCCCAGCTCACATCGAGCCCCCAACAGATACGAATATTATATAGGCTTGATTGCCATTAGAACACTAGAATCAACCTAGTTATATTGTTAACTGTGTTAATGATATAGTGGTATCATGCTTAGGAACTGTTATTGTCTCTATAATCATACACATTGTTTATGAAAATGTGTGAAAATGAGTTTGGTGGTGTCCGTTGATTGGGTGGGTGATTAGACCAAATGTGTAAAGATGAAGTTAGGTGGGAAATGTTACCGGACGTGGGTGAAACTCCTAGTACTGGTGTAGAGTACATGAGGATTAGGTCTTGTCCACTTGCGATAGACGAGTGTTTTCCCTGCCATATAAGGACCGGTTCTTCGAACCCCAAATTGGTGATTTAGTGTACAGCCATAGAACCTGTTATAGGCAGGACTATGCACCTAACCTCGGGTTACGCAGCAGGAAGTTCCACCGGGTGTAGTAGATGACGGGGGTCCAGGGATCGTTTATTTGGTGAAGTGCAGTACTTGACACATATATGGTGGACGGTATGTTTGTGTCATACGCGTCGGATCCGTGGGCATTTGGGGTGGACTTGTGAGCGTGCCTAGTTCCGGTGGCAGCCTTATGTGTTACGTTTCTAAGAACATATAGCTTGTGGGTGAAGTGTACCAACCTCTCGCACGGTGTCTATAAAATTATCCGGATGTCCGTTGTCACGGTATATTGAGACACCAAACCTTGAGCTCTCGTTGATTAGCCACACATATGAAATCCTTGATGTGTGAGTGGGTAGCCTTGTGCTCGTCGGTTTCGGAAATGGTGTTGGCCCGAAGAGCCGGAGTTGTTATGACCTTCCGTGAGAAGGCTCATCTAAAAAGAATGGGAACTGTCGGGATCGATAAATATCTCCCCAGTGTCCGACCAACTAAAATTATAAAATGTTTTCCTCGTCAAGAACCCCTTTGCTTTTGTAGTAAGTCCTCGCATCCGCGCGTTCCGCTAAAACTCGACCCTACCTTGACCACAACCAGATTGCATGTATATTATCCCTTGCTAGTGGTAGAGCTTGTTTAGTACCTTATGTACACAAGTGTCGCTTATTTGTTCGGACGAAGATGGAGAATACTATGAGGATGAGGAGTAGGTCACGTCCTTCGGTCGATGTTGCCTCTGGAAGTTATGATGCTTTCTAGTGTGTTTTCTTTTATGTGAGGCTGGTCTATCCACCTCTTTGAATGTAATCCGGACCATGTGTCCACTGGTTATTTCCCTTTGAGGAATCAATAAAGACTGTTGTATTGGATTTGTATCATCTACATGTGTACCAACTACTGTTTTAGGGATTGGTACGTATACACGGTGTGGTCCTAGTAGTGGAGCGTCAATGATGGTATCGAGCCTATACTCGACCGATAGGACGCGATTAAGGACTTAGGACGTATGATACCCTACACTATCTATATATCTTCCTTCCCCATACTCCGATAATAAAATTTGAAATTCTTCAATAACACCCTTACCTTGATTTCTCACTCCTATGAGTCATGTATCATGAGTCATGAGTATGTACCATGGGTCATGTACGATGTATCTTGTTTCATGTGCCGCGTACCATGTATCATTGTGTAATATAATAAATGCATGGTGCATGTTGTGTTTTCTTCTTAATTGAATCTTTGATTGAGTGAAGTAGTGTGACTAACCATAGATCATTAAAACAACATTAAGGCCGTAGATCTGACTTTTCCCCTCTCTTTGTGAAGGTAATCAGCTATCCGCCTCGACATGGCCAGCCGCCGCCATCATAGCGAGAGCAATGGTGAGAACGGGGTTGAAGTCAGCAACCATGGGAATGAACAAAACCCACCGTCACCACCACCAATCACAATAGGAGAATTCTTGCAGACTCAGTTCCAGGCAATGCACACTGCAAACCGTGGACATACTCCCTCCAAGATGGCTTAATTTATGAGGCTCAAGCCACCAACCTATGCAGGAAACCTCGACGACCCCCTCACAGCTGATGATTGGCTCGGAGAGATCACCAAGAAGCTAAGAATAGTCGGTGCAAGTGATCAAGAGAAAGTAGAAGTAGCTACTCCCCAGCTAGTTGGACCAGCTGCAGAATGGTGAGACAACTACAGTGACGTCGTGGCTGACGTCACGGCAGTTAGCTGGAAGGAATTTCAGCAAGTCTTCGAGAGAATATCACATTCCTCAAGGGATTATGTACATGAAGAATGAAGAATTCAAAAATCTCGAGTCCTAAACTCGGCACTAGTACTACCCGGTCCCTCACGAGCGTGGAATTCGATGGTGCAACACACGAAACACACAAGAACACACGATTTTAGACAGGTTCGGGCCTCTCGAAGGAGAGTAATACCCTACGTCCTATGTGTTATGTATTGCCTTTAGCAGATTGCTAACTGCGAGTTGTCGGAGAGTCTTCGGGAGGTCCCTGCTCCGCCTTATATATTCGGGAGAGCTAGAGTTACATGTAGAGTCCTAGTCGATTACATGGATTACATATTCAGAAGTGTGACATCCCATGTCACCGGTAAGGTGTTTAGGCCAATTACCCTTCCTAATCACCACCTTGTCCATAATTAAGTTAAGCACCCAATTAGATTGCAGCAAATAAGAAATTCCCAATTTCAAATGGAGCAAAACCCTAACCTCTCAAATCTCAAACTTTCACAAAAACAATGTGCCCATATTTTTCACAAAGATGTTGGCCATGAAAAATAATGAATCTACGGCAGTTTTGCCAAATTTTTGGCAAAGCAATTGATGCGTTAAAAACTCAAAGTTTAATTCGGAACAGTGCACAATCAGAAAAATATAGCAAAGTCTACATTCGGTTTCAGACCTGCCACCCAAAAGGAAAAATGCAGACCAGATCGTACTGGACACCCATGCGAAAGGACAAAAAATCCTGAAAGCTGTAGACCGAGTTTCGATGCCTGTTGCAGAGCTGGCCGGAATCCAAAAATCAGAGCGTGAAAAAAACGGTGTACGGTTCGCTGCTGCTCCCTGCGCCTCCCCTCTGCTCGCCTTTAAACCATGGCACGCAGGCCATTGGCTCTCCCCAGCACTGCAGCAGTTTTCCCCAGCTCCCTCTTCAGTTCCTCCAGCCGTAGGCAGCCCCTTTTCTCCCCCACAAAGCACGAACAACGGAGAAAGATGGCCGCCGCCCGTGTCCTACCCGTCATGACCACCTCCGCCCCCTGCCTCGCCTAGGTTAGCTCCTGCTCCCCATGTCTCTCCTAAACCGGTGCGCAAGTGCACCAGCTACCTCCTTCTCTGAGCTCTTGTCTCGACTCTCCCCAGGCCTTCGGATTTGGAGAAGAACGAGGGATACCGCCGCCGGTCACCACTGCCTCACAAGCGAGCTACTACTTCCGACCACCCTCGCCACCAACCGACCTACGCCATCGTTCTCCACTTGCAGGTGAAGCTCTCCGGCCAAACCGCTCACTCTCGCGCACTCCAGGCTGCTTGAGCCACGCTGCCGAAGTCGGCCTGGTGCCGCCGCTCGTCGCCGGCGTGCGCCTGCCCTGCGGGCCCCATCACTTCGTTCACCGCGTCACGTGCATCGTTTCCCCCAAATTCCAGCCCTGGACTCGCCGCTGTTCGGCCGCTGGCCCGATCTCATCGACGCCGGTCGCCAAGCGCCGCCGCGTGCTCTCTGTTCGGTTCAAATCGCGACAAGGGCATTCTCGTAAATGCAACCGAACTTTGTTGAAACTTAGAAAATTCGTATCTTGAGTTTTAAAAGCCGAATTTTCCCAAACTAAAAATTGTTGGACTCAGAAAACTGTGCTCTATTAAAAAGTATGATGTGCTCCTGAATTGGCACCGTTTTCATAACTCTAAAAATCATTTAAGTTGCAACCCTTCTAAGCTCATTAAATCAATAACTAATTAAATAAAAATGATTTACATGTGAAACTTGTCCAAGATGCTCACCCTAGCACTCATGACATCTCCGCACAGGCATATCCATTTTCATGGCATGTTTTTAAAGTTATTGCATTATTGGCTTTTTTTTATATAAAGGAATTTATATTATTGTGTACAAAATATTTTTTTTCTTTTTGCATGAAATTTGGTAGGTCTACTATTCAGTGCCTAGCACCTTTGTATAAAATCCCAGGTTTAGTCTTGAGCACCAGAAGTAATTGTTTTCCTGTCGTTTGGTTTAAAGCATTTAAATGGGAAATCACTTTTATGTGTATAATTGTCAGCTCCTGTTATTTTGTCTCAATGTTACTGTTCAACCAGCATGTATAATTCCCTAGGGTCAGAACTGTTGAAGGTGTAACGACTATATTTTTTTATGTTCCCTAGATAACTAATATTGCCCAATCATTTTAGTCTAAATGTCATTACATTCGATAATAAAGTGTTATACTTTATGCCCTAAATTCATAAGCACACTCGCGTCCTTGCTCAATGGTGTAGCTCTGAAAAAGAATACTTGCTTTACCCCAGCATGCGTAGCGTTTTGGTCATGACAAACTTTTGGGTCCAATTATCATTCCTTGCATGGCTAGTTGCTAATAGCAAAAATTAAAATAAAAATAAATAAATAATTAATTATTTTAAAAAAAATCGACAAGATCGTTATCTTACCACTCACCATCTCATGGACATCTATGCATAATTAGTCATCCATGAGAACATCACGAGCACCTACATTTGATGATCATTCTTAGCTATGAATGAGGATCATATGCATTACCCTTGTATTCTCTTATACTTATGCATCACATTCTATTTCATAGGCAACAACGTCGGAGTGATCGTTCCGGAAGAGACCGCTGCCGACTTTAACTCCTGTGAAGCTACTAACTTCGATCACACTCAAGGCAAGCCTCGGTGCATTCCTATTATTTCAAAATACTTTCTTTTATCACGATGAATGTGCATTTACGTTCTAGGAATTGATTGGAAATCAACGTGCATAATTTTCCTATATGTCCTATGTAGAATATGTGTCATTTTCTCGATAGAAATGCTATGCTATGCCCACGGGGTCAACGATAGAATGGGACACTCACACATTGCTTATGTTACACTTGAATATGACGAATTGGTAAAATTGAGAACACCCTATTGTGACTCCGTGAACAAGTTTGAGTTGTGTACCACTTGCATACCTTTCTTATGGGGATTGGTAAACCTATGTAGCTTGTGAATTGTAAAGCGGGCCGGATATCTCACCGACCCAGCAGGTGATGTGTATGGCACGGTGGTTGCACGGGTTGAGGACCGTTGGAGAGTACACGGGTTATGCCTTGGGCACGTTGTTGAACGGGTCGCAAGGGGAACGTGTACTCGGGGTCGGTGGCCCCGTGATTTGCTTTATGATGAACTCGCGAACGGTGGCCATACGTGTTCTTAAATGATGCGTATGTCGTGCATTTGGGTGTTTCCTGCAGGATTAATAATTCGATAATTATCGCCGTTTCCTCTCGGTTAATGAGTACCACTTGTTTCGAGCAGTTTGCAATGTTTGGTAAGAGGAACTGATGGAGATGCTCGCTGTTTTATATTAATATCAATTTGTATTGCAACCTCTCGTATTGCTTAGTATGCTCACTAAAGTTTCTTTTATTCAACAACTCTATTAATTTGGCTACTCATAAAAGTGCAAACCTAAGTAGCTAGGCGCTGTTTTATGCAAATGTCAAGTGAAACCGGTCAAGCCCCATGCATCTAGGTGTCGGTCTTAGACGGGCAATTTGACGGGTAAGACTTGCGGAGTATGCTAGATACTCGAGGCTTTGCCACTACATGTGTATTTTCAGGATTCCCGCAAGCCGGGTTTTGTGATTGTTGTGGTAAGGTTGTGTGGGATGAAGAGGAGCCCAAAGAGTGGACCATCGAGTGGGTTCCTAGCTCGCCGACTCATGATGAGTCAGCCGTGGCCTAGGCCGGCACGGTTCACATAAGCTATCTATGTATCGTCGTGTTATATAATCGCTTCCGCACTTTATTTCGAACAAAGATCATGGTTATATAAACTTAAATTCAAACCTAATGTATCTTTTATTCGGAACTCTATGTTGTAATTCGAGACTTAATTATGTAACTTGCAAATCGTGTATGTTTGTTAATGTGATGTTATGTATGGTTGCTTCGTCAATCATCTCCCAAGGCAATCCGTACCACACTAATCTATCTTTCGGGATAGGGGTGTGACAGGAAGCTCTATCTCTAAGCTTTCCTTATTGATTCGAGTCCTAACAGATTAGAAACTGTTCTTTTACTTGTTGCTTAAGTCATCATATGTCGGTCCCGACGCCCGTCTTATTTCCATACTGGTCTATGGAATCTTCTGTTATTCCATACTAGTCGGGGACCACTCGTGGGCCCTCTCCACCAGTCTTATCATCATTGATTTGTTACCATATCTCTAATTATCCATTCCTTTATCATCTCGTATACCTGTAAGGTAAGTATACGATAGCAGCCATCGAGTAATTTTTTATTTGACCTTGAATAAAACCGACAAGTCTTCTGCATGTTGGTTTGATTCCATGGTAAAATTAAAAAGAACTCCAATCTTCTGCAATACTTCTTTTCTATAGTGCCACCCAATTGGGTATGTAGAAATTTTTGTATACTTCCTGCGATTTTCGCAAATCGCTCTTAAAAAATGAGGTGCACCCAATTGGGTATAGCCCCGACTCTTGGATCATTTGAACTCCTTTCAAATAATGCAAGAGTCTACTTGGATGATTCTTCATTATTTTCTTCAATATTCGATCTCTTCAATTTACTGTTTTATTTTCTGCTCCCCGCGATCTCAACAGTCCACTCTTGAACATAGTGCACCGTTCGGGTGCACCTAATTGGGTATAGCTCCGACTCTTGAATCATTTAAACTTCTTTTAAATAATACAAGAGTCTTTTTAAGAGACTATGCTACATTATTTTCCATCAAATTATATTTCTCTCTTCAATTTCTACCAAGAGCATATTTTCAGACCGATCATACGAGTCATAGCTTTATATCTTTTTGAAGATTCATACCAATATCAACATAATCTGCTTAGTTAATTTTAACTAAGAACTGAAATCCTGGTTGATCGGACCAGTTTTTTCCCTATATTCTCACATCGACTTGAGTCTCCAAGGCCTATAATCAGCCGGATGATTAACACCCATATCCTGAGGCATCCATTATCAAAATTGAGTTAGGCAAGATGCAAATTATCTTCGATCTAACTCTTTCATACCGCCCAATAATTAAATTCGACACTATATTTATTCAGATATCTGAAAATTACACATTTTAGACCGCTTTTATTCACAAGAAAGTCCTCATAATCACGTCGACTTATCCTTATGACCGTTAGGTCATAATTGCAAAATCAAGTAATAAATCGTCAATGCTAAATTTAATGGGCTGTAAAAAATGGCCCAATAACTTTTTAACCCCCGAGCCCAGCTCGGATGTCTATAAAAGAAAACGAAGGGTCGACCTAGGTCAAACTCAATCCCGAAATTTCACACGTGCCCACCACATCTCCTTGTTCTTCGAGACATTGCGATCGTACCCCTTCCTTCCCGCATAAACTAATCTCCAATTTCCCTTTTTCGTCCTTCAAGATGGGCAAGAAGAAATCCGCCACCAATCCTTCTTCCCCATCAACCGTCCCTCGCAGATCAGCCTTCCCTTCGGCATTCGGGACTTGGGTAACAGCTAGATTACTGAATCATCTCTCAAGGAGATGGTTCGTGACGGGTACCTTCCCTCGGAACCCATTCCGAGTTGGAGTGCTCCTACTCCTGGCCAAATTCCATGGGGAATAGATGATTCCCAATAGTTAGTGTTCAAATCTTTCTTTCTTCGTGGCCTCAATTTCCCCTACCGTTCTTTTTTTTTAGAGGATTGCTTTTCCTCTATGGGTGGGAGTTGGTAAACCTAAATCCAAATTCCATCCTCCAGATTGCTTTTTACATTCATCTCTGTGAAGGTTTCCTAGGAATCCGTCCCCATTTTAAGCTTTTCTAGTACCTATTTCAAATCCGCCCGCTCCCCACATCAGCCAGCTGTGACATCCCATGTCACGATTAGTGTTAAACATGCAATTAAAACTCTAATGACATCACTAATGGAGCACTAATGCTAATCACCCAAAAAGGAAATCAGGAAAAAGAAAATAAGAAAAATAGAAGAGAAAAAGGAAAAACCTAGATTAAACCCTAATCCTAACCTAGCCCTAAGAGAAATGCAAACATTATAAAAACACCACCCACATATTTTTGCACCACTGCGTTGCTCATGTAAAAAGGTGAATTTACAGCATTTTTACAAAATTTTTGAACAAAGTTTTGAATGCCCAAAAAATTCAAATTCAAATCTGAAATGCCACTGTTTATGAATTTTGTATGAATTTTTGGAAGCAAATTTAGAACTTCAAACTATAAGATGAAAATTAAAGCACATCACGCTGCAGCTCCACATATTTTTGCTTTTTTTTGGAGCAACAGAACTATGAAATTCGTCCAAACTTTCAAACCATAGATTCAAATTTCAAAAATTCGAATTGAGCTCATTGCGCGGTGGGCAATGGCGGCATCGCCCGCCGGTCCGGCCAGCCTGGCCGCTGCCCGCGCGCGTGCCTGCCCTGTCCCGTCGCCACACAAGCCAGGCCCACCTCCCAACCGTCCCTGTACCCGCCGGCCAACAGGAACGGCCGGGAGTAATGGCGCGCCGCCCATGCCGCCGCCCGCTCCGCCGCCGCCCCCCCTTAGAAAAACGGCACGGAGGCCAAGCTCCCATCCTCTCCTTCGCCACAATAATTGCCCAGCTCCCTCCGCTCCTCCCCGCATCGCCAATTCTCCCCCTCGGCCTCTACAGCTCGCGTGCAAGAGGAAAACGCCGCCGCCGTCCGCCGTGACTCGCCATGGCCGCCTCCGCGTCGCACGCTACCTAGGCAAGCTGCGCCCCCGTCTCTCTTCGCCAAATCATGCACAAGGTTCCCCCGTAGCTACCCACCGACGCGCCCCCTCCTCGTGCAGCAAGTCGCCGGAATTGGAGCAACCGCCGCCGCCGTCATTCGGCCCCGCCACCCTCTCCGTCGAGCCACCTCCACGGACCCCCTCCACGCCGCCCGAGCCCACGCCGCCACTCCCCATCGCGAGGTGATGCTCCCACACCAGCTCCCTCTCTCCCTCTCCCTCTCGTGCTGCACGCGCGCCGCCGCCGCACCCCCGCAAGCACCGCCGCTCGCCGCGGGCCGTCTCTCGGTCGTCGCGGACCCCCTTGGACCCCACCAACGTGCTCCCCGCATCACGCGCACCATTCCCACCACCCCTTTTAAATTTGCCCTAGTGGCAATCTCGTAAATAGACCCGAACTTCATTCAAATTTGAAAAATTCATATCTTCCGTTTGAAATGTCCAAAAATTACAAACTAAAATGTTTTGAAACTACAAAACCTACACTTTCATAAAGGTAACATGAGCTGGCCAGATCTGGACGTTTTCATATTTTTACAAAAAGGTTAAAAGTCAATCCATGAAAAATGATCTAGGTCATAACTTTAAAAATATAAATCCAAAGTTAAAGCCACTTGGCCAGGGCCTTTACCTAAGCATTCTTGAATTTCTGGAACTGGAAGATCAACATTTCATTGCATATTCTTCAAGTTATTGTATTTCTTGCATTCTCTGTAATTAATTTTTTAATTAAATCCGTATAAATTATTTTTGCATGCAACTTGGTAATTAATTCCCTCCTGGTACTGTTCATGTGTAGAAAATCCCATGTTAATGTTTGAGCATGTTAAATAATTATTTTTGCAAACCCTAGATCTAATTCCATAAAAGGTTAAATTTCAGCATGTGCATAAATAGGTTTATGCTTCTAAAGGCTATGTTTTTGCATGTTTATGTAATCTTCACTTTCCACAATGTCACATAGCACCTTATGGCAGGATTAGTAAGAAGGTTCCATGTATTTCCGCATGTGTTAATTTTGTTATTAAGTTCTCGAGTTAGATGCATCGTCATCGCATGTCATGATGATCACTCAACCTTAAGAGTCTCATTTACATTGCATTTAAACTCTACTAAATTCTTCTCTTAGATTCTGGAACTACATGTTAACCACGGCATTCCTGTCATGTATTAATCCTTTGCCCATGTATTATTAAGGTTATACTTGTTCATGTCATTAATTTCCTTAAAAGGAACAAGTAATATGTTCATGCTTACTAGGGTTTCACTAAACAAAGCTTTTGATTAACATACTCATACGTGCTCACGCAAACAGCATACATGCATCACCATGTTCATCACCCTTGTGTTGTTGTATTTACGCATTGCATTTCATCTTCTAGGTGACGACGCCGATTTGATCCCGCTGGAAGAGACGATTGCAACACTCAACGCTTGTGAGGCTAGTGCTAACGTCGATCACTCTCAAGGCAAGCCCCGGTGCATTCCTATTATTTTGAAATGTCTTTCTTTTATCGCTATGTTAAGAATGATGAATGTGCATTTAAGTTCTAGGAATTGCTTTGGAAATCCACGTGCATAAATCCCTATATGTCCTATGTAGAGTATGTGTCATATCTCCGATAGAAATGCTATGCTAGGCTTATGGATTCAACGATAGAATGGGGATCTCACTTATGGCACATGATTAAATTCTAACATGGTGAATTGGTTAAAATTTGAGAACACCCCATTGTGGCTCCACGAACAAGTTTGAGTTGTGTACCACATGCATACCTTTCTTATGGGGATTGGTAAACCTATGTAGCTTGTAAATTGTAAAGTGAGCCGGATATCTCACCGACCCGGAGGTGATGTGTATCGCACGGTGGTTGCACGGGTTGAGGACCGTTGGAGAGTACACGGGTTAAGCCTTGGGCGCGTTGTTGAACGGTCGCAAGGGGACGTGTACTCGGGGTCAGTGGCCCCGTGTTTTGCTTTACGATGAACTCGCGAATGGTGGCCATACGTGTTCTTAAATGACGCGTATGTCGTGCATTTGGGTCTTTCCTGCAGGATTAATAATTCGATAATTGTCGCCGTTTCCTCTCGGTTAATGAGTACTACTCGATTCGAGCAGTTCGCAATGTGTAGTAATGTAAAGAGATGGAATAGCTTGCTGTTTTAGATTGAAATACATTTGTATTGCAAATTCTTGTACTGCTAGTATGCTCACTAAAGTTTCTTTTATGCAACAACCCTATTAATTTGGCAAAGTGATAAAAGTGCCAACCTAATTAGCATAGGTGCTATTTATGTAAAATGCCAAGTTAAACCAGTCAAGACCCATGCATGTAGGTGTCGGTCTTAGAAGACCAATTTGATGGGTAAGACTTACGGAGTATGCTAGATACTCAGACTTTGCCACTACATGTTTCTCTACAGGTTTCCCGCAAGCCGGGTTTTGCGATTGTTGTGGTAAGGTTGTGTGGGATGGAGAAGAGCCCAAAGAGTGGACCATTGAATGGGTTCCTAGCTCTCCGACCCATGATGAGTGAGTCATGGCCTAGGCCGGCATGGTTCCTTTAAGTTATCTATGTATCATCGTGTTGTATTTCGCTTCCGCAGTTTATTCGAACAAAGATCATGGTCATGTAAGACTTAAATTCGAACCTAATGTATCTTTTATTCGGAACTCTATGTTGTAATCGAGACTTAATTATGTAACTTGCAAATCGTGGATGTTTGTTAATGTGATGCTATGTATGGTTGCTTCGTCAATCATCTCCCAAGGTGATCCGTACCACACTTAACTATCTTTCGGGATAAGGGTGTGACACGTGATATCGAGCCGACTTGGGATTTGCGTCACGCTAACACTCATTCTAAAAATCATCAACCCCGTTTTTGTGTCACGGTGAGGTACGAGTCTAGATAGAAAGGCCAATATAAGGACTATATAGAATACTGGCAAAACTAACCCCGTGTTATGATTATTTAAATATTTTGCAACTACGGCTTGAGCAAAGGTATGCAATTGTGTGTGGTCAATTTTCGCATAATATTATTGGTGTGACTCGAATACACTCTTATTCGAGAGCTCTCCATATGAGGCGAGGTGACATGGATTTATTTTTGTCTTGTTTCTTTTGAATTTGATGTAATGTTTCTGGAATCCATCTCTTGCAGGTACATAACAACGCTTTAGTTCGTGTAGTATCGTGTGAGAGGTGTGTGTGCCACCGGTGCGCTTGTCTCGATATCCTTATCGGCGGGCGCGGTCTTTTAATTTTGTGAGGACGTACGAAACGACATATTGAGCATCCATCACCTTTGCATATCATTCATCATGTCACACATGTGCATATGAACTTGTTTAAATGGAACAATCATGAAAAATTCGAGCTCATAGTTCATTCTCAGAAAAGGTTGAAAACCGAAACACTAAAATGTGGCAGATTTCTTAACTTTCACAAAAATAAGCATAACTCTCTCAATACTTATCCAAATAAGGCAAATGAGGACTTTCTGGAAAGCTTGTGTTATGCACTACAACAATATTCTAGTCTCAGATCTTGCAAAAATCCGGAACGTAGCTAGAATTGCCTATTACAGAGAGCTATTCTGGAATTCCAGAATGTGTTCCGGTTCTGTCCCTGTCGTAGATCGCTCATAACTTTCAAATGACAAGTCGGATCTAGCTGTTCTAGGATGCTTTGGAAATATTAAGAAATTGTATAAAACTTTTGTAACAAAATAAAAATTTCATTCTGTCCAGAAACAGGAGTAATAGCCGAGTTTCCGTAACAGGTCCAATCTGTCCAGAAAGTTGAACCGTGTTAGGTCTTCTGCGAAAAGTTTTGTTGCTTCTTTTTGCTAAGCTTGTGCCATTCCATCATTCATGCTTTACTTATTAGCATGTTTTGTTGTTGGATATTGAGTTTTGACTTGTGTTTCAAAATTCTCCGACAGATGGCCCCGACAAGCTCATGTTGGACCGTGAGAACCTCGCGCGGCGTGTGCACGAGTTGGAGCAGGAGTGTGCTGCCCTACAGGCCACCCTCACCACCCGCGACGCCGAGCTCACTACTCGCACCGCCGAGCTCGCCGAGCGCACTACCGAGGTGGACACCCTCCGTACGCAGCTCGAGTACAGTGAGGCGGAGCGTTGGAGTTTCTTCGAGCAGCTCCACGACGCCAACCTTGCCCTTGAGGGCAGTGGAGCCGCCGCTCTGCAGGCCACGCTCAATGAGCGTGAGGCCCAGCTTACTGCCACAAATGAGGAGAACTACATCCTCTCCGGTCAGGTGGACGCCCTTCTCGAGGAGAAGGATGAGTTGGAGGTTACTCTTCTAGAGACCGAGGGCGCTAGGGATGCTTTGGAGGGAGACCTCCGGAACGCCCGTGCGACCATCGAGTTCGATGGCTTCTTCGTTTGACGTCGACTTCGCACCCGTCTTCAAGATCCGCTTCGGGTCCCTCGTCTTTGAAGCTGATTCTGCCGGAAAGCTATGCTTGATGAATCTGACTTGTGGCCAGGCCGCAGCTTCGAAGCGCGATCACCTGCCACGGTCGACACCTCACGCTTGAAACCTTGCGGATCCGACGCAGCTTTAGCGCGAATCATCGGACCGCTTACGCCTCACACCGGTACCCGGTCTGCGACGATGAGTAGCTCTTTCGAGCCTGATAATGACTTCGAGGAAGGATCTCCAGCCTTTTTCCAAGTATTCATGACGGGTCCAGCTTCTTCAAGAACTCACTCCCGAGGAAGCCGCCGCTGAAGAGGCTAGGATGGCGAGAGACGAAGCGAATCGCCGCCGGCGCGAAACAAACGGAGCGGATGGGGAAGATCCACCTCCACAACCTTCAGCCGCGAATCATCGCGCAAACGTCGTTGGTACTAGTCGGGCGGGAGGAAGTGTTCTCGCAACCGCTGCGCCCGCTACTGGGCCACTACCGGAGAAGTCCGAAGACCCGGCGGAAACATCGTCAGGATATAACAGCCAACGTGGATGCCGCAGTGGAAGACGCCATCGCTCTTCGAGTAGGGCATTGGAGTTGAGCTCCATGGCGGTCGAATTAAATGGCGCCCGAGTTTTCACGTCGCTAGTCCACAACATTGTGGGGGTAAAATAAATTCTCGAGACAATACCGGAGGAAGTCTTCAACTCAACGCTAGGGCTACAACGCGCTTTGAGTTTGGTGGATGCGGCTGCTTTACAAGCAAATCTGCTTGTCCATGACAGAGCTGAAGCCTCTAGTCGTTCGCGTTCTCACTCGGAGCGGCCTAGAAGAGCCCGGTCTCGAAGGAGCTTCTTCCGGAGGAAGGCTTGGGCCTCGACATACTCCGGTCACGGACAAGCACGAACGAGCTCCGGACCAAGATCTACGCGTACCGCTCAACGGCAATCGTGATGCTCGTAATGTGCTTATCGACCGTCATGCAGAGAGGGCGGAGGAACGCAGAAGACAAGAAGAAGATGAGCGGCGATGGACCGGTCATGTTGATGATCGTCCGCGGGATCCTGCCCCACCCCGCCCACACATAACTAATTCGCCTAGGCATGTGCCGGCTGCTTCGCGCCGCCCCGTGCAGAAATCCTCCGCGCAATGACCACCGAGGGCATGGCAATCGGCATGCTCATCGGGACGACCGGTCAAGAAGATATGATCGACGTGATAACAGAGATCGAAGAGGACGATACAACAGAGATAGGGACGGGGAGCCCCGACGAAATGATAACGACCGTCAAGCGGCGCCTCCGCCTCCGCCTCCTCCTCCACCTCCTCCTACGCAACCTACGGAGCAAGAGAACAACGATCGCCAGGATGGTTCAGGAAACAGACATCAATACGATCGATACTATGCTTACTCCGATGATGATAGGGATCGTAACTACCGACATTACCCTCGTCGGCGCTCTCCGTCACCGGTCTGGACCGGTCTAGAAGACGATGAGTACTCCGTAATCCCAGCCTTCACGCGGGATCTACGCATTTGCAAATACCCCAGGGGATTTAAGCCTGGGGCCATTGACAAATATGATAGCAAAGCGCCTCCTGCTGAGTGGCTTCGCATGTATACTATTGCCATCCGATCAGCAGGAGGGGATACTTTTATGCTAGCTAATTATCTCCCCATGTGCTTGGAGCAGGCTGGACGCATTAGCATCCCTCTATTCAGTTGATCCTTCATGGCCGTTGCTGCAAGCGTTCAGATCATTTTGGAATTCCGATGGACACACGCTCATAACATCTCAAGGAGAGATGGGTTATCCTTTATTGACCATCCAGGATGCTATGGGCCTTCCTATTTCAGGACGTGTCTATGACGAGTACGTGCCTTCTGGTCCAATTACTCATGAAGGAGCTCATGCTCTATTTATGGCGTACACTGAGCTGTGGAGCAGCCGGAGCAAAAATGGTGCTGCAGGAACACCTAGTCCAGTTACCATTGTTGATTGGATTAATTTCTTTTTGCAAGACGATGAGCATATTGAAGGTCATCAAGTTACGCCTCTACCTTCCTCTTGGTATGCTTCTATTGAAGATCCACTTTTTACACGTTTGAATTTTCGTGTGGGTGCTGATGGTGGTCGAAGGCCCTTTTGTGTGTACTTTGCTGATAGGGTGATGGAGTTTAATCACAAGTTTACTAGAATACAATTGCTGGCTGCATTTATCTCGGCATGGTTATGTTATTACTGTGTACCGATTGGTCAAGGAACTTTTATCCGTCCAGAAGTTTTTATGGCTGCTGCTTCTATTGCTCAGGGGATTCGTAGAAGCATTGGGATTGCTAGCATGGCACATTTATACAAAAGCTTGGATGCCATCACCCAATATATTTATGACAATGATTCAGCCAGCGAATGTGAACTATCATTGCCTATTCATTTTGTCATGGGATGGTATGTGTGTTATTGGAAGGCTTTGCCATCAGAGTCCACATCTATCTCCTTCATTACAGATTCTCCTCCTTTTATTACTGATATCTGGAGGGTTTCAGAGATCGATATTAACCTTCAACAGGCACACCACTTATTCCTAGATGCCGATGTAACAACCTGCTCTCTAGAGGCTTTAGACTTTGTTGGTAGACTGAGGGCTAGATTTCCAGAAGGTGCATCAAGCCCTATAGCAGACAGGCGTGGTGTGAAAGGCAACAAGAGGCAGCTGGGAATTTCTGAGGTGGACATGCTAATTAGCAGCAGTGTTGGCGGCGTATCATATCGTCGCTGCCAATCATGCAATAATTCGGTGTATGCTCCTCATGGGTTCAGTCGTATGCATAATTGTGATCAGGCTTTGCCAAACTTTACTATGGAGGGTGTCCTTCGTTATCCTGATGCTGATATGAAAGAAACTGTTGGTGTACTGAACCGCCGTTTGTTGGCTCATTGGCTTCCTCATGGCCATACTTTTGAGATGCAGCCTCAAGGTCGACACTTAATCTGCTCATTCCCATATGTATGTTGGGTTGATTGTTCTTTAAACTTCCTTGCTGAAGCTAGTACTTTCATTAGTGGTGGGACAGCACCTCTAACAGCAATGAACGGCAAGAAACCTGTTTCCCTTGGTACGTTCTTTTTCTCCAACGTATTTCTTTTTACACTTACTTTACATTGTCATGGTTTACTTATTTTTTTTACTTATAGCTGATCACCATGACGTATACACACCTTTGGAACATGCTTCACAACCACCAATCAGTCTTGGGTCTGCTGGGGCAAGCCGGTACCTAAACTTTGATAGTACGAGTGGTGGCCGTATGGGAGATGGACAGCCTGCAGTTTCCCCTGTATTAGCTGAGACAACAAACGCTCCTGCCATGGAACTTGCTACAGATGGTGTGATACCCAAAACCAATGGGCCGAATGAGCCTGCTAATTCATCTATTTCGGCTGACACCGTGAAACCTTCTGAAGTCGCTCTTGCAGCCACTAATGAGGCGACTGAAGCTGCAACGTCTAGCGAGCCTATTGGTTCATCCATCCCGGCCAACACAGTGAAGTCTCCTGAAGTCGACCTTGCTACTAAAAATATGATGTCTGTTACTGTAGCATCAGGTGGACCTATTAGTCCGTCTATCCCGGCCGATGCAGTGAAGTCTCCTGAAGTCAACCTTGTTGCAGAGGGTACTGCGCCTGTGACCTCCATATCGACTAAACCTGTTAATTCATCTATTCCTTGTGTGTCTAGCGAGCCTGCTGCAGCCGAAGTTGCGACACCGCTTGGTCAAGGAAACGAGACCAGCCCAACAAATGTAGATGGTGTTCCAAAGGTTCTTAAGCTTCCTGAGGATAGTAAAGGGAGAACACTCATAACCGCCACAAACAAATCTCAGAGTCGTTTGATTGCTGACACTTATCTGAAAACTCGCAAGAAGCTGGTACAGAAGAATTCAAGGGATCAAGTCTCCACAGTAGAACCTCAGACTACTACAACTCAGAAAACTCGTAAGAAGCTACGGAAAAACATGGAAACGCATGAATCCGCAGCTGCTACAATCGAGCCTGATAATCACGTGACTCTCAGCTCTGCTTCTAAGAGTTTGCAAACGAATGCGGAAGGGCCAGCAGCAAACGCGGCCGCCGCTAGGGAACCTCAAGATCGCACTGCTGTTGCTGCTTTACAGGCTCCCAAGAAACTACCGAAGAACGTGGAAGCTCAAGCATCTGTTACAATTACCATAGCTGCAAGGCCGGCGATTAAGAGAGATATTGATGACGTTGCTAAGGCTCGCAAGTCACGGCAGCCTGACACTGTTATGAAGGCAAGAGACAAACCCTCTAAGCGCAAGGCCACCGTCATGGAGAACACTAGTACAGTCCCTATCAAAAAAGCTCGTGCCTCTACATCTCAAGGTAAAGAATCACTTTTAACCATGTTAGTTTGTTGACTCTGTGCGTATAATCATTTTTTCAACCTAGGCCTTATATTATTTATTGCTTTTAACAGGCTTGGACTGGAGCACTACTGCTCGCTTGGATGAAGTGCAAAGGTCGATTGTGATTGTCGTCGGTCATGACCTTGTCTTCATTTGAGAATGATATCTCATTTACTTCGGGCATGCTATTGGCAATATGGTGTTCTGCCATTGCTGCCTCGTAGAGACTGGGCTTCTCCAAGGCTTTAATAAGAGCTTGTCGAAGTTCAGGCATGAGCACTAGAGCATCATATACACTTAACAAAGTTGGGATACGCTTCAAATGAGCGATAACATTATATTCCACATCATCTTGCTTGGGAGGTGGTTGCGTAGGTGCCCCCTGCTGAGGCACGTGAGCAAGAGCCTCCTTTTGTGGCAAAGCTTTATCTTTCTTGGCTCTATAGAGCCGTGACTTTGGTGGCTCAACCATATCTTTTCCACTCCTCAAGTTCATATTAACTTCTTCCATGGGTGCCTCAGGCAAAGATTCTGCATAAAGCGCGTTGCGCTCTTCTCGCGTTAAAGCCATCTCGTCTTCGGACTCATTTACATCTCCATTAGTACTTACAGTATTACACGGGGCAATGTTTGAGGTCGGAGTCTCCGTTTCAGTCCCAATTTCAGTTACCGATTGAGATGGCTGCCCCCATTGCTTTGGAAAGAACTGTCCTAGTGTTGGCAGTAGAGTCACTCGAGGAAAAGATTTGTTTCCTTCTGAACGAGGGACAAACCTAGGTGGCATTCGTCGTCGACTAGGGTCTACCCTCTGATAAAATGGAGGAGTGGATAGATCTGAATGATGGCCACGTTGATAGCTCTTTTGAGGGCGCCTCTGTCTTGCCCATTCCCACGACTCATCTCGAGAATTGGAGGTCAGCGAAGAAGCTTGAAATTTCTGTAGTTGACGCTCAACCTGGAGAAACGGAACCCAATGTTCATCCTCATCTAGGGGAATTGTGTTGTTCTCCAAAATGGTCACAACATTAGCTGCCTGCTAATTTTGGTTGATGGCTTCAGGTTTGAGCGCTAACTTTCCTTCATCGACCGTCCTTTGTAGCCACTCTTTGAAAGCTATACAATCCTCAATTTTATGACCCACATATCTATGGTATGGGCAATACAATGGATTATCATCCATGCCTACTTGATCTGGTCCTGATGGATTAGGAAGTGTGAGCAAGTCCTGCTCATTCATTTGCTAAAAAAGACTCTTGACGAGGTCCCGTCGAAAAATGTACTGTTTGTTAAGCATTTCTCGAATGTTGGGGCGTTTATTGCCTCTTTGTGGTTTGTTTCTCGCACCCAACATAGGCACCACATTAGTTTCATTTGATTCGGCTTTGGGCTTGCTCCCATTGTTCACCAGTTTAGATGAAGGGTTGAACTTTCTATTGCCCTCATTGTTTCCCGTGTTCCTGTAGAGCTCCATTATATGTGGTGCTCTTTCAAACTCCATTTTAGTAGCCGTGACAGCCTCACCGAGGGAGTTGAATGTTTTTGGGGTGCGCCTAGATACGGCCACCAACCAATGCTGTTGCATCCCATGAATGCACATCTGTGTTGCATCCTGAACATGCATTTCCCTAGCAAGACGCACATAATTGTTCTGAAAGCGGATTATGTAATCTTCAATTTTCTCATCACGCTTTTGTTTGATCTGAGATAGTTCTAGGATGGACACATCCTTGTTAATTCTAATGAAATGAGACTTGAAAAGCTCTTTCATACCAACCCAATTGCGCACGGATCCGGGAGGAAGACGACTATACCAATGAAATGCGGCACCCATCAAGGAGTGTGACATCCCTTCCGGGACACCCAGGAATCGGTACAGAGGGACACTCGACGAATCGAGTTACAACAGAAACATCATCTCATACAATCCAGAATATATACATCTTGGTATAATACAACCAGGTTTTCAAAATACAAACATTCGTGCAGCGGAAACATAACATTATTGAAGTTTAACATTCTACGAGTATTTTAGCGGAAGCTTGCATTTTATACAACCAAAAGGCTTCTAAACGATCAATGTGATGTATCGAGCCCTTAGTACATCACGGTCCTCCCTCTTCACGGCGTGGGGATACGTTCCCATTGAAGGGAGCCTCCCTCGGGACACTCGCTCCTCTTCCGGAAAGCTACCATACAAGTCGTGGTAGTACGACTCATTCTCCGAAAGATAACGAACAAACCCTAAGTATTCTAATACTCAGCAAGACCGACCTGTCAACATGGCACGCTAAGGCCGACGCCTAGTATGCAACGGCTTTCCGGCTGTGGGGTTTACTCCTTTGCGAAAACAGCATAAAAGGGTGGATCCTTGCTTTTAATTTTTTAGCTCAACATTAAGTTCATTAACCTTGGTATTTGCAGGCTATTACTATTGCAATCAAGTTTGCAAGACAAGATAAAATAGATCAATTATTCCTTTCCTCTCTCATCTTCAGCTTCCGTATTGTTTACTACGATGTGACGAGCTAAACAAGCGGTACTCATTACTACGAGGGACGGCGATTCGAATTGATTTATTCCAGCTGGCAAAACCCGACTACACGACGTATACGCACCACACTCGGTCGTATACGACAACTTTTCCCGCTAGCACTCGACGGAAGACTAGCCATTTCCAACTCCTCCGGGAGTATGGCGACTCTACGACTTCCCTTGTGGCCGACCCATCTCCCTCCCGTGAGACTATCCTCTCACTAACAGCCGGCAAAATGGAGCTGGCTACGCTACATCTCTCGGGACGATAGGGTACATCAGCTTGCTAGGCCCATGATACCAGCATGTAGTACGGTACGTTCAAACTTGTCTAACTAAGCCGACAACGGTACGGTCGTTGACCGACTTAGACGGGGCTACCACCTTGCAAGACCTCATCTCGGTCTTGCCCTTTCTCCTACGGGGCCCGTCCGGTCACAACTTCGTTAACACTCTCTTCATCTTAGTGTCAACACAATAACCCTTAAAGCCTCCATGCTTTAAGATTCCCTAAAACATCTACCGTTGCGACTATGAATTAAGCTTAGCTTCTATTGAGCTACATGTACTAGTATAGAATAAACAAACGAAAACCTACCATACCGCAACTAGGGTATTAATCATTTCCTAACACCTAATGCACAAACATAACCGAACTATGTGATAAAATAAAATAATTAAAAACATAGGTAGGATGCACCGGGCTTGCCTTGATACAAGTCGGGGTTAGCTTCCCCGATGTGTGGGTGGACTTCGAGATTCCCGTCTCCCGACTCGACCTCGGTGGAACCTCGATCACCTCAAGCACCTAGGGCGACCAACAATGCGTCGCGAATCACAACCATGTATGCATGATATGATTATGCAAAAGTTTTATTAATTATGTTCCTCAACTAATAATTAGTGATTAATTATATTCATAATTAACAGTTAATAATTAACATTTAATCATTCATTATGTTTGTTAATTAACAAATCATAATTAAACATGTTCATGAATCAAAAATTAACAATTGTTTATGCTTACTAAGAAATGCTTAATCATGGTTAGTAATTATTAATTAATCAGGGTCCCTAATTAATTAATACTTAATTATGTTCATTAATTACTAACTACTTTGGTTCAGTAATTAATAATTAATTCTGTTTATTAAACAATAATAAATCATTATTTAAATGACATGTGATAATAGGATAATACATTGGAACCACATGAAATGATAATGTTTAAGTTTAATTTTGGAAAAATAAATTTCATAATTATTTTTGTCTGCAAGTATCTTCTTCATTTAATTAAATTATTTTCTTACATTAAACATTTATCTATAATAAAATAATAGCTTTTCTTTAAACAAAGAATGTGATTAAATACTATCTATGAAATAAACATACTCAAAATAGATATTTTATTTCATAAACAAATAGTTCTTATTTTTCTCGAGTCTAACAAAATTTATTTCACATTTTTCCGATTTTTATTGAATTTCATACGAATTTTCAAAAAATTGAAATACGTTATGTGCCACACGCCGAGCCACGAGTGGGCCACACCAAATCCCCACATGGCCACACGCGATCCCGCCGTCGAGCCAAACCTCGACGCGAGGCCACTAACCTACGCTACTCAATGCGGCGAACCCGATGGTGTGGATGGAACAGCATACGCTCGGCCGGAAACTTGCCGGCGGCGAAACATAGACGCGGCGGCGCTCCGCGCAGGTGCGAGCTCGCCCGAGTGCCCAAAAATTGGGGAAAAATGGACGGTGAGCTTGCACGGAGCATGAGCAAGCTCGTAATAGGGTTCTAGGAACTTAAGCACGGCCGAGAGGGGTGGCTCACCGTGCGTGTGGCGGAAGACGGCGACCGGACTCGAGGAAGATGACGATTTTGCGATGACTCGCGGAGCAAACTCGCGGTGAAGTTAACAATCAAGAGGAGCACTCCCTTGCGCATCATTGAAAAGAAGAAAGAAGACGAATGGCTCACCACAGCTCACGGAATTGAGGAGGCGGCGGAGGAACGACGGTGAGGTGCCGTTGGGGAGGATGAGCTTGCCACGACAGAGCAAGACGGCTCAGTGCGAATGAACGGCTTGGGAAGCTTCACAAGGCCGTTGCGGAGCTCCGGATGGTGCTGGTTCGGACGGGGAGTGGCTGGGGTGTGCTGCCGGCGTGGAGAACAGAGGGCACGGCAATGGCGGAGGTGCGAGAGGAAATGAGAGAAAGGGGGAGATAAGTGTGGTCGGGGGGGGGGTTATCTTGCCCGAGAGGCGGTGCGGCAAGCAGCCTGTGCAGCTGCTTGCCCGGCAGCCCTGGCCGGAGGCGGTTCCTACCGCGGGCGGCGCTGAGCGCGGGTGAGAGAGGAGAGAAAGAACAGAGGCTGGCCCGTAGGCCGGGCCCGGTAATTTTGCGAAACACCCATGGCCTTTCGCGTAATTAAAAACTAAGCTTCCCGTGCTTAGAAAATTCCCCAAAAATTTAGGGGTGTAAAAGGAAGTATTTTAGGCATTTTTCCTATTAAGTCGAGGTTAAGATTCCAAATTATTTTCGGATTGAAAATTCATAGATAAATTAACAAAAGAAGCCTTGTTAATTTCTTGTAATTATTTTTACCAAGCAAAATAATTTCAGGGAACTTTTATAAATCTTTATTTATGATGTTTGAGCAATAGAAAATGTTAAACACATTATTTCCTCTTATTTAAATTCTTTTTAAGCATTTCCTTTAATCTTTTAGCTAGTTTGATATTCTATGTGCATTTTCTTAACACAAAATTTGATAACTTCATACATGCAATATGATGAAATGCTCATGATGACATGAAATGCATTTATTTCTAAGAGTTGTTACAAGGAGGCTGTGTCACCGCATATTGCCTCGAAATATGCCAAATGCTCGTTGCCGTGGAAGGGTACCTTGTCGTGCCTCGACTCATATGGCTTTTGAACTTCATCATCTACTTGCTTAGGGCCTTGATCAGCCATCATTTGCTTTATTTTCTGGGTTACAATGTCTTCAGCAATATCATGATAATCTCTCAGTGACCGGACTGGTCCCCCTGAAGTGTTTGGTGATGTTGGTGCAACAAATAAATTATGAGTTGTCGTTCTCTCGGTTGTGGGGATTTGTTCAACGTCTTGAGTTTGTGGGCGCTCCCTAGACATGGCCGCTTCAAATTCTGCGACTTGTGGGTCAATAGTCTGAGCAACACCAGGTTGAGGACCTTGGTTTGTAGTGAAAGTTGACATGATCGCCATAAGTTGCCTCATCTGGGACTTTAACTCATAAATTTCTTTGTCCCGCATCCTTTCACGCTCCATAGAACTAAATGTAGAAGTCCCTTGCCCGAACAGTTCAAAAGCATTTGTATGCTGACCTGTTGCAAGGGCCGAGGGGATGTCACTAAAATCGACTGGCCTCTTGTCATGATTTTGGGCACCATCACCTTGATTGTCTTCATTAGTCATATTGACTAGGGCAAGGTTTGCGCCCAACCTGTCCTCTTGGTTAGACAAGATTGAGGGTGCGATTATAGAATATCGCGGGGAATGTGAGAGCGCTTCCAAGGACTCTGAGAATTCGCTTCCTGTAGCCTCGCTTTCAGAGCTGGGCACATCATCTCCTGAACCTGCTTGGTTTTCTGATAAGTGCTGTCGCGCTTTGATTTTCAGACGAGTATCGACTCCGGGCCTATCGGCAACTTGTTGCAGCGAGTGTTCATTGGTTGGAAGCTGTGAGATGATGTCTCTACGGCCAGGGCGATAAGGTGTTGCCCTATTCTTTACTGTTTGACTTCTCCCATTAACCGGTAGGCACTGTGCTGTGGGGGAATGCGACGTCATTCCATCACTCTTTGCAAGGACTACTGTTGGATTAGGCACAATCTTATCTTCTAAGGGGTATGTGAGTTCTTGGGTAAGGGCAGGTGGCTCCCAGTCTGGGTCTGAGTCTTGAACTTCATCCAGCTCTACGATACTGCACATCTCCACCTCTTTGGTTGCTGCTTTATTTTCGGACCCCTCAGATGGTGTATCATACTGCGTGGAAGAGCTAGCATTTGGCTGCTGGACAAGGATTTGGGAACCTTGACCATCCTTATTTGCAGGGGCTTTTTGCTCGTCTACTTGCATGGGATCACGAACAGGCGACTGAGCTTTCCTATTTTGTCTGGGTATATCCGTCCATCTGCACGCACACGCACTTCTACATGCCTTAAGAATATGTCTTGAAGCTCACAATACATAGCTTGGTGACTTCTTCTCCGCCTGTCTCGCCTTTGTAGGCTGGTTGATGGGCCGTACCATCCTCTTGGACGTGACAGGTGCGCCATTCGTAATGGTTGATCTTGATATTGTACAGGTCTTGGCGCGAACGGACGTGGCGGGAGCGATGCTGGTACATTGTTTTGGATTTGGTTTCGTGGCACGTATACTTGCCGCTGGATTGGGCGATTCTCTTGACGCCGCAGCCAGTGGTTCCACTGCGGTGGTACATGCCATTCCCTCGGAGGAAGGGGCAAACTTCTTCGCGGAACCCAAACTTGACGAAGTTGTGGAGGCCGCTGACGCTGGTCAATGAAGCGAAGCCTCATTCCATCCCGAGCACGGGAACTCTCAGCAGGTCTTTCTTGAGGCTGCAAATGCCTCCTTAACCCATCCATTTCAGTTTGTAACTGTTGGAGCTCCGGTTGTAGTTGCTAGCGTTTGGAGCGGGCACTTCATTAGGCAACGCGGCAAACTGATTTCCCTGTTCAGCGGGGGGCCATTCTTCGCTGATATGTGAAGGCAAGTCACCCAATTGCTTGTAGAAAATATTCTTGCCTGGTTATGAAGACCTAGCGGGAAGAACTTTTTAGGAAAATGGCACCCTTGAAGCTGCTCTGATAGCACTTTCCTGATCAAGGACTTGGCCTTAATAGGGTGATCAATCCATTCTTCAGAAAATAGGCCATCACTTATGTCTTCCTTCACGAACCAATCATCTGCTAAGGTCTTCTCTGGAGTGAAACGAGCAACTATCTGTGCCCGGAGCTTCTTCGTCTTGGCACACTTTCTGCGGTAGTTGCGCATCGGGTGACGAAGATGTGCACGTTTTGCCTCCGCTATTTTCAGGCGGAGGTCATGGCTGACCTCATCCAACTTCTGGAGTATTGGCTCTGATGACAACTTGGACGTATTGACTGCCTCGTCCTTCTTGTCATTAACATCAGCTTTCTTTAGGAATTCCCGTGCCTCACTCATGAGGGCACAACGTTCTCTCTTAGCCTTGGCATGTGCACGCTTGCAAGCTTTCTTTGACTTGATTGGCTCCAAATAGGCCTTGTTGCAAACGGAAAATCCACGTGTCGGTGGAAACAAGACGAACTTAAGCACAAAAGGGACGGGGCTATCAGCTGGGGCAGGTTCACCTACAAAAGGCATGCCTCCGGTCAGCCCTTTTTTGATATATAATAATCACTGTCAATGTATACAAATTGTTTTTGAGGTTTCTTGAGACGACGATGACGACCATCATAGCATAGCAAAGATGGGAGGAGAACCAGGTCCCACCGGGCGTGCCATTTTGTTTCGCGAAAGAGAAACACTCCGGGGAAAGGGAGTTGCCCTGGGGAAACGTACGTGTGGTACTAATTCCCACTGAGCGTGCCATTTTATTTCACGAAAGAGAAACAGTCCGGGGAAAGGGAGTTGCCCAGTGGAAACGTACGTGTGATACTAATTTGCGCAGACGTGCCAGTATACATTCGTATACAAAATAAGTAAATGTGTCATAAACACAAAAAGAACACAAGTAGGGAAATATTGCTTTATTCATTCATCATAGAATTACAAAATACAATTTCCCACATTGTATAATAATATTGCAGCAAGTGACGTCTAAATCAGATGATTGTGTGGCTTCCTGGTTCCCGTTGCCTCGTGAGGCCCTACGGTTAATTACATCTGCAGCGTTGGGCCGCAGAACACCTCCGATTAAGCTATGCTGATGGTCGTCTTCTCGAAATAAAGTAAGAGTCATCTCCAAATATGCAAAAGCACAAGTTAATAAAAAAGGTGAAGTGTTAGAGCCCCGTCGGCGTCTAACAAAGTGTATCCCGCGTTGTCGTGCGGATTCCCATGAGGAAGTCTCGGATAAGTGTTCGGCCTCGTGGGTCGCGGAAAAGAAGTGTCCAAGCCTCGTCGGTTAAGGACGAGATGAGTCTTCACATGGTTCACCAGCCTTGACGGCGAGGAAAATGAACGTTTTGTGGTAGGAATGAACTTGTACTCATGCGGTACTTAGGAGATTTCTCCGTCTTTTAAACATCTGAGATTATACATCAGTCTTGCACTGTATCAATTAGCCATGTGTGCTTGGCATCGTTATCCGAGGATATGCTAGTTATGTCATGCTAAGTGACAGGCCACCGGTTCAGGCCATCTAGCTGGTTAAATCAATCCAGAGATCTTCAAAGTATTAGTAGGCTGACGACTCTCTCTGCATGATGCAAATATTTGATGACGAAATCACGTATGTAATGCTTGAGTCATGCGGACTTATTCTATTTACTTGCTCGCTAGTATAATGCACTTTGCACAGGGGCATCTATACATGGTTCTCCCGTAAGAACATTTTGCTTCTTTATTCATTGAACTTTGCATTGCCAGGAATGTTAGGCTAGAAGATTGCTCGTATCACCGGCGTGCCTTTGCCACACATATATAACTCAATGACACACACGTGCATATTCTTCCCTGGTGTGTACATATTTTCAAGTCAACCGGCCATTGGGCTCCGGCCTAGGTGAATTTGGACTTTGCCAATCGAAACAACACACTTATTTTGATAAATGCATGCTGTGATTCGTCAAATACGCATATTGCCGGACTATAGGTATAGGAGAGGTATTTGTACGGTTCCTGGGCTGCCTTGCAGGCGTTATATTTGGCTCATGGGCTTTCTTTTATTTTAGCATAAATGGGCCCCTATATCATTCCATAATCACACAACTCATACGTAGATTAACGATGTTAATTGGGCCGGATACATCGTGTCAAAATCACATCATACACAAACAATTAAAATGTTTATCTTCAATTGATAAAAGTTTGGCTTTAAAAAGACAATTTAAAAACCCTTTTCTTGTATGCAAAAGCCTATTATTTTCTAAATTTAATTAATTAATATAGATTATATTTTGGCTGAAATGCATGCATGTTGACTAGTTACATTTGGTCTTTATTGTGTGAAAATTTCATTTGAAAATTCGAGTAGAATTTGTTGCTATTTAGTTTGCTACTAGAAATAGAAAAAGAAATAAAACCCTCGACTGGCCATGGGCCGAATTTCATCCCAAGGCCCAGCTCCCTCCTCTCTCTTCCCGGCCTCGCTCCGCTTTTGGCCTGCTCCGACCCGCAACCCGCACACAGCCCAGCCTAGGCCCCCGCAAGCCCACAAGTCCAACCGTAGCCCGCCCCGGCCCGTGCCTAACCCTAGCCCGGCGTCCCACCTCCGTACGCCGTCGCCGCATGCCATCCTTGGCGTGTGCGCTAAGTTGCTTAGGGTCCCGCGCCCTATAAAAGGAGGCCCCCGCACCCGCGCGCTCTTTTCCCCCATCCCACCGCCGCGCACGCCTCCGCATCGCCCTACACCGTCGCCGCCATCACCGCCGTCCTTCGAGCACCGACGCGAGGCCACCATACGTCGTTCGGGACCCCGACGACCCTACACCAAGATCCGCGACGCAGCGCCGCCCCCGCCGGTGCCGTGCGACGCCAATCCGACGACCGGAGCGCCTCCCCAACGCCGTCGAGCGCTCCGCCTCCACCTCGCCACCGCAGGCCCGCCTCCGGCCGCCTCCACCCCCGCGAGACCCCTAGGTGAGCTCGCCACCTTCTCCTCTCCCTCCTAGACCAATCGTGACGAGAAACGAGGCCCCGTAGCACGAGATCGAGGAGCTCCGGTGAGCTCCCATGGAGCGCCACCGCGCCTTGTTAGCCGTCGACGACCCGATCCCGGATGGAGAAATCTTGGCCGCTAGATCTAGAGCCCACGGTCCGGATTAGAACCCCGAAGGGGTATGAGCCCCGGTGCACGGTGGACCCGTGGACCGGAGAATTCCCCGTGGTCCACCGGACCATAGACACGGTCCACGTATTTTCCCAATTTATTTAATTCGTTTAAAACCGATAAATCGGCAATTTTACAATTTAGGCCCCCGACGTCCAATAAAATATCGCTTAGGTCCCGACACTTTTACATAAGCTCCCCTTAATTTAGTGTTATTTTCGTTTTAGTCCCTCGTTCGGCGCTAGCACGGTGCCTTTTGCAAATAGACCCCTGTAGTTTATTTAATCACATCTAGGCCCTCCGTTTTTACATAAACACCTTATTTTTAGTTTAATTATGTTTAAGCCCCTGGTTCCCGATTAAATGGTATTTTTACAAATAAACCCCTAAAGTTATATTTATTTATATCTCGATCCCGCACTTTTACAAAAACAACCCTAGGTTTTTCTAAATTATATTTCAGCCCGAAACTATTACATTTTAGTCCCTATACTTTTTGGAAATTACGGATAGGTCCCTCGATCTGGCTATAATAAATAGGCCCTTATAGATTTGTAAATTAACGATTAGGTCCTTCTATTCAACCATAGGCTTTATTTTAAAATCTGTTTTAATCTCCGCCGCATGCTAGGACAATATAATTTGCAAATTAGCCCTTGTAGTCCGTTAAGTTTACGAGCGTATATTTTGTGACTAGGTAAATTTACACGCTAGCCCTCTAATTCTATTGTTAATTACGTTTATGTCCTTTATTTTGTAAAAGCCACCCTAGCCTTCGTTTTAGGTCTGTTTTCGACCTAACCTTTTTCATTAAGGCTTTTATTTAATTGTTAAACTATTTTTAGGTCGTTGAGCCATATTTATTCCAACGCTTTAGCTATGGTCTTTTACAGAAACACCCCTACCCTTTTATTAAATTACGTTTCGCCTCTATTTTCTCAAACCACATTAAATCCATTTGCAAAATGAACCCTATTTTACCCTTTTGCAAAATGAACCCTGGTGTTTTATAAACTTATTTTTTTAGACCTTAACCTTTTTACACTCTAGCCATTGAACTTTTCCATATTTACAAAATGGTCATTAATTTGCCATTTTTACGTTTTAAACCCTAGATGTTTAAATGCTCATAACTTTTCGCGCGTAACTCCGATTAGGTCGATTCTTGCGCTCACGGGATCGTAGCGACGTGTAATATTTATTAGTATTGTTTTCACAGTCATTAGGTATTATTTGGTGTACTGTTTCTTAGTTTGCTTGTATGCTTGTTTCTTGCATGTTTGTATCGGTGTCACGTTATATAGAAGAACGTACTTTTCGAAGACCTCGGGAGCAAGACTTGAAGACATGAGCAGCAGGAAAGGGAAACGAGACAAGCATCCTTGATGCACATTGCGCCTACATTCTTACTTTCTGAATTTACATTTCATGCATTGCAGTTTAATTTGAATCCTATTTGTGTCATACCCTGTTCTATAATCTACCTTGTCGCCTTGGTTATGGTGTAGTATGTTAGTATGGGTACGTCATTGCTAGTTGCTTATAATAGGGTTCAAGCTAAACTAATGCTAATCTTGATTAATTATCCACTTGAACATAATGATCATGAATCGGGAATGCTTTTTAGCAACATGGAACTTAGGTGATTCCGACAGGAGGATGTGGATGATGGTGCGGGAATGCACATGACTAGTTGTGGTACTTGTTGGATTGTGGTAGTACCTGTTTGGGATCATAGACTTTCGCACAAAGCACAGGACCGGTTCTTTGAGCGGTTCTTGGAGCGGCAATCCAAGACTTTCGCACAAAGCACGGGGCTAATAATGGGTGGGTAAGGTTTAGTACCTAGGTAACTTCCTAGTTTTGCGGGCGTCGAGGAAGGATGAAGGAAGAAGGTGTCTTCCGGATTCGGGCAAGGAAAGGCGAGTACTTGAAGCCACGGTGCAAGAGGGGGCCTCCGGGTGATGCGTCACTTTTACGGCGGTGAAACCTTAGCATGGGCGTTTTGCAAGCTGGGAGGTCCTTTGAAAGACGTTACGGTGACCTCTTGGCCTCACACCTAAGGAAGTGTGCTGGTATAATGGACGTTTTAGTCACCGACGGGTGATGGAATCACCGACCTGTGGGTAAAGTTGTGCCACCTCTGCAGAGTGTAAAACTGTTATAACAGCCGTGTTCACGGTCACGAACGACCCGGATCCTCACGAGAACTAGAGGGCATGGACTGGTGGAGTAACTCGTAGGTTGCTACAGGCGGGGTAACCTGTAGTGTGGTTTTCTACGAGCAGGGTAACCTGTAGTGTGGTTTACTACAAGCGGGGTAACCTGTAGTGTGGTTGGCTACGGGAAGGGTAACCTGTAGTGTGGTTTGCTACAGGCGGGATAACCTGTAGTATGGTTGGCTACGAGCGGGGTAGCCTCGTTGTGAGGTTTGCAGTGGTTGACAGGTGGGGTAACCTGTTGGTTCATATTCACTTAATAAATAGGTGGCTCTATTTTACTTGACTAGTGTAGGTGCTTTCTATGTTGCAAACCATATGTTAACCTTCCTTTCATTCAGCTTGCATGTCATATATTCCCACACTTGTTGACTACGACATGTCCTCACTCTTGCTATTTCCCTTTTGCTATCAACTACTGCTGCTCGGAAGACGGAGAAGACCACCGATGAGAAAGGTCTAGGCGTGCGAATCTCCCGGTCGATTGCCTCGTGGTGTTATGGAGTCCTCCGCTAGCGTATATTTGTATCTAGTCCCTTGAGACAATATCGATGTAAGTATTTGATTTAATAAAGACATTGTTCTTTTATCACATTAATTGTCCTATGTGCGTGAAAACTTGTTCCCGGGCACACATACGGATGCATTCGGTTTTGGTCGTTAAAACCGGGTGTGACAAGTACTCATCACCGTATGCTCATGTTCCATAATTTACTTATATTATTCCTTTCCATATGAGTTACACATGCGACAATAGAGATAGATCCATTTATGTCTATGATTTAAAATGGAATAATTTATTTATATTAAATATTTATCTCTGTACGTTAATGTGACTGTCACCACAAGTATGCATGTTATCTTGTTCATGTCAAGCATTTATTGATTCTTATAGGTTCACATAGCAACATTGCTAGGTTTTATATAAAAGAAGCTTTACTTGTTTGTGCTACGAGTTATTATTTCATGCATGAGTTTGAGTATTTTAATTTATCCATCAGCATGACATGATCACGAGCATTGCATAATCGTTCATGTTTATGAATGAAGCTCTATGCATCTCCCTTGTATGCATTTATGCTTACGCAACGCATTTCATTCAATTAGGCAACGAAGGCGAAGTGAACGCTTCGGAGGAGACCGGTGTTAATCTTAATTTCAGTGAATCTACTAACTACGATCAAGCCCAAGGCAAGCCCCGGTGCACTCCTATGTTTTAAAAGTCTTCTCTTGTAATCACAATAATTAAGGATATTATATTGTGCATTAAGTATATGACCTATGTAGCCTATGTAAGTCACCCCGATAGGAATGCTATGCTTAGAATTATGTTGGAGTCGACGATATGATCCGGACCACTTGGATAAGTTTATACTACACTTGTGGTTGAAAATGGCTAAAATTGAGAACCTATCGTTGTGACTCCGCGAACAAGTATTGAGTTGTGTACCAAGTGCATACCTTTCTATGGGGATTGGTAAACCTATGTAACTTGTGAGTCATGGAGGGGGGACGGATACCTTACCGATCCACAGGTGATGTGTAAGTAGGGCGGAGGTTGGGTTAGAGGACCGCTGGAGGGTGCATGGGTTAAGCCTTGGACATGTTGTTGAATGTGTTGTAGGGGGACGTGCACTCGGGATCGGTAGCCCCACGCCACACTCTATGATGAACTCGTGAACGGTGGCCATACGTATTCTTAAATGATGCGTATGTCGTTTGCTTGGGTTTTCTCCTACAGGATGTAAATCGATATATATCTCCGCCCATCTCGTGGTTAATGAGTCCCACTTGATTCGAGCAGATTACAATGAGTAGTAATGTGAGGATAATAATGATACTTGTTGTTATCTATTGTTACATATTTGTATTGAAAAATTCTTGTTGTTAGCAATGCTCACTAAAGTTTTGTTTATGCAACAACCATATTAATTTGGCAATGGATAAAATGTTGCATAGAATATAAGAGGTACTGTTTTATGCAATTTATACCAAGTAAACCCGGTCAGCCCCTGGATGTTAGGTGTCAGTTTTAGATAACCTTTTGACGGGTAAGACTTGCGGAGTATGTTAGATACTTAGGCTTTGCATAATTGTTGTTTTCAGGTTTTCCTCAAGGAAATTATTGAGATTGTTGTGGCAAGGTTGTGTGGGAAGGTGAGGAGCCCAAAGAATGGTCTATTGAATGGGTTCCTAGCTCACCAACTCACGAAGAGTGAGCCATGTTCTTGGCCGACATTGTTTACTTAGCTATCTATTTATCATCGAGTTTATTTTATCGCTTCCGCACTTTACTTCAAACTGAGAACATGTTATGTAACTTAAATTTCAGAACCTATGTACTCTTTTTAATTCGAATCTAAGTTGTAATAATGCACTTATCAATGTAAAATTGTAATTCCTGTATGTTCGTGTGTGTGATGCTATGTATGGTTGCTTCGTCAACCATCTCCCAATGAGATCCTGAGGGACATCAATCAATTCTTCGGGATAGGGGTGTCACATCTGGTATCGAGCAAGTCGGGATTTGCATCACACTAAGGAACATTCTAAAACTCGAAAACCACGTTTTATGATACGGTGAGGTACGAACTAGAAAAGCCTACATAAGGATGACTTTAGAATGGTGGCAAAGCTGACCTTGTGTTATGTTTGTTTAAATACTTGCACCTACGGCCTCGTCCACGAAGGTACGTGATTGAGTGTGGTCAATTTATGCATAATATTACCTGGTGTGACTCGAATACACTCTTATTCGAGAGCTCTCCATGTGAGGCGAGGTGACATGGATTTATTTTTGGCTTGTTTCTTTTAAATTTGATGTAATGTTTATGGAATCCATCTCTTACAGGTACGTTAATCACGTTATTATTTCGTGTAGAAAATGTGTGAGAGGTGTATGTTGCCACCGATGTCTTGCCCGATATTTATATCAGCAAGGGTTGTTTCAGTTTTATTTTTGTGAGGATGTAGGAAACGACATGTTGAGCATCAATGATTCATGCATTCGTCATAATCATAGCACATGAATTTCTTCAAACTCAATTGAACTAAACAATAATGCTAAACTGGTCAAATAACTCAACCGTTTTCGAAAAGTTCAAACCGATAGCTTCCTGTTTTCAGAAATCACCGGTTTTTTTAAAAAAATGGGCATATGTAACCGGTTATGTCTCGAAAGATAGAGATAGAGTCTTCGCATATATAATCCATGTAATCGACTAGGACGCTGCATGTAACCCTAGCTCTCCCGGATATATAAGGTGGAGCAGGGACCCCCGAAAACTACGAGATCTTGCAATTAGCAATCTGCTAAAGGTAATACATAACACACAGGACGTAGGGTATTACTCTCCATCGAGAGGCCGAACCTGTCTAAAATCACGTGTTCTTGTGTGTTTCTTGTGTTGCACCATCGAATTCCACGCTCGTGAGGGACCGGGTAGTTCTGATGCCGAGTTTAAGACTCGACATTTGGCGCGCCAGAAGGGGTCCCGGCGAGTTCCCAGCGAGTTCGATGGCTTCTTCGTTTGACGTCGACTTCGCACCCGGCTTCAAGATCCGCTTCGGGTCCCTCATTTTTGAAGCTGATTCTGCCGGAAAGCTATGCTTGATGAATCCGACTTGTGCCCGGGCCGCAGCTTCGAAGCGCGATCACCTGCCACGGTCGACACCTCACGCTTGAAACCTTGCGGATCCGACGCAGCTTTAGCGCGAATCATCGGATCGCTTATGCCTCGGACCGGTACCCGGTCTGCGACGATGAGTAGCTCTTTCGAGCCCGATAATGACTTCGAGGAAGGATCTCCATCCTTTTTCCAAGTATTCATGACCTGTCCAGTTCTTCAAGAACTCACTCCCGAGGAAGCCGCCGCCGAAGAGGCTAGGATGGCGAGAGACGAAGCGAATCGCCGCCGGCGCGAAACAAACGGAGCGGATGGGGAAGATCCACCTCCGCAACCTTCAGCTGCGAATCATCGCGCAAACGTCGTTGGTACTAGTCGGGCGGGAGGAAGTGTTCCCGCAACCGCTGCGCTCGCTATCGGGCCACTCGCCGGAGCGATCGAAGACCCGGCAGAAACATCGCCAGGATATAACAGACCAACGTGGATGCCGCAGTGGAAGACGCCATCGCTCTTCGAGTAGGGCATTGGAATTGAGTTCCATGGCGGTCGAATTAAATGGCGCCCGAGTTTTCACGTCGCTAGTCTACAACATTGTGGGGGTAAAATAAATTCTCGAGACAATACCGGAGGAACTCTTCAACTCAACGCTAGGGCTACAACGCGCTTTGAGTTTGGTGGATGCGGCTGCTATGCAAGCAAATCTGCTTGTCCATGACAGAGTTGAATTTCTAGTCGTTCGCGTTCTCACTCGGAGTGGCCTACAAGAGCCCGGTCTGAAGGAGATTCTTCCGAAGGAAGGCTTGGGCCTCGACATACTCCGGTCGCGGACGAGCACGAACGAGCTCCGGACCAAGATCTACGCATACCGCTCAACGGCAATCGTGATCCTCGTAATGTGCTTATCGACCGTCATGCGAGAGAGGGCGGAGGAACGTAGAAGACAAGAAGAAGATTAGCGGCGACGGACCGGTCATGTTGATGATTGTCACACCCCTATCCCGAAAGATAGTTAAGTGTGGTACGGATCGCCTTGGGAGATGATTGACGAAGCAACCATACATAGCATCACATTAACAAACATACACGATTTGCAAGGTTACGTAATTAAGTCTTGATTACAACATAGAGTTCGAATAAAAGATACATTAGGTTCGAAATTAAGTCTTACATAGCCATGATCTTTGTTCGAAATTAAAGTGCGGAAGCGAAATACATAACTCGACGATACATAGATAACTTAAAGGAACCATGCCGGCCTAGGCCATGGCTCACTCGTCATGGGTCGGAGAGCTAGGGACCCATTCAATGGTCCACTCTTTGGGCTCTCCTCCATCCCAAACCACCTTACCACAACAATCACAAAAACCGGCTTGCGGGAAACCCGTAAATCAACATGTAGTGGCAAAGCCCGAGTATCTAACATACTCCGCAAGTCTTACCCGTCCAATTGGTCATCTAAGACCGACTCCTAGATGCATGGGCTTGACCGGTTTAACTTGGCCTTTTGCATAAATAGCACCTATGCTAATTAGGTTGGCAAATTTATTACTTAGCCAAATTAATAGGGTTGTTGCATAAAGAAACTTTAGTGAGCATACTAGCAAGACAAGAGTTTGCAATACAATTTAATATCAATATAAAACAGCAAGCTATTCAATCTCTTTCCATTACTACACATTGCGAACTGCTCGAATCAAGTGGTACTCATTAACCGAGAGGAAACGGCGATAATTATCGAATTATTAATCCTGCAGGAAAGAACCCAAATGCACGACATACGCATCATTTAAGAACACGTATGGCCACCGTTCGCGAGTTCATCGTAAAGTAAAACACGGGGCCACCGACCCCGAGTACACGTCTCCCTTGCGACCGTTCAACAACGCGCCCAAGGCTTAACCCATGTACTCTCCAACGGTCCTCAACCCGTGCAACCACCGTGCCAAACACATCACCTCCGGGTCGGTGAGATATCCGGCTCACTTTACAACTTGCAAGCTACATAGGTTTACCAATCCCCATAAGAAAGGTATGCAAGTGGTACACAACTCAAACTTGTTCGCGGAGCCACAATGGGGTGTTCTCAATTTTAACCACAATCATCATGTTCACATTTAGTCATAAGCCATGAGTGAGATCCCCAAATCTATCATTGACTCCAAAAACATAGCATAGCACTTCTAACGAGGATATGACACATAAGCGACATAGGACATATAGGAATTTATGCATGTGGATTTCCAATCAACGCCTAAACTTAAATGCACATTCATTATCCTTAATATAGTGATAAAAGAAAGACATTTCAAATAATAGGAATGCACCGGGGCTTGCCTTGAGAGTGATCGAAGTTAGCACTAGCCTCACAAGCGTTAAGCGTGGCAATAGCTTCTTCCGGCGGGAGCAATTCAGGCGTCGTCACCTAAGGAATGAAATGCAATGCATAAGTCACATGAATACAAGGTCGATGATGAGAGTAATGCATGTGTGCTGTTTTGTAAAGATGACTATGAACACATTAATCACAAGTTTGTTTGCTCAAACCCGAGCAATCATAACATGCCTCTTGTTTTCTTTTACGGGACCCAAATTACATGAACAAGCATAACCATACTAATATAATGAGTAATGACTTGATGGCATAGACATGAGTGCTGTGGTTAGTGTAGGTTTAGCACTAATATCTTAGCAAGTTTCTATAATACAAAACGAAGAAATCTAGGCTTATGTGTTTTAACATCACATGCGATGACGATTTCCTTTTAAAATAGGAATTCGATTTCAAAATTCATACATACGTGAAATACATGAAACCTTTTGACTAAACCTGCCATGAGGTGCTAAAGGACATAATGAACAGTGGAAATTACATAAACATGCATGAACATGATTTTTTGTGACATAAAACTATTTATGCATGTGCTGAAAATAACTTTTTAGGAATTTAGATCTAGGGTTTGCAAAAATCATGACTTAACATGCTCAAAATTTAACATGGGATTTTCTACATATGCACAGTACCAAAAGGAAATTAATTACAAGTTTCATGCAAAAATAATTTATACAGATTTAATTAAAAATTAAATACAGAGAATGCAAGAAATGCAATAACTTGAAAAATATGAAATGAAATGCAGATCTTCCAGTGCCAAAAATTCATGTGTGTCTGGGTGAAGCTTTTGGCCAAGTGGCATTTAATTTGGATTTATATTTTTAAAGTTATGGCTTAGTTAAGTTTTCAGGGTTTGACTTTTGTCATTTTTGTAAAAATGTGAAAATGACCAGATCTGATGAGTTCATGTTACTTTTATGAAAGTACATGTCTTCTAGTTTCCAAAACATTTTAGTTTGCAATTTTTTGGACATTTCAAACGCCAGATATGAATTTTTCAAACTCGAACGAAGTTCGGATGTATTTACGAAAATGCCACCGAGCGATTTTTAAACGAGAGGCGGCCGCGTGCGCTCCGGCGGTGGTGGCCGGCGCCGGCGAGGTTCGCCGCTGCGGCGTTGCGCTGGAGCTCATGCTCCGGCCTTTGGGGGAAATGACGCTCGTGAGGTGGCGAACCACATGGTGGGGTCCACGGGCCCGGGTGATGGCCGGAGGGGAGGCGCGGCGAGCGGCGGCGGCGCGGGCACTCCGGCGGCGCGGCGCATGCAGTACAGAGGGGGAGAGGAAGAGGGGCAGGGTCCGGGAGTACCACCCGAGCACGGGGAGCAACGGCGTGGGCTCGGGCGGCGTGAAGACGGACCCCGGAGACGGCTCGACGGAGAGGGTGGGGAAGCCGAACGACGGCGGCGGCGGCGGTTCCAAATTCCCGCGACCGGCTGCGGGGAGAGGGAGGCGCGTCGGTGTGGAGCTGCAGAGGAACCTTGTGCACGTTTTGGCGAAGAGAGACGGGGAGCGCAGCTCACCCAGGCGGCGCGCGACGCGGAGGCGGCCATGGCGCTTGGAACGGACGGCGGCGGCGTTCCGGTCTCGCGCGCGAGCTGCGGAGGCGGAGGGAAGGAATTGGCGGTGCGGGAAGGAGCAGTGGGAGTTGGGGAAGCGTTTTGTGGCACGGGGGGGCGATGGGAGCTTGGCCTCCGTGCCAATTATCGGCGCGGGAGGACGGCGCGCAGAGGGGCGAGCGGCCGGGCGGGGAGAATTAACTCCGGCGCCCTACTGTTGGCCGGCGGGTACCAAATCGGTTGGGGAGATGGCCAGGAGGGACGTGGCGATGGGACTGGGCAGGCGCACGCCCGGGCGGCGGCCGAGCTGGCCGGACCGCCGGTCCGGCCGCCATTGCCCGGGGGGCAACGATGAGCTCGAGGTCAAATTTGGATATTTGAATCTACGGTTTAAAACTTTGACGAAAATTCATATTTCTGGTGCTCCAAAAATGAAACCAAAAATATGGGGAGCTCTAGCATGATGTGCTCCAATTTTCATCTTTTAGTTTGAAGTTCTAAACTTGCTTCCAAAAATTCATATAAAACTCACAAGTAACAGCGTTTCAGATTTGAATTTGAATTTTTGGGCATTCAAAACTCTGTTCAAAAATTTTGTAAAAATATTGTAAATTCTTCTTTTTACATGAGCAATCCAGTGGTGCAAAAATCTAGGGGTGGTGTCTTTATAATTTTTGCATTTCCTTTAGGGGTGGTTAGGGTTAGGGTTTAGTTTAGGTTTTCTCCCTTTTTCTCTTTTTATTTTTTTCTTCTTTTCTTTTTCCTGGTTGGGTGATTAACCTTAGTACTTGATTAGGGATGTGATTAGGGTAGTAATTATGTGATTAGCCTTAATCGTGATATGGGATGTCACAGCCCTCCCCCTTAAAGAAATTCTCGTCCCGAGAATCGTTACGAATTAAGGAGAGGGAGTGCGAAAAATTACCGATTTGTGTGACGCGAGGAACTCGGGAAAGTTCTTCTCTAGAAAATCCTCTTGTTCCCAAGTTGCTTCTTCTTTGGTGTGGTTACTCCATTGCACTTTGTAGAAGGTGATGGTGCGATTGCGAGTTACTCGGTCGCTTTGATCGATAATCCGGACGGGGTGTTCGGGGTAGGAGAGATCTTCTTCTAGTTGATCGGTGTCGGAAATGACCACATCTATCGGAGGCTTCAAACACTTCTTGAGTTGAGAGACATGGAACACATTGTGCACTCGAGCAAGACTTTCCAGTAGTTGCAATCGGTAAGCAACCGCGCTATGCTTTTCCACAATCGGATAGGGTCCGATATAGCGGGGTGCTAGCTTTCCTTTGATTCCAAACCGAGACACGCCTTTATTCGGGGAGACACGAAGATAAACATGATCTCCCTTCTCGAATTCCAACGGGCGTCTCCTCTTGTTAGCGTAACTCACTTGACGAGATTGTGCGGCTTTCATGTTGGCTTGAATTTGTCGAACTTTTTCTTCGGCTTGAGTGACGAGATCGGGACCAAAATTAGTTCTTTCTCCCGCTTCGACCAATTTAAGGGTGTACGACAAGAGTGACCATACAACGCTTCAAACGGTGACATTCCCGAACTCTCTTGATAGCTATTGTTGTACGAGAATTCGGCGAATGGAAGACAATCATCCCAATTTCCTCTATTTTCCATAGCACATGCTCTCAAGATATCCTCCAAATATTGATTCAATCTTTCGGTTTGTCCATCCGTTTGAGGGTGATATGCGGAGCTTCTAATGAGGGTGGTACCAAGACAAGAATGCAATTGCTCCCAAAAGCGAGATACAAATTGCGGACCTCGATCGGAAACAATAGTTTTAGGTACTCCATGCAAACACAACACTCTTGAGATGTATGGCTCGGCATACTTCTTGGTATTGTAGGTGGTATGGACGGGAATGAAATGTGCGGACTTAGTTAACCTATCCACAATAACCCAAATTGAATCATGCTTCTTCGATGTGAGAGGCAATCCAACGATAAAATCTATAGCAATGTTCTCCCACTTCCAAACGGGAATCTTCAATGGGTTCAATAATCCGGCCTTTCTCAAGTGGTCGGCTTTCACTCGTTGGCAAGTATCACACTCGGCCACATACCGTGCAATCTCACGCTTCATGCGTGTCCACCAAAACTTTTCTCTTAGGCCCCGATACATCTTGTTGCTACCGGGTGTATGGAATATTTAGACAAATGTGCCTCATCCATTATTTTCTTCCGTAATTCCATATTCTTCGGAACCACGAGTCGTTGGTTGAACCATAATACACCATTGTCATCATGTCGGAAACATGTAGCTTCATCTTTCTCAATCTTTTGCCGAATAAACTCCATACCTTCGTCCTTCTTTTGCGCCTCAATAATTTCCTCACGAAGGGTAGGAATGAGAGCTAGATTATATAGCGAACCATAGGGAATGACTCAAAGACTCGGTTCACTAGAATCTGAAATTTCCGAGTTTTCCATAGAACAACCGGTAATATGATTGCATTGATCCTTGCGACTCAAAGCGTCGGCAACCACGTTAGCTTTACCCGGATGATAATGGATTTCCAACTCATAATCCTTGATTAATTCCAACCATCTACGTTGTCTCATATTCAACTCTTGTTGGGTGAAGATATATTTGAGACTCTTATGATCGGTGTAAAGATTGACAAGATTTCCAAGTAGATAATGCCTCCAAGTTTTCAAAGCAAGGACAACCGAGGCTAGCTCCAAGTCATGAGTGGGGTAGTGTTGTTCATGCTTGCGAAGTTGACGAGAAGCATAAGCAATGACACGACCTTCTTGCATTAGCACACATCCTAGACCGGTGCCGGATGCATCACAATACACGTCAAACGGCTTGGTGATGTCGGCTTGTGCTAACACCGGAGCGGATGTCAAATGCTTCTTGAGAGTTTGGAAGGCTTCCTCACATTCACGGCTCCATTTAAACTTAGCATCTTTCTCCAACAATTTTGTCATAGGTTTGGCTATGCTTGAAAAATTGGGAATGAATTTCCGATAATAGCCGGCAAGACCTAGAAAACTTCGGATTTGTCTCACCGACCTTGGGGATTTCCAAGTAAGCACTTCTCCCACTTTACTTGGGTCAACGGCGACACCTTCCGCGGATATGATATGACCCAAGAACGGGACTTGCTTCAACCAAAATTCACACTTGCCAAACTTGGCATACAATTGATGATGACGAAGCCGTTGGAGAACAATGCGAAGGTGTTCGGCATGCTCTTCTTCGGACTTCGAATAAATAAGAATGTCGTCAATGAAGACCACGACAAACTTATCCAACTCGGGCATGAATACCGAATTCATCAAGTACATAAAATGAGCCGGGGCATTTGTGAGCCCAAAAGACATGACGAGATACTCAAAGAGGCCATACCGCGTAGAGAATGCGGTTTTGGGAATATCTTCGGCTCGGATCTTGATTTGATGGTAACCGGATCGGAGATCAATCTTCGAGAAAACCTTAGCACCAACTAATTGATCAAAAAGAATATCAATCCGAGGGAGCGGGTATTTATTTTTGATAGTTACCGCATTGAGAGGGCGATAATCCACACATAGACGTAGCGTCTTGTCTTTCTTCTTCACAAAGAGAGCGGGACATCCCCACGGAGATGAACTAGGGCGAATATATCCTTTATCCATAAGCTCACCCAATTGCTCTTTTAAGATTGCTAGCTCATTGGGAGCCATCTTGTACGGCCTACGGGAAATTGGTGCCGTGCACGGGTTGGAGCTCAATTTTAAACTCGACATCCCGATCGGGTGGCATGCCCGGTATGTCATCCGGAAAAACATCGGGAAACTCACATACCACGGGAATATCCTCAATCCTTTTTCCCTCAAGATGATAGATTTTTGAAGTGGAGAATTTTGGATGGGGCAATCGGAGAATAAATGAACCATGGAGTGGGGAGTTTAGGTGAACTTCACGAGAATCGATGTGTAAAACGGCTCTATGGAGTTTCATCCATCTCATACCTAGAATTATATCTATTCCCTGCCCACACAAAACTATGAGAGAAGAGGGGTATATTTTTCTTTCTAGGTTTAGTGGGACTTGCCTCAACTCTAGGTTTGTTTTTATTTTTCCACCGGGTGATGTGATGATATAGGGAATATCCAAAACGGTGGGGGTGAGTTGTAGGGTTTTTGCACATGCTTGACTAATGAAATCATGAGTTGCACCCGAATCAAAAAGAACCAAAGTGGAGTGGTTGTTGACCGAAAACATACCCGAAAGTACCGGTTCTCCCGCTTGAATCTCTTCGGCCGTGGTATAGTTGACTCGGCCATTCTTAGCATTTGGAGTGGAGGATTGATTGCGATTCCCATTCCCATTATTCCCATTGCGGTTTTGATTGTTGTTGCCGCTTCCGGAACCATTGTTGTTGTTGTTGTTGCCGGGTTGCGTGTCGGGACACGGCAATCCTTTGCGAAATGACCCGGACGTCCACAATTAAAGCACGGACCTTGAGGACCGGGCCTAGCACCTTGATATTGCTGCTGTGGAGGGCGGAACGAAGTGGTATGCTGCTGGTTTCCACCGTGGGAGTGGTGGTGTTGCTGCGGCACAAGCGGCGTGAGCCCCCGTCGGCGGCAATGCGGCCCGAAACTTCGTCCGGTCGGGGAAGTGATAGCTAGCTTGTACTTGGGCGGAGCGGAGCCGGATGGATTTCCTACGGCACGCTTCCTCTTCTTGTCCTCTTGGTGAGCACGGATAGCATCTTCTTGCACAATTGCGGCACTCATCAAGTCATTGAACGTGCCGGTAGTGACTTGAGCCAAGCGATCTTGTAACTTTGGGCTTAGCCCCGATCGAAAGCAATCCTTCTTCTTGTCATCCGTGTCGGCATGATAGGATGCATATTGGGCCAAGTAGTTGAACTTCCGTGCATACTCTTGCACGGTTCCGTACCTTGCTTCAAACCGAGAAACTCTTGCAACTTGCGCTTCATGAGACCGGCGGGAATGTGATGCGCGCGGAACGCGGTGCAAAAGTCCGGCCAGTTCACTTGAGTACCGGCGGGAAGTGCGGCGGTGAAACTTGCCCACCATGCACTAGCGGAGCCACGAAGTTGTTGAGCCGCAAAGAGAACCTTTTGCTCCGATGTGCAATTGAGGAGAGCAAACTTCGACTCAATGATGCGGAGAAAATTATCCGCCTCCAACGGATCGGTAGTAGCTTCACCAAACTTGGGCGGTTGAGTGGCCCAAAAGTCGGCATAGGTGGAATTCCTCGGCCCTTGGCGTGGCGGTCCTTGGCCTTGTCCTTGGTTGGTTTGGCTTGCAAAGAACAAGCGGAACATCTCGTTTTGGTTGGACACGAGTTGCTCCAACGGCGTGAGAGGTGGAGGGTTAGGGAGTTGTTCTTCCCTCGCACCATGACCACTTCCGGAAGCTTCACCACATCGGGTATTCACCATCTGTCACGCATGAAAAATTTTCTCACGTTAGCTCATTAGACCAAGAGCTAAAATAGCAAGAAAACATGACATTGGGCATAAGGGACCAAAAATTTCAGATTGCATGTACGAAGAAAATATTGATGAAATAAGTATAATGCATTGGCAACACACATATTCCATAGATTCCCACATAGTAGCAACATGATAGAAATTTTTGATACACGGGAAACCACGAATCCGATACAACACGGTCTTAGGTTACATCACATGTGACCCACAAACAAACACAAATCTCGGAGAGCTTAATTAACAACACGCGGATCGTTTCCAACACGGTTACATGCCTCACGAGATTACAAATCCTACACACATAGAGCTACGACCACCGGTCGTGACAACTACTCGTCGTCATCGCCGTAGTAGTCAGCGTCATCCCTCATGGGAGAGGGTGGTGCTCCGTCCTCGACGTCGGAAGCATCCTCGCCATCACTCATCTCCACATCCTCCTCGGGTGGGATGATCTCAAGTGGCTCGGGAGGTCCGCCATTAAGGATGGCGTGCAGGGCGTTGTTGGCGGCTTGGAGATGCTCAATGGTAGCGTTGTTATGTGCTATGGTCGCTCGGGCGTTCCGGAGGTCTCCCTCCAAAGCATCCCTAGCGCCCTGAGTCTCCAGGAGAGTAACCTCCAACTCATCCTTCTCCTCGAGAAGGGCATCCACCTGGCCGGAGAGGACGTAGTTCTCCTCATTCGCGGCGGTGAGCTGGGCATCACGCTCATCGAGCATGGCCTGCAGAGCGGCGGCTCCATCGCCCTCAAGGGCAAGGTGGGCGTCGTGGAGCTGCTCGAAGAAGTTCCAACGCTCCGTCTCGCTATACTCGAGCTGCGTACGGAGGGTATCCACCTCGGTAGTGCGCTCGGCTAGCTCGGCGGTGCGGGCAGCAAGCTCGGCGTCGCGAGCGGCGAGCTCGGCGTCGCGGGTGGTAAGCTCGGCATCGCGGGTGGCGAGGGTGGCCTGCAGGGCAGCACGCTCCTGCTCCAACTCGAGCACCCGCCTCGCGAGGTTCTCACGGTCCAACATGAGCTTGCCGGGGGCCATCTGTCGGAGAATTTTGAAACACAAGTCAAAACTCAATATCCAACAACAAAACATGCTAAATAAGTAAAGCATGAATGATGGAATGGCACCAACTTAGCAAAAGAATGCAACAAAACTTTTCGCACAATCCTAACACGGTTCCAGATTTTTGGTCAGAATTGACAATGCTACAGAAACTCGAGAATTACCCCTGCTTCTGTACTGACTCAAACTTTTATTTTGTTACGAAAGTTTTAGACAATTTCTTAAGCTTTCCAACGCATCCTAGAACAGCTCAATCTGACTTGTCGTTTGAAAGTTATGCACGATCTACGACCAGGACAGAACCGGAGCGCATTCTGGAATCCCAGAACAGCTCTCTGTAATGGACGATTCTAGCTACGCTCCAGATTTTTGCAAGACCTGAGACTACAAGATTGTTGTAGTGCATAATACAAGCTTTCCAGAAAGTCCTTATTTGCCTTATTTGGATAAGTAACGTGGAAGTTATGCTCATTTTCATGGAAGTTAAGAAATCTGCCACGTTTTTGTTTCCGGTTTCCAAACTATTGTGAGAATGAAGCTATGTGTCCCATTTTTCGTGATGATTTCATTTAGATAAGTTCACATGCATATGTTTGAAATGATGAGATGATATGCAAGTATGATAGATGCTCAATATGTCGTTTCCTACGTCCTCACAAAATTAAAAGACCGCGCCCGCCGATACGAGTATCGGACAAGCGCATCGGTGGCACACACACCTCTCACACGATACTATACGATCTAAAGCGTTGTTATGTACCTGCAAGAGATGGATTCCAGAAACATTACATCAAATTCAAAAGAAACAAGCCAAAAATAAATCCATGTCACCTCGCCTCACATGGAGAGCTCTCGAATAAGCGTGTATTCGAGTCACACCAATAATATCATGCGAAAATTGACAACACTCAATCACATACCTTTGCTCAAGCCGTAGTTGCAAAATATTTAACAATCATAACACGGGGTTAGTTTTGCCACCATTCTATATAGTCCTTATATTGGCCTTTCTATCTAGACTCGTACCTCACCGTGACTCAAAAACGGGTTTTAAGATTTTTAGAATGGGTGTTAACGTGGCGCAAATCCCAAGTCGGCTCTGATACCACGTGTCACACCCCTATCCCGAAAGATAGTTAAGTGTGGTACGGATCGCCTTGGGAGATGATTGACGAAGCAACCATACATAGCATCACATTAACAAACATACACGATTTGCAAGGTTACATAATTAAGTCTTGATTACAACATAGAGTTCGAATAAAAGATACATTAGGTTCGAAATTAAGTCTTACATAGCCATGATCTTTGTTCGAAATTAAAGTGCGGAAGCGAAATACATAACTCGACGATACATAGATAACTTAAAGGAACCATGCCGGCCTAGGCCATGGCTCACTCGTCATGGGTCGGAGAGCTAGGGACCCATTCAATGGTCCACTCTTTGGGCTCTTCTCCATCCCAAACCACCTTACCACAACAATCATAAAAACCGGCTTGCGGGAAACCTGTAAATCAACATGTAGTGGCAAAGCCCGAGTATCTAACATACTCCGCAAGTCTTACCCGTCAAATTGGTCATCTAAGACCGACTCCTAGATGCATGGGCTTGACCGGTTTAACTTGGCCTTTTGCATAAATAGCACCTATGCTAATTAGGTTGGCAAATTTATTACTTAGCCAAATTAATAGGGTTGTTGCATAAAGAAACTTTAGTGAGCATACTAGCAAGACAAGAGTTTGCAATATAATTTAATATCAATATAAAACAGCAAGCTATTCAATCTCTTTCCATTACTACACATTGCGAACTGCTCGAATCAAGTGGTACTCATTAACCGAGAGGAAACGGCGATAATTATCGAATTATTAATCCTGCAGGAAAGAACCCAAATGCACGACATACGCATCATTTAAGAACACGTATGGCCACCGTTCGCGAGTTCATCATAAAGTAAAACACGGGGCCACCGACCCCGAGTACATGTCCCCTTGCGACCGTTCAACAACGCGCCCAAGGCTTAACCCATGTACTCTCCAACGGTCCTCAATCCGTGCAACCACCGTGCCAAACACATCACCTGCGGGTCGGTGAGATATCCGGCTCACTTTAAAACTTGCAAGCTACATAGGTTTACCAATCCCCATAAGAAAGGTATGCAAGTGGTACACAACTCAAACTTGTTCGCGGAGCCACAATGGGGTGTTCTCAATTTTAACCAAAATCATCATGTTCACATTTAGTCATAAGCCATGAGTGAGATCCCCAAATCTATCGTTGACTCCAAAAACATAGCATAGCACTTCTAACGAGGATATGACACATAAGCGACATAGGACATATAGGAATTTATGCATGTGGATTTCCAATCAACGCCTAAACTTAAATGCACATTCATTATCCTTAATATAGTGATAAAAGAAAGGCATTTCAAATAATAGGAATGCACCGGGGCTTGCCTTGAGAGTGATCGAAGTTAGCACTAGCCTCACAAGCGTTGAGCGTGGCAATAGCTTCTTCCGGCGGGAGCAATTCGGCGTCGTCACCTAAGGAATGAAATGCAATGCATAAGTGACATGAATACAAGGTCGATGATGAGAGTAATGCATGTGTGCTGTTTTGTAAAGATGCCTATGAACACATTAATCACAAGTTTGTTTGCTCAAACCCGAGCAATCATAACATGCCTCTTGTTTTCTTTTACGGGACCCAAATTACATGAACAAGCATAACCATACTAATATAATGAGTAATGACTTGATGGCATAGACATGAGTGCTGTGGTTAGTGTAGGTTTAGCACTAATATCTTAGCAAGTTTCTATAATGCAAAACGAAGAAATCTAGGCTTATGTGTTTTAACATCACATGCGATGACGATTTCCTTTTAAAATAGGAATTCGATTTCAAAATTCATACATACGTGAAATACATGAAACCTTTTGACTAAACCTGCCATGAGGTGCTAAAGGACATAATGAACAGTGGAAATTACATAAACATGCATGAACATGATTTTTTGTGACATAAAACTATTTATGCATGTGCTGAAAATAACTTTTTAGGAATTTAGATCTAGGGTTTGCAAAAATCATTACTTAACATGCTCAAAATTTAACACGGGATTTTCTACATATGCACAGTACCAAAAGGAAATTAATTACCAAGTTTCATGCAAAAATAATTTATACAGATTTAATTAAAAATTAAATACAGAGAATGCAAGAAATGTAATAACTTAAAAAATATGAAATGAAATGCAGATCTTCCAGTGCCAAAAATTCATGTTTGTCTGGGTGAAGCTTTTGGCCAAGTGGCATTTAATTTGGATTTATATTTGTAAAGTTATGGCTTAGTTAAGTTTTCAGGGGTTGACTTTTGTCATTTTTGTAAAAATGTCAAAATGACCAGATCTGATGAGTTCATGTTACTTTTATGAAAGTACAGGTCTTCTAGTTTCCAAAACATTTTAGTTTGCAATTTTTTGGACATTTCAAACGCCATTAATGAAAATGCCACCGAGCGATTTTTAAACGAGAGGCGGCGCGCGCGCTCCGGCGGCGGTGGCCGGCGCCGGCGAGGTTCGCCGCGGCGGCGTTGCGCTGGAGCTCATGCTCCGGCCTTTGGGGGAAATGACGCCCGTGAGGTGGCGAACCACATGGTGGGGTCCACGGGCCCCGGTGATGGCCGGAGGGCGGCGCGGCGCATGCGATACTGAAGGGGAGAGGAAGAGGGGCAGGGTCCGGGAGTACCACCCGAGCACGGGGAGCAACGGCGTGGGCTCGGGCGACGTGAAGACGGACCCCGGAGACGGCTCGACGGAGAGGGTGGGGAAGCCGAACGACGGCGGCGGCGGCGGTTCCAAATTCCCGGTGACCGGCTGCGGGGAGAGGGAGGCGCGTCGGTGTGGAGCTGCCGAGGAACCTTGTGCACGTTTGGCGAAGAGAGACGGGGAGCGCAGCTCACCCAGGCGGCGCGCGACGCGGAGGCGGCCATGGCGCTCGGAACGGACGGCGGCGGCGTTCTCGTCTCGCGCGCGAGCTGCGGAGGCGGAGGGAAGGAATTGGCGGTGCGGGAAGGAGCAGTGGGAGTTGGGGAAGCGTTTTGTGGCACGAGGGGGTGATGGGAGCTTGGCCTCCGTGCCAGTTATCGGCGCGGGGAGGACGGCGGCAGAGGGGCAGGCGGCCAGGGCGGGGAGAATTAACTCCGGCGCCCTACTGTTGGCCGGCGGGTACCAAATCGGTTGGGGAGATGGCCAGGAGGGACGTGGCGATGGGACTGGGCAGGCGCACGCCCGGGCGGCGGCCAGGCTGGCCGGACCGCCGGTCCGCCGCCATTGCCCAGGGGGCAACAGTAGCTCGAGGTCAAATTTGGATATTTGAATCTACGGTTTAAAACTTTGACAAAAATTCATATTTCTGGTGCTCCAAAAATGAAACCAAAAATATGGGGAGCTCTAGCATGATGTGCTCTAATTTTCATCTTTTAGTTTGAAGTTCTAAACTTGCTTCCAAAAATTCATATAAAATTCACAAGTAACAGCGTTTCAGATTTGAATTTGAATTTTTGGGCATTCAAAACTCTGTTCAAAAATTTTGTAAAAATATTGTAAATTCTTCTTTTTACATGAGCAATCCAGTGGTGCAAAAATCTAGGGGTGGTGTCTTTATAATTTTTGCATTTCCTTTAGGGGTGGTTAGGGTTAGGGTTTAGTTTAGGTTTTCTCCCTTTTTCTCTTTTTATTTTTTTCTTCTTTTCTTTTTCCTGGTTGGGTGATTAACCTTAGTACTTGATTAGGGATGTGATTAGGGTAGTAATTACGTGATTAGCCTTAATCGTGACATGGGATGTCACAATGATCATCCGTGAGATCCTGCCCCACCCCGCCCACACATAACTAATTCGCCTAGGCATGTGCCGGCTGCTTCGGCGCCGCCCGAGGCGGAAATCCTCCGCGCAATGACCACCGAGGGCATGGCAATCGACATGCTCATCGGGACGACTGGTCAAGAAGAGATGGTCGACGTGATAACGAGAGATCGAAGAGGACGATACAACGAGACATAGGGACGGGGAGCCCCGACGAAATGATAACGACCGTCAAGCAGCGCCTCCGCCTCCGCCTCCTCCTCCACCTCCTCCTACACAACCTACGGAGCAAGAGAACAACGATCGCCAGGATGGTTCAGGAAACAGACATCAAGACGATCGATACTATGCTTACTCCGATGATGATAGGGATCGTAACTACCGACATTACCCTCGTCGGTGCTCTCGGTCACCCTTCCGGACCGGTCTAGAAGACGATGAGTACTCCGTAATCCCAGCCTTCACGCGGGATCTACGCATTTGCAAATACCCCGGGGTTTAAGCCTGGGGCCATTGACAAATATGATGGCAAAGCGCCTCCTGCTGAGTGGCTTCGCATGTATACTATTGCCATCCGATCAGCAGGAGGGGATACTTTTGTGCTAGCTAATTATCTCCCCATGTGCTTGGAGCAGGCTGGACGCTTTAGCATCCCGCTATTCTATTGATCCTTCATGGCCGTTGCTGCAAGCGTTCATATCATTTTGGAATTCCGATGGACACACGCTCATAACATCTCAAGGAGAGATGGGTTATCCTTTATTGACCATCCAAGATGCTATGGGCCTTCCTATTTCAGGATGTGTCTATGATGAGTACGTGGCTTCTGGTCCAATTACTGATAAAGTAGCTCATGCTCTATTTATGGCGTACACTGAGCTGTGGAGCAGCCGAAGCAAAGATGGTGCTGCAGGAACACCTAGTCCAGTTACCATTGTTGATTGGATTAATTTCTTCTTGCAAGACGATGAGCATATTGAAGGTCATCAAGTTACGCCTCTACCTTCCTCTTGGTATGCTTCTATTGAAGATCCACTTTTTACACGTTTGAATTTTCGTGTGGGTGCTGATGGTGGTCGAAGGCCCTTTTGTGTGTACTTTGCTGATAGGGTGATGGATTTAAATCACAAGTTTACTAGAATACAATTGCTGGCTGCATTTATCTCAGCATGGTTATGTTATTACTGTGTACCGATTGGTCAAGGAGCTTTTATCCGTCCAGAAGTTTTTATGGCTGCTGCTTCTATTGCTCAGGGGATTCGTAGAAGCATTGGGATTGCTAGCATGGCACATTTAAACAAAGGCAACATATCCTATGGAAACTAACACCCTTGTGGAAACTATGAAAACTCCCATCACAGCCATAGGATCCCCATCTGATGGCTAGAGAGGGAGGTGGAGCAAATTTAACACTTAAACCCTCCCACCATTAACTTCCTAATCACATTATGCAGAGGACCCCCTACCCTAATCACATTGCCGCTGGTGTCCTAGTCGATCTCCAGGGGAGAGGCCGCTCGTTTTTCCGACGCCGTCGCCGCGACTTTCCGTTTCGCACGATGCTCGTTTTCCCGACGCCGCCGCCGCGACTTTTCGTTTCACGTGATCAGAGGTGCGCCGTCGCTGCGACCGCCAGCGGTGCGTCGTCCCTGCTGCCTTGAGGTGTGCGCCGCCTGAAGGTCCACCGCCATCGCTCGCCTGGAGGTCCGGCGTCGCTCCTGCCAGCACCAGGTTCGTGCTCCCCTACTACTCCCATGACCCCCGTATCCCTTTTTGTATCTATTTGTGTGGAATCAGATGAATCATTTATGTGTAGAGGTTCTTCCTAGAGCGGAGTTTGTCCTGGACGTGGCACACACGGGCAAGGCCGCCGGCTGCACGTGGACTCCGCTGCCCCATGGACTCACTGCTTTGGCCTGCAAGTATGATTCCGTCCGTGCATCCCTATAATTCATAGAAATCATGCATGTCTATATGAACGCATATAATTTCATACGTCCAGGTGCAGCCACGAACTCCATCGTCGGTGCTGTCACAGATAATGACGCCGCCGCTGCCGCCATGGAGATCACCGTTGATTCTTTCTCTATTGCGACCATCGACGCCGGAGTCGGAGCCCGCCTTGAACATACAAGTGAACCACAGCCCATATCTTCTCCTAGTATAGCGGTAAGTTGTAAAGAATAATTGAATATTTTCTGTCTGGTTTGTTTATCGGCATATGTTGCCTTGTTGATCATACAATTTTTACACATGATGCCTTTTTATAATTCTATAGGGAACAAGTGACCCATGCAAGACAGATTCTAAGGAACAATTGAAGCCAATGGTTGGAATGGTCTTTGATACTCTCACAGATGTGGAGAAATTCTACAAGTCGTATGCACATGTAGCTGGTTTCTCCGTTCGTATTGGTCAGCACAAGAAGGAAAATGAGGAGATATTATTCAAGAGGTATTATTGTTCAAGAGAAGGATTCAGTCAGGAGAAGGTACCTAATGCTAGTGATGAATCCGGGAAAAAAGTAAGACATCGAAGGTTCTGAAAACCATATGTGGCTGTCCGGCACACATTGTTGTCAAGCTTGGCAGTGACAAGAAGTATCACATCGCTTCAATGGTTGAGGAGCACAGCCATGGTTTTGTGTCGCCAGATAAGAGGCATTTACTAAGATCCAATCGTAGAGTCAGTGAGAGGGCTAAGAGTACTTTGTTCAATTGTCATAAGGCTAGCATTGGCACCTCACAGCCATATCGACTTCTCCATGTCAGTGATGGTGGGTTTGAGAATGTTGGGTGCACAAAGAGGGATTTACAAAACTATTACCGTGATCTCAGAACCAAAATCAAGGATGCAGATGCTCAAATGTTTGTGGCAACACTTGAGTGAAAGCATACAGCTAATCCAACCTTCTTTTATGACTTTATGGTGGATGAACAAGGACTCCTTGTTCGTGTATTTTGGGCAGATGCTTTATGCAGGAAAAACTATAGTGTTTTTGGGGATGTGATTTCGGTAGATGCAACATATACCACCAACCAGTACAACATGAAATTTGTGCCATTTACTGGAGTCAATCGTCACTTGCAAAGTGTTTTTCTTGGGGCAGCATTCTTAGCAGATGAAAAGATCGAGTCATATGTATGGTTGTTTAAAACTTTTCTTAAGGCTATGGGTGGAGTAGCACCTCATCTAATCACAACAGATGAAGATGCGAGCATAAAGGCTGCTATTGCTAAGATTCTACCAAATACAGCTCATAGACTTTGCATGTGGCATATAATGGTCAAGTACCTGAGAAGGTCGGGCCCTCTATAAGAGAAGATCAAGAATTTTGGCAAAGATTAAACAAGTGTGTCTGGGGACCGAGAGTGAGGATGATTTTGTGTCGCAATGGAATTCCATCATGACAGATTATGGACTCATTGGAAATGAATGGTTTTCCAATAGGTTTGCCATTCGCAAAGCTTGGATTCCGGTATACTTTTTGGACACACCTCTAGCTGGAATGCTTAGGACTACATCACGATCGGAGAGTGCAAATTCTTTTTTTAACCGTTTCATTCATAGAAAGTTGTCCTTTGTTGAGTTTTGGCTAAGGTTTGACACAGCTTTGGAGCACCAGCGTCAGGAGGAGTTGATAGCTGATAACAAAAGTCTTCACAGCACTCCTAAATTGATGACACCATGGGCCATGGAGAAGCAATGTAGTGTGATATATACACATGAAGTTTTCTCAAAATTTCAGGAACAAATTGTAGTTGCAAGGGACCATTGCATTATTAAAGGTATTTCAGAGTGTGAAGATACAAAATGTTTCACCATCAGCAGCCAAACTGGAAAAGATCGAGTTGTTCATATCAACAAGTCAAACATGTTTGGTATGTGCTCCTGTAAATTATATGAGTCCTATGGCATTCCATGTCGTCATATCATACAAGTGCTTAGAACTGAGAAGCAAAATGAGATGCCATTGATTTATATTATGAAGAGATGGGAGAAAAGATGTAAAAGGTGAATTTGTCCTGATGTTTTGTTTCTATGGTTTTTTTTGTGTGGTCTTTGTGGCTGATCAAATACTTGATTTTGTAGAGAAGTGTTTTTTGATGAGGAAGGTAACATTCTGGACGAAAAGGCTAAAGAGACACGAGTGCTAACACTTTGTCAGCACAGGTCCAGCAGTTGAATGCTCGTTGCAGTGGTTCACGAGGCTCCGAGAAGAAACAAGTGTTAATGACGTTCCTCAGATCCTCACCATGAAGATTTTCATAGTGTCTCTCTCTTTTTTATATATATAGAATTGGCTTCATGCCCCAAGTGTGTTAGATATTCTTGTTATGAGTAAGGTAGAGTCGGCACCTTAACTTTGGTGTCACTAGGTGGGTCGGCTTCATGCCCCCAGCATGTCCATCGTGATTGCTGGGAATTTTGCTAAGTTTTCCTTCTTTGTTTAGGAGTCACAAGAGTCTGTTCCTTTTCATGATGTGTACGAGAGACACTTAATAAAGTCATTTCCTTTTATTTTCTTCACCTCTCTTCATTAGTTTGTTTGTTTGTCTTTTTTTTTTTTTTGGCTGGTGAAAATGCCCATGCTACACAATACATGTGTGCTAACTTATTATATCTTCAATAAATAAAACTCACGATGACACAATCAGTAAGGGCCGCTATGGTATACTGCTCTGCTCCCGAATTGTAGTATTTATCAATTCCGTCGCGACCGTTTAGCTGTTACAGCACCTTGTGACAGAATAGAAAGGTTTCACAGATCCACACGGACCGCTATGGTATGCTTCACTGCTCCTCTTGAGTATGCAATCCTTATGGCAAAGTGAATACTGACATGGTCGTAAGTAGGGGTAGATTGTTTTTTTTTAAAAAATGTTGGCTTCCCTCTGATCACTCGAGCTATATTGTAATGGTAAGTAAATCCACGCAAGAGCTCAATCGGTGGGATGGTGTGATAGCTTTCCAATTGTGTTCGTGAATAAAACAACATGATCTAATGATGTTCCCTAGGTGGCAGAAACTTCATCAACTTTTCACTTTAGCTAAACGAGTCATCGACTTGGACCATGGTTCTAGCATTTTTATTTGCTATGCTTGAGAACTTCATGTCCTTTGATTTGTTTGGACTTTGCTTTGTTGTTTTTTTTTTGAATTTGGAAATATTCTTGAACCTGTCTTCAAAACTTTCGAGATTCCACCTTCCACGCTTTATGACTAAACCTCGCGGGCACTATCTCTCTCTTTTTTTAGGTATCTCTCCCTTAAGTCTGTTGAGGTAGCAAGAAGCTACACACTGCACTACAACTTTTGTTGAGGCAGGTAGCCCTCTCATGCTCTTTACCCTATAACGTCCCCCATGTAGTGGATGTCTCCGCTGGCTATAGCACGTAGAAGTATAGGGTGTGCAACAAACTTGCCAGTTCAGATCAAGATGACTCTTATTTCTACCACTTTGATCCCACACACATCACATGTGTCTTATGTGCTTTGTGATGATTACCCCATTCCCCATCGGTGAGCTCTTGAGTAAACGAACTTCACATCACTAGCTAAGTGAGAATTCGGGAAGCCTTTTTAATGTTTGGTGACAAAGCACCTAAAAGAAGATCCGTGGTGTCCCCCATTTCATTTATTTAACAAAGGGGGAGTGTAACGGTCTTTATATGGTTTTAAAGAAAATATTTTTTAAGATATCGACCATTTATAGGAGGCATTGGTCGGACCCCTCTATGATCAATAATTTGGTAGGCCCCACCATTGTATGCTTGTTCAATAGCATAAGGCCCTTCCCATTTTGGTTCAAATTTTCCTTTACTCTTGTGGGTCACAATGATGGGTCGTCGGAGCACTAAAACAAGGTCTCCCTTCTTGAAGACACGTGGTTTCACAAGTTTGTCATATGCTCGCACCATATTGCGGCGGTAGAATTCTAAATTCTGTAGCGCGTTAAGGCGGTGCTCCTCCAGTGCATCTAACTCTTCAAAACGAAGGCGAACTTGCTCATCCTGTGTAAGGTCATCATGGATGGCAACTCTTAATGCAGGGAGTTCTACCTCGAGTGGGAGAACGGCTTCTGTGCCAAACACAAGGGAATAAGGTGTTGATTGAGTGGGCGTGCGAATCGTGATGCGGTATGCCCACAAAGCTTCATGCATTCGATCATGCCAGTCTTCCTTATTCTTTGCAACTGTCTTCTTGAGAATGCCGCCTAGTGTTTTATTAAAAGCCTCCGCCAGGCCATTAGCTTGAGGGTAATACCCTATGGAGTAATTCCACTCAATCTTGTATTTGCTACATAACCTGGCTATCTTGTTTGATTTAAAAGCAGTGCCATTGTCAGAGGTGATTTTTCGGGGAATACCAAAACGGTATATAATACGGCGCTCAAGGAAATTGATCACGTTATCAGACTTAACCTCCCTTAAAGGAATTGCTTCAGCCCATCTTGAAAAATAATTAGTGGCTGCTAGGATAAATCGATGCCCTTTAGATGATGGCGGGTCGATCATGTCGATTACGTCAATGCCCCAAGCGTCGAATGGCCAGGAAGGTATGGTAGGATGAATGGGCACCGGAGGTTGATGCTTGAAATCTCCATGTATTTGGCAATCATGGCAGGACCGTGCTACTTTAATGCAATCGGTCATCATACCCAATAACATCCCATGAGTTTTATGCTATGATACATTTTGGGTCCACTTTGATGCCAGCCACAAACTCCAGAATGAGTCTCTTTTAGAGCTACATGAGCTTCCTCTCGAGAAAGGCAGCGAACGGGCCATTCATGACCAAACGAGCGTTTGTAAAGTACTCCTGCTTTAAATATGTATGAGGGGATTCTCCTTTGGAATTGGCGTCGTGTCACGGGGTCACTTGGGAGTGTCCCATGTGTAAAATAATCAAGAAATGGTTTGCGCCAGTCTTGATCATTGACATTGTTGGTCACGACATTGTTTACTTTGACATTTTTTGGGTTCAAATCTAATACCGCTGGTAGGAGCCATTTCTCCTCTATTTTCACTTGAGCCTCGCCATTTGGAAGTGCCAAAGATGATGCTAGTGATTCCCTCTAGGAGTTCGAAAAGCTGTATCTCTTGCGTCATTTTCATCCATCTTAATTTGGTTATAGCCAGAAAACCCATCCGTAAATGAGAGGGCACCGTACCTAGTTGTGGCGTCAAGAACCATTTCTGTCATTGGAGTAGGAAAGTCATCTTCCTACTGAAAATCGCACTATAGCGGCGGTTGAAAAGGCACCGTAGCGGCGGATATGGCTATCCGCCGCTACGTGTGCGCAGCTAAAAGAAACGTCCGTAGCGGCGGGTATCCGGGATCCTGAAACCACCCGCCACTACAGTCATAATAGCCAAACAAAAAGAAGTGGGCCCACGAGCAGCCATCGTCGAGGTGGCAGATCTACCCCCACCCCGCGCCGCCGTCTTTGCGTGGAGGAGATCCGTGGCCTATGCGCGTCGTGTCGCCGCCGGCGCTTGGAGGAGGAGCCGGGCCGGATTCGTGGCCTATGCGCGTCGTGCCGCCACCGACGCTTGGAGGAGGAGCCGGGCCGGATTCGTGGCCCTCGCGCGCCATCCGCCACCGTCCGGAGGGATGCGCGGCTCCTACGCATCGTGCCGCTGCCGCCGCTTGGAGGTGGGGGCCCGGATCTACGGCCCCAACGCGCCGCGCCGCCGTCACGTGGAGGAGGGGCCCGAACCCGCGGCCCCCATGAGCCGCGCTGTCGTCGCGTGGAGGACAGGTCGTGGATCCGTGGCCCTATGCACCGCGCCGCCTCCGTTTGGAGGCTGGAGGAGGAGGAGCGGCGGCCGGCGGTGGAGGCTCGGAGGCTGGGGGCGCGGAGGGAGGAGGAGCGACGACCGACGGTGGAGGTTGTGGGCGGCGGTCGGGGAGGGGCGGCGACCGACGGTGCAGTTTGGGGCGGTGGCCGGAGGAGAGGTGGCGACCGGAGGAGGTGCAATGGCCCGAGGAGGTGCGACAGTGGAGGGTGAGCAGAGAGAGAGATAGACTCGATGGGGGCGGCTACCGAGAATGGGGTGGGGTGGGTGGAGTGGGTTGTTTTTATATTCGTGGTGCAAGTTAGGGTTTAGGTGGGATGTGGGTTGGGCTGTACCTGCGGATCTCTTTATGGGCCGCCGCTATAAAGATTTGTAACGGCGGACCGTAAAGTGGGCCGCCGCTAAAAATCATCGCAATTTTTAACGACGGTTCATGACAACTAGCGTCGCTACGTGTTTTCTAGTGTCGCCGCTATAGAAGGGATTTGTAGTAGTGTCTTTTGGGCAAGTGCGATTTAGATCGCGAAAGTCTACACAAACGCGTACTTGATTATTCTTCTTCATAACAGGGACTATGTTTGCAAGCCACCTGGGATATTGTATTTCTTTAATAAATCCTGAATTAATTAACTTATCTACTTCTGCAATAATATCATTTTGTAGTTCAGGCCGAAAACGTCGTGGTAGTTGCTTTATAGGCCGATATTGAGGGTCAATGGCTAGCTTATGCGTAACGACTCGTGGATCAAGCCCAGGCATTTCTTTATAAGACCATGCAAAACAATCACGATACTCCATGAGAAAATTTCTATAGTCCTCACGTTCTTGAGGTGTTAGTGATGCACTAATAAATGTTGGGCGTGGGTCGTCATCATTCCCAAGGTTTATTTCAACCAACTCATCAGTTGTGTGTTGTACTCCATCTTCAAGTTGTGGAGGAGCAGGGGCAGCACCTATGACCACCCCATGATGTGTCGTCATTGATGTATGCATGGCCGAAAGAAGGTGTTGTTCATTTCTAAGGCCATGTTGTGAATTACATGCAGCATTAAAAGAGCGAGATTGATATGGGACACTATAAAGACATTCTAAACTTTCTTCATCGGAGGGAGCTTCAAGAATTTCATGTTCCCAATTATTGGCCACATAAGTGGTATTACATGATACTTGCCCCTCGGGCTGATACATAACTTCATCATCACTATTATTACAAACAAATAATTCATCTTCACAATACCCTAGGCCACGTTTAGAATGTGACACTCGACCTTCTTCAACCATCTTCTCTGATTGGTTCCACCATGCTTCACATATGCTCGGGGAGGGGGCAGATGTTGATTCCACCGCAGCTTGATCCCGGCGTTCTCGAGTAGGCGAGCCATCCTAGGCTCAGCCTTTAGCGTGGCCAAGATTTCTTCTTTATCTGGCTGATCATCTGTCAAATCAGTCAAAGAGCTACAAGGTTTAGTACATGGAACTTTGTAAAAATGTGTACATGGAGTTTTATCATATAGGTCTGGTATAACCCGGACCTCTAAAGGCATTGTAGCAGAAATGTAAAGAGAGGAAGGTTGAATAGTAAGGGCATTCGAAGCCACCTTTTCAATTTCTGCTATCATTCTCTTCACTCTTCCTTTTCGCACAAGCATGGAGGAATCTTCACTTTTATTCTTATTTTGAGGAAGCGACTCCGGATTATGCACGGATTTGGCACGGCCTTCACTGACTGTTGCATGAGACTCGTCGGTGATAGGATTATTCTCAAAAAAACAATAGCGTATTTGGGTCCTTTTTAGCAGGAAGGACATCAAGTAGAGTTTGTGATTCTGACCTCGACCCCGCAGAAGATGAGGTTGTAGCCTCTGATGGCTGTGTCGAGAGTGTCGTTGACATAGACGATGGAGGGATGAGGTTCCAAGTCCATAAAGTGGAGGGACTCTCAACCATATGTTGTACATGTGGCGGAGGAATGGCAGCAAACATTTTTGATTGACTCAAACCTCCATTACCATGGGCGTGGCAAGATGAGCCTCGCTTCTTACGCGTCTCACATGGAGTAATCAAATACTTCATCTCCTTAGAGGATGGTGCTGCATTTGGAGCAATAAGAATATCTGCTCGCGGTGTTGATCGGCCAAGTTGTCTTTCCGCTCCACCATTTGGGAAGAAATATTTTGCATCAGCCAAATGCGCTTCTTGTAAGGTGAACGGGTGGAGGTTGCCTATAATTCTCTGTTGTTCCCCATTGTTATCAACAAATTTGAGGCATTGATGAAGCGTTGACGGCACAACGTGGTACTTATGTAGCCATGGGCGCCCAAGTAGTGCCGAATATGAAGTTGTGAACTCAATCACAAAAAACTTGACCTTGAAGGAGAAGGTTGACATTTGTAACTTCAGAGTGATGGTTCCTAGTGCTGGATTTCCATTGCTATCATAGCCGCATATCACTACACCCGTGGGCTCGAGATCACTTAATGTATACCCAGCTCACCTAAGTCTTTGAATAGGCAACAAATTCACTGCAGACCCCGGGTCAATGAGGATTCTTCTGAGGTGAGCACCACCAATATTTCCTTCAATATATAAAGGTCGATTGTGATTGTCGTCGGTGATGACCTTGTCTTCATTTGAGAATGATATCTCATTTACTTCGGGCATGCTATTGGCAATATGGTGTTCTGCCATTGCTGCCTCGTAGAGACTGGGCTTCTCCAAGGCTTTAATAAGAGCTTGTTGAAGTTCAGGCATGAGCACTAGAGCATCATATACACTGAACAAAGCTGGGATATGCTTCAAATGAGCGATAACATTATATTCCACATCATATTGCTTGGGAGGTGGTTGCGTAGGTGCCCCCTGCTGAGGCTCGTGAGCAAGAGCCTCCTTTCGTGGCAAAGCTTTATCTTTCTCGGCTCTATAGAGCCGTGACTTTAGTGGCTCAACCATATCTTTTCCACTCCTCAAGTTCATATTAACTTCTTCCATGGGTGCCTCAGGCACAGATTCTGCATAAAGCATGTTGCGCTCTTCTGGCGTTAAAGCCATCTCGTCTTCGGACTCATTTACATCTCCATTAGTACTTACAGTATTACACGGGGCAATGTTTGAGGTCGGAGTCTCTTTTTCAGTCCCAATTTTAGTTACGGATTGAGATAGCTGCCCCCATTGCTTTGGAAAGAACTGTCCTAGTGTTGGCAGTGGAGTCACTCGAGGAAAAGATTTGTTTCCTTCTGAACGAGGGACAAACCGAGGTGGCATTCGTCGTCGACTAGGGTCTACCCTCTGATAAAATGGAGGAGTGGCCAGATCTGAATGACGGCCACGTTGATAGCTCTTTTGAGGGCGCCTCTGTCTTGCCCATTCCCGTGACTGATCTCGAGAATTGGAGGTCAGCGAAGAAGCTTGAAATTTCTGTAGTTGACGCTCAACCTGGAGAAACGGAACCCAATGTTCATCCTCATCTAGGGGAATTGTGTTGTTCTCCAAAATGGTCACAACATTAGCTGCCTGATAATTTTGGTTGATCGTTTCAGGTCTAAGCGCTAACTTTCCTTCATCGACCGTCCTTTGTAGCCATTCTTTGAAAGCTATACAATCCTCAATTTTATGACCCACATATCTATGGTATGGGCAATACAATGGATTATCAACCATGCCTACTTGATCTGGTCTTGATGGATTAGGAAGTGTGAGCAACTCCTGCTCATTCATTTGCTCAAAAAGACTCTAGACGAGGTCCCGTCGAAAAATGTACTGTTTGTTAAGCATTTCTCGAATGTTGGGGCGCTTATTGCCTCTTTGTGGTTCTTTCTCGCACCCAACATAGGCACCACATTAGTTACATTTGATTCGGCTTTGGGCTTGCTCCCATTGTTCACCAGTTTAGATGAAGGGTTGAACTTTCTATTGCCCTCATTGTTTCCCGCGTTCTTGTAGAGCTCCATTATATGTGGTGCTCTTTCAAACTCCATTTTAGTAGCCGTGACAGCCTCACCGAGGGAGTTGAATGTTTTTGGGGTGCGCCTAGATACGACCACCAACCAATGCTGTTGCATCCCATGAATGCACATCTTTGTTGCGTCCTCAACATGCATTTCCCTAGCAAGACGCACATAATTGTTCCGAAAGCGGATTATGTAATCTTCAATTTTCTCATCATGCTTTTGTTTGATCTGAGATAGTTCTAGGATGGACACATCCTTGTTAAGGCTAATGAAATGAGACTTGAAAAGCTCTTTCATACCAACCCAATTGCGCACGGATCCGGGGGAAGACGACTATACCAATGAAATGCGGCACCCGTAAAGGAGGCTGAGAATTGTCTTAATAAAAGTGAGGGTGAATTAGCTATGTCACCGCATATTGCCTCGAAATATGCCAAATGCTCTGTTGCATCACCTGTTCCATCAAATTGATGGAACTTAGGTGGGTGTCATCCGCCAGGGAAGGGTACCTTGTCGTGCCATGACTCATATGGCTTTTGAACTTCATCATCTACTTGCTTAGGGCCTTGATCAGCCATCATTTGCTTTGTTTTCCTGGTAACAATGTCTTCAGCAATATCATGATAATCTCTTAGTGACCCGACTGGTCCCCCGAAGTGTTTGATGATGTTGGTGCAACAAATAAATTATGAGTTGTCGTTCTCTCGGTTGTGGGGATTTGTTCAACGTCTTGAGTTTGTGGGCGCTCCCTAGACATGGCCGCTTCAAATTCTGCGACTTGTGGGTCAATAGTCTGAGCAGCACCAGGTTGAGGACCTTGGTTTGTAGTGAAAGTTGACATCATCGCCACAAGTTGCCTCATCTGGGACTTTAACTCATCAATTTCTTTATCCCGCATCCTTTCACGCTCCATAGAACTAAATGTAGAAGTCCCTTGCCCGAACAGTTCAAAAGCATTTGTATGCTGACCTGTTGCAAGGGCCGAGGGGATGCCACTAAAATCGACTGGCCTCTTGTCACGATTTTGAGCACCATCACCTTGATTGTCTTCATTAGTCATATTGACTGGGGCAAGGTTTGCGCCCAACCTGTCCTCTTCGTTAGACAAGATTGAGGGTGCAATTATAGAATATCGCGGGGAATGTGAGAGCGCTTCCAGGGACTCTGAGAATTCGCTTCCTGTAGCCTCGCTTTCAGAGCTGGGCACATCATCTCCTGAACCTGCTAGGTTTTCTGATAAGTGCTGTCGCACTTTGATTTTCAGACGAGTATCGACTCCGGGCCTATCGGCAACTTGTTGCAGCGAGTGTTCATTGGTTGGAAGTTGTGAGATGATGTCGCTACGGCCAGGGCGATAAGGTGTTGCCCTATTCTTTACTGTTTTACTTCTCCCATTAACCGGTAGGCACTGTGCTGTGGGGGAATGCGACGTCATTCCATCACTCTTTGCAAGGACTATTGTTGGATTCGGCACAATCTTATCTTCTGAGGGGTATGTGAGTTCTTGGGTAAGGGCAGGTGGCTCCCAGTCTGGGTCTGAGTCTTGAACTTCATCCAGCTCTACCATACTGCACATCTCCACCTCTTTGGTTGCTGCTTTATTTTCGGACCCCTCAGATGGTGTATCATACTGCGTGGAAGAGCTAGCATTTGGCTGCTGGACAAGGATTTGGGAACCTTGACCATCCTTATTTGCAGGGGCTTTTTGCTCGTCTTTCTTGAGGCTGCAAATGCCTCCTTAACCCATCCATTTCAGTTTGTAACTGTTGGAGCTCTTGTTGTAGGTTGCTAGCGTTTGGAGCCGGCACTTCATTAGGCAACGCGGCAAACTGATTTCCCTGTTCAGCGGGGGGGGCATTCTTCGCTGATATGTGAAGGCAAGTCACCCAATTGCTTGTAGAAAATATTCTTGCCTGGTTATGAAGACCTAGCGGGAAGAACTTTTTAGGAAAATGGCGCCCTTGAAGCTGCTCTGATAGCACTTTCCTGATCAAGGACTTGGCCTTAATAGGGTGATCAATCCATTCTTCAGAAAATAGGCCATCACTTATGTCTTCCTTCACGAACCCATCATCTGCTAAGGTCTTCTCTGGAGTGAAACGAGCAACTATCTGTGCCCAGAGCTTCTTCGTCTTGGCACACTTTCTGCGGTAGTTGCGCATCGGGTGACGAAGATGTGCACGTTTTGCCTCCGCTATTTTCAGGCGGAGGTCATGGCTGACCTCATCCAACTTCTGGAGTATTGGCTCTGATGACAACTTGGATGTAATGACTGCCTCGTCCTTCTTGTCATTAACATCAGCTTTCTTTAGGAATTCCCGTGCCTCACTCATGAGGGCACAACGTTCTCTCTTAGCCTTGGCATGTGCACGCTTGCAAGCTTTCTTTGACTTGACTGGCTCCAAATAGGCCCTGTTGCAAACGGAAAATCCACGTGTCGGTGGAAACAAGACGAACTTAAGCACAAAAGGGACGGGGCTATTAGCTGGGGCAGGTTCACCTACAAAAGGCATGCCTCCGGTCAGCCCTTTTTTGATATATAATAATCACTGTCAATGTATACAAATTGTTTTTGAGGTTTCTTGAGACGACGATGACGACCATCATAGCATAGCAAAGATGGGAGGAGAACCAAGTCCTACCGGGCGTGCCATTTTGTTTCGCGAAAGATAAACACTCCGGGGAAAGGGAGTTGCCCTGGGGAAACGTACGTGTGGTACTAATTCCCACTGAGCGTGCCATTTTATTTCACGAAAGAGAAACAGTCCGGGGAAAGGGAGTTGCCCTGTGGAAACGTACGTGTGGTACTAATTTGTGCAGACGTGCCAGTATACATTCGTATACAAAATAAATAAATGTGTCATAAACACAAAAAAAACACAAGTAGGGAAATATTGCTTTATTCATTCATCATAGAATTACAAAGTACAATTTCCCACATTGTATAATAATATTGCGGCAAGTGAGGTCTAAATCAGATAATTGTGTGGCTTCCTGGTTCCCGTGGCCTGGTAAGGCCCTCCGGTTAATTACACCTCCGATTAAGCTAAGCTGATGGTCGTCTTCTCGAAATAAAGTAAGAGTCATCTCCAAATATGCAAAAGCACAAGTTAATAAAAAAGGTGAAGTGTTAGAGCCCCGTCGGCGTCTAACAATGTGTATCCCGCGTTGTCCTGCGGATTCCCATGCGGAAGTCTCGGATAAGTGTTCGGCCTCGTCGGTCGCGGAAAAGAAGTGTCCAAGCCTCGTCGGTTAAGGACGAGATGAGTCTTCACATGGTTCACCAGCCTTGACGGCGAGGAAAATGAACGTTTTGTGGTAGGAATGAACTTGTACTCATGCGGTACTTAGGAGATTTCTCCGTCTTTTAAACATCTGAGATTATACATCAGTCTTGCACTGTATCAATTAGCCATGTGTGCTTGGCATCGTTATCCGAGGATATGCTAGTTATGTCATGCTAAGTGACAGGCCACCGGTTCAGGCCATCTAGCTGGTTAAATCAATCCAGAGATCTTCAAAGTATTAGTAGGCTGACGACTCTCTCTGCATGATGCAAATATTTGATGACGAAATCACGTATGTAATGCTTGAGTCATGCGGACTTATTCTATTTACTTGCTCGCTAGTATAATGCACTTTGCACAGGGGCATCTATACATGGTTCTCCCGTAAGAACATTTTGCTTCTTTATTCATTGAACTTTGCATTGCCAGGAATGTTAGGCTAGAAGATTGCTCGTATCACCGGCGTGCCTTTGCCACACATATATAACTCAATGACACACACGTGCATATTCTTCCCTGGTGTGTACATATTTTCAAGTCAACCGGCCATTGGGCTCCGGCCTAGGTGAATTTGGACTTTGCCAATCGAAACAACACACTTATTTTGATAAATGCATGCTGTGATTCGTCAAATACGCATATTGCCGGACTATAGGTATAGGAGAGGTATTTGTACGGTTCCTGGGCTGCCTTGCAGGCGTTATATTTGGCTCATGGGCTTTCTTTTATTTTAGCATAAATGGGCCCCTATATCATTCCATAATCACACAACTCATACGTAGATTAACGATGTTAATTGGGCCGGATACATCGTGTCAAAATCACATCATACACAAACAATTAAAATGTTTATCTTCAATTGATAAAAGTTTGGCTTTAAAAAGACAATTTAAAAACCCTTTTCTTTTATACAAAAGCCTATTATTTTCTAAATTTAATTAATTAATATAGATTATATTTTGGCTGAAATGCATGCATGTTGACTAGTTACATTTGGTCTTTATTGTGTGAAAATTTCATTTGATAATTCGAGTAGAATTCGTTGCTATTTAGTTTGCTACTAGAAATAGAAAAAGAAATAAAACCCTCAACCCGGCCATGGGCCGAATTTCATCCCAAGGCCCAGCTCCCTCCTCTCTCTTCTCGGCTCGCTCCGCTTTTGGCCTGCTCCGGCCCGCAACCCGCACGCAGCCCAACCTAGGCCCCCGCAAGCCCACAAGTCCAACCGTAGCCCGCCCCGGCCCGTGCCTAACCCTAGCACTGGCGTCCCGCCTCCGTACGCCGTCGCCGCATGCCATCCTTGGCGTGTGCGCTAAGTTGCTTAGGGTCCCGCGCCCTATAAAAGGAGGCCCCCGCACCCGCGCGCTCTTTTCCCCCCATCCCACCGCCGCGCACGCCTCCGCATCGCCCTACACCGTCGCCGCCATCACCGCCGCCCTTCGAGCACCGACGCGAGGCCACCATACGTCGTTCGGGACCCCGACGACCCTACACCAAGATCCGCGACGCGGGCCGCCCCCGCCGGTGCCGTGCGACGCCAATCCGACGACCGGAGCGCCTCCCCAACGCCGTCGAGCGCTCCGCACTCCACCTCGCCACCGTAGACCCCTAGGTGAGCTCGCTACCTTCTCCTCTCCCTCCTAGACCAATCGTGACGAGAAACGAGGCCCCTAGCACGAGATCGAGGAGCTCCGGTGAGCTCCCATGGAGCGCCACCGCGCCTTGTTAGCCGCCGACGACCCGATCCCGGATGGAGAAATCTTGGCCGCTAGATCTAGAGCCCACGGTCCGGATTATAACCCCGAAGGGGTATGAGCCCGGTCCACGGTGGACCCGTGGACCGAGAGAATTCCCCGTGGTCCACCGGACCATAGACACGGTCCACGTATTTTCCCAATTTATTTAATTCGTTTAAAACCGATGAATCGGCAATTTTACAATTTAGGCCCCCGACGTCTAATAAAATATTGCTTAGGTCCCGATACTTTTACATAAGCTCCCCTTAATTTAGTGTTATTTTCGTTTTAGTCCCTGTTCGGCGCTAGGACGATGCCTTTTGCAAATAGACCACCGTAGTTTATTTAATCACATCTAGGCCCTCCGTTTTTACATAAACACCCTTATTTTTAGTTTAATTATGTTTAAGCCCCCGGTTCGCGATTAAATGGTATTTTTACAAATAAACCCCTAAAGTTATATTTATTTATATCTCGATCATGCACTTTTACAAAAACAACCCTAGGTTTTTCTTAAATTATATTTCAGCCCGAAACCATTACATTTTAGTCCCTATACTTTTTGGAAATTACGGATAGGTCCCCGATGTGGCTATATAAATAGGCCCTTATAGATTTGTAAATTAACGATTAGGTCCTTCTATCCAACCATAGGCTTTATTTTAAAATCTGTTTTAATCTCTCGCCGCATGCTAGGACTATAAAATTTGCAAATTAGCCCTTGTAGTCTGTTAAGTTTACGAGCGTATATTTTGTGACTAGGTAAATTTACACGCTAGCCCTCTAAGTCTATTGTTAATTACGTTTATGTCCTTTATTTTGTAAAAGCCACCCTAGCCTTCGTTTTATTTCTGTTTTCGACCTAACCTTTTTCATTAAGGCTTTTATTTAATTGTTAAACTATTTTTAGGTCGTTGAGCCATATTTATTCCAATGCTTTAGCTAGGGTCTTTTACAAAAACACCCCTACCCTTTTATTAAATTACGTTTACGCCTCTATTTTCTCAAACCACATTAAATCATGTTCTTTTGCAAAATGAACCCCGGTGTTTAATAAACTTATTTTTTTAGACCTTAACCTTTTTACACTCTAGCCATTGAACTTTTCCATATTTACAAAATGGTCCTTAATTTGCCATTTTTACGTTTTAAACCCTAGATGTTTAAATGCTCATAACTTTTCGCTCGTAACTCCGATTAAGTCGATTCTTGCGCTCACGGGATCGTAGCGACGTGTACTATTTATTAGTATTGTTTTCACAGATCGTTAGGTATTGTTTTGTATACTGTTTCTTAGTTTGCTTGTATGCTTGTTTCTTGTATGTTTGTATCGGTGTCACGTTATATAGAAGAACGTACTTTTCGAAGACCTCGGGAGCAAGACTTGAAGACATGAGCAGCAGCAAAGGGAAAGAGACAAGTGTCCTTGATGCACATTGCGCCTACATTCTTACTTTCCGAATTTACATTTCATGCATTGCGGTTTAATTTGAATCCTATTTGTGTCATATCCTGTTCCATAATCTACCTTGTCGCCTTGGTTATGGTGTAGTATGTTAGTATGGGTACGTCATTGCTAGTTGCTTATAATGGGGTTCAAAATGAACTAAATGTTAATCATGATTAATTATCCACTTGAACATAATGATCATGAATCGGGAATGCTTTTTAGCAACATGGAACTTAGGTGATTCCGACATGAGGATGTGGATGATGGTGCGGGAATGCATAGGTACTAGTTGTGGTACTTGTTGGATTGTGGTAGTACCTGTTTGGGATCATAAGGAACGGTTCTTGGAGCGGCACTCCAAGACTTCCGCACAAAGCACGGGGCTGATAATGGGTAGGTAAGGTTTAGTACCTAGGTAACTTCCTAGTTTTGCGGGCGTAGAGGAAGGATGAAGGAAGAAGGTGTCTTCCGGATTCGGGCGAGGAAAGGCGAGTACTTGAAGCCACGATGCAAGAGGGGGCCTCCGGGTCATGCGTCACTTTTACGGCGGTGAAACCTTAGCATGGGCGTTTTGCAAGCCGGGAGGTCCTTTGAAAGACCTTACGGTGATCTCTTGGCCTCACACCTAAGGAAGTGTGCTGGTATAATGGAGGTTTTAGTCACCGACGCGTGATGGAATCACCGACCAGTGGGTAAAGTTGTGCCACCTCTGCAGAGTGTACAAGCTGTTATAACAGCCATGTTCACGGTCACGAACGGCCCGGATCCTCACGAGAACTAGAGGGCATGGACGGGTGGAGTAACTCGTAGGTTGCTACGAGCGGGGTAACCTGTAGTGTGGTTTGCTACGAGCAGGGTAACCTGTAGTGTGGTTTGCTACAAGCGGGGTAACCTGTAGTGTGGTTGGCTACGGGAAGGGTAACCTGTAGTATGGTTTGCTACAGGCGGGGTAACCTATAGTGTGGTTGGCTACGAGCGGGGTAGCCTCGTAGTGAGGTTTGTAGTGGTTGACGGGTGGGGTAACCTGTTGGTTCATATTCACTTAATAAATAGGTGGCTCTAATTTACTTGACTAGTGTAGGTGCTTTCTATTGCAAACCATATGTTAGCCTTCCTTTCATTCAGCTTGCATGTCATATATTCCCACACTTGTTGAGTACGACATGTCCTCACTCTTGCTATTTCCCTTTTGCTATCAACTACTGCTGCTCGGAAGATGGAGAAGACCACCAATGAGAAAGGTCTAGGTGTGCGAGTCTCCCGGTCGATTGCCTGTGGTGTTATGGAGTCTTCCGCTAGCGTATATTTGTATCTAGTCCCTTGAGACAATATCGATGTAAGTATTTGATTTAATAAAGACATTGTTCTTTTATCACATTAATTGTCATGTGTGCGTGAAAACTTGTTCCCGGGCACGCATACGGATGCATTCGGTTTTGGTCGTTAAAACCGGATGTGACAAGTACTCATCACCATATGCTCATGTTCCATAATTTACTTATATTATTGCTTTCCATATGAGTTACACATGCGATAATAGAGATAGATCCATTTATGTCTATGATTTAAAATGGAATAACTTATTTATATTAAATATTTATCTCTGTAAATTAATGTGATCTGTCACCACAGTATGCATGTTATCTTGTTCATGTCAAGCATTTATTGATTCTTATAGGTTCATATAACAACGTTGCTAGGTTTTATATAAAAGAAGCTTTACTTGTTTGTGCTACGATTATCATTTCATGCATGAGTTTGAGTATTTTAATTTATCCATCAGCATGACATGATCACGAGCATTGCATAATCATTCATGTTTATGAATGAAGCTCTATGCATCTCCCTTGTATGCATTTATGCTTACGCAACGCATTTCATTCAATTAGGCAACGAAGGCGAAGTGAACGCTTCGGAGGAGACCGGTGTTAATCTTAATTTCAGTGAATCTACTAACTACGATCAAGCCCAAGGCAAGCCTCGATGCACTCCTATGTTTTAAAAGTCTTCTCTTTTAATCACAATAATTAAGGACATTGTATTGTGCATTAAGTATATGACCTATGTAGCCTATGTAAGTCACCCTCGATAGGAATGCTACGCTTAGAATTATGTTGGAGTCGACGATAGGATCCGGACCACCTGGATAAGTTTATACTACACTTGTGGTTGAAAATGGCTAAATTTGAGAACCTATCGTTGTGACTCCGCGAACAAGTATTGAGTTGTGTACCAAGTGCATACCTTTCTTTGGGGATTGGTAAACCTATGTAACTTGTGAGTCATGGAAGGGGGACGGATACCTTACCGATCCACGGGTGATATGTAAGTAGGGCGGAGGTTGGGTTAGAGGACCGCTAGAGGGTGCATGGGTTAAGCCTTGGACATGTTGTTAAATGTGTCGCAGGGGGGACGTGCACTCGGGATCGGTAGCCCCGCGCCACACTCTATGATGAACTCGTGAAAGGTGGCTATACGTGTTCTTAAATGATGCATATGTCGTTTGCTTCGGTTTTCTCCTGCAGGATGTGAATCGATATATATCTCCCCCATCTCGCGGTTAATGAGTCCCACTTGATTCGAGCACATTACTATAAGTAGTAATGTGAGGATGATAATGATACTTGTTGTTATCTATTGTTACATATTTGTATTGAAAAATTCTTGTTGTTAGCAATGCTCACTAAAGTTATGTTTATGCAACAACCATATTAATTTGGAAATGGATAAAATGTTGCATAGAATATAAGAGGTACTGTTTTATGCAATTTATACCAAGTAAACCCGGTCAGCGCCCTGGATGTTAGGTGTCAGTTTTAGATAACCTTTTGACGGGTAAGACTTGCGGAGTATGTTAGATACTTAGGCTTTGCATAATTGTTGTTTTCAGGTTTTCCTCAAGGAAATTATTGTGATTGTTGTGGCAAGGTTGTGTGGGAAGGTGAGGAGCCCAAAGAATGGTCGATTGAATGGGTTCCTAGCTCACCAACTCATGAAGACTGAGCCATGTTCTTGGCCGACATTGTTTACGTAGCTATCTATTTATCGTCGAGTTTATTTTATCGCTTCCGCACTTTACTTCAAACTGAGAACATGTTATGTAACTTAAATTTCAGAACCTATGTATTCTTTTTAATTCGAATCTAAGTTGTAATAATGCACTTATCAATGTAAAATTGTAATTCATTTATGTTCGTGTGTGTGATGCTATGTATGGTTGCTTCGTCAACCATCTCCCGATGAGATCCTAAGGGACATCACCCAATTCTTCGGTATAGGGGTGTCACATCTGGTATCAAAGCAAGTCGGGATTTGCATCACACTAAGGAACATTCTAAAACTCGAAAACCACATTTTATGATACGGTGAGGTACAAACTAGAAAAGCCTACATAAGGACGACTTTAGAATGGTGGCAAAGCTGACCTTGTGTTATGTTTGTTTAAATACTTGCACCTACGGCCTCGTCCACGAAGGTACGTGATTGAGTGTGGTCAATTTATGCATAATATTACCTGGTGTGACTCGAATACACTCTTATTCGAGAGCTCTCAATATGAGGCGAGGTGACATGGATTTATTTTTGGCTTGTTTCTTTTGAATTTGATGTAATGTTTATGGAATCCATCTCTTGCAGGTACGTTAATCACGTTATTATTTCGTGTAGAAAATGTGTGAGAGGTGTATGTTGCCACCGATGTCTTGCCCGATATTTATATCGGCAAGGGTTGTTTCAGTTCTATTTTTGTGAGGATGTAGGAAACGACATGTTAAGCATCAATGATTCATGCATTCATCATAATCATAGCACATGAATATCTACAAACTCAATTGAACTGAACAATAATGCTAAACTGGTCAAATAACTCAACCGTTTCGAAAAGTTCAAACCGATAGCTTCCTGTTTTCAGAAATCACCGGTTTTTTAAAAAAAATGGGCATATCTCTCTCGTTACTTAATGGATTAAGGCTTTTGAGCACTTTCTGGAAAGCTGGTAATATGCTCTACAAGGTTCTGCTATGGTTACTTTTATTAAAAATCTGGAGCAGAGTCGAATTAGGCAACAACAGAGAGCATTTCATGAAATTTTCAGAAGTTGCTCCAGTTTTGTCTGCTGTCTTTGGTCAATCATAACTCCCAAATGACAAATCGGATAATGCTGTATAAGTATGTGTTCAAAAGATTAGGAAATCCTCTACAACTTTTGTAACAATACAAAAATAAAATTCTGTCCAGAAACCTACCTAATCGGTCCACCTTTGAAACCTGTCTGTTCTGCCAATAATGGGACAACAAATCGTTTGGTTCGTGTGAGCAAGTTTGCATGTTTTTGCAACATATTGCCACTCCAATCTCATGCTCTGTTGTCAGTTTGTCTTTCCATTTTAGCTCATTTGACACTGAGCTAACGTGAGGAGAACTTGTGTTTATGGTAGATGGTGAACACTCGTCGTGGCGAGCCCTATGGCTTAAGGTGGAAGGAACAACGGAGAAGGGCAGCGACCACCAAACCCTCCTCCGGTGACCCCCTTGGAGCAGCTCGTCCACAACCAGAACGAGATGTTCAGGATGTTTTTCGCGAGTCAAAACAACCATGGAAATGTGCCACCTCAGCAAGGACAACGGAATTCCACCTATGCTGATTTTTGGGCAACTCAGCCGCCCGAATTTGGTGAAACAACTGATCCACTAGAAGCGGATAATTTTATTCGTATCATCGAGTCAAAGTTGCTCTCCTCAAGTGCACGTCACAGCAGAAGACTCTTCGCCACGTAACAACCTCGTGGCCCAGCTAGTGCATGGTGGGCAAGCTTTACTGCCGCTCTTCCCGCTGATCATCAAGTGACTTGGCCGGAGTTTTCTGCGGCATTTCGTGTGCATCACATTCCTGCTGGTCTTATGAAGCGGAAATTGCAAGAATTTCTCAACTTGAAGCAAGGCTCCCGAGGAGAACGTTGAGACGAGTGATGGTGAGGATGCTTCCGGTGTTGAGGATGGAGCACTACCGTCACCCATGAGGAATGACGACGGCTACGACGGTGATGACAAGGAGTAGTTGTCACGACCGGTCGTCGTAAGTCAATGTGTTGTAGGATTGTATCTCCTGAGGCATGTAAACGTGTAAGGAAACTATTCGTGTGTTGTTAATTAAGCTCTCCGAGATTTGTGTTCATGTATGGGTCACATGTGATGTAACCTATGACTGTATTGTATCGGATTTGTTGTTTCCCGTGTATCAAAAATTTCTATCATGTTGCTACCTATGTTAGAATCAATGGAATATGTGTGTTGCCAATGCATTATGTCTATTTTGTCAATATTTCTTTCGTACATGCAATAGGAAATTTTGGATCCCTTGTGTCAAATGTTATGTTTTCTTGCCATTTTAGCTCCTGTTCTAACGAGCTAACGTGAGAAAATTTTTCATATATGACAGATGGTGAATACCCGCCGTGGTGAATCTTTGGGTAGCGGGCAAGGTGGAAGGGGCAAATAACCACCTAACCGTTCGCCAATGACCCCGTTGGAGCACCTCGTGCACAACCAAAACAAGATGTTCCGCTTGTTCTTTGCAAGTCAAACCAATCAAGGATAAGGCCAAGGACCACTACCCCAAGGGCCGAGGAACTCCACTTATGTCGACTTTTGGGCAACTCAACCGCCCAAGTTTGGTGAAACGACCGATCCTTTGGAAGCGGATAACTTCCTCCGCGTCATCGAGTCAAAGTTTGCTCTCATTAATTGCACATCGGAGCAAAAGACCCTCGTTACGGCGCAACAACTTCGTGGCTTTGCTAGTACATGGTGGGCATGTTTCACCACCACTCTTCCCACCAGCCACCAAGTGACTTGGCCGGAGTTTTGTACCGCGTTTCGCGCGCACCACATCCCCGCCAGTCTCATGAAGCGGAAATTGTGAGAGTTTCTCAACTTGAAGCAAGGCTCGGTACCGTGCAAGAGTATGCACGGAAGTTCAACTAGTTTGGTCAATATGCTTCCTATCATGCCGACACGGATGAGAAAAAGAAGGATTGCTTTCGTTCGGGGCTAAGGCCGAAGTTGCAAAATCGCTTGGCTCAAGTCACTACCGGCACGTTCAATGACTTGATGAGTGCCGCAATCGTCCAAGAAGATGCTATCCGTGCTCACCAAGAGGATAAGAAAAGGAAGCGCGCCATAGGAATTCCATCCGGTTTCGCTCCGCCCAAGTACAAGTTGGCCTCACTTCCTCGTCCGGACAAAAGTTTCGGGCCGCATTACCGCCAACCGGGGGAGGGGGGGGCACGCCAATTTGTGCCGCAGCAACATCACCACTCTCACGGTGAATATCAGCAGCACAACACTTCATCCCGTCCCACGCAGCAGCAATTCCAAAGTGCTCTGTCCGCAAGGTCCGTGCTTTAATTGTGAACGTCCGAGTCACTTTGCAAAGGACTGTCGTGTTCGACACGTAACCCGGGCAACAACAACAACAACAATGGGTCCGAAAGTGGCAACAACAATCAAAACCGCAATGGGAATAATGAAAGTGGAAACCGCAATCAATCATCCACTCTGAATGCTAAGAATGGTCGAGTCAACTATACCACGGCCGAAGAGATTCAAACGGGAGAACCGGTACTTTCGGGTATGTTTTCGGTCAATAATCACTCCACTTTGTTTCTTTTTGATTCCGGTGCAACTCATGAGTTCATTAGTCAAGCATGTGCAAAAACCCTACAACTCACTCCTACCATTTTGGATATTCCTTACATTATCACATCACCGGGTGGAAAGATAAAAACAAACCTAGAGTTGAGGCAAGTACCACTAAAACTAGAGAGAAAAGTATACCCCTCATAACTCATAATTTTAGGAGGGCAAGGAATAGACATAATCCTAGGTATGAGATGGATGAAACTCCATAAAGCCGTTTTGCACATCGATTCCCAAGAAGTTCACCTAGACTCACCACACCATGATCCGTCCATTCTCCGATTACCATATTCTAAAACCTGCACATCAAAAATCTACGATCTTGAGGGAAAAGGGATTGAGAATATTTCTGTGGTATGTGAATTTCTCGATGTGTTTACAGATGACTTACCCGGCATGCCACGCGATCGGGATGTCAAGTTTAAAATTGGGCTCCAACCCGGTATGACACAAATTTCCCGAAGGCCATACAAGATGGCTCCTAATGAGCTAGCGGTGTTAAAAGAGCAATTGAATGAGCTTATGGATAAAGGATACATTCGCCCTAGTTCATCTTCGTGGGGATGTCCCGCTCCCTTTGTGAAGAAGAAAGACAATACGCTACGTCTATGTGTGGAATATCGCCCTCTCAGTACAAGTAACTATCAAGAATAAATACCCTCTCCCTCGGATTGATATTCTCTTTGATTAGTTAGTTGGTGCTAAGGTCTTCTCCAAGATTGATCTCCGTTCTGGTTACCACCAATTAAAATCCGAGCCGAAGATATTCGAAAAACCGCATTCTCTACGCGGTATGGCCTCTTTGAATATCTTGTCATGTCTTTAGGCTTACAAATGCTCCGGCTCATTTCATGTACATGATGAATTTGGTTTTTATGCCCGAGTTGGATAAGTTTGTAGTGGTCTTCATTGACGATATTCTTATTTATTCGAAGTCCGAAGAAGAGCATGCCGAACACCTTTGTATTATTCTCCAACGGCCTCGTGATCATCAATTATTTCCAAATTTAGCAAATGTGAATTTTGGTTGAAGTAAGTTCCTTTCTTGGGTCATATCATATCCGCCGAATGTATTGCCGTTGACCCGAGTAAAGTTGAAGAAGTGCTTACTTGGAAGTCCCCAAGATCGGTGAAACAAATCCAATGCTTTCTCGGTCTTGTCGGTTATTATCGAAAATTCATTCCCAATTTTTCAAGCATAGCCAAGCCTATGACAAAATTATTGGAGAAAGATTCTAAATTTAAATGGAGCCGTGAACGTGAAGAAGCCTTCCAAACTCTCAAGAAGCATTTGACCACCGCCTAGGTGTTAGCACAAGCCGACATCACCAAGCCGTTCGACGTGTATTGTGATGCGTCCAGCACCTGTTTAGGGTGTGTGCCAATGCAAGAAGGTCATGTCATTGCTTATGCTTCCCGTCAACTTCGCAAGCACGAACAATACTATCCTACCGATGACTTGGAATTAGACCGGGTTGTTCGTGCATTGAAAACTTGGAGGCATTATCTACTCGAAAATCTTGTCAATCTTTACACCGATCATTAGAGTCTCAAATATATCTTCACCCAATAAGAGTTGAATATGAGGCAACGTCGATGGTTGGAAATTCATTACCATCCGGGTAAAGCTAATGTGATTGCCGACACTTTGAGTCGCAAGGATCAATGCAATCATGTTACCGGTTGTTATATGAAAAATTCGGAAATTTCAAATTCTATTGAACCAAGCCTTCGAGTTATTCCCTATGGCTCGTTGTATAATCTAGCTCTTATCCCTACCCTTCGTGAGGAATTATTGATGCACAAAAGAAGGATGAAGGAATGGAATTTATTCGACAAAAGATAGAGAAAGATGAAGCCACGTGTTTCCGACAAGATGCCCATGGTGTTTAATGGTTCAACCAATGCCTCGTTGTTCGAAGAATATGGAATTATGGAAGAAAATAGTGGATGAGGCACATTTATCTAAATATTTCGTACACCCCAGTAGCAAGAAAATGTATCGTGGCCTAAGATAAAAGTTTTGGTGGACACACATGAAGCGTGAAATTGCACGGTATGTAGCCGAATGCGATACTTGCCAACGGGTAAAGGCCGATCACTTATTGGTGATAGTGGATGCGTGTGCATGCTACTAGCGGCTACTTTTGGTGTTGATGCATGGGTGTTTGTGTACTCACTAGTTGCAGCGGCTGCTAGAATTTGCATTTAAGCTCAAATGTGGCAGGGTGGCACATAGCGTGTTTTGTTGCAAGGAAAAGAATGCAATACAATGTGTCACAAAAGGTTGTGTTACTTGGCCAAGAGGATAGAAAGAGGATCGGAGAGATGGAATGACGATTATTTGGACAATCTTGCTTTGATAAAGAGTTGCAAAAAGAGCAAAGATAGTTAGTCGATAAAGGATGTCTCGAAGAAACACTCGTGGGCTTCGAGACTATGGCGGCCCTTGGGCTAGGCCTAATGGGAGGTAACAGAAAAACTACAAAGGACTAGATCAGGTCATGAAGGACCCCATACGAAGGCTTTCATTGCTATTACTCGTGATATTACAGGAGGTGTCCCGAATAGGCGGATGTGATGGGTCGAGAGAGTATTTGGCCTTGTTGGGCCTTAGCCGGGCCAAGTAGTCCCTTCCAAGTGCTTCTCCTTTGGGCCACCGGACATGTGAGGAGCTTCTTCCATGGCCTTGTTGAGCCTATCTCCTCCGGGCTAGCCTATTGGGGTAAGGTGGTGATCATCCCCCTAACGGTAGCCCCTCACGGATGAGCTCCTCCTTTGGTAGGACCGAAACCGTGATCCGGAAGGATCTCCACCTTACCCCCCCTTTTCGGGACTATCCGGAGGCGCCTAATCATCTTCGAAAGTTCTTTGACCTACAATGATTGTGTGACATCCCGTGTCATGAAGAGGGAAATTATCCTATGGTCACATGCCAATTGCCTAATTAGGTTTGCCATGAATTAATCACCCAATTAAAAAACAAGAAAATGAGAAATCAATTAAGTGAATCGGGTAAAATCCTAACTCCCACACACATAAAAAAATTATAAAGAAAGTGTTCCAATGTTTTTTTTACAATCAGGTTGTGCATATCAAAAGATGAATTTAAGAAAATTTTGCTGAATTTTTAGCAACCATTTATATGCCTTAAAAATCCGTTTGAATGCCAGAAACTGTCCCTGTTCTCGAATTTTTGAAACATTATGGAGGCAGAATCTCACCCTGACCCCAAAAGCAAAGTTGGAGCACACGTCACACTGAGTCTATAGGAATTTTGGTTTGAATTTTGGAGCACTGTAGCACTGAATTTTGAGTAAATTACAGAGAGCACTGCTGAGTTGACAGGGAATCGAATTCCTTTTCCATTGCCCATAGGACCGACGACCGCCTCGCCGTCTTGCTCCGCAAGCCACCACCCACGCCCAGCCAAACCTAACTCCTGTTCTGCCTAACACCATGGGAGAGCTGCCCCGGACGTGACCCTTTCCTACTCCCCGGTCGGCCGTCCTTGCTGCTCTCGTTTTGAACCGTTTGCCCGCGCCATCGTGCTCTCCCCTGCAAAAATGGCAGCAGGCCGTGTGCCACCCATCCAGCCAGCACTCCCTCCTCCTCTGGTCGCTCTCAACACACCAGGCCTCAGAGCCACTCCTCCACCCTTGCCGGCAAGCGCAGCAACAGAAGGAAGCGAAACCTCCTCTGTTTCGCGCTGCCGCAGGCCATTGTTGCTGCTGCTCCCACCACGGTAAGCTCCAAGGCTTAGCTCCACGTCATACGGGTGCGCAAGGATCCCCTCTAGTCTCCCCTTGAAGGAATTTGTATTTGGTGCAGGGAGCGCGATGAATTTGGAGAAAGAATCGTCGCTGTTTCTGCTGTCCACCGCGAGCTGTGCCCTATGGCAATTTCGTAATTTCTGCGAAGTCAAATTCTCCTGGTGGCAATTCAGTAATTATGCAGAACTTTGATTAATATTCAAAAAATCATATCTCGCAATTTAAAAGACAGAAAATTACAAAATAAACTTTTTTGGATTCATAAAAATCCCCTCTTTCCAAAAAGTAGGATGAGCACCTAAGTTTTCACTGTTTTCATATTTATAAAAATTCCCTAAAGTTGAACCCTTTTAAGAGTTATAAATTCATAAATAAATCTATAAAAATCATATCAACATGAAACTTCGCCATTAAATCACTCATGGCATGTATGAAGCCTCTGCACATGCATATCTTCATTTTTTTTGTATATTTTTAAAGTTATAGCATCATCTCTTGTTTTTAGTAAATAAATTCTTATCATTTTTATATTAGGAATTTCTTCATGGTACTTTGCATTACTGCTGTTTATTACATAATACATGCCTGTTATTTCTCATGAAAAATTTTGAGCATCATAAGTATAAATTTTACTATAGATTTGTTTAATTTAAAACTAGACTAGAGATTCTATAGGAATAATGCCTTATATGCATATAGATAATTATTTATGGTTATTTCCATCTCTGATACTGTTCATACAGAATGTTAGATGTTTAATTCAGTACATACAAATGCGCATCATCATGTGTTCACTGAAAATTTATGTAAAGGTTATCACAGCATGCATATGGTCTCCTTCATGTCAAATATTTATTGATATATATGTTCACATATCGTCGTTGCTAGGTTCTATATAAAAAGAAGTCTTATTTGTTTATGCTACGGGTTATCATTTCATGCACAGTTTGAGGATTTGCATCCATCAATGAGCATTGCATGCTAACGAGCATCACATAATCATTCATGTTTATGAATGAAGTTCTATGCATCTCCCTTGTATGCATTTATGCTTACGCAACGCATTTCATTCAACTAGGCAACAAAGGCGAAGTGAACGTTTCAAAGGAGCCCGGTGTTAATCTTAATTTTAGAGAAGCTACTAACTTCGATCAAGCCCAAGGCAAACCCGGTGCACTCCTATGTTTTAAAAGTCTTCTCTTTCAATCACAATAATTAAGGATATTGTATTGTGCATTAAGTATAGGAGTTGACGTGAAACCCACTTGCATAAATCCCTATATGACCTATGTAGCCTATGTGAGTCACCCACGATAGTAATGCTATGCTTAGAATTATGTTGGAGTCGACGACAGGATCCGGACCACTTGGATAAGTTTATACTACACTTGTGGTTGAAAATGGCTAAAATTGAGAACCTATCGTTGTGACTCCGCGAACAAGTATTGAGTTATGTACCAAGTGCATACCTTTCTATGGGGATTGATAAACCTATGTATTTTGTGAGTCATAGAGGGGGTACGGATACCTTACCGATCCACGGGTGATGTGTAAGTAGGGCGGAGGTTGGGTTTGAGGACACCTAGAGGGTGCATGGTTTAGCCTTGGACATTGTTGTGGTTACGAAGGCCACAAGCAATGAGGATTTGGCCAGCCCAAGGTGTCCCGGAGATTTTATGGGCTGCGGGACTACGAAGGTCCTTGGGCTAGGCCTAATGGAGATGAACAGAAAGACTACGAAGGAAGTAAGAATTTGAAGGGATCACGAAGGAGTCACAAAGGACTGCAACCGATGTATATCATTTCTGTTACAGTGCGGTTACGGGGAGGATTCAATCTGCTGATGTGATGGGCTAAGAGAGTATTTATAGTCCATACTCTCTCAACCCTAATTCTCACCATCAGCCCATACAAGTTACACTTATGCCCTTCCTATTCTACCCACTCTTGGGCCGAATCCCCTCTTCATGTGCTTGTTGGGCCTTGGTTGGGCCAAATCCTTCCCACCAAGTACTTCTTCCGGCCTTGTGGTGCTTGCTCTAAGTCCTTGTTGGGCTTTGTTTCCCTTCGGGCCGACCCACCGGGGCAAGGTGGTGATCTTCCCCCAACAGTAGCCCCTCACGGGTGAGCTCCACCTTCGGTAGGTCCAAAACCCCGATCCTAAAGGATCTCCACCTTTGCCCCCCCCCTTTTCGGGATTGCCCGGAGGCGCCTCGTCTTCACGATATGTTCAGTTTACCCCGCCTCGCTATGCTTCAAATGAGAAACTACAAGACAACATTAAAGGTAGGCGCTTCGTTTTGCGCCTCTTGAAGTAACACCTGGAACAAGAAAAATGTATCATTCATGGCCATGCAAAACGAAGGTGGTTCAAGACGAAGGCGATTCTTTATGATTGTCGTTGAAGCCGATTACGGTTGGACTCGAAGGACGCTACCAAAAAGGGAAAAAGAAAGAGTAAGGGGTGACGCGTGTTGGTCTTTAGACCAGCCTCAAATGCCACGGTTAGGCCAACCAAAAGGGTTCCCTTGACTTGAAGGAATGCGCTTGCCCGCCCGCCTTCGTAGGATATCGGTGACCCTCCCGGGTGACGGGACGCGGGGACTTAGTCACCGTCATCAAGGGATGCCCTTTGCCGACCAAATGGTCTTGCTTAGGCGGCAGCTAGCCTTGGCTTTGTCCAGCCATCGTGACGGCCTTGACGGCTTCAGCCATCCGAGGTACGTCCCGAGATCTTCGTGGTGTGACAATAAACCCTCAAGATCCGTGAGGAGACCTACTCTATCGGTCTCATAGCCGGACAGCTTCTTCTCGTCGTGGCTATACTAGGGTATAGCCTTCGAGGAGGAACCGAGGCTACGCCGACACTTTACCATGGTGCTTCACCGAATACAGCCCCGAGTACCACCGCCTTCGAAGCTCGGCGAGCTCGTGACGTCGGTGAAGTCGCTTGGTAAAGCGCGTTGCACACCCTTTGAAGTCGATTGGTGAAGCGTGAAGCCTATGGGCCTCTATCCTTCGAGCTTGCATTGATCGCAAATCGAAAGGCCCAGCGTTGCATCTTGCAAGTGTTTGTAAGAGCTGCGATGATGTTGTGTGTTTTCAAAGTGAGAGGCATTGGTCCCCATATCTAGGCTCCGCGGCTGGTTATTTGGCAGGGGGAATCCAATGGAGATAAGATTGCATATCGGATTCATTGGAGGATGTTGTGCCACGTCATTGCACTTATCCTTCCACATCGTCCACATTATCCATACACCGTTACTCGGGCCCTTACTACAACTATTTTGTCCTTCGCTACGGTAGCCTTGTCGTTTGCTGCGACAGCCTTTCCTATCGTTATGGCCTACTAGCACTTACACTATCATTTCGGCTTTAATTATCATGCCTCGAAGGCAACTTGGCCGTTGAAGGAGATAATCATACAGATGAACCGGAACCATATGACCGCTCCAACGAAGGGCCTTAGCAGAGGTAGTCTCCGCACGAAGGCTTATCCTTGTACCTTTGCTAAGAACATTTCTCGAGAATAACAAGCCACGTTCATAGATGGCCGTTACGCAAAATCGTAGATGGGCGCAATCTTAAAGGACCACCGCGTTAACTCAATAGTCGTTCACGTAGTTATGATTCGATGGGATGCGTGTCCGCTTTGAGGAGGCGCGACCGGTCATATATCGGGCCCGCTCGCAGATGCGTACTCAAGGGATAACCACATTAACTCATAGGTATCCACGCGGTTATGCCTCCTCGAAATACACGTCCACTCTTGAAAAGGCGCGATCGCTCGTGTAACGCACCCGCCCGTACAGGATGCACCGCTTTCCGGGCGTCACGTTTTGAATGCTACCCTAATTTCACCGCCTATATAAGGAGAGGTCCCGCGGTAAAACATACCCACTACTCACTTTCACCACACCAGCCCACTCGCTTGTTGTCTTCGCTTTCGAGCCTTAGCCTTTAGGTTCAAGCGTTTGCCTTCGTTTTGAAGCCTCGGCCTTCGATTCAAGGAGTCGCCCTTTGTTTCAAGATCTCCGGCTTCAACCTTCGTTATGGCAAGGCGTCGCACCGGCCAACACCGTGAGCAACACGAAGCCTCCCGGTTCCTATCCGGGACCCAACACCGTGACCGAAGCCCAGCTGGACAAATGGGTCGTCGAGCATATCTACTTTGCTCGGGAACAGGCGCACATCCCCGCACCGGAGGAGACAACTCCCGTGGTGCGGCCCGGCCGCCTCATCATTTTTGCCAAGCTACTCGAGGGAGGTCTTCGGTTTCCCTGCTCTCCGTTCGTGGGAGAGGTGCTGGATCTCTTCGGTTTGGAGATCCAACAAATTACCCTCAACAGGATGATTCAGCTGGCGATCTTCGAGTGGGCCATCCGGATGGAAGGGGCGCTGCCTTGTGCTAAGGCCATCGCCACAACTCACCAAGCCACTCGGCGACCTTTGCTTAGCCTCGCTTGGGGATCACATGTGGCTAAGCTTCATGTGTGTTGCCCTTCGGCCTCGCGACGGCATGGAGCATCTCGTGCCCGCAAAGGCCTACAAGGCGCATTGGGGCAAGACCATGGTGCACAAATGGTTCTACTATGACCAAGATGCCAACCGCAACCTCCACTCACTCCGTACGGAGATCAGCTATATTGGTCTTCCGGACGTCACGGTGGATGCCACCGTGCAAAGGCGTATCGACCTGCTACATCGCATTGCTCGCAAGGCGTCCATGAGGGACTTATGCGAGGAGTTCCTTACGGCAGGGAATCGCGCCCCTTCGGCAAGATTGGGGTTCGTTTTTACCCTTAACGCGGTCGGGCAACCCTTGAACTTCGACCTTAGCCTATTTCCCGGTAAGTGCTCCGAAGGACTCTTCGTCTTTTCCATTACTTGCATTGCCTTTTTTGCCGTATTTACTAACCATTGTATTCCTTTCGGAGCTATCTCTCGATGAAATCGAAGAGCGCTCATACTATCCGCTTGGTGGGGTAAAGGCCGATGAGTCGGCTCGCATAGAGGCGTGCGGGCAAACCCTCCGTTTGAACCGAGCATACCATCCGAAACACCCGGGGCTGTTTTGCCTCCTCGGGTGGTTGCACCTGAAGGGAGGACGACGCAAGCGGAGAAGCTTCATTCCCCTTGTTCCCGATGATGATGAGAGTGACGAGGAGGCCGAGCGCACTTCGCTACGGAAGATGAGGCTGCCCTCGGAGATGCGGCGGACCTCCGCGACCAGCAACCCCTAAGCGCCGAACCAAGCGCGTAAAGATCAAGTACTCCAAAACCATTCTTCCCACTCGTTCGCGAAGGGGACGACGATGATGCCGACAATGACGAGGAAGAAGCCGAGGTGCCCGCTCATGGCACTTCTATTTCTCCGGTGCGGTCCGCCTTCGCGGCTGCCCTACGTACGGCCTCTTCGGGCTGCCATTCAGCCGGCGAGACCGGAGGGGCCACTGCCGCTCCGAGCATCGGGTTTGGAGTTGGTGCTCGTGAACTTCAACTATCCAAACTCCTCGTCCTTCGAAAACGAAGGCGACGACGCTCGAGATGAGCACCCTCGATCGGAGGAAGGAAATGAAGCTAGCGAGTCCTACCGGTGTTGGTAGGGAGCTTGGGGCTTCACCTTCTTCTCAGCCCCGAGCCCCCAGCCGACCATCATGAGCGAAGGGTCGTACAAACACGGAGCGAAGGGACAGGAGCTCCCACTCACCATCATGGCAGCGAAGAAGACATTCCGGATGAAGGCGCCCTAAGTCATGGAGCTGGGAAGGGTTTTATGGGGGTGCTTCCACGCGGGATAGGCCCTCATAACGTTGGGTCGTTCTTGAAGCCCAATGACTTTGAAGATGGGACTTCCGCTTGCCATGGACTTGAGTATGTGGGACGCATGCTTGATTTGTGCCGGATGGACCGTAGTCCGCAAGGTGTGGATGAGAAGGAGCTTCGGAAAGCCTCTCCCGCATTACCATGAAGGTATTTTTAAGTTATTTTAGCTGACCAAAGACAAACTCAATTTTTTTCGCTAAGCCGCGTTGATTTATGTTGACGAGGGGTGTTGCTTGCTCGCCGCTTGTCTAAGGCTTCTCTGCTACGGAGGTTGCCAACTTGAAGGAGCGCCTTCGCATCTCAAAGGATGCTCTGCGCCAAGAGCAAACCAAGTACACCAAGGCTGCTGCGCGAGCACGAAGAATTGCGGAAGGCGTCTTCGGAGCATGCGGTGGCTCGGGAGCGAAGGATCGACGAGTTGGGGCAGGATCCGTACAACGCCAAGGCCACCATCAATACCCAACTCGAGGCTCTAGAAATGTCCGAGCAGAGCATGCCGGCGACGGAGTCCCTTGGCCAAAAGAACCGGGAACTTATGAACCGGTTCCGGGACTTCTTGTCGTCGCTAGGTGTCGTTCGCCCGAACCAACTCATGAGGAAGGGGATGGCCTCGCAAGCCTTCGCTGGATGTCTTCGGGTGTTGCTGCCGCGAAGACCGCTTCGATCCGGTGGGGCCACCACTCGCGCTCGCGTGGCCCGGACGAGCGCCTTTCGCGTGGTTAAGTCCATTTGCACCTTCTCCTCCAAACATGTTAAGGAGGGCGCTCGGGAATTTCGCGAGGTATGCGGCACAAATAATGCCGCCTTCAAGGAAGCCCAAGCGAGACGTGGCTGTTGCAGACCGGTACTTCGGTCGCGAGTTTTGGGCACCTTCGGGGCTAGAACTTGCCCACTCGCTGCCTTGGAGGCAGCAAACGCGAAGCTTGGCCGCACTCGCTGGCACAACGACCGAGGCCGGGCCCTCCTATGTTGTTGCGAATGAACAAGCTAGGGAGCATGGCAGGTCTTGAAAGAATGCCCGAGGCTGCCCGTGAAGGCGAGGGTCCTCGGACCAACAGCCCTTCTTCGCGGCCTCGGGTGTGAATCTCTCCTTAGTATCTTCCGAGTTTAGTAGTTTTTATTCTTCGCTATGTAATCGCCTTCGTAAGCGCTTAGCGCTCCGAAGGTATCCTCTGTACTTAGGTCTCATGGTAATATATCAACCATTTCGCCTCACTTTTCTTTTGCTAGGAAGTTCCTAGTTTCAAGGAAACACATGAGACTCCGGAAGAAGCTATCATTGAAGACGCTCTACCTCACCGATTGTTAATTCCAGGGGACTCGAAGCCCTTGGTCCTTTTTGTGTTACCGGAACTCAATTTCGCAGATGGAAACGAGAATAACCCGGAGGGGACACTTAGTGAATTCACGGCCTTTGTTAATGACCGGAATGGCCGAATCAAGGCTGCCTTTCCAAAGGTCACCCGGGAGGAGCATGCTCCTCGTCGCGCTAGACGCGAGCGCCTTTGGGCGTCCTTGGGACAATTACCCGAGGCTATGGTCAAGACGGAGCCCATAGATATTTCAAGTGATAGTGACTCCGATCCCGTGGATGCCGAGGCCCTTCGAACTCGTGCCTCTTCGGCCGAGGGTCGCGCTTCGATCGTCTGCGGACTTAGCTAGGCGCAAAAGGAGCTTGAAGAGATGGAGGCTGCAATTATCCGGAGCCGTTCTCATCCGTCGAGCTAGAAGCCAAGCGCTCATACTTAGAGTCCGAATGTAATTTAGAGTTGTAATTCACGAAGGGCCTTCGGGCCCCTCTTTCTGTCATATTGAACAAAACAGTTTTTATATGTTGTGCACATTTTTGTTATCTAAGATGGGGTTTCCATACTTAGCCTTCTCAATGTTACTTTTCTCGAGGCATTAGGCCGTAGTTGCCTAGCATCGAAGTCATGGGGGTTTCCCAGTGCTTTGGGTTCTAAGTTGGGGTTTCCAATCTTACACTTCTTGGATGAATCTTTCCAAGGCATTGAGCCGTAGTTACTCGAAGCATCAAGGCTTAGGGTTTCTAAGCACCTTGGTATTGTATGATGAAGCATGCATGCAAAACAACCAACCGATGAAAGCAGCTTTTTTCATTGATAGCGAATATGTACAAACCGACATCCCTTGCACGACACCTAGAACTCGACTCTAAACGAAGACACCTAGAACTCTCGGACGACATGCCCCTTGACCTAAACATATTTGCATTGGACATGCCTTGCAATAAAAGCTCCGACTTGCAACCTAAGGACTCGGGTCGTGCAAAGGGCAGGGGGCCATACCTTAAACTGAAAATTGGCAACATGCTCGAAGACATCCTTCATAATTGCCGCTAGACCACTAAAAAAGAAACTTAGCCAAAATGAAAGAGGGCATCTACCCTCGCTGTCCGGAAGAGCCTCATATGTAAAACCTCTTGAGAGTATCAGCATTGAAGGTGTGAGGTATGGGAGTTCCATCGAGCTCGAGCAAATGATACTCTCCTTGACGAATGGACTTGTCGATGACGAAGGGTCCTAGACATTTGATGTTCAACTTGGTTACATGTACCGGGTTTCTCCTCAAGACAAGATCCCCGGGCAGAATTCTCTTGGATGCACCTTTGAGTTATATGACTTCTCCATAGAGGCAATGTACTTGTGTAGAATAGGCACGACTCGCAAGCGTGTTTCTTCGAGGAGGTCTTTGGAGACATCTTCATCATCTGCTAGAGGCCTAGTGGTAAGAAAGGAACCTGTTTGCATTTCATCGGAGGTTACAGCCTCGACTCCGTAAAGCAGCAAAGGGTGAGAAACCAGTTGGTCTTATAGCAGTTGTTCCGATTGACCATAGGACATTGGGTAGGACCTCGGCCCACTTTCCTTTGGGAAGGCCGACTAGTGTGACAGACCCGCCTCACGAAGAGTCGTTTCCATCACCAGGATCATCATGGGTGGCATCACGCGCTGTGATACCCGATATTACAACATACAAACATAAGCATGATACAATGAATATAAGTACAAGTCTCTTACATTCATCCCAAGTACAATAGTACATTTGAGTCTCATGAGCACCGAAGCAAATGAGTTTGGAAATTAACTAAACAAGTGGAAGCAATAAGATACAATCGAGCTCTCGGCGATACATCACAGGTGTTTCTGCCCTAAAGCACATTACCGACACATCAACATCGCTACTCTTCCGGACCGCACCACTCCCGTGTGTAGTGGCCTCCGTCCGAGGACCGATCCTGCCGGACGTCATCTCCGGCGACTATCTCCTGCTCGACGGGGTCCTCTCGAAAACCACATAGAGCAAAGCTCGAGCAACTAGAGCTCAGCTAGATCGACCCGTCAAAATGGCCATCTACAGACCGACTCCTAGACATGCCAAGGCCAGTGGGATAGGATAAGTTTAAGCACTAAGCTGGTCTACAAGTGAATCCTTAGTTTCTACTTTTAGCAGTTTAATTAAGTTGCTCAAAAGAACAAATTTAATTCGCACTAATCTACTGCATTACATGTTTCCAAACAAGTAATTAAGCAATACAACAAATTAATCATAATCATCATCATCAATGTTTCTCTTCTTACTACGTTCCGGTCGACGGGACAAGTGGTACTCGTTCATCGTGAGGGGCAGCGATTCGAATCGATTTACATCCTGCAGGAGAGACCCGATCGCACGTCACATACGCGCTTCCGGAAGCCGCATGAGTCAACCTTTCCCAGCCGGTGCTGTAGTGTTAGTCGGGCCTAGCTCCCCGAGAAGGGTCCCCCACGCGATGCCGTCCCGGACGTCATCCGTGAGGAGAGTGCTCCCTTCTCTCCTCCCAAATTCCTACCAAGTAACCAAGAGAGTAGGGTATCTCTCTAACATACGACGACCATCGGTACGTCGGTTTCATCGGGCCCATTAACTCCAAGCATGCAAGCGAGTACGTTCACACTTATCCACATGGGCTAGACACGACGTGATCCTTGTGTGCACGAGACGGGGCTACCACGTTGAAGACTCTTTCAGTCCTTCACTTTCCACCTAAGTTGTCCATCCGGCCTCCAAGTTTTCCGTTCTCTTCTCAATACTTAGCATCGTGTCCAAAAAGGTGATTGTCCTATCTACGAGTGGTCTCCGTACCCCTCGATGGATCATCGCCCTATTTAAGCAAGCATCTAGCGTAGGGTGATCGAACCAGGATAAATAGGATCCTACCGCATGCTAGGGTTTTCATCACAACTCGTGACCTAATGCACAATACGAGACCTACAAACACGGTGATGAAATTAAAATACTTAATTAAATAGGTTGTGCACCGGGGTTTGTCTTGAGCTTGACCCCGAGCAGCTGGGCCAGCAACAACAGCAGCTTCTGGCTCCTCCTTGCCGGTTACCGCGTTCACCACCGCAGCCTACATGATGCAAAGGTGATGTGTGAATTTGATGAAAATATGATATTTCATATTTTACGGAATACGTGCGAGTTTCATCAAATACAAGTAATTTATGAGTATAAAATAACTTGGTGTCCAGCGAGGTGAAAATGATTTACGAGTGATTAACCAATTTAATTTACTTCATCAACTCCCATGAAGCATTTAAGTCATTATCACATGTGCAAGGGAAATAATCCAATAACCCTAGCAAAACTAGGTAAAACAGCAATTAAATTGCTACTGGTCCTTAAGCACATGTTATGGATAATAATTAAATTAAGCTTCATAATCTAGGGCAATTAAATAATTATTTAAGCCCTAATCTTGAATTTCCTAAAAAGAAATTAACCTAAATAAATTACATCTGATATTGCCAAACTAAATATACTATAACATAGTACATGACTAAAGGATTCCAAAAAATTTTAGTTTGCAATTGTTCGAGATCTAGAACTCTAGATATGAATTTTTGAAGTTTACACATTTTTCTGATAATTTAATTAATTTCGGGAAAAAAGAAAACGGATTGCATGGTTCATGGGCCAGCCTGTGGCAATCAGGCCCAGCGCACGTGCGTGGCCCACGGATGGCGCACTGCCCAGCGCGAGCCTAGCCCAGGCAAGGCGCTCGTGGCCCAACCACGGCGTGCGTGCCTTCAACCTGCTCCATCGATGCAGACACTGTGGCCGGAGGGTGGCGGCGGCTCGCCGGAACAGGGCCAACCGAGCACCAAAAATTGCAAATAAAATACCAGCGTGTGCAAGAGCTCGATGCGCATCCATTTGAGATGGTCTCGAGACCAGGGGCTCACCGGATGGTGGCCGGCGGCGAAGCACGCGTGAGCCCGGGTCTGATGACGTTCGGCGACGTCGTGCTCTTCGTAGGATCCACTAAATCGAGCGCCGTTTGTTCCTAAAGTTTCGTGGCAGCTAGGAGAAGAGCGTCCCGTTCTCCATTGCCTCCGGGGAGCCTCCGACCAAGCTGTCGACGTCGAGGGCGACGACGGCCGGAGTTGAAGTCGACGACAGTAGCGATGCCAGCCGTCTCCGTGCACCAAAATAAGGAGAAAAATGTCACGGATGTAGATTAGTGTGCTGCACACCACTTGGAACAAGAAATGGGGGAAGAAGCTCACCGGAAAAGAGGAATTTCACGGCGGAGTCGGGAGGTGTCTCCGGCAAGCTTTCAACAAAGAACGACTTAATACTCACAACTCGGGCCATCTCTTGCTACCATGTTTAGGCTGGGTGAAAGAGCGGAGGCACGTGCTTCTTTTGGTGACTTGATCCGGTCGGATGGGGCTGTGAGATGGCCGGATGGTGAGGAGCTAGGGACGGCGGCAATGGCGGGCGCCAGCAGAGGGCGAAAATGAGAGGGAGAGCGAGTGAGGAGCCGGCTTTCCGACCGATTTTGTGGGGGAGAGTCGAGGCCGGCCAGGTGGGCGGAGTGCCGGGGCTGGCGCCACGCGGCGCCGACGTACGGCCCCGGTCGGGCTCGGGGCGCGCTTGTGCATCGCCCATGGTGGCCGACTCACTGGGCCCTACGGGGTATATTCTAAGGAATTTTTCTTTTTCCCCTGAATTTGAAAACGTGGCCTGATTCAATTGTGTAAATTCAAATCGGATGCCTTGCCAAACTCGAAAATTAAAAAGGAGCATTTTGCTTGATAGTACAACTCTAGAAAGTGATATGCACGTTGAGCATGTCCCAAAATTCTTCCTAGATTAATTATGAAAATTCAGAGAAAATGCTGAAAAGTTAAGTTTCTCTGATTTATTTGGGGTACCAAACCTTGATAAAATCCAGTGGGGTTTTGTCCTAGATTTTTCGTTTGACATGCCCTACAACATATATTGTTGGTTGACCATACTTCTGTTGTAGAAATTTGAGTTGTAGTTCAAACCAAAGTGTATTTAAATTTATTTCCCAGCCAAATCATAATGCATGTCAATGAATTTTCTTGGAGGGGTTCCACTAGACCTGAGGTTAGTTTTAAAAATACTAATTCGCAAAAATTGTGCCACGGAGTGTCACAACTAGGGTCTTCGAGATTGCTGTGAACACATTACCATTCATCCGTTCGACAGCCCCATTTGCCCTTGGATTAGTTACTGACATTTCACACTTCTTGACGCCAATACTAAGGCAGTACTCTCGGAATTCCAGTCCTTCGAACTGCTTGCCATTGTCCACTGTAATTTCTACCGGTACTCCGAAGCGACACAACACATTCTTCCGGAAGAACTTTCGTACATTCTTAGCCGTGATTTGTACCAATGGCTTAGCTTCAACCCACTTAGAGAAGTACTCAACTGCCACTACCGCAAATCGAAAGCCCCCCGGTGCTGCTGGAACTTCCCCAACAATATCGATGCCCCACCTTGCTAACGGCCGGACCGGTGGTATTGGCTGTAACGCTGATGGCCGGCAAGTGAGACTGCCTTCCCATCCATTGACATCCCGAACATACTCACACCAAGTCCTCTCGCATCCCTTATGGCTGTTGGCCAATAGTAACCTTGCCTGAAAGCTTTTGCAACCAATGCCCTTGGAGCTATATGAGAAGAACAAGATCCCTCGTGAATTTCCCATAAGAGTTGTATTCCTCCGAGCTGACTAAGACACTTTAGCAATGGGGCACAAACTCCTCCCTTGTACAGACACTCCTTCAATCAGCACATAGCCCCTTGCTCTATGCTGCATCCGCTGCTCCTCCAATCTGTTGTTTGGCGTATATCTTTTCTCGATGAAGGCCCGTATCGGGGCGCGCCAATCCTCCGAGACCAAGGCCAGGACTTTCTTGGTTTGATTGCTGGTGGTGGCTGTCTAATGAAGCATTTTGTGCAACACATCCGGCTGCAGAGGACCTTGTCCCGCAGCTGCTTTGGCAAGCAAGTCAGCCTCTTTGTTTTCTATCCTTCGAATGTTTCGACCTCGAATCCTACAAAGAACTTATCCATCTCTCCGACCTTCTAGGCATACGCAGATCACTTCCGGATAAAGCGTCCCGTAACCCTTCGCTAATCGTTCCGTTGCTAGCTGCGAATCACAATACAGGACCACTTTTTGTGCTCCCAATACCCTGGCCTGTCTTAGCCCCAAGAGGATGTCTTCGTATTCAGCTGCATTGTTGGTGGTCTAAAAGCCAACTTGGCCGAGCATCTTAGTGTCTGCCCACTAGGAGATGTGATGACAGCGGCACAACCGGCACCGGAGACCCCCACGCTCCATCCGTGTAGACCGTCCAGATTGGGTCCTCTCGGTTCACCCCGACTTTCGGCCTCCGAGTTGCCGTTAGGGGTCCATTCAACCAGGAACCGAGCTAACACATCCGATCGAATAGCTTTTCTTGCGATGAAGGTCAAATCATATTGTCCTAATTCGGCTGCCCACTTCAACACTTTGTTGGACGCCTTGTCCGATTTTAGCGCATCTCTCAAGGGGTACTTTGTAGGCACCAGAATAGGATGATCATCGAAGTACCTTCGTAGCTTGCGTGATGCCATCGGGACGGCATACAACAGTTTTTCAATAATTCCATATCCGCATCCGGCTCCAGACAAGTGTTTCCGAGACATAATAAACTGGCAGCTGCTTTGCCTCTTGCTCTTTCGTCCGATATATAAGGACCCCACTGACCGCCTTCGGGCTGCTGCGACATCAAGGAGAGGCGGAACCTTGGGTGGAGGTGGTTTTTAGGTGGTTAGCTCCACCAAATACTCCTTGAGTTGTTCAAAGGCTACTTGATGCTCCTCTCGTCCACTTGAAAACCCGCGAACCCCTTAGTATCTCAAAGAATGACATGCTTCATTCCGCAAGTTTAGAGATAAATCTGCTCGTAGCCACAACTCTTCCGAGTAAACCTTTGCAACTCTCTTATGAACTTTGGGCGTTCGATATCCAGAATTGCCTTGATTTTTGTTGGGTTAGGGTCGATGCCGGCTTCCGATACCATGTATCCCAACAGCTTACCCGCCTTGACTCCAAACATGCACTTGGCTGGGTTTAGCTTCAAACTCACTCTACGGAGGTTTGCGAAGGTCTCGACTAGGTCCTTCACATGATCTTGTTTGGCAATACTCTTGATTACAATGTTGTCTATGTAAGTCGTTGCATTACGACCCAACTAATCACCGAGGGTGGCCTTGACGGTTCGAGAAAATGTAGCTCCAGCATTTTTTGAGACCGAAGGGCATTCGATTATAACAATATGTTCCTCCGGGTATCCGAAAGGCTGTCAAAGGTTGATCATCGGTTGCTAGCTAGACTTGATGAAAACCCGAGTAACCATCAAGGAAACTCATCAGCGCAGCGCCCGCCGTGGTGTCAACCAGTTGATCGATCCTTGCCGGTGGCAAATCATCCTTCGGGCAAAACTTGTTGAGAGTTGTGAAGTCGATACACATTCGCCATTGTCCATTTGGTTTTTTCACTAAGACAGGATTGGCTAACAATGTTGTCCGATCAATGGGGCGCACTACCTCCGCATCTAGCAACTTTTGTACCTCTCGCCTTGAGAATGGCGATTTTTTCTTCTGTTCAATCCCTCACGCACCGCTTTATGGGCCTTACTTTTGGGTCCACATCCAGTCTGTGCACAGCTACACCCTTGTCAATTCCGGGGATATCCTTTGATGACCAGGCGAAGACATCAGCATTGTTCCTTAAAAACCGAAGGAGCTCCACTTCTCTTTCTTCGGATAACCCACATCCGATCCAAACGGTCCGATCAGGGCGATCCACACATAACACCACCTCCTTCGTGCCTTCCTACCGCTGTACCTTTGGCATATACTTAGGCGCGGTGGGAAGTTCCACGAGACCAGGAGTGCCTTCACTTTTGCCAATAACATTAATGTGACGCTACCCGGGGCCATGTCGACTTCCAGCCTTCCGGCCTCAGCCTGAACCCCGTATACCGTGATGACCCCCTCCGGTCCTGGTATCTTTAGATAGAGATAACCATGATGAATGATGGCCAGAAACTTGTTGATGACCCTTCGTCCTAGCAACACATTATACGGATATACCATGTCCACTACGTCGAACCCGATATCCTCTATCCGACTCCCCTTATCCATTGGATCTAGAGAATGAAACCTTGAGTGTAATACAACCTATGGGGTGAATTGGCTGCCCTCCGAAGCCCTGTAGGGGGTGTACAAAGGTTGTAAGTCCGCTCGAGTAAATCCCATTTTCTCCAAGGTATTCCAGAGCAACACATCTGCTGAACTACCTCCATCAATTAGAACTTTGTGTACATCGAAGCCATGAATATTGACCCTCATGACGAAGGCATCATCATGCGGATAAATCATTGGCCTAAAGTCAGCTGCTGAAAAGGCGATCGGCACGTCCATCCATTTATGAAGTCCAACCGGCGGACAAGCAGCTACGTGAGACACCCGCTCGATGTATTCTCTGCGTTGTCTCTTGGATGGAAAGTCTCTGCCATTTCCTCCGGTGATCATGAGGATCGTTCCCTTGGACGCTTGACTACATGCGTATTGAGCTGGCTCTGCCACTGGAACTTGCTGCATCGCCCTTGACCCCGACCGATGCACTTCGGGGTTCCGATTGCCGGAGAGACAGACGATGCCTGCTCGAGCTGCACCGGTGGTGGATAATGAGCTGGCTGTGCAGCCCCGTAGGGTGGAGCATATATGGGTGGGACATAAGGCATGTGAAACGGTAAAGGTGGTGGTGGTGGCAATGTCTGCGAAGGTGTCGGCGACGCATAATGACTAGTGTGCATCATCGAGTGAGGGCCTTCGGTTTGCCCCTTCTGTCTTGCCGCACACATTGCCATGATTTCCTCACAATTGTTGGTCGTGTGATTTGCTCCCGACCCATGATAATAACAGAAAAAACCTTGGGGCCTATTCCCTGAGAAATTCCTGCCTCGGCCACCTCCTCTGTTGCCACCCGATCGAGATGACCCATGCGATTGTTCCGGTGGATGACTTTCTTGCTACGGGAAGTCCTGCTCTACATTGTATACATTCCTCGACATTTTTTGCTGGTTCCCTTCGTGCCTGAACTCATCCGGACGCTTCTCCCCCTTCGGTTAGACCGATGATGCCAACCTGCCTTGGCGTTTTGTATATCTTTCTCGACCCTTACTTGCCCTTCCAATATCCGGAGCAAGTGATCCGGAGTTTGCGGTCGTTTTTCCCTGATTCTTCTTCGGGCTTCACGGATATGAAGGCCCCTTGCCACGGATTCTATGACGATGGGTTCGGTACATCAGCCACTTGACACTTCAAATGCACAAACCTTTATTGAACCGTGCCGGTGTTTCCCCTTCTCCTTGACAACACACAGCCGGATCTCCGCTGTTCAACTCCTTCGGGTGAGATCCACGAAAGTGCACCGACAGAGCTTTTTGAGCTGTCCCCAAGAGCTGATAGATCCGGCTGGCAGCCTAGAATACCAAGTGCTTGCTATGCCTTCCAATGCTACCGGTAGCGCCCCGGCTTTAATGGCATCTCCTCCGCCAGCAGACTCAACCGTTGTCTCATATCGGATGAAGAACTCTTTTGGGTCGGTCGTTCCTCCGTATACCGGAAGCTTGACTCCAGCCGGTTGATGTGGCCGGACCGCTGTCCGCAATTCCCAAGTTAACGGCAACGAAGGGTCTACCTCAACCTCTTGGCCCGGACCCGCAACCGCAGGAAGAGCATTTTGCGTTGGTAACAGATCCTCCCGCGACCGTATCATTTGCCCGAGCCCTTGATTCTGCGAGGACAGCTCTGAAAGACTTCGTGAACCGGGACCCTTTGTTCCGGCATATTTGCTCTCTTGAGAACCTCCGGTTGCTTTGTCGGCAACTCCTGCGTTTTTATCACAGCTTCAAGCCTCTCCTTGTACCCTTCCTCTTGTCTTGCGAATTTTTCCATGGCTTGCTTTCTCAGCTCACGCTCTTCGATCAACCTCCTCGATTGTACTCGTGCTTCTAATTGGGCTGCAAGAAGGCTCACTTGCATCTCTCTTCGAGCCTCGCTCCTCGGGATCCCTAAGCGGCCTTCGGTGTTCTTCCCTTCGAGTTTGTTCTTCACGCTCTGCGAGAAGCCCGTATTGTCTCCCCTTCATGTTTGACCTTCGCGCTCAGCGAGGAGCCCATCATTGTCTTCCCTCCGAGCCTAACCTTTGCGTTCAGCAAGGAGCCCGGCGTTGTCTTCCCTTCGAGCCTGCTCTTCACGCTCTCTTTCCCAGCTCTGTCTTTCCAAGTCCGGACGATCCCGCTGCGAGCCGAGGTCCTCCGGTGTAGCTCGTACGACGCTTCACGACCTCCTTCGATCCCAGCTCGAGGTTCCTTCATTGGCCGCCCCCTCAGCCATGTCCGCAAGTATACCTTCTTGACCGGTGGTGCCTCCCAGCTCTGCTGCTGTCCGACCCTCCGACTTCCGGTATATCCTCCGGCCATAACGTAGGCTTTTCTCGTTCGGACCCCACGGATGGCGCCAGCTGTTGTGGTTACGAAAGCCACAAGCAACGAGGATTGGGCCAGCCCAAGGTGTCCCGGAGATTTTATGGGCTGCGGGACTACGAAGGTCCTTGGGCTAGGCCTAATGGAGATGAACAGAAAGACTACGAAGGAAGTTAGAATTTGAAGGGATCACGAAGGAGTCACGAAGGACTCCAACCGATGTATATCATTTCAGTTACAGTGCGGTTACAGGGAGGATTCAATCTGCAGATGTGATGGGCTGAGAGAGTATTTATAGTCCATACTCTCTCAACCCTAATTCTCACCATCAACCCATACAAGTTACACTTATGCCCTTCCTATTCTACACACTCTTGGGCCGAATCCCCTCTTCATGTGCTTGCTGGGCCTTGGTTGGGCCAAATCCTTCCCACCAAGTGCTTCTTCCAGGCCTTGTGGTCCTTGCTCTAAGTCCTTGTTGGGCATTGTTTCCCTCCAGAGCCGGCCCACCGGGGCAAGGTGGTGACCTTCCCCCAACAGAAATGTTGTTGAATGTGTCGCAAGGGGGACGTGCACTCGGGATCGGTAGCCCCGCGCCACACTCTATGATGAACTCGTGAACCGTGCTCATACGTGCTCTTAAATGATGCGTATGTCATGTACTTGGGTTTTCTCCTGCAGGATGTAAATCGATATATATCTTTGCCCACCTCGCGGTTAATGAGGCCCACTTGATTCGAGCAGGTTACAATGATTAGTCATGTGAGGATGATAATGATACTTGCTGTTATTGATGGATTCACATTTGTATTTAAATTCTTGTATGTTGGCAATGCTCACTAAAGTTATGTTTATGCAACAACCCTATTAATTTGGCAATGGATAAAATGTTTCATAGAACATAATAGGTGCTGTTTTATGCAATTTATGCCAAGTAAACCCGGTCAGCCCCCTGCATGCTAGGTGTCGGTTTTAGATAACCTTTTGATGGGTAAGATTTGCGGAGTATGTTAGATACTCGGGCTTTGCATACTTGTTGTTTTCAGGTTTTCCTCAAGCAAATTATTGTGATTGTTGTGGCAAGGTTGTGTGGGAAGGTGAGGAGCCCAAAGAATGGTCTATTGAATGGGTTTCTAGCTCACGGACTCACAAAGAGTGAGCCATGTTCCTGGCCGACATGGTTTACTTAGCTATCTATTTATCGTCGAGTTTATTTTATCGCTTCCGTGTTTTATTTTGAACTCAGAACATATTATGTAACTTAAATTTCAGAACCTATGTACTCTCTTTAATTCGAACCCGAGATGTAATAATCCACTTATTTATGTAACTTTGTAACTCGTGTATGTTTGTGTGTGATGCTATGGATGGTTGCTTCGTCAACCATCTCCCAATGAGATCCTGAGGGACATCACCCTATTCTTTGGGACAGGGGTGTCACAGCTTGAAGTAACCAAGACAAAGAACGAGGCAGACTCATAACGATCATGCATAAACGAGAAATAAGCACTTTATTATCGTCAACAAAGCCGATTACAATTGCACTTTATTATTGGGTGACGCATAGCGGTCCGTAGACCAACCTTGAAAGCCACAGACTAGCCTAACTAAAATGGTTCCCTTGACCGGAAGGAAAGTGACTACCCGTCCACCGTCGAAGGATACCGGTGACCCTTCGAGGTCACGGTTCCGAGGGACTTAGTCACTTTCATCAAGGTGTACCCTTCGCCGACCAAATGGTCTTGCTTAGGCGGAGGACAGCCTTGGCTTTGTTCGAGTCATCGTGAAGGGCATCACGGCTTTGGCCATCGGGACCTCCGATATTGGTCATTAGATCTTCAAGGTCCGACAATAAACCCTCAAGATCTGTCTCGCAGACCTACAATATCGGTTAGGGAGCCGGACAGTTCCTTCTCGCCGTGGCTATACTAAGCTATAGCCTTCGGGCAAGAACCGAGGCTATGCCTGGCGCTTTACCACCGAGCTTCGCTGAATACAGCCCCCACGTACCACTCGCCTTAGGAAGCTCGGCGGGCTCGTGACCTCGGTGAAGTCGCTCGGTAAAGCGTGTTGCACACCCTTTGAAGTCGATTGGTGAAGCGCGAAGTGTCACACCCCTATCCTGAAAGATAGTTAAGTGTGGATCGCCTTGGGAGATGATTGACGAAGCAACCATACATAGCATCACATTAACAAACATACACGATTTGTAATTTTACATAATTAAGTCTCGATTACAACATAAGGTTCTGAATAAAAGATACCTTAGCTTCGAAATTTAAGTTTACATAACCATGGTCTTTGTTCGAAATAAAGTGCGGAAGCGAATACATAACACGACGATACATAAATAGCTTATGTGAACCATGCCGGCCTAGGCCACGGCTCACTCATCATGGGTCGGAGAGCTAGGAACCCATTCAATGGTCCACTTTTTGGGCTCCTCTCCATCCCACACAACCTTACCACAACAATCGCAAAACCCCGCTTGCGGGAATCCTAAAAATACACATGTAGTGGCAAAGCCCGAGTATCTAGCATACTCGCAAGTCTTACCCGTCAAATTTGGCCATCTACGACAGTACACCTAGATGCATAGGGCTTGACCGATTTAACTTGGCATTTTGCATAAAACGACAACTATGCTAATTAGATGGGCACTTTTATAACTTAGCCAAATTAATCGGGTTGTTGTGAAAAGGAACTTTAGTGAGCATACTTGTCGAGTCTTAATCTCGGCATTAGAACTACCCGGTCCCTCACGAGCATGGAATTCGATGGTGCAACACACGAAACACACAGGAACACGAGATTTTAGACAGGTTCGGGCCCCTCGAATCGAGAGTAATACCCTACGTCCCGTATGTTATATATTGCCTTTAGCAGATTGATAATTGCGAGTTGTCGTGGTGTATGAACTTGTCCTAACTTGTCGAACTTATGAGAACTTGTGCTTCTAGGGGTCCCCGCCCCCGCTTTATATGTCCGGGGAGGCAAGGTTACATGTAGAATCTTAGTCGGATACAATATCTACATACTTAGAAACTCTATCTCTAAGTTTCCTTATCAATTCGTAGTCCTACTCGGTCGGTCTTGTACTTTCCTTAAGAATTAATCCAGTCTTGTTATCCGCCTTTGTTTCCATACCGGTCTTATGGAACCCTCTCGGAATCCTATACGGACACCACTCTGTGGGCCCGCCCCACCGGTCTTATGTCTTCAATATGCCACCATATCCTTGATGAATCATTCTTCTCATCAATGTATACCCGTAAGGTAAGTCTACGACAATACTAGCAATACAAGAATTTGCAATACAATTTGATATCAATATAAAACAGCAAGCTTCTCGTTCTCTTCCTCTTACTACACATTGTAAACTGCTCGAATCAAGTAGTACTCATTAACCGAGAGGAAACGGCGATAATTATCGAATTATTAATCCTGCAGGAAAGACCCAAATGCACGACATACGCATCATTTAAGAACACATCCGGCCACCGTTCGCGAGTTCATCATAAAGCAAAACACGGGGCCACCGACCCCGAGTACACATCCCCCTTGCGACCGTTCAACAACGTGCCCAATGCTTAACCCATGTACTCTCCAACGGTCCTCAACCCGTGCAACCACCGTGCCGTACACATCACCTCTAGGTCGGTGAGATATCCGGCTCACTTTACAATTTACAAGCTAGGTAGGTTTCCACTTAGGACATATCGAGAAATTGTGCAAGTCAATTTCCAACCAACTCCTAGAACTTAAATGCGCATTCATCATCCTTACTATAGTGATAAAAGTGAAACATTTCAAAATAATAGGAATGCACCGGGGCTTTCCTTGAGAGTGATCGAAGTTAGCACTAGCCTCACAAGCGTTGAGTGTTGCAAATGTCTCTTCCGGCGGAATCAATTCGGCATCGTCACCTAGAAGATGAAATGCAATGCATAAGTAAAAGAATACAAGGGTGATGAATGTGTCAATGCGTGCGTGCTGTTTTGCATGAGTGCATAAGAATATGTTTAGTAACATTTAATTTCGTGAGATTTCTAGTAGGCATACATGGATAAAGTTGCTCTCTTTTGAATGGAATTACTTAAATTACCAAGTATAACTTTAACATACATGAGCATTGACTTAATGTATGGACATGAATGCCGTGACCAATTCATGTGCTCATATTTAAAAGGATGAACAACATTCTAATATGAACCAATGAAAACTAGGGTTAGGGGTTTATCATCACATGTGATGACGATGCAACCCTTAATCAAGACTTTGATTACAAAATTAATACGTACACGATTTTAACGAAAACTTCTTACTAATCCTATCATGAAGGACTAAGTGACATTGTGGAAAGTGAAATTTACATAAACATGCGAAAATATAATTTCTAGGGACATAAAACCATTTTTACTTGTGCTGAAATTAACCTTTTATTGAATTAACCTAAGGGCAGAAAAAAAATTACTTAACATGCTCAAAATTTAACTGGGATTTTCTAGAAATGTACAGGACTAGGAGGAATAGATGTACCAAGGTTCATGCCAAAATAATTTATGTAGATTTGATTAAACATTAAATACAGAGAATGCAAGAAATGCAATAACTTGAAAAATATGCAATGAAATGTAGATTTTCCAGTCCCAGAAATTCAAGTATGTTTATATGAAGGATCTGCCCAAGTGGCATTAAATGTGGATCTATATTTTTAATGTTATGACATAAGTGAGTTTTTGTCGATTGACTTTTGTCATTTTTGTAAAAATATGAAACTGTCCAGATGTGACGAGTTCATGTTACTTTTATAAAAGTACAAGTCTTGTAGTTTCCAAAACATTTTAGTTTGCAAATTTTGGATTTTTGAATCGCGAGATATGGATTTTTCAAAATTGAATCAAGTTCGGGTTAATTACGAAATTGCCACGGTGCAAATTTGAACAGAGGGGCGGCGCGCGCACTCCGGCGGGCGGCGCCGGTGAGCTCGCTCGCGGTGGCGCTACGGGGCGGCGCATGGTGTGGAACTTGGTGGAAATGCTGCGCATGGTGCGGGAGTGCGATGGTGGGGACGGTGGGGCTCAACGGCGGCGCGGCGCGGCGAGCGGTGGAGCATCATGGAGCTTCAGCGGCGGCGCGCATGCAGCTCGGGGGCGAGAAGGGGAGGGGCATGGCCCGTGAGCATCACCTGTGGATGGGGAAGGGTGGCGTGGGGTCGCGCGGTGGAGACGACGACCGGAGGTGGTGGCTCGTCGGTGGGGTGCGGACGGCGGCGGCGGCGGTGCTCGACCTTCCTCCAAATTCCGGTGACTCGCTGCGCGCTAAGGTAGGGGAGTTAGAGGGGAGATGGGGGCACCTCTTGCGCACGGTCTAGCGCAGACGGGAGGGACAACCGACCTTCCTAGGCGGCGCGTGACGAGGGGAATTCGGGGCGGCCATGGGGGAGAGGGGGAGAGGGAGCAGGGCGGCTCTAATTTCCGGTTGTGCGCGAGCTGCGGGGGAGAGGGAGCAGGGCGGTGGTGCGGAGAGCTGCGGAGGAAGATGGGGGAATGGTCCGAGACGATTGGAGGCGATGGGGACTTGGCTTTCGTGCCAAATTCCGGAGAAAAGGGGAGGTGCATGGCGATGTGAGTGGGCGGGGGCACGCGCGGGGCCGCGCCTGGGCTGGTCGGACCGGCGGTTTGGCCGCCATTGCCCGGTGGGCGACAAGTGCTCGAGCTCAAAATTTTGAATTCAAATCTGGTTTGCAGAAATTCGATAAAAAACGATAGTTTTGGTGCTCCAAAATATGGGGAGCTTAAGCATGAAAAGATCTAATTTTCTTATTTTGGTTTGAAGTTCTAATTTTGTTTACAAAAATTCATATACAATTCGCAAACAGTAGTGTTTCAAATTTGAATTTGAATTTTTGGGCATGAAAACTTTGTTCAAAATTTTTGTAAAAATGCTGTAAAAATTATTTTGTATGATCAATGAAATGGTGCAAAAATATGTGGGTGGTACTTTTATAATTTTTTGCATTTCTCTTAGGGTTAGGGTTTAACCCTAGGTTTGTCCTTTTTCTTTTAATTTTTCATTTTCCCTTTTCTTGTTTTTCCTTTTGTAGGATTAGCATTAGGGTTTGGTTAGTGACGTCATTAGGGTTTTAATTAGGTGCTTAAGTCCTAATGGTGACATGGGATGTCACGACTCGCCCTCTTAAAGAAATTCTCATCCCGAGAATGGCTACTAATTAAGGAGAGGGAGTGCGATGTTACCGATTTGTGTGACGCGAGAAACTCGGGAATGTTCTTCTCTAGAAAATCCTTTTGTCCCAAGTTGCTTCTTCCTCGGTGGGATTACTCCATTGCACTTCATAGAAGGTGATGGTGCGATTTCGAGTTACCCGGTCGTTTTGATCGATAATCCGGACGGGTATTCGGGGTAGGACAGATCTTCTTCTAGTTGCTCGGTATCGGAAATAACCACATCTATTGGAGGCTTCAAACATTTCTTGAGTTGTGAGACATGGAACACATTGTGCACACGAGCAAGACTCTCCGGTAATTGCAATCGGTAAGCAACCGCGCTATGCTTTTCCACCATCGGATAGGGTCCGATATAGCGGGGTGCTAACTTTCCTTTAATTCCAAACCGAGATACGCCCTTATTCGGAGAGACACGAAGGTACACATGATCTCCCTTCTCAAATTCCAACGGGCGTCTCCTCTTGTTAGCGTAGCTAACTTGGCGGGATTGTGCGGCTTTCATGTTGGCTTGGATTTGTCGGACTTTTTCTTCGGCTTGAGTGACAAGATCGAGACCAAAATTTGTACTTTCTCCCGCTTCCGACCAATTCAAAGGCATACGATAAGAATCACCATACACTGCTTCAAACGAGTGACATTCCCGAACTCTCTTGATAGCTATTGTTGGACAAGAATTCGGCGAATGGAAGACAATCATCCCATTTCCTTGATTTTCCATAGCACATGCTCTCAAGATATCCTCCAAATATTGATTCAACCTTTTGGTTTGTCCATCCGTTTGCGGGTGATAAGCGGAGCTTCTAATGAGAGTGGTACCAAGACAAGAATGCAATTGCTCCCAAAAGTGACATACAAATTGCGGACCTCGATCGGAAACAATGCGTTCGTCCCTCTCTCGCTCTCTTCAAAATCGCACGAAACGCCGCCGCCGGGTCCGCCTCTCCTCGTTCCAAGCCGGCCGGCCGTCTCGGCCCGTCCCCGAGCAAGCTGCTACACCCAAGAGCTCCGCAACCGAGTTACGCACCTCACCATGCCGTCCAATCACGTACTCCAACCCTAACACCCGAGATCGAAGCACTTTTCCTGTCGGAGGTCACCACCGGTAGCCATGGCCGCGCCTCCAAATTCGGCCGGTCCAGCGAGCCGTCTCGCCCTTCCTCTCTTCCCCGGTGTGCGCAACGAGTATACTCTACTCTCTAGTGCACTCGCCATCGAGTTTTCCCTGCAGGATCGTGGCAATTTAGCCATTCTTCCTCGGCTCCGGCGCCGCCGCCATTACCTCCGCGGTTAGCTCCGGGTTTCCGCCGTCCCCAAGATCAACCAACCGTGTGCCGCTCTTGCCCATGTCCCGTTAAAGCTTCCGAGTGAGTTTTCCCCGACTTCCACGCACCACGGCGGTCCCCGCACTTCGCCGGAGCCGCACCCAACCCACCACTCGCCGCCGGCCCTGCCTGGTGCGCTCCTGCCACCGTGAACCCCGCTCCCGGTTTCCCGTGGCACGCCGAGTCTCCAGGGCCGCACCGTCGGCCTCCCCACCCCCTCGCGCGCTATTCCGGTGACCCGCCGCCGTCCTCCGGTCGCCACTCGCCATGGCTGGCGAGCTCGGCCCGAGCTGGGCCGCGTGCGTCATGGGCCGCCCACTCTTGGGCCAGCTCAATTTTGGCCCAAAGTAAGTTCCACTGATTTTCGAATTTATGTGATGTCATATTTTATTCAAACTTTGAAAATTCGTAGAAAATTCCACAAAAATCAGAAAAATACCAAACAAAGTTCATTAGATTCATAAAATTATTTCCTATTTGATTATGTATTCAAATGCATATTTTGAGAAATTATAATTTCATAGTGTAATTAATTACTTTCCTTTAAGTAAGATAACCTATTATTTTATGCTAATTATTAATTGTTTTTGAAAAACAAATTTCTTTAAAAATTTGAGATACTGCAGACGAAAGTGTTTGTGAAAACTGTTTTCCAAAATTGAACATAAACACCGTCATTTCATGTGACCCCAATTTAGTACCCTATGTATCATTGATTAATGATTAATCATGAATTGTTAACTAATGAACATGATTAATAGTTAATTAATGAACATGAGTATTTGTTAATTAATAAACAAGATTAATTGTTAATTAATGACCTTGATTAAGCAATAATTAATGAGCATGATCAATTATTACTTATTGCTTAACGAACGTGATTAATTGTTAATCATTAACAAGCTTAATTAATGAGTAGTTGCTAATTAACGATCTTGGTTAATACAATCTTTGCACATCATCTCATGTACATTCATGCATGCATGGTTGTGATTCGCGACGTATTGTTGGTCGACCTAGGTTACGGCGTGATCGAAGTTCCGTCCGAGATCGAGGCGAGAGACGGAGACTTCGAAGTCGACCAACACACGAGAAAGCCGACTCCGACGTGAATCCAGGCAAGCCCCGGTGCATCCCACCTATGTTTTTAAAGTCTTTTCTTTTATCACGAGTAATGAGTCGTGATTGTGCATTAAGTTATAGGAGTTATAGAAATGGCTAGTCTTACGTCAGGTGTTAGCGGGAAAGGTTGTCGTATACGACCGATGGGGTGCGTATACGTCGTTTAGACGGGTTTTGCCAGCTGGTATAAATCGATTCGAATCGCTGTCCCTTGCAGTAATGAGTACCGCTTGTTTAGCTCGTCACATCGTAGTAATCAAGCTGGAAGATGAGGTTGAGAGATGAAAGAATTGTTGGTCGAAAAGTGATCTTTTCTTGCAAACATGATTGCAATAGCTGTAGACTGCACACATAGATGTTAATGAATCCTAATGTTGAGCTAAAACACCGAAAGTAAGGATCCACCTCTTAGCCCTGTTTTCGCAAAGGAGTCAACCCCACAGCCGGAAAGCCTTTGCATACTAGGCGTCGGCCTTAGTGTGCTCGTTGACGGGTCCGTCTTGCTGAGTATTAGAATACTCGGGGTTTGCTCGTTATAATTTTAGGGCAAGCGTCGTTCTTCCACGATCGTTACGGTAGCTGTCCGGAAGAGGAGCCGTGTTCCGAGGGTGGTTCCCTCAAGTGGGAACGGATCCCGACGTCCCGAGCGAGGAGTATCGTGGTGTACGATGGGCTCGGTACATCACGTTAGTGGTCTTTTGTTGTAAAGTACAAGTTTCCGCTGCAAGACTCGTAGATTGTTAAACTTCATTAATGTATTATGCTTCCGCTGTACAATGTTTGTATTTCAAAAACTTGGGTGTATTATACCATGATGTATGTATTTTGGCTTGTATGAGATGATGAACTGTTGTAACTCGCTACGTCGAGTGTCCCCCTGTACCGAGTCCTGGGTATCCCGAAGGGATGTCACGACTTGTTTTCAAAACTTAACACGTTTAGTGCGCTTAGAGCACGAGAGAATACGGAGCCTATAAGGATGTAGAATAGTTAGATTTTTACTAAGCTGTTCGATGTTCGGGTTTTGAGAAGTGCTAACTATTCGTTGTAGTTTTATATACTATAGTACGTATAGTTAGTCTGCCGAGCATGCATCATGTCATGTTGAGTGCTATAATAAAAAGTCGAGGTTATACTTAGTTAGTATCGTAGTATAGAGTTAGTTTCCTATGGATGGTTCCGGAAGAAGTTTATGCAAGTGAAATAGAGGGCAAACAGAACTATTCCACAGAGACAATAGAATGGGGAAATTTAAGATCTTCATATACGGATGATCAAAGGCAATCAAATACAGGGATGATCACGTGTATTATCAAGGAGCCCCATATGAGAACTAGGGATTTAAAGAGGATAGATTAAAGATGCCGTATGAGTGGTGCTATAATTGAATCTTGGGATGAACAACTTACAGCTGCCAAAGCAATAGTCAAATGACTAGATGCTGATCCGAGAAAGACACAAGATGAGATACTTGGATCTTGAACAAGCCCAATTATTTTTCCAAGGAAGAGCGAGAAGGATGGAATGTATGAGCTGAAGAATCCAGGAGCTAGCCACCGATGCCACTTCGATCGCTCTAGGCCTCATGCAGGCGGTGATCGGTTAACTACCACTTGTAGCCAACAAAAGTTCTCTTTCTCTCCAATATTAGCCATTTTGATTTCCGTTCGGACTCTTCATCTCGACGTAACTTTCCGGATGATAAGATTCTAGTAGTATGGGATGACTATTCCTAGTCCGAAAGTCATTCTTCTTATTTCACTCAATTACATCATGAATTTATCTTTCCTTGAAGTTCTTGAGTGACTTCCATTGAAGAACTAATCATCACCTTTTTGACTAGACTAAGTTGTACCGAGAGCTAGTTTGGAAATGGGTGTTTTACACTTTCAAATTGCTATTTTGCCTTTGAATTGTGCCGGTTCGCCCGGGCGCTTCTCAAAGTCAAACATGGGCGATGTGGAGATGCATACTCTATTTTGAAACTAGAAGAGAATCCAAATACAATGTTCTTCCGAACGGATGGTGTATAACCTAAGGTACGCAACCGGGAAGAAGAATACTGTCTTGGAAACTCATCGGTGCAATTTCCCCTTCCAAATATCTTAAGCTTATATCTCCCTCAACACCCGGATAGACGAAAGCATTGTCGCATCTTTTGGTAATGTTGTTTCATAAGCTCAACCATTCCAGTTAAATCTTTTCCTTCATCATTGACTTTCACCAACCCCTTATAAATCTCGTGACTCCTGAATAAGTGCATACCGGCCACCTCAAGCATCGGCAACGGGTGTTCTTCCGTTCAGCGGTTCAACAATCGGACATATCGAGTATACGCCCTTATTCCGGACTTCACAATCCGTTGATCATCCATGCTATAACGGTTGTTGTCTTAGACACTTGGCTCAAGGAGGTGTCGCACCAATAAAGCAGAATCATACAAGTCAAAATGATAAGATGAAAACTGGTCTTGTGAACTTTACCACATCCGAGGAGATTCCGAAAGGATCACAAGTCAAGACTGGTTTGTTCTCTATCAACCATCATACTGCCAGTATGATTTTGACTTGAGTACAACCCGCAACTTCATCGACAAGAGGATATGTCCAAGATATAACCTCCGTCATTCAAGATGATTATCCACATCTCATATTATCATCCGGGGTAACGGACTTGCAGATCAAAGTACTACGGAGATACCATTGAACTTGAGACGTAAGGATGATTCCACCTCCTTATAATCTTAGACGCACAAGGATTGGATGCGATTTTTGGCATAAGATGGATGAAGTATCCTAAGGCAAGATCTGGATATAGATGCTTTTGCGAGTCCTCCTGAATTTTCCTCCCCACGGACGAGATTGTCTTCGATTGACTTCTTTCCAAACTATTCTCCCGAAGGCTTACTAGGTTTACCACCTGATCGGGCAGTAGAGCCCAAGAGAGAATTTCAACCAAGGACTGCACCCATATCGAGAAGGCTGTATCGGATGCCACCCAATGAGCTGACGAAGTAAAGGTGCAAGTCGAAGGAATTACTCGGATAAGAGATATATTTGCCCAAGTTCATCACCTTGAGGATGACGAGCATTGTTCGTCGGGAAGGAGACTCAAACATTGAGGTTATGTGTGGATTATCGACCTTTGACTGCAGTGACCATCACAAACAAGTTTCCACTTCCTCGGATTGATATCCTGTTTAATCAACTAATAGGAGTAAAGGTATTCTCCAAGATAGATCTTTGCCGAGTACCATCGGATAAGATTAGAGCGGAAGATATATCAAAGATAGTTTTCTCTACCATAGATGGACTTTATGAGTACCTGGTGATGTCCCTTGGTCTAACCAATGCACCAGCACACTTTATGTACCTTTTGAACTCGAGTAATCATGTCGGAGCTGGACAGGTTTGTCGTGATTTTCACGAGCGACATTCCGATCTACTCCAAGTCGGAAGAGGAACCCGTAGAACATTTAAGGACCATGCTACAATGTCTAAGGGATCTCTAGTTAGATGCCAAATTCAGTAAGTGTGAGTTTTGGCTAAAGAAGGTACCATTCCTAGGTCATGTGATATCAGCGGAAGAAGTGACTCGTTGATCCTAGTAAGGATAAAGAAGTATCGGATTGGAAGCCATCTAAATCGGTCACACAGATCCAAAGTTTCTTAGGGTTAGCTGGTTATTATGGAAGATTCTTTCCCAAATTCTCCAAGAATGCCAAGCCGGTGATCAAATTGCTGGAAAAGGATAAGAAGTACGAATGGCGCAATGAATGTGAAGAAGCTTTTCGGACGCTCGAAGAAGTTACTCATAACGGCACCAAGGTTAGCTCAGCCGATTCGAGCAAGCCATTTGAGGTGTACTTGTGATGTCTCCGACACGAGACCGGGATGTGTTCTAATGCAAGAGGGTCGAGTAATTGCCTATGCATCTCGACAGCGTAAGCGACAAGAGGAACACTACCGACACAGGAGCTGGAAATTAACAGTCGAGGCTTTGCATTGAAAAGCTGGAAACAGGATCTCTTGGAAAATGTGGTACATCTATACACGGACCACAAGAGTCTCAAATAAATCTTCACTCAAGCGGATCTAAACAGACGCCAACGAAGATGTCTAGAGCTAATAAAGGATTATGAGATCGAGGTTCATTACCATCCCGAGAAAGCCAATGTCGTAGCCGATGCCTTGAGTCGAAAAGCTCGTTGCAACAATCTCACCGCTCGGCTAGTAACCGAAGCACGGGAAAAGGAAATTAGCGAGCCTGGTCTCCGGATTCTTTCGCATGGAGCGATGACCAACTTAGCTCTTATCTCTACCATTCGTGAAGAAATGATAGCAGCTCGAAAGCGGGACGTTGGTATGAGTTACACTAAAAGACGAATTAAGAAGGGTGAAATGAAGTGTTTCCGAAAAGATAGTGAAGATGTGATATGGTTCAAGAATAGGCTAGCGAGTGCCTAAGAACTTGGAACTTTGCAAGGAGATAATGGATGAAGTACATACATCTACTCACTATTCATCCCGGGACCAACAAAATGTATCAAGGTCTAAAGCCAAGATTTTAGTGGTCAAGAATGAAACGAGAAATAGCACGGTATGTCAACGAGTGTGACGCTTGTCGACGAGTAAAGGCGGACATTTGAAGCAAGCGGGACCTCTCCAATCCATGAGTGTTCCGAATGGAAATGGAAAGATATTAGTATGGATTTCATTACCGGCTTACCGTTAACTCCACGAAGCACGACTCTATGTGGGTCATAGTGGACAGAGTTGACCAAGGTCAGCTCATTTCATACCGGTATCTACTCGGTACACCGCCGAGAAATATGCAGAACTATACATCACCGTATTTCCTGTCGCATGGAGTACCAAAGACCATCATCTCGGATCGAGGAGCTCGGTTTGTCTCCGGATGTTGGGAGGAGTTACATGAGTCGTTGGGAACAAGGTTGATGCGAAGCTCGACTTATCATACTCAAACGGACGGACGAGCGAGACAGAATCAACCAACATCTAGAAGATATGCTTCGAGTTGGTATCTTGACATACAACAAGGATTTGGAAAGATGCCTACCGTTAGCAGAATTCTCATATAACAATAGCTACCAAGGAAGTGCCGGAATGTCACCATTCCAAGCTCTACACGGTCGTGGTTGTCGCACACCGTTAAATTGGCCGAACATGGAGCAAGAATCCTGTTGGAACCGGATATACTAACGGATGCCAAAGAGCAAGTATGCCTCATTCAGCAGAACCTAAAGAGAACTAAATCTCAACAAATCAATTCTACGGACAAGAGACGTCGAGAGTTGTCATCCAACATAGGAAATCAAGTCTACCTTCGAATCTCTCCTACCAAAGGTGTCCCGTGATCCGGAATCAAGGACAAGTTACCTCCACAATAGATCGAACCCCTCCTAATTCCGAGAAAGAGGTGGATTAGTTGCATGTCGTTGGAAGTTACCATCACACTTATCGGGAATTCACAAGGTGTTCCACATATCTCGGATGAAGACGTGTTTGAAACCACATGTGGACATACCGACAGACAAATGTGAAACACTTCAACCGATTTGACGTGTGATGAACATCCAATCGAGTGCTCGACACCAAGGATCAAGTGACTCGACATCGAACCGTCAAGTTTTACAAGATTCAGCGGAGCAATCACTCGAAGCTGAAAGCTACTTAGGAGCAAGAAGAGTTTCTCCGATTCAATTGCCGGAGATCGTTAGTACCATCGCCTAGTCGCTTCGATCGTGAATCTCGGGACAAGATTCCTATAAGGGGGTGTCTTGTAACAACCCTAACAATTGAAGTGCATTGCATGTCATTCATCATCATGTCATCATGTGCATTTGGGAAAATTTTTAATTTTGTGAAGAAATGCACATAAAATAATAACGTTAACCTAAGTTAAAATTTAAGTTCTTAAAAGAAGAAATTAAATAAAACAAATTTTGGAGTTTAACATTTTCTGATAATTAAACATAAAAATAAAAGATTTATGGAGTTGATACGAAATTATTTTATTTTGTAAAAAGGTCTACAAGAAATAATGAAAGTTTCTCTTTTTAATTTCAACTTGAATTTTTAACCCATAATTTATTTGGAATTTGAACTTCGCCCTAAAAGGAAAAAGATCCAGAATATTCTCAAATGTATCCCTGAATTTTCGCATAATTTTTCGAGCCTTGGAAGTATGCTTTTCAATTTAGTAAAAACAGACGGGCGTTTTTGCAAAAATGGCAAAACAAACCGGGTGCCAATTCCTTCTTCCTCTTCTCCTTCCGCACCGCCTTGCCGCGAGCTGCGCTGGCCAGCTCCGGCCACGCGCCCTTGCTCCTCTGCGCCACGCGGCTGCTCGCTCACCGCCTCGCCTCTGTCCGTTGGAGATAAAAAGGCGGAACCGCGTTCGTCCCTCTCTCGCTCTCTTCAAAATCGCACGAAACGCCGCCGCCGGGTCCGCCTCTCCTCGTTCCAAGCCGGCCGGCCGTCTCAGCCCGTCCCCGGGCAAGCTGCTACACCCAAGAGCTCCGCAACCGAGTTACGCACCTCACCATGCCGTCCAATCACGTACTCCAACCCTAACACCCAAGATCGAAACCTTTTCCTGTCGGAGGTCACCACCGGTAGCCATGGCCGCGCCTCCAAATTCGGCCGGTCCAGCGAGCCGTCTCGCCCTTCCTCTCTTCCCCGGTGTGCGCAACGGTATACTCTACTCTCTAGTGCACTCGCCATCGAGTTTTCCCTGCAGGATCGTGGCAATTTAGCCATTCTTCCTCGGCTCCGGCGCCGCCGCCATTACCTCCGTGGTTAGCTCCGGGTTTCCGCCGTCCCCAAGATCAACCAACCGTGTGCCGCTCTTGCCCATGTCCCGTTGAAGCTTCCGGTGAGTTTTCCCCGACTTCCACGCACCACGGCGTTCCCCGCACTTCGCCGGAGCCGCACCCAACCCACCACTCGCCGCCGGCCCTGCTCGGTGCGCTCCTGCCACCGTGAACCCCGCTCCCGGTTCCCCGTGGCACGCCGAGTCTCCGGGGCCGCACCGTCGGCCTCCCCACCCCCTCGCGCGCTATTCCGGTGACCCGCCGCCGTCCTCCGGTCGCCACTCGCCATGGCTGGCGAGCTCGGCCCGAGCTGGGCCGCGTGCGTCATGGGCCGCCCACTCTTGGGCCAGCTCAATTTTGGCCCAAAGTAAGTTCCACCGATTTTCGAATTTATGTGATTTCAGATTTTATTCAAACTTTGAAAATTCGTAGAAAATTCCACAAAAATCAGAAAAATACCAAACAAAGTTCATTAGATTCATAAAATTATTTCCTATTTGATTATGTATTCAAATGCATATTTTGAGAAATTATAATTTCATAGTGTAATTAATTACTTTCCTTTAAGTAAGATAACCTATTATTTTATGCTAATTATTAATTGTTTTTGAAAAACAAATTTCTTTAAAAATTTGAGATACTGCAGATGAAAGTGTTTGTGAAAACTGTTTTCCAAAATTGAACATAAACACCGTCATTTCATGTGACCCCAATTTAGTACCCTATGTATTATTGATTAATGATTAATCATGAATTGTTAACTAATGAACATGATTAATAGTTAATTAATGAACATGAGTATTTGTTAATTAATAAACAAGATTAATTGTTAATTAATGACCTTGATTAAGCAATAATTAATGAGCATGATCAATTATTACTTATTGCTTAACGAACGTGATTAATTGTTAATCATTAACAAGCTTAATTAATGAGTAGTTGCTAATTAACGATCTTGGTTAATACAATCTTTGCACATCATCTCATGTACATTCATGCATGCATGGTTGTGATTCGCGACGTATTGTTGGTCGACCTAGGTTACGGCGTGATCGAAGTTCCGTCCGAGATCGAGGCAGGAGACGGAGACTTCGAAGTCGACCAACACACGAGAAAGCCGACTCCGACGTGAATCCGAGGCAAGCCCGGTGCATCCCACCTATGTTTTTAAAGTCTTTTCTTTTATCACGGTAATGAGTCGTGATTGTGCATTAAGTTATAGGAGTTGCTTGATACCCCGGATGCATGAGATAGGTTTCCATTTGTTTATGCTATACTAGTACGGGTAGCTCAATAGAGTTCGATAACTCGCTAAGCTTATGTCATAGGAAATCGGTAGAAGTCGAGTGGTGTCATACACTACTCGCGAGATATAGGATAATGACTGGTTTATTATTGCTTGAGAGGAATGTTAAGAGAAAGATGAAAATGGAAGTGAAGAGGTTAATAAGCCGAGACCGGACGGGCCCCGTAGGAGAAAGGGCAAAGACGGAGTTAAGGTCTTGCAAGGTGGTAGCCCCGTCCGAGTCGGTCAAGGACCGTACCGTTGTCGTCTTAGTTGAACAAGTTTGAACGTACCGCACTACATGCTGGTATCATGGACCCGAGCAAGCTGATGTACCCTATCGCCCCGGAGATGTAGCGTAGCCAACTCTCTTTTATCGGTTGTTAGTGAGAGGATAGTCTCACGGGAGGGAGATGGGTCGACCACGAGGGCGGTCGTGGCGTCGCCATACTCCCGGGGAGTTGGAAATGGCTAGTCTTCGTCGGGTGTTAGCGGGAAAGGTTGTCGTATACGACCGATGGGGTGCGTATACGTCGTTTAGACAGGTTTTGCCAGCTGGTATAAATCGATTCGAATCGTTGTCCCTTGCGGTAATGAGTACCGCTTGTTTAGCTCGTCACATCGTAGTAATCAAGCTGGAAGATGAGGTTGAGAGATGAAAGAATTGTTGGTCGAAAAGTGATCTTTTCTTGCAAACATGATTGCAATAGCTGTAGACTGCAAACATAGATGTTAATGAATCCTAATGTTGAGCTAAAACACCGAAAGTAAGGATCCACCTCTTAGCGCTGCTTTCGCAAAGGAGTCAACCCCACGACCAGAAAGCCTTTGCATACTAGGCGTCGGCCTTAGCGTGCTCGTTGACGGGTCGATCTTGCTGAGTATTAGAATACTCGGGGTTTGCTCGTTATAATTTCAGGGCAAGCATCGTTCTTCCACGACTGTTACGGTAGCTGTCCGGAAGAGGAGCCGTGTTCCGAGGTTGGTTCCCTCAAGTGGGAACGGATCCCGACGTCCTGAGCGAGGAGTATCGTGGTGTACGATGGGCTCGAGTACATCACGCTAGTGGTCTTTTGTTGTAAAGTACAAGTTTCCGCTGCAAGACTCGTAGGTTGTTGAACTTCATTAATGTATTATGCTTCCGCTGTACAATGTTTGTATTTTGAAAACCTGGTTGTATTATACCATGATGTATGTATTTTGGCTTGTATGAGATGATGCACTTGTTGTAACTCGCTGCGTCGAGTGTCCCCCTGTACCGAGTCCCGGGTATCCCGGAGGGGATGTCACGAGTAGGAATAAGAGCTAGATTATACAACGAGCCATATGGGATAACTCGAAAGCTTGGTTCACTAGAATCTAAAATTTCCGAATTTTCCATAGAACAACCGGTAATATGATTACATTGATCCTTGCGACTCAAAGCGTCGGCAACCACATTAGCTTTACCCGGGTAATAATGAATTTCCAACTCGTAATCCTTGATTAATTCCAACCATCGACGTTTCCTCATATTCAACTCTTGTTGGGTGAAGATGTATTTGAGACTCTTATGATCGGTGTAGAGATTGACGAGATTTCCATGTAGATAATGCCTCTCGGCTTTCGGAGGAAGGACAACCGAGGCTAGCTCCAAGTCATGGGTAGGGTAGTGTTGTTCATGCTTGCGAAGTTGACGGGAAGCATAAGCAATGACACGACCTTCTTGCATTAGCACACATCCTAGACAAGTGCCGGACGTATCACAATACACGTCGAATGGCTTGGTGATGTTGGCTTGTGCTAACACCGGAGCGGGTGTGAAATGCTTCTTGAGAGTTTGGAAGGCTTCTTTACATTCACGGCTCCATTTAAACTTAGCATCCTTTTCCAATAATTTTGTCATAGGCTTAGCTATGCTTGGAAAATTGAGAATGAATTTCCGATAATAACCAGGCAAGACCAAGAAAACTTCGAATTTGTCTCACCGATATTGGGGACTTCCAAGTAAGCACTTCCTCAACTTTACTCGGGTCAACGGCTACACCTTCCACGGATATGATATGACCCAAGAAAGGAACTTGCTTCAACCAAAATTCACATTTGCTAAATTTGGCATATAATTAATGATCACGATGCCGTTGGAGAACAATGCGAAGGTGTTCGGCATGCCCTTCTTCGGAGTTTGAATAAATAAGAATGTCGTCAATGAAGACCATAACAAACTTATCCAACTCGGGCATAAAAACCGAATTCATCAAGTACATGAAATGAGCCGGAACATTTGTAAGCCCAAAAGACATGACGAGATATTCAAAGAGACCATACCACGTAGAGAATGCGGTTTTTGGAATATATTCGGCTCGGATCTTGATTTGGTGGTAACCGCATTGGAGATCAATCTTAGAGAAGACCTTAGCACCAACTAATTGGTCAAAGAGGATATCAATTCGAGGGAGTGGATATTTATTCTTGATAGTTACCGCATTGAGGGGGCGATAATCCACACATAGACGTAGTGTCTTGTCTTTCTTCTTCACAAAGAGAGCGGGACATCCCCACGAAGATGAACTAGGGCGAATATATCCTTTATCCATAAGCTCACTTAATTGCTCTTTTAACACCGCTAGCTCACTGGGAGCCATCTTGTACGGCCTACGGGAAATTGGTGCCGTATCGGGTTGGAGCTCAATTTTAAACTCGACATCCCGATCGGGCGGCATGCCCGGCAAGTCATCCGGAAACACATCGCAAAACTCACATACCACGGGAATATCCTCAATCTCGTTTCCCTCAAGATGATGGATTTTTGAGGTGGAGGGTTTTGGATGGGGTAATCGGAGAATAGACGAACCATGGAGTGGTGAGTTTAGGTGAACTTCTCGGGAATCGATGTGCAAAACAGTTTTATGGAGTTTCATCCATCTCATACCTAGGATTATGTCTATTCCTTGCCCACTTAAAATTATGAGAGAGGAGGGGTATACTTTTCTCTCTAGGTTTAGTGGTACTTGCCTCAACTCTAGGTTTGTTTTTATTTTTCCACCGGGTGATGTGATGATGTATGGAATATCCAAGATGGTAGGAGTGAGTTGTAAGGTCTTTGCACATGCTTGACTAATGAAATCATGAGTTGCACCGGAATAAAAAAGAACCAAAGTGGAGTGATTGTTGACCGAAAACATACCCGAAAGTACCGGTTCTCCCGCTTGAATCTCTTCGGCCTTGGTATAGTTGACTCGACCATTCTTAGCATTCGAGTGGATGATTGGTTACGGTTCCCATTTCCATTATTCCCATTGCGGTTTTGATTGTCGTTGCCACTTTTGGCACCATTGTTGTTGTTGTTATAGCCCGGGTTACGTCTCGGAACACGGCAATCCTTTGCAAAGTGACCCGGACATCCACAATTAAAGCACGGACCTTGGGGACCGGGCCTAGAACCTTGGTACTGCTGTTGCAGAGGGCGGAATGAAGTGGTATGCTGCTGGTTTCCACCGTGAGAATGGTGGTGCTGCTGCGGCACAAATTGGCGTGATCCCCGTCGGCGCCAATGCGGCCCGAAACTTCGTTCGGACGGGGAAGTGGTAGCCAACTTGTACTTAGGCGGAGCGGAGCCGGATGGATTTCCTACGGCACGCTTCCTTTTTTGTCCTCTTGGTGAGCACGGATAGCATCTTCTTGCACAATTGCGGCACTCATCAAGTCATTAAATGTGCCGGTTGTAACTTCAGCCAAACGATCTTGCGATTTCAGGCTTAGCCCCGAACGAAAGCAATCCTTTTTCTTGTCATCCGTGTCGGCATGATAGGATGCATACTGAGCCAAGTAGTTGAACTTCCGTGCATACTCTTGCACGGTTCCGGTACCTTGCTTCAAATTGAGGAACTCTTGCAACTTGCGCTTCATGAGACCGGCGGGAATGTGGTGCGCGTGAAACGCGGCACAAAAGTCCAGCCAATTCACTTGAGTATCGGCGGGAAGGGCGGCGGTGAAGGTTGCCCACCATGCACTAGCGGAGCCACGGAGTTGTTGAGCCACAAAGAGAACCTTTTGCTCCGATGTGCAATTGAGGAGAGCAAACTTCGACTCAATGATGCGGAGGAAGTTATCCGCCTCCAAAGGATCGGTAGTAGCTTCACCGAACTTTGGCGGTTGAGTCGCCCAAAAGTCGGCATAGGTGGAATTTCTCGGCCCTTGGGGTGGCGGTCCTTGGCCTTGTCCTTGATTAGCTTGACTTGCAAAGAACAAGCGAAACATCTCGTTTTGGTTGGACACGAGTTGCTCCAACGGCGTGAGAGGTGGAGGGTTAGGTAGCTGCTCTTCCCTCGCACCTTGACCACTACCGGAAGCTTCACCACGATGGGTATTCACCATCTGTCACATATGAAAAATTTTCTCACGTTAGCTCATCAGTTTTGAAGCTAAAATGGCAAGAAAACATGACATTGGACATAAGGGATCAAAAAATTTCAGATTGCATGTACGAAAGAAATAGTGCTGAAATAAGCATAATGCATTGGCAACAAACATATCCCATAGATTCCAACATAGCTAGCAACATGATGGAATTTTTTGATACACGGGAATCCACGAATCCGATACAACACGGTCTTAGGTTACAACACATGTGACCCAGAAACAAACAGAAATCTCGGAGAGCTTAATTAACAACACACGTATCGTTTCTCATACAGGGTTACATGCCTCACGAGATTACAAATCCTACACACATAGAGATACGACCACCGGTCGTGACAACTACTCGTCGTCATCGCCGTAGTAGTCATCGTCACCCCTCTTGGGAGAGGGTGGTGCTCCGTCCTCGACGTCGAAGCATTCTCACCATCACTCATCTCCACGTCCTCCTCGGGTGGGATGATCTCAAGTGGCTCGGGAGGTCCGCCATTAAGGATGGCATGCAGGGCGTTGTTGGCGGCTTGGAGGTGCTCTATGGTAGCATTGTTCTGCACGATGGTCGCCCGGGCGTTCCGGAGGTCTAACTCCAAAGCATCCCTAGCGCCCTGAGCCTCCAAGAGGGTAACCTCCAACTCGTCCTTCTCCTCAAGAAGGGCGTCCACCTGACCGGAGAGGATGTAGTTTTGCTCATTCGTGGTGGTAAGCTATGCCTCACGCTCATTCAGCGTGGCCTGTAGAGCGGCGGCTCCATCGCCCTCAAGGGCGAGGTTGGCGTCGTGGAGCTGCTCGAAGAAACTCCAACGCTCCGCCTCGCTATACTCGAGCTGCGTACGGAGGGTGTCCACCTCGGTAGTGCGCTCGGCGAGCTCGGCGGTGCAAGCAGCAAGCTCGGCGGTGCGAGTAGTGAGCTCAGCGCTGCAAGTGGTGAGGGCGGCCTGCAGGGCAGCACGCTCCTGCTCCAACTCGTGCACACGCCGCGCGAGGTTCTCGCGGTCCGACATGAGCTTGCCGGGGGCGATCTGTCGGAGAATTTTGAAACACAAGTCAAAACTCAATATCCAACAACAATACATGGTAATAAGTAAAGCATGAATGATGGAATGGCACAAGCTTGCAAAAGCATGCAACAAAACTTTTCGCACAAGACCTAACACGAATCAGCTTTCCTAGACAGATTTGACCCGTTCTGGGAACTCGACATTTTCTCCTGTTTCTGGACAGATTTCAATTTTTTATTGGTTACGAAAGTTTTAGATAACTTTCTAAGATTTCCAACGCCTCCTAGAACAGCTCAATCCGACTTGTCATTTGAAAGTTATGGCCGATCCACGACAGGGACAGAACTGGAGCTTGTTCTGGTATCCAGAATAGCTCTCTGTAAAGGGCAATTCTAGCTACGTTCCATATTTTAGCAAGACCTGAGACTAGACAGTTATTGTAGTGCATAACACAAGCTTTCCAGAAAGTCCTCATTCGCCTTATTTAGTTAAGTAATTTGGGAGTTATGCTCATTTTCGTGAAACCTAACAAATCAGCCACGTTTTTGTTTCCGGTTTTCAAACTTTTGTGAGAATGAAGCTAGTTGTTCCATTTTTCCTGGTTGTTTCATTTAGACAAGTTTGCATGCATATGTTTGATATGATGAGATGATATGCAAGTATGACAGATGCTCAATATGTCATTCATACGTCTTCACATAAATTAAAAGACCGCGCTTGCCGATATGACTATCGGAGAAGCGCATCGGTGGCACACACACCTCTCATCGATACTACACGAACTAAAGCGTTGTTATGTACCTGCAAGAGATGGATTCCAGAAACAATACATCAAAATAAAAGAAACTACCAAAAGTAAAGCACAATTCTACTATTACGATCCATAGAAAGGATCGCCTCGCGGTATCGCCACGAGCCGGCATTGTCCCGTATTATTACTTCCGTGGGCACGGAGCACTAATTTAAATTGCAAACATACCTTTGCGCAAAGCCGTAGTTGCAATTATTTAAACAATCATAACACGGGGCTAATTTTGCCACCAATCTATATAGTTCTTATATTGGCCTTTCTAGCTAGACTCGTACCTCACCGTGACACAAAAACGGGGTTTAAGATTTTTAGAATGAGTGTTAGCGTGAAGCAAATCCCAAGTCGGCTCCGATACCACGTGTCACACCCCTATCCCGAAAGATAGTTAAGCATGGTACGGATCGCTTTGGGAGATGATTGACGAAGCAACCATACATAGCATCACATTAAAAAACATACACGATTTGCAAGTTTACATAATTAAGTCTCGATTACAACATAAGGTTCCGAATAAAAGATACCATAGGTTCGAAATTTCAGTTTACATAACCATGATCTTTGTTCGAAATAAAGTGCGGAAGCGAATACATAACACGACGATACATAAATAGCTTATGTGAACCACGCCGGCCTAGGCCAAGGCTCATTCATCATGGGTTGGCGAGCTAGGAACCCATTCCATGGTCCACTCTTTGGGCTCCTCTCCATCCCACACAACCTTACCACAACAATCGCAAAACCTAGCTTGCGGGAATCCTGAAAATACACATGTAGTGGCAAAGCCCGAGTATCTAGCATACTCTGCAAGTCTTACCCGTAAAATTTGGTCATCTACGATCGACACCTAGATGCATGGGGCTTGACCGGTTTAACTTGGCATTTTGCATAAAACGGCACCTATGCTAATTAGGTGGGCACTTTTATGACTTAGCCAAATTAATCGGGTTTTTGCGTAAAGGAACTTTAGTGAGCATAATAGCAATACAAGAATTTGTAATACAATTTGATATCAATATAAAACAGCAAGCTTCTCGTTCTCTTCCTCTTACTACACATTGTAAACTACTCGAATCAAGTAGTACTCATTAACCGAGAGGAAACGGCGATAATTATCGAATTATTAATCCTACAGGAAAGACCCAAATGCACGACATACGCATCAATTAAGAACACATGTGGCCACCGTTCGCGAGTTCATCATAAAGCAAAACACGGGGCCACCGACCCCAAGTACACGTCCCCCTTGCGACCGTTCAACAACGTGCCCAAGGCTCAACCCGTGTAGTCTCCAACGGTCCTCAACCTGTGCAACCACCGTGCCATACACATCACCTCTAGGTCGGTGAGATATCCGACTCACTTTACAATTTACAAGCTACGTAGGTTTACTAATCCCCATAAGAAAGGTATGCAAGTGGTACACAACTCAAACTTGTTCGCGGAGCCACAATGGGGTGTTCTCAATTTTATCCAATTCAACATGTTCAAATTTAATCATGAGCCATAAGTGAGATTCCCATTCTATCGTTGACTCCATAAGCATAGCATAGCATTTCTATCGGAGATATGACACACTTCTACTTAGGACATATCGGGAAATTGTGCAAGTGGATTTCGAACCAACTCCTAGAACTTAAATGCGCATTCATCATCCTTACTATAGTGATAAAAGTAAAACATTTCAAAATAATAGGAATGCACCGGGGCTTGCCTTGAGAGTGATCGAAGTTAGCACTAGCCTCACAAGCGTTGAGCTTTGCAATTGTCTCTTCCGACGGAATCAATTGTCACCTAGAAGATGAAATGCAATGCATAAGTAAAAGAATACAAGGGTGATGAATGTGTTAATGCATGCGTACTGTTTTGCATGAGTGCATAAGAATATGTTTAGTAACATTTAATTTCGTGAGATTTCTAGTAGGCATACATGGATAAAGTTGCTCTCTTTTGAATGGAATTACTTAAATTACCAAGTATAACTTTAACATACATGAGCATTGACTTAATGTATGGACATGAATGCCGTGACCAATTCAAGTGCTCATATTTAAAAGGATGAACAACATTCTAATATGATGCAACCCTTAATCAAGACTTTGATTACAAATTTAATATGTACATGATTTTAACGAAAGCTTCTTACTAATTATGTCATGAAGGACTAAGTGACATTGTGGAAAGTGAAATTTACATAAACATGCAAAAATATAATTTCTAGGGACATAAAACCATTTTTACTTGTGCTGAAATTAACCTTTTATTGAATTAACCTAAGGGCAGCAAAAATAATTACTTAGCATGCTCAAAATTTAACATGGGATTTTCTACAAATGTACAGGACTAGGAGGAATAGATGTACCAAGTTTCATGCCAAAATAATTTACATAGATTTGATAAAAAATTAAATACATAGAATGCAAGAAATGCAATAACTTGAAACATATGCAATCAAATGTAGATTTTCCAGTGCCAGAAATTCAAGTATGTTTATATGAAGGATCTGCCCAAGTGGCATTAAATGTGGATCTATATTTTTAATGTTATGACTTAAGTGAGTTTTTGTCGATTGACTTTTGTCATTTTTGTAAAAATATGAAACTCTCCATATGTGATGAGTTCATGTTACTTTTATAAAAGTACAAGTCTTGTAGTTTCCAAAACATTTTAGTTTGCAATTTTTGGACTTTTGAATCGCGAGATATGGATTTTTCAATATGGAATCAAGTTCGAGTTAATTACAGAATTGCCACCGTGCAAATTTGAACAGAGGGGCTACGGGGCGGCGCATGGTGTGGAACTTGGTGGAAATGCTACGCATGGTGCGGGGAGTGCGATGGTGGGACGGTGGGGCTCAACGGCGGTCGGAGTGGCGGCGTGGCGAGCGGCGGAGCATCATTGAGCTTCGGCGGCGGCGCGCGTGCGGCTCGGGGGCGAGAAGGGGAGTGGCATGGACCGTGAGCATCACCTGCGGATGGAGAAGGGCGACGTGGGGGTGCGCGGTGGAGAGGACGACCGGAGGTGGTGGATCGTCGGTGGGGTGCGGACAGCGGCGGCGGTGGTGCTCGACCTTCCTCCAAATTTCGGCGACTCGGCTGCGCGCCAAGGTAGGGGAGTTAGAGGGGAGATGGGGGCACCTCTTGCGCACGGTCTAGCGCGAGACGAGAGAGGGAGCAGGGCGGAGGTGCAGAGAGGTGCGGAGGAAGATGGGGGAATGGTCCGAGGCGATTGGAGGTGATGGGGACTTGGCTTTTGTGCCAAATTCCGGAGAAAAGGGGGAGGAGCGGCAGGGCGTGGGCGGCGGCGGGGAGGAGTAACTCCGGCGCCCAACCGTTGGTCGGCGGGTACCGAATTGGTTGGGAGTTGGCAGGGGGTGCGTGGCGATTTGATGGGGCGGGGGCACGCGCGGGCGGTGCCCAGGCTGGCTGGACCGGCGGTCTGCCGCCATTGCCCGGTGGGGAACAATGCCCGAGCTCGAAATTTTGAATTCAAATCTGGTTTGCGGAAATTCGATCAAAAACGTTAGTTCCGTGCTCCAAAATTTAAAGTAAAAATATGGGGAGCTTCAGCATTTAAAAGATCTAATTTTTCTTATTTTGGATTGAAGTTCTAATTTTGTTTCCAAAAATTCATATACAATTCGCAAACAGCGAGTGTTTCAAATTTCAATTTGAATTTTTGGGCACTCAAAACTTTGTTCAAAAATTTTGTAAAAATGTTGTAAAATAATCATTTTGCTTGACCAATTAAATGGTGCAAAAATATGTGGGTGGTACTTTTATAATTTTTTGCATTTCTCTTAGGGTTAGGGTTTAACCCTAGGTTTGTCCTTTTTCTTTTAATTTTTCATTTTCCCTTTTCTTGTTTTTCCTTTTGCAGGATTAGCATTAGGGTTTGGTTAGTGACGTCATTAGGGTTTTAATTAGGTTCTTAAGTCCTAATCGTGACATGGGAGGTCGGACGAAGGCTATGGAGGCATGTCCTTCGGACTTCCTTTTATTGCGAACCGAAAGGCCGAACTTTGCATCTTGCTAGTGTTTAGAAAGCTGGTGAATGAGGTTATGAGATCCGGAGTGAGAGACTTTGCTCCGCTTTTATAGGCTATGCCCATGCCTATGTGGCTAGGGTAATTCGGTGCCGATAAGGTTGAGTGGCACATTTATTGGATGACGATGTGCCACATAGGATTGCTTATCCTTTCGTGCCCTCGACCTTATCCATATATTGTTGCTTGGTCCTACGCTACGGTAGCATCGCTTGTCATTTTGTTGCACTCGCTATATGCGCTTCTTTATTCCAACACTAATCACTATGTACCGCGACACCTACAAAGACAAGATGATAGGTATACCCGAGAAGCGGGACTATTGTACTCGCTTGACCGAAGGGTCTTCGTAGAACAGATTTCATTCGAAGACTTGTCACAACGCACTCAATGGGGTGTTTCTCGAAAATGAGCCATCATAACTGGTAGGCTTGTTGTGACATTAAATGCCTCGGCTAGTGTGCTAGCCGTTACGCGTAATCCCGGGCGGCGCACTTAAAAGAGTAACCGCATTAACTCACGGGTGTATACCCGCTCACGCTCCTCGGGAAACGCGTCTACTCTTGATAAGGTGCGCCTGTTCGTACGACGCGCCCGTTCCTATGGGGTGCGTTACTTTCGAGGCAACGCGTCTTGAATGGTAACCTAATTTTACCGCCTATATAATGAGGGGTGCCGCGGTGAATCGGAATTCCTACTCACTTTCACCACGCCACTCCTGCTCTTGCTTCCTTTCGATCCTCACCAAGCCCTAGCCTCCGTTTCCAAGCCTCACCATTCAATCCGTAACCCACGTGCTCCACCCTTCGTCTTCGGTTATGGTGAAGCATCGCTCCAGCCAGTGCGTTTCTTTGAGCAACACGAAGCCTCCTAGTGCTTATCTAGGCCCAAGCACCGTGACGAAAGCACGACTTGACAAGTAGGCCCGAGAGCCCCACAAGTGCTTCGTTCGGGAGCGTGCCCATATTCCCCCGCCGGAGGAGACAACTCCGGTGGTGCGCCCGAGCCGCCTCATCATCTTCGCCAAGCTATCGGAAGGCGGCCTTCGGTTTCTGTGCTCTGTTTCATGGGTGATGTGCTTGGATCTCTTCGGGCTAGAGATTCAGCGAGATCACCCTCAACACCATCATCCGGTTCTCCATCTTTGAATGGACTTTCCGGATGGAAGGAGCAGAACCCCGTGCTAAGGCCTTCGCCGCAACGCACCAAGCCACTCGGCGGCCGCTGAATAGCCCGTTGGGCGAGCACATGTGGCTTAGCTTCATGTGTGTTACGCTTCGGCCCCCGACGGCATGGAGCACCTTGTGCCCGCAAAAGCTTACAAGGAACAGTGGGGCAAGACCATGTTCCGGAAGTGGTTCTACTACGACCAAGACCCCAACCGCAACCTCCACTCCCTTCGAACAGAGATCAGCTACATCGGCCTTCCGGAGGTTGCCGTGGATGACACGATCCAATAGCGCACCGACTTGCTGCAAATGATTGCCCAAAAGGCATCCATGAGGGACTTGTGCGAAGAGTTCTTCGCCGTTGGAATTATGCCTCTTCGCCAAGATTAGGGCTCGCTCTTTACTCCCGATGCAGCTGGAAGGTCTTTAAACTTCAATATTAGTCTACTTCCAGGTTAGTGCCCGAAGGGCTCTTCGTCATTATTCACCTTTCCGTCTTTTTGCACTTTCCCGACTTTTGCTGACTTTACGATATGCTTTGCAGACTTAACCCTCAAAGTGATCGAGGAGAGATCTTACTACCTCCTTGGCGAGGTGAAGGCTCCCGAGATGGCTCGCATGGAAGCGTGCGGGCAAACCAGCGGTCCGAACCTGGTGTATCATCCGAAACACCCGGAGGCTGTTCCGCCTCCTCACGCGGTTACCTCGAAGGCGAGGAGGCGGAAGCGTAGAAGTTTTGCTCCTCTTGTGCCCTCCGACGATGAAAACAGCGACGCCGAAGCCGAGACAGTTCTCCGAGAGGCGATCGGACCGCCTCTCGGGGATGTGCAAGGTCCTTCGCGAGCGGCAGCCCCCGGGCGTAGAGTTAAGCACATGAAGATTAAGCGCTTTGGGGCTGTCCTTCCCGTCGTGCGCGAGCGGACGTCGACGAGGCCGACGACGAGGAAGAAGGTGAAGTGCATAATGACGCACCTTCGAACTCCCCGCCGTGGGCTTCATCTCCGGTTGTGATGCCGGCGGCCTCCTCGGGCTACGACACGGCCGACGAGGCTGCTGAGACCGCGGCCCCCGGTATGGGGTTTGGAGTATTAGCTCTAAACTTCAATTTCCCCGACTCCTCCTCCGAAGAAGAACAAAGCCTTTTTGGTTTCTTTTGTGGTTGGAAAGTCATCCATGACTTGAGCATAAGGATTCCCAACAAAAACAAGATTAGTTCACCCCTCTTAATAGTGCTTGCTTGCCTAGACTCAAAGAAAGGATGGGAATAGAGAAAAACCACTTTGAGCTTGCATAGGATTGATTTGTTGCCGCTTTTCTTCACCTAATATGATATTGGGGCTGCCACTTGTTTTCTTATTTCTTGAGCGTCATCAGCTAGAGTTTGACTTGGAATTTCTCATCTTTGAGGACCATCTTCTTTATTGTATTCACAAGTCACTTGAGATCTTCAACATACTTGATACTTAGAAATATATAACTCTTGTTGCTTGGTACATCGACGTTGAGCTTCACCTTCCCTTCTCTTATGATCCAGCTTCCTCGGCGCTAAGATACACTTGCCCTTCACTTTCACATGGTCCATTGAAATAGGTCATGCACAATTTTTCACCATCGAGCTAACTCAAGTCATACATAACTTGTATTCAATGTTGCGCTTCTTATCGAAGATCTCCAATATTTATTTGATCAAGTTGCTTGAATCTTGAAATAGGTCTTGTCATAAAACTTCACTTGATCATTCCGCTCTTGTTCATGCATAAGCTTGTGTTTATGGAACCAATATGTTTTAACCATTGTCTTTGTCCCATATCTTGAATTAGTGCACATATATGGACTTTTCAATATGTTCTTCATTCATGTACACTCATGAATATATCACCGATCTTCACAATGGACATCCACAAATATAGTCCATACGAAATGCACTTACAATCTTCATTCCTGTTTAAGCATTCTCACAAGAGCATTAGTCCTTTAATCATGTTGTCATTCAATACACCAAAACCCGCAAGGAATCTTGATGCACCTAATTAGAATAGGTGCCGCTTTATGCAAAAATGCCAAGTTAGACCGATCAAGCCCCATGCATCTAGGAGTCGGTCTTAGATGGCCAATTTGACGGGTAACACTTGCGGAGTATGCTAGATACTCGGGCTTTGCCACTACATGTGTATTTACGGGTTTCCTGCAAGCCGGGTTTTGCGATTGTTGTGGTAAGCTTGTGTGGGATGGAGAAGAGCCCAAAGAGTGGACCATTGAATGAGTTCCTAGCTCTCCAACCCATGATGAGTGAGCCATGGCCTAGGCCGGCATGGTTCATTTAAGTTATCTATGTATCGTCGTGTTGTGTAATCGCTTCCACACTTATTTCGAACAAAGATCATGGTTATGTAAGACTTAAATTCGAACCTAATGTATCTTTTATTTGGAACTCTATGTTGTAATCGAGACTTAATTATGTAAACTTGCAAATCGTGTATGTTTGTTAATGTTATGCTATGTATGGTTGCTTCCTCAATTATCTCCCAAGGCGATCCGTACCACACTTAACTATCTTTCGGGATAGGGGTGTGACATCCCCTTTGGCATCTAGCACCAAAAAGGATGATCAATAAATTCCATAGCTTGCATTCTTCAAATTGCATTTTGCTTCAGTTTTGAGGAGGGACAAAGGGAGGTGGTTGCAGCCGAGTGCCAAAAGAATTAACTTAACATGAGATGGAACTTCCTGTACCTCTCCTCCCAGTCCATAATTGCAGTCATAGCCACCAATATCAAGCCACCATAAATCGAGAAGCATAATCATTCTGCTCAAAACAAATCTTTCATTCATCCCAAGTATCTTTCTTGCTTGATTCTCATGGTGTGCTCTCTCATCAATCACATATTGTTTTTCGTTGAGTCAAAACAACATCTTCATAAACTTTTGCTGGCTATGTGTGGAAGGATTTTTGTATGATATGACTTGTGCTCTTCCTTGCACACAAAGTAGCCACAAGTGACTCTCCCAATCATATACATGATGTAATGAGCATAGCCACAACTTTTCAAAGAAGAATTTGCAATAGAATTTATCTCCTCCCAAATAACATCAAACACTAAGAATGGAGTACTATGTCAAAGAGAGAGGGCCATAGCAGCAAGGATGGACCTATTATAGGGAGAAATGCTTGTGGAGTCACCTTCCCTAGGCATGAGAGTTATCATGAACAACCTATTTATGTAGCCATAGAAAAGAAGCAAATCATTGATGTATCCTCTCGCTGCCATTTTGTTCCATGGGTATATAAATTCCATTCTCTCGATCTTGGGAGTACGATCAAGGAGTCTAGCACACTCGTGCAAATGTGATCTCATACCACTATCCTTCCATCATCCATTACAGTTTTCCGACATTGTCATGCTCCTCAACAAATAGAGTGGTATAAAACTAAGCAATGATCTCGTCAATCTCTACGAAATGCCATGATATTGCTCACATTCTTAGCCTTTCACTCTACAATTACACTCGTTTAAGGTGGGATCATCCATGTCAATCATGTATTCCAAATCCACCCACCGAGCGATGAAAATTGGCTTGTCATTTGGTGTGATCACAATCTTATAATAATCTCAATGATAGTAGAACCAACATGTAATCAATGTCATTTTTCCTTTGGAGAAAGATTGGAGTTAGCTGCTCTCATCTTCCTCACTTCTTCCATGTTTCCCTTGTAGTTGAGTTTCTCCCTCCATACAAGATTCCGAGGGGCGGTGAAGATAGGAGCATCAAGATTTCTAGCGGCTAGTGCAATGTGCTCCTTACCATCAAAGATCTCCTCATTCTTCTCAAGAATTTCTTTATCACCTCCTCGCTGCCCCGGAGGACTCAACTCTGCATCCTTATCTCATCCCGCACATCATCATCGGGGGAAGCACCACCGGAGTCTACTGCTAGCTTATCCTCTATCGACATAACCCCTCCAGGCGAGTGCATTTCTCTTTTATGTTCTCTTTTGCCTCTAATAGACATTTTCACTGTGAGCACCTCCTGTATCATCATGCCTTGCCTTCGCATTTGTTTCTCCCTTGAGATCCAATATGCTGCCTCTTGTCATGAATTATGAGTAGACAAACCATAAGAGACTGCGTGGATACTCGAATGAATAGAGATACAAATCAAGTTGTCCCAATAGAATGCATTTGTGTTCGCTCTAAGAAAACTGAACCCTTTGGTTTCCGAAATCGGACCATTCGGTTATCTTGGAGAGGACAAAATTGCATTTCATTGTAACAAAATGGCTTCTAGAGAAGAATCGATATTATGGATCTGGAAAGGTGATGGTTGCTCCTAGGTGATGGTTGCTCATTGAATACCAAAATTAGCAAGCTAGGGTTTGTCTGCCAAAACCAGAGCATTCGATCTCAAAAACCAATACATCCAATTTTCACGGTCAATCCCTAGGTTGATAATCCCAATTGATTTCCGCCATATGACTTCAAACAAATTGAAGAGAACAACCGTATGGCATCCTAGGAGACAAGGTACCAGAGATATTTCAGATTAGGTCAAAAGTGTCTAGGGTACCTTTGGAGAAGGAGATGAAGAATCAAATTTGGAGATGGAATCAAGAATCTTCGCACTTGAAGCACTTGATTTCACAAAGAAATCAGCTTCTCCACGGGTTAAACTCGACCAAGACGGAAGTTCTGTCCGTGTGACGGAAGTTCCGTTGGTTCCGAGAGAATTTCTAGCGGATGTTCGGTGAAATCAGATTTTCTCGAGGTTAGGTCTCATGAAAAAAAATGCTAAGTGTAGAGTGCCAACAGAAGGTATTTCAGGGAAGTTCTAACCTTATCGATTTGGATGTCTTAAGATAGTTCAAGAAGTTTGAGATAATTTGAGCTTATTTCTTTTCCATTCATTGCAAACACCCTTATCCATTATTCTCAAATACTCATTTCCATAATTTGCAAAACTCCTTTTCCACATGCATGATTTTTTTTTCAACCTTTGCAAGTTCTTATTCCATGTTGAGAGAGGATATGAATTTCACAACTTGATCAACGAATAGAGCAAGTTGGATTTTGGGCTTGGGATAGACGATCTCGCAAACTTGTGGTTAGACAACAATCAACCAAATGAAGCTATAGCCACAGTTTGCTTGACATGATCACAAAGATCAAGAATCAAAGTTTTTCGAAAACCACACTTAGAACATAAAGAAAATTTTTGAAAAATTTGTCCTAGCTCACAAAGAGCATGTTATGACACAAAGTCATACACATGCCAAGGAAACATTTATCACACGAGTTCTACATGTAAAGGAACAAGAAGTCGAAACAACAGAGCATACCTTCGCCTTGATTTGTTTTGCTCTTTATCTTTGTGAGAAACCATCTATGCATTTGTGGACTCTTGTATGCTTTTTCAATGATCAGCTCAATACATTATTGAATCTTAGGTATGATAGATCTTAAGACTCATGCCCGTTGAACGTCTCCAATGGCATCAGTCAAATCTACCACTTGATTTGATGCCCTTTCAATGCTTACATCATGATAATAGTTCACAATCTATGTAGTCCACATAAATACTGCTCACACAATCACTTAGAGCAAAACATTAGTTCCTCCTAACATAAGACATGGTATGAATCTCCTCCTTTATGTGTGCACCATATTATCGAATAATACTCACATATGCACACTACTCGGCTTATGATCATGAGAGGAGGTTCAACCTATGTCTTTATTAAGGCATTAGAATAATCAACTAGAATTTTGAGATGTGTCAAGAATGACTCACAAACCAAGTTTATATAGACATCTTGCTTATGACAGAGAGAGGCTTGGGAGTTCAATGCCACAATTGACTTAAGGTCTTGAAACCACTAGAGAGATAAACTCAATGAATTTTCAATTCATTTCTCCTTTCTTTTTCTATCATGCATCTCTTGTGCCTTGTGTAGCTTTCTTAGCTTTGTGTAGATGGCCCACCTCACCCGAGAGATATATCCCAAACACAAATTTCTCCATAGGAGACCTTAATTGCATCTTTCTACACAAATATGTAAAAGAAAACAAGAAAGCAAAAAGCACAGGATGTTGCAAACATATTGCAACGCTAAGAGCAAACAAGAAGAAGAGGAAAAGAGAACTTATTTGGGGTGGTGCTGTTGATGTAGAATATTTGAATGGATCTTCATACTTGGCAATTTGCATGTTTGTTCCACCTCTTAAATTTGCCAAGTCATCAAAGCACCACTCTCACCTTACGCATTTTCAAGCACATTTTGGAACCCAGATCTTGTTGGGTCCAAGAAGGTTGGCTTTGCACCGCTTCGGCATCCAAACTGATTTTGCAATACTACTTGATGAACCAACCATCGTGGGAGTATCAATGTTAGTATTGGCTTCATGTCTTGTTGGAAGTGAGGGTATGAGACATAGGACATTTCTCACTTATGTGACCCTTTTGTCGGCAACAATAGCAGATTTGATACTTGATTTTCTTTGCCTTGTTCTTGAGCTTTCTTCTTGCGCCTTCAGTCTTTTTCATGTACTTGTTGCATGCTAACACAAGTCCAATTGTGAACTGTCCAATCATTTTAGACTTGTGTGTGTAATTTGGACTATCCGGTTTCCCAAAACTAACTATTCGGTTTTGACACACATCCTGTACTCTTGTGTGTGTTGAACATTCATTGCTTTGTGTCCTTTTTCCTTGCAACCGAAACACCTTCTCTTGGATAGGCTTTGTTGTCTTCTACAAAGTGTTGGTTGAGCCTTCTTCTTGTTTGGACACATAGATGCAAGGTGTCCTTTCGTTGAGCACTCGGAGCCAATGACACGGCCTCTTGGCTCATTCTTTTCTTTGTTGCTCAAATCATGCCCCTCTTCCATATTGGACTTGGAGGCCTTGATACATGTGGCGGTTAATCCCTTCTCAAGCTTCTTCACCATGTCATCACGGTTATCTTGAGATGGTTGCACAAGATTTCTAGCCTTTGTCCACATTAAATTTGTCTTGAGATGCTCAACTTCTCTTCTTAGGGCATCATTTTCACTTGCAATGAAATCATCACAAGTTTCTACAATCACATGCTCATCATAAGATGGCTTTTCTTGAGGACAACATATGTTAGCACATGATAAATCAATGGAAATAGGTGCACATGTGCAAGTGTGAGGTTGAGAGGGTTTTACCATTGTTAATGCAACCTCATGTGTTGTTTCAAGCATGGCATGAATGTCAATGAGCTTTTCATGTTGGCATAGAAGATTGCTATGTCTCTCTTATAAATTCAAATGCCTTTCTTGCAAAAGCTTGTGCTTGCTAGCTAATTGCTTAAATTTCTTTAGGAGAAATTTATTTGCTTTCTCCAATTGTGCTGCATAAGATGAAGAGTTAGTAGAATATGTATCATGGTTACTCAAATCATCACCTTTTACAAGTGTGGATATTTTGGACTCTCTTTGTCTCGTTGTCATGAGACTAAAAGTGTCCTCATCCTGCAACCATGAGCTTGTAGGTGATGTAGACTCTTCAATTGGCCTAAACCTGTTTTCTTGATCTTTTAATTGCTTATCTTGGTATTGATCACTTGAGCTTGCCAAGGAGGTGATTTTCTCGGGCTCACTCTCCAATAATGATTTCTCATCATTGCTAGAGCCATACATCTCCTCGAGTGCTTTCCAAATCAAATGTGCACTCTCGAGGTGACCATACTTCTTCAAGATCATGTCTTCCACTTCGCACTCAAAGCACTACATACAACATTAAATACATAGGCTTCGAGATATAAGCATTTCTCTTGAGCTTTTGTTGGTGCATGATCACCAAGGTTATGAGAAAAGCCTATATCTACAATCCACCAAATTTGGGAGCTCATTGCATGTAAGTAGGAACACATGGGCATTTTCCATGAAGCAAAGTTTACACCGTCAAACCTGGACAACTCAAAAGATGGAGTGGCAAATGTTGGAATCGACATCGTTTCTCCAAGCGGTTAAGCCTAATAAGGAGATTAGGCTCGATACCAATTGAAAGTTGCCTAGAGGGGGGGGTGAATAGGCAACCTAAAACTAAAACCTGAAATTCACAAAGAACTTCGCACCAAGTTAAATTCTAGGACAGAACTTCTATCAACCACGAAACTTCCTTCACCAATGGAACTTCCTTCGTTGACGGAACTTCCGTCGGACAAATAATCAATCTCGATGGATGCGGGAAATAAGAGGAAACTCACAAATCTACTTGAATAGAAATGTAGATCCAAGGTCCAGGAACCTCCTCCCTGCAAGGCTTAGTTAGCAAAGCAACACACGAGTAGATCGGGCACAATATGTGATAAGCAAAAACAAGAACAAGAGCAAGAACAAAAACAAGCACACAAGGATTTATTTCTCGGAGTTCAACAACCAAGTTGTCTATGTCTCCGTTGAGGGATCCACGAAGGACCGAGTCTCTTTCAACTCGTAACCTCACCAAGCAATCACCAAGATCAAGCTTGGGCCACCAAGCAATCACCAAGATCGAGCCGGGGCTTCACTACATTTGCTTCTTCCCTTTCGGAGGCGAAGCTGACCTGCACAAACTTTCCCAATGGCTCACCACAAGATTGGGAGCTCTAGGGCGACGCCTAGCCTCCTAGGGGACAAATCCCCAAGAGTAATAAGTGAATCGAAGCTTGTGAGTGAGGGAATCAACATGCTCAAGTTTGGGAATGGAGTTTGAATGCTTGGATGATTTGGTTTTCCTCTCTTTTGGATTTGGATCTCAAGAATGAGTAGAGAGCGAGAACAAGGAGTTGGAGCATGAAACCTAGGGTTTCAAATGAAGTCTCTCACATCTCTCACGGAGTGGAAGGGAGGTATTTATAGATGGGGTCCAAATAGATCCGTTGCTAGGTAAAGATTGGGATTGACGGAACTTCCATTGGTGACGAAACTTCCGTCATCCCCTTTGAAATAGGTAAAACGACGGTCAGCATGGAAGTTCTGTTTGGAACGAAACTTCGTCACAAACTCTCTAGAATCGACGGAACTTTCGTCAAATTCCACGGAACTTCCCTCATTCAAAAAGGACTAGGCTCGGACGTCACGACGGAAGTTCCGTCGGGGACGGAAGTTCTATCGAAACTCTCTGGAATTGATGGAACTTCCTTCGTTGACGAAACTTCCTTCATGACGGAACTTCCTTCACCGACGGAACTTCCTTCGTGATCGGTTCACTAGTTGAATTTGACCCCTTTTTGGTTTCTTTCGTGGTTGGAAAATCATCCAAGACTTTTTGGTACTTGAGCATAAGGATTCCCAACAAAAAGAAGATTAGTTCACCCCTCTTAATAGTGCGGTTTGCCTAGACTCAAAGAAAGGATGGGAATAGAGAAAAACCACTTTGAGCTTGCATAGGATTAATTTGTTGCCGCTTTTCTTCACCTAATATGATATTGGGGCTGCCACTTGTTTTCTTATTTCTAGAGCGTCATCACCTAGAGTTTGACTTGGAATTTCTCCTCTTTGAGAACCATCTTCTTTATTGTATTCACAAGTCACTTGAGATCTTCAACATACTTGATACTTAGAAATATATAACTCTTGTTGCTTGGTACATCGACGTTGAGCTTCACCTTCCCTTCTCCTATGATCCAGCTTCCTCGGCGCTAAGACACACTTTCCCTTCACTTTCACATGGTCCATTGAAATAGGTCATGCACAATTCTTCACCATCGAGCTAACTCAAGTCATACATAACTTGTATTCAATGTTGCACTTCTTATCGAAGATCTCCAATATTTATTTGATCAAGTTGCTTGAATTTTGAAATAGGTCTTGTCATAAAACTTCACTTGATCATTCCGCTCTTGTTCATGCATAAGCTTGTGTTTATGAAACCAATATGTTTTAACCATTGTCTTTATCCCATATCTTGAATTAGTGCCCATATGTGGACGTTTCAATATGTTCTTCATTCATGTACACTCATGAATATCTCACTGATCTTCACAATGTACATCCGGAAATATAGTCCATACGAAATGCACTTACAATCTTTATTCCTTTTTAAGCATTCTCACAAGAGCATTATTTCTTTAATCATGTTGTCATTCAATACACCAAAACCCACAAGGAATCTTGATGCACTTTCAGGTTCGCAGTTAACACACTCAAATCCAGCTGCTGCCCTCCTAGATCTTCAGCTCCGATCGGGGTTCCTATATGAATGCAATGCGATGCGTGAGCATGAGCAAATTCATAATTACTTAGCTCATGGAACTTTCTCAATAACGAAATTCAATGAAATGTTTGCATAAAATAAACATGCTCATGGGATGAGATGATTTGTCATGATGATGAAATACGTTATACATTACTTAGCATAAATGCACATGTTTAATTTGTGATCAAGAAGGTAGGGCAGAATTGATTATTGATTATTGACATTGAGCACCATAAGCAAATATAATTTTATGTGGATGTTTCCATGATGCAATTTACAAGTGCACATGACTCGTACTTACCCAAAAATGCAAAAATTATTATGACATGCTCAAATGTACCAGAAATACGTGCAATATGATTAATCATGCCAAATGAAAGAGTAGGTTCAAATTTGAATTAAGTTTGTTTACAAATTTGCTTCAATTAAGTTCTGTTTCAGCCTTAACTTGAGGCCTTCTTTAGGAGCCTAAAATTCAATTTTTTGCTATAGAACTTGGGTGAACCAAGCAGGGTCATGTAAAGTACATTCTCCAAGGATTCTAATGAATGTTCATTTGCATCATTTGGATTTGTATAGCAAAAGTTATTGAATTTTTAAAATGCGAAGTTGTCACGGGCCCTTAACGGATTAGCACTTTAAAGTACTTGTATCTTTTATTTTGCTAACAGAAAGTACTTGGGTTATTATGCCATGGCAAATTACACATTCTCTACTTTCCAACAAGTGCTTGGTCATGTACTTTGGAGCTATGATATGAAAGTTACACAATTTTCAAAATGCAATTCTGTTAAGATGCGTGGCCGTGATAGCAACTTAAGGTTGCTCAACCTTTCACTTTCTTCATATAAGCATATATGTTCATTTGATTCACATTAAAGTAAAAGTCTCAAACTCTCCAGAACATCTTGAATCGTTCAAATCCGAGCTCTAGAAATAAAGTTGTGCAATTTTTAAAATGCTTGAAGTTCACGGATTTTTCACAGTGCCAACGCGATTCAAATGGCGTGCACCTGGGGGGGCAGGGGGCGTTAGAGCGGCGGCGATGCTCACCGGTGACGCGCTGGAGGACGTCGCAGGGGCCAGGCTTGGGCGCTTGAGCCTAGTTTTTGACGGCGCATCCGTTGGTGGGGGTGGCGAGACGTGAGAGAACGGAGCATGTCCAGGCGGGGAAGAAGCTCCGGATGACTCCGCCTGTGCACGGATCGAGCTGGGAAGAAGCAAGAAGGTCGGTGAGGTGCTTGGCCACCGCCTGAACAACTCGCCAGCACATGAGCTCACCTGCGGCGGCCCCAATTGAGCACGTCGGAGAAGAGGGCACCGGAGGCTCGTTTTCGATCTTGGATGAAATTGGGGGCGCAGAAGGGAAGGCAGGGCCGAGAAATGAAGCCGGAGCTGCGCAAGGAGTTAGGGAGCACTTGCGCATGAAATGGAAGCGCTGCGGGTGAGGAGAGGGGCGGCGCACGGGAAGACCTAGGGGGTGGCGGCAATGGCGAAAATTTGCTTTCGCCTTCGACGGTCGTGGGCGTTGGCTTCCAAACGAAGGGAGAAGACGATGGTCGACGCGTGGGGGTGGCAAAACGTGCGAGGATGGAGCGGTGCCTAACCGGCATGGGCACCGACGGCGAGCGCCTCGGCCGGTGGCCCCGGCCACCGTGCCGTTCCCTGTTCTCGAAGGTTCCTACTAATTTACATCTTTGCCATCGAGTACTGATTCTGGTTTGGGCCATAAATTCCATTGTGTTTGGTAATTTTGCAAACCAAAATTTTGGTGTGTTCAGTGTACTATGACGAACAACTTTTGTTATAGGCAAAAGTTCAAATTTTGCTTGTAAAAATTTACAAAAATTCATGAACAGCTACCGTATTTAACATAGTTTGAATTTTCTAGGGAATTGTGCCACTCCAATTCATAAAAAATGTCCTAAAATCATGGTTTGATGTGCTCTACCGTAATATGCAAAAATATGTGGGTACTACCATGGAAAATTTTGGATATCTCAATAGCTAGGGTTTTAGTCCCTATAAACCCTAATGTGTCATTTCATGTGAATTTTTCCTAGATTAATATTTTGCACATGCAAATCACTCATTAGTACGGTGTGATTACTTATTTGTGACACGGGGTGTCACACCTTGACGAATAGATTTGTCGATCATGAAGGGTCCCAACCACTTGGTGTTCAGCTTGTTAACATGCACCGGGTTTTGCCTCAAGATGAGGTCCCCGGGTTGAAACTCCCTTGGGTGCACCTTGGTGTTGTATGACTTCTCCATGGAAGAGACATGCAAGTTGGCGATAGCCTCGAAGGCGAGTTTCTTCCAAGACGTCCTTAGACACGTCCTTATCATCGACCAAGGGTCTTGTAGTGCGGAAGGGGCCGGCTTTAATTTCTTCGGAGGTCACAGCCTCAGCTCCATATAACAACCGAAAGGGTGAGAACCCAGCTTGGTTTAGTGGCGGTTGTTCCGATGGACCATAGGACATTGGGCAACACCTCCGCCCATTATCCTTTGGCGAGGCCTCGATGAGGGCCCTCGAAATTGCTGTGAACACATTACCATTCATCCGCTCAACAACCCCATTTGCCCTTGGATTGGTCACCGAGCTTTCGCACTTCTTGACACCGATGCTAAGGCAATACTCCCAAAACTCCAACCCTTCGAACCGCTTGCCATTATCCACCCTAAGCTCCACAGGCACTCCGAAGCGGCATACCACATTCTTCCGGAAGAACTTTAGCACATTTCTGGCTGTGATTTGTACCAATGGCTCAGCTTCAACCTACTTTGAAAAGTACTCCACTCGCTACTACAGCAAATCGAAAGCCCCCCGGTGCTGCTGGTAATTCCCCGACGATGTCAATCCCCCTTCTTGCTAGCGGCCCCGCCGGAGGTATCGGTTGTAAGGTGGTGGCTAGAAGGTGCGATCGCCGCCCCATCCATTGACACCCGGAGCATACTCGCACTAAATCCTCTCGCATCCTTATGGCCGTTGGCCAATAGAACCCTTCCCCGAATGCCTTTGCGACCAGGGCCCTTGGGGCCAAGTGAGAGGAACAGGATCCCTCGTGAATTTCTCGTAAGAGCTGTATCCCTTCGGGCCGATCGAGACATTTCAGCAATGGTGCACAGACTCCACCATTGTACAACACCCCGTCAACTAAGACGTATCCCCTAGCTCGTGCTGCAACCTTTGCTCCTCTAACCTACTACTCGGCACATAACGCTTTTCAATAAACGCCCGGATCGGGGCCCGCCAATCCTCCGAAGCCAATGCCATGACTTTCTTGGCTTGGTTGTTGACTATGGCTGCGTGATGAAGTGTTTCGTGTAACACGTCCGGCTGAATAGGGCCTTGTCCGGACGCTGCTTTCGCAAGGAGGTCTCGCTTCTTCGTTCTCCGTTCTTCCGATATTTCTAACTTCGAATCCGGTGTCCTATATCCCTTTGATAACCGTTCTGTTGCCAACTCGGAGTCACAGTATATGATCGGTCCCAAGAGGATGCCTTCGTATTCAGCGGCATTGTTTGTGGTTTGGAAAGCTAACTTGGCGGAGTATCTTAGTGTCCGGCCACTAGGAGATTTTATGACCGTAGCACATCCCGCACCGGAGACTCCCGCGCGCCATCCGTATAAACAGTCCAAATTGGGTCCTCCACGGCCTCCCGACTTTCCACCTCCGAATTTCTGTTGGGAGTCCATTCGACCAGGAACCGTGCTAACACATCCGACCGAATGGCCTATCGTGCCACGAATGTCAAGTCATGTTGCCCCAGCCTCGGTGGCCCACTTCACTATCTTGCTAGATGCCTTGTCCGACTTTAGCGCATCTCGTAGAGGATATTTGGTAGGAACGAGGATGGGATGATCATCAAAGTATCTTCGGAGTTTGCGAGATGCCATAAGGACGACATACGTAGCTTCTCGATGATACCATAACCGCATCCGGCTCCGATGAGTGTTTCGAGACGTAATACACCGGCATCCGCTTTGCTTCTTGGCCTTCTTTTACCCGATACACGAGGACCCCACTAACCTCCTTTGGTGCTGCTGCAACGTAGGGGAGGAGCCGAGCCTTCGACGGAGGTGGTTTTAGCGTTGTTAACTCTACCAAGTATTCTTTCAGCTGTTCGAAGGCCAATTGATGTTTTTCTCGTCCATTTGAAAACCCGAGGGCCCCTCAAAATTTCAAAGAACGACATGCTCCGTTCTACTAGCTTGGCGATGAACCCGCTTAATGCCACTATCCTTCCCGTCAACATCTCGTAGTTCCCTTATAGACTTCGGAGGCTCCATGTCCGGAATCCCCGAATCTTCGTTGGGTTAGGATCGATGTCGGCCTCCGAGACCATGTATCCAAGCAATTTGCCCGTCCTTACTCCAAACATACACTTAGCCGGGTTGAGCTTCATGCCCATTCTTCGGAGGTTCGCGATGGTCTCTGCTAGATCCTTAACATGATCTTGCTCCATGACGCTCTTGATTACAATGTCGTCAATATATGCTACCGCATTGCATCCCAGCTGATCGCCAAGAGTAGCTTTGATGTGCGAGAGAACGTGGCACCGGCATTTTTGAGCCCGAAGGGCATTCGGTTGTAGCAGTATGATCCTCCGTGTATCCGGAAGGCTGTCAAGGGCTGATCCTCCGCTGCTAACCAAACTTGGTGAAAACCCGAATAACCATCCGGAAAGCTCATTAGCGCGGCACCAGCCGTGGTGTCAACCAGCTGATCTATTCTAGCCAACGGAAGTCATCCTTCGGGAAAAATGTAACGTCCCACCACTCCGGGCCAGGCCCGCTTACACCCGACAGGTTCATAGGCCCTCTAGATTTCCCTCACGGATCAACACTAGTCTTTTCTCGCGCACTTTTGTCCTCACCGGTGCACACCCGGAAGACTTCCGGTCGGTCACCCTTCCCTAAATTGGTCTAGGCCAAGCACGCTTAACCCGAGAGTTCATTAAAGATGAGCTTCCGGAAAAGAAGTTGCAACTTGTTGACATGAGTATTCTATCAATCCTATTAAGCCCCGGGCCAGGATGTTACACACTCACCCCTTAGAAGATCGACGTCCTCGTCGGTCAACCCGAGCCAGGAACTTCCTCTCTTGGCCACGTCCATGTGTCCATCGCCGCCGCATGTGCCATGCTGTGTGATCACTCCTGGCCCACACCGATCATGCACACCATGCCCGCACACGTGACACACGCGCCCGTGAAACCATGAGAGTCGGCTCGATACCATCCGTAACGTCCCGCCACTCCGGCCAGCGCGCTTACACCTGACGACTTAATAGGCCCTCCGGACTTCCCTAGAGGATCAACACTAGTCTTTTTGTGAACTTTTGTCCTCACTCGGTGCACACCCGGAAAGACTTCCGGTCCGTCACCCATCCCTAAATTGCTCCGGGCCAAGCACGCTTAACTCCGAGAGTTCTTTAAAGATGAGCTTCCCGAAAAGAAGTTGCAACTTGTTGACTTGAGTATTCTATCAATCCTATTAAGCCCCGGGCTAGGATGTTACACAAAACTTGTTGAGGGTTGTAAAATCAATGCACATCCGCCATTGCCCATTTGGCTTCTTTACTAGCACGGGGTTAGCAAGCCATGTAGTTCGGTCAATCGATCGGACTACCTCCGCGTCTAGCAATTTTTGCACTTGTTCCTTGAGAATAGCTATTTTTTCCTCTCGTCCAATCCCTCATCCGCTTCTTTATAGGCCGGACCTTGGGATCTATGTCCAGTCCAGTGCACAGCCTATCGCCTTGTCGATCAGCGGAATATCCTTTGATGACCAAGCAAAGACATCGGTGTTGTTTCTTAAAAACCGAAGGAGCTCCGCCTCCCGCTGCTCGGACAATCCACACCCAATCCAAACAGCCTCGATCGGGCCGATCAACGCACAACACCACGTCCTTGGTGCCTTCTTGTGGCTGCACCTTCGGTATGTACTTGGGTGCAGTTGGCATTTCCACAGACCAGGCTTACCTTCGCACTTTTCAATGACATTGATGTGACGCTGTCCCGGAGCCATGTCAACTTCTAGCCTTCGTGCCTCAGCCCTAATCCCTATATATTGTGATGACCCCCTCTGGTCCTCGGCATCTTCATACAAAGGTAGCCATGATGAATAATGGCCAAAAACTTGTTGATGACCCTTCGACCTAGCAGCACTTTATATGGATATACCATGTCCACTACATCAAATTTGATGTCTTCGGTTCGATTCCCCCTTGTCCTGTTTGGCCCCGAAAATGAGACTTTGAGGGTGATGCAACCTATGGGGTGAATTTGCTGTCCACCGAAGCCTTGCGAGGGCTATACGAAGGTTGCAAATCTGCCCGAGTGAACCCCATTTTCTCAAGGGTGCTCCATAGTAAGACATCTCGCCGAGCTACCTCCATCAACCGGAACTTTGTGCACATCAAAGCCACTCGATATTGACTCTCATCACAAAAACATTATTGTGTGGATAAATCATGGGCCTGAAATCGGCCGCTAAAAAAGCAATAGGAACGTCCATCCATTTGTGAATCCGACCGGAGGGCATGCTGCCACATGGGAAACTTGCTCGATGTAATCTCTACGCTGCCTCTTGGACGGAAAATCCATGTCGTTTCCTCCGGTGATCATGAGGATCATCCCCTTAGATCCTTGACTGCAGGCATACCGGGCTAGCTCGCCGATGGGGCTTGATGTATTACCCTTGGTCCCGGTTGATGAGCTTCGGAGGGTCGGATTGCCGGAGAGGCGGATGATGCCTGCTCGAGCCGAGCTGCCGGTGGATAATGAACCGGCTGTGACGACCCGTACGATGGAGCGTAGAGGGGTGGAACATAAGGCATTGGGAATGGCAAGGGCGGTGGTGGTGGTAGTGCCTGCGAAGGTGTGATGGGTGTGTAGTGGCTGGTATGCATTACCGAGCGAGGACCTTCGGATTGCCCCCTCCGCCTTGCTGCACACATTGCCTTGATTTCTTCGCAGTTGTTGGTTGTGTGATTCACCCCGATCCATGAAAATAGCGGAAGAATCCTCGCGACCTGTTCCCTGAAAAGTTCCTCGCCTCGGCCTCCTCCCCTATGATCGCTCGATCGGGAAGACCCATGTGACCGTTCCGAAGCCTCGGTTTTCTTGCCGAGGGTATTATTGCTCTAAGTTGTACACGTTCCTTGACATCTTCTCGCTGATTTCCGTCATGCCTGAATTCATCCGACCGCTTCTCCCCCTTCGATCAAATTGATTGCACCAACCTACCTTGGCATTCTCGTATATCCTCCTCGACCCTCACTTGAGCATCTAGTATCCTAAGCGGATGGTCTAGAGTTTACGATCGTTTCTCCCTTCTCCTTCTTCGGGCTTCGCAGATATGAAGACACCTTGCCACGGACTCAATAACAATTGACTCCGGGACATCTGCCACTTGACACTTCAAGTGCATGAACCTCTTAGTAAACTGCGCCGAGTGTTTCACCCTCTCTTTGACAACATGCGGCTAGGTCTCCACTGTTTAGTTCCTTCGGGTGAGATCCACGAACGACAAAGTTTTTTTTAGCTGTCCCCAAGAGCTAATGGAACCAGCTGACAGCTGGGAGTACCAAGTGCTTGCTATGTCTTCCAACGCTAGTGGCAGCGCTCTTGCTTTAATTGTGTCTCCCCCACCGGCAGACTCAACCGATGTTTCACACCGAATGAAGAATTCCTTCGGATCTGTTGTCCCTCCGTATACCGGAAGCTTGACCCCGGCCAACCGATGAGGCCACGTTGCTGTCTATAACTCCCATGTCAAAGGCGAGGAAGGATCCACCTCCACACTCCGTTCCGAGCCTGCAGCCGAGGGAAGGACAGCCTGCCTAAGTACCGTGTCTTGCAACGACCGAGTTGCTCGTCCGAGGCCAGGATCCTGCGAAGGCCGCTCCTGAAAAACCTCATGTGCTCGGGGCCTGTCGCTCCGGCATGTTCGCCCTTCTTAAAACTTCTAGCTGCTTTGCTAGCAACTCTTGAGTTTTCATGGCCGCTTCGTAACATCCTGATTTTCGAAACATAAAAATGCCAAGTAATAATGGTCATGTCATGTAATCAACTAGACTAGTAATAAAATAAAATAAAATATTAATTCATGCATTTCATATCTTGGCATATAGGCATATAGGACGAGTAGATTATTCTAGTTTTCTCGCTCGGTATTTTTTTAGTGGAGTTTTTATATCAATTTTATGCATAAGTTATAGGGTAGAAATTAGAAAAGAAAAGCAAGGCCAGCACGGGCCTAATCCCACGAACCTACCTCACATAGCCTTCTTAACCGCACTGTAGACTGCACCAGCCCAAGGCACTATCAAAATTTTCTTTTCCTTGCGACCCAGCCGACCAGCCAAGGCCCAACAACACCCTGGCCTCACTACGCACCACCCAGGAAACCAACCAGGAAGTGTTTGTCTTCCTCGCGTCCAAAAAGCCACCGCTGGAAACATTAATCGTCGCCACCGCTCTGTTTTCTCTCCCCGCAACCGCTTCCCGAACCGGCAGAGCCAGAGCCTTGCGCGGCCTCCCCTTCCCCACTCATGAGCCCCGGTGCCCACAGCAGCACCTCAGTGCGCGCTAGTGCACGTTAATGGCCGTATAGTCATTGATTCACGACGAGCTTCAACCCGTTCACCTCCTCTCCGGGATTCTTCTATAAATAGAGCCAAGATCTCGTCGTGCTTTTTCCCCCTCTGCAGAGCAAGCAAGTTCTTTTTCCTTCGCAACAAATCGAAGCTCTCCCCGGCTCCCCGCTGTCGGTAAGACGCGCTGCCGCTGTCAATTCGCTGCCGTGGAACCCTATTCTCCTGTATGACTTCCTTGTTGGGTTCGCAGAACTACACCGCCGCTCTGGAGTAGCTTCCCGTCAAGCTATCGCCACTGCAACCTCTTTCGCGTCGACACCAAAACGGAGCTCCACCATCCCTCCCAACGCGAGCCTCTTCCCAACCTCGCGCCACTCCGCGAACCTCTCTGGTGAGTCCGCAGCAAGCTTCTCTCCCTCCTCGCCCTGTTCCCTTCAACCACTGGAGCGACGTTTTGTCGAACTCCGGTGAGCTCTGTGCGGTAGCGCCTGTTAGCACTAATCGTCCTGACTTGCACGTATGTGTAGATTAGTTTGTTAGCACGTGTGTGCGTGTGTGTTAGATTGGCAGCTACGTGTGTTGCAGTGCGATTAGATAGAGGAGATTTATTCTCCAAGTTGGTTAGGATTTGGTAACATGCGTAGGAAGCGGAGTACGAACGGCATGGCTGCGTTCAATGTGGAGAGCGCCCAGGTCGCACGGAAGCGAATGGCTCACGTTCGTTGTAAGAGCAGGTTGCCGGAGATAGTGCGTGTGTGTGGCTTGATCGCGGGAGTTAGTTGCTAGGTGTTGCCGGCTATAAAACGCCATGTATTCTATATATTTGTTTGAGCCGAGAGAAATACAGAGGAAAAAGTCCTGGCATTTATCGCCAAGGGGTATCCGATGCCCACCAAATTGTGCGTCTCATGTTCTTGTGCGGCAATCCTCGGTTCCAACAGCGCCGCCACCTGCATTGTGAACCGTAGTCCAGCAAGTCCCTGCAGTCCATAGTCGCATGGACCTAGTCCATGGGATTTCCGTTTAAAAATATTTCAAAGAAAATCTTTTCTGAGCATTTTGCAGTTTAGCCCCGGATTTTGTGTAATAGAAACCGCAGTCCAGACTAGTTCTAGAGTTTTTGCGCTTAAACCCCAATAGTTTTGTTTAATTATCCCGCAGCCCTACCAGTGTGTAACCTACAAGCCCCTGAAATAGGTTTAATTGAAATCTAGCCCCTAGAACCTTTAAATTTTAATATTAATATCTTTTAAACCGTAACTCTGATTTAGCTGATTATTAAACCAAAATTCTCGTAGCGACGAACTCGATTCAATTATTGCATAAACATACTGTTTTCCTCTGTTTATTGTACTGTTTTTCTTATGTTTGTTTTATTTTTTTTTTCCGAGTTGACGATCGTTTAGAGGGCGAGCCTGTGGAGAATTTCCAAGACTACCAATTTGAAGAATCTGAGCAGCAACACACGAGGAAAGAGGCAAGTGCCCTTGATGCACTTTGCTCCTATTTCTTATCTATCTGAACTTAATTTTATGCATGTCTGTCTAATTTGAATCCCATTTTAGGGTTTATTCGAATTTGTTGTGATTCTTTTTCCTTGTCGCCTGGTTTGGGTGTAGTAGTATAGACCAGGGTACGTCATGCTTAGAATGCTTTGTGGGGATTAAAATATGACAAATAATAATATTGACTAATTATTTCACTTTAACTTAATCATCATGGGGTTAATCTCTTTTTAGCAACATGGAACTAGGGTAATCCCAACGAGGATGATGATGATGGGTGCGGGTATGCACGGGTACTTGGTATAAGTACCATTTGGTTGTGGTAGTGCCTGTTTGGGATTCTAAGGACCGGTTCGTGGAACGCGTAACCAGGACAACAGCGCAAAGCACGGGGCTGATATGGGTAGGCTTGGTTAAGTAGGAGACCACTTCCCGGTTCTGTCGGCGTCGAGGAAGGATGAAGGAAGGGTGTACTTCCGGATTCGAGGCGAGGAAGGGTGTACTTCAAGCCATGGCGCCGGAGGGGTCTTCTGTAGGAAGGGTGTACTTCCGCAGCGGTGAAACCTTAGCGTGGGTGTTTTGCAAGCTGGTGAGCTCTCCGAAAGATCATGTGGTGATCTCTTGGCCTTAAACCTACGGAAGTGTTTTGGCAACATGGAGACTTTAGTCACCGAATAGTGATGGAATCACCAACCTGTGGGTAAAGTTGTGCAACCTCTGCAGAGTGTAAAACTGTTATAACAGTCGTGCTCACGGTCACGAGCGGCATGGACCTTTCACATGGACTAGAGGGGCTGAGTTGGATCTGGTGGGGTAACCAGATTCGGGTGGTGTAACTCGTAGATTACTACGGGTGGGGTAACCTGTAGTGGTTTTTCGATGGTGTAACCCAAGATGTTGGTACAGGTGGGGTAACTCATACTTGTCCAACAGGTGGGGTAACCTGTTGGTGTGTTAACTTAGTAAATATGTTGTTTTAATTAAAATGAACTTAGACATAGGTGCTTTCTATGCAATAAACTTTATGTTAGCCTTTCCTTCTATAAGCTTGCATGTCATAATTTTCCCCACCTGCTGAGTACGTTATGTACTCACGCGTGCTACTTTCCTGTTTTTGCTACATCTACCTGCTGCTCGGATGATGAAGACTTGGACTTCTCTAAAGAGGATTACTACTAGGTGTGCGACTCCCCGGTTGACTGCCTGTGGAGTGATGGCGTGCCACTGCGTTATGTTTAGCCTTGTGAGGCATGTAATAATTCGGGTATTGTAATTTACTTATGATATAATAATAACATGGTTTTTACTATTACTTCACTTTTGTCTCTCGTGTGTGAAAAATTGATCCTGGCACACACATAGTTATGCATCCAGCTTTTTTCTTAAAGCTGGGTGTGACAAAGTGGTATCGAGCCATGTCGACCGTAGGACGCAGCCTAGTTAGAGGTGGTCATTTTTCAAAACATATTTTTGGCAAAAAAAAATCATTCCCTATAAATTCCTTGGATGTTAATTTTTCCTTAACCTATTCCTTCCTCTTTCCTTGTATTCAAAGTAAAATTTGTTTTAAACGACTCGTTACGAGAAATTAGGAAATAAGTTTCCCGTATCCTAGAATAGTTTTTACGGTGTAGTCACGATTGTTTGCTTGTGTCATGTTTGCTTCTTGTTGTGGATTGCTTTCTTAATCATTCTTATTTTGAAAACTTATCTTTGATGCATATAGTTGGGAATCTCTTTTTATTTATTGTCGTCGTCTAAATCTTGCGCAATCATCGGATGGCAGGCACGAGGAGGAGCAATAACAGCAACAATGAGAATCCACCTCCACCTCCGCCTCCATCAATAGAGCAAGTTCTAGCCATGCAGGCTCAAATTCTTCAGACTATGCAGCAAAGTATGGTCCAGATGCAACAAGGAATCCAGAATGCACCTGCACCCCCACCGAGAGACAAGCTTGGTGAATTCCAGAGAACTAAGCCTATTCCTTTCTCTCATTCGAGTGCAACCAATGGCTGCAGATGATTGGCTAAGGACCATTGAGAAGAAGCTGGAGGTGGTGCAATGTACCAATAGGGAGAAGGTTTTGTTCACTTCTCACCTTCTTGAGGGCCCTGCGGCTGATTGGTGGGATGCTTATGTTGCAGCCCATGAGGAGCCGGAAAGTATCAAGCTGGAATGAGTTCAAGGCAAACTTCAGGTCACACCATGTGCCTCACGGTGTGATGAAATTGAAGAAAAAGGAATTTCAAGATCTAAGGCAGGGATCTATGTCCGTCAATGAGTATGTCACCCGCTTCACCCAGCTCTCACGCTATGCTCCGGGTGAAGTGGACACCGATGAGAAGAAGAGAGATTGTTTTCTAAATGGTCTCAATGATGGTCTTGCCTATGCTCTAGAAGCTCGTGACTTTGTAAACTTCCAAGATATGGTTGACAAGGCTCTTATTCTGGAGAACAGGAGGGGAATGATTGACCGCAAGCGCAAGATGGTGCCTCAAGGGCAACAAGGAAGCAGCTCTAGATCTCGCTTCGGTTCTTCTTCAGCTGGACCTGCTTTCCGTCCAGGGCCACGGAATACTCAGCGAGAGGACTCAGCCTGCTGGACAGGGATATAATACTTCTCGGTGGCAGATTCAACGCCCTAATGTCCGGACTTCTCGTATCTGCACCTCCAGCCCAGCGAGAGGGCTAATGCTGGACAGAACGGTGGTGGTTCGAGTCCTTGTTTTAGCTGTGGAGAGACAGGAGACTTCGCTAACCGATGTCCTCAAAGACGTCCAAATCAGGCACCATCTCCGGGCTCAACTCCTAGCCGCAATGCAAATTCTGCAGCAACTCCAGCAAGGCAGAGTCAAGCTCGTGCTCGTGTCAACCATGTGGCAATCGAGGATGCTCGGGAGGCGCCGGATATCGTCATTGGTATGTTCCTTGTCAAAGATAATTATGCAGTTCTATTGTTTGATTCTGGAGCATCACATTCCTTCATAGCTGCTACATATGTTCAAAAATACAACCCACCTATTTCCATGTTAAAGAATAGAATGGTTGTTAGTTCTCCTAGAGGAGATATGCAAGCAAGTCGTGTTTGCCCTAAAGTAAATTTGATCATAAGGGGGTAGACTTCACGGCAAATCTCATTATTCTTGAGTCCAAAGGGATTGATGTCATCCTTGGTATGGACTGGTTAAGAAACCATAAGGGACTTATTGATTGTGCTAAGAAAGCGATCAAGCTGACAGCCGGTAATGGGAAAGAATTGGAGTATGTAGCAGAGGCACTCATCTCTAACAAAGGGGCAACCAATCGCATTGTCTTGAACCAACCGAATATCATCTCAACCGATGATATCAAAGTTGTCGATGAATTTCCGGATGTTTTTCCTGAAGAGTTACCGGGTATGCCACCCGATCGTGATATCGAGTTTGTTATTGAATTAGTGCCTGGTACTGCACCCATTTCTAAAAGGCCGTATAGAATGATCGTCGACCAACTAGCAGAACTTAAAGAACAACTTCAAGAGCTGCTAGAAAAGGGTTATATCCGTCCTAGTGCATCACCACTTCTCGGTTCTGCGGCGTCGAGGAAGGATGAAGGAAGGGTGTACTTCCGGATTCGAGGCGAGGAAGGGTGTACTTCAAGCCACGGCGCCGGAGGGGGCTTCGTAGGAAGGGTGTACTTCCGCAGCGGTGAAACCTTAGCATGGGCGTTTTGCAAGCTGGGGAGCTCTCCGAAAGATCATGATGTGGCCTAGGGTCCCGATCTTCCGAAAGGTTCGGATAACTCTTGATTTGGCGAAGATGTGACACACGTCGATCCGGCTCCCGAACAACATGTTCGAACCCCGCAATCGCAGCACCACGTCCTCTATGGTTATCAACCGGCGTTGCACGGTTGACCACGCCTGAAGGCTAATCCCTGCCTGCGAATCAAGAACACAAGCAAGAACAAGAAAGAACGCAACCAAATTTGCAGATGTATGATTAATCTCACAAGTTGGGGTCTCACAAATCGATGAACGGCAAAAATGTCTAAGCAGAATAATCTAAGCAAAACCCAACCCTAACATGGGTGGCGGCTGCTGCTAATAAAAACTTGGGGCGTGCAAGAACCCCCTGGACGCTCCCGTAATGGGCTCACACGAGATACACGGCCCAAAGGAAGGTAGTGGTTGAACTTACTCGAAGTGGTAAGGCGCGTAAATGGTGTGACAAACCTGCCATTCCCCGAAGCACCTGTAAATATAACCTGCAGCTCGACCCCTAGCTTTTGTCCTCATGGTGTCCTTCGGTTCTTGTAACTCTTGTGGTGTCTTGTCCTTATATATCTTGTCTTTCTCATTTATCCAGGGGTTGATCGCACTTTGATTGATCAAGCTCGGATTGAGATAGACCTTCCCATCGGGTCCTGTCGTATCTCTTCTTTTGAAATGTTGAATTCAAGCTACATTAAAAGCAAAAGGCAGTGTGTAACATGTACTGCAAAAAGTAGGAAACAAAAAAAAGATGGATGGAGGCACTTACATGCACCACAAGGTTACGAAGTCGTGTCCATCTCGCCGAGGCGAAACATAGTGTGGATATCATTGAAATATAGTCCAAGGGTCGAGTCACCGGTATCGTTGAACACGTCCCTCGAAAGCTTACAGGTGATCACATCCACTCCTTCTTTCGCTGCCGCTACGTACCAGTCATGCAGCTTCCGCATCTCCCACGGTAGGTTTGACAACATGTTTTTAGATACGAGGGGTTTGCCAAAGATGAAATTTGGGAAGTCCTCATTCTCGTCACGACCCTCAAATATGTCATCATCGTAATGTACCAATTGACGAGGTTCCGTGATTGGTTGTACGGGTCCCTTCCTCTTTCGCTCCAAGTATTTTGTGACATGTTCAGGTTACGGCTTTGACGGATCCACCCCCGCAGCGTAATCATCCTAGGAATTACAGGAGTAAACTCCTTCCGAAGAGGCTCGATAAGCCGAGGCTCTTCATCCAAGGCTAGGGTTTCACCTTCCGGCTCGACGGAGGGGATACATTGCCCTTCCGGCTCGACAAAGGGGGCTATTTGTTGCCGAGGCTCCTCATAGCCGTGTACTCGTGGCGGATTCTTGCTGCGGGTTGTCTGCGAGTATAGGACTCATAACCGCTTCCTGTCCTTGGTCATCTTGTTCCTTAGCGGCTGAATCAGCACCCGACAAATGAGACGGTTCTCCAGCTCCAGCCTTCATCCCCCGTGAATTGTTGACTCTCATGAACCGATCCGTGTCCGGACAAGGGGGAGGGGAAACTCGTGGTTCCGAGAGCACAACTTCACGCCGTTTCCACGTGATGAACGAACCAATAGCATCATGTAGAGTTATAATCCCCGCGTCGGGTATGGGGCACTCAATCTCGTGCTCCTCACATCCTTGATTGACCTCCTCGACGGTGACACGGACATACCCGGGTGGAATATCCATGTTGTGGAGTGTTGTCCTGGAAGTGCTCTACCGGTTGCAACCTTCATGGTCTTTCCCTTGTAACCAAACGGCAGATGCAGCTCACAAGGACATTCCTGCGTTATCACTTCCCCTTCTAACGGGGATGTAAAGCTAGGCGAAGTGGTTCGGACTGTATGAGTCGTACTGGGGATACTTTCACTTCGCATGTCAGCTTGGTACATCTCCATCTGTCTCCTCCACTCTTCCTTGTCCCTCTCCTCCTTATCTTTCTTGTGAAATTTATGTTTTTTGTACAACGAGGCGGAAGAGCTAGAGGAGAAACCCTCTTTCCAAGTTGCCTTTGAGGATACTGCTCGCACCCGCCCGCCATGCTCTTTGGTCCCCACAGCAAGAGAGAGTTGGTCTCCGTGATTTTCGGATTGAATAACACCAGATCGCGTCTGCGACTTGATGTCACCCGTCAATTGCTGGATAACTTGCGCCGATTTTGCGTCCATCGGAATAATCTCCCCATTCTCATCCATCTTAGAGTGCGCACGGACCCAATTTTTGTCACGCGGCTCGAGGCCCTCTAGTGGATCGGGCTTCCCTTCCGCAAGGAGCTTTTCTTCCATCGCCTTCCACTCCGGAATCTTTTTCTTGTAGACGCCGGGGCCAAAGTGTGGCTTGTACTTATTTTTCCTGTTCAGCTCTGACATCTTTGCACTAAGGTCCTTGGCAGGTCCAGCTGTCTTTTGCTGAACAAATAGTTCCCGATCCTATGGACTTATTTGACCATAATCGTCAAAGGGTGTTATGCCACGTTTCACATAATGGCAGTTCAGTCGGGACCTCGATTCTCGAAAGATATGTGACATTGCGGTCGGCGTTGCCTTCTTGGCTTTCTCGAGGTCCACCGATGGGAAGAGGATGTGTGATCTAATGGCATTCCACATTTCCTCTTTGCGCTCTTGAGGAACCACCTTCCATTCGGTCCAGGTTATTTTGCATTTCTCCCCGACAACAACACCACAACGGTTCCGCCATTTTGCATGGACACCCATTGGTTCAACAGGCTCCCGATCGGCGGGGTCCAGTGTTGTCACCTCATATGTGCCCTCAGCCTTGTTCGCGGACCGTTTACCCCACGCTTGCGCTTTTTGGGGGACTCATGGGCCGCTATGTTTCCGTTTGCTCCTCATGAGGTGTGTCTTCGCAAGCCATGGAATGTGTCGCTTGTGCGACCAATGCACGACGAACACTTCGTCGAGGAACCTACCATATAAAGAATCATTGAAGCTCAATAATATGCTAATACGGAAAACTTCAAATATTTAAAGAAAGAATCACATTTCACGTGATACCTCTTCCGAGGGCACGTAATCTGGGTCCTCATTAATACCCCTAGGTTCACGACGCCGGGGGAGGTGAGGATCCTCCGGTTCTTCCCATTCTCCACTTGATGAGGAGCTTTCATGGTTCATATTTACAACATCCTCTTGTGTATACTTGGATCGGGGGCTGTTTTCCGGATTATCTTGTAATGGTATCTTGTCCGCCATTATAGGATTTGATACCTTTAGCGTAACAATGAAAAGATTTAGTAGCAAATAATTAGAGGAAAGAGTTAAAATAGAGAAAAGATGACAGAAAAGGATTATTTAGCATTGGCATCAGAACATGGATAGCATCGAATCAAATAGAAGAAGAGAAAGACGAGATAGAAGGACATACAATGTAGAACACTTTCATAAGAAAGGCAGGTGCACACTATGCAATGCATACCACAATTTATACGACCTCGAGGTAAATAGGTCAGGATACTTGGGTATCCTCCGGAAAATCAAATATAATGTGCCATACACATCACAAAGATGATCCGGAGAATACCCAAGCATCCGACCATGTCTACCTAAGGTCGTACGAGTTGCGGTATGTCTTGCATTTTATTGTACCAACCTTCCTAATGAAAGACACCCTACATTCTACATTCTTCCACCCCATCTTCCCGTTCTCCTAAATATACATATGCTTATCAAGAGTCATCGTCATCTGCCAAAAAGTTAGAATTTTTTTGAAGACTTAGTTGAAAATATATTTTTCTAAGAAAAGGAGTATATTCCATGGCATCGAACGGGGAAGAAGATGATGCAGCTGAGGAGGATGGACATACAATGTAGAACACTTTCATAAGAAAGGCAGGTGAACACTATGCAATGCATACCACAATTTATACGACCCGGAGGTAAATAGGTCGGGATACTTGGGTATCCCCCGGAAAATCAAATATAATGTGGCATACACATCACAAAGACGATCCGGGAATACCCAAGCATCCGACCATGTCTACCTAAGGTCGTACGAGTTGCGGTATATCTTGCATATTGTTTGACCAACCTTCCTAATGAAAGACACCCTACAATCTATATTGATCCCCTCGCAGCTACCTCCTCTTCTATCAACAATCATCATCTGCCAAAAAGATTGGATTTTTTGCTCTCGGTGCGGGTTGCCGAATCAACGGCCATCCAACGCTATCGTTAAGGTCATCGACTCATATGTCAACATGTTTCCAACATCCGAGGATGCGGTCCATGCTGCCACACAAATCTCACTTTGCCCGATTTCATCATCGAGCATGGCTAGACCATGAAAAGAGAGGAAAGAGATTAAAAAGAGGTGAAAAAAGAGAGAAAGAGAGGAGGAAAGAGAAGCACTGAAAATCAGCACTTATAATAAATACTTTGCCTTATAATCAATGTGCTGATTTAGCTAGAGAGAGAGAGAGAGAGAGGAAAAGAGAGGAAATAGAGGAGAAAAAAGAGAGGAGAGGAGAGGAAAGCAAGGAGGAAATAGTTTTTATTTGAAAACAATGGTCTAGCCATAAAAGAGAGGAGACAAGAGAGTATGAGAGGAAAGAGATGAGAAAATAGGTGGGTAATGTATAATTCAGATAGCCACGATAGATAGGTGGCAAATGCATTCACAATAATTACTTCACTCATGATAAAATAAGTAGAACACTAAGTGCTGATTACATTGCACAGTAAGCGAGCAGGAGTAAGCGAGTCATATGTGAAGCACTGAAAATCAGCACTGAAATCGGCACCAAATTCAGTTATACAGAAAATAATCATGAGCAGGAAATGAGTGACTGAATCATCACTTAAATCAGCACCAAATCAGCAGTATAGGCCTGAACATAAGCTCTGAAATTCATGCACAAATTCCTACTACAGATCACATTTAGATTGATCAAAACATAGGATCAAACCGTGGCTATAAACAGAGCAAAATAGGCATGAACATAAGTAGAGCATGGATAGAGAATGGAAATTGTCAATGTACATAAGCATGAACATAACCCATCGACATAAGAAAGATCATGAACATAAGCAGCTATAATCAAATGGTATACAGTTTTAATGACCATTAATCTACAGCACTGAAATTAGCACGAAATCACCACTGAATACAGATATTACACTGCTGATTTTGGTGCTAAATGCAGAGAGATTAGCACTGAAATCAGCAGTAGATCATCACTTAAATCGGTACTAAATCAGCACAATAGGCATGAACATAAGCTCTGAAATTCATGCACAAATTCCTACTACAGATCACATTTAGATTGATCAAAACATAGGATCAAACCGTGGCTATAAACAGAGCAAAATAGGCATGAACATAAGTAGAGCATGGACAGAGAAGGGGAAATTGTCAATGTACATAAGCATGAACATAAATGTGATGAACAGAGCAAAATAGGCATGAACATGAGCAGACAATTTCGCTTCAAATTGAAGCAGGCAATGTTACAATAACATGTTCGGAACACATCACGAGAACATGAGCAGGCAACCCTAACAGTGGGGGAGGGGGACAGGGGGAAGGCGTACCAGGGGAGGGCCAACGACGAGGGAGACGATGCGGAGGGCAAAGAACAGGAGCTCGAGGCGCAGCTCTGGGCACAGTGCATGGTGGAGCTCTGCGGCGGAGGGGGAGCACGGAGGAGGAGCTCGCGGCGCAGCTCCAGGCGCAGGCGTGGTGGAGCTCTGCGGCGGAGGGGGAGCACGGAGGAGGAGCTCGCGGCGCAGCTCCGGGAGCAGGCGTGGTGGAGCTCTACGGCGGAGGGGGAGCATGGAGCAGGAGCTCGTGGCGCAGCTCAGGGCGCAGGCGTGGTGGAGCTCTGCGGCGGAGGGGGAGCACAGAGGAGGAGCTCGCGGCGCAGCTAAGGGCGCAGTTGTGGTGGAGCTCTGCGGCGGAGGTGGAGCACGGAGGAGGAGCTCGCGACGCAGCTCCAGGCGCAGGCGTGGTGGAGCTCTGCGACGTAGGGGGAGCACGAGAGGAGGGCCGCTTCGGAGGAGGGCCGGCACGGAGGAGGGCCGGAGTCGTGGAGGACCGGCGAGGAGGAGGACCGGCTTCAAGGCCAGCACGGAGCAGGGCAGCCGTCGGGGAGGACCGGCAAGGAGGAGAGCCGACGTTAGGGCCGGTGATGAGGACATCACACCCTCGGATATAACCAACACTCCTCCAATACACATACATAATTCAAGAACAAAAACTAGAGCACGACAATTGAATTTACGGGTGAGCATGTTCCTAATGATCTCTTTATTTATATTTGAGAATATTTTAGTACCTAATGAGTTAATTATTGTTAGGAACCATGGAGATGATGATAATATGGTTAAGGAGGAGGTTGGATGCGTGGAGGGCCCGCAAGGGGGTCCATGTCAAGTTGGAGGCCCAAACAAAGTCGACTTTGAGTCTGTTTCGGAGTCCAGAAACAGGCTGCACCAAAACGGACGCCCTGGTCGCATACGAAGTCCGTTTGGGACGTTCTTTATATGGATGGAAAGATAATTTGATAACCTTTACATTGGCGCTGGTCTCATATCCAAATTCGTCCCGAGTCGTCAGGAATTGCCGAAATACTAAGACGTCCAGAAACTGTCCCGGTGTTGCACCACCGTCTTTTGGCCTTCGGGCCGTGTATTTTGTTGAGCCCACTTAGGGCTGCGTCCAGGGGAGGATGGACGACCCTAGAGACCTCATAAGCAGCCGTCGCCTCTTCCTTAGTGCTTGGGTTTTGCTTAGATTATTCTGCTTAGACAGTTTCGCCGTTGATCGGTTTGTGAGACCCCAACTTGTGAGATTAATCATACATCTGCAAATTTGGTTGCGTTATGTGTACTTGGGTGTCCCGATCTTCCGAAAGGTTCAGATAACTCTTGATTTGGCGAAGATGTGACACACGTCGATCCGGCTCCTGAACAACACGTTCGAACCCCGCAATCACAGCACCACGTCCTCTATGGTTATCAACCGGCGTAGCACGGTTGACCTCGCCAGAAGGCTAATCCCTGCCTGCGAATCAAGAACACAAGCAAGAACAAGAAAGAACGCAACCAAATTTACAGATGTATGATTAATCTCACAAGTTGGGGTCTCACAAACCGATGAACGGCGAAACTGTCTAAGCAGAATAATCTAAGCAAAACCCAAACCCTAAGGAAGGGGCGGCGGCTGCTTATGAGGTCCCTAGGGTCGTCCATCCTCCCCTGGACGCAGCCCTAAGTGGGCTCAACAAAATACACGGCCCAAAGGCCAAAAGACGGTGGTGCAACACCGGGACAGTTTCTGGATGTCTTAGTATTACGGCAATTCCTGACGAATCGGGATGAATTTGGATATGAGACCAGCGCCAATGTAAAGGTTATCAAATTATCTTTCCATCCATATAAAGAACGTCCCAAACGGACTTCGTATGCGACCAGGGCGTCCGTTTTGGTGCAGCCTGTTTCTGGACTCCGAAACAGACTCAAAGTCGACTTTGTTTGGGCCTCCAACTTGACATGGACGCCCTTGCTGGCCCTCCACGCCTCCAACCTCCTCCTTAACCATATTATCATCATCTCCATGGTTCCTAACAATAATTAACTCATTAGGTAGTAAAATATTCTCAAATATAAATAAAGAGATCATTAGGAACATGCTCACCCGTAAATTCAATTGTCGTGCTCTAGTTTTTGTTCTTGAATTATGTATGTGTATTGGAGGAGTGTTGGTTATATCCGAGGGTGTGATGTCCTCATCATCCTCCCCTTCTTGATGAAAAGCCGTCCTCGGCGTCGTTGGTGCTTGAATGATTATTTTGAAGGATATCATTTCCTTATTGTTCTCCTCTCCTTGAAAAGAATCTGTCCTCGGTTTGACCATAGTTGTAGAAGATATCGTAGGTGAAAACCACCAATGCTCCCTTTCTTGGAAGATAGCCTGTTTCTTGAAAACATAACTAGAGCAATTGGATTTTACATGATTAGTATTACTATAGCCCTCTAATTCATCATATTGTTGCCCAAACAAAGGAGATTTTGATTTCGAACAAATATAAACTCGATGCACCATATATTGTCCTTGACAATTATAGTTTCCTATATAGTGATATGTATGTCTAGGCAACCAAGGCAATTCAGCACATAAAAATTTCTTCCCCAAACTAATTAGATCACAGAGAGTATCAAATTCAATGTAAACTAAAGTACTTAAAGAAAACAACAATTTCAACTCATCAATTTCAGAAGCAATCGGAAGCAAGGTTATATTATTAGCACAAGTATTTTCATTCATTAGTTGTTGCAAAGGTATAAATGAAGCATCAGCACACAATTCCTCTTTATCACAAGGATCGTCAAACAAATCATCATGTGACAAAGATAAATTCAGAGATGGTTCCACTAACAATTGCTCTATGATAGCATGGTTTGTAGGAAAATTCTGCACATCAATATAATTCTCACCTTCTGTGAGTGTAGCACAATTGGCATTACCTGTGTTCTCAACAAGAGTAATAGGTGCAATGTGAAGTGATGGTTCTGAATTTGCACATGAGCTTGTGAACACCTCATTTTCTTCCACTTCATCCTCATCCTTTTGTATATCCTGAAAGGTATTAGCTCCAACAAGCGGCACGGAAATATGATGTTCTTCTATCAATTCAGATTTAGATAAAAGTGTTGGATCATATAAACCCCCCATTCTTTTCTAAAAGGCTCATTCTTTCTCCTCTCAAATCTTTCTAGATCAGCTTCTAAAATTTCGGCAGCACTCATAGGTTTAAGAATTATTTTAGTACCATTATGTTTCAAAGAGTATCTATTACTAACAATATTGTGCAGAACATTGTTTCTATCAATCCAAAGTTTACCTAGCAACAAATGACATGCTTGCATAGGCACTATATCAAAATCAGCATAATCCTTATAATTACCAATAAAAAATTGATACGTGCAATTTTTGTTACCTTAATCTTCTCACAACAATTTACCCATCGAATATAGTATGGATGTGGGTGCGGTTGTGTGGTCAAGCCAAGCTTCTCGACCAACTCAGCACTTGCAATGTTGCGGCTAGTTTCACCATCAATTACGACACGGCAACGTCGATTCATCACAACAAAGAAAGTTTGGAATAAATTATTGACTTGATTTTGCTCCATCTTCTCCATTTGAGAACTCAACACTCGTTGTGCTAGAATCCTCATATCATCACCTGTCATTGTTAGCAGCAAACAAGAAAAAGACACGAAGTATATTTTCCTATCACTACTATGTATGAACAGTGAAAACTCTCAATATGCAAATGGAAGCATCTAACCAAGCTCTTACAAGGTTCTTACTATCAGCAAAGCAAAGGATACCTGGAGAGTGTGAGTCAACAACTGCGAGGGTCAAAACCTGTGATTGTTCGGAAGGATATGTGTAGAGTTTGGATAGGCAAAATATAGTAGTAAGGAATTACAAGTTTTCAATTCAGAATTGCAAAACTGAATAATAGTCCCAGTCTAGTCTATATTACCTGTCTAAACTTATCTCGGACCTAGTTTAAGCAAGCAATATCACAACTCAACTCAAGGGACTCAAAAGGATGAAACAATTCTGATAATTTTCTTTCTTTTCCTTTTTACTCTCGTTCTTCTCTCTCTTTTTTTTTGGTGTGGCTTTTTCTTTTCTTTTCTTTTTTCACCTTTCTGCCTTTTACTTTCCTTTTTTTCCTTTAGAACAGAACTGCAGCAAGAGCTAGCTACTCTATAACTCAAATGAAGCATCTAAACATGAGCTCATAACGTGGAGGAAAAAAAATCTTTCCTCTCTTTGTTCTTTTTTTTTGCACCCAAAATTGGAACGGATGCTACTGTTCTCTCTGCAAACTATTGGGAACTCAAGAACATACCCAAAACTAGACCGTGAACAAGTTCAAGCTGAAACACAACGACACAACAGGGACTAAAATTCAGAGACACAATCTGAAAATAAAAAATTGCGAGGCACAAAGGGGATATAGGACAGCAGATAACAAACGAATAACTATTTTTGTAGGGCAATTTTCTGGAGTTTAGGACGAAACAAAATAACGAGGATAGGGGGAACCCGACGGTGCACCCGAAGCTCCGATTACCACTTGATGTGGACTAGGGTCCCAATCTTCCGAAAGGTTCAGATAACTCTTGATTTGGCGAAGATGTGACACACGTCGATCCGGCTCCTGAACAACACGTTCGAACCCCGCGATCGCAGCACCACGTCCTCTATGGTTATCAACCGGCGTAGCACGGTTGACCTCGCCTGAAGGCTAATCCCTGCCTGCGAATCAAGAACACAAGCAAGAACAAGAAAGAACGCAACCAAATTTGCAGATGTATGATTAATCTCACAAGTTGGGGTCTCACAAACCGATGAACGGCGAAACTGTTCTAAGCAAAACCCAAACCCTAAGGAAGGGGCGGCGGCTGCTTATGAGGTCCCTAGGGTCGTCCATCCTCCCCTGGATGCAGCCCTAAGTGGGCTCAATAAAATACACGGCCCAAAGGCCAAAAGACGGTGGTGCAACACCGGGACAGTTTCTGGACGTCTTAGTATTTCGGCAATTCCCGACGACTCGGGATGAATTTGGATATGAGACCAGCTCCAATGTAAAGGTTATCAAATTATCTTTCCATCCATATAAAGAACATCCCAAACGGACTTTGTATGCGACCAGGGCATCCGTTTTGGTGCAGCCTGTTTCTGGACTCCGAAACAGACTCAAAGTCGACTTTGTTTGGGCCTCCAACTTGACATGGACCCCCTTGCTGGCCCTCCACGCCTCCAACCTCCTCCTTAACCATATTATCATCATCTCCATGGTTCCTAACAATAATTAACTCATTAGGTAGTAAAATATTCTCAAATATAAATAAAGAGATCATTAGGAACATGCTCACCCGTAAATTCAATTGTCGTGCTCTAGTTTTTGTTCTTGAATTATGTATGTGTATTGGAGGAGTGTTGGTTATATCCGAGGGTGTGATGTCCTTATCAGCTGGCACGGAGGAGGTCCAACGAGCAGGAGGGCCAGCGCCAAGGGGAGGAGATCCGGCGCGCGGGGAGGAGCTCGGCGAGCGGGGAGGAGCTCGGGCGAGGAGGAGCTCGGCGGGCGGGCAGGAGCTCGGGTGGGGAGGAGTCCCGGGAGATGGGGCGCGCGAGGCGAGGAGGATGAGGACGGCGGCCCGGTGAGGAGGTGGAAGAGGCGGCGCGACGAGGAGGATGAGGACGGCGGCGCGGCGAGGAGGCGGAGCCGGACGGCGCGGTCGGGCGGCCTCGGCGGCGTCGATTGCGGCGCGCCAAGGGTTAGGGTTTGGCCGCCCATGGCCTGCCCCCTTTATAATTCCGTATTAGCCACGGTTGGGGATGGAGCAGTGGGTCCCACATGTCGGTGGGACAAATACCAATAGCCATGGCTCACTTCAACGCCAACCATGGCTATAGCTGCTCCTATCGACAAATGGGGCCCGCATGTCAATGACACATACAATAGCCACGGTTGGTTCCGAAACCAACCGTGACTATTGTTTCCTCCGCCCCACTTGTCATTGAGTGTTTATTTTTTTCTTGTGTAATTTTTCTTTTACTTCTTCAATTTTTATTCTAAAAACTATAATGACTTTGCACCAAATTTTTGGCATGTCACTTTTTTAGTTGTTTACAAACACATATGTATTTTTCGTTTTTTCTACTCCACTACATTTTAATATGATATTTCATCTATAAAATTGTTTTTCTTCACTGTTACATGACCCAAATATTTCAAAAATTTCCAACAAAATTACAGTAGATTTTAATTTGTATGATAGATGTGTGTGCCAATTTTCAATTCAAAATAATAAAAATTGTGCAGATAAAAAAATCAAATGACACCATGTTTTTTCTATTATTTTGCACATTTATCATTTGCAAACTATAAGCCCGTTTGACCTACATTTTGGCATGCCATCTGTTTCCGAGCATTCGAACTCACTTATATTTTTTATAATTTTTTTAAAAGATTTTTACAAAAAAAGTAGTTCAAATGGGACTATGTGTCTCGAGAGAGTGGAGTTTTATATCGAAACTCATGTTGTTTGGTACCAAACACATTTATATGTTTTAAAAAATTGAACCAGAAATTGCACGTGTGTGTTTATTAATGGCATGCATACCGAATGTTGAGGTCAAAACCGATACGGTTTATGAAATAAAAATGATTAAATAAATGTCAAAACATACCCTAAGTAAATTGGAAGAAAATTCAATAAAATAGTTTGGAGATTCTAACAAAACAAAGTGGAAATGGATAGATTGGAAATTTATACAAATTTAGAAACAAGAATCAGTAAATTTGGACAATATTTGAATTCTATATACATGTTTCAAAATTTAAATAGAAATTAAAAAAACACAACCTAATTGAACTAGTGGATGAACTACTAATGGGCCTCATATTAAGAGTGAGGCCCAAATCACTATTGTCATTTTAAAATATATTATTTAATTGATTTAAATTGTTTAAAAATAATTAAATTACTATCTTACACTTAAAAATGGTTATATGTCGGTTTATATTTTTTAAAAATTTAAATTATACCTTGTTATTTTTAGGATTTCAAATAAAAATTGAACCTAAACATTATTTATTCAATATTTTAACTCAAGTATATATACAAATTTATAAATTTAAAACAAAATATATAAATAAATTTAAAAATTTAAATCTAAAGAGTTATAATAAACATACGAAAAGTAAAAATTTTGGCCCATGGGTCGGACCACCTCGACCCACGAATTAGGACAAGATCACGGCCCAGACACAAACAGGACGGCCCACATGGCGGACCAGTGCCCGTAATGTGTCAGTAAGTTCAACCCCATGTGCGGTGTGGAGCTTATAAGCCAGCACGAGCGACTTTGGGCGGGCGAGGTGGTACTAAACCCCTACCCGCCACGCACTCGTCTGCTATAGCCACGGTTGACTTCTTCAACCGTGGCTATTGTTAGGTTAACAATAGCCACGGTTGAAGAAGTCAACCGTGGCTATAGCTGTACTTATGAAATTATTTAATTATTGATAATTTGATTTATGTGGCTCAAAATTATTAACAGGTAGAATTATTAAATAGTTATTAGCAACTTTTAGATAATTGTTAAATGTGGTTATTTAAAAGATGTTAATTGATTTAAGTGGTAGAAAAATAATTAACAAGTTATTAAATCCATTAATGTTGCTGAAAATCAATAGAATATTATTAAATTAATTAAAGTTGATGGAAAATTATTTAAAACTTGTTAAATTGTGAAAAGTGACAGAAAAAATAGAAAGATTATTAAATTCATTTATTTTGCTGAAAATTCACTAAAATATTATTAAATTAATTAAAGTTGCTTGAAAGATATCTCGAGTACATCATAGGTACATCGCAATGGAATAATAAAGGTACATTATCCTTGAACGATTTTTCCTTCGCAATCTGTGCGTAGCTATGGCATTCCTTGATACGATAGTTTTGCTTCAATGACTTTAAATTTTTTCGGATCCACGAATAATGGAACTTCATCATACTGATTGTATGCATCTTGATCGTCGAACTCATCCACTCCAAGTATTCTTTGTTTACCGGGAATAACAATGTGCTTCTTCTCTTCCTTTGGATCGAGTATATAGAACACTTGTTCTGCTACCTTAGCAAGTATCCACGGGTCATCTTTATAACCTACATTCTTCAGATCGATGACGGTTAACCCGTATTCATCGACCTCCACCCCACTTGGGTGTTTGACCCATTTGCATTTGAAGACAGGAACTTGTAAATCTGGTCCATAGTTCAGCTCCCAAATTTCCTCTATGTACCCATAATATGAGGTGTAATTGTTATGGTCATTAAGGGCTTCAACTCGAACTCCGTTGTTTTGACACTTACTTTTCGTGTCCTTCTTTGAAGTGTGAAAAGTAAAACCATTAATGTCGTACGTCCGATAAGTCACCACAGTCTTTGAAGGTCGGGCAGCTAAAATTCTCAATATTTTCTCATCCATCGAGTCTCCACATGGAAGGTCTTGACTCTCGAACCATGATGTGAAAGTTTTCTTGTGGTCCTCGTACTAACCATGCACCGCTTTTGCCCTGAACATTGTTTAGTTCAAGCTCCTCAATGTGTTTTGCGAAATACGGGGCAACGATACGTGATTGTTGCAATGACATAGAAATGGGCTTTGTCAACTCGTTTATATTCGCGGTCGGTGAATGATATTCGTCCTCGTATACCTTTTCCACTTAACCTTCCCTCATGACGAGACACGGGTACACCAATAGATCGATCGTCTTTAATATAATCTGCACAACACTCAATAATCTCCTCGGTGGTGTAGCCCTCAATCATTGAACCCTCCGGATGAGAACGAGTATGTACATAGCGTTTCATAACATACATGAACCTCTCGTAGGGGAACATATGATGCATGTAGACGGGGCCCAAAGCAGATATCTGGTCAACAATATGAAGCATGAAGTGTTCCATAGTATCAAAATAGGATGGCGGGAAGCACATCTCGAGCATGCACATTGTTTCCTTTATGTGGGTTCGTAGGTTATCCAACTCGTGTTTATTGATCACCTTCTTTGAGACTCGTGTTCCAGAAGTAGCACAAACGAGTTATAGTCAACTTCAACCATTCGGATTTCACAGCTCTGATGGCGATAGCCGAAACACCGAAAGTAGTGTGTGACAGTCGTGAGTGTTGTAACCACTTATCTTTAAGTCTTTCATGTCCACGAGATTTTGGACATTCGATGAGAAACCGGTCGGTGCTTTAATCCCGTGTAGACACTTCAAGAACGCTATTTTCTCCTCACGCGTTAGGGTGTAGCAGGCTGGCGGGAGGTAGTACTTTTCGTTCGCTCTTTCTTGCGGATGGAGCTCCGGCCTAATATTCATCTCTGCAAGGTCTCTACGTGCGTTCGATCCATCCTTTGTCTTACCAGGTAGGTCAAGTATAAGGCCGGTAGTGCTGTCAAATACACCTTTCCCAATGTGAATCCGAGTCAAATGCATGAGTCACTTCCAATTCTTCCCGATACTCGAGATATCCGTAGAATATAGAAAGCTTCTTATACGACGTTGCAGCTTTTGACTTTGCAACTCCCTTCACGGCCTTTCCAAATGTAGCTTTAATGTTTTTTGTCTATCAAAGACATCCCTAGAGGTCGAACGTCGAGGTTCTTCGTCGGTCTCAATCGTACCATCAAATTGTTTGGCCATCCGTCGATACGGGTGGCTCCGATGTAAGAATCGATGATTTCGAGTGTACACTCGTCTTCTTGGATGATGGAAGATACACGTGTGATGTATCGTCAACACAAACAAAGCAAGTCTCCTTTCCTTTCACCTGCCCGAAAGCGCCCTTAACGCCGGGAATCGATTACGGTCACGAAAATGATCGCTTTCAATGTGAAGTAGTCTCTTCGGTGCTCATCCCACATACGCACACCTTCCAACCATAGTTTCTGCATGTCTTCAAACAATGGTTCCAGGAAGACATCTATGTCGTTCCCGGGTTCTTTCGGTCCGGATATAAGAATGGACAATAATATGTACTTCCTCTTGTGGCACAACCATGGTCGGAGGTTGAACATTGTTAGCAGCACAGAGCCAAACGCTGCGAACGTTGCTCGTCATACCAAAAGGGTTTATTCCATCTATACTCAATGCAAACCGTATACTTCTTGGCTCGTGCGAGAAGTCATTGGTGGTTACGATCAAAGTTTTTCCACTGGGTTCCATCCGATGGATGACTCAGCTTATTAGGGTCCCTCTTACGTGTATGCCATGTCATCGGTTCAAGCATCTCTTGGGTTGGCAAATATCCGTCTTATGCGATCGACCACCGGTAGGTACCACATAACCAAGGCTGGAACCTTACTATCATCGTCGCTACCATTGACGATATCGCTTTTCTTCCTCTTCCTGTCATTCTTCCCCCTCTTATTAGTTGTGTCTACATCATACTCCTCATTCGTCTTGTAACGACTTCGTTTGCACCTTGGGCATCTCACGAGGTCCTTGAACTTCTCCCCCGGTATAATATACAATGATTTGGACATGCGTGGATTTTTTGCACACCCAGTGACATTGGAGATATCAGTCTCTTAGCATAGTACGTGTTTTTTGGTAACAAGTTTGGTTTCGACAAGTGTATCCGAAAGAAGATCCAACAATTCAGTGAAACCGCTTTCAAAAAAAATTAATTCGGTGAAACCGGCATCCGACCACCCATGGATGGCCTTCAGTTTCATGAGTTCGAGAACCGTACGTAACACAATATTGTCTTTAGAACATCCCTTAGACTCCTCAAACAATAAATCCTTTGATGCCTTCTATATCGTTGCAAAGTTATCAAGCCCTCTTGTTGTCCCCGCATTGACTAAAACTTGCGGCTTAACATGACATAACAATTCCTCAATATCAAAATCAGTACATTGTTCTTCTTCGACATGAAAATTAAAAGTCTCATCAACTTGGACAAACTGTTCTTCTTCAACTTCAATCGGCTGCAACTCAACTTCGACCGGCTCGTCTTCTCCATGCTTTGTCCACCTCGTATAATTCTCCAGGAAACCCCTCCTCACTAAGTGAGATTTGATTACAAGTGTATCTCGTCCACAATTTTTTATTCTTGCAGTCCACGCATGGACAATATATTTCTTGTCTTCCTAGACGCTTAGCATGCTCTGGCAGCCCTCTTGAGAAATACATCGACTTGATCTCGGAAATACTTGAGAAATACATCGACTTGACCTCGGAAATATGCACTTAATCTTGACTCTTCGTACATCCATGTTTTGTCCATCTAAACAAGCATTACACGAATATTAATTATAATAAAATAATTACTAAATCAAATAATTACAGGTATGAATATTAAGTATTTATAGAAAATATAAGGAAACTAATATATTGCATAACATAATGTGCTAGAATTAATAATTACTAAATAATCTATTTACCATTATGAATATTATATATTTATAGAAAATATAAGGGAACTAATATATTGCATAAGACAATGTGATATCATATATAAAAACCCACTATATAAATTATTATTAATTGACTCGAATTTTTTAATAATTAAACCGTGCTCTAGGGGCTTCTCTCAAGAGAGCATTAATTGACATGAAAAAGGCTTGTAAGGCATGATTTTTTTGTATGTAACACAAGCACATGATATATGAGCTTATTATACACAACTCAAACCAACAACAAACCTACAAACATGGAGGAATTTGACAAATCGAAATCAAAACCTAGGTCAAATGGTAATAAAAAATTCTCCATGATTACAACACTATAGCAAGAAATAATACATGGGATGAGTTTCCCTTACCACGAAGAACAAATTTCTGTAAAAAAACGAGATCAAAACCTTCCCCCTCGGTTTTCATTTTTGTCCTTAATTTTCGAGCCGCCACACTTGGACCGAGCTGTCTGTTCGTCCGAACGCGGCCTTTTATATTGTGCAAAACAATAGCCACGGTCCACTTCTTCGACCGTGGCTATAGAAGAAACTATAGCCACGGTTGGTGACGTGGACCGTGACTATTGGTGGAGGCCACTATAGCCACGGTTTAAAAAGCCAACCGTGGCTATAGTGGCTTCTATAGCCACGATCCGATGGCAGGTAGCCCCGCCATCTATTGTAGCCACGGTTTATTTTCTTTGCCGTGGCTACTTCATTTTGGGTGGCGTGGCTATAGCGAGTTTTTGCTATAGTGTATTGACTTGCACCGTTCGTAGCGGCTGAACGCGGCTTGTGCAGAGCCTCTCGTGTCGCACCCAGCCCATGTGTGGTTATTTTTCTCGGCGTTCCTGGTTGCTCCGCATCTTGGCCCGGTCTCGTTGGACAGCTCAACTCGCCACACTTCTTGGCTCGGTCCATTTAAGTAGAATTACAGCTGGCATGCCATTCTGCCTAGGGCCTTGTTCGTTTTGGTGGGAATGGATCCCACATGGACCTGTCCCCGTGTATAGATTGAGTGGTTTCAGCTCTTTCACTTCATCCAGGTGTGCTGCGTTCTATGGGTTAGGGTCATGGATTGGTGCCGGGCCTTCAAGCCATGGAATGGACATTGAATGGGCTGGAATCGGGTGGGTTCCCATACTAATCCATGCACAACCGAACAGTCATTTTGAGTTGGACTGGATCAGTTCTATATATTTCTATTCTATGTGGTCTGGCTATGATCCATGTTGTACCATGGCAAAACAAACAAGGCCTAGCGTGGATGGGTTTCCAACGTCGTGTGCTCTTATGCTCTCTCCATCGTGTAGTTGCTAGGTTGGGCTCTTTCGGGCCTTGTTCGGTTTCTAGGGAATGGTTCTGCCTCAGGAACAATTATGGGAGGGTTTCAGTGAATCCGCTTGATTCACTTAATCCCCGAGGGTTCAGTTAATCCCGCTGGTCTAGTTACGGTCGGATTAATTCTAGCACCTTCACACTCGTTTGGCATGATATGTTTTATTCCGGCCGGTTTCATTCATGCAAGCTCCGGATGGTAATAATCATTCATCCAAACTGTTTTCAAACTTAAATTGAACAGTACCCATAGAAACTTAAATTGAACAAGTGCCCATAGAAAGTTTTTAAATTGAACATTTATAGTAATAGAAAAATTCAACAGATCCTCAAAGTTTGATAGATAGTTAGCAAGAAAAGCATCCATACACTTGAGTTGTTTCCAGAAGATGATCTAAGCAACCGATGGTGACTTGGGGCAACTTAATTGGGCATGCCGGAGTTACTAAACATGATGTTTGTTGCTTGTGCCAATGGCCCAACACAATTCCTCAACATCCATACATGCACCATAAATTACAGACACAAGCACATAGAAATGTTATGTAATGAAAAAGAAAAGACCATCCATCACCCAAATGATCCTCAAGCAACTCATACTTTCCGGTAGTCCTCTTCCCGAACCGAGCTCCTTCACTTGAAAGACACAATGTGCAACGGTTAGTTGTATGCCACGATTCACTATATTTTATTTCTGAAATTCACATTTTGGTCTAGTATGGAAAAAGAAAACAGAAGCTACCTTCGTGTAATATCACCGTAATACATACATGGCTACCTTCGTGTGGACTCCTTTGTAGCTCCTTCGCGGGTTACCATCCCCCTGTCTCCGTTACTTTCCTTGTTCCTTTTCCTCATCGAGGCCTAGTCTAAGGCCCTATGTAGTTCCGAAGCCCACATTCTATACTCTTCTGAACACCCTTAGACTGGTCTATCCCTTGTTGGTTGTGCGCTTAGCAACCACAATAGCTTGTAAACACGTGTGTAATCCTTAAGTTAACTTCGCCGATACAAGAGTTGTTATCTTGTCACCAGTTTCTTTATACCTCGCATATTCGAGTCACTTGTGTTCGGTATGCTAAGTGAAGCCTCGCACCTCGTCGCTTAGAATACCAACACTCTCACCCGCCGGTATGGCTTTTTTTTAGATTATCCTCCCGGCCTTGGCTAATCTTGCTTGGCCGGAAAATATGGCAAAGTATCCAAACAGACCTTGGGGCAAGTACAAAGGTATGGTCTTATAGTCCGTCCGATGCATGACACGTGATCTAGAGACGGTCTATTAGACCACTTGTACAATGGGTGGTTGTTTTAGCTGTCTTGTAGAAATTGATATTGTCGGTGTGTGAGCACACCTCCAAATGGGGGCCTGTCAAGGCTCCCTTCGGATAGGATCGGGGAAGGTCGGATTTACTTCGTCTAGCGCGGAAGACGAACAATCGAAGAACACAAAGGGTTTACCCGGGTTCGGGCCGTAAGAGATGCGTAATACCCTACGTCCCGCTTGAGTGTATTGATTCTTGTCTATCTTTTACAAGGGGACACCCCCTCCTTTTATAGAGTGAGGAGAGGGGCACTGTACAAGTACCCGAAGGGGTACCCGGATGCTCTGGGGGTCCGGTCCTTCCCTGGGATATTCCGACAAGGTCCCGACAAAATCTGTTACAATCTTCTTTGCTGGATTTGGACTCCAAGCATCTTCTCTCCGATTGGTCCCGAGTCCGCCGTGCACTCGTAGCAGCGTGGCTTCCCGAGACCCGTCGGGCTGCGACCGTTGCCACGGGCGCTTGAGTGCCGCATTAACTCCGGGTGGTTGGGGCGCCGGAGGAAGCTACCGGGAAGCTTCCTACCCCCGACGCTCCCACTCCTCCGGCTTCGCGGGCTTCGTGGGCTTCGTGGGCTTCCTCGTCCTGCGGCCGCCGTCTTCGTCCGTGGGCCGGAAGCGGCCACGCGCGGTTAGGGGACCCCCAATCCCCCTACACCGACAGGAGCCCCGGCCCCGTCACCGACCCGCGGGGCCGGAGGAGGGATTGGGGCCACCCGTCGGCGCCCGGCGCCGTTTGGGTAACTTCGTGGCGCGGTTCGCGAGGAGGGGTGCCGCTTGGGCTGCCGAGGCACGCCCGCTCCGATACGTCGCGTCGCTTCGGTTCGCGTGCGGTGGGCCCGCCCGGAGCCTCGTGCTTAAGTGCCGAGACGGCCGGTTGCCCGGGGCACGTCTCCTACTCCGCCTTCGCCTCCTCGTCTCCTCAACTTCTCTCTCGCTTCCGCGCTCCTCCTCGCCTTCTTCTCCGCCGATCCGCACCGCCGCTTCGCCGCCGCCGCTCCCTCGCTGCTGGAATGGCCCGTGGGAAGTCCCCCGCCGTGGCGGCTCGCGCACGCGCTCCGGGTCGAGATGGATGCGCCGCCCGTGGTGCGGTTGCCCGACCTCGGGTCGAGATGAAGCGGCTCTCGCCATTCCTTCCGGTGGATGGCGATAAGGGCGTCCGCATCGGGGACCTTTTCCGCCGTCGACCGGGGGACTAGAGATCCTCCACTTCCTATCCTTCGTCGTGGCCGGCGCCGTTCCCCCGCCTTCTCCGACTTCTTCATGGAGGTGCTCCGGGCGTACGGGATTCGGATGGCGCACCTCACGCCGAACGCGGTCGCGGCGGCGGCGGTGTTCGCCCATTTGTGCGAGGGATTCGTGGGGGTGCAGCCGTGCTTCCCCATTTTCCAGCGCTACTTCAAGGCGACGCTCACCAACGCCGCGGAGGTGATCGGGTGCGTGCGGTTGACCGCCGGAGCGAGAGCGGGTACATCGAGTACTCGCCCAACAACAAGGTGGAGGGATGGAAGAAAGCCCGGTTCGTGGTCCCGTACGAGAAGGACTTCCGCCGCCTCCGCGTCCCGCCGGTCCCGGCTCGAGCACTTGGCCATCCGGGATTACGTGCCCGGCCTTCCCGACGGCATGATGCCGGTGGTTGACCGGATCGCGGCGCTCACCGCGGCCGGCTTGACTTCGCACGGGGTGGTGCACGACTTCCTCGAACGCAACATCGCGCCACTCCGCCGGAGGTCACACCCGTCGTGGCTGTACCGGGACTTCAACTTCGCCGGCCGCACTCGCACGGGGCGGGCTCGGATCTACCCGTCGCCTCGAAGCGGTTCGCCTACTCCACGCCGACCGGGAAGAAGTGGCCCACCTCCTTTGCGTACCCGGAGGGTGCCGGGCCTCTTCATCGGTCGGCGAACCGGCGCGCCATCCTCGACAGACATGCCCCGGCTGGGACCACTTGGGTTCCTCGACACGGCTCCGGCTCCTACTCCCGGTCTCCGGGTGCCGGAGCCACGCCTCCCTCCAACCCGGGCGCAGCGGCCGCCTCGGGGGTGCTTCCGGAGCTCCGGGTGCCAATCCCGATGCCGCAAGGCCGGCCCCGAGCACGCGCGACAAGGGCAAGGGGAAGAGATCTCCGTCGCCGCCCTCCTCCGATTCCTCCGGGCCCGCATGCTTTCCACGGAAGCGGGCCCGACAAGCTTCGCCGGCACCGGTGACGGGGGTGCTTCGCGAGGAGAAGTCCCTGCGGTCGCACCGGTGCAAGCGGCCGGGTGGACGCGCGACGGTACGATGCTTTTCTCCCTGTTCCGCTTAAGTCGTGGGCTGGGTGGACTGCGGACGAGCGTTGATCCATTTTGATTATAGGAACATCCGGATCGAGTTGGACCCGGACTTGGTCCCTCCGGACCCCAAGGTCTCCGGTGCCTCTACGCCGAGTTTGGAGGCAAGTCCTGCCGCCGTTGAGGCCGAACCGCCCAAGGCGGAGGCCGACGCGGAGGCGGCTGCGGGTGCCCCGAGGAAGGGGTTGCGGGTGCCCTTGAGGAGGGGACCGCTGCTCCCGAGGAGGAGGTCGCGGGTGCCCCGAGGAGGAGGCTGCGGGTGTCCGCGCGGAGGAGGCCGCGGGTGTCCACGCGGAGGAGGCCGCGGGTGATTCCGAGGAGGAGGCCGCGGGTGCCTCCGTCGGCGAGGACCTCGCCGGCCGTCAACTCCTCCGGTTGGCGACCTGCTGGATCTGCCGGCTACTTTCTCGATTGGCGCCTCTAGGCACCCGCCCGGGCTTCCATTCCCCGGCCGGGTGCTAGCGCCGCCGCTCCTATAGTGCTTCGGAGGGGAACGATTCCCCTCCACGCGCCGAGTCGGAGCCGGGAGCGGTGGGCTGGTGGAGACACCTCGTCGACCGCCGCCGCCGGAAGGGGTCGTGGGAGCGCTAGACGCGGCCGGAGCACATCGCCAATGAGTCGCTCGGGTTGCTCCGCCCGTCCCCGTATTGGCGACGTCCTTGGGGAGGTTACCCGGTCGCTCGCCGCGGTGAAGGCGGCCATGGAGGAGACGGACGCGTCTGCGGAAGACCGCGAGATCGCGGTGGCCCGGCGTGAGGCCGAGGTGGCGGAGGCCCGGAAAGCCCCGGAGACGGCGGTGAAGCTTGCCCGGCAGCGAGCATCGGCGCCGCATGGAAGAGGTCCGAGCATGAGCTGGACACCGCCGCCGGCATTGCGGAGGGGCCGACGAGAAGGCTGCGGAAGGCGGAGGCGAAGCTTCGCGATGCCATCGACCGCGAGGAGGAGAGCATCAACCGCCTCCGCGGTGTCGTGGCCCGGGAGCGGGACGCCAAGCTCCGCGACGCGCAGCCGGAGGAGGCTTGCGCCGCCGTGGCGATCCGCGAGGATGCCTTGACGCGGCGCGAGACGGCCACGGTGGCCCGGGAGGTTGAGCCGAAGAGGCGAGCGGACGAGCTTGCTCTCCGGGAGGCGGCGCCGGTCGATCGGGAGCACCAGCCGAGTGCCGGGAGCAAGCCACCACCGCAGCGAAGTGGAGCTCCGTCGCCTCCGCGATTCCGTGGGCTCCCGGGAGGCGGAGCCGAAGCACCGCGAGGATGCCCTCGCCACCCGGGATGAACAGCTCCGGCTTCGTGAAAACGAGGTCGCCGTTCGGAGGTAGGCCCCGGATATGGAGATCGGCCGCCTCGCCGAGACCGAGCAGCACATCCGCGGCATCGCCGGGGAGGTGGCGCAGCGCGTGCGCCAAGAGACGCTCGAGGAGGCCCGGAAGACCTTCGAGCCCGAGCTCAAGGCGGTGGAGAGGGCCCGTGACGACTACCGCCATCGCGTGGAGCTGCCGGAGGCCCGGGCGAAGAAGTCCGGTCGCGGTGCCTCTGCCGCATCCGGTGGTAATGACCTCCGGGCGCAGCTCGAAGAGGTGCGGTCCCGGCTCGGAGACTCCGAGGTTCGGCGCGTCGAGCTGAGCGAGCGGGTAACGGAGCTGGTCTCCGCGGCGCGGCGCAGGCTGAAATCGCCGCCGACGTGCACAAGGAGGTCTCCTCGGCGCTATTCGAGCTGGGCCCGACCCGGCTTCCCGAGCCCATCGACCGCGGCGCGGCCGGGTATGCGTTCGCCATGCGGGGGTGGTCGACTCTCTGCGCGAGCCGAGGACCCGAATGGCGGAGCTCATGGAGGAGGAAGGGCGGCAAACCATAGCCGCGGCCCCGGAGGAGGTGTTGACGAACGCCCTAGTGCTGGTGCTCGGGTTCCCGCTCCCGGCCGTGGTGAATGGAGATATCCCCGCGGGTGAGCACGTCGTGGCTAAGGCGCAGGCTCGCGCCGTCGCTCATGCCTTCGCCGAAAGCTTCAAGCGGGGCTAAGTGCCCGCTTCCTCCACCTGCGAGTGGCTCTTTGGCGCCTGTGCCCCTTTTTTTTGTTTTTCAAACCTGTTTTTCTGCATGCAAGACAGAAGTTATCCCTAAGTTCCCGAATGTTAATTAATTGCTTAAGTCCTTTATTTTCCTGCTGCCGATTGCAATTGTCGCCAAGCGCCGCTTAGTCTTAGGCCCTTGGTGCTTTGTCGTTACGCTAGAGCGAGACTTCGCCACCCGTGCCTTAACCGAGCGTGAGCGCCTTCCGGCTTCCGTCTTAGGCGTAGACTTTTCTTACCCGACGAGAGAAATTCAAGGACTCGAACAAATTCACACGGCAACCCTGCGGGAAGTAGGAAAAAGAGCGACAAAGCGCTGCTCAATATATTAAGTCGTTAGTACAAAAGCCTTGGCGTCTGCGGCCGTGGCGATGCGGCTTCGGGTACTACCCGGGACCATTGGATACGAGAACATTCTAAGGATAGAATTTCTTGAGATGCTCAATGTTCCGGGCGCTCGGTTCCGGGTATCCATCCTCCGACTCCGGGCGAACTAATCCCGGGCGCGTGACGGCGGTGACGACGAAGGGCCCTTCCCACATGGGGGTTAGCTTGTCCTTGCCTTCGCGCGTCCGAGCTCGCCGGAGGACGAGATCTCCCGCTTGCAACTCCCGCGGGCGTACGCGTCGGCTGGTGGTAGCGGCGCAAGCCCCGGAGGTACCTCGCGTTGCGCAGTAGTACCCGCCGCCTTGCCTCTTCGAGGAGGTCGATGTCGTCGTGCCGCCGGGTGTCTTGGTCGGCTTCGTCAAACGCGGCGACTCGGGGGCTATTCAACGGGGTCTCCGTTGGTAGCACCACCTCCGCGCCGTACACGAGGAAGAAAGGCATTTCACCCGTAGCTTGACTCGCTGTAGTGCGGAGGGACCAAAGCACGGATTGGACCTCTGTTACCCACTTTGCGCCTTTTTTCTTCAACGGGTCAAAGGATCTTGTCTTCGGACCCTGGAGGATTTCTCCGTTGGCGCGTTCGACTTGGCCGTTGCTTTGCGGGTAGGCTCTTGAGGCGAAACAGATCCGGGTGCCGATGGTGTCACAATATGCTGCGAACGCATGGCTCGTGAATTGTGTCCCATTATCCGTGATGATCCGCTGCGGCACCCCGAACCTTGCCGTTATGTTCTTCATGAATTTGACGGCCAAGTTCGGTCTATCTTCGTCACCGCTTCGGCTTCCACCCATTTCGTGAACTTGTCAATGGCCACGTATAGCCACTTGTATCCACCGGAGCGGTCGGAAAAGGCCCCACAATATCCAAGCCCCAAACCGCGAACGGCCGGGACAATGGAATCGTTTGAAGGGCTTGAGCGGGCGGGTGCGTTTGCTTGGCGTGGAACCGGCATGCCTTGTATTGTTGCACCGGCCTGGTGGCGTCCTCGAGGGCTGTCGGCCGGTAGTAGCCTTGCCGAAAAGCTTTCCCGACCAGCGTGCGGGGAGCATGGTGGCTCCCGCACTCACCCTCGTGGATCTCAACGAGTATGTCGTTGCCTTCTTCCGTTGTCACACACTTCGGCGAGAATGCCGCTCGCCCCGCGCTTGTACAAGTTGCCATCGACGATGGCATATCGCTTGGCTTGGCGGGCAAGGCGTTCCGCGTCCGTGTCGTCTTCCGGAAGGATGTCGTCACGCAGGTACCCGATGATGTCGCTCATCGAGCGGGTGTCCTACGGCTCGGTGGCAAGCGCTTCTTCGCTATTCTGCGTGTGCTGCAGATCCTGCGGGTGCGCTTGTGCTTTGTTGTCACTGTGCCGGAGCTCGGTCGGTGTCGGAGGCCGAAGGGGATGTCGGGATCTCCATGAACGTCCCGGGTGGGACCGAAGCTCGAGTGGAGGCCACCGGGACGGTTCATCGGCAATCGTGTTTGTCGCCCCTAGGTACATGAAGCACCTCGAGGCCGTCAAATTTCTTCTCCATCCTCCCGACCGCTGCGAGGTACGCGGCCATTTGCGGGTCGTTGCATTGGTACTCCTTGGAGACTTGGTTGACGACGAGTTGCGAGTCCCCCTTAGCCAAGAGGCGCCCGACGCCTAGGTCGGCGGCGATCCGCCATGTTGTTCGTGCATCGGAAGTGCGGTTGGACTACGTAGCGTAGCTCGTCGCCGGTCGGTGATAGCGGGAGCACTCCTGCCCTGCGCCGTTGAGTGTGAGGGAGCCGTCGAAGAACATCATCCAATGATCGCCGGGCGCGTCATGCTGCTGCACCCGGGTGCTCAATTCGTCACGCTCGACCTCGGGGGTGGGTGTCCACTCGGCCACGAACTCGGCTAGAGCCCGGCTCTTAATGATGTGCGTGCTTGAGGAAGGTCAAGTCGAACTTTCCCGGCTCCACGGCCCACTTTGCTACCCATCCGGTCGCTTCCCTGTTGCGGAGGATGGTCTCCGGCGGCGCCGTCGTCACCACCCGGATGGGATGGCCTTGGAAGTAGTGTCGCAGTTTCCGGAATGCGATAAGCACCGCGTAGAGCATCTTCCGGTGCTGCGGGTACCGGGTCTTTGCGTCCCGTAGGACTTTGCCGATGAAGTATGCGGCCGTTGGATGAGCCGGGTGCGGGGTTCCGGTTACGGTGGAGCAGATCCTGTTTCGGCCTCGTTCGTAGTTGCCGGGGCTGGAGCCCCGGGTGGGACGGGCACGCCTCGCCCCCTTCTGCTGGATTGGCCACGGCTTCCGCTTCGGTTGTCCCGCCGACGGTGGTCGGAGCCGGAGCCCCGAGCGAAGTGGGAATGCCGTGGCGCTTACGCCGGAGGTAGTCGGGGCGGATCCCACTCCACCCATGTCCTGGAGCGTGGTCGGAGCCGGAGCCCCGGGTGGGGTGGGATCAACGCGCCCGTTGCAGCTTCTCCGTCCGTGGCCTCGGCTTCACCCAAACGTAGCGACGAGGTCGGAGCCGGAGCCCCGGGTGAAGCCCGAGAGCCACGGCGCTGTGGGAGTTGACGCGCCGGCTGCGTCGCGCTGTCCGCCGAGTGGTCCACCCGGAGAGGCCGGGGTGGCTGTGTCGCAAGCCGCGCCGTGAGCGGAGGCCGCAGCCCCGGGTGGTGCGGGAGTCGCGAGCCGACCGGAGCCGGAGCCCCGAGCCCGTCGGGGCCGCCGCCTCCGCGCCATCGAGGCGTCGACGCTTGCTGATTCGCCGTGAGTCATGAGGCGCTTGTTCCGGACGTTCGACCACCAGGGCCGCACCGACCACCTACGGGTTAGCTGCTATGTACGGGAGCGGTGGCTCACCCGTCTCCGGGGCGACCGGAACGGGCGCCGAGGACAGGTAGCGCTTGAGATCCTGCGAGGGCTTCATCGTCCTCCCGCGTCCACTCGAACTTGTCCGCCCTCTTCATTAACTTGAACAAGGGAAGAGCACGCTCGCCCGGGCGCGAAATGAATCGGCCGAGGGCCGCCATGCTCCCGACCAAGCGCTGTACATCCTTGAGTCGCCTTGGGGGCGGGTTAGCTCGATGGCCCGGATCTTCTCCGGGTTTGCCTCGATCCCACGGTGTGAGACCAAGAAGCCGAGTAGCTTTCCTGCGGGTACGCCGAAGACGCACTTCTCCGGGTTGAGCTTCACGCGGTTGCGGCGCGAGGTTGGAGAAGGTCTCCTCTAAGTCGAACGGGAGGGATGGCGCCTTGCGGCTCTTGACGACTAGGTCGTCGACGTACGCCTCCACATTTCTCCCGATCTGCGACTCTAGGGTGAGGCGCATGGCTCGTTGGAACGTGGGGCCTGCATTTTCAGACCAAAAGGCATGCTCACGTAGCAAAAGCTCCATGCGGGAGTCATAAAAGCGATCTTCTCCTCGTCCTCCTTAGCCATACAAATTTGGTGGTACCGGAGTACGCATCCAACATACAAAGCAGGTCGCGACTGCGGTGGAGTCTACTACAAAGTCTATTCGGGGCAGCGGGAACGGGTCCTTCGGGCACGCCTTATTCGGATCCGTGTAGTCCACGCACATCCGCATCTTGCCGTTGTTCTTGGGCACGACCATGGGGTTGGCCAGCCACGTGGGATGCGTGACCTCCTTGATGAATCCGGCTTCCGGGAGCCTCTTGACTTCAGCTCGATGAATTCTTCGCGCTCGGGGCTTGGCGCCTCGCCCGCCGCTTCACGGGTCTCGCGGTGGGATCGACCTTGAGTTGGTGCTCAATCACCTTCCTTGGTATGCCGGCATGTCCGAGGGATGCTAGGCAAACACATCGCTGTTCGCTCGGAGGAAGGCGATGAGCGCGAGTTCCTATTTCGGGTCAAGGTCGCCACCGATGGTGGTGGTCTTGTCCTCCGAGCCCCCGAGTGTAACCTTCTTGGCGGACACCTCCCCGGGCGCCGAGAGCTTCGGGCGCTTGGAAGCGGATGGTGCAGCGAGGCTTCTCCGGGGTACTGCGCGCCCTCTTCCCGCCGGAGCTTTCCTCGGCCGCCATTTCGGCTGCCAAGATGTCCTCGAGGCATGCCATTGCCTTGACGGCATCCGCCCTCTCCACGATGACACCCTTGGGACCCGGCATCTTCGGCGTGAGGAACGCGTGGTGCGGGATAGCCATGAACCTGGTTTATGCCGGGTCTCCCAATGATGGCGTTGTAGGGGAGGCCGATGTCGGCTACGTCGAAGAGGAGCTTCTCCGTGCGGAAGTTGCTCCGGGTGCCAAAGGTAACCGGGAGCTCAATCCTGCCCAAGGGGCGGGAGCTACCGGGAGCACGCCGGAGAACGGGCGCGAGGGCTGCAGCTCGGCGCGCGCCCACCGTAGAGAGTCGTAGACCTTCGGGGTGATGAGGTTGAGGCTCACGCCTCCGTCGATGAGGGTGCGCCCCACCTTCTTGTTGCGGATGGTGGGCGACACGACCAAAGGGCTCTTGCCCTTGGTGTTGTCCGGGCCCACCATGTCGCTCTTGTCGAAGGTGATGGGGACGTCCGCCCACTTCGACGAGAGGGGCCGAGGTCTTTCCTTCGGTGATCGCGAGCACTTCCCGGCGGAAACGCTTGGCCTCGCCCTTGGACGCGAGGCCGGAGGAGCCTCCGATGATGACGGCGATGGAGTCGTCCGCGCTCCGGTACGCCTCGACTTCTTCCTTCTCCCTCTCCTTCTCCTTCTCGGCCTTCTCGACCGCCCGTCGCTCGTCGCGCCGCTTGATGCTCGCTTGGATGTAGCGGCACCGTGACCGGTCGTGGTCGTTGGTGCGGTGGAAGTAGCACGCGAACATCCCCGGGGACTTGGCCGGCGACTTGCCGGCACCCGCGGGTGGTGGCTGTCGCGCTCCCCTAGGGGACGGGCCCCGGCCGCGGCTATCTCTTCTAGTTCTTGGAGAGGGTGCCCTCGGGCCCGGGAGAGGCGGCACCCGGGTTGGCCTTCGCCGGCGGATCGTGCCACGCCCGGGCTTCCTGGCGGCGGGCGCACTTGTCCGCCGGCTGGAAGAGGTCCGTGACCGTCTCCGGCCGGTGCACACCCAGCTCACCCGGGATGTCCTTGTCCCGAACGCCGTGGCGAAGGCGGAGAGTACCCGGGAGGGGTCGATGCGCGGGATGGTGTTGCGGACTTGATCGAAGCGCCGCATGAACGCTCGCAGCGTCTCGCCCGGCTTTTGGACGATGCGGTCCAGGTCGATCCGGCTCCCTGGACGCTTCGACGTCCCCGGAAGTTGGCCATGAACTCCCGGCACAAGCTCCTCCATGAGCCGATGGACTCCGGCGCCGGGTTCATGAACCATGACCGGGCCGAGTCCTTGAGGGCCAGGTGGAAGTAGTTGGCCATGATGTCCTCCGAGCCGCCGGCGGCCTCGACGGCGGTGGAGTAGATCTGCAGGAACTCGTCGGGGAGCGGTGCCGTCGTACCTCTCCGGCAGGTCCGGACGGAACTTGCCGGGCCACGTGACCCCACGCAGGCGCTTCGAGAGGGCTGCGCAGCCCCGAGGAACGAGGGGTCGAGCTCCTTTCTCTTGCGCTTCGGGTGGCGCTCGGGGACGATTCCTCATCCGTGCCGTCGTCGTTGTGGGCGGAGGTGCGCTCACGCTCGCGTCTCGCTCGCGCGAGCGCTCGATGCCGACGCGTGCGTCTTCCCCTCGCGGCGGCGTCCGTTGAGGTCGTTGCGCAGGTCGCGGCGCCCCGCACCTGCGGGGAGTGAACGGAGAGCGAAGCCGCCGGCGGTCGCGCATCCCCGACGCGGTTGGCGCGGCGGTTGTTGTTGGTCGGCGGCTGCGGCGGTTGGCGGGACGGACCCGCTCGGCGCCCGGCCTGCGCCGTGTCTAGGAGCTTACCTACTCCGGTGAGCCATTCCTTCGCTCGCTCTCCCCGCCAGCCCTGCCGGTGGGTTGTTGAGCATGGTCTTCACGGCGGTCAAGGGGTCGTCCCCTTCTTCTTCTGGAAGAGGCGACGTGCGGTGGCACGCTCGGACGCGAGCGGTGTGACGGCCCGGGCGTCGCGGTCGACGTCGTGCTGGTCCTCTCGCTGCATGCTCGGCCGCCGAGGTGCCGGGACGGTCGCCGTGCGCGGAGCGGCCCGTGCGACGACGGTTGCGGCGACGACGCCCGTGGATGCCTGGCCGGAGACGCTTTCCGCCGTCCGCGACGTGTCCGTGGATCTCTCGCATGGTCGTGTGGAAGTTCCGCAGCGCAAAGCGAAATCTACGACAACTTCCCCTTCCGGCGCGCGAAATGTCGGTGTGTGAGCACATTTCCAAATGGGGGCCTGTCAAGGCTCCCTTCGGGTAGGATCGGGGAAGGTCGGATTTACTTCGTTTAGCGCGGAAGATGAACAATCGAAGAACACAAAGAGTTTACCCGGGTTCGAGCCGCAAGAGATGCGTAATACCCTACGTCCCGCTTGAGTGTGTTGATTCTTGTCTATCTTTTACAAGGGGACACCCCCTCCTTTTATAGAGTGAGAAGAGGGGCACTCGTACAAGTACCCGGAGGGGTACCCGTGTAACAACCCACAGTAATGCAATGCATTTCATGGCATTCATGAGCATGTCATCACATTTTATTGTGAGATCATCAAGCATGTGATCATAATCATAAGCATAAAATATCAAATTAACTAAAGAATAAAAGAAATGATAAGAAGAGATGAAATGAGAGGAAAAATTCAAGTTTAACATTTTCTAGGGTTCAAATATCACAAATAAAGATTTATGAAAATTTACTGAAAGTATTTTGTCATGTAAAAATAATTACGAGAAAATAAACAAAGCCTCTTTATTTAATTTAACTATGAATTTTTAATCCAAAAATGGTTTGGAAATTCTACTGGGACTTAATAGGAAAAATGCCTAAAATACTTTCACCAACACCCCTGAATTTTTATGGAATTTTTAGAGCTGCGGAAGGTTGCTTTTTAATTAAACGAAGCCCGGGGGTTTTATACAAAATGACCGCAGCCCCCCGTCGACCTCTCTTCTTTCTCTCTCTCTCCCGCGTCTCGCCGCCGCCCGCCGGCCGGGCCGCCTGTCCGGCCGTCGCCACGCCACCCCGCCACGCAGCAGCTCGGAGCCACGCAGCTGCTGGCCGGGACCGCCTCGGAGGGAAATAAAAGCCTCGCCGGCTCCCATTTCTCCTCCCTTTTCCCTTCCGTTCTCCCCGCCACTCCCGCTCCCTCTAGAGCCTCGCCGCCGGGCCGCTCCGGCACCCCTCCATCCGATCCACCACCGGCCGTAGCTCCGCAGAGTCACGGCAAAGCTCCCCAAGCCTTTCAATTCACTTGAGCCGCCCTGTTCCGTCGAAGCGAAGCCGTTCTCCCCGTCGGACCATCACCGTCATCCATCACCGCGGCTCCAAATTCGTCAACTCCGGTGAGCCGTCGTCCATCTTCTTGGTTCGGGAGGATGCGCAACCCTTTGCTCTCTGTTCTTAGTCACTTACTACCGTATCTCATCCACCGAGAGACGAGTAATCGACGATCTTCTCCAACTCCGCCGTCGTCGTCCACCACACCCACGGTGAGCACCCCTCCCAAGCCTTGCTCATGTATTTTCAAGTCCACAACGAGCTTGCGCATGCTCCGTAGTCCGCGCCGGCGAGTTTTCCCCAATTTTCGTGGTCCGTGTCGTGCTCGCGCCATCGCCGGAGGTTGCGCTCCGGTCGGACCTCGCCGCCGGCATACTTCCGGCCGAGCTCATGCTCCGTCGTGTACACCGGAGTGTTCCCCGCGTCGTGTGGTCGCTTTAGGTGTGTGCGCGGCGAGCTTTGGCTCACCGGCGACCAACTCCGGTGACCGCGCCGCTGCTGGCCCCGCCGCCGTGGTGGAGCCACACCGCGGGCCACACGCCGTGGGATCGCGTGTGGCTACGCGGGATTGGGTGTGGTCAACCCCGTGGCCCTCCGTGTGGCCCGTAATTGAATTTAAATTTCCAAAATTCATAGAAAATTCAATAAAATTCAGAAAAATACCAAACCAACTTTGTTAGGCTCGGAAAAATGAAATCTATCTAGTTGTGAAATAAAATAATTATTTTGAATAAATTTATCTATAATATGTAATTAATCCCTTTTCTTTAATAAAGGAAAGCTATTATTATATGTAAATAGAATGTTTAATTACGAAAAATAATTTTATTTAATAAAGGAGATACTTGCAGACGAAATTAATAATAAAATTTATTTTCCAAAATTAAACTTAAAGTGTATTATTATTTAAACGATTCCAATGTATTAGTCTTTAATCACTTAAGGTAATTATTTACTTATTGCCTAATAAATCGGAGTAATTAATTATTAAACTTAAGTAATTATTGACCTTAATCAAGCAATCAGGGAAAACAAAATTAATTAATAATGATCTTAATTAAACACCTTTTAATCAGCATAATTAATTGTTGATTAATGCTTAATGAACATACAAAATACTTACCTATTATTAGTTAATTAACTAAAGTACTTAAGCATTAATCATTACTTATTATCCATTAACTAAAGCGATTAATGCACTCTTGCATACTTTCATCATGTGCATTCATGCACACATGTTTGTGAATCGCGTTGCATTGCTCGGTCGACTAGGTTCGAAGTAATCGAGGTTCCACCCGAGGCGAGTCGAGAGCCGGGATCTCGAAGTCGACCCAGCCGTCGAGGAGACTAACTTCGAACAAACTCAAGGCAAGCCCCGGTGCATCCTACCTATGTTTTTAAATATTTTACTTTATCACATAGTGCGGTTATGCTTGTGCATTAGGTGTTAGGGTTTGGTTGAAACCCTAGATGCATTATGGTAGGTTTCCGTTTGTTCTCTTTATACTGGTACAGGTAGCTCAATAGAGGCTAAGCTTAATTCCTAGTCGCAACGGTAGATGGTTAGGGCCCTTAAAGCATGGAGGCTTTAAGAGTTCGTGTTGACAAGTAAAGATGTTGAGAGTGATAATGAAGTTGAGACCGGACGGGCCCCGTAGGAGAAAGGGCAAGACGGAGATGAGGTCTTGCAAGGTGGTAGCCCCGTCTCGTGTCGGTCAAGGACCGTACCGTTGTCGGCTTAGTTGAACAAGTTTGAACGTACCGTGCTACATGCTGGTATCATGGGCCCGAGCAAGCTGATGTACCCTACCGCCCCGGAGATGTAGCGTAGCCAACTCTCTTTTATCGGTCGTTAGTGAGAGGATAGTCTCACGGGAGGGAGATGGGTCGACCACGAGGGAAGTCGTGGCTTCGCCATACTCCCGGGGAGTTGGAAATGGCTAGTCCGTTATCGGTGCTAGCGGGAAAGGTTGTCGTATACGATCGGTGTGATGCGTATACGTCGTGTAGTCGGGTTTTGCCAGCTGGTATAAATCGATTCGAATCGCCGTCCCTCGCAGAAAGAGTACCGCTTGTTTAGCTCGTCACATCGTAGTAACTTTTGTGGAAGATGAGGAAGATGAGGGTTCGAAGGATAAAGATCTAGTATATCTTGTGTTGGAAACTTGATTGAATAGAGTTAGGTTGCAAACACCTTGGCTAATGAACATAACCCGAGCTAAAATATTGAAAGTAAGGACCCACACCTTAATGTCGTTTTTCGTAAAGGAGTAAACCCCACGACCGGAAAGCCTTTGCATTCTAGGCGTCGGCCTTAGGGTGCCATGTTGACGGGTCGATCTTGCTGAGTATTAGAATACTCAAGGTTTGTTCGTTACCTTACAGGGAATGAGTCGTGTTATCACGACTTGTACGGCAGCTTTTCCCGAGGAGGAGCAAGTGTCCCGAGAGAGGTTCCCTTCGGTGGGAACGTATCCCCACACCTTGAAGAGAGAAGACCGTGATGTACGAAGGGCTCGGTACATCACGTCATTTCATCTTAAGTCCGAGGAGTTGTAACGGAATAAGCTTCCGCCGAATACTCGTAGGATGTTGACACTTCAATAACATTACTTTTCCGCTGCACGAATGCTTGTATTTTGAAAACTTGGTTGTATTATACCATGATGTATATATTCGGCTTGTATGAGATGATGTTTCTGTTGTAACTCACTTCGTCGAGTGTCCCTCTGTTCGTATTCCCGGGTGATCCCGAAGGGATGTCACAACCCGGACGCCCTAGGGGGTCCGGTCCTTCCTCGGGATATTCCGACAAGGTCCTCACAAAATCTGTTACAATCTTCTTTGCTGGATTTGGACTCCAAGCATCTTCTCTCCGATTGGTCCCGAGTCCGCCGTGCACTCGTAACGACGTGGCTTCCCGAGACGCGGCGCATGGGGAAGGCGCGCGCACGTCCCGTCGAGCTGCGACCGTTGCTACATACGCTTAAGTGCCGCATTAACTCCGAGTGGTTGGGGCGCCGGAGGAAGCTACCGGGAAGCTTCCTACCCCCGACGCTCCCACTCCTCCGGCTTTCGGCGTGGACTTCGTGGACTTCTGTGGGCTTCCTCGTCGTGCAGCCGCCGTCTTCGTCCGTGGGCCGGAAGCTGCCCACGCGCGGTTAGGGGACCCCCAATCCCCCTACACCGACAGATATTTTCTAAATTTGTAGATGGAAAAAAGGAATATTTATGAGTTACATGGCAAGTACAACTTCGGTGTGTAAGTCATCTCATGCTCCTAAATTCTAACGCATGAGGTAGTTGCTTCCCGAAACAACCACATTTTTCTCTCACCTCCCTCTCTCTCTCTTACATCATCAAAAATCCTATATAACACTGCATGATTCGAGATATAAGACCGCTGATGTGTAGGATTATACCTACCTTAGGAAGTTGTGTTGGCCCGTAACTTCCATTTAATAAATTGGGCCAGGCTCCCAGAGGTCCTGCTGGATCAAGGCAAACTCATTTCAGCCCAGCTACAGCCCACCCGTAAACTCCATGGCTGATGTTCGACCCAAAGTGAGAAGACACCCACACGACACACCGCTCGCTCTCTTCCTCCAACACCGCCGCCGCCGCTGGTTGCCGTTCTCCCCTACTCGCTCCAACCTTCCTCCGCCGTCGAGCTTAGGGAAGCAGTGGTGTTAGCCTCGCAGTCCGGGATTCTGCTCCGCTCCGCATCCTCCGCAACCACATCGCGCCGACATGTCCGCCTCCATCCAAATCTTGCATTATTTTGATACTTAAGGGTGTCCAGGTGGTCATAGCGTTCCTAGATTGGGGATTACTGAGTGTTGGAGGGAAATAAAGTAGGTTAAAACTAAAGAGAATTCCGCGGTGGTCCCTTTTGTTGTTCCAGGGAATTAATTGCAGTCACTGTGTTACGGATGTTCTTGGCTTGCGCAACTCTCTTTATTTTTGGGATTCATGCCTGGCGTGTAGGAATAGTAGTCTTTGTTCAAATGTTGTTGTTTCTGAAAGTTTTCTGTTACTGACATACTTGCAGGACGGGGTCATCTAAGAAGCATGAGGAGAAATCGAAACAGAGGCTAGAAAAGAAGCTTAGCTTCTACACAAGTAAGTAGGTTTGCCTTACCTGTGGAGTTCATGGTCTTTTCTGTATGATCCTGAACCGTGATTAGTAAGGTTATTCCGTAATGTTTTCTTGTCATTCAGTACCTCTTGGTTAATGTGTGTACAAGACAGATTATGTTGACTATATAATGCTGAGGGCTACAGTTTGAGAGAGCTAACAAGAAAATGATTTCATTAACCTGGTGCATATGAATTGTTTGCTATCTTTACAATTCTTGGTAGGGAAGCTGGTTGCTTTGTCGATTCATCAATGAAAATTGAATGTTGTGAAAATTAGTTATATGATAGACCGTAGAGATTAGCTAGCAAAATAGTGTGCAACTGTTAGAGTCGAGGGTGTATTGGGTCTTAGCCTGTTAGGGGGTCAAGTTATCTTGTAACTTAGGGGTTAAGTAATCTCCCTCTATTTAAGAAAGGGGATGCTATCAATAATAGGGGAAGAGATTAGAAGGTAACCCTTCTCTCTTGCTGGCCGTGGGCTAAGCCCTGCGGCCGGCGTTCCTAGCAGCCCCAGCCGCCGCCTCTTCTCCTTCCCTCACGATCTCAATCCCAACAGCGACCATAACATCTGGTATCAGATTCACTTGGGGCTTCGACGACCATGTCTAGCCCCATCGATCCTGCGGCCTTGACATACTCTCAGAAGCTAGATCGTCTTCTCACGATGGTCGCGGAGATGAACACCCAGCTCACAACCTTGAACCGTCGCCTGGATGCTCACGAAGCTCGCATCATGACGCTGGAATCCAACAAGTCCCCGCCGCCGCTCCAACCAACGCAGCTGCCTGTCATCCACTTGGATACTCCTATGCCATGCCCTGATGTCAACATCGTCGTGGCCGCCATGCCTGAGGCTGCTGTCGAGATCTAAATAGCGTCCAAGGGGTGCATGGGACCCGGACAGGCAAGAGAAGGGCTCGGATCCGGGGTCGAGCAGTGTGGGGTTGCGCAGCGCGAGGCTGCTGTCGTACCTGCAGCGGAGCTTGGCCTCGATCTGGATGTGGATGACGATGCTCCTGTTGGCAAGGGAAAGAAGCTTGCGCACCTCCGTGGAGATCCCCTTCCTGCTGATGGAGACCTGCGATTCCCCAGCCCACGGCGCGTGGATCTGGACACTGCTGCTGCTGTTACACGCCGCACCCGACGAACGGATGCGCGACGCGCGAGCCGTACTTCTCTTCGACCTCAGGTTCTGCGACTGCGTCGAGGTCGACTCCGACCACAGTGCCATAACCATCAGCTGTGCATGACCAGCTCCTTTCGATGGTCTCCATGGGATCCAGGCGGCTACACAAGTGCATGTGCAGCTCGCGGAGGGCGTCCGCCATGTGAGTCAGAAATAAAGAGTCATAGTTTATTTAGAATAAGTCGAGATGTAAAAGGCCTGTTCTTAGGGGTTTGGTTTGTGTCTAGTGCAGTCATCATTAGCGTCATCGTTACATTGCAGCTCGAGGACGAGCTGCATGTCCGGGTGGGGAGTAGTGTTAGAGTCGAGGGTGTATTGGGTCTTAGCCTGTTAGGGGGTCAAGTTATCTTGTAACTTAGGGGTTAAGTAATCTCCCTCTATTTAAGAAAGGGGATGCTATCAATAATAGGGGAAGAGATTAGAAGGTAACCCTTCTCTCTTGCCGGCCGTGGGCTAAGCCCTGCGGCCGGCGTTCCTAGCAGCCCCAGCCGCCGCCTCTTCTCCTTCCCTCACGATCTCAATCCCAACAGCAACCATAACAGCAACATCCTGTTGTCAACACATCCAAGTGACTAAGCAATCACTGGTTAGGGTTCCAGTCGTCCCAAACAGATATAAATTATGTGCACTTAGAGTGACTTGCACACTGTATGGGAAAAGAGCTTAGCTTGGGATATCAGGGTGTACAAACTTTATGTAACGTAATTCATGACAGTAATTCCTTGCAGTTGAGTTGTTGTCACCTACATGCATTTGTCTATTCCCAGTTACTTATTCTGCAAGAAGAAATGCGGTCTTGTCTTTTTACAATTGTTTGTGGTCTGTGACTCACTGAAAACTTTCTGTGGTATTTCAGAAGTAAAAGATGCAGTTACTACGCTAAATGCTAACAAGACTATCAGTAAGGTACTTATGATCACTTCCCTTTACCATCATATCATTCCTTTTTTCTTAACTTGCAGAATGTGACAATTCTCATAAGTCAAAATCTATGATTTTGTTTGAATTAGCACCACCTAACTAATCATGTTCTATAATATCATGAGAAGAAACATTTCCTTTATAATAATATATGAACTTCAATGTACCATTATGGTAGCTTTTTTTGCTTGGTACTTTTGATTATGCTGGTTATCTAATCTACGAAACATCAGATTTTCCAATGTATGATATTTCTCCCACCTGAAGGATAGTACACTTGTTTATTTAGAGCGAATCTGGGTCACATATTGGTATATGCACTGGCTGTTTTACATGACTCACTATGAGATTTGACTATTTGTACCTGTTCACATAGCTGACTTTGGATCTGTTTCTTGAAGTTTATTGTTGTTAGCTTGTTGCTGGGTGCAAGTTAGATAGGTTTTACCTCATAAGATGTCAAACCAGGGCTGTTTTGGTCCATGATTTTATGGTGATACCAAGGCATCCAGGCATTCTGTATTTCCATGGTCACCAAAGAGCCTTAGTTTCGCCTTGGCACCTGGGCATTGGCATCAAGTCAGTCCTTAGCTGCCACAGGATGCCTCACTGATTAAAAAACTATGTGGTGTACTGCACAGAACAATTGCAAACGATTTTAGTTTCTTTTTTCAAAGATGGCAATTCGATGTGTAGCCTGGCACTGGAAGAGTCTCTCCAACTTGTGTCCTGGTCTTGGATTTGAATGAGCCTCCTCGGCAGTGACGGACGCAACACTTAAAACTTGGGTATTCCCAAATTGATCAATGAAGCAAAAAATACAAGTAAACTTGGTTATTTGATAATTTTTTGAGCCATAAAACTATACTAGTATATGATTTTGTCAAATTGTCCCTGCTCCTCGCGAGATACAACAGAAAGGGTAGGGCTGCCCATAAATTACCATATCTGGGCAACAGAATGTGTCAGCACTAAAGTATGCTCGTTCTAGAAGGATGGCATTTTAAATAGAACTATTGAATTGGTAGTTGTTGATTATGGCCCAGTGAAACTTGATATAGTTATGGTACCCAATCGTACCATCACTGGCTATATTTTGTTGTTTCTTGGAATGTTTCTGAATCCTTTTGCTCTTAATTCCTTATGATTTTCAAACTGGTAGCCCTAACTATAGTGGTTGCAACTTTGTGTCAAATGTTTCACAAGCAGAACTGATTTTGGAACTCTTAAAACCAATATGGAAAGGGAAGCTAAGAGTTCCAAAATCAGTTTCGATAACCTGCATTTTTAAGGGAAAAAAGAGCTCTTGACTATCTATTCTTTTGCTAATCTGAATCCATCCTCATTTATTTATATTGGCTTTACAGAATAGTAGGATCTAGTAACTTTATTTCACATATGCCCCCCCCCCCCTTGCTTGTTCAAAAATGTGAAGACTATAATGCTTTTATGTCATCCACTTGTAGAATATTAATATTCAGTAATAGCTGCCTCATGGTAACTACTTTGAATTAGTTAACTGAATATGTGACACAAGACAATTTTATTTCTGCTGCAAGATGAGGAAACTTGTTCCACAATGCCTTATTCATAGGGACGGTGTTCAAAGCTATTCCACAATTTATGCTCCTGTATTTTTTTTTCACGAGTTTTACTTGTGTGTACAGCATATAAATGTGTCGCCAGCAGAGCTTAATTTCTGTCAAAAGTAACTTTGTGGTGTTAATAAAAAAAGTAACTTTGCGTGGTGTGTTTGTTCAGACTGTATTCCTTGCCGCTTGCCCCCATTGACCTGTATTTGTGCTGATGGTATACTCAAAAAAAATCTGCTGAAGCATACTCTCAAACAACGGAAATTCACCCGTTTGTATTGTATATATTGAAAAGAAACTTCATCAGTGTTGATTTGTTAATTGATTGGAAATGAAATTGTAGTTTTAATTCTTTCAATTTTATGAACTGAATGAGTTATATGTCAAGAATTCTTTCAATTTTAATTCTTTCTGTTTAGCGCATTCCATGTTTATTTATTTTTATTGCTTTCCTTGTCAAGAATCTATGTGTAACCGATTGGTCCCAAAACCCTAATGAATATGCATTGTAATATATTTAAAATTTTATCTGCAGAAAACGAAACAGAGGAGTCATAGTCGTCAGAACAAACTAAAAGCATATGATCTCTCAGCACTTGGGGAGTTCCTTCCAGAAGCTACTGTACCAGAGCCGAAGATCGAATCGAAGCTGAACTGCAAGTCTAGGCAGAATTTAGTGTAATCCTCTCCACACATCTACTGCTCCTTTGCTTAAAATTTTCTGCAGCTTTTCTATTCACAGTTATGAACCTTGAAATTCCACATTATTTCTAGGCTACGGGAGTCTGCTCAACTGAAAGCTGTACTAAATAATCCACAGTTCCAACTTGACCCGTTCGCTGCAATCCATCAGCATCTGCTAGCGACACAGCCACCTGACGTGGCGAAGACGGATGATGCTGCAAAGCTTAGCAAGGACTCGAAGGATAAGAAAAGGAGGAGGAAGAAAAAGAATGCTTCCTCAGGCTCCCAATCTATGGAGATTTGACGCTGTAATATAGCTACTGACATGGACACTGCAATTATGTTCGTTCTATTATAGATGGTTTGCAGACGACATCATGTGAGCTTGAGCTGTCGAGATTTTGGTATTGACCTGTGTCAAAGTGTGATTTATTGAGGAAAAGGTCTTATCGCCGTTTTCAATCTTGAATAGTGCTACTGCATGAAACCAAATCACATGCCGCTTAACAGAATTTGGACTATTAAAGTCTCAATTACTGTATTTATTAATACAAGATTCTATCTCCGTTATTTATCTTCCCGATAATTCCAAATCCATTACATTTATGTTGCGTTATCTGTACTGATCCTTCTTCAGAGAACATATCCGGAAACTAAAGTACTTTTAGCCATTATCATAGAAGCTGTTCCAATGGTTGACAATAGCTCAGGCCGATTAACATAATCTCGTTAATCGGACAAAAGTCCTAGAGCTTCCTCTCATAGTAGTATTATTTGCTCCCCGTACTTGTAATTATGTAGCTCATAAATTAGCTCGGTCTAGCTTAGGGTAGGATTCGAACAGCCTGTTGTTTCTGTTAAGAATAATCTTCATCACGGATCACCGGATCCGTTTCCCATTCCGATCCCAAGAAAAGAGACATGAGGAGATTGTTGGATGAACCTGTTCTCCTTCCCAGTACTACAAGAAAGACACACCAACACAAGGTATCCGTGGATCTTCAGGTCTCTTTCTCATTCCCTTCATTAGTCTAGGGTTTACAAGGAGTATATATATAGATTGAGAGTGTCACACCTCTATCCCGAAAGATAGATTAGTGTTCACATAACCTAACTAATTAGGTTTGCACTTTTAGGATTAGCCAAATTCATAGGGTTATTGCATAAAAGAAACTCTAGCGAGCATACTAAGCAATACAAGAGTTTGCAATACAAAGTAATATCAATGTAAAACAACGAGCATTTCACTTTCTTTCCTCTTACTAACATTGTACACTGCTCAAGGGTACTAAAATGCATGTTCGACCAAGTGTCACTTTCATTGGATGTTTATTTAAAAAGTTATGAATTTAATTCGTTAGCAACGGTTGCTACTTAACTATTTTTGAAAATTACAAAATGACCCAAAAATACAAGTTCATGTTACTTTTCATAAAGTGCAGGTTCCGAGGATTCCAAAACAATTTAGTTTGCAATTTTTGATTTTAAAATAAAAAGATATGAATTTTTCAAAGTTGAACGAAACTTCGCTTTATTTACGAAATTGCCACTGGGCAAATTTTCAACGAGATGGCGACGTGGGCTCCGGCGTGCGGTGGCGGCGCCGATGAGGTTGGGCGCGGCAGCGCGCTAGGGCAGCGCATGGGCCGCGCTTGGGTGGGAATGTTGCGCGCGGTGCGGGAGCACGATGGTGGTGCCGGTGGGGCCCAACGACGACTAGAGCGGGGCGATGACGAGCGGCGGCGCTCGCGGGGCTATGGCGGCGACGCGCATCCAGCATAGAGCGAGAGAGAGGAGGGGGCGAGGTCCGAGAGCTTCACCGGCGGAGGGGAAGAACGGCGTGGGGTCAAGCGAAGTAGGGGCGGTCCGGGACAGGACGACGGTGGTGGCGGATTCTCCCAAATTCACGAGGGAGGCTGCACCACAAGAGCTGGGGCATTAGGGGGCGAGGTGGAGGGAGTCCTTGCGCACGACTAGGCGAAGATGGGAGGGCGAGTTTCCCTACCTAGGCGGCGTGCGACGCGGAGGCGGTCGCGGCGGCCATGGCGTGCGACGGTGCTTTTGCCCGGCACGCGAGCTGCGGAGGGAGAGGGAACGAGCTGCTAGCACGTGAGTGTGGAGAGGGAGGTGAGGGAGCGATTTGAGGCGATTGGAGATGCAGCATTGGCCTTGATGCCGTTTTCTAAGAGGAGAGGGGACGGGCGGCGCACGGCTTCAATACCCGGCCGTTCCTGTTGGCCGGCGAGTACGAAAATGGTTGGGAAGGTGGCCGAGGGGTGCGCGGGTGATGGGACGGGGCAGGCCGCCGGCGTGCGCGTGCGCGGGGTGGGCGGAAGTGGCGCCGGACCGGCGGTCACCCGCCATTGCTCACCGGGGAAGGAGCTCGAGGGAGAAGATTGAATTCAAATCTAGTTTTTGAAATTGAACGCAAATTCGTAATTATGTTGCTCCGAAAATTAAACCAAAATTGGGGTGGTCCGGAAAGATGTGATCTACAATTGTTGTTTTGGGACGAAGTTCAAATGTTGTTTCTAAAAATTCATACAAAATTCATAAACAGATGCAGTTTCAAATTTGAATTTGAATTTTTGAGATTTTCAAACTTGGTCCAAAAATTTTGTAAAAATGCTGTAAATTCATGGTTTTGTATGGCGAACATTATGGTGCAAAAATATGAGGGTAGTATTATTATAATTTTTGAGTTTTCTTAGGTCTAGGGTTTTGCCGTAGGGTTTGCCCTTTTTATTTCCTGTTTTTTCCAATTATTTTTCTTACTTTAATTAGGTTATTAGCATTAGGGTTTTGCTAACCGAGGGTGCATAGGGTTTAGCTAGTTCATTAGCCCCTAATCGTGAAATGGGATGTCACAGCCCTCCCCCTTAAAGAAATTATCGTCCCGAGAATCGCACTAAATTAAGGAGAGGGAGCGCAAAAATTACCGCTTTGTGTGACGCGAGAAACTCGGGAAAGTTCTTCTTTAGAAAATCCTCTTGTTCCGAAGTTGCTTCGTCTTCGGTGTGATTACTCCATTGCACTTTATAGAAGGTGATGGTGCGCGAGATACCCGGTCATTTTGATTGATAATCCGGACGGGGTATTCGGGGTAGGAGAGATCTTCTTCTAGTTGCTCGGTGTTGGAAATGACCACATCTATCGGAGGCTTCAAACATTTCTTGTGTTGTGAGACATGGAACACATTGTGCACACGAGCAAGGCTTTCCGGTAATTGCAATCGGTGCACAACCGCGCTATGCTTTTCCGCAATCGGATAGGGTCCGATGTAGCGGGGTGCTAGCTTTCCTTTAATTCCAAACCGAGATACGCCCTTGTTCGGAGAGACACGAAGATAGACATGATCTCCCTTCTCAAATACCAATGGGCGTCTCCTCTTGTTAGCGTAGCTAATTTGGCGAGATTGTGCGGCTTTCATGTTGGCTTGAATTTGTCGCACTTTTTCTTTGGCTTGGGTGACAAGATCGGGACCAAAATTAGTTCTTTCACCCACTTTTGACCAATTCAAAGGTGTGCGACAAGAATGACCATACAATGCTTCGAAGGGTGACATTCCCGAACTCTCTTGATAGCTATTGTTGTACGAGAATTCGGCGAATGGAAGACAATCATCCCAATCTCCTCGATTTTCCATAGCACATGCTCTCAAGATATCCTCCAAGTATTGATTCAACCTTTCGGTTTGTCCATCCGTTTGAGGGTGATAAGCAGAGCTTCTAATAAGAGTGGTACCTAGACAAGAATGCAATTGCTCCCAAAAACGAGATACAAATCGCGGACCTCGATCGGAAACAATGGTTTTATGTACTCCATGCAAACATAGCACTCTTGAGATGTATAGCTCGGCATACTTCCTTGTACGGGAATGAAATGCATGGATTTGGTTAATCTATCCACAATAACCCAAATTAAATCATGTTTCTTTGATGTGAGAGGCAATCCAACGATAAAATCTATAGCAATGTCCTCCCACTTCCAAACGGGAATTTTCAATGGGTTCAATAATCCGGCTTTTCTCAAGTGATCGGCCTTTACCCGCTGACAAGTATCGCACTCGGCCACATACCGTGCAATTTTACGCTTCATGTGTGTCCACCAAAACTTCTCTCTTAGGCCGCGATACATTTTGTTGCTACCGTGGTGTATAGAATATTTAGATAAATGTGCCTCATCCATTATTTTCTTCCGTAATTCCATATGCTTCGGAACAACGAGACGTTGGTTGAACCATAACACACCATCGACATCTTGTCGGAAGCATGTGGCTTCATCTTTTTCTATCTTTTGCCGTATAAATTCCATTCCTTCATCCTTAATTTGTGCCTCAATAATTTGCTCACGAAGGGTAGGGATAAGAGCTAGATTATCCAATGAGCCATAGGGAATAACTCGAAGGCTTGGTTCACTAAAATCTGAAATTTCCGAGTTTTCCATAGAACAACCGGTAACATGATTGCATTGATCCTTGTGACTCAAAGCGTCGGCAACCACATTATCTTTACCCGGATGATAATGAATTTCCATCTCATAATCCTTGATTAATTCCAACCATCGACGTTGCCTCATATTCAACTCTTGTTGGGTGAAAATATATTTGAGGCTCTTATGATCGGTGTAGGGATTGACAAGATTTCTATGTAGATAATGCCTCCAAGTTTTCAATGCAAGAACAACCGAGGCTAGTTCCAAGTCATGGGTAGGATAGTGTTGTTCGTGCTTGCGAAGTTGACGGGAAGCATAAGTAATGACACTACCTTCTTGCATTAGCACACACCCTTAACCGGTGCCGGACGCATCACAATACACGTCGAACGGCTTGGTGATGTCGGCTTGTGCTAACACCGGAGCGATGGTCAAATTCTTCTTGAGAGTTTGGAAGGCTTCTTAACATTCACGGCTCCATTTAAACTTAGCATCTTCCTCCAATAATTTTTTCATAGGATTGGCTACGCTTGAAAAATTGGGAATGGATTTCCGATAATAACCGGCAGGACCAAGAAAGCTTCGGATTTGCCTCACCGATCTCGGAGACTTCCAAGTAATCACTTCTTCAACTTTAGTCGAGTCAACGACATCACCTTCTGCGGATATGATATGACCCAAGAAAGGAACTTGCTTCAACCAAAATTCATATTTGCTAAATTTGGCATATAATTGATGATCACGAAGCTGTTGGAGAACAATGCGAAGGTGTTCGACATGCTCTTCTTCGGACTTCAAATAAATAAGAATGTTTTCAATGAAGACCACGACAAACTTATCCAACTCGGGCATAAAAACCGAATTCATCAAGTACATGAAATGAGCCGGAGCATTTGTAAGCCCAAAAGACATGACAAGATATTCAAAGAGACCATACCGCGTGGAGAATGCTGTTTTTGGAATATCTTCGGCTCGATTCTTGATTTGATGGTAATCGGATCGGATATCAGTCTTAGAGAAGACCTTAGCACCAACTAGTTGGTCAAAGAGAATATCAATCCGAGGGAGTGGGTATTTATTCTTGATAGTTACCGCATTAAGAGGACGATAATCCACACATAGACGTAGCGTCTTGTCTTTCTTCTTCACAAAGAGAGTGAGACATCCCCACGGAGATGAACTAGGGCGAATATATCGTTTATCCATAAGCTCACTTAATTGCTCTTTTAACACCGCTAGCTCATTGGGAGCCATCTTGTACAGCCTACGGGAAATTGGTGCTGTACCGGGTTGGAGCTCAATTTTAAACTCAACATCCCGATCGGGTGGCATGCCCGGTAAGTCATCCGGGAACACAACGGGAAATTCATATACCAAGGGGAATATCTTCAATCCTCTTTCCCTCAAGATGGTAGATTTTGGAGGTGGATATTTTTGAATGTGGTAATCGGAGAATAGATGAACCATGGAGTGGTGAGTTTAGATGAACTTCTCGGGAATCGATATGCGGAATGGCTTTTTGGAGCTTCATCCATCTTATACCTAGGATTATGTCTATTCCTTGCCCTCCTAAAATTATGAGAGACGAGGGGTATACTCTTCTCTCTAGGTTTAGGGGTACTTGCCTCAACTCTAGGTTTGTTTTTATTTTCCCACCGGGTGATGTGATGATGTAGGGAATATCCAAAACGGTTGGAGTGAGTTGTAGGGTTTTCGCACATGCTTGACTAATGAAATCATGAGTTGCACCGGATTAAAAAAGAACCAAAGTGAAGGGATTATTGACCGAAAACATACCCGAAAGCAACGGTTCTCCCGCTTGAATCTCTTCGGCCGTCGTATAGTTGACTCGACCATTCTTAGCATTCGGAGAGGATGATTGATTGCGGTTCCCATTGCAGTTTTGATTGTTGTTGCCACTTCCGGAACCATTGTTGTTGTTGTTGTTGCCCGGGTTACGTGCCGGCACGGGACAATCTTTTGCGAAGTGACCCGGACGTCCGCAATTAAAGCACGGACCTTGAGGACCGGGTCTAGCACTTTGGTATTGCTGCTGCGGAGGGCGAGAAGAGTTGTTGTGCTGCTGATTGCCACCATGAGAGTGGTGGTGCTGCCGTGGCACAAATTGGCAGGACCCCCCGGTCGGCGGTAATGCGGCCCGAAACTTCTGTCCGGATGGGGAAGTGATGGCCAACTTATAATTAGGCGGAGCGGAGCCGGATGGATTTCCTACGGCACGCTTCCTCTTATTGTCCTCTTGGTGAGCACGGATAGCATTTCTTGCACAATTGCGGCACTCATCAAGTCATTGAATGTGTCGGTGGTGACTTGAGCCAAACGATCTTGTAATTTCGAGCTTAGCCCCGAACGAAAGCAATCCTTCTTTTTAACATCCGTGTCGGCGTGATAGGATGCATATTGGGCCAAGTAGTTGAACTTCCGTGCATACTCTTGCACGGTTCCGATACCTTGCTTCAAATTGAGGAATTCTTGCAACTTCCGCTTCATGAGACCGGCGGGAATGTTATGTGCGCGAAACGTGGTACAAAAATCCGTCCAATTCACTTGTGTACCGGCGGGAAGAGCGGCGGTGAAACTTGCCCACCATGCACTAGCGGAGCCACGGAATTGTTGTGCCGCAAAGAGGCTCTTTTGCACCGATGTGCAATTAAGGAGAGCAAACTTCGACTCAATGATACGGAGGAAGTTATCCGCCTCCAAAGGATCGGTCGTTGCTTCACTAAACTTTGGCGGTTGAGTCGTCCAAAAGTCGACATAAGTGGAATTTCCCGGCCCTTGGGGTGGCGTTCCTTGGCCTTGTCCAAACAACAAGGCCAAGGAGTTGACATTAGCTTAGCTTTCAAACAACAAGCGGAACATCTCGTTTTGGTTGTACACGAGTTGCTCCAACGGCGTCATAGGTGGAGGGTTGGGTAGCGGCTCCTTCCTCCCACCTTGACCACTGCCGAAGCTTCACCACGGCAGGTATTCAGCATCTGTCACATATGAAAATTTTTCTCACGTTAACTCATTAGAATAAGAGCTAAAAATGGCAAGAAAACATAACATTTGACATAGGGGATCAAAAATTTCAGATTGCATGTATGAGAGAAATATCTATGAAATTAGCATATTGTATTGGCAACACACATATTCCATAGGTTCCAAAATAACTAGCAACATGGTAGAAATTTTTGATACACGGGAAACCACAAATCCGATATAACACGGTCATAGGTTACATCACATGTGACCCATACACGAATACAAATCTCGGAGAACTTAATTAACAATACGCAGATCGTTTTCCTTACACGTTTACATGGCTCACGAGATCACAATCCTACAACACATAGAGCTACGACCACCGGTCGTGACAACTACTCCTCGTCATCGTCATAGTCGTCGACATCCCTCATGGGTGACGGTGGTGCTCCATCCTCAACATCGGAGGCATCCTCACCATCACTCATCTCGACGTCCTCCTCGGGTGGGATGATCTCAAGTGGCTCGGGAGGTCCGCCGTTAAGGATGGTGTGCATGGCGTTGTTGGCAGCCCTGGAGGTGCTCTATGGTCGCACCGTTCCGCACGATGGTCGCCGGGCGTTTTGGAGGTTGCCCTCCGAACATCCCTAGCGCCCGAGCCTCCAAGAGACTATCCTCCAACTCGCCCTTCTCCTCAAGAAGAGCGTCGACCTGACCGGAGAGAAGATAGTTTTCCTCGTTCACGGCGGTGAGCTGTGCCTCACGCTCATTCAGCGTGGCCTCGCATAGCGGCTGCTCCATCGCCCTCAAGGGCGAGGTTGGCGTCGTGAAGCTGCTCGTGGATGTTCCAACGCTCCGCCTCGCTATACTCGAGCTGCGCACGGAGGGTCTCAACCTCGGTGGTGCGCTCAGCAAGCTCGGCGGTGCGAGTAGTGAGCTCGGCGCTGCGGGTGGTGAGGGCGGCCTGCAGAGCATTGCGCTCCTACTCCAACTCGTGCACACGCCACGCGAGGTTCTTGCGGTACAACATGAGCTTGCCGGGGCCATCTGTTGGAGAATTTTGAAAACACAAGTCAAAACTCCATATCCAACAACAATACATGCTAATAAATAGAGCATGAAAGATAGCATGGCACAAGAACTACCCGGTCCCTTACGAGCGTGAAATTCGATGGTGCAACACACGGAACACACAAGAACACGCGATTTTAGACATGTTCGGGCCTCTCGATGGAGAGTAATACCCTATGTTCTGTGTGTTATGTCTTGCATTTAGCGGATTGCTAGTTGCAAGATCTCGGAGAGTTTTCGGAGTGTCCCTGCTCCGCCTTATATATCCGGAGGAGCTAGGGTTACATGCGAGTCCTACTCGATTACACGGATTACATATATGGGAACTCTATCTCTAGTTTTCCTTATTGATTCCGAGTCCTAATAGACTACAAATTGCTACTTTACTTGTTTCTCAAGTTATCATACGTCGGTCTTGAAACCCGCCTTATCTCCATACCGGTATATGGAATCCTCTGTTATTCCGGACCGGTTAGGAACTAGTCTGTTGGCTATCTCTCGCCAGCTTTATCTTCATTGATTTGTTACCGTGTCTTTGTGTATCCATTGCTTTATCATCTGTATACCCATAAGGCAAGTATACGACAACGAGCCCCGAGTAATTTTTTATTTGACCTTGAATAAGACCGATCAGTCTTACGCATGTTGGTCTTGATTTCATGGTAAAATTAAAAACAACTCTAATCTGCTGTAATGTTTCTTCTTTCTTCGAGGCGCTTCAAAAAGCCTAAAAAAATCAGTGTTTTTATCCTCCATATCACCTAATTAGGTAACACAGAAATCATTGCATATTCTTCTTCCGGTGCACCCAATTGGGTATATGCAATCTCTACGAGACCGCTCCTTTTAATTTTCCATTATCTTTCACTTCCCGCGATCTCTGCACACCACTCTTGGACAAGGTGCACCGATCAGGTGCACCTAATTAGGTATAGCCCCGACTCTTGTATCATTTAAGGGTCGCAAATAATGCAAGAGTCTTTCTTGAGAGACTATGCTTTATTATTTTCCATCAAATCATATCTCTCTTAGCAATCTCTGCCAAGAACACATTTTTTAGACCGGTCGAACCAGTCATACCGCATATCCTTTTAAGACCGCTTAAGTCAGTCTTATCTTTATTGTATTTAGTTAAGTTTAACTAAGAAGCAAAATCCTGGTTGATCGGACCAGTTTATTCCCCATATTCTCACATCAACTCGAGTCTCCAAGGCCTATAATCAGCCGGATGATTAACATCCATAGCCTAAGGCATCCATTAACATTGAGTTAGGCAAGATCTAACTCTTTCATACTGCTAAATTACGAAATTTAGCATTACATTAATTCAGATCTGAAAGGTTCATATTTCAGACCGCTTTCTTATTCACGAGAAAAATTTCTCATGACCGTAATAATCACGGTGACTTACCCTTATGGCCGTTAGGCCATAATTTGCGCAAATTAACAGCAAATCCTTAATATCCTTATGACCGTTAGGTCATAATTGCACGATCATGACATAAGTTATTTAATGCCAAATTCATCGGGCCGTAAAAAACAGCCCAATAACTTTTTAGCCCCCGAGCCCAGCTATACGCCCTTGTTCTTCGGACATCACGATCATTGTTCTTTCTTTCCGCTCACACCAATCTTAGATTTCCTTTTTTCATCTCTCAAGATGTTCAAAAAGAAGTCTGCCGCCAACCCTGCGTCTTCCTCTTCCGTTCCCCACGACTAGCTCCCATTCGGTGTTCAAGATCCGGGTAACGATAAAGTTACTCGAAGCATCGCTCAATGATGCGATTCGTGATGGATATCTTCCCCCTCGGCCGATTCTAAACTGGAGTGTTCCTACCCCTAGCCAAATCCCATGGGGAATAGACAACTCTCAACAATTAGTTTTCAAGTCTTTTTTCCTCCGTGGCCTTGATCTTCCTTGCTGATCCTTTTTTAGGGGCTTCTCTTCTTTTACGGATGGGAGTTAGTAAATCTAAACCCTAATTCCATCCTTCGGATCGCTTTCTTCATTCATCTTTGCGAAGCTTTCCTTGGAGTCCTCCCCCATTTCGAGTCTGTTTCAATATCTTTTTCAAATCCGCCCACTTCCCTCATCGGACCGCTAGGCTGCGGTAGGTGGGGTAGGAATTCAATGTTGGAGTGCAGATGAATACTTCTCCATTTCTCCGAATAAAAGCATAGCCTATTGGAAAAATGGGTGGTTCTTTTGTGACAACCCCCGACCTGCACTCCCTCCTTTTAGCGCCAAGGTAGCCAAACATTTCTCTACCCCGGATAGTAGGGAGAAACTCAAGGAAGATGAAGAAATCCTCGCTCTCTTGGCTTGTATCAAGTATCTAAAAGAAGTCAAAGGTGTCACCGCCGAGACAGTTCTTTGGAGCTTCATAGTGCGAGGAGTCCAGCCACTGAAAAAGCAAGAACATCCGAGCATGGCGCTTCAATGAAGACGTGGCCATTCCATAGGAGGGAACTCCTCTCCCCGACATAGAGCGGTTAGAAATCCACCTCAAACAAATGCTCCAACCAAAGCCGGACCTATCGGGATGTCAAAGAGTGGGTCCGGCTTTCGAGTATGTCAAACGCTCGAGATCCTGTAAGTATCTCTCTCCTTATTTTTGAATTTTGTTACATTTAATCTTCATCCTCTTATTCAATTTTAATTGTGCAATACAAAAAATGGATAATTTTAGAAGTCACCCCTCTCTTCCTCCTAATGATACTTGGGGGAAGACTATGAAGGCAATACCGCTGCTCTCGTCTGTTCAAACCGGTCTTACTCAAAAGACTTCGGACCGGTCGTATCCCCTGCCGCCCAACATAGCTCCGAAGATATCCAAATCCGAAAAAGCGGTTCAAGCACTTCGTACGAAGAAACGTACTACTTCCTTGACCATTGGCGGACCCATCACACCTTCCGCTTCGTACCGGGCGACACGCATACGGAGGCGCGAAACTTGAGGATCGGCGGAGAGAAGAGGAAGGCGTCGAGAGGGATCGCCAAGCCACACCGGCCGCTTTTGAAGCCGCTATCGGAAAGTCTCATGGAACACCCACATTATCGGATTCTCTAGCCAACGTTCCCAATAGATCCCGGTATGGCATTCGGACCGGTCCTTCGAGCAAGTGGTGCAGGGGAACCGGTCTTATCGCCGCAAGTCCAACCAACGGCAGAAAGGGCTACGAGAGGGCTCCAGTGAAGATACTCAAGGCCCCTCCAAGAAGATCAAGACCTCTACCGGCTTCAAGAAAGCCACTTCGTAAGTTTTCTGCATTACTAATCCCTTCCGAATCATTTTCATCCCGGTCTTATAGTGCTCGCAACTTTTTGTAGAATTCCTTCTAATTTCCAAGCTAGCATAGCTAGCTTTTTAAGAAATAAAGCTTCCACTCGGCCCCGACCGGTAGTGCTTCCACAACTCCCACTTCTGCGGCTCTTGCCACCGCCAAGCCTTCGAAGCCCAAAGTGCGGCATCCGCGAAGGAAATCCCTGCCGCCTCTAGCATAGAAGCTCCATCACAAGCGATCGAAGAACAAGTCATCATCAATATCGAGGGCTCATCTACCGGTGACTTCCCTCCCCAAGCTACCATGTTCCAAGTTCCTCCGAACACCCATTGGGACCGGTGCGGGTGGAAGAAATTCCTCATCGGCCTAGGACAACGCGCAAAGCTCCGGGAGGGCCCAGATTGGCCAAGATGGTAGTCGGAGATGTTGAAGTGGACAGCTCAAGTGGAGCTAGAAAATTCACGACAACAGCTCACTGGGATGCCCTTCGGGAAGAGGAAGCCCGAAAGAACTTCTCTTAATCCGGCTAGGTATATCCTGTTACTTTACTAATTCCTTTGACTAATATTTTCATTATAGTCCGATCCTTTACTTTTTCCTCCTTTTAGGTTCTTCTAAAAAACTCCGAAGCCAAGAATGCAATTATTACTCGTCCGGAGGAAGAACCGTATCACAATCAAGAGCGGTTGGTCGAACTTGAATCTCGGATCGCCGATCCGAAATCCAAAGAAATCGATCTATCGAAGAGGGAGGCCAACTTGATGAGCACCCACCGGTTGATGGAGGAACGCCGGCAAGAGATCATCAAGATCCGCAAAGAAATCCGAAGTAATTCTTTAATCTTATCTTCACATTTTGTATTTTCCTTCTTTTCTCTCGACCGGTCTTGTTTTTGTTCCAGCACTTGAAAATCTTGTTGCCGCCCATTAAAAGGCGGAAGAAACTCTTTCGGAGAAAACAGCTGCCCAAGAACAAGCTCTACTTGGAAGGTTCACAAATTGAAGAACAACAAGCAACTCGGATTGGAGAGTTGGAAGGCGAGCTCACCGCCAAGGACAATATCCTTGCGCGAGACCCTACGCTCCAACAAAATGCTGGAGGCTGACAATGCTCGTCCGAATGCTGAATTGGCTGAGGCTCGGAGGTTGTAAAGAAGGCGCGAGCGAGAGAAAGAAAGTGCCGTAAGGACAACCCATGAATCTGCCCAATTTGCGCTCAAAGCTAAGGAACAAGAAATTCAGCGTCTGCTGAAAATTGAAGCCAAGCTAAGGGAGTCAAATGTCAACATTAAAGGCAGATTCAGGGCCGCGAAGTCGGACACGGACGTAAGCTTCTTCTTTTTCTCCTTCATTGAGTAAATTCCATTTTGACACCTGGTCTATACTCGACAATTCTTTCTTTGTCCTTCTCCAGAACTTGCTGCAGGCATGGTGTAGACGCTCGAGTATCCGAATGGCGGTCGGTCCATCGACTAGAATGAAGTAGATCTCGAGACCGCTATCCGGGCTTTCCCGAGAAGGATCGAAGAGCATTCCAAGATGGTTGCCGCAGCAGGAGGAGGTCACATTGCCGCCATAATCCTGTCTTGGACTCCGATCGAAGACAGCGATTTCAACTTCATCAAGGATGGCACCCACCCGAATACTATCGAAGATCGGTTCAATGAGCTGAAGAATTCACTCATTGGTACCGTTTCGAACAAATAGGGGACGTTCCTCTTGATCCGACAGGTGTTCCTTTGAATGTGGCTGCGGCAGCCCTTGCTTTGGATCGGGACGCTCAAGATGCAGCAGCCGCTGATAGGAAGACGATATAAGATGATTTTGAAGATCTTGATGCTTGACTTGTTGTCGACTCCTTCGATTCTGAAGAGACAATTCATGACAAATTGGTGAAGACCCTAAGACCGGGGATACCGGCACTTCCAGCGATCCTGCCTCGTAGATGCTTGTCATAGGGCCAGCTCTCTTTTGTAACCAAACAATTTCATCATCGTGCTATTGTATTTTATCTTATTATCTTTTTTGATGATGATGAAGTTTTGATATCTTCTCCCTTTCCTTATGAATATTGGTTTCAAAATGTCACCATGTTATACCTTACTAACTAACTTCTTTATCCGAGCAATGATGGTTATTTCAACTCAAACTAACTATGAATAAATTCTGGCTCTAATCAGCACAGGTCACAATTCATAGCTGTAGCTTACTTTAACAAGATCATGTGACATAGAAAAAGAGCTAGCTTGTAAGGTTTGAGATTTCGCAATATCACGATCTGCTCTTAACACAGCAGCCTACCAATCAGTATTCATAAAGAAATCGCTAAAAATTTCCTTTCCTAAATATACCAGTCTTAAGCTGAAAATAGACCGCTCTCAACACAGCAGTCTCATCGACTAAATGACTGGTCTTATTATTCAGGAATAGCAAAATATCACGGATCGTTGTTAGCACAGCAGCCCTCGACTCGATAAGTTAATTCAAAATTAAAATATCGAGACACAAGAAGCGAACACATTCTCATTAGATATTAAAATTACTTTATTATAATATGAAGAAGTTTACAAGGAGTTCTTTTAAGTATAAAAAGGACGAAGCCGCTCAATATTCCAAGAATTTGGGATTTCTTCCTCCTACATGGTCATAAGCTTATAAGCCCCTGGTCCGGACACCGATTTAACAAGAAAAGGTCCTTCCCGGACCGGTGACAACTTATGCCTGTTCTTGTTGGACGGAATCTTCCAAAGAACCAAGTCTCCTACTTGGAATTCCCGCGTGTGCACATTGCAATCGTGATATCGACGCAACCCTTGGTGATATTTGGCCGCTTGAATCGGAGCTTGATCTCGTAATTCTTCTACAGCAATCAGCTCAACTCTGACGCTGGTATACTTCTCTTCATCGTAATATCGTACTCGAGCTGATACCATATTCACTTCCGTAGGTAACATGGCTTCGGATCCATATACTGCGAGAAAAAGGAGATTGCCCCGTAGCTGGACTAACATTAGTGCATGGTCCCCGCACCACCCAGGGCAATTCCTTAACCCACTTTCCTGCGTACGGCTTCATACGGTCAAAAATTATAGGTTTAAGACCGGTCAAGATCATTCCATTGGATCGCTGCACTTGCCCAATGCTCTGTGGATGTGATACCGACGCATATTGTATTTTAATTCCCAAACTATCAGCATAATCCTTGAAAAACTCTAAAGTGAATTGAGTCCCATTGTCGGTGATGATACTGTGCGGGACTCCAAAACGCACAAAGATATTCTGTAAGAATTTGATCGCCCGAGCAGTAGTCGTACTGGTAACGGCTTCAGCTTCAATCCACTTGGAGAACTTGTCTACTGCCACAAAAATGTGCGTGAATCCTCATGGCGCCCTTTTACAAGGTCCAACAATATCCAGCCCCCAAGTCCAAAAAGGCCAAGTCATCGGAATTATCCGCAACTCATGAGCCGGAGTATGTGGTTGTCGGGCAAAAAATTGACATCCCCGACAATTTTTAACCACCTTATGTGCATCATCCACAACCGTGGGCCAGTAGAATCCTTGTCCGAACACTTTCCCGACTAGTGTCTTTGAAGAAGCATGATTGCCACAAATTCCCTTATGCACGTCTTCAAGCAACCGAACGCCATCGGAGACCGATACACACTTCATCAAAATATTAATACCACGCTCGTACAGCTCTCCTTCAAGAATCAAGTAACTACGTGCTCGGACCTCCAGTCTTTGCTTCTCAACCTTGTCTTCCGGAGTTTTACCGGATCGTAAATACTCAAGATATGAGGTACGCCAATCAGAATCAATAACCATAACCTCAAGCGATCGAGTGTCTTTTTGTAGGATCGTCTCCTCAACCTTGTCCGTCAAGACCGCTTCCTCAGCCTTGTCCGTCAATACCGCTTCCTTAGCTTGATCCTTCAAGACCGCTTCGCCGCTATTTCTGAAATAGTAGCCTTGCACTCCACCTTTATGGATGGCTTATTCAGTACTTGAAGGAAAACACCAGGTGGAACCGCTTGTCTTGATGACCCCAATCCGGCTAACTCATCCGCAGAAGAATTGTTTCCGCGCAGTATATGAGAAAATGGTAGGCCATCGAGTTTGTCTTCAAGTTTCCCGACCTCTTGACGATAGGCAATCATATGATCATCATGAGCGTCCCATACCTTGTTAACTCGACAGATTACGAGCATCGAATCGCCGTATACGTCTAATCGCCCGACTCCCAATGAAACAGACTACGCGGAGTCCATGAAGCAGAGCTTCATATTCTGCAGTATTATTCGAGGCTCTGAAATGCATTTGTAACACATATCCGAGTGGCTCCTTCGTGGGGTAAGGAGGACGACCCCAGCCCCCGCGCTCGAAAGCTGCAGGGACCCATCAAAAAACATCTCCCAATATTCCAACGTCTAAATCCCCGTGGGACTTGTGTCTCCAACCACTCGGTAATGAAATCAGCAAAGGCCTGTCCTTTGATAGCTGTTCACGAAGAAAATGTAATCTCAAATTGCCCAAGTTCTATAGCCCACTTGGCAACTTGGCCAATCGCCTCTCGGTTTCGCACAATATCCCCAATGATAAACCCAGTCTTAACTTCAATGGGATGCGCTTGGAAATAGTGTTTCAGCTTTCGAGAGGTTATCACTACAGCATATATTAACTTCTAGTAATCGGGGATACCTCATTCGGGATTCCGTAAGGACTTCACTTACAAAATATACCGGATGTTGCACCAATTGCAGATGTCCTTCTTCCTTCCGGTCGACCGCCAATACCGTGCTGACCACATAAGTTGTTGCGGAGATATATAACTGAATGGTCCCATCGGGTTCGGAGGTACCAATATCGGAGGGTTGCTAAGGTATTCCTTGAGCTGGTCAAACGCGTCCTGCGCCTCGTCCGTCCATTCAAACTTATCTTGCTTCTTGAGCAACTTGAAGAACGGAACTCCCCGAACCCCCGGTCTTGAGATGAAACGGCTAAGCGTAGCCATGCTGCCCGTTAACTTCGAACGTCCTTCAAGCAACTCGGGGTTTCATGTTGATAGTTGTCTGAATCTTTTCTAGGTTAGCTTTGATGCCTCGCCACGACACCGGGTATCCCAGCAATTTTCCGGAGCGAACTCCAAACATGCACTTTCCCGGATTAAGCTTCATGGAAAAATTCCGCAGATTATCGAAGGTCTCTCGCCGAGTCGGAGAGAAGATCCTCGGTTTTCGAGATTTCACCACTATATCATCGACATAAGCTTTTGCGTTCCTTCCCAATTGCGAGTCCAGCCAGCGTTGTATGCTGCGCCGATACGTAGCTCCGGCATTTTTTAATCCAAATGGCATGGTTGTATAGCGAGTATGCTCCGAAGGGGTGATAACCGCAGTCTTTATTTGATCCTCCATTTTCAAAGGGATTTGATGGTACCCTGAATAAGCATCGAGGAAACAAAGACGCTCGTAGCCGGCGGTCGAATCAATGACTTGGTCAATTCGAGGCAGCGCGAAAGGGTCTTTGGGACAAGCTTTGTTGAGATCAGTATACTCGACGCACATTCTTAATTCTTTAGTATTCTTTTTTGGTACAAGGACTGGATTGGCAAGCCAACCTGGATGATACACCTCCCCAATGAACTTAGCTGCTAACAATGTAGTTAACTCCTTCTTAATGGCCTCCTTGCGGTCTTGAGCAAACCTCCGGAGCTTACGCTTAGCGGCTTCGCATCGGGACGCACTAACGGTGCGTGCTCAATCTTCTCCCTAGGAACACCCGAGCATGTCGGAAGGCTGCCATGCAAAGATATCCCTATTTTCCTGGAGGAAAAGAATGAGCGCGCTTTCCTATTTGTCCCCAAATATAGTCCCTATATGGGTGACCTTGGAGGGGTTTGACTCATCAAGTCGAATAGTCTTGGAAACAATCGCATCGGTCTTCGGCTTCTCCTTTGAAATCTTCTTGGCTGGAACTTCATCTTCCAACCTTGCCTGTACTTCTAGAGTTTCAGCTGCTTCTCCGATTTCTCGCCGTGCGTCCTCCGAATTGACCCGAGAGGCCGGTTCGGTGCTATGTACTTCACATGCGTAATTTGGGATAGCCATAAACTTCATCGGACCGGAACGATAAGACCCCATTTGGTCCTGGCATCTTCGAGCATCAAATGCTGGTAATTTGGGATAGCCATAAACTTCGCCGAGCCGGTCTTCCAAGTATCGCGTGGTATGCTTAGTCAATGTCGGCTAACTGGAAGATGATATCCTCCTTCATGTAGTTCTTCTTCGTCCCAAAAGTCACCGGCGAGGAAATCTGCCCCAAAGGATAGCTATTTCGACCGGGTATTATACCATGAAATGGTGAAACACTGCTATCCGGGTCAGCTACGGAGAGGCCAAGCTGCGGCAGAGTTTTAGCAAAAAGGATATCCAAGCAACTTCCCCCATCAATGAAAGTTCTCTTCAATCGTACCTTCCGAACAATGGGAGCCGGAATGAGTGGGTATCTACTAGCTTTTGGAAGTACTTCGGGATGATCAGCCTCGCTGAACATGATCGGCACCTCGGACAACCGTAGATATTCGGGGGTAGCGGGAGCAATGGCGTTGACCTCTCCGAGCGCCGGCTTCTGCTCGCTTCGACTCGTACGCATCAAGGCCTCCATGGATGAAGTTCACCTCCCTTGCTGGCTCCTGGAAGCCTTCGTCATCTTCATTATTGTCACGCTCTTTATCCTTGCCTTTGTCTTCTCTCCGGTTCCGGTGTCCGGACTAGGGTGCTACCTTTAAAGCGAATTGAGCAAACGGCCTTAGCAGGAAGCACTCTTTTGCTTTATGATTTCTATTATGAATCATGCAAGGGCCCTCCGAAGCGTTTCGAACGAAAGTCGTTCTCTCGGACCTCTCTTAGGATGTGCCGGCTGATCACCTCCATGAGGCCGGTCGAGAGCTGCAACAAGGTGGTCAACCTTGCGCTTGTTGTTATTCTTGGTTCCGGACAGAGTTGCCTTGGTCGTGCTTCGGCTCCTTCCCTTTGTTCCCGCGCAAATTGACCACGTTTGGTTCTCCAACAGACATAGTCATCTGCTATCTTGAAGCACTCGACGCCGTCATGGTAAGGTTCCGATTACGCCTTCCAATCTTGTGAACTAATGCTTCACTCCGCACACCGGCTTGAAACGCCGCAATTACCTGCTGATCGGGAACATTGGGGATTAAGGCCTTCTTGTTGCAAAAACGCCCGATCAACTCCGTGAGGGTCTCGTCGGGCTTCGCTTCAGCTTGTTGAGGTCGAAGTAGTTCCCTGGTTTCTCACAAGTCGCTTGAAAATTCTACACGAACTTTTTGGTGAGCTCGCCCCAAGAAGAGATAGATCTCTCGGGTAAGGATTGCAACCACAAGCGTCCAACCTGCTCCATGCACATGGGGAGGTCGTTGGCTAGCACAAAAGTATCCTCTCCTGCAGATCGGATGGCGGTAGTATACATGCGAAGCCACTCGGCAGGAGGCGCTTTGCCATCATACTTGTCGATGGCCCCGGGCTTAAATCCCTTGGGGTATTTGCAAATGCGTAAATCTCGCGTGAAGGCAGGGATCACGGAGTACTCATCGTCTTCTAGAACGGTCCGGACTGGTGAAGGAGATCGCCGACAAGGGTAATGCCGGTGAGTTACGATCCCTGTCATCATCGGAGTAGTCATAGTAGCGATCGTCTTGATATCTATCTCCTGAACCATCCCGGCGGTTGTTGTTCACTTGCTCTGCAGGCTGTGTAGGAGGAGGCGGAGGCGGAGGTGCCGCTTGACGATCGTTGTCACCTCGTCGGGGCTCCCCGTCCCTGTCTCTGTTGTCTCGTCCTCTTCGATCTCCGGTATCACGCCGATCGTATCTTCTTGACCGGTCATCACGATGAGCATGTCGATTGCCGTGCCCTTTATGATCATTGCACGGAGGATTTCCGCCGGGGCGGCGCGAAGCAGCCGGTCCACGCCTTGCCGAATTAGTTACATGTGGGCGAGGTGGGGCAAGATCCCGCGGACGATCACCAACATGACCGATCCGTCGCCGCTCATCATCTTCTTGTTTCCTGCGCTCCTTCGTCCTCTCTACATCGCGATCGATAAGCACATTACGAGCATCACGATTGCCATTGAGCGGTACACGTAAATCTTGGTCCGGAGCTCGTTCATGTTCGTCCGCGATCGGAGTGTGTCGAGGCCCAAGCCTTCCGCCGGAAGAAGCTCCTTCGGACCGGGCTCTTGCTGGTCGCTCCGAGCGAGAACGCGAGCGACCGGAAGATTCAGCTCTGTCATGGACGAGTTGATTTGTTTGTAGAGCAGCCGCATCTACCAAATTCAAAGCGAGTTGTAGCCCTAGCGTCGCGTTAAAGACTTCCTCCGGTATTTTCTCGAGAATTTGCTTTACCCCCACAATGTTGTGGACCGGTGACGTGAAGACTCGGGCGCCATTTAATTCGACCTCCATGGAGCTCAAATCCAACGATCTCCTCGAAGAGCGATGGCGCCTTCCGCTGCGGCACCCATGTCGACTGTTATATCCTGGGGATGTGTCTTCCCGGTCTCCGAGCTGCTCCGGCAATGGAGCGAGTAGGCTGGCGTAGCGATCGCAGGAACACTTCCTCCCGCCCGACTAGTGGCAGCGGCGTTTGCGCGATGATTCGTGGCTGAAGGTTGCGGAGGTGGATTATCTCCATCCGCTTTGTTTGTTTCGCGCCGGCGGCGGTTAGCTTCGTCTTCTGCCATCCTAGCTTCTTCGGCGGCGGCTTCCTCGGGAGTGAGTTCTTGAAGAACTGGACCTGCCATGAACACTTGCAACAGGGCTGGAGATCCTTCCTCGAAGTCGTTATCAAGCTCGTGAGAGCAGCTTATCGTCGCAGACCGGGTACTAGTCCGAGGCGTGAGCGGTCCGAAGATTCGCGCTAAAGCTGCGTCGGATCCGCAAGGTTTCAAGCAAGAGGTGTCGACCGTGGCAGGTGATCGCGCTTCGAAGCTGCGGCCTGGCTACGAGATGGATTCGTCGGATGTAAACTTTCCGGCGGAATCAGCTTCAAAGTCGAGGGACCCGAAGCGGATCTTGAAGCCGGGCGCGAAGTCGACGTCGAGTGAAGAGGCCATCAAACTCACTGAAAACTCGCCAGGACCCCTACATGGCGCGCCAAATGTCGAGTATTAAACTCGGCACTAGAACTACCCGGTCCCTTACGAGCGTGGAATTCGATGGTGCAACACACGGAACACACAAGAACACACGATTTTAGACAGGTTCAGGCCTCTCGATGGAGAGTAATACCCTACGTCCTGTGTGTTATGTATTGCCTTTAGCGGATTGCTAATTGCAAGATCTCGAGAGAGTTTTCGGGGGTCCCTGCTCCGCCTTATATATCCGGGGAGCTAGGGTTACATGCGGAGTCCTAGTCGATTACACGGATTACATATATGGGAACTCTATCTCTAGCTTTCCTTATTGATTCAGAGTCCTAATAGACTACAAATTGCTCCTTTACTTGTTTCTCAAGTTATCATACGTCGGTCTTGATACCCGCCTTATCTCCATACCGGTATATGAAATCGTCTGTTATTCCAGACTGGTTAGGAACCAGTCTGTTGGCTATCTCTGCCAGCTTTATCTTCATTGATTTGTTACCGTGTCTTTGCGTATCCATTCCTTTATCATCTGTATACCCATAAGGCAAGTATACGACACAACGAGCTCTTCACACAAGACCTAATACGACTTAGGATTGACAGATTAAACAGGTTCTGAAAATTCGACAACTACTCCTGTTTTTGGGCAGAACTAAATTTTTGGCTTGTTGCGAAAGTTGTAGATAATTTCTAAATCTTTCCAACGCATCCTAGAACAGCTCAATCCGACTTGTCGTTTGAGAGATATGCTCAATCTTCGACAGCGACAGAGACGGAGCACATTCAAATCCAGAAACAGCTCTCTGTAATGGCCATTTCTAGCCACGTTCCAGATTTTTGCAAGACGTGAGCCTAGGAGATTATTGCAGTGCACATTACGAGCTTTCCAGAAAGTACTTATTTGCCCTATTTGGTTGAGTAGAGACAGTTAAGCTCATTTTTGTGAAACTCAACAAACCTGCCACGTTTTTGTGTCCGGTTTTGAAACTTTTGTGAGAATTGAGCTATGTGATCCATTTTTCATGATTGTTTCATTTAAGTGAGTTCACATGCATATCGTTGACATGATGCAATGATATGCAAGTATGATGAATGCTCAATATGTCGTATCCGTACGTCCTCACGAAATAGAAGACCACGCCCGCCGATATGAATATCGGACAAGCGCCTCGGTGGCACACACACCTCTCACACGATACTACACGAACTAAAGCGTTGTTAGGTACCTGCATGTGTTGACGCCGGTTTTTGACCAAGGGACCCATTGTCAGCGACTATAGGTCAAAAGAGGGCCGGTGGGCGAGAAGGCCGACGGCCGCTTGGGCGAGTAAAGGCGCGTCCCTCCCGGGAATCGTGCGCGGACGCCAACGGAAGAGCATAATATTGATGGGCCTGGCCCGCGTTGTAAAATTAGAAATAATAGTTTAATTTTGGAAAAAAGATCCTAGTCGGTTAGGAAATCGGCCCGAAGAGGGTCCGAGGAGGATTCTTCGTGCCGAGTATAAATTTGTACTCGGGTGTAACCTCGTAAACTCGATTCACATCCAATACAACTTTCGGCGCATCGCCAAACCCTAATTTTCTGTCAAGTCTTTACTATTTTCGCGCGGGATCTTCGGGGCTCCGGTCGACAACAAGTTGGCTTGACAAGGTAATTATGTTGTCTAATTCTCGGTGCATTGTTCGTAATTAGATGGCTCAATTGCTAGTTATCCGGCGACCAGATCTGTTTTTCGACCGTCGTAGTGAATATCGGCCGGGATGAGTCAAGTCGACCTGGTCCGGGCTCGTGGTGGAGGTAGTTTGACTTGTCCTGCCTCCCCGTCCCAGCCTTTGCTCACAACGCCGATTGGCTCGGATCTGGTCGTTCGAGTCACGGTAGCCGCTATGAGATTTCTTTTACATCTTAGCCGATTCGATCGCGCAGATTCAGTTGACGTGTCCTGTGTTTGCCTTTGCGATAGTTGACTTGTCCTAGGCGCATGCAGCCGATCGGATAGGATGTAGATGTACTTTCATAGTTAAGGCGTTTATGATTGTGCTTGTCCTGAATCGGCCGGCGTGCGCGGCCGTTAGACCTGGTCCGATCGTGTGCCATCGATTGACTTGTCCTGTTGGAGCGATTGGTCGATTCGGGATCTGTGTGGTTGTATTTGTCTTACTTGTTCTTTCGGAGTGTTTAGCCGATTGCTTATCACGTTCATTAGCTGTTTTATGTTCAATTAGCTAAATCTGTTGAAGCTGCCTTTGGACCCGAGTTATTAGTACGATTTCATTGATCATCGTTATACATCTAGATATTATCTAATAACTCATTGTTATAATCGATGGCAGAATCGGCCGGATGCCTGATCGGCCGATTTACTGCTTCGATTGATGATTAAACCATCTTCTTGCTATCAAATTAATTACATCCCATTAATAATTACCTTGCTTACATTTTATTCGATAATGCATCCCTGCAAAGTCTTAATGATTTGATCGCTTACCGACGAAATCGGCTGCTAGCCATCGATCGCATGTTATAGCGTCGGCCGATTTCAGTATCGTTTGTATCACGGTTCGTTTGCCTGGCATTTAATACATAAATGGATGAGCCGTGTTGCTCCCTGTCGATGGCCGATTTTGTCTATCTTACGTCGGAATCGGCACGCGCTGCACATCGGCCTATCGGGGCCGATGACCCGGAATTTTACACTTTTTATTGTCTTTGTTGGTTTGCAGGAAAACCATCCGGCACGCACCAGCGCACACAAGAATCGGCGAGCTGAGCCGGTCCGTTGGGAGCACAGGGCCCTGCGTCGGCCGGGGTTTCGGTGAACTCTCCGGACAACGGTGTGTTAGCAACTTTTGACGTCAACACACTTTTTGGCACGCCCGAGTGGGACGAAGCAACCAGGATCAAGATGTCGTACATGCAGGCTGTCGGGGAGGACGGAACACCAATGGTCGATGCTGAAAATCGACCGATTTTTGTTCCGGTTCCTCTTAGGACGGATGGCAAAGGGCATGGAGAAGTTTCGATGACAACGAGGTTTCGGCCCGGGGGAAGATGACGACGGAACAAAAGCTGCAGTACCAAGAATACCTGGCCGAAGCAATGAAAAAGTACTTTCAAGCCCCGAAAGTGACACGTGGCGAGTGGCCACAAAAGGAGACATCCCTCGGATTCTCGCATCCGGAAGAACTAGACCAAATCAAAGCCCGAGATCGCCGGATGCCAACCAACTCGATGATATGGTCAACTCGTCCGTTCATCGGGCCCTAATCAATCAATCGGGCGTGTTGACCAACACCATCGGGAATTTGATCAAGGACACGGTTGATGGCAGATCGTTCACTCGAAGGATATTCCGGACCTGCGTACACTCAGCCTTTTGGCACTCTTGTACGACCAATTCAGGGAGTCGGCCTCCTGAATACCACACCGCCGACAGGGTTTCAGCCTCGTACGGCATGCCACCTCACCTATGGCCTGGCAAGGACAATGCAAATGCAAGTACCAGTACGACCCAGCCAGTGCAAAGAGGATGACAGTGGCCCCAAGAAGTCGGTAACGGAGGAGGGCGACAAACAAGATGTACAACGACCGACTTCCGAATTAGGGGCAGCGACCAATGTGGCAGCGGTCCCGCAGGTGGCACAGACAGCCCAATTTCTTCTACGTACCAAATACCGGCCCGAGTAGAATTGAGAACTCACCCACTATAGTACGGCCGATATCTATTATTCCACAGCCAACCGCATCGGCTGGGGGACAGGGATTCATGATCGGACGGCCGATCCAATCGGCCATGAATTATGGAATCGCTCCGCTCTCGTTCCCGCTACCGGCACTCGGGATTTCTAGAAACGGCCGGTTGATACACCCGACCGGGGGCAGCCCAACACAGCTTATATGACGGGGACCGGATCGGCGATCGCTGAACCCAATGATATGAATAGCCTCATGACTAAGATCGCCGATATGATGAAAGGTCGGTTCGATTTGAAGCCTAAGTAGAAAAGTGCATTGTATCGGCGACCTTACCCCGATCGGATGGATTCCGTGGCTTTACCCAATAAGTATAAAATTCCTGAGTTTTCCAAGTTTTCCGGGCAAGATAACACATCAACTATGGAGCACATCAGCCGGTATGACGCACAGCTTGGTGAGGCGTCTACTCGAGGAGGCTTTGCGGGTTCGGCTATTCCCACTCGTCATTGTCCGGATCGGCCTTTTCATGGTTTGCTTCGCTGCCACCTGGTTCTATTCGTAGTTGGGCCGATCTCGGAGAAAAGGTTTCACTCGTACTTCTTCACGGGCATTACCGAGCTTAGTTTGTCCGATTTAATGGCAATGAAACAGAAAACTGGGAATCGGTGGCTGATTATATACAGAGGTTCGAGACTCCGAGGGGACGATGCTACAATCCGAACCCGACAGAGCAACAGCTTGGCCGAAATCGCTTATGCGGGGCTATTTTCCAACATTAAAGAAAAGTTTACCCCACATGAGTTTGATGGGCTGGCACAGCTGACCCGCAGGCGATCGGCCAGGAAGAGAATCTCCAGCTCACCAGGAATCGGCGGTATCGGGTGACTTATGCTGATTTCGACGGTGAGGAAGATGAAGAGGGAATTAATGCAGTTGAGTGGACTAATAACAAACGGTCGATATTTTCTCCGCATGTCAATCCTAAGGAGAAGAAATATGATTTTGATTTATCTAAGGCCGACGAAATATTTGATCACTGCTGCGGGAAAAGAAAATCCAGCTTTCCCCTCATCACAAAATTCCTACGCCGAGGAATTGAAGAAAATGGCTAAGTGGTGCAAGTGGCATGGAAATTCGCATCATAACACCGTTGATTGTTATGCTATGAGAGATGAAATCCGAGAGGGCAGTTGACAGTGGGATATTGCGAGCAGCCGATGTAAAGAAGAAGATGAAAGTTGATGGGCACCCTTTCCCGGCTAATACGATGTACATCAACACCATCGGCGGTGGATCGGCTGGTTTCATACGCCGATATGAGAGGAAGAGGGAGAGGGAAGAAAGAGCCCGGGTGGCACGTGAACAGGAATCTATCGACCAAAGTCAGCGAGCATGGACAAGACGTGATCCGCCGAGAAGATTTTGACCCACACCGGGCTTGTCCTTTCTTTCGCATCTGCTGGGACCAAAACATGAAGCTTCCATCTATCGAGAACTGCCCGAGTGCATTGGCCGAAAAGAGTATCGTGATGGCGGGTCATCAAGTTACCGAGGACGGCCGATTAGTCGCAACTACGAATCGCAACAATCGGCCCCCGTAAGAGCGATCGGCTATGATCACGGCTATGATGAACGGAGATACGTAGTGCCAAAGATAACCTCCGTTCACGATCGGCCGGGGCCAATCAACGATGAAGAAGAGTTTGATCACCGAGTACCATGAAGATTCGAGAGGCGATCAAACCAAGAACGAAAACAGTGGTGCCCCGGTGGTTTGCTCAAGCAAAACCCGTAAGAGGAGGCTCCAAAGAATGCGCCGTCGAGAAATCAAGGGTGGACGATATTACAGAGATGACCAAGATGATGAGTCCAAGCCCAAGAAGGAATGGAGGCCGAAAGTGCGGTCTCAAGTGGTCCGGCTGAAGCCGCGGTGAATATGATATCCATGATGCCCAGGATTGTCTGGATCGGCCGATGAAAATTCGACTGAAGAAGAACCAGTTGGGGAGACTTCGGAGATTCCGTGGACGCCGGAATCGGCGGTATTTGATAAGCCGATCAACTCGATCATTTGCATCTCAAGGCATTGTACATTAGCGGCTACGTCAATGGGTCACCAATGAGGAAAATGTTGGTCGACGGAGGGGCAGCGGTCAATGTCATGCCGATTACTACATACCGCAAGCTCGGGAAGACACCGGAAGAAATGATGAGGGCTAATCCGACGCTCAAGGATTACAGCGGGAGAAGTCAAGATGTGCGTGGGGCCGCAATAATGGAGATCACTGTGGGCAGCAAAACCATACCCGCCACATTTTTCATCATCGACGGGAAAGGTGCATACACAACTTTGTTGGGGAGAGATTGGATTCATGCCAACCGTTGCATCCCATCAACCATGCACCAGTGCTTGATTCAATGGGTCGGCAACAAGGTCGAAATCGTGCGGGTCGATAAGTCTCGTAACCATCGCGACCGCCGATTTCGAGTTTGCTCGGTCCGGAGAGCCTCGCCTTGTTTCTCGGGCACATATTGGGATGCGGAAGCCGTAAACATCACCGACGACGAAATTGTTGTGACCGGGGGTCGGGTACCCCCGGCTGCTCCGATGGGCCCCACAGGAGAATTGACGGACAATCGGCCGATTAACACGCACGCTGGAGATATGATGAATCGGCCGATTAACGAACCGGAAGACAGAAAATTAGGCCACGGTTTTGTGTCGGCCGACGAGTTAGAAGAAGTAGATATAGGGGATGGAGACAAGCCTCGGCCGACATATATTAGCAAGAAATTGTGTAAAGAAGTAAGAGATGAATTAGTGGCCTTGTTGAAAGAATATAAAGATTGTTTTGCTTGGGATTATAGCGAGATGCCCGGACTCGACCCGATCGATCGTTGAACATCGGTTGCCCACCAAGCCCGGATATCGGCCATATAAGCGTGGGGCTCGGAAAATTGACCCTAGCTATTATGAAGCCGTCAAAGAAGAGATTATCGGATTATATGAGGCCGGCTTCATTAGGCCATGCCGATATGCGAGTGGGTTTCCAGTATTGTGCCGGTGGAAAAGAAAAATGGAAAGATGCGGGTCTGCATTGACTTCAGAAATTTGAATAAGGCGACTCCGAAAGATGAGTACCCAATGCCAAACGCCGATTTGTTAGTTGATGCAGCCGCTGGCAACAAAATTTTGAGCTTTATGGATGGAAATGCTGGGTACAATCAGATTTTTATGGCCGAAGAAGATATATCGAAGACGAGCGTTCGGATGCCCGGAGCGTTGGGACTATATGAGTGGGTTGTCATGACCTTCGGCCTAAAAATGCCGGTGCCACATATCGGAGAGCCATGAATTTTATATATCACGATTTGATCGGCCGATTGGTTGAAATTTATATTGATGATGTCATGGTGAAGTCAAAATCGGTTGGAAGTCATGTGGCTGATCTCGGAGAAGTGTTGAAGAGAACAAGACAATACGGCCTCGAAGATGAACCCGCTCAAGTGTGCGTTTGGTGTCTCGACTGGACAATTTCTGGGGTTTATTGTGCATGAAAAGGGAATTGAAGTCGGCCCTAAGAGTATTGATTCTATCGGAAAGTCGGAACCGTCGACGAACAAGACAAAGCTCCAGTCCCCGGTCGGCAAGATTAATTTTATTAGGCGATTTATCTCAAACTTGTCCGGTCAACTTGATGTATTTACGCCATTATTAAAACTCAAGGCCAATCAAGAGTTTCGGTGGGAGCCGATCCATCAACGGGCTTTAGAAGATATCAAGAAATATTTGGTGTCCCCACCGATGATGGTTCCGCCAAAGTCGGGCATACCCTTTAAGTTATATTTATCGGCCGATGATAGCTGCATCGGCTCGGCGTTAACTCAAGAACGAGGAGGGAAAAGAGCGGGTCATATTTTATCTCAGCCGCAAATTAGTTGATGCGAAACGCGGTATCCGGAGGTGGAAAGGTTATGTCTCTCGTCTATATTTTTCATGCACAAAACTAAGGCATTATCTCGTTAGCCGAGGAGTGTACTCGTGGTTTGCCAGTGCCGATGTCGTAAAATATATGTTATCGGCCCCGGTCCCCAAAGGCCGGTTAGGCAAATGGATGTTGGCAATTGCGGAGTTTGATCTAGGATACGAATCGACCAAAGCAGTGAAAGCACAAGTATTGGCTGATTTGATAGTGCAACACGGTGAACACTCGGCCGGATACGTTGAACCGGTGCCATGGACGGTATTCTTTGATGGTTCAATTTGCAAGGAAGGAAGTGGAATCGGCTTGGTTGTTGTGTCGCCTCGGGGGCAATACGTGGATACTCTATTACAGTAGAGGCGCACACCAACAACCAAGTCGAATACGAGGCAGTATTAAGAGGACTGGAATTACTCATCGATGCCGGGGCTGATTTTGTGGAAATTTTCGGCGATTCCTTGTTGGTTGTGAGTCAGCTGGCCGGTGAGTATGAGTGTAAAGATGAAATATTGTTGCAATATCATAAAAAGTGCCGAAGTTAATGAAAAGATTCAAGTGTGTTAAAGTCAGCCATATACCAAGAGAGCAGAACTTCGAAGCAAATAACTTGGCTCAACTAGCATCCGGATATCGGCTCGCCGAAAACAGCTTGGAAATAGCTGATATTGAAGAAGCCAATTGGCGTACGGAAATTCGAAGTTTTTTGAGCAATCCATCCCAACCTACAGATAAGAAGATAAGATATAAAGCCTTGAAATATGTTCTGTTGGATGATCAATTATTTTTCAAGACAATTGATGGGGTGCTTCTCAAGTGTATTGACGACACCGAGGCCAAAGTGGTAATGAGCGAAGTACATGATGGGATTTGCGGAACACATCAATCGGCCCATAAAATGAAGTGGCTGCTAAGGCGAGCTGGTTATTACTGGCCGACAATGTTGGCCGATTGTTTCAAATATTATAAAAGTTGCCAAGATTGCCGAAATTCGGGCCTATACGGAGGGCGCCGCATCGACTATGAATCCAAGTGATCAAACCTTGGCCGTTTAGAGGTCGGGCCATGGATATGATCGGCCGGATAAATCCAAGCATCAAGCAAAGGACATCAATACATATTGGTAGCTACAGATTACTTCACGAAGTGGGTTGAAGCGGCACCCTATCGCAAAGTTTCGACGGCCGACGTGATAACGTTTGTTAAAGAGCATATCATTTATAGATTTGGGATTCCGTAAACAATCACGACAGATCAAGGATCAGTATTCACGTCGGACGAATTTCAATCTTTTGTCTGAAGAGATGGGGATTAAGTTGATTAATTCGTCGCCGTATTATGCCCAAGCTAATGGCCAAGCTGAAGCGGCAAATAAGAGTCTGATCAAGTTGATCAAGCGGAAAATACAAGAGTATCCTCGTAAGTGGCACATGAAATTGATGGACGCTTTGTGGGCTTATCGTATGTCACGGCATGGGGCCATGCAAGTCGCTGCCGTATCAGCTTGTATATGGGCACGAGCCGCATCGCCATGGGAGACAACTATCGGCTCCGGAAGGATTGAATTGCAACAAAAGCTATCGGCCGATCAAGTACCACGGATTGATGATGGATGAATTAGAAGATGTAGTACAAAATCGGCTGGATGCATTGGAAAAGATAGAGCAGAATAAGGCGAGGGTCGCCCGCCATTATGATAAGAAGGTTGTGCAGAAACAGTTTAAAGAGGGCGATTTGGTCCGGAAGCTTAGGATGCCGATCGGCGTGAAGGACAATCGGTTTGGTAAATGGTCGCCTAATTGGGAAGGACCTTATTTGATTAGCCGATCGGCACCGGGTAATGCATATATTTTGAAAGAGTTAGCAGGGGAAGAATTTGGCCGAGCACTTAATGGGAAGTATTTGAAGCAAGTATTACCCTAGTATTTGGATTAACTCATAGTGTTCGGCCTAAAGAGACCGCAGCCGATATCGGTATGCATCGCCTTGAGATGGCCGATATTAAAAGTATCGCCCTTAGCCAAAAAATATGAAAGTAAAACGCAGACAAATCAGCCGATGTTTTAAACATCGTCTTCGGATGGCCGATATCATTGTATATCGCCCTTAGTGCAAAAATATTTACAACCAGATTTTGTTCAAAGTCCTATTACACCTAAGCATGATCGACGGCCTTAGCACGGGACAAGAAGTCTTGGACGACAGATCTTGCACGGGCCAGCATGGAGTCAAGTTTGGCCATGACCAACAGGTCGTCTTCAACGGGGCCGACATCGGCATGCGCCGCGGCAACCATCTTGTCGGCCGCTTGGATTGCCTCGTCCGTCGCCTTCCGTTGAGCCGCCACATCAACCGACAGCTTGTGCAATGGTGGCTTCCAAGGCCGCCGCCTCCTTCTCCTTGAGAGCCGGCGATGCTCTCAAATCGGCAATCTCCTTGTTGATTACCTGCAGTTCATCCCGCCGATTTGAGAGTTGCTCTTGCATCTCTTGGGTCTTGCGGGCCTCCTCCTCGGAACGCTTGATGGAGTTCTCGGCGAGTAACGCAGCTTGCTCGTTGCTCCGCGTGGCGAGCCGTACGCTGCCGGGCACGGATGAAGTCCATTTGCCGACACTCCATGTATGCCACACGATGCGAGCATCGCACACATCGTCCGGGAGCTCGGTCCGGACCTCCAAGTACCGGGCCCGTATGGGGTGGGCGTCGGCCACCAAGCGATCAACCGAAGAAGCCTCAAGCATGCGCGCGATTTCGGTCATAGTGATGAAACCAGAGGTAGATACCAAAATCGGCGCGAGACGAGGGAAGCCGAGCGCACGAAATACCAAGAGAAATAAAGATGAAGCTAATGATTAGCGGCGAATCAAGGAAGAAATAGTAAAAAAAAAAAAAAAAAAACAGACTGCGAAGCATCAATGCGAAGCGGCCGGACGTCCATCGGCTGTGCCATTGAACCCACGGGTTCGTATGTTTCAAGCAGTTCTCGGCCGGCCGATCCACCGTCACTCGGCGACATCTTCGGAGGTGGCATCGGGCGACGCTCGCCGGCTGGCTCATCGCAGCGAGTGCCTTCGGAGAAGCCGCGGGCGGCTCCGGCCGCCCGATTCTTCGTCGGCAGCGGTGCCTTTGGGAGGAGCCGTGGGCGACACGGGGCCAGCTTGTTCGGCTTCGGCGGCGGCCTCGGGAGACGCGAGGCCGATCCGAGTGAGTTGGGCTCTCCGTAGGGTTCGGATCGGCCCGGCTTGGTACAACTTCGGACTCCGGAGCTGTTTGAGTCGGCCTTTCGAGCGTCGGCGTCTTGGCCCGTGGAGGAGTCGGCGAACGGATCGGCCTATCGGGCGTTGGCGTCCGGGCCCGAGGAAGAGGGACCGCCGATTCCTGCTAAGAACTCATAGTTAGATGGCATGTTAAGTGAAAAGGAATCGGCGATCATGCAATAACAACCCGACGCGACGGAGACGGTTCACCGTAGTAATCCGGGTCGGACGGGCACACAGGCCGCTTTAGCGGCGCGCGGTATCGCTTCGGGCCCGAGTCGACCCCGCAGCTGGCACATTTGCCTTCCTCTTTTGAGGGCGGCTGTTTTAGTTTTGGCCTTGCGGGCAGCTGGCGCCCTCGACTCATCGCCGCAAATGCTTGAGCAGGAGTGCGGTCGGTGAAGCCGATATTCGGAACAATTGGGCTCGGCATTAAATATGCAATCGGCCGGCCACCGATGCTCGGGTCGGCGGCTCCTCCGAGTCCGATCGAAAGAGAATATACAAGGGTGAGCATTTGGAGTGGCCGATTTCATTTACAAAATCGGCCTTACAAAAATAAATCGGCTACATGTACCTCGGCGAAAGGTTCTCTCAGGACTAGGCCGGAGAAGAAAGAAGCGGTGTTCCGGCTGCGGAGGTGCCGGTTCCACTCGCCCCACCAACGGTCAAAAAGGCGAGTACTCCGGGCGCCGGGGAAAATCCGGCCAAGTCGCCGGTGACGACATCGGCGGTGCGGCCGACGAGCCAATTCCACCGAATGGCGTTGTCGACGAGCAGCCCGCGCCTTTATCCGCCCCACATAGAAGAGGCCGGGGGCAACCGGCCGAAGCCGAGTTGGCGGGCCGCCACCGACGGGTGGTAGAATTCATAGGAGCGAAGGCCTTGCTCCCAGCAATAAGTCCCGTCGGCAGCAGACGGGGCGGAGGCAGGTGGTGAAGATCTTGACCGCCTCCCCGTCCGCCGTTGGGAAAGTTGGGTCGATCGGAAAAGGAGTGTCATACCCCTTCTCGAAGAAATCGATGTACGGGTACCAATCCGTACTTTCGTTGTTGAGGCCCTTGTAGAGGGCGGCGAACCAATACGCCAGGTTGTCATCCGACATAGCCGCCCCTGGTGCCATGGATAACGCTTCCCGAAAGAGATGCACCGGCTGAATCGGGCGTGGCCGATTCGGCGTAGTTGCCGGGGAAGGTGAGCGCACCGAGGTCCGGATCGATGGCCTTGGTGGTATGAAGGGACAACCACATTTGAATAAACCACCAAGGGCCACCCGGGTTCTTGATCGATCGGCCGGAGCGCAACTCCACCGAAACCCGGTGAAGAAGGAGGTACGCCGACCCCGGAAGATACTTGCCCATGGGAAGGGCATGGCTGTCGGCCAGTACATCGGCCATCGGCAGAAAATTGTTTGTGGGGCTCACGCCGACCCCACAAAAGAAGAAATGGTCGAGCCACATGTTGAGGAAGGCGACATGTTCGCGGCGATCGACCGTGCCGTGCCCCTTGTTGTAAGTCCGAATATAGCCCTTCCAGCCCCTGGTGTCTTTAGGGTTGATCCGGTGGGAGGACTTAATGCGGACAAGCATCCGGAGTGGCCTCCGCCGTGATGTTCGAGATCGGCCAACATGATCGTATCCAATAAGGTCATGGTAGCCGGGCCGTGGCCAAACATAAAGCGAGTTCGGGGCATCCGACCGGAGATAGCAAGCGGCCGCCAGCAATGGTTCATTCTTATGATGATCGGCCGGAGAAAGCTTGATGGCATGGGCGATGCCGATGTCGGCCCGACCTTGCGGATGGACGGCCGACACCCGGTTATACCAATCACGCCATCCTCGCAACGGGGGTCGGCCATGACCGAAAGCTGTTGGCCCACTCGGCCGATAATGGGGACTCGTTGCCGAAACGGAACCCGGTTCGTTTCAAGCACGAGATGAGGTCCGTGGGGTCGGGATCGCCCATAGGACCCAAGAAGAAATGGGTCGGGATGTTGGACGGAATAGCGACTTGGTTCCGGATCTCCTAAAAACAAAAAAAAATAGGGCTAAAATGAGAAGCGGAACGGGAAGAAGATAAATTGTGAAAATGAACAAGAACAAGAACACGAAGAAAAATTGCAAAAAGTAGGAAAGAAGGATGCCCGAATGTACATTACCTCCGGAACGGCGTTGGTGGTGGCGACGACGCGGCCGGCGGCGGCAGCTGCAGCAGCAGCAGCAATGAGCAGGATTCATGGTCGCCGGAGAAGAAAAACGGCGACGGCGCGGTGAGAAGTTGAAAAGGCTCGAGGAGGAAAAGGTCGCTGGAATGGAGGAAGATGAAGGCCAAGGAGAGGAAACAGATGGGAAATAACCGGGGTGGCCCCGGGTTTTATGGAGAAGTGACGGGCAGTAAAACCGGCGCAATAAAAGAGAATAGATCGGTCCGACGCATGCGTTGCATACCCCGGACCGGGGGACATGTGTTGATGCCGGTTTTTGACCAAGGGACCCATTGTCGGCGACTATAGGTCAAAAGAGGGCCGGTGGGCGGAAGGCCGACGGCCGCTTGGGCGAGTAAAGGCGCGTCCCTCCCGGGAATCGTGCACGGACGCCAACGAAGAGCATAATATTGATGGGCCCGGCCCGCGTTGTAAAATTAGAAATAATAGTTTAATTTTGGAAAAAAGATCCTAGTCGGTTAGGAAATCGGCCCGAAGAGGGTCCGAGGAGGATTCTTCGTGCCGAGTATAAATTTGTACTCGGGTGTAACTCCGTAAACTCGATTCACATCCAATACAACTTTCGGCGCATCGCCAAACCCTAATTTTCTGTCAAGTCTTTACTATTTTCGCGCGGGATCTTCGGGGCTCCGGTCGACAACAAGTTGGCTTGACAAGGTAATTATGTTGTCTAATTCTCGGCGCATTGTTCATAATTAGATGGCTTAATTGCTAGTTATCCGGCGACCGGATCTGTTTTTCGACCGTCGTAGTGAATATCGGCCGGGATGAGTCAAGTCGACCTGGTCCGGGCTCGTGGTGGAGGTAGTTTGACTTGTCCCGCCTCCCCGTCCCAGCCTTTGCTCACAACGCCGATTGGCTCGGATCCGGTCGTTCGAGTCACGGTAGCCGCTATGAGATTTCTTTTACATCTTAGCCGATTCGATCGCGCAGATTCGGTTGACGTGTCCTGTGTTTGCCTTTGCGATAGTTGACTTGTCCTAGGCGCATGCAGCCGATCGGATAGGATGTAGATGTACTTTCATAGTTAAGGCGTTTATGATTGTGCTTGTCCTGAATCGGCCGAGCGTGCGCGGCCGTTAGACCTGGTCCGATCGTGTGCCATCGATTGACTTGTCCTGTTGGAGCGATTGGTCGATTCGGGATCCGTGTGGTTGTATTTGTCTTATTGTTCTTTCGGAGTGTTTAGCCGATTGCTTATCACGTTCATTAGCTGTTTTATGTTCAATTAGCTAAATCTGTTGAAGCTGCCTTTGGACCCGAGTTATTAGTACGATTTCATTGATCATCGTTATACATCTAGATATGATCTAATAACTCATTGTTATAATCGATGGCAGAATCGGCCGGATGCCCGATCGGCTGATTTATTGCTTCGATTGATGATTAAACCATCTTCTTGCTATCAAATTAATTACATCCCATTAATAATTATCTTGCTTACATTTTATTCGATAATGCATCCCTGCAAAGTCTTAATGATTTGATCGCTTATCGACGAAATCGGCTGCTAGCCATCGATCGCATGTTATAGCGTCGGCCGATTTCGTATCGTTTGTATCACGATTCGTTTGCCTGGCATTTAATACATAAATGGATGAGCCGTGCTGCTCCTCGTCGATGGCCGATTTTGTCTATCTTACGTCGGAATCGGCCGCGGCTGCACATCGGCCTATCCGGGCCGATGACCCGGAATTTTTACACTTTTTATTGTCTTTGTTGGTTTGCAGGAAAACCATCCGCACGCACTCAGCGCACACAAGAATCGGCGAGCCGAGCCGGTCCGTTGGGAGCACGGGGCCTCGCGTCGACCGGGTTTCGGTGAACTCTCCGGACAACGGTGTGTTAGCGACTTTTGACGTCAACAATGAGACCGATTCTAGAAACAATACACCAAAATAAAGTAAACTATCAAAAACAAATCAATTCTACTCTTACGATCTATAAATCATTATCCCGTGTTATTACTTCCGCGAGCCCGGAGCGCTAATTCAAATTGCAAACATACTTTAGCCAAAGCAGTAGTTGCAAAATATTTAAACAATCATAACACGGGATTAGTTTTTCCACCATTCTATATATTCCTTATATTGGCCTTTCTAGACTCGTACCTCACCGTGACATAAAAACGGGTTTTAAAATTTTTAGAATGAGTGTTAGCGTGACGCAAAACCCAAGTCGGCTCTAGTACCACGTGTCACACCCCTATCTCAAAAGATAGATTAGTGTGGTACAAATCGCCTTGGGAGATGGTTGACGAAGCAACCATGCTTAGCACCACAATAACAAACATACACGATTTACAAGTTCACATAATTAAGTCTCGAAGTACAACATTGATTTCCAAATAAAAGATACATTAGGTTCCCGAATTAAAGTTACATAACCATGATCCTTGTTCGAAATAAAGTGCGGAAGTGATTACAACTCGACGATACATAGATAGCTTATGTGAACCATGCTAGCCTAGGGGTCCAATCTTTGGGCTCCTCTCCATCCCACACAACCTTACCACAACAATCACAATACCCAGCTTGCCGGAATCCCGAAAATACACATGTAGTGGCAAGGCCTCGAGTATCTAGCATACTCCACAACTCCTACCCGTCAAATTCGTCATTTAAGACTGACACCTAGATGCATGGGGCTTGACCGGTTTCACTTGGCATTTGCATAAAAACAACACCTAACTAATTAGGTTTGTACTTTTAGGATTAGCGAAATTAATGGGGTTGTTGCATAAAAGAAACTCTAGCGAGCATACTAAGCAATACAAGAGTTTGCAATACAAAGTAATATCAATATAAAACACCGAGCATTTCACTTTCTTTCCTCTTACTAACATTGTAGACTGCTTGAAACAAGTGGTACTCATTACCCGAGAGGAAACGGCGATAATTATTGAATTATTAATCCTATATGAAAGACCCAAATGGACGACATACACATCATTTAAGAACACATATGGCCACCGTTCGCGAGTACATCATAAAGCAAATCGCGGGGCCACCGACCCCGAGTACACGTCCCCCTTGCGACCCGTTCAACAACGTGCCCAAGGCTTAACCCGTATACTCTCCAACGGTCCTCAACCCGTGCAACCACCATGCCATACACATCACCTCTAGGTCGGTGAGATATCCGGCCCACTTTACAATTCACAAGCTACATAGGTTTACCAATCCCCATAGGAAACGTATGCAAGTGGTACACAACTCAAACTTGTTCGCGGAGCCACAATGGGGTGTTCTCAAATTTTATCAATTATCACATTCAAGTGTTGCTTTAGAAAGATGTGAGCATCCCATTCTATCGTTGACTCCATAAGCATGGCATAGCATTTCTATCGAGGAATTGACACATAGTCTACATAGGACGTATAAGGAAATTTATGCAAGTGGATTTCCAATTAATTCCTAGAACGTAAATGCACATTCATCATCCTTAATATAGTGATAAAGAAAGCATTCTAAAATAATAGGAATGCACCGGGCTTGCCTTGAGAGTGATCGAAGTTAGCACTAGCTTCACAAGCGTTAAGATTAGCAACGGCTTCTTCCGGCGGAATTAATTCGACGTCGTCGCCTATGGAACGAAATGCAATGCATAAGTAAAAGAATACAAGGTCAATGGTAATGATGATGCATGGGTGCTATTTTGTATGGATGTCATATGCATAATTTAGTAAAACCATGTTCATGGGATTTAATAGCATGCGTGCGCTTAATTTCTTTTCTCTTTACATGAGTTAAATTAAATTTCCACTTGTACGGATAACCTAGACAAACAATGATTTAAGCAAAAAGACATGAGGGCTATGGTCAACCATTGTGGTTCAGATTCTTAAATGATGAGCATAAATTTAAATTTGGAACCAAAGGAATTTAGGGTTAGGGCAAGCTTTATCATCACATGTGATAACGATTCCCCTAATGTGATTAAAGACACTTTCATTAATTAGCAAAAGTGTAACATCAATGGAGTTTCCTACCAAATCAGACCATGGTGGACTAAGCAACATTATGGAGAGTGAACATTAACATAAACATGCCAATATATCATTTTAAGAGCATAATCCAATAACTAAAGTGCTGAAATTGACATTTTTCTTCAATTTAATAAACTGACAGCAAAATAAATATTTAGGGTGCTTCAAATTAAACATGGGATTTTGTACAAGTGTACAGGGTTATGAAAAGTGAATCTACCAAGTTTCATGCCAAAATAATTTATATATAATTATTGCAAAATTAATTATAGAAAATGCAATTAATGCCATAACTTGAAAAATATGCATTGAAATTGAGATTTTCCACTGCAGGATGCTCAAAGGTACTAAATGCATGTTCTAACCAAGTGTCAGTTTCATTGGATTTTTATTTAAAAAGTTATGAATTTAATTCGTTAGCAAGGGTTGCAACTTAACTATTTTCGAAAATTACAAAAAAAATGACCCAAAAATACAAGTTCATGTTACTTTTCATAAAGTTCAGGTTCTGAGGATTCAAAAAAATTTAGTTTGCAATTTTTGTATTTTAAAATCGAAATATATTAATTTTTAAAAGTTGAATGAAACTTCGCTTTATTTACGAAATTGCCACGGGCAAATTTTGAACAGAGGGCTGCGCGGCTCCGGCGTGCGGTGGCCGGCGCCAACGAGGTCGGGCGCGGTGGCGCGCTAGGCAGCGTGTGGGCAGGGGAGGTCCGAGAATGGGGGCTCGACGGCCGGGTGGCGGGGTAGGACTATGGCGGCGGCGGATTCTTCGAAATTCACAGGGGAGGCTGCACCACAAGAGCTGGGGCGTTAGTGGGGAGGTGGAGGGAGTCCTTGGGTACGACTTGGCGAAGATGGGAGGGCGAGTTTCCCTACCTAGGCGGCATGCGAGGCAGAGGCGGTCACGGCGGCCATGGCGTACGGCGGCGGCGGTTCTGCCTTGCACGCGAGCTACAAAGGGAGAGGGAACGAGCTGCTGGCACGGGAGTGTGGAGAGGGAGGTGAGGGAGCGATTTGAGGCGATTGGAGATGCAGCCTTGGCCTTAGTGCTGTTTTCTAAGAGGAGAGGGGACGTGCAGCGCATGGCCGGTCGACGGGGATGGGCACGGCTTCAATGCCCGGCCATTCCTGTTGGCCGGCGGGTACGAAAATGGTTGGGAAGGTGGCAGGGGGTGCTCGAGTGATGGGACGGGGCAGGCCGCTGGCGTGCGTGTGCGCAGGGCGGGCGGAGGTGGGGCCGGACCGGCGGCCACCCGCCATTGCCCACCGGGCAAGGAGCTCGAGGGAGAAGATTGAATTCAAATCTGGTTTTTGAAATTTAATGCAAATTTGTAATTCTGTTGCTCCGAAAATTAATCTAAAAATTGGGGTGGTTCAGAAAGATGTGATCTACAATTTTTGTTTTGGGACAAACTTCAATTTTTGTTTCTAAAAATTCATACAAAATTCATAATTAGTATAGTTTCAAATTTAAATTTGAATTTTTGAGCTTTTCAAACTTGGTCCAAATATTTTGTAAAAATGCTGTACATTCATGGTTTTGTATGGGCAACATGATGGTGCAAAAATATGAGGGTAGTACTGTTATAATTTTTGAGTTTTCTTAAGTCTAGGTTTTTGGCCTAGGGTTTGCCCTTTTTATTTCCTGTTTTTCCCAAAAAAAATTTCTTACTTTAATTAGGTGATTAGCATTAGAGTTTTGCTAACTGAGGGTGTATAGGGTTTAGCTAGTTCATTAGCCCCTAATCGTGACATGGGATGTCACAGAGAGGTGACCTTCAAGTGTTGGAAGGTGAAGGTGTAAAGGCCACAAATCTTTTGTATTCTTAACACTCGCCCTTGGGCGTACACCGCAAACAACTTATGCGTCATTAAAACTCCAAAACAAAACCCAATGGGAAAAAATATGGAGAAAGTGTATATAGTCGTCGCAAGATGCATTGCACTTGTTGCCTCATTAAAAAAACTCAGGTGAGAAACTTCAGGAAAACTCACTTAGGGAAAAAGAGTACAACGTATGTCTTCAAACAAATTATAATCTTCAAGATCATATCAAGAATGACTAAGATTCATTAACCAGGGCATGAATAGTCTCCCCCTGAACCGTGCAATGTAACCTTATCTGTAGTTAGCACACTTTCTTCTAGAAGCATGAACATAGAGTGATTGAATCACATATAACATAAGGCTATTTTCAATGTAACGAAAATATGAGCAGAAATAATGAATAATGAGCCCATTTGTATTAGTGGTGTTGATCTTTATGATAAATAAAATCGAACCTTCAGGGTATAAAGCATATAGTGATCATCAAGGGAATCAACATCTTAAGATTTTCCAAATTCTTATTAAATAATGATCAACTTTAGCATAATCTCCCCCTGATAACAAAGATACATTGAATCTTTTGTCTTCGTGCTCAGACATAATACTTCAGGAATAAGTAGGCATGAATAGTGTGACAAATATTAGTCTTCAAGATATTTTTCACATAATCCAATTAGATCCCTGCACTTAGTCTCAATCATACACCACAATCAGATATTTTTGCAATGCAAGTAATTGTCCTCTTGATGGACCATGGGGGTAATATAGTTACAACCACACACATCTTCCAGGTGTTATATATCAGTACAAAACCTTTACTGGTTTGTTACTAGCCATGAGTCCTTGATATATGGATCGTATCAGTCAAGGATTTTTCAATAATGGCATGCATTATTTAATAATGGTGACCCTTCAAGGGTTGGAAGGTGAAGGTGTAAAGCCCACAAACCTTTTGTATTCTTAACAGTTTGGACTGATCCTCTACCTATTTTTGTAACCAACTTAGTGGATCGTGACAAGGCTGATCCTATGTTTAATGAATAATAAAGTGAGCTTGAAGTAAAAAAAAAGTCCTAGAGATTCTGAAAAAAAAAACAAGGCATCCGGCTGTCAATTTAGATACTTATCAAAGTCTAACCGTTAGATCTTACATAATCCTTTAAGAAAAATATTTAATCTTTAATCCCACATACCGCAGCCTTTGCTGTGCCTCGCCAGGATGTGCATATATGGAAAAGTAGTCTGATTCCTCTCCAACTCGATGGCAGTTGCGGCATGTGTGCATACCTGCTGCATATTGACTCTCCAAATCTATGGCATCCAGTACGTGCCTCTGCTACGTCTCCACCCTCGAGGACACTTGCAAAAAATTCCATGTTTAATTTTGAGCATCCTAAGTAATTGTTTTGCTGTCGTTTTATTTAAATCAATAAAACGTAAAAATTCAGCACATGAAAGTATAGTTTTATGCTTATCTTTTATTTTCCTATATGCTTATTGTCATATTTGTGGTTCATACTGCTCATTAGTCCCTCATGGCCACAAAAGTAGTATGCTTTAATTGGTTCTACACTTATGATGATTGTTTAGTTACTCTACTAATTACATGCATAACCGGCATCACATGTGATAATGAAAATGCACCGTTTATGCACTAAGTTAATTGTCCCCACATGTGCTTTGCTTATCAATCTAAATCAGATCAGGCATGCTATGCACCGCACCCATGGTAGTTGTCATGGTTAATGCTAATGCCTAGGTTATTGCCCATAGTTGTTAAATTTATTAACCAAGAAAGGTAGAAATTCATGTAAATAAAATTACTACTACCATGAACGAGATTCATTCATTTATGCATATGGCATATATATATAAACAGCACACATGCATAATCATCACCATTGACCTTGTATTCTTGTGACTTATGCATTACACTTCATTCGTTAGGTAACGTCGTCGAAATAATGTCTCCGGAAGAAGCCGTTGCCGATCTCAACGCTTGTGAAGCTAACGCTAACTTTGATCACTCCCAAGGCAAGCCCCGGTGCATTCCTATTATTTTCAAAGCCTTTCTTTATCACTATATTTTAAGGATGTTGAATGTGCATTACGTTATAGGAGTTGAATGGAAAACCCCTCTTGCATATTGCCCAAAATATCCTATGTAGTGTTGTGACTCAACCTATCGTTAGCAACGGTATGCTTAGGTTTTGGGAATCATCGGATAGGGCTCGAAACTCTCATTATTTATGTTATACTCAATTATGGAAAATTTGGTAAAAGTGAGAACCTCCCATTGTCTCCACGAACAAGTTTGAGTTGTGTACCAAGTGCATACCTTTCTTATGGGGATTGGTAAACCTATGTAGCTTGTGAGTTACGAAGTGGGCCGGACACCTTACCAATCCAGAGGTGATGTGTATGGCACGGTGGTTGCACGGGTATGAGGACCGTTGGAGAGTACACGGTTTAAGCCTTGGGCACGTCGTTGAACGCTGTCGCGAGGGGACGGGTACTCGGGGTCAGTAGCCATGCGCCTAACTTTGTGATGAACTCACGAACGGTGGCCATACATGTTCTTAAATGATGCGTATGTCGTGTGCATTGGTCTTTCCTGCAGGATTTATAATTTGATAATTATCGTTGTTTCCTCTCGGTTAATGAGCACCACTTGTTTCAGGCAGATTACAATGTGTGGTAAAAGGATGAGAATGGTGATTACTTTCTTTTATTATTCATCAAATATTGTATTGCAACTCTTGTATTGTTTAGCTATGCTCACTAAAGTTTCAATTATGCAATAACCCTATTAATGTGGCTAAATATAAAAGTGCAAACATAATTAAGTAGGTGCTATTTTCTAATGCAAATTATCAAGTGAGCCCGGTCAGCCCCATGCATCTAGGTGTTGGTCTTAGATGGCCACTTTGACGGGTAAGACTTGCGGACTATCTAGATACTCAGGCTTTGCCGCTACATGTATATTTCTGGTTTCCCGCAAGCCGAGTTTTGTGATTGTTGTGGTAAGTTTGTGTGGGATGGAGAGGAGCCCAAAGAGTGGACCGTCGAATGGGTTCCTAGCTCTCCGACCTATGATGGTGAGCCATGGCCTAGGCCGGCATGGTTTACTTAAGCTATTTATGTATCGTCGTGTTATATAATCGCTTCCGCACTTTATTTCGAACAAAGAGCATGGTTATGTAACTTAAATTTGTGAACCCAATGTATCTTCTATTTGGAACTCAACTTGTAATTCGAGACTTAAATGTAACCACTTTGCAATTTGTGTATGTTTGTAAGTGTGATGCTATGACGGGTTAATTCGTCAACCCTCTCACAAGGCGATCCGTACCGCACTAATCTATTCTCCGGAATAGGGGTGTGACATGTGGTATCAAAGCCGACTTGAGATTTGCGTCACGCTAACAATCATTTAAAAATCTTAAACCCAGTTTTTATGTCACGGTGAGGTACGAGTCTATAAAGGCCAACATAAGGATTTTATAGAATGGTGGAAAAACTAACCCTGTGTTATGATTGTTTAAATACTTGCGTCTACGGCTTTGGCTAGGTTATGTTTGCAATTTAAATTAGCGCTACGTGCCCGCGGAAGTAATAATACGGGACAATGATGGCTCATGGCGATACCACGAGGCAGTCCTTTTCAATGGATCGTAAGAGTAGAACTGTGATTTGTTTTTGGTAATTTCTTTTTATTTTGATGTATTGGTTCTCACTACTACAAAAAGAGCCAGCAATATCAGGGGCATTTTCCAGCAATAGCGGGCACACAAAAAAACGCTATTGTTGGGTGCCATTGCCGACGTCATCGGGGTGTAACGCTATTACAGTGACCCCTGCAATAGCGGGCGTAGATGACGTCATCGGAGGCAATGCTATTACGGATGAGGGTCACCCGAGTAATAGCGGCCACCGGTCACGTCACTTGTCTTCCGCTATTATCGGCTAAGTCCGTAATATCGGTCGCACGTTGACGTCACTAGCGGCCGATATTATCGGGCAGCCTGCAATAGCGGCCACCGGTGATGTCACCTGGTCCGTTATTACCATGTTCTGTAATATCGTCACCAGGGTGACATCATCATGCCCGCTATTGAAGGCAACGAGTGTATAAATTCGTCCCCTTCCTCCCGACAGGAGCTCTGTTTTGCGAGCTCACGGACAAGCTGTCCGTACGAAGGACGGAAAAAGCCAAAAAAGAAGGGGGAAGGTCATCATGCCCGCTATTGAAGGCAACGAGTGTATAAATTCGTCCCCTTCCTCCCGACAGGAGCTCTGTTTTGCGAGCTCACGGACAAGCTGTCCGTACGAAGGACGGAAAAAGCCAAAAAGAAGGGGGAAGGTTTTGAACCTGTTTTTTTGGAAGGATATTGTTCTAGGAGGTAAATCCAAACCGTTCCATGTATTTTTTTGGTGGTTAACCATAGTTTTAGTCTCTTTTTTTTATGGTTACTTTTTCTATGGTTTGGATCCATTTCTTTACCTATAAATGGCATGGTTAGTGCTCCTCATGCATATCATAGGTTGTTTAGTACTTAAACTTATCATCTGCATACATATATGTAGGCTTTTATATGTAGGGATCTAGTTTTAGATCTAGACCTAGTTTGGGATCTAGGTTTTATTCATAAATCTTTTTTAACGAGTAATTTATGTAGAGATTTGATTATTAACTTTTAAATCACACGTAACTATAGTATGGAATATTCTTGTGTCTAGATTTTATTATGAACCCGTAATATAGCCTTTACTTTTGCTTTTTAGCATATAATTCCTTTTTGACATAGATTTTAATTATTATTCATTTCTTTATTTACGATACATGTGTATAGAAAGATGGAAGATCTATCTTGGATGTACACTCGGTGGGGGTGGTGATGCTGTTGTATATTTCCAAAAGGTCACGAGTTTCATTGAAGAAGCGAAGCGACACGCAAGAAGAAGGGGTACACAATATATCTATTGTCCTTGACCCGTTGCAAGAACATGTTTATGTTTGAGACACCCGAGACTATCCGTGAGCACTTGTTGGAGAAAGGATTTATCAAGGACTACTATATCTGGATAAAACAAGGTGAAATAGGACCTCATGCACAAGGTGACCACGTCGAAGAGGTGATAAGAGCAAGAGTTGACCACGACGAGCGTAGTGTGAGGGCTGAAAGTAGCACAAAATATGCAATGACATCGAGTCACCCGGATGGTCCAGAACTTGTCAATGAAAGCGAGGACCTTGACGGCGATCTCGATGTGGAGGAATTGTTGATCCACATTAACAACGAGAACCTAGTCTAAAAGAAAAGGCGAGCTTTGGATAACTTGGGTGCATTGGAGAAGGCATCAAAGGAATTTCTATACGAGGAATCCAAGGGGTGTCATAAGGATTGCACGGTCTTGCAGACAGTGCTAGAGCTTGTTACACTTAAGGCTAAGAATGAGTGGTCGGACACAAGCTTCAACCAACTTTTAGAGCTGTTAGCCAAAATTTAACCAAAACCAAACTCTTTGCCCACCAACACATACAACGTAAAGAAAGTATTAGCACCGTTGACCCTAGGCGTACGTAAAATACACGCTTGTCCAAACCATCGCATATTGTACCGTAAAGAGCATGCCGGTAAGACTAGATGTCCAATGTGCAACGCTCGTCGATACAAAACTAATGATGGAACCGATGATACGGACATCATGGATAAGTCCAAAAGTAGAATGAAAGCTGGGGAGAAGAGGAGGAAAACCAATACCGATCGTGTTCCTCATGATATGCAAGAAGATGTAGTTGATGAAAGAAAAGTGCCAACCCTTGTGATGTGGTACCTTACGATAATCAATCGCTTGAAGCGTCTTTTTGCCAACGGTAGAGACGCTAAACTCATGAGCGTCTTTTTGCCAACAGTAGGGACGCTAAACTCATGACATGGCACGATGATGTTGACGGGCGCAAGAAGGATGGGATGATTCGTCACCTCGCCGACGCTCGACGAGTGGAAGAACTTTAACATTAACCGTCCTGATTTTGCGTCGAAAAGAGGAATCTAAGAATGGACTTAAGTATAGATGGAATGAATCCTTTCGGACATGACAAACCCGCACGATACTTGGCCGGTGATTGGTTGCTTCTACAATATTCCTTCATGGTTGTGCCACAAGAGGAAGTACCTTCTACTAACTACATTGATTTCTGTTCCGAAACAAACTGGAATTGATATTGATGTCTTTCTTGAACCACCGATGGAAGACATGAAACTATTATGGGAACAAGGGTTGAAGGTTTATGATGCGTACGGACGAGGAAGAGTTCACCCCGCACGCCATCTTTCTTTGCACCGTCGGTGATAATCCGGCACGCTCGGATCTCAATGGGCAGATCAAAGGGAAGATAGCATGTTCAACATGTGTGGACCAGATCGCATCGTTGTAGTTTCCTTTCTCGCGTAAGTTGGTGTATGTAAAACATCGAAGATGGTTAGCAAATAGGCACCAATATTGTCAAAAGACGGATGAATTTGATGCAACAGTTGAGACAGGGTTGACTCCTAAACTTTGAGACAGATCAATTTGTGTTTGAAATGGTGAGAAATATCAAATACACCTATGGGAAGAAGAAAAAGGGAAAGAAAGGAAAGATTGCCGATACGGGCGTGCCGTTTAAAAAACAATCGATCTTTCATCGGTATTTAAATTATTGGAAAGAATTGGAGATCGCCCATGTCACGAGACCCTATGCATGTCGGAAAGGGTGTCTTTGACAATTGCAATGGCACTTTTATGGACATTCCTGGTAAGACAAAGGATGGATTGCGGGCACATTTTTATTGTTCTTTATTATCCACTTTTATTGATATAAATATAACCACATTTTTATTGTTTTTAATTTATTTTCTTACTTAATTTCCTTATTACTTTTACTTAATTTATTTTCTTACTATGTGTTCCTTATTAATTTTCTTATTATTTATATATTTTATTTAATCTTCTCATTATATTGATATACATATAACCACATTTTTATTATTTTTTTAATATATTTTCTTACTTAATTTCCTTATTACTTTTACTTACTTAATTCATTTTCTTACTATGTCACTGTCTATCATTAAATTAAAATCCGAGTCAAAGATATTTCAAAAACCGCATTCTCTACACGGTACGGTCTCTTTGAGTATCTTGACATGTCTTTTGGACTTACAAATGCTCCGGCTCATTTCATGTACTTGATGAATTCGGTTTTTATGCCCGAGTTGGATAAGTTTATCGTGGTCTTCATTGACGACATTCTTATTTATTCGAAGTCCGAAGAAGAGCATGACGAACACCTTTGTATTATTCTCCAACGGCTTCGTGATCATCAATTATTAGCCAAATTTAGCAAATGTGAATTTTGTTGAAGCAGGTTCCTTTCTTGGGTCACATCATATCCGCGGAAGGTGTTACCGTTGACCCGAGCAAAGTTGAAGAAGTGCTTACTTGGAAGTTCCCGAGATCGGTGAAACAAATTCGAAGCTTTCTCGGTCTTGCTGGTTATTATCGAAAATTCATTCCCAATTTTTTAAGCATAGCCAAGCCTATGGCCAAATTCCTGGAGAAAGATGCTAACTTTAAATGCAGTCGTGAATGTGAAGAAGCCTTCCAAACTTCTCTAGAAGCACTTGACCACCGCCCTGGTGTTAGCACAAGTCGACATCACCAAGCCGTTCGACGTGTATTGTGATGCGTCCAACACCGGTTTAGGTTGTGTGCTAATGCAAGAAGGTCATGTCATTGGTTGTGCTTCCCGTCAACTTCGCAAGTATGAACAACATTATCCCACCCATGACTTGGAATTAGCCTCGGTTGTTCTTGCATTAAAAACTTGGAGGCACTATCTACTAGGAAATCTTGTCAATCTCTACACCGATCATAAGAGTCTCAAATATATCTTCACCCAACAAAAATTGAATATGAGGCAACGTCGATAGTTGGAATTGATCAAGGATTATGAGTTGGAAATTCATTACCATCCGGGTAAAGCTAATGTGGTTGCCGACGCTTTGAGTTGCAAGGGTCAATGCAATCATGTTACCATCTGCTCTAGGGAAATTTTGGAAATTTCACATTCTAGTGAACCAAGCCATCGATTTATTCCTTATGGCTCATTGTATAATGTAGCTCTTATCCCTACCCTTCATGAGGAAATTATTGAGGCATAAAAGAAGGATGAAGGAATGGATTTTATTCGGCAAAAGATAGAGAAAGCTGAAGCCACGTGTTTTCGACAAGATACCAATGGTGTTTTATGGTTCAACCAACGCCTTGTTGTTTCAAAGGATATGGAATTACGGAAGAAAATATTGGACGAGGCACACTTATCTAAGTATTCCATACACCCCGGAAGCAATAAAATGTATCGTGGCCTAAGAGGAAAGTTGTGACAGCCCTACCATGCAAAGCAGGAGGGATTGTCGCACAGGACCGCCTCGGGAGACATCCGATGAAGTGGACGTCATAGCACATACACAGATGATACATTCACCATCTACAAAGACATATTTAGTGCACATGAGTAGAATATTTTACAGATGATCTTCAAATGTTACAATACATAGAGTTTAAATTCTGATTTTTACATCTCTTTAGTATATAGGCGGAAGCGTAAATTAATCTCGACGATAGTTGCCTAAAATGTAACACATCAAGCCCCTAGATGTGTGCATTCTTCTCAACAGCTCACCTGCACAAAAATGTTAACAACAAAGCCCTGAGTATCTAATATACTCAGCAAGTCTTACCCGAGAAAAGTGGTTTCTAAAACCGACTCCTAGCATGCAGGGGGCTGACCGGGTTTGCTGGAGTTTAGTTGCAAAAACAGCACCTACGTTAATTTCTAATTCCCACTTTTAGCCATATTAAGAGGGTTATGACATGAATATAACATTTAGTGAGCAAGACCTAGCAATACAAGGTTGCAAAGTAATATTAAAATACTTCAAATCAGCAAATATATCATCATGTTCACTTCTTACTACGATGCGATATGCTCGACACAAGAGGTACTCAATAACCGCGAGGGACGGTGATATATATCGATTTATATCCTACAGGAGAAATCCAAGTACACGACATACGCATCATTTAAGAACACGTATGGCCACCGTTCGCGAGATCACTATAGGGCCGATATGACTCCCACCTCTCCCAAGTAATACGTCCCCACATGCGATGCCCACGGCGGAGCCATCCAAGGGTAGACCGCATACTCGTCCAACCACATGTGATGTGGACTAGGATCCCGATCTTCCGAAAGGTTTAGATAACTCTTGATTTGGCGAAGATGTGACACACGTCGATCCGGCTCCCGAACAACACGTTCGAACCCCGCAATCGTAGCACCACGTCCTCCATGGTTATCAACCGGCTTTGCACGGTTGACCTCGCCTGAAGGCCAATCCCTGCCTGCGAATCAAGAACACAAGCAAGAACAAGAAAGAACGCAACCAAATTTGCAGATGTATGATTAATCTCACAAGTTGGGGTCTCACAAACCGATGAACGGCGAAACTGTCTAAGCAGAATAATCTAAGCAAAACTCAACCCTAACATGGGTGGCGGCTGCTGCTAATAAAGACTTGGAGACGTGCAAGAACCCCCTGGACGCTCCCCTAATTGGCTCACACGAGATACAGGGCCCAAAGGCCAAAAATGATGACGCAACACCAAAATAGATTCTGGACGTTCCAATATTTTGATGATTCCCGGCGACTCCGGATGAATTTTGACATGAGACCAGTTCCACTGGAAAGTTTATGAAATTATCTTTCCATCCATATGTAGAACGTCCAAATCCAACGTCGTATGCTATCTGGGCGTCTATTTTAATTCAGCCTATTCCTGGACTCCGAAACAGACTCGAAGTCGACTTGATTTGGGCCTCCACAATGTCTTGCGCATCTTGCTGGACCTCCACGCCTCGAAGCCCTCTTCCATTCATATTATGGTCCTCTCATTGATTCCTAACCATAATATAAAATCATTAGGTAGCAAATTGTTCTCAAAATTATGAATGGAAAGACTTAGGAACGAATTCACCTTTAAAGTCAATTATCGGGCGCGAGCTCTAGTGATTAGTCCTTGTCCTTGAATGTTCAGCGGAGGAGTGTTATTTGTATCAAAAGTAGTGATGTCCTTGTCATCTTCCCCCTCTTGAATCGGAGTCATCCTCGACTCAAGCTCATGCTCCTCACCCTAATAAGGCTTCAAATGTGCAATGTTAAAAGTGGAACTAACCCCGAACTCGGGAGGCAACTCAAGTTTATATGCATTATCATTAATCTTCTCAATTATCTTGAAAGGACTAGCAGCTCTAGGCATTAACTTAGACTTTCTCAATTCAGGAAACCGATCCTTTCTCAAATGCAACCATACTAAATCACCCGGTTCAAGTTTAACTTCCCTTTTACCTTTACTACCAGCAATCCTATACTTTTCAGTCATCTTTTCAATGTTGTGCTTAGTTGTTTCATGCATTTTTAAAATAAAAGCACGTTCCTTAGCATCAAAGTGAACTCTCTCATTAGTAGGCAAAGGCAAAATATCAATAGGAGCACGAGGACTAAAACCATACACTACCTCATAATGACTTACCTTGGTGGTCGAATGTGTTGCACAATTATATGCAAACTCCACATGAGGCAAACATTCCTCCCACATCTTTAGATTTGTCTTTAAAATAGCTCTTAACCTGGTACCCAATGTACGGTTCACTACCTCGGTTTGGTCATCAGTTTGTGGGTGACATGTTGTAGAGAACAACAACTTCGTTCCCAACTTATTCCATAGGGTGCGCCAAAAATGACTCAAGAATTTGGCTGTCACACCCGGTTTTAACGACCGAAACCGAATGCATCCGCATGCGTGCCCAGGAACAAGTTTTCACGCACATAGGACAAATAATGTCATAAAAGAACAATGTCTTTATTAAATCGAATAACCTACAGTAATGTTGTCTCAAGGGACTAAATAGAATACACGCTAGCGGAAGACTCCATAACACCACAGGCAATCGACCGGGATTGGCACGCCTAGACCTTTCTCATCGGTGGTCTTCTCCATCTTCTAAGCAGCAGTAGTTGTAGCAAAAAGGGAAATAGCAAGGATGAGTACATGTCATACTTAGCAAGTGTGGGAATACATGACATGCAAGCTGAATGAAAGGAAGGCTAACACATGGTTTGCAATAGAAAGCACCTACACTAGTCAAGTTAATTAAAGCAACCTATTTACTAAGTGAATATGAACCAACATGCTACCCTACCTGTCAACCACTGCAAGCTACCCTACTTGCAGCAAAACACACCTACAAGTTACCCCGCCTGTAGCAAACCTCACTACAGGTTACCCCGCCTGTAGCCAACCACACTACAGGTTACCCCGCCTGTAGCATCCTACGAGTTACTCCACCCGTCCATGCCCTCTAGTTCTCGTGAGGATCCAGGCAGTTCGTGACCGTGAACACGGCTGTTATAACAATTTTACACTCTGCAGAGGTGGCACAACTTTACCCACGGGTCGGTGATTCCATCACCCGTCGGTGACTAAAACCTCCATTATACTAGCACACTTCCGTAGGTGTGAGGCCAAGAGATCACCGCAAGGTCTTTCAAAACTTCCCAGCTTGCAAAATGCCCATGCTAAGGTTTCGCCGCCGTAAAAGTGATGCATCACCCGGAGGCCCCCTCTTGCACCGTGGCTTCAAATACTCTGCCTTTCCTCGCCCGAATCTAGAAGACACCTTCTTCCTTCATCCTTCCTCGACGCCCGCAAAACCGGGAAGTTACCTTGGTACTAAACCTTACCTACCCATTATCAGCCCTATGCTTTGTGTGGAAGTCCTGGGTTGCCGCTCCAAGAACTGGTCCTTATGATCCCAAACAGGTACTACCACAACTAACAGTGTGCACCGACACCATCATCGACAATCCTCCTGTCGGGATCACCTAAGTTCCATGTTGCTAAAACGCATTACCAGTTCTTGATCATTATGTTCAAGTGGATACTTAATCAAGATTAGCGTTTAGTTCAGTTGTAAACCCCATTGTGAGCATGCTAAGCAATGACGTAACCATACTATAACACTACACCCAAAACCAAGGCGATAAGGAAATAATATGGAATAGGATATGACACAATAGGATTCAAATTAAATGCAATGCATAAAAGTAAATTCAGATAGTAAAGAAATAGGCTCAATGTGCATCAAGGACACTTGCTTGATTCCCTTTGCTGCTGCTCATGTCTTCAAGTCTTGCTCTTCGCAGTCCTCAAAATGCTCGTTCTTCTATTTAACATTACACAATACAAGCATGCAAACACACACATACAAGCAAAATAAGAAACAGTACATCAAACAATGCCTAATGACTATTAAAACAGTACTAATAAATAGTACTCGTCGCTACGATCGCGTGCGCGCAAGAATCACTAAAGACGTAGTTACGTGCTAGAAGTTATGTACATTTGAAGATTTAGGGTTTAAATGTAAAATTGCCTTTTTCTCATAAATAACTATAATTATATTTGTGAAACAGAAAAAAATACAATATTCTTTCATTTGTATAAATAAAGAGAGATGAACTAATAATTTATTTTGCAAAATAAATAGGAAGGAATTTTGTTTTAAATCCAAAAGCATATATTTTCCATTATTCCGAGAAAAGAATAAAGGTTAGGGTACTTATTGCAAAATAAGCTATTTCCAAAAAGAAAACACTTAAATAGATTTTTGCAAAGCAGCAAATGGATATAGATAAATGTTAGCTCTATTTGGCATGGATGAAAATAAATCACTTGTTTCGGAATCTAAACATAGAAGAATTGCTTTCATTCTAAAGAAAATATGTCTTGTTTTATTCTATAAAAAAACAGGGAATGAAAAGGTTATTTTTGTTCAAACTGGCGGCTCTTTAGTGATTAACTAAAACAGGAAAGGCTTTTCTGCACAAACGTATGGGCTGCCAGATTTGCTGGTCACCATCTTGGCAGGGGCGGCAGCTCGCTGGACTGGTTTCGATCTAGGGCTACAAGTATTCTGTTCTTGCCGCGTTTGCTCCGTAAGAGAGTGGAGAGCATTGCGCTCACCAAGGGTTCTGCAGAGCTCCGAAATCGCTTGGGAAAGATGGATAACGGCGTGCGGCGGCAGCAGTTCCGTGGTTTCGTCGGAGACGTGGTCGGATGTGGAAGACTGGACAGGGACAGGTCCGGCATTGGAGGCCTCGCGCTGCAGTTCTTGTCGACGAATCGGCTGCGTCCAGAGCGGCGTCATCGTGTCGGCCGTCGAGCTCGGCGTAGCAGCATCAAAGGTGCGTGCTAGGGTTAGGTCTAGCGGCAAGCGGCGGCTTCGAGTTGAGGGGGATCGATGGCAGTTGCGGCGTCGTTTTATAGGGACCGGTGCTAGCTCTTGTAGGATGCTTGGACTACGGTGTCCCAGCGCGGCACGACGGCGCAAGGCGATGGCAGAGTCTACGGTTGTCACGATGAGGAAAAAGACCTAGGGTAGGCTGGGTCGACATGGGCTGATTGCGATGCGTGGCTGAAGAGAAGGAAAAGAAAAGAGAAGAAAGGAAACAAAAGAAGGAATGGGCCGCACTACACCACAGCTGAATATTAGCGACCAACATCAGGCACCAACAGAAAGTCGCTAAAACCCGACGTCAGACCGTGGGTCGCTAATTTGAAATATAGCAACGAACAATCGGTCGCTAATAATAACAAATAATACCGTCGGACAGTCGGTCGTTAAAAGTGATATTCAACGTTCTGGTGTTGGTCGCTAAAACTAAAACACCAAAATCCCACCGCATGAGCTCCAGCTCCAGCTAAATTAACCAAAATAATGGACCGTGGTGTAGTGCCGCAAGAAAGAAATTTGGCCAGCTCCAGCTAAATTAACTTTTTTTCTGTATTTCCTGGTTCCTAAACAGAATAGAATTAAATAAAATTATTACTAGTGAGTTTATGGCAAGCAACTAGCTACCATCGCATGGCCACCATGAAACCATCTACGATCTTGTTGCTGGATCCATGCAAACCATTATCACGGTATACAAAACTCAACGTAAAACTGTCGGAGTACAAGATTGCTAAAGATTCTTTCAAGGCTTCAGAGGGTGATGACTCGTTAGAGAGAAATCAGAACTCGTCGAGATCCCTGTCTACGAAACGGCGAATCGTTGGGGATCGACTTCTAGAGGTCTTGGTTGCCCAAATACAACGACAGAGAGTTGTTGACTTCATCGAGGAGGTGTTTTAGCAGTCGGTTTTGTGTTTGCACATACACGAGCGGTGGCGCTATGACGTAGTGGTCCTTGGTGTAGAGTCGAGGGCGGCAGCATCAGCGCTAGCGATCTTCCACGTACAAGCTAAAGCAATTCTACTCGTATTTTTAAATGTATTTTTCACATAATGAACACCAATGCAAAATACCAGCATGAATGCATTCAAACAATATATATAATTATTTAATCTAACTTATATTTAGTTAAACTTAGACAGAAATACTACGAAATTAATTTGGCTTCTAAACCAAAGTAATCAAAGGTAATTAAACTCTTTTTCTTTATTAAAGTGAAAACACTTTAGAAAACAAAGTACTTTGAACAAAGTTTATTTTTATTAACTAAATTCTTTTATAAATATCACTACCTATAAAACAAACTAATCTTTATTAAAATAAGTATATTTGTTAAGCAAACCTTTCATAAATTAAATACATTTATTTGATAAGCCATTTTCACATATTTAAAATATTTATTCCATAAATCAAATGCATTTCTCAAATCAAAAGTTTTCATAAATCAAACATTAATTAGTTTTGGAAATAACTCCTTTTTCTCACATGAAATGATAAAGCTCTCATTTTGCTTACAAAAAGAAAATACATTGTATAAAATAATGCTTTTTGAAATAAACTTATTTTCGTAAATCATTTTCATAAAATGGATTACCTCCATAAATCAAAAGTATTTCTTAAATAACTGTCTAAAGATCAAACTTTATTTATTTTTCAAAAATAACTCTTTGGTTCACAAAAAAAAATGATAACACACTTCTCTTTTTCTTGCAAAGGGAAAATACATTGTGTAAAATATTGCTTTCTAAAATAATCAAATACAATATTTTCATTAAGTCATTTTCAAAACCAAAACAAATCATAGATACATTTGGAAAATTCAACAAAGAAACTTTATAAACAAAATAACTCATTTTAAATGGTTGAGTTTAAAACTAACTCTTCCTCGTAAAGAAGAAAGAAAGAAAAATATATTTATAATATTGTCCTTTAGACAATATTTAAATATACTTCAAAAAGTTTTAAAATTTAGTGAATTCTGTGCCTAACCCAGAATTTGAGATTCCGGGGTGTTACATTGGCGTCACGATCCGAAACAATAGTAGAAGGCATACCATGCAAGCGAACAATCTCTTTGAAAAATAGGTCAGCAATATGAATAGCATCATCACTCTTATGACAAGGTATAAAGTGAGCCATCTTAGAAAATCTATCTACGACAACACAAATACTATCACTCCCCCTCTTAGTCCGAGGCAGTCCTAAAACAAAATCCATAGAAATATCCGCCTAAGGTATTGAAGAAACGGGAAGAGGCATATACAAACCATGTGGATTCAAGCGAGACTTTGCTTTTTGACAAGTAGTGCAGCGAGCCACAAAACGCTCAACATCTTTTCTCAACCGTGGCCAAAAGAAGTGTGTGGCCAACACATCCGCCGTCTTCTTTGCACCAAAATGTCCCATCAATCCGCCTCCATGCGCTTCCCGTAACAACAAAAGACGAACGGAACCAACTAGAATGCAAAGGCGGTTAGCTCTAAACAAATATCCATCATTTATCACAAACTTGTTCCATGTGCGACGCTCTCTACAATGCAGCAAAACATCTTTAAATCAGCATCACGAGCATATTGTTCTTTAATTGATTTAAGCCCAAAAATGTGACAATCAAGGTGTGACAACATAGTGTATGGTCTAGACAAAGCATCGACAATCACATTATCCTTCCCTTTTTTATGCTTGATAATATAAGGAAAAGACTCAATAAACTCAACCCACTTAGCATGTCTACGGTTGAAATTACTTTGAGAGTGAATATACTTAAGTGATTCATGATCGGAATGAATAACGAATTCCTTAGGCCATAAATAATGACGCCACGTTTGCAAAGAACGTACAAGAGCATACAATTCTTTATCATACGTAGAATAATTCAAAACAGGACCAGTTATCTTTTCACTAAAATAAGCAATAGGTTTGCCATTTTGCATCAAAACACCACCAATGCCAATACCACTAGCATCACACTCAAGTTCAAAAGTCTTACCGAAATCTGGAAGTTGCAAGAGCGGTGCATGTGTAAGCTTGTCCTTCAAAGAGCTAAAGGACTCTTCTTGTGCTTTGCTCCATTGAAACACAACACCCTTCTTTGTCAACTCATGCAACGGTGCAGCAATAGTGCTGAAATCTTTGACAAAGCGTGTGACATCCCTCCGGGACACCCAGGAATCGGTACAGAGGGACACCCGACGAGCGAGTTACAACAGAAACATCATCTCATACAAGCCGGAATATATACATCATGGTATAATACAACCAGGTTTTCAAAATACAAACATTCGTGCAGCGGAATATAACTTTATCAAAGTTTAACATCCTACGAGTATTCAGCGGAAGCTTGTTCTATTGTACAACTCGAAAGACTTCAAACAAAACAACGTGATGCACTCGAGCCCTTCGTACATCATGGTCCTCTCTCTTCACGGCGTGGGGATACGTTCCCACCGAAGGGAACCTCCCTCCGGACGTTGCTCCTCTTCGGGAAGCTGCCATACAAGTCGTGGTAGTACGACTCGTTCCCTGAAAGGTAACGAACAAACCCCGAGTATTCTAATACTCAGCAAGACCGAGCCGTCAACATGGCACGCTAAGGCCGACGCCTAGTATGCAAAGGCTTTTTGGCTGTGGGGTTTACTCCTTTGCGAAAACAGCATTAAAGGTTGGGTCCTTACTTTCAGTATTTTAGCTCGGGTTAAGTTCATTAGCCTCGGTGTTTGCAACCTTTCACTATTGCAATCAAGTTCCCAATCAAGATAAAATAGATCTTAATCCTTCCATCTCTCCTCTTCATCTTCCATAAGATTTACTACGATGTGACGAGCTAAACAAGCGGTACTCATTACTGCGAGGGACAGCGATTCGAATCGATTTTATACCAGCTGGCAAAACCCGACTACACGACGTATACGCATCACACTCGATCGTATACAACAACCTTTCCCGCTAGCACCTGACAGCAGACTAGCCATTTCCAACTCCCGCGGAAGTGCTAAAGAATTCGGGGTAGTTTGATCGAAGAAACTCTTCTTGTTCCCAAGTAGCTTCAGCTTCCGAGTGATTACTCCATTGGACCTTGTAGAACTTGATGGTTCGATGACGAGTCACTCTATCCTTGGTGTCGAGAACTTTAACCGGTGGTTCGTCATATGTTAAGTCTGGCTGTAATCTGTTCCACCTCGGCTGTCGGTATATCCATGGGTGGTTTTAAACACTTCTTCAGTTGAGATACATGAAATATGTTATGGATTCCCGCCAAGTGGGGTGGCAATTCCAGTCGATACGCCACGGCTCCACATCTTTCCAAGATTGGAAAAGGTCCAATGTATCGTGGTGCTAACTTGCCCTTAATTCCAAACCTTTGAACACCTTTGGTAGGAGATACTCGCAGATAAACTTGATCTCCATCCTGAAATACTAACTCTCGACGTCTTTTGTCGGTATAACCGATCTGTCGAGATTTAGCTCTCTTGAGGTTTTGTTGGATGAGACGTACTTGTTCCTCTCGCATCTCTTACTAGATCTGGTCCGAAGATTACTCTCTCTCCACTTTCGGACCAATTCAAGGGTGTACGGCAACTACGCCCATATAGAGCTTGGAATGGCGACATTCCAAGCACTCTCTTGATAGCCGTTATTGTAGGAAAACTCCGCTAACGGTAAACACTTCTCCCAATCTTTACCATAGGTCAAGACACATGCTCGAAGCATATCCTCGAGATACTCGATTGATCCTTTCTGTCTACCCATCTGTTCCCAAGGATTCGAGTAGTTGTTCCCGTAATCTGGAGACAAATTGTGTTCCTCGGTCCGATATAATGGTCTTCGGCACTCCATGCAAATATAGAATTCGAGCAATGTACAGTTCTGCATACTTCTCGGCGGTGTACCGTGTATGTACCGGTATGAAGTGAGCAGACTTCGTCAACTTGTCCACAATAACCCGGATAGAGTCATGTTTCCGTGGACTTAGTGGTAATCCCACGATGAAATCCATGCCGACGTCTTCCCACTTCCATTCAGGGATACTCAAAGGTTGTAAGGATCCTGCTTGCTTCAAGTGCTCGGCTTTGATCCGTCGACGGACATCACATTCATTGACATACTTGGCTATTTCCCGCTTCATGCGTGTCCACCAAAATCTTGGCTTCGGACCTTGATACATCTTATTAGTTCCAGGATGAATAGAATATTTGGACATATGAGCTTCATCCATTATCTTCTTGCGAAGCGGTAGGTCTTTTGGTACTACCAATCGATTCTTGAACCAAATAACTCCCTGCTTCGTCCTCCCTGAAGCATTTAACTTCACCCTTCCCGAGTCGTCTCCTTATGTGTCCTATACCAACGCTTTTCTGTTGAGCTGCTACCACTTCTTCACGAATGGTAGGAATCGGAGCCAAATTAGTCAAGGTTCCATACAGTAATGATCCTAAGGTTTGGCTCCTCACCTTCCGATGGATGTGCTTGAATCAAAAGTTGAGACGTGAGATTATTGCAATGGGCCTTGCGACTTAATGCATCCGCTACCACGTTTGCCTTGCCCGGGTGGTAGTATATTTCCAGCTCATAATCCTTGATCAGTTCTAACCATCTTCGCTGTCGCATATTCAGATCTGCTTGAGTGAAGATGTACTTGAGACTCTTGTGGTCCGTGTATAAATGTACCAAGTTACCCAAGAGATAGTGTCTCCAACCTTTCAATGCGAGTACCACTCGCTGCTAGTTCCAGATCATGGGTAGGATAGTGTTCCTCATGACGTCTTAGTTGTCGAGAAGCATAGGCAATCACTCGACCTTCCTGCATTAGAACACATCCGAGTCCTGTTCTCGATGCATCACAATACACATCAAAAGGCTTCGTCGGATCTGGCTGAGCAAGTACGGAGCTGTGGTCAACAACGTCTTCAATGTTTGAAAAGCTTCTTCACATTCTTTGCTCCACACGTACTTCTTATCTTTTTCCAATAGCTTAGTCATCGGCTTGGCGATCTTTGAGAAGTTTGGAATAAACCTTCAGTAGTAACCAGCCAATCCTCGAAACTTCGATTTGTGAGACAGACTTCGGTGAATTCCAATCCAACACTTCTTGAACCTTGCCCGGGTCAACGGCCACTCCTTCGGCTGATATCACGTGACCTAGGAACGGTACTTCTTTTAGCCAAAATTCACACTTGCTGAACTTAGCATAGAGCTGATGATCCATTAGTCGTTGCAACACAACTCTTAGGTGCTTGACATGTTCCTCTCGTTGACTTAGAGTAGATCAAGATGTCGTCAATGAATACCACGACAAACTTGTCCAACTCAGGCACGAATACCGAATTCATGAGATACATGAAATGTGCTGGTGCGTTGGTCAATCCAAATGACATTACCGGATACTCATAGAGTCCATATCTTGTGGAAAATGCAGACTTTGGTATATCTTCAGCTCTTATCTTAATCCGATGATATCCCGAGCGAAGATCTATCTTGGAGAAGACTTTAGCCCCCATCGGTTGATCAAACAAGATATCAATCCTCGGAAGAGGATACTTGTTCTTGATGGTGACCGAATTCAAAGGTCTATAATCCACACATAGCCTCAAGGTCTTGTCTTTCTTCTTTACGAACAAGGCTCGGCATCCCCATGGTATGAACTTGGACGTATCTTTCCTTTGTCCAATAATTCCTTTAGTTGCACTTTCAATTCTGCCAGCTCATTCAGTGGCATCCGATACGGCCTTCTTGATATGGGTGCTGTTCCAGTCTGTAACTCTATCTTAAACTCTACCGCTCGATCCGGCGGTAGTCCCGGCAAGTCTTCCGGACATCCGGATACTCACAGTACTATGGGTATATCCTCCGGACTCTTACCTATAGCCTTATTGACCATCGGCAGCATAGCTTGAGGAAGAGCTAAGAGCAAGCAATCCCGACCATGAACAGGAGAGTTCGGATATACGGCTCGAGATGCTATGTCCAATACTGCCTTGTGGAAATTCATCCATTGCATGCCAATAATTGCATCTAACCCTTGCCCATCCAATATGATTAATGAAGTAGGATAAACCTTGCTACCCAATCTTAATGGCATGTTGGCAGCCGCTTCATTGGTAAGAATTCCCTGGTGTTGAGATAATATGTGTCCATGTCAACTTAGATGGTGTGATGCAATGCTTAGCAATATATGACTTGTCGATGAAATTATGCGTAGCTCCCGAATCAAATAAAACCATAGCAGGATGATCAGCGATAGAAAACATACCCGCTAAGATTTGTCCTCCTTCGGGTAGCTCCTCAGCCGTAGTAAAGTTGGCACGGCCGGTCTTCACTTGTGTGTTCTTGGCTGGTGCCCGCTGTTGGTTCTGCGGTTGTCCTTGCGGTCCGGGTGCATATGGTGCCTTCGAGGATATGGATAACTGCGGTAATAATGTCCTGAACGGCCACAATTGAAACATGGCGGTCCATTCTGCTGCGGTGCTGGACCCACCGGTCCGGGATTCCGATCATTCTCGCTGTTGGTAAGGCGGACGATATCGATTCGACCGCTGCTGCTGAGATTGCTGGGGTGATTGATTCTGCCGGTAGAAATTGGGACGAGAGGGTGTATGCTGATAACGCTGACTCGACGGTGCAGTGTAGACCAGTCTGTACTTTGATGGTCCCCCACTTCCTTGTCCGATGAGCCGGCCGCTTCTTGTTCTTCTCCGTCCGATGAAGACGGATAGAGTCTTCCGAGTGCAATAGCGTCACTCACAAAGTCGGTGAAGCTGCCGGTCTTGTTTAACACCAAGCGAGACTGCAGCTTGGTACTCATTCCTTCCTTGAACAGATTCTTCTTCTTGGCATCTCGTGTCCACATGTTCAGGAGCATACCGAGCAAGACGGCTAAATACCTTAGAGTAGGTGTGCACATTCATGTCCCCTTGCTTCAGCGATAGGAACTCCTTCCTCTTCCGATTCATTAAGCCTTCCGGGATATGATGCTCTCCGAAGGCTTTAGTGAACTCTGCCCATGAAACTTGATGTCCTGGAGGAAACATCGCTTTGTAGTTGGCCCACCAGTGCTCCAGCAAATTCTTGCAATTGCTGGGAAGCGAAGAGGTTCTTCCGATGATCCGTGCATGGAAACAGCTCCAGCTTTGACTCGATGGTGCGTAGCCGCTTGTCGGCTTTCAAGGGCTCACCCGCATCCGAGAAGACCGGGGGCGAACCGATAAGAAGTCTAAGAAGGTCACCCTTTCCTCCGGTGCATTGCGGCCTTGGTGACGTTCTTGCGGAGCAGATGTTGCGAACCAATTGCTCCAATAATTCTCGCTGCTCCGCGCGAGAATCCAAGACTCGCAGTGATGGCCTCGTGCCAAGGTCGGGGTGGTGGTGGTGTTCCCGCCCGCGTTGAGAACTCTCGGGCTCATCGCGTCTCCTTGTTCCAACCATTTTGTCCAAGAGAAGTTTACGTTAGACATCTTCATTCCAACATAATAATGGAAGAAACAGGAATACTTAGATGAGAACTCCCAACTGAATCTTATGCAACAATCCATCTTTATTAAAGCAACCACCAAATCCATCAACACATGTTTATACATCCACATTACAACGGTTCCTATGATACACTCATGCGTGGTTACATCACGCTCGTTATTTAACTAGCGCCTATCTTACATACTAGTTTTTCTCACTTGCTACTAGCTAGCACTCTACTCTTCTTTGCGATGCCTGGATGTCACTTCCGGCTTATGGAACTGCCTGTCTCGGATTCTGCATCCTCTAGTCGTGGAATCTCCGTGAAGTCGATGACTGAATCCACGTCCATTATTTCTTCAGGATCCTCCTCTTCTTCTTCGATTCAGCCTCCATAGGATTTTCCTGCACTACTGGTTCGTCTCCTGGAAGTTGCTGTCCTATTGCTCCATTCACTATGGCGTTGTGTGCTTGCAGTAGATCTTGCTCTAACCGAGTGATCGGTGCATGTACGTTTGCTAGTTGCTGATCCTTAAATTGAATCTGTTGCTCCTTGTTTAGCAACTGCGCCTCTCTAAGTGCTAACAACTCCTCCTTTTCCTGCAGCTGTCTCTCCAGCTCGACTACACGAGCATCCTCCCTTGATCCTCTTACTTCACTCACACCCGTACTTGTGCTGTCCATCTCTCGTGAAGAAGTAAGAGCATCGGATACAAGTAGAAACTAATCCTAATATTTCAGCAAATCTTTTTATTCTAGCAACTGCATATATATATATATTACTACCACTTCCTTTCCATTTGTTATTGTTGGTACAACTCAAACCCACTTTTCATACACTCCCAACTGCCCCAAACACCTGCTAGTACCCTATCTACATCCGACCTACGTCAGCAAAATGTGGCTACTCCCTACATCGGTGAAACACAACCCAACTAGTCCGACGGCGCGTGGTTGTCACCGTCCGACTCGACGTCCTCGGCTGGTGAAACGGGTGGTGGCTCGTACTCCATCCCGGAGACCTCCTCGGCGTCGTCTAGTGGACCCTGCTGCTGCTGCTGCTGCAACTGCTCGAACTGCTCAACCAGGTCGTCGTGGTCGTGGAGAAGTGCGTGGTGTGCCTCGGCCAGTCCGTTGTACATCCCCTCCAGCTGACCCAGCTCAATCTCTCTCGCGACCGGGCTCTCCACTACGACGTTCTGCCGTGCCGTCACTAGCTCCAACCGTAGCTCGTGCGCGTCGTCCGCCGCGCGAGCGGCGTCTCGCTCCTCGGTAACCCTAGTCAGCTGCTCGTCAAAGGCGATGACCGCCTCACGGTACTCGTCACGTGCGCGAGTCACCTCCACCAGCTGCTCCTCCAGCTCGGCGATCCCGACGTGGGACCTCTCGAATCTCCCGATAGTCCACTCGACAGCGGTGCTTCCAAGCACCCAACTGTCGGTCCTGGTTGTGGAGCTGCTGCTCCAGCTCCGCCACACGCGCAGCTCGTGCGTCATCCTCCTCCCGGGCGCGCTTCCTACCACGAGTGACCGGCATCTGCAGCGAACATGTTTAAACAAGTTAAACACTTCTTCCCACGGAAGAAAACGAACGGAACAACCTATATAGTACTACGAACTAGCTAAGTACATACCCAAATATTTATTTAGTGCATAATATGACATGATGCATGCTCGCGAACTAACTACACGTACCATAGTAAGAAAACTACGATGAATAGTTAGCACTTCCCAAAAACCCAAACGTCGAACAGTTAGTAAAAATCTAACTATTCTATATCCTTATAGGCTCCGTACTCTCTCGTTATCTATCGTATGAACGTGTTAAGTTTTGAAAATAGACTTGTAATGATGTGCTGTTGCCTCCGAACCGCTCCGATACCAGCTGTGACATCCCTTCCGGGACACCCAGGAATCGGTACAGAGGGACACTCGACGAAGCGAGTTACAACGAAACATCATCTCATACAAGCAGGAATATATACATCATGGCATAATACAACCAGGTTTTCAAAATACAAACATTCGTGCAGCGGAATATAACTTTATCGAAGTTTAACATCCTACGAGTATTCAGCGGAAGCTTGTTCTATTGTACAACTCGAAAGACTTCAAACAAAACAACGTGATGCACCGAGCCCTTTGTACATCGTGGTCCTCTCTCTTCACGGCGTGGGGATACGTTCCCACCGAAGGGAACCTCCCTCCGGACATTGCTCCTCTTCGGGGAAGCTGCCATACAAGTCGTGGTAGTACGACTCGTTCCCTGAAAGGTAACGAACAAACCCCGAGTATTCTAATACTCAGCAAGACCGACCCATCAACATGGCACGCTAAGGCCGACGCCTAGTATGCAAAGGCTTTCCGGCTGTGGGGTTTACTCCTTTGCGAAAACAGCATTAAAGGTTGGGTCCTTACTTTCGATATTTTAGCTCGGGTTAAGTTCATTAGCCTCGGTGTTTGCAACCTTTCACTATTGCAATCAAGTTCCCAATCAAGATAAAATAGATCTTAATCCTTCCATCTCTCCTCTTCATCTTCCATAAGATTTACTACGATGTGACGAGCTAAACAAGCGGTACTCATTACTCGCGAGGGACAGCGATTCGAATCGATTTTATACCAGTCGGCAAAACCCGACTATACGACGTATACGCATCACACCGATCGTATACAACAACCTTTCCCGCTAGCACCGACAGCAGACTAGCCATTTCCAACTCCCCGGAAGTATGGCGACGCCACGACTTCCCTCGTGGTCGACCCATCTCCCTCCCGTGAGACTATCCTCTCACTAACAGACCGATAAAAGAGAGTTGGCTACACTACATCTCTCGGGGTGGTAGGGTACATCAGCTTGCTGGGCCCATGATACCAGCATGTAGTACGGTACGTTCAAACTTGTTCAACTAGGCCGACAACGGTACGGTCCTTGACCGACACAGACGGGGCTACCACCTTGCAAGACCTCATCTCCGTCTTGCCCTTTCTCCTACGGGGCCCGTCCGGTCTCAACTTCATTAACACTCTCATCATCTTTAGTGTCAACACCAAAACTCTTAAAACCTCCATGCTTTAAGTGCCCTAACCATCTACCGTTGCCACTATGAATTAAGCTTAGCTTCTATTAAGCTACCTGTACCAAGTATAGAATAAACAAACGGAAACCTACCATAATGCATCTAGGGTGTCAACCATTCCCTAACACCTAATGCACAAGCATAACCGTACTATGTGATAAAGTAAAATATTTATAAACATAGGTAGGATGCACCGGGGCTTGCCTTGAGTCCGTTCGAAGTTAGCTTCCTCGGCGGCTGGGTCGACGTCGAGATTCCCGACTCCCGATTCTCCCTCGGGTGCAACCTCGATCACTTCGAACCTAGTCGACCAAGCAATGCATCGCGAATCACAATCATGTATGCATGAATGCGCATGATGAAAGGGTACAAGGAGTTATTAATTAAGTCCCATAAGCAAGTAACTAGTAATTAAGGCTTAATTACCGTAGTTAATTAATAAATTAAGGATAAGTATGTTCTTTAAGCACTAATTAACAAGTAATCATGCTGATTAAAGAGCCCTTAATCAAGGTCATTATTTGTTAATTGGTTCTGTCCCTTAATTACTTAATTAAGTTCACTAATTACTTAGGTTTAATAATTAATAAATTATCCTGGTTTATTAAGCGAGCAATAAGTGATTAAAGCCTAATAGATTGTGATCACACAAAATAATAAAATTTAAGTTTAATTTTGGAAATAAGTTTCATAATTAATTTCGTCTGCAGTATCTCCTTAATCAATCAAAATTTTATTTTTCATAAGTAAATATTTTATTTACATAAAAGAATAGCTTTTCTCTAATCAAAGAAAGTAATTAATTACTAATTATAAAATAATTTACTCAAAATAAGTATTTTATTTCACGAATAAATAGATCTTATTTTTCTGAATCTAACAAAGTTGGTTTGGCATTTTTCTGAATTTTAATGAATTTTCTACGTATTTTGGAAATTTCAATTCAATTCTCGTGCCACACGGAGGGCCACGGGGTTGGCCACACGAGATCCGCCGTGGCCACACGCGATCCCACCCGCGTGTGGCCCGCGGTGTGGCACCACCGTGGCGGCGGGGACACGGCGGCGCAGCCACCGGAGTTGGCCGCCGTTGAGCCAAAGCTCGCCGTGAGGCTACCAACCTACCCTACCGCTCATGGCGAACCCAACCGTGGGGACCAACTTGCATGAGCTCGCCTCCGGGCTCGCCGGCGGCGAGGTCCGGACTCGGCGGAGCTTCGACCACGGCGTGAGCTCACCACGAGTGCACAAAATTTGGGGAAAAACCTACCGACATGTACTACGGAGCATGAGCAAGAGCGTCATGAAGGTCTAGGAACATGAGCAAGCGCGGAAGGGGGTGCTCACCGTGGAGCTGCGGATGGCGGCGACCGGACGTGGAGAAGACGGCGTTTTGCGCGAAGACCTGTGGATGAAGTTTGATGAGAAGTTGCTCACAAGGAAGGGTAGCTAGCTGCGCACCAATCGGAGAAGAATGAGCGAAAACGGCTCACCAAAGCTCGTCAATTTGGAGCTGCGGCGGTGACACCCCGACGGTGAGTTTCTTACGAAGAACGATGAAATGCTCGGTCTTCAAGGGGTGGGAGGACGAGCGGCTCTGCAGGGAGTTGCTATGGATTCCGGCGAAGCTGGTGGTGCGGTGGTCCGGGACGAAGGGTGGCCGGAGTGGCCCGGTGACGGTGGAGCGGAAGGTGCGGCAATGGTGGCCGAGAGAAAACGAGAGAGGGAAAAGAGAAGATAAGCCGGGCGGGGCTTTTATCCGGCCCCGGGATGGCGGCAACGGCGCCGAGCGTGCAGCTGCGCAAGCAGCTGCTTAGATGCTGCGTGGCCGCACCGTCGGGTGGCGGTTCCCGCGGGCGGCGCCGAGGCGCGGTGAGGGAGGGAGAGAGGAGAAGAGATCGGCGCCCGGGCCAGGCTTGGCCAATTTACAAAAATCCCCCTAACCTTTCGCATAATTAAAAAGTGGCCTTCCGGTGCTCCAAAAAATTCCGCAAAAATTCAGGGATGTATTTAAAAGTATTTTGAACACTTTTCCTATTAAGTCCAGGTTAAGATTTCAAATTATTTTCGAATTAAAAATTCATAGCTAAATTACTAAAAGAGACTTTGTTTATTTCTTGTAATTATTTTCATAAATCAAAATCTTTTCAGGACCTTTTCATAAATCTTTATTGGTGATAATTAAGCTATAGAAAATGTTAAACATGAATTTTCTTCTCATTTTCTTTCTTTTTAACACTTCCTTTCTTCTTTATTTAATTTGTTATTTTATGTGCTTATTATTAACACCAAATGTGATATCTTCACAAATGCAACAATGTGATCACATGCTCATGATGACATGAAATGCATTATTTTCCGAGAGTTGTTACAAAGCGGCGATAGAAACCTGCAAGACCAAGAAAACTTCCAACCTGGGTGATGGTTTGGGGCTGCGGCTGATGTGGACTAGGGTCCCGATCTTTCAAAAGGTTCAGATAACTCTTGATTTGGTGAAGATGTGACACACGTCGATCCAGCTCTTGAACAACACGTTCGAACCGCGCAATCGCAGCACCACGTCCTCTATGGTTATCAACCGGCGTTGCACGGTTGACCTCGCCTGTAGGGCTAATCCCTGCTTGCGAATCAAGAACACAAACAAGGACAAGAAAGAACACAACCAAATTTGCAGATGTATGATTAATCTCACAAGTTGGGGTCTCACAAACCGATGAACGGTGAAACTGTCTAAGCAGAATAATCTAAGCGAAACCCAACCCTAACATGGGTGGCGGCTGCTGCTAATAAAGACTTGGAGACGTGCAAGAACCCCCTGGACGCTCCCCTAATGGGCTCACACGAGATACACGGCCCAAAGGCCAAAAACGATGATGCAACACCAAAACAGATTCTGGACGTTCCAATGTTTCGATCATCCCCGGCGACTCCTGATGAATTTTTACATGAGACCTATTCCACAGGAAATCTTATGAAATTATCTTTCCATCCATATGTAGAACGTCCAAATCCGACTTCGTATGCGATCTGGGCATCTACTTTAATTTAGCCTGTTCCTGGTCTCCGAAACAGACTCGAAGTCGACTTGATTTGGGCCTCCACAATGTCTTGCGCATCTTGCTGGACCTCCACGCCTCCAAGCCCTCTTCCATTCATATTATGGTCCTCTCCTTGATTCCTAATCATAATAAAATCATTAGGTAGCAAACTGTTCTCAAAATTATAAAAGAATTATTGTGATGCGTCCGACACCGGTTTAGGTTGTGTGCTAATGCAAGAAGGTCGTGTCATTGCTTGTGCTTCCTGTCAACTTCGCAAGCATGAACAACATTATCCCACCCATTACTTGGAATTAGCCTCGGTTGTTCTTGCATTGAAAACTTGGAGGCACTATCTACTTGGAAATCTTGTCAATCTCTACAGTGATCATAAGAGTATCAAATATATCTTCACCCAACAAAAATTGAATATGAGGCAACGTCGATGGTTGGAATTGATCAAGGATTATGAGTTGGAAATTCATTACCATCTGGGTAAAGCTAATGTAGTTGCCGACGCTTTGAGTTGCAAGGGTCAATGCAATCATATTACCATTTGCTCTAGGGAAATTTTGGAAATTTCAGATTCTAGTGAACCAAGCCATCGATTTATTCCTTATGGCTCATTGTATAATCTAGCTCTTATCCCTACCCTTCGTGAGGAAATTATTGAGGTATAAAAGAAGGATGAAGGAATGGATTTTATTCGGGAAAAGATAGAGAAAGATGAAGCCACATGTTTTCGACAAGATACCAATGGTGTTTTATGGTTCAACCAACGCCTTGTTGTTCCAAAGGATATGGAATTACGGAAGAAAATATTGGACGAGGCACACTTATCCGAGTATTCCATACACCTCGGAAGCAATAAAATATATCGTGGCCTAAGAGAAAAGTTGTGACACCCCTACTATACAAAGCAAGAGGGATTGTCGCACAGGACCGCCTCGGGAGACATCCGACGAAGTGGACGTCATAGCACATACACAGATGATACATTCACCATTTACAAAGACATATTTAGTGTACATGAGTAGAACATTTTACATATGATCTTCAAGTGTTACAATACATAGAGTTCAAATTCTGATTTTTACATCTCTTTAGTATATAGGCGGAAGCGTAAATTAATCTCGACGATAGTTGCCTAAAATGTAACACATCAAGCCCCTAGATGTGCGCATTCTTCTCAACAGCTCAACTGCACAAAATGTTAACAACAAAGCCCCGAGTATCTAATATACTCCGTAAGTCTTACCCGAGAAAAGTGGTTTCTAAAACCGACTCCTAGCATGCAGGGGGCTGACCGGGTTTGCTGGAGTTTAGTTGGAAAAACAGCAACTACGTTAATTTCTAATTCCCACTTTTAGCCATATTAAGAGGGTTATGACATGAATATAACATTTAGTGAGCAAGACCTAGCAATACAAGGTTGCAAAGTAATATTAAAATACTTCAAATCAGCAAATATATCATCATGTTCACTTCTTACTACGATGCGATATGCTCGACACAAGACGTACTCAATAACCGTGAGGGACGGTGATATATATCGATTTACATCCTACAGGAGAAACCCAAGTACACGACATACGCATCATTTAAGAACACGTATGGCCACCATTCGCGAGATCACTATAGGGCCGATATGACTCCCACCTCTCCCAAGTAATACGTCCCCACATGCGATGCCCACGGCGGAGCCATCCAAGGGTAGACCGCATACTCGTCCAACCACATGTGACGTGGACTAGGGTCCCGATCTTCCGAAAGGTTCAGATAACTCTTGATTTGGCGAAGATGTGTCACACGTCGATCCGGCTCCTGAATAACACGTTCGAACCCCGCAATCGCAGCACCACGTCCTCTATGGTTATCAACCGGCCTTGCACGGTTGACCTCGCCCGAAGGCTAATCCCTGCCTGCGAATCAAGAACATAAGCAAGAACAAGAAAGAACGCAACCAAATTTACAGATGTATGATTAATCTCACAAGTTGGGGTCTCACAAACCGATGAACGGCGAAACTGTCTAAGCAGAATAATGTAAGCAAAACCCAACCCTAACATGGGTGGTGGATGATGCTAATAAAGACTTGGAGACGTGCAAGAATCCCCTGGACGCTCCCCTAATGGGCTCACGCGAGAAACACGGTCCAAAGGCCAAAAACGATGACGCAACACGAAAACAGATTCTGGACATTCCAATGTTTCGATGATTCCCGGCGACTCCTGGTGAATTTTGACATGAGACCGGTTCCACTGGAAAGGTTATGAAATTATATTTCCATCTATATGTAGACCGTCCAAATCCGACTTCGTATGCGATCTGGGCGTCTATTTTAATTCAGCCTGTTCCTGGACTCCGAAACAGACTCGAAGTCGACTTGATTTGGTCCTCCAGAATGTCTTGCGCATCTTGCTGGACCTCCACGTCTTCAAGCCCTCTTCCATTCATATTATGGTCCTCTCCTTGATTCCTAATCATAATAAAATCATTAGGTAGCAAACTGTTCTCAAAATTATGAAAGGAAAGACTTAGGAACGAGCTCACCTCTAAAGTTAATTGTCGAGCGCGAGCTCTAGTGATTGGTCCTTGAATGATCAGCGGAGGAGTATCATTTGTATCACAAGGAGTGATGTCCTCATCAACATGACCTGGGATGCCACCATCAATCAACATCTCAAAAGAATGGTGGGGTACTGTCCAACCCTACGGTTCTCAAGCTACTAGGTTTCCCAGTACCCATAATAAAGGTATGCACTTGGTACACAACTCAATTCTTGCTCGCAGAGTCACACGGTCCTCAATCAACACGCATGGGGCTATGGCGGACATAGGCGAACCTTGCCACCACATCCTACACCTGTATTTCCCCGTACGGTCTCAATTTCATAAACATCATGTGAGAGGTAACAATTGAATAACCAATACCGAGATGTCTCCATACCGCTCGGTGTCGCTACCGATGACTCCTTACTAAGCATAGCATTCCTAACGAAAAAGGATTATACCTATCCAATGAGACCATAGGCATAAAGGGATAAATAATGCAACTATGGTGACGATCAACCCCTGAACTTAAATGCACAATACATGACATCATTACTTGTGAAGTAAAGCAAAACTTTTAAAAGCGTGGGTTATGCACTCGGGGCTTGCTTTGGGGCTGTTTCGAATTTAGTATACACACGGTGTTCAGCTCAACATTGACCTCGTGGTTGCCTTCCTCGGTCTCGGGTCCTAGATGAATGCAATGCAATGCATGAGCGTAGGTGAATACATAGGCATTCATATTCATGGAACTTTCTCAATAAATATGAATGATGATGTTATATGCATATGAGAGAAAATTATGCATGCCATGGATGATATGCTTGCTTATGGGTGAAAAATTATAATTCATTTCAAGGGGACCAACTTCTAATCAAACAAAACCTAGAATAAGCAACATGAATTATGTGCCTTAGGTTTACATAGAACATGACCATAGCAAATAATTAGTATATGACCTTGCTAGAATTACATATGGCAACGTGAGGATGACAAGGATGCATCGAAAACAGCCCTACATAACTATCTTGCTGCCATGTACATGAAAGGTGGGCATGGTAGATATGTTCATACATAAAAGTAATGCTTGGTCATACTTGTGCATATAAGGCTATATGACAATATGCGAGGCAATCATTATGATTTAACAATCCTAAATGAAACAATTGGTGCAACAAGCCATTCCCTATATGATCTCTGTAAATATGCATAAAAGGGCCATAAATAAACATAACAACATGTAGGCACAACACATAGACTTTTGCATGCAAGATTAACGATCAATAGGGTAATATGTCATTTCATGCCAATATGATCTTGATCCTTTCAACGACTAAGGAATTAGTGCCACAATGCAACCTTTACATGGTTTCTGTGGTAAAGCATAACACAATTATGATAGGCCTCGAAATAATAAGGCATGCATTTTAGGGCACATTTATTTAAATAAAACATTCATATGCGATTATATGCTATAGGCAAAGAATGATAAATATGATGAAAATCGTGCACCAGGGGTGCAACATGTTATGAAATGTGCATATGTAAATTTTGGTGAATTTTGCATTTACCAAGAATTAATTATAGACTTTACAAGCTTAACAAGGTTCTATTTTAAATTACACAAAACATTGAATTTTTGCATAGAACCATAGACAACAAAGTTGGACAATGTAAAGTTCATGTCCTAAGCTTTCCAAAAGGCTATCATTTGCATTTCTCTGACTTGTATTTTAAAAGATATGATTTTTGCAAATTTCGTAAAAGTTCACTGCTATTTACGAAATTGCCATTGCCGTGGAAACAGAACACATCGCTCCCTCGACGGAGCTCTCGCCGGAGACGATGGTGCTGCGCCGGGGCAGGGGGACACGACACGGCTTGGGGCCTATGATTTGCCCCAAAATGTCGGGCATGATGAGGCGAGTGAGATGAGGGGGTGCGCATGGGTGGTGGCTCACCGGAAAACGGCCGGCGGCAGCGACAGGGCCGGAGGACATTCAGCGGCGTCGTTCATGCAGCACATGGCACCTGAGGAGCGGGTTCAAGGTGGAGGAGCTCCGCACGGACGCGTAGAAGACCGGCGCGGAGGAAGACGAGCTTGGGGAAGCCCAGAAGTAGGTCCTCGCCGTGGGGTGGTGCCCGGTCGACGGTCGGTAGTGGGGAAAATATAGATCCCGGTATCACCTCTGCGAAACTAAATATGGGGGCGAGCAAGCAGCTGCGCTAGGTCCTTGTGCATACTCCAGTGCAAGGAATCGAAGCTAGTGCTCACCTAGCTGAAGAATTTTGCCATGGTGGCCATGGTGGACGAAACCCGGTAAAAGCGAAATCCAGCGGCTTGCCGGGGAAACTGGGAAAGGGAGCTCGCTGGAGGCTTGCTGCTATCTCGCAGAGAGGGTGGGGATGCTTCGCGGCTGTTGGGAGTGGCATGTCAGTTGGAGCTCGAGTTTCCTCCACCTCTTGTGCGCCTGTTGCTTCAGGGAGAAGGGAGAGGGAGTACTGGCAGGGGCACGGCGATTGGTCAGTGAGGACGGCTAGTTTCCTCTGCCTCTTGTGATGGATGGCCGGTGGCCTAACCCCGTCCTCTGGCATGGGCGCCAGAGCGCCGGCAGAGGCTGGCCCGTGGCCCTCGATAATGTTCGGAAAGTGGTCGATTGTTGTAAGCCGGCCCTGATTTGTTTTCAGGAAACCGAATTATCAAACATTTCAGAATGGGATGTGTGCTCCTTCTTAGGCCGTGTCTATAGAAAGTTTGTTTATCTCCCTGCTGAGGCTACCCGAGGTGGGATCTTAGTGGCTTGGAGGGAGGATTTTACTGGACTTCAATGGAGAGTTCATCGTCATTTTGTGTCTATTAGATTTTGTGAGGGTAATGATCACAAGCAGGCATGGTAGTTCACTGGGGTCTACGGCCCTCACCAAGATTCAGAAAAGGAGGCATTTCTAGATGAACTCCGGGAGGTCAGAAGCCATTGCGTCGGCCCCTGGATGCTTGCTGGAGATTTTAATATGATCTTCGCATCAGAAGATAAAAACAATGCAAACCTGAACCGAGCGTTGATGGGAAGATTTAGGCGCTTTGTTAATGATATGGATATCAAAGAAGTACCTCTTATTGGCAGAAGATATACCTGGTCAAATGAGAGACAAGCTCCAACTCTGGTTAAGCTAGATAGAGTTCTGTGCACCACAGACTGGGAAGCCATCTACCCAGATTGTGTCTTCCAAAGTCAGGCTACAGAATTATCTGACCACTGTCCTTTGCTCTTGGGTTTGAGGGAAGGAGTACATGGAAAAAGGCGTTTCCATTTTGAGAGTTATTGGCCCAAGCTTCCTGGTTTTATTGAGGTCGTACAGCAATCCTCGGATCAACCAATTGATACTACATGCCCTCTTGATCGGATTTCTATCAAACTGAAGTGCCTAGCTCGTGCCCTCCAATCATGGAGTCAGAAAGAGATCCGCCATGTTAAAACCTAGCATAGCATCACTCGGGAGATTCTCCACAGGTTGGAAATTGCACAAGACAGCCGACCCTTGAATTCTTATGAGGATTGGCTCCGGTGCACAGCCAAACGTCACTGCTTAGTTATGGCCTCGCTGGAATGAACGATAGCTCGCCTTCGATCAAGGATTCGCTATCTAAAGGATGGGGATGCCAATACTATGTTGTTCCATAGCCAGGCCTCTTTCCGCAAGAAAAAGAGCTTCATATCCAAGCTAATGGTGGATGATCAGGTGGTCACTGCGCAAACAGATAAGAAAGAGGTCATGTTCAATTATTTCAGTGAGGTTTTGGGTACGGGCATTGGACCTCTCCTTTTTCCATAGGGAAGGCCTTGATCTCTCTGCGCTTGAAGCCCCAATTACTGAAGAAGAGGTACGGGCAACCATTAAGGATATGCCGGCTGATCGTGCGCCCGGTCCGGATGGTTTATAGGTTGGTTCTATAAGTCTAGTTGGAAGATTATTAAATGGGACATCATGGCCGCCATTATCACACTACAGCAAGGGGATGCAAGAAAATTATGGCTTCTCAACTCAGCTTATCTGACTCTCATCCCAAAAAGATCGATGCTTTGGCAGCAAAAGACTTCAGACCCATAAGTCTCATACATAGTTTCGCCAAGCTCATCGCTAAAATCATAGCAAACAGGCTAGCTCCATACCTTGACTCGATGGTAAGTACCAACCAGAGTGCTTTCGTTCGTGGGCGGTGCATCCATGACAACTACATGCTAGTGCAACAAACAATCAGATTGCTCTTTAGGCGCAAAGTACCCAGCATTTTTCCTAAAGCTAGATATCTCGAAGGCATTTGATTCGGTCTCTTGGGGGTTCTTGATGGAAATACTTAATCACTTGGGTTTTGGTCAGAATTGGTGTAACCTTATTTCAAATCTGCTACGCACCGCTTCTACAAGGATTTTAGTGAATGGGCAGCCAGGAAATGAGATAAGGCACCAAAGAGGACTACGGCAAGGAGACCCACTGTCCCCTATGCTTTTCATCCTTGTCATGGACGTCCTGAACAGCATGTTTGCGAAGGCTAGTAATATGGGGCTGTTGCAGCCAATTGAAGGTCATAACCCAGATCAGCGAATATCCTTGTACGCAGATGATGTAGCACTGTTCATTCGACCATCTCAGTAGGATATGGCCCTCAGACTTGCTGTCCTGGAGAAGTTTGGCAGTGCATCCGGGCTTCACACAAATTTACAGAAGAGCTGTGTTATCCCAATACGATGTGATCAACCGAATCTGGACTTCATTGATCAGTCACTCCCTTGTACTCGGGCTGAATTCCCAACCACTTATTTGGGCCTTCCTATTTGAGATAGGAAGCTGAAAAAGGCCGATTTACTACCTTGGATTGAAAAGGTTGGGGAGAGACTAACGGGATGGAAGCCGTCATTGATGAACATGGCAGGGCGAACAACTTGGGGTCGTTTTGTCGTCTCAGCAATTCCAATTCATGTTCTAATTGCCATCAAGGTGCCGAAGTGGTTCATCACAGCGGTGAATAAAATCCGTCGAGCCTTCTTTGGAAAGGGCGTGATCAAGTCAATGCTAGATCATGTTTGATAGCATGGGACAAAGTGGAGCGACCTCTAGACCTGGGGGGACTGGGTGTCCTCAATCTGGAATTCATGAGTTGGGCTTTGCAAATAAGGTGGTTATGGCTGCAAAAACGGACCACAACCGGCCTTGGCAAGGTCTTCAAATAGACATACACCGAAATGTTGTAGCCCTGTTTAATATTGCACTAGGTCCTCAGGTCGGCAATGGCTTGAACACTTTGTTTTGGTCGGACAGGTGGCTCATGGGAAGTCGCATTGCAGAGATAGCACCAGAGGTATTTGCAGCAGTTCTAGAAAACATTCGCAAATCTAGAACAGTGGCAGAGGCCCTCCTAACAACAGCTGGCCGGAAGATATTCAAGGTGGTCTGACCATGGTTGGACAATATGACGTTTTCTTGTTATCAGATTTCATCGAGGATGTGGTCTTGTCCCTTGAGGAAGATGTCCATACATGGAGATTCAAAGCATCTGGTAACTTCTCTTCTAAATCTGCCTATCGTGCTTTCTTCAATGGCTCAACTACGTTTGATCCTTGGAGACTTATTTGGAAAACATGGGCCTCGGGGAAGTGCAAATTTTTCCTCTGGTTAGCAACTCGCAACAGGTGTTGGACAACAGATCGATTGCAAAAGCGTGGCCTAGACCACCCTGAAAAATGTGTCTTATGTGACCAAGAAACGGAGACGGTTCAACACCTCGTCACTTCTTGTGTCTTTGCGCGACAATTCTGGCACGAGATACTGGCACTGATTGGTTTTGTGGATAAGGTCCCCTGCACTCATGATCAGACCTTCGCAAAGTGGTGGAAAAAGGCCAATAAGAGGACAGTAAAAGACAAGAGGAAAGGCTTCAATTCGGTGGTTGTGTTGGGGGCATGGATATTGTGGAAACATCGCAACGCCATATTATTTGAGCATGCTGTTGCAAACATCAATGCCCTTGCTCATTCATTTAAGGAAGAACCCCATCTTTGGTGTCTGGCAGGCGCTCGATACCTTCGAGCACTCGACACTTGGTAGCGTGTGTGTTGTGTGTTACTAGGTCAGGTCTCTCCTTTGTGTGTTTCTTAGTTAAGCAAACCTTGTATTACAACCCCTCACAGCTTGGTCCGGAGTGAGGTGGTAAAGTTTGTAAGGGACATTTTTCTCTCTCTTAATGCAATGATACGCACTCCTGTGTATTCGAGAAAAAAATTCTCAGCAAAGGTGAAGATGACAATGGTGCTCCACCACGGTTATTGGATCCTTCGGGGACCTCACCGCAGTTTTCCACATTTCTGCGAGTGCGCACCATCTGTGGAACATCATCAACATTGTCAGACTTCATATTAACTAGCAAAATACCCGTGCGTTGCTACGGGTTTAAATTAAAAATTTCATAACAAATTGTAGATATAGTATTGCAGGTGTTATATTTTTGAGAGAAAAAAACACAAAACATTAATGATTGATCGCATCTTACTTTACCCAAATAGATGATAGAAGGTCTGATTTATTTATGTTTGTCATCAACAATATGATGCATGCAAACATGGAGGACAATGCTGATTTACTTAGATCTTGATGAATGCCATGATGAAATTTCACAAGACGTTAAAAGAGATAGCAATAGTACACCCTCGCTACATCAATTCATTTAGAATATGATGGAGTTGGTGCTATTGTTTCCAATCGGGCTATCAATTTGGTTTGTTTTGGAAAATTGAGACTGATCTCACAAATTGCGCTTGGACATCTTATTGAGAAAATATGTAGGAAAATTAAGCCCGATATACTTGGACATCTTATGTAAATTTTAATCGTTGTACAGGATGAAAGGCTGTATGAACATATAAACATATACAAACTTTGATGTTGAACATTGCTGATAACGATACAAACTACTTATAAATATATATGATTTATATGTTAATCTCAACCAATCTCGAATAAACTCATTTCCATGCATTCACAGTCATTGCTTGGCCAACTGTTGGAACATCCATGCAACCCTATGTCTGATAGCATCAGGCATTCAGCCCTTAGTCTCCAGTGGCACCAGCAATTCCTGGCAGTTGGATTGATCTCGCAGCATCAATGCTGTTGTGGGAATCTAACAATGCCTACTGTGTTGTATCATGAGCATACATCTTACTGCAATAAAGTGCAATTAAGATCAGATAAGAGACCATGCAGAGAAACTCCAATAACACGCAATTCAGATCAGATAAGAAACCAAGCAAAAAAAAGGCAAATAATTAGTACATGGTGTTGAATTCTGTACGATTACTATGCACAAGTTATAAGTAAGTCAATCACAGGTTACTATATCCAACAAATCAAGAATTCAGCTCCCCTCTCCGTAAATGCATAACCTCGTTATAGCTAAATTCTCCATGGATGGAAAAGCTCAACACACACGGTTGATTCTAAAATAAACAGACAGTTACACATGGCCCATTGTAGTCGTATCAAACATAAATCAGAGGATGGCAGCGTACATATCAAAGGAACTTACTAACACAAGAAGACCGAAGGATCACCTGCAGTGTAGATACCATGGACTCACGCAGAGATGTATATGCCCGTCTGCTCATGCCAAGGTGCCTCCGGGCTGCAGCTCCATAAGGCCAAACTATCACAAGTAGCTCCCCCGAGGTATTCCAAGGCAGAGAACATCATAGCAAACATGAAGGAACACAGGTACGTGAAGTTAACCATCAATGTTAGCAAATAATGCATAAACAAGATCGAAACGAGACACAGATTTTTACGTGGAAAACCCGTGAGGGAAAAACCACGGACGCCAACCGGCAATCTTCACTATATGAAGACAGTTTACAAAACGCAAGGGAATTACAATGAGTCTCTCTCTTTTCCCTTGCAACACACAAGATATATATATATGGGTGGCTAACTAATACGATCCGTAACGTGGAAGGACTCCACCTCTCACACCTCCTAGGCGTCCCTAGCAAAGCTGAATTTGGATCATATTACAACAAACTCCACCTTGAGACAAATTTTATCTTGTAGCAAACGAAGGATCATCAATGAACTCCCTTCAATAATAAATAGCACCGTGCGCCAATAAGTCACTAGGACTTAAACTGTAACACCAACCAAGCTTGAGCATAGCTCAAACTTAGCAATGGGAACTGGCTTTGTCATCATATCAGCAGGATTAAAATACGTATTGATCTTGCACACTTTAATATCACCAAGAGCAATAACATCTCGGATAAAATGATATCTCACATCAATATGCTTTGTCCGGTCATGGAACATCTGATCTTTTGTAAGGTAAATAGCACTCGGCTATCACAGAATATAGTAGTGCAAGAATCATCTCCACAAAGCTCAAGCATATAAACCTCGAAGCCAAATAGCTTCCTTACAAGCTTCAGAAATAGCCATATATTCAGCTTCAGTAGTTGATAAAGCAACAGTAGACTGTAAGCAAGCTTTCCAACTAACGAGCACAACCACCAATGGTGAAAACATAACCTGTGAGAGATCTCCTTCTGTCCAAATCATCAGCATAATCTGAATCAACATAACCAACAATTCCATCTCTAGATTTCCTAAACTGCAAACAAGCATTCGAAGTACCGCGCAAATATCTCAAAATCCATTTAACTACTTTCCATTGCCCTCTACCAGGATTAGACATGTATCTACTGACAATACTCAATGCATATGACAAATCGGGACGAGAGCAAACCACAACATACATAAGAGAACCAACTGCGCTGTTATAAGGAACTCTAGACATGTACTTAATATCTTTATCCGACTCAGGACATAAAGCTGAAGATAATCTGAAATGTGGAGCTAAAGGAGTACTCACTGGTTTAGCTTTATGCATATTGAAACGACGAAGGACCTTTTCAATATACCCTTTTCGACTAAGAAATAGTTTGCGAGACTGTCTCTCTCTAATAATCTCCATGCCAAGAATTTTCTTTGCTGCACCCAAATCCTTCATCTCAAACTCATTACTCAATTGTGATTTCAATTTGGCTACTTCGACTTATCTTTTGCAGCAATCAACATATCATCGACATAGAGAAGCAAATAAATAGCTGAACCATTAACCAACTTCAAATAAACACAGCTGTCATAATCAGACCGCTTAAAGCCATTGGAGAGCACAAAGGAGTCAAATCTCTTATACCACTGTCTAGGAGATTGTTTCAAGCCATAAAGAGATTTCTTTAACTTACGGACAAGGTGTTCTTTTCTAGAAATAGAAAAACCTTCAGGTTGATCCATATAAATATCTTCATCTAATTCTCCATGTAAGAATGTAGTTTTAACATCTAATTGCTCCAACTCATAATCATGCATAGCAACAATACCGAGTAAAGTGCGAATAGAGCTATGTTTCACAACAGAGAAAACATATCATTATAGTCAATACCTGGAATCCGACTATAGCCTTTAGCAACCAACCTTGCTTTATACCTTGCTCTTTCATTAGGAGAAATAGGTTCTTTTCTCTTAAAAATCTACTTGCAACGAACGGGCTTCTTCTCTTTAGGCAACGGCACTAAATCCCAAGTACCATTCTTATCAAGTGACTCCATCTCATCTTGCATAGCGATAACCCAATTGTTCCATTCTTATCAAGTAATAGCCTCGTAATAATTAGAAGGTTCAGCAGTACCTTCAACCTCTTCTGCGCAACTCAAAGCATAAGCAGCAATATTGCATTCCTCAATTAACCTCTTGGGTCGAACATGAGGCCTCCTAGACCTGTCACCTGCAATAGAACATTGTGGATGTAACATCCTGGCCTAGGACTTAATAGGATTGATAGAATACTCATGTCAACAAGTTACAACTTCTTTTTCGGAAGATCATCTCTAAAGAACTCTAAGATTAAGCGTGCTTGGCCTGGAGCAATTTAGGGATGGGTGACCGACCGGGAAGTGTTTCCCGGTGTGCATGAGTGAGGACAAAGTGCGCAGAAAAGACTACCGTTGGTCCGTGGGGAAATCTTGAGGGCCTATTAAGCTACCGAGTATAAGCGAGCCCGCCCGCAGTGGCGGGACGTTACGGATGGTATCGTAGCCGACTCTCGCGGTTTCACGGGTGCATGTGTTGCACGTGTGCGAGCATGGTGTGCATGGCTGGTGTGGGCCCGGAGTGGTCACACGGCATGGCACATGCGCGGCAGTGGACACATGGACGTGGCCAAGAGAGGAAGTTCCTGGCTCGGGGTTGACCGACGAGGACGTCGGTCTTCTAAGGGGGTGAGTGTGTAATATCCTGGCCTAGGGCTTAATAGGATTGATAGAATAATCATGTCAACAAGTTGCAACTTCTTTTCGGAAACTCATCTCTAAAGAACTCTAAGGTTAAGCGCGCTTGGCCTGCAGCAATTTAGGGATGGGTGACCGACCAGGAAGTGTTTCCGGGTGTGCATGAGTGAGGACAAAGTACGTAGAAAAGACTAGTGTTGGTCCGTGGGGAAATCTTGAGGGCCTATTAAGTTGCCGGTGTAAGCGGGCCCGGCTCGGAGTGGCGGGACGTTACGATGGAGACCGCACAACGAGAGAATGTGGGATAACGGATGAATCATCATCAATAGGTACATCCGTATCGTATCCGGTGTATGTGCTAAATCAATAACATGCTCCACCCGCACACTAGAGGTCTGCGAACTCCGAACAGGAGCATTAGCCATAGTAGATTCGTTAAAGACAACACTTCGCTAGTAATGACCTTTTTAGATTCAGGATCCCACAATTTATAGCCTTTAACACCGTAACGATAACCAAGAAAAATGCACTTAATAGCTCTAGGCTCCAATTTACCATTATCAACATGAGCATAAGCAGGACAACCAAAAATTCTCAATTCGGAATAATTTGTTGGAGAACCGGACTGGACCTCAATTGGTGTCTTCTTATCAATAGCAATAGAGGGAGAACGATTAATCAAAAAACTAGCAAGTGGAAGAAGCCTCACCTCAAAAACGCCTACTCAGAGCCAGCATTAGACAACATGCAACGGGCCTTGGAGATGATAGTCCTGTTCATCCGCTCACCCACACCATTTAGCCGAGGTGTATAAGCAACGGTGCGGTGTCTCACAATGTCTTGAGACTTACAATATGAATTAAAAGCATGAGAACAAAATTCCATCCCATTATCGGTGCGAAGAACCTTCACCTTTCTATCGGTTTGTTTCTCCACCATAATATTCCACTTTAAATTTAGAAAATGCTTCCGATTTATGCTTTAAGAAATAAGGCCATACCTTCCTTGAATAATCACCAATAATTGTCAACATATAACGAGCACCTCCAAGAGAAGTCTTTCGAGGAGGCCCCCATAAATCAGAATGCACATAATCAAGAATACCTTCGATGAGTATGAACTGAAATGTTGAACTTCACCCTCTTGTGTTTGCCAAACACACAATGCTCACAAAAATCCAGCTTATCGATGCTATGGCCATCAAGAAGTCCTCTCTTGCTCAAAATTGTCATACCAAGCTCACTCGTATGCCCAAGACGCATATGCCAAAGGTTAGTAGCTTCAGAATTAGATAATGATTTGGTAGAAACAGAAACATTGCCAATAACAAGTAGTGCCTTGAAGAAGATATAAATTGGCAGTCAATAAATCACCTTTCATGACAACAAGAGAGCCTTTAGTTACCTTCATAACTCCACCCCCAGCAGAGTACTTATACCCTTTGCGATCAAGAGTACTCAAAGAAATAAGATTTCTTGTCATAGTTGGAACATGCCTCACATCTATCAATGTTCGACAATACCATCGGACATCTTAATTTGAATAGATCCCATGCCTACTACCTTGCGAGGAGTGTTATCACCCATCAAAACAGAGCCTCCACTATGGACAGATTCATAAGTGGAAAACCAATCTCTATTAATGCAAATATGAAATGAGCAGGCAGAATCAAGTATCCATTCCTCATTAGTTTTGGCACATCCAAGCAAAAGCAACAAGAACATCACCATCGAATCGCTATCATCGCAGTAGCAGCAATGTAAGCAGCACCATCATCACTAGGATTAGATTTAACCTTTTGAGCAGCTTTCCTCTTCTCCTTATTCTGTAGCTTATAACATTCAGAAATATCATGAGTATTCCCTTTACAATATCTACAGAACTTATCTTTGCCTCTGGATTTATAGCGATCGTGATGACCACTCGAACTTTTGTCTCTCCCATTATTGAATTTCTTTTCTCTTTCCTACCACCGACTGCACAAACCTTCTCCATTAGAACCGACATCAACTTCAGGAGACACTATCAATTTCATCTTTTCCTTTGCATGCAAAGCATCATAAACCTCATTGACAGTAAGGATGTCATGACCGTATAATATAGTATCTCCGAAATTCGAATAAGACGGGGGCAACGAACACAAAAGCATGAGAGCTAAATCCTCATCATCGTATTTTACCTCCATGGACGCTAGGTCCGAAACAATCTCCTTGAAGACCGATAAATGAGAGGCCAATGAATTACCCTATTGCAACTTGTGAGTAAACAATTTCATCTTCAAGTGCATCTTGCTCGGTAAGATCCTTGGACATGCAGATCGACTCCGACTTGAGCCATAAAGCGGCAACGGTTTTCTCGTTCGAAAACCTCTTGCAAAATATTCTGTTCCAAAACCTCTTGCAAAATATTATTAGATAAATGAAGATGAATTTGTGAAACAGCCTTACGATCACCACGCTTTTCTTCAACGGTCCAAGACTCTTGCTTCTTATTAGAGAAAGAATCAAGCGCATCATCCAAATCGGTGTGCGCTAATATTGCCCTCATCTTGACTTGCCAAAGAGTGAATCGTGTATCACGGTCAAGCAGCGGAACATCGTACTTGAGAGAAGCCATTGAAGAAATCAGCAACAAAAACAATATGCAGTGTCTCCGGTACGGTCTTGTGTGCACCAAGCAATAAACTGCAGCCTTCCTGGTACACCTCCGGTGTATACTCAGCAAAAACAGAAGAATCCAATCTCGTGGTACAACAGCTTGTGTGCGCGTAGCGAAATCCGGCCAAAGTGGCCAGCTCCACCTACCGCACGTACAAACTAGTCTCGAGTCTCGACATGATGTGCCACATGGCTGAGTGAAAGGATTTCTCAGCAGGAACAGGAGCAACGCAGGTGGCACACCAACCACCACCAATCAGCCCACGAACAGGAGCAACGCAGCCTTTGTAGATTGATGTCGTCGAGATGCCAACTCCAGGACGTCGGACGTGACGTGACACGGAAATTAATCGACTCCAGCTCAAAAACGGAGAATCCACAAGCTATGGTGCAACAAACGGAAGACGGCGGCGGCTGAAAATAGGGATTAACCCTAACCTTTTTTAATCAAATCTCGTGTCTTGCTCCGATACCACTTGTTAGCAAATAATGCATAAACAAGATCGAAACGAGACACAGATTTTTATGTGGAAAACCCTTACGGGAAAAAACCACGGGCGCCAACCGACAATCTTCACTATATGAGGAGAGTTTACAAAACGCAGGGGAATTACAATGAGTCTCTCTCTTTTTCCTTGTAACACACAAGATGTATATATATGGGTGGCTAACTAATACGATCCGTAACGTGGGAGGACTCCACCTCCTAGGCGTCCCTAGCAAAGCTGAATTTGGATCATATTACAACAATCAACATGAACGTAACCTGGCGTCTTGGAGTTGCATGGTGATGGCTCTTCGATGATCCGGACTCACCAAAATTATTATTAGAGAGAAAAGAAAGGAACGGTGCCTCCTCAATATATTGGGTGACTTCTTGTCTATCCGGTGAGTTTCTCCGAACCTTGAGGGGTCCCGGGATCGTGCCGATGTAGGATTAGTTCGTAGATGCACAAGTCAATGGTTCATAGGCCTTTTTTCCACCATGGATCGTTTATGAAAAACATACATATTAAGAAATTAGACTCGTTGGGAAGTTGAGCGTATTGATGGGAGTCTGTTTCCTTCTCTATCTCGGGCAGAATAAGGTACTCGACTCTTAAGTGTTTTCATCTTCCACGATGGATCCATTATGAAAGACATACGTATTAAGAGATCAGACTCAGTGGAGCTTGCTATATTGATCGAAGTCTGTTTCCTTCCCGATCTCGGGCAGAATAAGGACTCGACTCGTGTTTTTATATTTCACGGGAGATCCAGAGATCCATTATGAACTTATTAAGGACTCGTTGGGGGCGTACGGGCGTACAACATGAACGTTTTCATCAAACTTATTAAGGAGTATAGAAAATATTCATATGCTAAATGAGCTAGCATAATCGGTGAATATTGAAATTGACATGAAGAATATGCAAGGCAACTTTGAACTCAGACATCGTGCAAAAACAGAAATCTGAATTTTCTGTGTGACACAACTGTTTTTCCAATTTAAGGGTCCTTATAAAATTTTCCAAGACAAACTCATACTACCAAGGTTGTATAACTCTTCCCATTCTTCCCAATGAGTACTTAATCACCTTCATAGCTCAAGCCAATTGAATGTTATGGCAAAAACACTACAAAAACAGTGTGCTGAAATTGCCTCTGGAATTTCTGACAGCTCTCTGTTATTGCCATTTTCAGCCAGGATAGGAAACTTTACAGCAGAACCTCTGGCTAACAAAGTTGTAGAGCGAAATACAGGCTTTCCAGAAAGGGGTAGATCACCTCATTTTGACAACAAATGAGGGAGACATGGCGATTTTGGTGAAACTGACCTATCGTGTGGAAAAGCTGTCGACCGGGAGGGTGTTTTTCAGACCGATTTGGTTTCTTGCATTTTTTTGACACTAGGACCATGTGAGTTGGTTTAGGTTGATAAATTTGAGTTCATTAACATGTGTGAAATACACATGGGATGAATGGAATGTATGATGCCATGAAATATGTCGATTTCCTACGTCCTTTCTAAAATAAACAACGTGATCGGTATATAGCCGATCAACTCACAAATTTAGTGGCAACACAAACATGTACTCATCACGGTTCTACATGATCTAAAATTCGTGGATAGTGTACCTGCAGGAGATCCATTTCAGAAACAATACGTCAAATTCAAAAGAAATTACAAAAACCAATCACAGTTCTACTATCATATAGAGTAATGATCCATTGAAGGGATCGCCTCGTGGATTGCCACGAGCCAACATTGTCCCGTATTATTACTTCCGCGGGCACAGAGTGCTAATTTAAATTGCGAACATACCTTGTCCAAGCCGTAGATGCAAGAATTTAAACAATCATAACACAGGTTAGTTTGCCACTTTTACACTATTATAGACCCTAATTGGGCTTACAAAATTGTTTCTCACCGTAAAACGTGTTTTCCATTTTTAAGAATGATCATTAGTGTAAGGCAAATCCCGAATCGGCTCGATACCAGCTGTGACACCCCTACCTCGCAAAGCAAGAAGGATTGTCGCACAGGACCGCCTCGGGAGACATCCAACGAAGCGGACATCATAGCACATACACGAGATGATACATTCACCATTTACAAAGACATATTTAGTGTACATGAGTAGAACATTTTACAGATGATGTTCAAGTGTTACAATACATGGAGTTCAAATTCTGATTTTTACATCTCTTTAGTATATATGTGGAAGCGAAAATTAATCTCGACGATAGTTGCCTAAAATGTAACACATCAAGCCCCTAGATGTGCCCATTCTTCTCAACAACTCACCTGCACAAAAATGTTAACAACAAAGCCCCGAGTATCCAATATACTCTGCAAGTCTTACCCGACAAAAGTGGTTTCTATAACCGACTCCTAGCATGCAGGGGGCTGACCGGGTTTGCTGGAGTTTAGTTGCAAAAACAGCAACTACGTTAATTTCTAATTCCAACTTTTAGCCATATTAAGAGGCTTAGGACATGAATATAACATTTAGTGAGCAAGACCTAGCAATACAAGGTTGCAAAGCAATATTAAAATACTTCAAATCAGCAAATATATCATCATGTTCACTTCTTACTACGATGCGATCTGCTCGAGACAAGAGGTACTCAATAACCACGAGGGACGACGATATCTATCTATTTACATCCTGCAGGAGAAACCCAAGTACACAACATACGCATCATTTAAGAACACGTATGACCACCGTTCGTGAGATCACTATAGGGCCGATACGACTCCCACCTCTCCCAAGTAATACGTCCCCACATGCGATGCCCACAGCGGAGCCATCCAAGGGTAGACCACATACTCGTCCAACCACATGACCCGGGATGCCACCATCAATCAACATCTCAAAAGAATGGTGGGGTGCCATCCAACCCTATGGTTCTCAAGCTACTAGGTTTCCCAGTACCCAAAATAAAGGTATGCACTTGGTACACAACTCAATTCTTGCTCGCGCGAGTCGCACGGTCCTCAATCGACACGCACGGGGCTATGGCGAACATAGGCGGACCTTGCCACCGCATCCTACACCTGTATTTCCCTGTACCGTCTCAATTTCATAAATATCATGTGAGAGGTAACAATTGAATAACCTATACCGAGAGGTCTCCATACCGCTCGGTGTTGCTACGAGATGACTCCTTACTAAGCATAGCATTCCTAACGAAAAAGGATTATACCTATCCAATGAGACCATAGGCATAAAGGGATAAATAATGCAACTACGGTGACGATCAACTCCTGAACTTAAATGCACGATACATGACATCATTACTTGTGAAGTAAAGCAAAACTTTTAAAAGCGTGGGTTATGCACCGGGTTTCCCTTGGGGCTATTTCGAAGTTAGTATCCACACGGTGTTCAGCTCAACATTGATCTCCTCGTGGTTGCCTTCCTCGGTCTCGGGTCCTAGATGAATGCAATGCAATGCATGAGCGTAGGTGAATACATAGACATTAATATTCATGAAACTTTCTCAATAAATATGAATGATGATTTATATGCATATGAGAGAAAATTATGCATGCCAGGGATGATATGCTTGCTTATGGGTGGAAAATTATAATTTATTTCAAGGGGACCAACTTCGAATTAAAAAAACCTAGAATAAGCAACATGAATTATGTGCCTTAGGTTTACATAGAACATGACCATAGCAAATAATTAGTATATGACCTTGCTAGAATTATATATGGCAACGTGAAGATGACAAGGATGCATCAAAAATAGCCCTACATAACTACCTTGCATAAACTCCTATGTTATAGTTCCTCTTCGCGTGGGTACACATGCATAAACTCTATAGAGTTATAATCTATACGTATAGCCATGCACGTGGATAAGGGCACTACCTAAGAGCATCCCGAGTGATTAACATTTACTACTCCCTCTCGATAGACTTTTTACTTCCGGCTTCGAGCTGTGGTTCCTGTGGAGGTGTGCTTGGACTTAAAGATTCACACTTGCACGATTGTGTTGTTTCCTGCCAGGCCAGTTATAAAAATTTGACTAATAATAAAACTTGACTCACCTAGACTTCAGAGTTAACTCGCTTTAGGTGCTTGAGGCATTGCCATTCCTTGAAATATCCAAGCATGCATCACATTATTGATAGGTAGTGGGCTTGTTGAGTACTCTATGTACTCACGGCTTTACCACTTTGTTTTTCGATCAACTAGTAGATCAAGCGTCAACTTAAAGACTTCGTCGACTTGGCAAGATTAAGATTGAAGATGAAGAAGGAGGGTTTCGCCTACACTCAAGTTGTCTCGTGGTATTGGATTCACTACGAAGGCTTCCGCTACACTCAAGTGGAAGGTTTGCTTCCGCCGTCAACGACGCTTAGTGTTTCGCTTCCGCTAGTATTCTTGTTTTGTTTCCTTGGCATGCGTGCTAAGTCCTTGTACCCGGTTGTTGCAGTATGTTATTCCCCTTAGAATAATATGTTATTTTCTTGATTCTTGTCATAATTTATACTCTTTTATGGTTTTATGATATTAAGTTGTATTGGTTGTACAAGTCATCCTCTTGGGAGTGACTATGAGGTACAAAGCCACGGTTTTCACCTTTGGTGGAAATCGGGCCTGTGACATAGAGGACAAGTAAAAGGTGTTATCTTTTTTTTTGAATTGTTTTTTGGAATTGGAATTTGGAAATCGAACGGAGTTAGAGGTTAAATTTGGAGAAACAAACACTCCATTAATCAAAAGAAATTTAAAACAAGCAAACATTCTCAAGGTTAATTTTATAATTTCAAAAATTCAATACCTCTCTAGTTTAATTTATTAGTGAGGGTTCTGATTCTCGCAAATATTTGGATTCGTAAAATAAAATTCTAAAAATCCCTAGCCATTGTCTCGCAACTCCTGCTTTTTTGTTGCAATGGATTCATCTCGTCCGCTTCAAAGCCGTGATGTGATTTATTTTGAGCAAATTTCTTATTTGCCATCCAAAATTACACTTCTCCTATTTGCCATCAAAATTTTACACTTCTCTTAATTGCCATCGGATTTAATTTCACTTTTCTTATCTGCCATTTCGATCACTTTGGTTGTTATATTATTGTGCTTTCATTGCTGCAATATTCTTGCTACAATAGCAAAATAGATTCGTCTCGATCTATACTATATGCAAAGAAAATTTCAATTTTTTTGGATGAAAATTATTGGCTATATTTTGTTTAAACTCAAAATTGCCTCAAATTTTTATCTGAAAATTTTGAAAAACATTTTTAGAATAAAGTACACATTGAGACAAACCTCTTTCGGTAGTGTAGATATGACGTTATGAACATTTTCTATGAGCTAAAGTGATTTGAGTGGCATATAAGAGAAATAAAATTAGATGCGATGGCAAATAAGAAAAGTGCAGATTTTTTATGGGAAATAAGAGAAGATTATAATTTTCAATGGCAAATAAGAAATTTACTCATTTATTCTAGCTCTTCACACGACCTCTTGCCACTACTACAAAAAGAGCCAACAATATCGGGGGCATTTTTCAAGCAATAGCGGGCACACAAAAAACGCTATTGCTTGGGTGCCATTGTCGATGTCATCAGGTTGTAACGCTATTACAGTGACCCCTGCAATAGCGGGCGTAGATGACATCATCGGAGGCAACGCTATTACAAATGGGGGTCACCTAGTAATAGCGGTCGCCGGTGACGTCATCCGTCGTCCGCTATTACTCGGGTGAGTCCGTAATATCGGACGCCCGATGACGTCACCGGAGGCCGCTATTACTGGGGCAGCCCGCAATAGCGGTTGTCGGTGATGTCACCTAGTCCGTTATTACCGAGTTCCTGTAATATCGTCGCCGGAGTGACGTCATCGTGCCGGCTATTGAAGGCAACGGTGTATAAATTCGTCCCCTTCCTCCCGACAGGAGCTCTGTTTCGCGAGCTCACGGACGAGCTGTCCGTACGGAGGGCGGAAAAAGCCAAAAAGAAGGGGGAAGGTCTTGAACCTGTTTTTTTGGAAGGATATTGTTCTAGGAGGTAAATCTATACCGTTCCATGTATTTTTTTATGTTTAACCATAGTTTTAGTCTCTTTTTTTATGGTTACTTTTCCTAGGGTTTGGATCCATTTTTTTACCTATAACCGGCATGGTTAGTGCTCCTCATGCATATCATAGGTTGTTTAATACTTAAACTTATCCTCTCCATACATATATGTAGGCTTTTATATGTAGGGATCTAGTTTTGGATCTAGACCTAGTTTGGGATCTATGTTTTATTCATAAATCTTTTTTAACAAGTAATTTATATAGAGATTTTATTATTAACTTTTAAATCACACGTAACTATAGTATGTAATATTTTTGTGTAACTAATTTTGCTTTTTAGCATATAATTCCATTTTGACTTAGATTTTAATTATTATTCATTTCTTTATTTACGATACATGTGTATAGAAAGATGGAAGATCGATCTTGGATGTACACCGGTGGGGGTGGTGATGTCTGTTGTATATTTCCAAAAGGTCACGGGTTTCGTTTGCGAAGCGTGCAATGTAAGAAGAAGGGGTACACAATTATTTGAAATATTTAATACATGTTAAACTCATACAAGTTCATCTCCTAGTTCAAATATAATGGTGAAATAATAAGAAAAAAATAAATAAAAAATATATTTGTGTTTGGAAACATTTGAAACAATGTCATGCCAAATTTTAGATCAAAAATCAATACGAGTGTAGAAAATAAAAATGTATGAAATAAAAAAAATGACATACACTCGTGCCGACATCATCGGAGCGATATTACGAGCTCCGATGACGTCGGCGCGACCGATATTATAGGGTAGCCTGTAATATCGGCATCGGATGACGTCACCAATGCCCGATATTACAGGCTCCGCCTATAAATATCGGTTCATCCCTACCCGGACTTAGCCATTTTGACGCCTCTCTCTCTGCCCGCCAAACCCTAGTGCGCGTCGTCGTGCCCTGTCGCCGTCACCGTCGTGCCCCGCCGTGCCCTCCGTGAGTCCCGCCTCGAGCCGACCGGCCGCCGCCGCCTCGAGCTGGCCGACCCTCCCCCAACGCCGCCTCGCTCCTCGAGCCGATCGGCCATCGCCGCCTCCTCGAGCTCGTCGGCCGCCGCCGCCGGCGCACGCTTCCGTGAGCTCGCCGACGGCCTCCCTCCTCGACCTCGTCGGACCTCCCCGGTACGGCCCTTCCTCCTCCCCTCCTCTCCTCGTCGAGCTTGGGTTCCTCCCCGAGCGCCGCCGCCGCCCTGCTCGATCTATCCACCGGGCGCCGCCTCCTCTCCTCGAGCTAGGGCTCCTCACCGAGCATGCGGCTGCCTCCTCCCTCGTCGAGCTTGAGTTCCTCCCCGACCTCCCCGTCGGGCTCCTCCGTGAGCACCGCTCCTGTACCACCGCTGCCGGGTAGCCCGTCATCCTCATCGCGATTAGGCCACTCGTACATTTGGGTCTGCTAATGATGTGCTATTAGCTTGCCTTATGTTGCTAAGGTTGGTGGATTTGGGTCTGCTAATGATGTGCTGTTAGCTTGTGTTTAACAAGGGATGTGTTCTACTCATTAAGCATAGCCATGTCGACATCAACTTCGTAGCAGTGGTTGATTGTCCTTTATAGCTATGTATATCTCGTCGTGCCTTGCTTGCATAGCTAAACAAATCTGAATTTTTCTGCTAGGAATCATACCATATTCCGACTTCATAACAAGAACTAGGATGTTATTCAGTTCTACCCATTTTAATTGTCTATGACGTTTTACAAATCAGTTGGTCACTATGATTTCTGATTTGACACAAGTTTAAACCAGAAATTTCAACTGTTGTAAACTATCTGTGTAGTTATCATTAATTTCAATACTTACAATAATTTGGTGCAAAGAGAATTCTAATTCTGTAATATGCAATGGGACTTGTGAGATATATGGCTCAAAAAAATTCAAAACACCTAATCTGAATTATATGTTGCTGTCTATATAAATTAAATGAATTCTGTGTCATGAGATGAGCAATTGGAAAGATGTTTAATTTTCCTCGCTGTGAATTGCTCATGTTAAATAAAACCCATTGGCTTTCATTTTAGGTTGTGCATTTGTGTCTTGCACAGGCCCTCTTTCCTTGTTCATTAGTCTACATTGTGCTGTCATTTTTTGTTATTGTCTTTTGTACTATGCTGGGAGATTGGTATATTATTTCTAATATCATTAATTGTTGTGTATGCATTTGCGTTTGTTGTATCGATAGGGTTGGTATACTAACATAGAGTTGATCAATGAATCTTTTTGCCACTGTACATGTATCGGTGTGCTTTTTTGTTGTTCAATATATGTTTTTGAACTCTCTAAACCTAGTATGCAACCAATTTTCGATATATGGCTCTGATATATGTTGCAATTCTCCTTCTCATGCTCAGTACTCGTACGAGTTCAGATTATGCATTGGCCCTCATTCTTTCTTTGTATGGTTGCATGCTTCCTATTGTTGTTCCTCTAGATGATCGAGGAGTGTTGGCGTTTGCTCTGGTCATATTATAAATACTATTGCTATTGTTATTCATGCTGGTTTTAAAGTGGATAATTTTGTGAATTATGTGCTCACTGTTGTGCTCTATGTCATCTCCTACTAGCCAATGTTTCATTATGCCATCTGTTATATGTTCTCCTCTACTTGTTCCCTTGTTGCCTGCTGTATTTTTCTCTATCACTGAATTTTGCCTGGTTGCCCGCTATATTCAGTATGCTCATATGTGGATCAGTGATGCCACATATGGTTGGTTGCAGTCATATGTTATTAATTTTCACATATTACAGATCAGTCATGTCTGCTTACTTCTTCCCTAATTCAGTATGCTCATATGTGGATCAGTCCGCCTGCTTACTTCTTCCCTGATTTAGTCACATATGACTGTTTTTTCCCCTCGGTGATTTTTGTTGATCCATGATTGATGATATATTGATGTAATCTAGGCAGAAAGAACATATATAACTACCTATGTTGCACCTATTCTTCCTCTATATTTTCATAAGCCCTCAATTTCCTCTCTTTTCTCCTCTTCCTCTCTTTCTTGGCTAGACCACTTTTTTAAAATAAAAACTATTTTCTCTTCTCTTTTTTCCCCTTTCTTTCCTCTCTTTTCTCCTCAATTTCCTCTCTTTTCTCCTCTCTTCCTCTCTTTCATGGCTAGACCACTTTTTTAAAATAAAAACTATTTTCTCTGCTCTTTTTTCCCCTTTCTTTCCTCTCTTTTCTCCTCTCTTTCATGGCTAGACCACTTTTTTAAAATAAAAACTATTTTCTCTTCTCTACTCTCTTCTCTTTTCTCCCCTTTCTTTCCTCCCTTTTCGCCTCTATTTCCTCTCTTTTCTCCTCTCTTCCTCTCTTTCATGGCTAGATCACTTTTTTAAAATAAAAACTATTTTCTCTTCTCTACTCTCTTCTCTTTTCTCCTCTATTTCCTCTCTTTTCTCTCTTTTATCCTATCTTTACTCTCTCTCTGTCTCCCTCCTTGGTCTAGCCATGCTCGATGATGAAAGCGGGCAAAGTGAGATGAGTGTGGCAGCATGGACCGCATCCTCGGATGTTGGAAACAAGTTGTCATACAAGTCGATGAACTTAATGATAGCGTTGGATGGCCGTTGATTCGGCAACCCGCACCGAGAGCATCTTTCCGCGAGATGATGACTTTCAATAGGATACGAGGTAGATGGGGTGAAGAATATAGAATGTAGGGTGTCTTTCATTAGGAAGGTTAGTACAATAATATGCGGGACCTATCGCAACTCATACGACCATATGTAGACATGGTCGGATGCTTGGGTATTCTCCGGATCATCTTTGTGATGTGTATGCCACACATTACATTAGATATTCCGGAGGATACCCAAGTATCCTGACCTATTTACCTCGAGGTCGTATAAATTGCGGTATGCATTGCATAATGCGCACCTGCCTTTCTTATGAAAGCATTCTACATTATATGTCCTTCATCTTCGTCTAACTCCACTACTATATGATTCTGATGCTATCCCTTCTTTCCTTTTTTTTTCCTTTCAATTGTCTCTACCAATAATTGATGGCCTTTTTAAATAGTGAGAGCCGTTAATTGACGGCCTTTTTAAACACTTTTGTAGCGTTATTCTTACGTGTTATCAACGTAAAGAAGCTTAATAATATTCGTATCTATTTTTTTCTTTTAGCAAGCTTAACAATGGATCAAGGCAAAGAAGTTCAACATGTTCGAGCCCTGTGTCGGCGCATGAATCAGCTAACGGTTCCGATCATTCAACATCGTTTGAGGAACCTTCTCCTCTTGAGATTCCTTGCGGCAAAAGGCAACGGGTTGAGCAACCTGACCCCGATTACAACCCAAATGACGATGTAGATGATGAGGTATTGCATCGTCAAATTCTTATTTCATGGACAATTATAGTTTAATTAAAATGTCCTCTAACTATATTTTCAATATGTTGTTGAAACACGTCGTAGTGCTCGACGCTTATTTCTTGAAGATGCTCCTCCCACATCGTCGGAGGCCGCTGCTACAACAGCATCCACTGCAGAAAGACGGAACAAAGGGCAAAGAAATACAAACAAGCTGCATACTGCCGTTCAAGCTGTTACGACAATAGACAAGGATGGGGCTCCGGTTGAGCCTCAAGGCGTCAACGCGAACCGACGCAATGATTGCGGTGTATTAGTCCGAACTGCAATCAACATTAAGTATGATAGCTGGCTTGACGTGCCAACCGGTGAAAAGGATACGTTGTGGGAGAACTTGAGTAGAACATACATTTTTCCACCCGAAGTCTCCGAGCGGGCCAAAAATGCTACTCTAAAAACCATGGGGAGGTGCCTAAGGACATTCGGGACAACCCTTAATACGAAGTTTGTCCGGAAGGGTCTCATACTATTCCAGAAGTACGGTTTTATCACGCCTAATGATTGGAACTCGTTCATCGAGAAAGTCTCCTCCGACGATGCTAAAAAGAAGAGCGAGATTTTCCAAAGCTTAAGTAAAAAGAACAAGTTGCGTCCTAATCTGGGACCGAGGAGGATACAAGGATAAAGTAAAGAACTGGAGAAGTATGGAAGAACAACGCCGACAAGCTGGAATCCCGGACCTGCTAGAAGGATGTAGTGAACGAACCCGAAATTGGGTGCTTGGGCATTCAAAGTCCACTGTTGATGGGCAGCTGGTGCCGAAAAGCTCTAGGATTACCGAAGTCTTGCAAAAAGCAAAGCAAGTAGCCGCCCAACGAAGGAAGGTACTCTCAATCCACAAACGGATGAGTTGACTCGTTACCATCGGGACCGATGAACATAGGGGTCGTACAAGAGGGGTCTCTTCACCGGCACGACTGAAAGAAGTGTCGTCTGCTGCCACGAGTGAAGAATGTAGTAGGTGTGGGCCACGCGAGCAATAGGCCGGTATCGATCATGAATGGTGGGTAAAAACTTCTACGAATTCATGAAGAATAATCCTCAAGCTATCATCCAACCTATTGTGGTACCGGAATTTTATCTCAACATTGACAACCCAAGTCCGTATGCTCGGCCTCCAAGCGGTCATGGCTCTGCGCTCGATGCCACCAGGTACCCTGTGGATGACATAACAGAGAATACACCTTGTGAGCTGCACATGATGCTCAGCAAGAGAGGGAAGACCGTCAAGGTAGCAGAGGATTGCGTTCCCTGGACGTACATTTAACGATGTACCAATTCCGCAGGAGTGTGCTAGAGTCCAAGTTATCAAGGTTCGGGACAACTATCTTGCTTGCGACCTTGATTATCCGGAGGAGGATGATGGTATTGAGACACTTAAGGATGTGATTAATCATATCATCCTTTGGCTTCGACGCGACATCGTCGTTCTTGTAGTGCATTCTTCGCCTGCACCTACGCTTCCTCCTACTCAAGAAGCACCGGTTGACACCGAGATTTCTTATGAGCCACTACCTTCACGGCGGCCTTCTCCGACGCATGAGGAACAGATCCCTCCGGAACATGGCTTCTCCACGCCGCCTCGTCCGGTTGTTGGGAATAAGGCAGCTCTCCTTCGAACAACATCGACTCCGGCTCCGGTGACACCACGTGACAAAGGGGAAAGGGCGATTCGTAGCTCGTCCACCCCGCCTAATAACGGTGAACCTTTGATCGAGCCTGTTCCACCTCCGCCTCCGAGGAAGGAGTTATCTAGCGCAGAAATAAGTAAGTACACTTTTGTAGTACTTATGAATTCACGACTATGTATATAGTTACCGATATATTAACGACTTGGCATGCGGTCGCAACATGGCATAAAGGCGTGGCGGCAGCATATAGGAGCGAGAATAAGGAAGTGGTCCCACATGTTCCTGTTCCGCCTCCCGGCGTCCTAGAAGGAGGTTGGGATCTCACACAAGAAGACTTCCCTACCTATAAGCATGGCATGCCACTACTACCAGCAGATGTATTGAAAAAGAAGCCATGGATATTTAAGTACTTTGATCCATGGTACTTAAATGCATGTAGCAAGGGTGTCCAAGTTATCGCGGCAAGGATCCCTGGAGAGGTTTTTGGATAAGAGGGATATTTTGACTTAAATGTGCCTTTTGAGGAGATCCATGCTCTGTATCATCTCCAACGCATGGATGCCACTCGATTTCCGTCCGGTGCCTGTAAGTGTTTTCGACCTTTATTATATTTCCAAGTGAATGGCACATGAATTCAACCGACTACCCTTTTTCATCACTCGGAATGTGTCATCACTCCGGTGCCTCAAATGAAGTCGGATATCTAAACCCAACCGCCATTAGCCAAAGCGCGATGAATCCAAAGATTACTCGTCGAGTCTTAAACTTGGCACTAGTACTACCCGGTCCCTCACGAGCGTGGAATTCGATGGTGCAACAAACGAAACACACAGGAACACAAGATTTTAGACAGGTTCAGGCCCCTCAAATTGAGAGTAATACCCTACGTCCCGTATGTTATGTATTGCCTTTAGCGATTTGCTAATTGCAAGATCTCGGAGCCTTTTCGGGGGTCCCCGCTCCGCCTTATATATCCGGGGAGCTAGGGTAACATGCGAGTCCTAGTCGATTACATGAATTACATATATGGGAGCTCTATCTCTAGCTTTCTTTATTAATTCAGAGTCCTAACAGACTACAAATTACTACTTAACTTGCTCCTCAAGTCATCATACGCCGATATTGATATCCGCCTGGTCTCCATACCGGTATATAGAATTCTCCGTTATTCCGGACCGGTCAAGAACCAGTCTACCAGCTATCTCCATCATCTTTATCTTCATTGATTTGTTACCGTGTCTTTGCGCATCCATTCCTTTATCATCTGTATACCCATAAGGCAAGTATACGACAGTAGCTCCCGAGTACTTTTTGATTTGACCTTGAATAAGACCGACCAGTATTCTACATGTTGGTCTTGATTCCATGGTAAAATTAAAAAGAACTCTAATCTGCTGCAATGGTTCTTCTTTCTCCGAAGCGCTTTAAAAAGCCAAAAAATTAGTATGTTTATCCTTCATATCACCTAATTAGGTAACCATTGCAAATTCTTCTCTCGGTGCACCAACCAGGTGCACCCAATTGAGTATAGCCCCCGACTCCTGGATCATTTGAACTCCTTTCAAATAATGCAAGAGTCCACTAGTTGATTCTTCATTATTTCCTTTATATGTAATCTTTAGAGACTACTCCATTGAATTTTCCATTATTTTGCAACTCCCGCGATCATTACGGACCGCTCCTAGAGTACGGTGCACCAGTCAGGTGCACCTAATTAGGTATAGCCCCGACTCTTGTATCATTTGAGAATCGTAAATAATGCAAGAGTCTTTCTGGAGAGACTATGCTTTATTACTTTTTAGCAATTTCTGCCAAGAACACATTTATCGGACCGGTCTAACCAGTCATATCACATTTAACCAAAATTTCTGGTTGATCAGACCAGTTTATTTCCCGTATTCTTACATCGACTCGAGTCTCCAAGGCCTATGATCAGCCGGATGATTAACACCCATAGCCTAAGGCATCTATTATCACTGAATTAGACAAAGTCTAATTCTTTCATACCGCTAAACCAAAAAATTCAGCATTACTTTAACTCCGATCTGAAAATCTTCATATTTCGGACCGCGTTTTTATTCACAAAAAACGATGGCTTATCCTTATGAATGTTAGGTCATAATTAACGCAAATAACAGATCTTTAATATCCTTATGACCGTTAGGTCATAATTGCGTATTCATGACATAAGTCATTTAATGCTAAATCCATCGGGCCTTGCAAAATAGCCCGATAACTTTTCAGCCCCGGGCCCATCCCAGTGCCTATAAAAAGAAACAAAAGGTCGACCTAGGTCAACCCCGCTTCCGAAAGCTCATACACGCCCGCCATTTGCCGTTGTTCTTTTGCTCTCTTCTTCCACATAAACCAATCTCAAGCTTTCCTTTTCCATCTCTCAGGATGGGTAAGAAGAAATCCACCACCGTCCCGACGTCTTCTTCCTCTCGTTCCTCGCGATCAACTTGCTTTTGGCATTCAAGATCTAGGTAACAACAAGGTCACCGAAACCTCCCTCAATGAGGCGGTTCGTGACGGATATCTTCCTCCTCAACCAATCCTGAATTGGAGCGTCCCTTCTCCTGGCCAAATCCCATGGGGAATAGATGATTCTCAACAATTAGTTTTCAAGGCTCTTTTCCTCCGCGGCCTTGATCTCCCCTACTGTTCCTTTTTAGGGGACTTCTTTTCTTTTACGGATGGGAGTTAGTGAACCCCAACCCTAACTCCATCCCGCAAATCGCTTTTTTCATCCATCTATGCGAAGCTTTCCTTGGAGTTCTCCCCCACTTCAAGTTATTCCAGTATTTGTTCCAAATTCGCCCACTCCCTTCATCGGACCGCCAAGCTGCAGTTAGCGGAGTAGGAATCCAATGCTGGAGTGTAGATGAATATTTTTCTCTTTCCTTGAATAAAAGCATAGCCCATTGGAAAATTGGATGGTTCTTCTGCGACGATCTCCTGCCAACACTTCCCGCCTTCGGTGCTAAGATAGCCAAAAATTTCCCTACCGCGAGATAATAGGGAAAAGCTCAAAGAAGACAATGAAATTCTTGCGCTCCTAGCTTGCATTAGATACTTGAAGGACGTCGGAGGTGTCACCGCCGAGACAGTTCTCCGGAGCTTCATAGTGCGGGGAGTTCAACCTCTTAAAAGGCAGGAACTCCCGGCTTGGTGTTTTGACGAAGACACCGCTATGCCATTGGATGGAACCCTTCTTCCCGACAAAGAGCGATTAGAAGCTCGCATCGGGCAAATGCTCCAGCCAAAACTAGATCTATCTGGATGCACAAGAGTGGGTCCGGCCTTCAGCTCGTCCAATCCTCGTGATCCTGTAAGTATCTCTTTCTATTTCTTCAAATCTTTGCCGTTTGTTACCATCATTTTCTTACGAAAACTCAATCCTTCAATTGCAGAAAATGGACAACTACAGGAGTCACCCTCCTCTTCCTCCCAACGATATTTGGGGAGAAGATTATGCAAACAATACCTCTCCCCTGGTCTGTTCAAGCCGGTCCGACTCAATGGTCTTCAGACCGGTCCTTTCCTTTACCTCCCGAGCATAGCTCCAAAAATGTCCAAGTCCGGGGCCGTGGTCCAAGCACCTAGTACAAGAAAACGTACTACTTCCTTGACCATTGGCAGACCTGCTGCTTCTTCCGCTGCTCCCGGCGATACTCGCTCGAAGCGCAAAAGCTTGAAGATCAACGACAAGAAGAAGAAGCCGTCGAAAGGGATCGCCAAGCAGCCCTGGCCGTTTTTGAAGCTGCATTGGGAAAAACACAAGGTACTCCTTCCTTGGCTGATCCCTTATCCAAGGTCCCCAAAAGGTCTCGGTATGGCAACCGGACTAGTCCCGGTGCTGCTAGAGAAGCAGTCCCAATCCCGCAAGTCAATCCTGCGGAAAAAAGGACTGCGGAAAGAAGTGGTGGGGACACCCAAGGTCCTCCCAAGAAGATCAAGACCTCCACCGGCTTCAATAAAGCTTCCTCGTAAGTCTTTTATATTACTAATTCTTTTTTGAATTGCTCCACCTGCCAAAGCTCCTTGCCCAGTCTTATTACATCCGCTTTTTACAGGATCCCTTCTAACTTCCAAGCTAGCATAGCTAGTTTTTGAAGAAATGAAGCTTCCTCCACAACTCCATCTAGTGGTGTTTCTACCTCTACTCCCGGCGCATCTCGGACCGGTACCGCTCCCGGCGCTTCTTCATCTCTCACCGGTAGTGCTCCTACTTCCACTCCCACTGCTTCAATCACGAAACTCGGAGTGCGGCACCCGCAGAGGAACTCCCTGCCGCCTCACGTATAGAAGCTAAAGAGCAGGTTACTATTGTCGAAAGCTCATCTTCCGGTAACCCTCCTCCCCAAGCTACATTATTCCAAATCCCTCCGGAACCGTCACTGGGGCCGGTATGGGTAGAAGAAATTTCTCGTCGGCCTAGAACAACACGCAAGTCTCCCGGAGAACCCAAGCTGGCCAAAATGGTAGTTGGAGACATGGAGGTAGACAGTTCTAGCGGAGCTAGAACTTTTACCGCAACAGCTCAATGGGACGCCCTTCAAGAAGAAGAGGCCCTAAAGAATTTCTCGGAATCTGGCCAGGTATATCCCTCCGCTCCAATAATTTCTCCAAGCAATTGCATTTTAATTATTAACTTTTTCACTCTTCTTTTTAGGTTCTCCTAAAAAGGTCTGAAGCTCAAGACTGCTATAATCGCCCGCTTAGAAGAGGAGCTCTGCACCAATCAAGAACGATTGGTTGAACTGGAGTCTCGGACCGCCGGTCCGAAGTCCAGGGAAAACGACCTTTAGAAAGAGAGGCCAACCTGCAAAACACCCATCGAATGATGGAAGAGCGCCGGCAAGAAATCATCAAGCTTCACCAAGTTATTCGGAGTAATACTTTCGATATTTCCTTTATATTCCATATTTTACCCTGTTGCCTCCCTTTCCGACTAGTCCCACTCTTTATTTCAGCGCTCGAGAGCCTTGTTGCTGCTCACAAGAAAGCTGAAGAAGTCCTTACTCGAAAAGGCAGCCGCTCAAGAGCAAGCACTTGAAGAGGGCTCTCGTGTCGAAGAGCAACAGGCGGCTCGGATTGGAGAACTTGAAGGCGAGCTTACTGCCAAAGATAGTATTTTAGCTCAAGCACTTCGCTCCAACAAGATGCTGGAAACTGAAAATGCTCGCTTGAAGGCTGAACTAGCCGAAGCCTTAGAAGCAGCAAAATCAGCACAAGCGAGACAAGGAGAGCGCCCCGAGGACCGCCCATGAATCCGCTCAACCGGCTCTCCAAGCAAAAGATCACGAGATTCAGCGTTTGCTGAAAATCGAAGCCAAACTGAAAGAATCAAATACGAACATCAAGGGCAGATTCAGAGCTGCTGAAATCAGGCATAGGCGTAAGTTCCATCTTTCTTGTTCATTCTTATGACACCCTTTTAAAGATACCGGTCTGCAGCAATATCTTTCTCTTAAATTTTTGTTTGTCTTTTCAGAACTTACTGCAGGTACAGTGCGCACTCTGGAATATCTCAATGGTGGTCAAACTATTGATCCTAATGAAATAGATCTCGAGTCCGCCATCCGGGCAATCCCTAGAAGAATAAGAGAACATTCAAAGATGGTTGCTGCTGCGGGAGGAGGACACATCGCTGCTATAATCCAGTCTTGGACTCCGGTCAAAGAGTGTGATTTCAATTTTATCAAGGATGGCGCCCACCCCGATACTATCGAAGACCTGTTCAACGAGCTGAAGAATTCACTTATTGGCACCGTTTCGAGTTGATAGAAGATGTTCCTCTTGATCCAACATGTGTCCCTCTAAACATAGCGCCAACAGCTTTTGTTTTGGATCAAGATGCTCAGAATGCAGCAGCCGCAGCTAGGCAATCAGTAGAAAATGCATTCGAAGATCTTGATAGGGATTTACCAGTATCTTCTTCTGATTCCGAAGAAACGCTGGATGATAGACTTGAAGAAAATCCTAAGACCGGTGATACCGGTACTTCCAGCGGTCCTGCTGTTTAGATTTTGTATTAGGGCCAACTTATTTTTGTAATCGAACATCTTGACCATCATGCTATTTAGATTTCTTTTCTATATGAATACTGGTTTTACTATCATACTTATTAACTTTTCTGCCCAAGACATGATGGTTATTTCAGCTAAAACTAACTATGATTAAATTCTGGCTCTAATCAGCACAGATTCATAGTTATAGCTTACTTTAACAAGATCACGTAACCTAACGAAAAAAGTTAAGATTTCACAAACTGCTCTCATTGCAGCCTTACATTCAATATTCATAAGAAAGATGCTACATCATTTCCCTTCCTAAACATACCAGTCTTAAACTGAAAAGAAACAGACTGCTCTCAATACGAGTAGCCTACCGACTATATAACTGGTCTTATTATTTAGGAATAGCACAATATCACAACATCCCCCTGGCTCGATAATTTAATGCGAAATTAAAATATTGAGACACAAAAGCAAACACATTTTCATTAGACAAAATCACTTTATTATAATATGAAGAAATTTACAAAAACAACTGTCAAATGTAAAAACGACGAAGCTGCTCAATGTTCCAAGAATTTGGAATTTCTTCTTCCTCCAAGGTCATAAGCCTATAAGCCCCCGGTCTGGAAACCGATTTCACCGAGAAAAGGTCCTTCCCGGACCGGTGACAACTTATGCTTGTTTTTGTTAGACTGAATCTTTCGAAGAACCAAGTCTCCTACTTGGAATTCCCGTGTTTGAACATTGCGATCAAGATAACGACGCAATCCCTGATGATACTTTGCTGCTTGAATCAAAGCTTGATCCCTTAATTCTTCCGCAGCAATCAATTCAACATGGCGCTGATCTTCATATTTCTCTTCATCATAATACTGTACTCGAGCAGACACCATATTCACTTCGTAGGTAACATGGCTTCAGATCCATACACCAAAGAAAAAGGAGATTGCCTTGTAGCTCTACTAACATTAGTGCGTAGTCCCCAAAGTACCCAGGACAATTCCTTAACCCATTTTCCAGCGTACGGCTTCAAACGGTGAAAAATTCTAGGTTTAAGACCGGTCAAAATCATTCCATTAGCTCGTTCCACTTGTCCGTTGCTTTGTGGATGTGACACCGACGCATATTGTATCTTAATTCCCAAACTTTCAGCATAATCCTTGAAGAATTCTGAAGTAAACCGAGGCCCATCATCGGTAATGATACTGTGCGGGACTCCAAAACGCACGAATATGTTTTGTAGAAACTTGATCGCTCGGGCCGTAGTCATACTAGTAACAGCTTCAGCCTTCAATCCATTTAGAGAACTTATCTACTGCCACAAAAATATGCGTGAATCCTCCCGGCGCCCTTTTAAAAGGTCCGACTATGTCCAGCCCCCAAGTAGAAAAAGGCCAAGTCATTGGAATTAATTGCAACTCGTGAGCTGGAGCATGAGGCTGTCCGGTGAAGAATTGACATCCCCGACAACTCATGACCACTCTGTGTGCATCATCTCGCCGCTGTAGGCCAATAAAATCCTTGTCTAAATACCTTCCCAACTAGAGTCTTTGAAGAAGCATGATTTCCACAAATTCCCCTGTGCACGTCTTCAAGCAATTGAATGCCATCGAAACCGATACACATTTCATCAAAATATTAACTCCACGCCTATATAATTCTCCTTCGAGAATTAAATAACTGCGCGCTCGAACATCTAATCTTTGCTTCTCCACTCTATCTTCCGGAGTTTTACCGGACTACGGATAATCAATATACGAGGTACGCCAATCAGAATCAATGATCATTACGTCCGGTGATCGAATATCTTCTAGCAAAATTGTTCCCTCGACGTGGATTACGTCCCACGTCTTATTCGGTAAGACCGCTCCTTCGACTGGTCCTTCAAGACTGCCTTCTCCACCTGATCCTTCAAAGCCGTTTCATCCGCAATCTCCGAAATAGTAACCTTGTGCTCCATCTTTATGGATGGCTTATCCAATACTTGAAGAAAAACACCGGGTGGAACTGCCTGTCTCGAAGATCCCAGTCCGGCTAACTCATCCGCAGCAGAATTATTTCCGCGTAGTATATGAGAAAATCGCAAACCATCAAATTTGTCTTCAAGTTTTCTAACCTCCTGTCGATAAGCGATCATATGATCATCATGAGCATCCCACACCTTGTTGACTTGACTTATCACCAACATTGAATCACCATATATATCCAACCGTCGACTTCTAACGAAATAGCTACTCGAAGCCCATGAAGCGAGCTTCATACTCCGTAATATTATTTGAAGCTCTGAAATGCATTTGTAATACATATCCGAGTGATTCCTTACTGTGGGGTGAGTAGTACAACCCCAGCCCCCGCTCTGAAAGCTGCAGGGGACCCATCAAAGAACATCTCCTAATATTCCAACGTTCGAATCCCCTGTGGGACTTGTGTCTCCAACCATTCCGTTATAAAATCGGCTAAAGCCTGTCCCTTAATAGCGGTCCACGAAGAAAACGTAAACTCATATTGGCCAAGCTCTATAGCCCACTTAGCAACCTGACCCACTGCCTCTCGGTTCCGCACAATATCTCCAATAGCAAACCCAGTCTTAACTTCAATGGGGTGCGCTTGGAAATAATGTTTCAACTTTCGAGAAGTTATCACTACTGCATATATTAATTTCTGTAATTGGAGATATCGCATCCGTGATTCGGTAAGAACTTCACTTACAAAATATACCGGATGCTGCACCAACTGTAGATGTCCTTCTTCCTTCCGATCGACCGCAAAACCATACTCACCACATGAGTTGTTGCTGAAATATACAAGCTGAATGGTCTCATTTGGCTCGGGAGGTACCAATACCGGAGGATTGCTAAGGTATTCCTTGAGTTGATCAAGCGCAGCCTGCGCCTCATCAGTCCACTCAAACTTATCTTTCTTCTTAAGCAACTTGAAGAACGGAAGTCCACGAACCCCCAATCTCGAAATGAAACGGCTAAGAGCCGCCATACTACCCGTCGGCTTCGAACATCCTTCAAGCAACTTGGGGGTTTCATATCGATGATCGTCTGGATTTTTTCTGGGTTGGCTTCAATGCCTCGCCATGACACTAGGTAACCCGGTAATTTCCCAGAGCGGACTCCAAATACACATTTTGTAGGGTTGAGCTTCATGGAAAAATTCCGCAGATTCTGAAGGTCTCGCCGGGTCGGAGAGAAGATCCTCGGTTTTACGAGATTTTACCACTATATCATCAACGTAAGCTTCGCGTTCCTTCCCAATTGCGAATCCAAGCAACGTTGTATACCACGCTGATATGTAGCTCCAGCATTCTTTAATCCAAAAGGCATAGTCGTATAGCGGTATGCTCCAAAGGGGGTGATAAACGCGGTCTTTATTTGATCTTCAACTCTTAGCGGTATTTGATGATATCCTGAGTAAGCATCAAGAAAACAAAGACGCTCGCAACCAGCGATCGAATCAACAACTTGGTCAATTCGAGGCAGCGCGAAAGGATCTTTGGGGCAAGCTTTGTTGAGATCAGTATAATCGACATACATTCTCAATTCTTTAGTATTCTTTTTTGGTACAAGAACCGGATTGGCAAGCCAATCTGGATGATACACCTCCCTAATAAACTTAGCTGCTAATAACCTAGTTATTTCCTTCTTAATAGCTTCCTTGCGGTCTTGAGCAAATCTTCGGAGCTTCTGTTTAACTGGCTTCGCATCGGGACACACCAACGGTGCGTGCTCAATCTTCTCCCTAGGAACACCCGGCATGTCAAAAGGCTGCCATGCAAAGATATCCCTATTTTCCTGGAGGAAAAGAATGAGCGTGCTTTCCTATTTATCCCCCAAGTCAGCCCCTATATGGGTGACCTTGGAGGAGTCCGACTCATCAAGCTGAATAGTCTTGGAAACCACTGCATCGGCTTTCAATTTCTCCTTTACGACCTTCTTGACCGGAACTTCATCCTCCAGCCTTGCCTGGACTTCTAGAGCCTCAGCTGCTTCGATTTCTCGGCGTTCATCCTCCGAATTGGCCCGAGAGGCCAACTCGGTGCTATGTACTTCACAAGCATAAGCGGTCTTGATGTCGCCTCGGAACGACAAAACTCCATTTGGTCCTGGCATCTTCGAGCATCAAGTATTGGTAATTCGGGATGGCCATAAACTTTGCCAAAGCTGGTCTTCCAAGTATCGCATGATACGCTGAATCAATATCGGCTACCTGGAAGATAATATTCTCCCTCCTGTAGTTCTCCTTCATCCCAAAGGTCACCGCGAGAGAAGTCTGCCCCAAAGGATAGCTATTCCGCCCGGGTATTATACCATGAAACGGTGAGACGCTGCGCTCCAAGTCAGCTACGGAGAGGCCAAGCTGCGGCGAGTTTTGCCAAACAAGATATCCAAGCAACTTCCTCCATCAATGAAAGTCCTCTTCAATCGCACCTTGTGAACTATGGGAGCTAAGATGAGTGGATATTTACCGGCTTTTGGCAATACCTCGGGATGATCGGCTTTGCTGAAAGTAATGGGCACCTCGGACCACCGTAGGTATTCGAGTGTAGCGGGAGCGACGGCATTAACCTCTCGAAACGCCAACTTTTGCTTTCTCTTCGACTCGTAAGCGTCCGGGCCTCCATAAATCATGTTCACCTCTCGAGCCGGTTCTTGAAAACCTTCGTCATCCCCATTGTCATCGTGCTCTTTGTCCTTGCCCTTGTCATCTCTCTGGTTCCGATGAAGCGGTCGGGCGCGACCTTTAAGGCAAAGCCGAGCAAGCGGCCTTAACAGGAAGCACTCCTTGGCTTTATGATTCCCATTATGAATCATGCAAGGCCTTCTAGAAGTGTTTCGAACGACACTCTTTCTCTTGGACCTCTCTTAGGAGGTGCCGGCCGGTCTCCTCCATGAGGCCGGTCGACAGCTGCAACAAGGTGATCGGCCTTGCGCTTGTTGTTGTTCTTGGATCCAGGACCGATTGCCTTGGTCATGCTTCGGTTCCTTCCCTTTGTTCCCGCGCAAATTGACCACGTTTGATTCTCCAGCAGCATAATCACCTGCTATTTTGAAGCACTCGACGCCGTCATGGTGAGGTTTCGGTTGCGCCTTCCAATCTTGTGAACTAAGGCTTCACTACGGACGCCGACTTGAAACGCCGCAATTACTTGCCGATCGGGAACATTGGGGATTAAGGCTTTCTTGTTGCGAAACGCCTGATGAAATCTGTGAGAGGTTCGTCGGGCTTACGCTCGACTGTTGAGGTCGAAGTAATTCCCTGGCTTCTCACAAGTCGCTTGGAAATTCTCTACGAACTTTTTGGTGAGGTCGCCCCAAGAAGAGATAGATTTCTCGGGTAGGTACTGCAACCATAAGCATCCAGCCTGCTCCATGCACATGGGGAGGTAATTAGCTAGCACAAATGTATCTCCTCCTGCTGACCGGATGGCGGTGGTGTACATGCGTAGCCACTCGGCGAGGAGGTGCTTTACCATCATACTTATCAATGGCCCCGGGCTTAAATCCCCTAGGCTATTTGCAAATGCGTAAATCTCGCGTGAAAGCGGGAATCACCGAGTATTCGTCATCTTCCGGACCGGTCCAGACCGGTGAAGGGGATCGTCGACGAGGGTAATGCCGGTAGTTGCGATCTCTGTCATCATCGGAGTAGTCACGGTATCAATCATATTGATATCTATCTCCGAATCCATCCGACGATCGTTGTTAGCCGGTTGTGCGGTCTGCGAAGGGGAGGCGGAGGCGGAGGCGCCACTTGGCGATCGGTATTGTCATGTCGAGGCTCCCCGTTTCGTCTCTGTTGTCGCGTCCCCTTCGATCCCTGGTATCACGGCGATTATCTCGTCTCGGCCGGTCGTCCCGATGAACATGTCGGTTGCCTTGTCCTCGCTGGTCATCGCGCGGAGGATTTCCACCGAGGGCGGCGCTGAAGCAGCCGGTCCACGCCGAGGCGAATTAGTCACGTGCGGGCGAGGTGGGGCGGGGTCCCACGGACGATCATCCACATGATCGGTACGACGCCTCTCATCTTCTTCGTGTCTCCGACGTTCTTCCGTTCTGTCTGCATGGCGATCGATGAGGACGTTACGAGCGTCACGGTTACCATTAAGCGGTACGCGCAAATCTTGGTCCGGAGCACGTTCATGTGCATCCGCGATCGGGGTGTGTCGAGGTCCAAGCCTTCCTCCGGAGGAAGCTCCTTCGAGACCGGGCTCTTGTTGGCCGCTCCGAGCGAGAACGCGAGCGGCTTGAAGATTCCGACCTGTTGTGAACGAGTTGGTTTGTTTGTAAAGCAGCCGCATCTACCAAATTCGGAGCGCGTTGCAACCCTGGTGTTGCATTAAAGACTTCTTCCGGTATTGTTTCAAGGATTTTTTCACTCCCACAATGTTGTGAGCGGCGACGTGAAGACCCGAGCGCCATTTAATTCCACTTCCATAGAGCTCAAATCCAAAGCCCTGCTCGAAGAACGATGTCGCCTTCCACTGCGACACCCACGTCGGCTGTTATATCCTGGGGACGTTTCTTCCGGGTCTCCAGGACCGGTGCGGCGGTGGGCCCGTGGCTGGGGAGCGATCGCGGGAACGCTTCCTAGCAGCATTTGCGCGCGGATTCGCGGCTGAAGGTTGTGGAGGTTGTTCATCTCCATTTGCTTCTTCGTTTCACGGCGACGACGATCGGATTCGTCTCTCGCCATCCTTGCTTCTTCTTCGGCAGCTTCCTCGGGATTGAGTTGGCGAATAACTGGTCTCGTCATGAACACTTCGAAGAAGGCTGGATGTTCTTCCTCGAAGTCATTAACAAACTCGCAAGAGCGGCTTATCATTACAGATTGGGCACCAATCGAGATGCGAGCGGTATGATTGTTCGCGCTAAAGCTGCGTCGGATCCGCCGAGTTACGAGCCTAGGGTGCCAACCGTGGCAGGTGATCGCGCTTCAAAGTCGAGGGACCCGAAGCGGATCTTGAAGCCGGGCGACAACGAGTCGGATTCATCAAAAGCGGTTTTCCGGCCGAATCGGCTTCAAAGTCGAGGGACCCGAAGCGGATCTTGAAGCCGGGCTCGAAGTCGACGACGAACAAAGAGGCCATCGAACTCGCTAGGAACTCGCCGGGACCCCTTCCTGGCGCGCCAAATGTCGAGTCTTAAATTCAGCACTAGTACTACCCGGTCCCTCACGAGCGTGGAATTCGATGGTGCAACACACGAAACACACGGGTGAAAGTGCATCTAGGCCCCTCATTTTATTTTGGATGATTGAAATCAATACAATTAAATTTCGACTAATGCTTTCATGAGAATGTGTGTAGTGAATATCCAAGGAACATGAAAGTGTAGCAAGCACAATCAAAAAGGAGAAAAGAAATGTGAAATGCAATAAAAGAAGAATTTTGAAAAGCCCCTTCTCAAAGCTTGTGTCTCTCTTTTATTCTTTGCTTTGAGTCATAGGGATGCCGTACTATAAAGAGGGATGCAAATCACAACTTTGGCAAAGAATGGAGATGCTCACAAACTCAAGAAAATCATCCCAAATCCATTCTTTCTGGACCCATCGGAAGCTCCGGTGTGGTACGGAAGTTCCGGTAGGCTTACGGAGAGCTCGAGCTCTGCGGAAAAGCCATACTCGGAAGTTCCGGTCCCCGATACCGAAGTTACGGTAGGCTAACAAAGAGTTTAGCTCTCTGGAAAAGCCATACCGGAAGTTTCGGTCCCTAGTATCGGAAGTTCCGGTAAGCTAACGAGAGAGTTTAGCTCTCGGAAAGCCATACCGGAAGTTCCGGTCCCTGGTACCGGAAGTTCCGGTAGGCTAACAGAGAGCTTTGAGCTCTACGGAATGCCATACCGGAAGTTCCGATATGACACCGGAAGCTCCGGTACGGTCCCGTTTTCAAACCCTAAACCTAAGTACCGGAAGTTCCGGTGCGGGCCAAAAATCCAGATCTAACCCTAATTTGAACCATACGGAAGTTCGATATGCTATCGGAAGTTCCGGTGCGAGGTTTCAGACAGGCCAACGGCTCTTTTTGGAGCTGTGGTATATAAGCCACACTCCACCCCACTCACACCCTCTTTTTTTTGCACATTCCGAACCAACACACACTTGAGCCACACTCCACTTACTCCAAATCCTCTCCAAAAGCAAAAATTCCATCCTTGAGCTAGGATTCGAGTGAGAGACTTTGAGCAAGTGTTTGAGAGACTTGATTCCATTCTTGAGCATCTTCACTCCCGTCAAGCTTGTGATTTGGATTTGTTACTCTTGGAGCTTTGAGCTCCTAGATGGCTAGGCGTGCTCGTGAGCTCCCAACTTGTGTGGTGACACCGAGAAGTTTGTATTGCCCGTCCCGGTAGGGACCTTGATAGTGGAAAACTCAAGCTCAACCTTGGTGGTGACTTGAGGGAGAAATAGGGTTGAGAGAAACCCGGTCCTTGGTGGACTTTCTCAACGGAGACGTAAAGTCCTTGGTGGGCTTGAACTTCGGTGAAAAATCCGTGTCTCTTGTGCTCCCTCTTTTACTTAAGCACGTTGTTGTTTACTTTGCTAGGTTGCTTGTTAGTTTCCCTTTGTGCCGTTAAATTCCTAGGATTGCATAGGGTTTTGTCTTTCCTTCTTGCAATCACTAGAATTGTGTAGGGTTTATTTCCGCTTTTATCACCCTGCACCGGAAGTTTCGGTATTTGACGTTTTTGTCTTAGTGTTATTTCGCAGAAATTTTTAGGTTCGCCTATTCACCCCCTCTAGGCGACTTTCAATTGGTATCGGAGCCGGTATCTTCGTTGAAGCCTCACCGCTTGAAGATTAAAGATGGCAAATGAGAAAGATGCAACAGCTAGTGGTAGTGGTAGTGGTGAAGTACCACCAAAACCTATCGGTGAAGTAGGCAATGAGAACTCACCGAGATGATGCTAGAAATGAGAGTGGAAAAGGAATTGCTAAGAATGGAGATGTGTTTAGTGCTTTGCCAATAAACTACAACAAGATGCCATACACCTACAGTGATGGAAGGGATGAGCACATTGGACCCGGCTCAGGAAGACTACCCTATTTTGACGGTCAATACTTCGATCATTGGAAAACAAAGATGCTCCTACACTTGGATTCCATGCATCAAAATGTAAGGAATGTGACTCAAAATGGATTCATATGGGAATGTAGAAGCAAGCCAACGGCACAAGACTTGTTCAATGTAAGGTGCAATGTGACGGCGGCAAGCGCTCTTGTGTCCGCACTTAGTCCCGCCGAGTATGAGAATATAGCCGGATTGGAGGATGCTCATCAAATTTGGTTGAAGCTTGAGTTGGTTCATGAGGGCATTGATAGGGTAAAGGAGTCTAAGCTAGAAGGGCTTTGAGAAGATTTTAACTACTTTGTCATGAGGTCGGAAGAAGGGCCAAAGGAAACACATGAAAGGATGATGAGGATAGTAAACAAGAGAAGAGCTCTTGGAGAAAAAGTGTCGGACTTGGAAGTGAATAGAAGGCTGCTACAAGCTTTGCAATCATGGGATGCTAACATAGTGTCCAACATAAGAGACAAGGATGGCTTTAGATACTTCACCACCGATGAAGTAATTGGAAAGGTGCTCTCCCAAAAATAGCAAATTGACCAAGGCAATAGAATCAATGCTTTGCTTAAGGATAAGGAAAGAGCTAGTGGGAGCAAAAATGATTTGGCTCTCAATGCCGAACAATAAAAGAAAAAGAAGGTGGTTGAGGAGAGTGATGTTGATAGTGATGATGAAATGGCTCTCTTTGTGAAAAGATTCAACAAGCTCATGTCAAAAAGAAGCTTCAAGAAGAATGATCAAGACAAGAACAAATCGAGGAAAAGCTAAAAACAAGTGCTACATTTGTGGAGACAAAGGTCATTTCATGGCGGAGTGTCCGGAGAACTACAAGAACAAGCAAAACAAGAAAGGTGACAAGAAGTACAAGAAGCATAGAAAGTACCGTCGGGGTGAAGCACACATTGGACAAGAATGGAACTCCGATGGATCATTTTCCTCCTCCGAGTCGGAATCCGATGAAGAGAAGGGAGGCATTGCATCACTTGCTATTGGGCTCACACCGACCAACTCCTCCTTGTTTGGAAGCTTGACCGATGATGAAGATCACGCCGGGCACAAATGCATGATGGCTAAGGGCTCTAAGGTAAATGCTAATGGAAGTTCTCAAATTCCTAACATGTTTGATTTGTTGGACATCATTGAGCAGGAAAAGGAGACTAATGAGAGGCAAGAGGAGCTTCTTGAGAAACAAGAGGAAATGCTTGTTCAAGAGAAGCAAAGGGTGCTTGAACTTGAGAAGCTCCTAGAAGTTGAGAGGAAGAAGAATGAGGACTTGGTAAAGTCTCTCAAAGTGGTTGAAGAAGATAGTGAGACACTTAAAGTCACAAATGTGTCACTTCAAGAGAAGTGTGATAACTTGCAAAAGGATCACAATTCGCTTAAAGTGCAATTTGAGGAAATTAAGTGTAACACTACTTCCTCTCAATCTTCGTCTTGCCCCCATCTAGCAATGAGTGCATAAGGTGCCACAAGATTGATGTTGAAGCTTGCACAAAAAATGTCAAGACCATTGACGACTTGAAGAAGCAAGTGCAAGAGCTTCAACAACAAGCACAGAAGAAGGTGAAGGCCATCAATGATGCCAAGGTCGAGTATGCAAGGGGCGCATACACCAATGTGAAGCGGCCACATGTGAAGGATGGCATTGGGTACAAGCAAGGCGACAAGCATAATGCAAGAATCAACAAAAATGGCACCGAATTCATCAAGTTCACCAAGGAGGGTGAATATCAAAAGAAGCAAGTCAAGACGAAGAAGCAAATCAAGAACACTAACAAATCTTCCCTTATTTGTGATTTGCGTACTAATGTGCCTAACCCCTCTTGTGCTCTCTTTAATGATTTCGATGCGACCTATGTGCTAATGAGGAACAAGCATGGCCATGTCTATGCAAAATATGTTGGGCCACGCAACAAGACCCACAAATCTTGTGTGTGGGTGCCCAAGGCACTTGTTACTAATGTGAGAGGACCCAAGCAAATTTGGGTACCTAAAAACAAAGCATAAATTGTTTTGTAGGAATACTCCTCCGGTGGTTCATCTTGGGTGGTGGATAGTGGATGCACCAATCATATGACCGGAGACAAGAAAATGTTCGAATCATTCGAGCCAAGCAAAGAAAGAAATGAGTACATCACTTTCGGAGACAACGGAAAGGGATATGTGTTGGGTTATGGTAACATTCCTTTAACCTTTCCGCATTCACTTTCGAAGGTTATGCTTGTGGATAACGTTGACTTCAATTTGTTGTCTATCTCACAACTTTGTGGAATGGGTTACAATTGCTTGTTCAACGACAAGGGTGTGATTGTCTCAAGGAGAAGTGATGGCTTGATTGCTTTTGAGGATGTGCTCAAAGGGAAGCTTTATGTTGTGGATTTCACCGCGGATAAAGCAAAACTTGACACATGCTTAGTTGCAAAATCCGACACGGGGTGGTTGTGGCATAGACGACTAGCCCATGTCGGTATGAGAAATCTTCACAAACTCCAAAAGGGCGGTCACATTCTTGGACTAACGGATGTTTGCTTTGAGAAAAATAAAATTTGTAGTGCATGTCAAGCCGGAAAACAAGTTGGAGCACCACATCCATCCAAGAACATTGTGACAACCACAAGACCGTTGGAGATGCTACACATGGACCTCTTCGGTCCCATTGCCTACATTAGCATTGGCGGTAACAAATATGGACTTGTTATTGTTGATGATTATTCTCGCTTCACGTGGGTATTCTTTTTGTGTGATAAAGGTGAAGTGAAGGATGTACTCAAGACTTTCTTGAAAAGAGCACAAAATGAATTTGAAGTGAAGATCAAGGCAATAAGAAGTGACAACGGTACCGAGTTCAAGAACACTCAAGTTGAAGAGTACCTTGATGAGGAAGGCATCAAGCATGAGTTTTCGGCACCCTACACACCTCAACAAAATGGTGTAGCCGAAAGAAAGAACCGCACTCTCATAGAGATGGCAAGAACTATGCTTGATGAGTACAAGACCTCCGATCGCTTTTGGGCCAAAGCAATCAACACCGCATGTCATGCCTCTAACCGGTTATATCTCCACCGACTTTTGAGGAAAACACCATACGAGCTACTAACCAGGTAAAAAGCCTAACATCTCGTATTTTCGAGTCTTTGGGAGCAAATGCTTCATGCTCAACAAGAAACCCAAGACTTCAAAGATCTCCCCTAAAGTTGATGAAGGTTTCTTGCTTGGGTATGGTTCAAACTATCACGCCTATCGTGTCTTTAACAAAACCACCGGTTGTGTTGAAGTTTCACGGGACGTGACGTTTGATGAATCTAACGGATCTCAATGGGAGCAAGTTGTTATTAACAATGCAGATGTTGAGGCTCCTAGGCAAGCAATCAAGAGAATGGCACTTGGTGATGTGAGACCGCGAGAACCGCAAAATGATCACGATCAACCTCCTCCCTCAAGTCAAGATCAACCATGCACAAATCATGATCAAGTTGACCAAGATCAAGAAGTTGGTGATGAGGATCATGCTCAAGCACAAGATGATGACCCCACATCGCATGATCAAGAGGTTGAGCAAGATGGCGGTCAAACAAGCTCACATCCACCGAACATGCTCACCCATAAATTCAATTGTCGTGCTCTAGGTTTTGTTCTTGAATTATGTATGTGTATTGGAGGAGTGTTGGTTATATCCGAGGGTGTGATGTCCTCATCACCAAGAGTGCACCAAAGTGTGCAACGTGATCACCCCGTGGAACAAATTCTTGGAGACATAGAAAAAGGGGTAATCACTCGTTCTCGTGTTTGCAATTTTTGTGAACATTACTCTTTTGTCTCTTCTTTGGAGCCATTTAGAGTAGAAGAAGCACTCGAGGACTCGGATTGGGTGATGGCCATGCAAGAGGAATTGAACAACTTCACAAGAAATGAAGTTTGGACATTGGAAGAAAGACCAAGAGGCAAAAATGTTGTGGGCACCAAGTGGGTGTTCCGCAATAAGCAAAATGAAGACGGTGTTGTAACAAGGAACAAAGCAAGTGGTGGCAAAAGGATATTCATAAGTAGAAGGATGGACTTTGATGAAACCTATGCCCCGTGGCAAGGCTTGAATCAATAAGAATACTACTTGCCTTTGCCACTCATCACAACTTCAAGTTGTACCAAATGGACGTGAAGAGTGCATTCCTAAACGGGCCAATCAAGGAAGAAGTGTACGTGGAGCCACCACCGGGCTTTGAAGACCCCAAGAATCCTAACCAAGTGTACAAACTCTATAAGGCGCTCCATGGGCTTAAACAAGCACCAAGAGCATGGTATGAATGCCTTAGGGATTTCCTTTTGAAAAAGGGTTTTGAGATGGGCAAGGCCGATGCAACCCTCTTCACAAAGCGTTTTGATCATGATATATTTGTGTGCCAAATTTATGTCGATGACATAATATTTGGTTCTACTAATCAAATGTTTTGTGATGATTTTAGCAAGATAACGACAAAGAGGTTCGAGATGTCTATGATGGGAGAGTTGACATTCTTTCTAGGATTTCAAGTCAAACAACTCAAGGAGGGCACCTTACTATGTCAAGCCAAGTACACTCAAGACATATTGAAGACGTTTGACATGGACAAGGCAAAGCCCGCCAAGACGCCCATGGCAACTAACGGCCATCTCGACCTGACCAAGAAAGACAAGCCGGTTGATCAAAAGGTTTTTCGCTCTATGATCGGCTCTTTGCTTTACCTTTGTGCATCTAGGCCCGATATCATGCTTAGTGTGTGTATGTGTGCACGTTTCAAAGCCGCTCCTATGGAGTGCCACATGGTGGCCGTTAAAAGAATCTTGAGATATTTAGTGCGCACACCCAACCTAGGGCTTTGGTACAACAAGGGTTCAAAGTTCAACCTAATAGGCTATTCCGATGCAGATTATGCCGGGGACAAAGTGGATAGAAAGACTACCTCCGGGACTTGGCAATTCTTGGGTAGGTCCCTAGTGTCATGGTCATCCAAGAAACAAAATTCCATTGCCCTTTCCACGGTCGAAGGGGAGTATGTTGCAGCCGGTAGTTGTTGTGCACAAGCTGTTGTGGATGTGACAAACTCTAAGCGACTATGGTTACAAATTGAACCGTGTTCCTCTCCTATGTGACAATGAGAGTGCCATAAAGCTAGCATATAACCCCGTTGAGCATTCACGCACAAAGCATATAGACATTCGCCATCATTTCCTGAGAGATCATTCTATCAAAGGGGATATTGAGGTGAGCCATGTGAAAACCGAAAATCAATTGGCCGATATTTTCACCAAGCCACTAGATGAAAGCCGGTTTTGCTATCTAAGGAGTGAGCTAAATATACTTGACTCTAGTAACGTGGTGTAAAAGCGTGCACATTTGTTTGTTGTGTTAATCGTTTTGTCTCTTAAGTTGAAAATGCATGCTTTCGAAAATTAACCAAGATATTTTGAAAACTTTTCTTGGTTCTTGACCAATAGGTCAATTCTTGTCAAAATGTGATCATAGCTTTGTTTGTTAGTTGTTTACTGATCACAAGTTGTCAAGATACCTCACTAGTCCATCAAAACTATTTTTGCAAATTCCTCCCCAAAATTCAACTCTTCTTCTCTGTTTTGGGGCTCGGCGTTTTCCCGGTCGGAAGTTCGGTACCCGGTACCGGAAGCTCCGATCGGAGCTCACCCTCGGGTGTCATGCCCACACCGGAAGTTCCGGTATGCTACCGGAAGTTCCGGTGCGGGGCATTGACCTAGGGTTTGAGCCCGCACCGGAAGTTCCGGTAGGCTACCGAAAGTTCCGGTGCGGGGCGGCGATATAAATAGGGGAGCCCGTCCCCTTGAAAGGGACGACTCCCATTTGAAATAGGCCCCCTTTTTCAACTTCTCCACTTCGAATCTTCATCAACCGGAAGCCCCCTTCCACTTCCGGCGGCGTTCTTCGGCAAGTCTTCACCAAGTTCATCCCTCCGATCTTCTCCAAGTTCCTAGCTAGAGGAGAAGGTATTTCTTCATTGCCTTCACTTCTAGATCTAGGGTTGAATCCTTGAATCCCCAGGAATATTTGATGCTTAGATGATTCTCTAGCAGTTCTAGAACACTAACATGCTTCTAGGAAGTAAATTCATTGGCTAGATGCGATTTTTCGCACTTGCTAGGGTTAGGGTTGACCCCTACGGAAGTTCGGTAGGCTACCGAAAGTTCGGTATGGGTCACCTTCGACAGGTTAAGGAACCTGTGACATCCCGTGTCACGATTTAAGGTTTAGTATGTAATCACTACCCTAATCACATCGCTAATCAAGTACTAAGGTTAATCACCCAACCAGGAAAAAAAGAAAAGAAGAAAAAAATAAAAAGAGAAAAGGGGAGAAAACCTAAACTAAACCCTAACCCTAACCACCCCTAAAGGAAATGCAAAAATTATAAAGACACCACCCCTAGATTTTTGCACCACTGGATTGCTCATGTAAAAAAGAAGAATTTACAATATTTTTACCAAATTTTTGAACAAGGTTTTGAATGCCCAAAAATTCAAATTCAAATCTGAAACACTATCGTTTGTGAATTTTGTATAAATTTTTGAAAACACTTTTAGAACTTCAAACTAAAAGATGGAAATTCGGGCACATCATCCTGAAGCTCTACATATTTTTGGTTTTATTTTTAGACCACCAGAACTATGAATTTTATCCAATTTCCGAACGACAGATTCAAATTTCAAAATTCGACCTCGGCTCATCGTTGCCCCCGGGCAATGGCGGCCGGACCGCCGGTCCGGCCGGCCTGGCCGCCGCCCGGGCACGCTCCTGCCCCGTCCCATCTGCAGATCCCTCCCCGAGCATCTCCCCAACCGTCCGTACCCGCGAACCAACAGGAGAGGCCGGCATTGAAGCCGCGCGAACCTCCCCTGCCGGCCGTGCGCCGCCCACCGCTCGCCCCCTAGAAAACGGCACCAAGGCCCTAAACCCGTCGCCACCAATTATTGCCAGCCTCCCCACTCCTCACCGCGCCCCCGCCCTGCCTTCTTCCTCTCGGCAGCTCGCGCCGGAGGCGAATTTGCCGCCACCACCATTGCCGCCGCCGCGAGCTCCTCCGCCCGGGCAAGGTACCGCTCTCCCCTCCCGCGAGTGCGCAAGCACCCTGCAATCTTCCCTCACGCCCTGGCTCTCCCTCGTGCAGCCATGCCCGCGAGTTGGGAGGAAGTTTCCCCCGCCGTCGCCATCCGCCGCGAGGCTCCACGGCGCCGGCTTCCCTCGGGCCATTCCCACCTTGCGCGACCCCACGCCGCTCTTCCTCTTCGCAAGGTGAAGCTCTCGGGCCTTGCACCGCTTTCCCTCTCCCTCTGCCCTGGATGCGCGCCCCCACCGGAGCTCCTGCGGCGCCGCCGCCCGTCGCCGGCCGCCTCCGGCCACCGCCAAGCCTCGCGGTCCCCACCATGTGGTTCGCCACTTCGCGCACATCATTTTCGCCAAAACCCGGACCACGCGCCGCCCGCCCGTAACGCCACCGCGAGCGAGCTCGCCGGCGCCGGCCGCCGCTCGCCGGAGCGCGCGCGCCCCTCTCGTTTAAAATTGTTCGGTGGCAAATCCGTAAATAGATCCGAACTTCATTCAAGTTTGAAAAATTCATATCTAGCGTTTGAATCGTCCAAAAATTTTAAACTAAAATGTTTTGGAAAGTAGAACACCTGTACTTTCATAAAAACAACATGAACTCATCAGATCTACATGTTTTCATATTTTTACAAAAATGACAAAAGTCAACCCCTGAAAACTTAACTAAGCCATAACTTTAAAACTATAAATCAAAATTAAATGCCACTTGGCCAAAATCTTCACCCAGACACACATGAATTTTTGGCACTGGAAGATCTGCATTTCATTTCATATTTTTCAAGTTATTGCATTTCTTGTATTCTCTGTATTTAATTTTTAATTAAATCTGTATAAATTATTTTTGCATGAAACTTGGTAATTAATTTCCTCTTAGCACTGTGCATTGTGTAGAAAAGTCCATGTTAATTTTTGAGCATGTTAAGATATTAATTTTGCAAACCCTAGATCTAAATCCCTAAAAAGTTATTTTCAGCACATGTGTAATAGTTTTATGTCACTAAAAATTATGTTCATGCATGATTATGTAATTTTCACTGTTCACCATGTCCCCTAGCACCTCATGGCAGGTTTAGTCAAAAGGTTTCATGTATTTCACGTATGTATTAATTTTGAGATCAAATTCTTATCTTAAAAGGAAATCGTCATCGCATGTGATGCTAAAACACATAAACCTAGTTTTCTTTTCGTTTTATATTTCGAAAACTTGCAAAATGTTATTGCTAAACCTGCAAGCACCACAGCACTCATGTCTATGCAATCAAGTCATTGCTCATGGAGTAGTAGGATTATGTTTGTTCGTGTAATTGATTTCCTTAAAAGAAAACAAGAGGCATGTTTATGATTGCTAGGGTTTGAGCAAACAAAACTTTTGAATTACATATTCATATGAATCTTTACAAAAACAGCACACATGCATCACCATCATCATCGACCTTGTATTCATGTCACTTATGCATTGCATTTCATCTTATAGGTGACGACGTCGAATTGATTCCGCCGGAAGAGACGGTTGCCACGCTCAACGCTTGTGAGGCTAGTGCTAACTTCGATCACTCTCAAGGCAAGCCCCGGTGCATTCCTATTATTTGAAATGTCTTTCTTTTATCACTATATTAAGGATGATGAATGTGCATTTAAGTTTTAGGCGTTGATTGGAAATCCACATGCATAAATTCCTATATGTCCTATGTCGCTTATGTGTCATATCCTCGTTAGAAGTGCTATGCTATGTTTTTGGAGTCAACGATAGATTTGGGGATCTCACTCATGGCTTATGACTAAATGTGAACATGATGAATTTGGTTAAAATTGAGAACACCCCATTGTGGCTCCGCGAACAAGTTTGAGTTGTGTACCACTTGCATACCTTTCTTATGGGGATTGGTAAACCTATGTAGCTTGTAAGTTGTAAAGTGAGCCGGATATCTCACCGACCCGGAGGTGATGTGTTTGGCACGGTGGTTGCACGGGTTGAGGACCGTTGGAGAGTACATGGGTTAAGCCTTGGGCGCGTTGTTGAACGGTCGCAAGGGGGACGTGTACTCGGGGTCGGTGGCCCCGTGTTTTACTTTACGATGAACTCGCGAACGGTGGCCATACGTGTTCTTAAATGATGCGTATGTCGTGCATTTGGATTCTTTCCTGCAGGATTAATAATTCGATAATTATCGCCGTTTCCTCTCGGTTAATGAGTACCACTTGATTCGAGCAGTTCGCAATGTGTAGTAATGGAAAGAGATTGAATAGCTTGCTGTTTTATATTGATATTAAATTGTATTGCAAATTCTTGTCTTGCTAGTATGCTCACTAAAGTTTCTTTTATGCAACAACCCTATTAATTTGACTAAGTAATAAATTTGCCAACCTAATTAGCATAGGTGCTATTTATGCAAAAGGCCAAGTTAAACCGGTCAAGCCCCATGTATCTAGGAGTCGGTCTTAGATGGCCAATTTGACGGGTAAGACTTGCGGAGTATGTTAGATACTCGGGCTTTGCCACTACATGTTGATTTACAGGTTTCCCGCGAGCCGGGTTTTGTGATTGTTGTGGTAAGGTGGTTTGGGATGGAGAAGAGCCCAAAGAGTGGACCATTGAATGGGTCCCTAGCTCTCCGACCCATGATGAGTGAGCCATGGCCTAGGCCGGCATGGTTCCTTTAAGTTATCTATGTATCGTCGAGTTATGTATTTCGCTTCCGCACTTTAAATTCGAACAAAGATCATGGTTATGTAAGACTTAATTTCGAACCTAATGTATCTTTTATTCGAACTCTATGTTGTAATCAAGACTTAGTTATGTAAACTTGTAATTCGCGGATGTTTGTTAATGTGATGCTATGTATGGTTTCTTCGTCAATCATCTCCCAAGGCGATCCGTACCGCACTTAACTATCTTTCGGGATAGGGGTGTGATGGAACCCGTCGGAGGTTCCGGTGCACAGTACCGGAAGTTCCGACAGGAACCTTTCTTGTTAGCATCTTTGTAGTATCTCTAGATATCCACATTGTGTATGTTGCTCCTTACCCATGTTTTTCTCCTTGTTAGATGACTCGTGGCGGGAAGGAGACGGTGTCCAAGCGTCCCGCACCACCAAGTCATGATGACTTGGACTCGGACTTTGATGTGCCGAATCCGCGCCTTGCCAAGAGGCAAGCCACGGGAACCGATCACCAATCTTCCTCCCGTGGTCTTGGCCCCGGCAAGGGCAAAGGACTTGGAAAAGGCAAAGGCAAGAGCACAGCTAGGAGACCTCCTCCCGCTCCGGTGTCAAGTGAGGAAGAAGAAAGTGAGGAGGAGGCGGGAAATGTGGGCGGGGATGAGTGGTTTCTCCCCATCGCCCGCAACTTGCAGGAGCACTACAAGTATGAGCTGCGGTTACCGGCTATGAGTGGCGGTGCAGGCTATAATGTACCCTTCTACGAGAGATGAGGTGCAAAAATATAGGAGCAAGTGCCCATGGATCAAGGCAAAGGAAAGGGGTGTCGATGACATTCGGTTTTGGGACCACACCCAAGCTGAGTGGTACAAGGAGGTGCTTAAGCTGAAAAACAAGACTCATGAGATGAAGTGGAACAAGTGGGACTTGGATGGATCGTCGGAATGATCCGGTCTTCACTCAAATCAAGTCCGAGTGTGCTAGGAGAGACATGGTGGAGCTCATGGGACTTGAGCATGGGTGGAACACGGAACCGGTGGTTCGGTTCTATGCCACTCTTTGGCTTGAGTTCAATGATGACTCGCAGGAGGACTCCATCATGCACTAGACGCTTGATGGAAACCGCTTCCGGATCACATATGCTGAGTTTGCACGAGGTTCTTGGTTTTGGTCACGCCGATGCTATGAAGAACAATGTGAATGTGTTTGACCCTCCGGATGACGCTGCCTTGGAGTTCATGTATGACGGCCGCTACGCTTAGCCCAAGGGAATGATCATTGGGACACACTTCGGGCTGCACCCCTACTACCGTGTTCGAACAACATGTTCGGATGGACTTTGGATCCTAAGATAGGGGATGCTTCTTCTTTGCTAGCGACCTCCAAGACTTTGCTATGTGCCATGCGTCCTAGAGCTGAGCCGTTCCGTGTCTTTGAGCATATTTGGACTTCAATCATCAACCACTCCTACACTCACAAGGCGAGCCTTCCCTTCGCTCCCTTTATTATGAAGATGATTGAGCATGTCACCGGGATGCACTTCACTTATGATAGGAACCACCCCGGGCTTCGTCCCAAGAGGTTCCCTCTCTTACCCACTCCTCGGGGATCACCGGTGAGACAGGCAGCTCCTCCTCCACCAGCTCAGCCAGCTAGGGATGCTCCGGCTACTTCCTCTCGCCGGACTCGCAGCAAGTCCGGATTCATCGGCTCGGTCCTCAAGTCCATCTTTTGCATGTGCAAGGCTAATAGTGAGGACATCTATGAGATGAGGATGCAGCAGCGACGCATCAATGAAGGACATCACCGGTATCTCTCTCACGTAGCTCAGCAGCAGCGGCAGCAGCCACCACCTCCTCCCTTGGATCTTGCACCGATAGCACCTCGGCGGTGGGAGGATCCTTGGGCTCCATATCAGCAGGACGCGGGAGTGGCGGCACGGGCAGCACAGGCAGCAGCTCACGATGTGGAGGGCGGTGGCACCGAGAGTGGAGAGAATGACGGTGCGAGAGGATGTCCCATCCGCCACCGCTCCCCGCTCTAGCACTCGGATCCCGCTCCATGAGAAACGCAAGGGAGTGGCACGCCCGAGGATGAGGAGGAGAGCGATGAGGAGGACGAGGACGAAGACGACGATGATGACGAGTGATCCTCTCTTGGGCGTTCTGGTTCTTTTCTCCTTTTTGGTGATGTGTTTCCAAAGGGGGAGAAGAGATTTCTATTTACCTTTATCTTTGTTTTTATGATGTAATGAACTATGTGAGATGGACAAGTGGTTTGGTTCGAACTATGGATTGCTTGTAATAAGTTTAGACTTGGTTTAATTATCTATCTATGTGGTTTGCTTTATGATATGCTTGGTGATTTGTTGTTTTCTCTTTTTAGATGCATTTGTGTGATGATAAAATGCTATATTGCATTGTTTGTGGTTTCTTAATATGAATGCATAGATAAAAGGGGAGCTCCTCATGATTTGTATCTCTAATGTGCATTTAGTATTGTAAAGACCAATCTTTGAAATTCAACTTCATGCACATATTAATAGGGAGCTCATTTTTTATCTTTGCAAGTTGTGCTTTTTGATCTATCTTTTTAGAAATTTGATTGTATTGGCATCAATCACCAAAAAGGGGAGATTGAAAGTGCATCTAGGCCCCTCATTTTATTTTGGATGATTGATATCAATACAATTAAATTTGGACTAATGCTTTCATGAGAATGTGTGTAGTGAATATCCAAGGAACATGAAAGTGTAACAAGCACAATCAAAAAGGAGAAAAGAAATGTGAAATGCAATAAAAGAAGAATTTTGAAAAGCCCCTTCTCAAAGCTTGTGTCTCTCTTTTATTCTTTGCTTTGAGTCATAGGGATGCCGTACTATAAAGAGGGATGCAAATCACAACTTTGGAAAAGAATGGAGATGCTCACAAACTCAAGAAAATCATCCCAAACACATTCTTTCCGGACCCATTAGAAGCTCCGATGTGGTACCGGAAGTTCCGGTAGGCTTACGAGAGAGCTCGAGCTCTCTGGAAAAGCCATACCGGAAGTTCCGGTCCTCAGTACCGGAAGTTCCGGTAGGCTAACGAGAGAGTTTAGCTCTCGGAAAAGCCATACCGAAGTTCCGGTCCCTGGTACCGGAAGTTCCGGTAGACTAACGAAGAGCTTTGAGCTCTCCGGAATGCCATACCGGAAGTTCCGATATGACACCGGAAGCTCCGGTGCGGTCCTGTTTTCAAACCCTAAACCTAAGTACCGGAAGTTCCGGTACTCCACCGAAAGTTCCGGTGCGGGACAAAAATCCGGATCTAACCCTAATTTGAACCATACCGGAAGTTCCGATATGCTATCGGACGTTCGGTGCTGGGTTTCAAACAGGCCAACGGCTCTTTCTAGAGGCTGTGGTATATAAGCCACACTCCACCCCACTCACACACTCTTTTTTTTGCACATTCCGAACGAACACACACTTGAGCCACACTCCACTTACTCCAAATCCTCTCCAAAAGCAAAAATTCCATCCTTGAGCTAGGATTCGAGTGAGAGACTTTGAGCAAGTGTTTGAGAGACTTGATTCCATTATTGAGCATCTTCACTCCCGTCAAGCTTGTGATTTGGATTTGTTACTCTTGGAGCTTTGAGCTCCTAGACGGCTAGGCGTGCTCGTGAGCTCCCAACTTGTGTGGTGATGCCCGAGAAGTTTGTATTGCCCGTCCCGTAAGGGACCTTGATAGTGGAAAACTCAAGCTCAACCTTGGTGGTGACTTGAGGGAGAAATAGGGTTGAGAGAAACCCGGTCCTTGGTGGACTTTCTCAACGGAGACGTAAAGTCCTTGGTGGGCTTGAACTTCGGTGAAAAATCCGTGTCTCTTGTGCTCCCTCTTTTACTTAAGCGCGTTGTTGTTTACTTTGCTAGGTTGCTTGTTAGTTTCCCTTTGTGCCGTTAAATTCCTAGAATTGCATAGGGTTGTGTCTTTCCTTTTTGGAATCACTAGAATTGTGTAGGGTTTATTTCCGCTTTTATCACCCTGCAGCGGAAGTTCCGGTACCCTACCGGAAGTTCCGGTATTTGACGTTTTTGTCTTAGTGTTATTTCGCAGAAATTTTTAGGTTCGCCTATTCACCCCCCTCTAGGCGACTTTCAACGAGGAACACAAGATTTTAGACAGGTTTAAGCCCCTCGAATTGAGAGTAATACCCTACGTCCTGTATGTTATGTATTGCCTTTAGCGATTTGCTAATTGCAAGATCTCGAAGCCTTTTCGGGGGTCCCTGCTCCGCCTTATATATCCGGGGAGCTAGGGTTACATGCGAGTCCTAGTCGATTACATGAATTACATATATGGGAGCTCTATCTCTAACTTTCTTTATTAATTTAGAGTCCTAACGGACTACAAATTACTCCTTAACTTGCTCCTCAAGTCATCATACGCCGGTATTGATATCCGCCTGGTCTCCATACCGGTATATAGAATTCTCCGTTATTCCGGACCGGTCGGGAACCGGTCTACCAGCTATCTCCATCATCTTTATCTTCATTGATTTGTTACCGTGTCTTTGCGCATCCATTCCTTTATCATCTGTATACCTATAAGGCAAGTATACGACATTACCGATAATCATCCCCTGTTGGTCGGAAAGAAGGTGACCAAGGCCAGAAGGCAACAAGTACATGTCCAAGCGGTTAAGGATGCAAGGAGATGAATAGCAACCTACATTAGGAGACGCATGTACGAATGGAGAGAGAGACGATGCATTATGGATCCATATAACTTTGAGTAAGTTTTTGTAACCAGCTACTTCTTGTGTAAATCATTATTTCACTTAGATAATGACATAATGACATATTTTATAGTGACCATTGGATTGCTTTCATGATACATCCGAAACTCGCGGGAGTTTGGGTGTTTGACTCTTTGGATTATGATCCTAAGAGGTACAAGGATTTCATGGACACCCTGAATAGGTAATTTCAGATATTCAATGAACTATCATTTTTTATAGATTGCATTATGCTGGTTGCTCATTTGCTTTTTTATATTAGTGCCTATAAATACTATCTCGAGCTTGGTGGTGACCCTCATCCCAAATGGACCAACCTTGGATACAAAACGCATTATCCGGTACTATTATCTCATATCGTGGTCATTTCTTTTATTCAATTAATTAATGTCTCTATTTGTAAAGTAACTTAACAATTTCCTTGTGGCTACTATGTGTGCAAATACATAAGCGTCGGAAATGGGGAATATACTACATTCCCTACGGAAGAACCGGCCCCATGAAAAGATGTAAGTATTTAGTGTGTGTTTTCTTGCATTAGTATATTAGTTTTATATTACTTAACAAACATGTATTAATTCCATAATTTATTTGTGGCAGCAACGCTATGGAAAGCCAAAAACAGGTTCCTACTTAGAAGAAAGCACACTCGAGCTCATTGCAGCAAAACTCCTCCGCTTCATGATTCGTGAGTTCTGTAATGAAAGAGGCAAGTATTTTGATCCTCTAAGTGATGTTGCAATGCATGAAGACTTGTATAGCTGCATCGGTCAAAAGGGCCACCAAGATGCAATTGTGCAAAATACCAAGACCGAGGAGCAGAGATTGAAGGCACTAGAGCCGAAGTGGCCGGATAAGTTGTAATTTAGTTATGTTTTGATGGATGAATATTGTGTATTGGAAACATGATGTATATGTATGTGGATATTGTAAAATGGATGACAACTATGTTGTATGTACATATAAATGCTTTAATGATTATTTCTATGGTCTTGCGTATATATAGTGTGAATTTATTTTCAGTTCTGTAAAAATATTTGAATTTGTCACTGGAAAATAAAACAAATAGCAATAATTATATCAGTTCGGAAAATGCCAGTAATATCGGGCACGATGACGTCACTACACGATATTGCTGTCTAGGCCAGCAATATTGGGCAGATGACATCATCGTGCATGATATTGGCAAAACCACAGCAAAATTGGGCACGGTGATGTCATCTGCCCGTTATTGAAGGGTCACACAGCAATATCGGCCTGCGTGATGTCAGCTGGCCGCTATTGTAGGGTGACCCTTCAATAGCGGGCAGGATGATGTCATCTGCCCGCTATTGCTGGGTTACCTGCAATAGCGGGCAGATGACATCACGAGACCCACTATTGCAGGGTTTTCTGCAATAGCGGGCGGTCGTGGACGCTATTGTTGGTCCGACCCTGCAATAACGTGCGCGTAATAGCGCCCGGAATGCCCGCTATTGCAGGAGCAAAACACTTGCTATTGCAGGCCTCTTTTCCTGTAGTGTGCCTGTAAGAATTGGATGTTTCGATCTCCATCTTTCAACCAATCATTCCCTGACCATTGCCTGTCCATGGTTTGTTCATTATGGGTCTCCTATAATAGACTGACCTCGGATTGGTGAGATCCCTGCACAATTTCACTAGTTGTTTGCCACCAGAACTAAAAGAAGTATCCCCACACGACTTGTCACATCCCAAAATTTCAATTTCAGAATGTCAACAGCTTTCCTACAAAAACACTGTATTTCTCAAAATGATTTCTAAAATTCTGTAAATTAATCTTTTATTTTACCTGGTTGTGAAAATACCTCTTTTAATAAATGCATTTTTATTTATGATGATATTTTATTAAAACAGATGACTTTGATTGATGAGGAAAAGTTGACTTTACAAAATACATTTGATTTATGAAAAGAATTTATTCATTAATAATTATTTTGATTAAAGTATTTTATCAAGGAGTTTTTAGTATCAAAACAGTTTAAAATGAATACAAAGGATTTGTCTTATTTTTCGATGAGTTAAATTTTGAAAACAAGTATTTAATGCTATTTTACCTATTATAAACTAAATGTAAATCAGGCTATAGAATTTATTATACGTTGTTGCATTCATGTTGAACTAGTTGCATTAGTTGTTATTTTGTTGGAAAAAGTCTTTTAAAATTCAAGTAGAAAACGTTTTAGACTTTGTTTGGTTTGGGATAGAATATAAACTAGAAATAGAAAATGGGAAAGAAAAGTAAAAAAGGAAAAAAAAACTTACCCTCAACCCTAGTCGCGTTCATACGCCGCCCTCAACCCGAGCAGCCGTCGCCAGCCATCCTCGGCGTGCGAGCTAGCCCTAGGGCCCCGTGCTCGTAAAAGGCGTGTGCCCGGGACCCTGCGCCCCCTTTCCCCAACCCCGCCACCGCCTCACACCCCGCACGATGCCGCACCAACGCCACCATCATCTCCATCTGCGCGACCTCGTCGCTCGATGAGGAGCCTCCATTGACACCATCGATCCTGTGCCGATCTTCTCCACGACGCGCCGCCGCCGATGGCCCGGCACGCTGCGATGAACGGCCGTGCGACGAGGACGAGCCACCTTGATAAATATCGTTGTCGCATCATCGCCGCCGTGAGCCGCCTCCGGCCACCTCCGCCCTTGCGTGACGTATCCGGTGAGCTTGCCATGATCCGACCACCGGAGCGCCATCATGGCCAACTCCGGCGAGCTCCTCCAATGGCGCCACCACCTTTGTTGCCGCCGACAACCACCACCTCACCGGTGCCGCTCTTAGCCGTCCAATCTCGATTATGAGATAGACCCTTGGACCAACCCTTGAATCGAGTCCACAGCTGTTCTGTTTAATTTTAATTTTTAATTCCCTCATAAAACGGTAGTTTTACGAATAGCCCCTTTCGTTGTTAACTAATAGCGATTAAGTCCCTTCGTTTTACATGAGCAACCCTAGGTTTTGCTTTATTTCTATTTTAGCCGATGCCGCATGATTAGATGGTAGTTTTTCATTTAGCCCCTGCAGTTTACAAATTTTACACGCGTGAGTTTACGTGTCTAGGTAAATTTACACACTAGCCCCTATAGTTTATGGATAATTGCGTTTAGATCCTTCCTTTTTGTAAAAAATAGTCATAGGCTTCGTTTTAATTCAGTTTGTTGGGGGCCCGACGCGAGCCGGGTTTCGCGAGGAGTCAACGCCAAGGCCTCCCGGCACATGTTTCTCACACTAATGGCAAGTTTTGTCTTCAAGCAGCACGCACGGAGTCGCCGGACGGTGCGAGAAGGGGCCAAGCCCCGGTGCGAAGGGCCGCGACCCGCGGGGCTACCGTCCGGCGAGGCGGAGAGGCACGGACACGGAGCACGGGAACGAAGCGAAGCGAAGAGCCGGAGTGCGTCCCAGCTCGGCAGACCAGCTGAGCTGCGAGCGACATGGTTTCGGCCGGCTTTCCGGAATGCCCTCGGGAGTTAACGTCTCACGGTAGGATTACGGCATTCGGCCAAAGGGTATAATGATCATGTAAAACTGGCTCCCTGGATTATAAAGGGAGCCCAAGGGTCACCTATAAAGACACATGTACCCAAGAAGATAACTTTGCTTATGCTAAGATTTGTAATCTTGCCACTTCGTTGTTTCATACTCCGCATATTCATTCTCTCGTGTTTGGTGTGCTCGAGTGCGCCGTACCTTAGCTGCTTAGCACACCAACATTTGCGCCCACGGTGGGTGAGCTCGAATTCCAAGCTCACGATGTCCAAAACCACACAAACTACAAGAGCCGCTTAGTTCAGCGAAGAGCAGACCTCGCTCCGGTGTCCCCCAACCACACTCGGAACCAATCAAAAGCCCTCGCAGACCTAGTAACACAAATAGGAAGGCTAGTAAGCACAATCTCCAGCACCTTCGCGTCCTCCCTCTCCATCACAATCCATGAGAGAAACAGAGATGGTACAGCGAGGCCAACCTCGGAGATGCGCCCCAATAAACTTCTCCGAAGTGGACCTAGACCTCAAAAGCTACCCTCACACGAGATGAGTTCATCATCGAAGCAAACATCGATAGTTGGCAAATCAGCAGAGTGTTAGTTGACAACGGCAGCCAAATCGATGTAATATTCTACGACATATGCGGAAGGATGGGGTTCGAGGACGAAGATTTGAAGCGTTCGAGCTTAAGCCTCTAGGATTTGGAAGCAAAAGGATACTGCCACCAAGCGAAGTCACACTGCTAGTTTCTTTCAGCAACACTTGCAACTCGAGAACAAAGCTCATAACATTTCAGAACATAGACCTCTCCTATCCGTACTTCTCCATGTTAGGAAGAGTAGCAATAAACAAGTTCGAAGCAGTGAGCCATAGTCTATACCTTCGCATGAAAATTCTCGCAAAAGGTGGAGTCATCACGGTGAAAGGAGACCGACAACTAGCAGAGCAAGAGAGAAAGCCTACAACCCGAAGCGGCAAACATCAATGCCATCGACTCCTTGCCCGAGGAAGTCGCAGTCGAAGAAGAAGAAAGAAAAATTAAGAAGGAGCAGGACAGGAAAAACGCAAAGGTGGAAAGAAAGGATGTAGACAACGAAGCAACACCAATTCAGCCGGACGAAGAGACAAAATCAATATTGCTGGACAAATTGGTACTCGGACAACCAGTAATCATAGGAACGGGTCTAACGCCAAGCGAAGAAAGAAGACTCCTTGGTTTCTTGCTCAAAAACAAATATGTCTTCGCATGGTCATCACGAGACCTCGAAGGAGTAAGCGAGAGAGGTGATAGAGCACAAACTAGAAATCGATCCAAACACAAAGCCAAAAAAGAAAAAATTGAGAAAAATATCAGAAGAAAAGGTGGAGGCTGCAAGAGACGAAGTGCAGAGGCTACTAGATGCCCAAGTCATAAGAGAAGTAAAATACCCAAAATGGGTGGCAAACATAGTCATGGTGAAAAAGAAGAGTGGAAAATGGAGAATGTGCATAGACTTCAAGGATCTTAACAAGTCCTGACGAAAGATGATTTCCCACTACCAAGAAGAGACAAGGTAGTCGATGCGATCGCAGGAAGTGAGATGCTCTCATTACGGGATTGTTTTTCCGGATATCACCAAGTCCGGCTGAAGAGAGAAGACGAAGAGAAAACAAGCTTCATCACACCGTTTAGAACCTACTCGTATTGTTAGAATGCCGGAGGGACTCAAGAATGCGAGGCCCAACTTTTTGCGAGAATGTCAAGAAAAGTCTTCGAGTCACAAATTGGAAAGAACGTCCACGCATACATGGACGACTTAATAGTCACAAGCAGAAAAAGAGAAGATCACACTAATGACCTTGCAGAAACCTTCGCTAACTTAGGAGCGGCGAAGCTAAAGTTGAACCCAGAAAAGTGCATCTTCGGCGTCCAAAAAGGCAAGGTGCTCGGGTGCTTGGTAAACTCAAAAGGAATCGAAGCAAACTCGGAAAATGTAAAGGCAATAACAAGCATGCAGCCACCCCGCACCGTAAAAGAACTGCAGAAGCTAACTGGAAGAATGGCAGCACTAAACAGATTCATTTCCAAGTTAGTAGAAAAAAGCTTGCCCTCCTTTTAAGCACTTAAGGGCTCGGGAACCTTCGAATGGACCGAAGAGCAACAGAAAGTATTCGAAGAGCTAAAAGAAGATCTCACAGCAAGCTGTCGGGCTAGCTAGCCCCGAGCAAGGCAAAGCACTCCTCTTATACGTATCAGCAAACCACTTCGCAGTCGGTGCAGCTTTAGTCCAAGAAAAGAAACAAGAACTATAATGGACAAAAACGGAAAGGAAAAAGAGCTCTTTCAGCAGTACCCAGTATACTTCGTCAGCGAAGCACTCGCAGGGTTGAAGCTGTTTTATTTGGAGATGGAAAAGATATGCTACGCAGATAGTCTTGGCGGCCAGAAAACTAAGGCATTACTTCGAAGCACACAGAATCGAGTCCTCACCAATCTGTGTTTAAATGACAACTTCGGAAATAGAGAGGTTTTGAGCAGAGTCGGAAAGTGGGCAATGGAGTTGTCCGGGCACGTGATTGTGACAACCCTTCCGGGACACCCGGGAGTCGGTACAGGGGAACACTCGATAAAGCGAGTTACAACAGTTCATCATCTCATACAAGCCGAATATATACATCATGGTATAATACAACCAGGTTTTCGAAATACAAACATCGTACGGTGGAAGCATAAACATTACCGAAGTTTATAACACTACGAGTCTTGCAGCGGAAACTTACTCTCTTTACAACGAAAGACCACTAGCGTGATATACTGAGCCCGTCGTACATCACGATCCTCCTAGCTCGGGCGTCGGGATCCGTTCCCACTAGAGGGAACCACCCTCGGGACACTGCTCCTCCTCCGGCAAACCGCCGCCCCGCTCCGGCCGCCACCCGCCATGGCCGGCACCACACCGCGAGGCCACACGGCCTGGATCCCGTGTGGCCACGCGGGATTTGGTGCGGCCAACTCGTGCCCCCTGGTGTGGCACGGAACATTTATTAATTTTCTAAAATTCGTAGAAAACTCAAGAAAAATCAGAAAAATACCAAACAAAGTTCATTAGATTCATAAAATTATTTCCTATTGGATTATGTATTTAAATGCCTATTTTGAGAGATTATGATTTCATAGTATAATTAATTACCTTTCTTTGATTAAGATAATCTATTATTTATGCTAATTAAATACTTAATTTAAGAAAAGAATTTATTTAAATGAAGGAGATACTGCAGACGAAAGCATTTATGAAAATTATTTCCCAAAATTAAACTTAAACACCATCATTTTATGTGATCCCAATTTATTACTTTATATGTTATTGCATATCATTAACTAATAATTAATTATTAATTAATGACGATGACTAATTATTAATTAATGAACATGATAAAGTATTAATTAATGAACATGATTAATTGTAATTGTTAATTAAGGAACATGATTCATACAATCTTTGCACATCATATCATGTACATTCATGCATGCATGATTGTGATTCGCGACGCATTGTTGGTCGACCTAGGTCTCGGCGTGATCGAAGTCCCGTCCGAGGTCGACACGAGAGACGGGAACATCGAAGTCGACCCAACCACTAAGGGAGCTAACACCGACGTGAATCAAGGCAAGCCCCGGTGCATCCCACCTATGTTTTTAAATATTTTTATTTTATCACATAGTTAAGTTATGTTTGTGCATTAGGTGTTAGGGAATGGTTGATACCCTAGATGCATGAGATAGGTTCCCGTTTGTTTATACTATACTTGGTACAGGTAGCTCAATAGAAGCTGGGCTTAATTCATAGTCGCAACGGTAGATGTTTTAGGGATCTTAAAGCATGGAGGCTTTAAGTGTTGATGTGTTGATACTAGCATGAAGGAGAGTGTTAATGAAGTTGAGACCGGACGGGCCCCGTAGGAAAAAGGGCAAGACGGAGATGAGGTCTTGCAAGGTGGTAGCCCCGTCTCGTGTCGGTCAAGGACGAGTACCGTTGTCGGCTTAGTTGAACAAGTTTGAACGTACCGTACTACATGCTGGTATCATGGACCTAGCAAGCTGATGTACCCTACCGCCCCGGAGATGTAGCATAGACAACTCTCTTTTACCGGCTGTTAGTGAGAGGTGAGTCTCACGGGAGGGAAATGGGTCGGCCACGAAGGAAGTCGTGGAGTCGCCATATTCCCGGGGAGTTTGGAAATGGCTAGTCTTCTGTCGGTGCTAGCGGGAAAAGTTGTCGTATACGACCGGTGTGGTGCGTATACGTCGTGTAGTCAGGTTTTGCCAGCTGGTATAAAATCGATTCGAATCGTTGTCCCTCGCAGTAATGAGTACCGCTTGTTTAGCTCGTCACATCGTAGTTAATCAACATGGAAGATGAGGATGAGAGATGATAGAAATGGGGATATATTCTGATCTTGTCTTGCAAACTTGATGGCAATAGTTATAGACTACAAACATTAAGGTTAATAAACTTAATGTTGAGCTAAAATATTGAAAGTAAGGATCCACCTTTTAGTGCTGTTTTCGCAAAGTAGTAAACCCTACAGCCGAGAAAGCCTTTGCATACTAGGCGTCGGCCTTAGCGTGCCTCGTTGACGGGTCAGTCTTGCTGAGTATTAGAATACTCGGGGTTTGTTTGTTATGCTTTCAGGACCCGAGTCATACTTCCACGACTTGTACGGTAGTTTCTCGGAGGAGGAGCAGTCTCCCGAGGGTGGTTCCCTCCAGTGTGAACGGATCCCGATGCCCCGAGCAAGGAGGATCGTGATGTACGACGGGCTCAGTACATCACGCTAGTGGTCTTTTTTGTAAAGAGAATAAGTTTCCGCTGCAAGACTCGTAGTGTTATAAACTTTAATAATGTTTATGCTTCCGCTGTACGATGTTTGTATTTCGAAAACCTGGTTGTATTATACCATGATGTATATATTCTGGCTTGTATGAGATGATGAACTGTTGTAACTCGCTTCGTCGAGTGTTCCCCTATACCGACTCATGGGTGTCCCGGAAGGGATGTCACGGTGATTGACTTCGAAAGGCGAAGTGCAGGGAAGTCGCAAGTGTTGGCAGACTTCGTGGCAGATCGGACGGCGCTAGGATACTCGGGCATAGGCCCCGTAACGGAATAGCTCCGGATAATAAAATGTGGCGGTGCTTGGGGCTCCGCCGGCGCCGGCGTTGCAGCAGTAGTCACCTCGCCCTCTGCTATAAAACTAAGATATGCAACATGACTAGAATTTGAAAACGAAGATGACGAAGCCCAAACAATGTAGCAGAATACGAGGCAGTATTGTTGAGGCTGAGAAAAGTAAGGGATTTGGGCATAAAAAGCTGCAAAGTAAAGACGGATTCAAAAGTAGTCGCAAGTCACATAGACAAAGATTACGAGACAAGAGAACCCATGCTTGCGAAGTACCTACTCGAAGTCGAAACATGGACAAATTCTTCAAAGGATTCGACGTTGAGTATGTCAAATGGAAAAACAATGAAGAGGCAGACGCACTAACCAAAGCAATCGACAAAAGATAACCATTGGCCGCCGACGTTTTTTATGAAGTAATCACAAGGCCTTCAACCCGAAGCACGCAAGGCGAAGTAAAGCTCATACAAGCAATAGCTTCGCAAGACTCGGAGAGCACCGTTCATGGCTTTCAACAATGGCTATTACCAACCGAGTCAAAAGTAGAACACTCAAGGCTACAGCAAAGGGCGCAAAGCTACCGGACACTCGCAGGGAGAATTGTACAAGTCGGGGGTATCCGAGTCCCCTACTCAAATGCCTAAGCCAAGAGCACGGAAAGCAACTCCTCCACGAGATCCACTCGAGAACTTGTGGCTCGCACATCGGAGCCCGCGTCCTCACAGCAAAAGCAGTAAGACAAGGTTTCTTTTGGCCCAGCATGGTAAAGGATGCAAAGGACATAGTCAAAACATGCGAAGCCTGCCGGAAGATATTAGGGAAACACTCAGCCCCCTCACAACCCTCGCAACTAATCATGCCTATCCGGCCACTTCGCAAGTGGGGCATGGACATTGTAGGCCAACTTACAACAGACACAGGGAAATTACAAGTATGCAATAGTAGCTATCGAGTACTTCTCAAAGTGGATCGAAGCCAAAGCAGTGACAAACATCTCGGCACCTATAGCAAAAAGTTCCTCTAGCAAAACATCATTTGCAGATTTGGGGTGCCAAACGAAATTCATCATGGACAATGCCATGAATTTCGACAACGAACTCCTAAGAGAATATTGTCATGTCCTAAGAACAAAAATGGACTTCATCTCGGTGTACCATCTGCAGTCAAACAGAGCAGTAGAAAAGGCAAACTCAATAATCTTTAAAGCAATGAAAAATGTGCTGCTAGACAAAAAGAAAGGCAAATGGGCAGAAGAGCTACAAGCTATAGTCCGGTCGCACAACACAACCGAGTCTAGAACAACAGGTTTCACACCATTCCAGTTGCTATTCAGTGAAGAGGCCATGACACCAGAAGAAATCAAGGGCAAAAGGACAAGATCAACAGCCAACCATGACGAGCAAATCGAAGCCATAACGAAAGGTATGAAGGAAATAGACAGGCTCGAAGCAACCAAAAGCCTAGAAAAGTATCAAGAAGAAACCAGAAAGTAGAGAGACCAAAAGATAGTCCCAAGGGCTTACAGCTTGGGAGACTTGATGCTAATCAGGACCCAAAGAACAGAAGCGAAGGGGAAACTAGAACCAAAATGGGAAGGGCCGTACATTATCTCAAAGGTCGGAAACCCGGGATCCTACGGACTCAAGTCAATGGATGGTGAGGAGCTGTAGCACTCATGGAATGCCGACAATCTCCGCATGTTTTATGTTTAAGTAGAACTTGTAAGAATTGCAGCTCCGCGTCTTATAAGCGAAGCTGCAACTAGCTTTTAACTTTCGCAAAAAGACCATACTATTTTCCTCGCTGGGGAAGCCCTAAAAGGGGTGCGAGGTTTTTAACGAGGCGGCATGTGTAATAGCAGCTACAATCAATACAAAGTTGCATTCCCCAATGCGAAGCAAAAACAATCGAAGCGACTTCCGGAAAGAATGGAAGTCTAAACATTCAACAACGAGGCAACGCCTCGACAGGTAGCTGTACTCCACTGGCACAAGCAATATACCCGGAGTACTAGCTAACAAACTGCTCCGTTAGGCGAAAAACAAAAGCCTCGGAAAATCGGCTTGCAAAGGAATCACTTCGTTGGGCAAAAACAACATACCCCGGAATATAAGCCACAAAACTAAGCGTCGAATCTGATCGGGCGAGAAAACAAAAGCCCTAGAACGACCCTCGTGTTTTCGTTCGAAGCAATTTTCACTTCGCCCTAAACGACCGAGTGGGGGGGGGGGAGTGGCATTTTATTTAAACAAAACGACACGTAAAGCCGCTAAGGGGCTCGCTTTTTGTTCGAAGCAAATTTCACTTCGCCGCTAAACGACCGAGTGGGTGGGGGGGGGTGGCGTTTTATTTAAACAAAACAATGCGTAAAGCCGCAAAGGGGCTCGCGTTTTCGTTCGAAGCAAATCCGCACCTCGCCCCTAAACGGCTAAGTAGAGAGAAGTGGCATTTTATTTAAACAAAACGAGGTGTAAAGCCGCTAAGAGGCTCGCATTTTTGTTCGAAGCAAATTTCACTTCGCCCTAAACGACCGAGTGGGCGGATGAGTGACATTTTATTTAAACAAAACGATGCGTAAAGGCGCAAAGGGGTTCGCGTTTTCGTTCGAAGCAAATCCGCACCTCGCCCCTAAATGGCTAAGTAGAGGTTAGTGACGTGTTATCTAAACAAAACAACACGTGAAGCCGCTAAGGGGCTCGCGTTTTCGTTCGAAGCAAATTTCACTTCGCCCCTAAACGACCGAGTGGGTGGGGGGGGGGGGGGAGTGGCCTTTTATTTAAACAAAACGAGGCATAAAGCCGCAAAGGGGCTCGCGTTTTTGTTCAAAGCAAATCCGCATGTCGCCCCTAAACGGCTAAGTAGAGGGGAGTGGCATTTTATTTAAACAAAATGACGCGTAAAGCCGCTAAGGGGCTCGCATTTTTGTTCGAAGCAATTTTTACTTCGCCCCTAAAGGACCGAGGCCGGGGGGGGGTGGCGTTTTATTTAAAGAAAATGACGCGTGAAGCCGCTAAGGGGCTCGCGTTTCTATTTGAAATTTTTTTCACTTCGGCCCTAAACGACCGAGTGTGTGTGTGTGTGTGGGGGGGGGGAGTGGCGTATTATTTAAACAAAACGACGCGTAAAGCCGGTAAGGGGCTCGCATATTTGTTCGAAGCAATTTTCACTTCGCCCCTAAATGACCAAGTGGGGGGGGAGGGGAGTGGCCTTTTATTTAAACAAAATGACGCATAAAGCCTCTATGGGGCTTGCATTTTCGTTCGAAGAAATTTTCACATCGCCCTTAAACGATTCAGTTGGGGGGGGGTTGGCGTTTTATTTAAACAAAACGACATGTGAAGCCACGAAGGGGCTCGTATATTCGTTCGAATCAATTTTCACTTCGCCCCTAAACGACTAAGTGTGTGGGGGGGGCGGGGGAGTGGCGTTTTATTTAAACAAAACGGCGCATGAAGCCGCTAAGGGACTCGCGTTTTCGTTCGAAGCAATTTTCACTTCGCCCTAAACGACCGAGTGGGGGGGGGGTGGCGTTTTATTTAAACAAAACGACGCGTGAAGCCGCTAAGGGGATCGCATTTTCATTGAAAGAAATTTTCATTTCACCACTAAACGATGAGTTCAAATCGAAGATTAATTGTTATTCAACACGGAACAAGTTACACCTTACAAGTGAGCTGAACGCCGCTCCACATAAAAAAGAAACCAAAATGAAAAAGGACAGAGCAATTTTTTGCCTTTGCACAATGATCCGTAGAGGAAAGGCAAACATTACAACAGCCTCGGGTGCCCGAACACCTTCCAACCGCAGGCCACCCGTTCGAGGTCGAGCAAGGAGCTTCTAATCACGGCAAGAAGTACCGGAACACCGCAGGCCGCCCGTGCAGAGCCAAGCGAAGTGTCAGAACACAGCAGGCTCCCGCACGCCCTCCCCAGCGAGGGGACAAGGGCGCGGGCAGCGTGCTTTGTGCGAAGCTGAAGTCACTTGGCAAAGCGTGTCGCGGATCCATAGAAGTCGATTGACGAAGCACGACCACCGATTCAAGATTCAAAGCTCCCACCCCAAGGAGAAGGTCTCGAAGCGATGGAATTGTAAAATCCATGCTACCAAAGCAAAAACTACCAGAGAGGTACGAATAGAGCGCCCGCCCCTCCCCGGTATTTATACACAGAACGAAGAGCCTCGCGACAAATAAAGAAAGTCACGAGGCAACAACAAACATCGAAAGTAAACAAAATGACACAGCATGATGAGTCATCCTTATCCAAAACAGTGAAAGGAGCGGTAGCACCAATCAAGGCAAACCCGTTAGTATTACAATTTATAAGAGCAAGCTTCGCCGCTCCGCCTAAATATATGCTAAAACGCTCAAAATAGGCTAAATCAGAAACAACTAATGCGAAACTACACTGAGTCCGCCGATGCAGGAGAACCATCGCCTCGTGCGACTCCATTACCATCGTCATCAGCAGCTTCGCCTATCGTGCCCAACGACTGAAAAGTGCCCAGGAAAACAGTTGGTAAACATGTGAAATCAAGTAACCAACGCGAACACGAGAACAGCGAGGCAAAGCTACCTTCGCAATAGCGGCACAAGCTTGCACCCGAGCCTCCTCTAGCCATGGCCAACCGAGTACTTCGACGTTATTCGCCTGGCGGCCAGCCTCGAAGCATAGCTTGCCCCGTCACGGCAATCCGCCCCGATCATCCTCCTCTTGGGATCACTCAACGCTTCGACGTGGCGGCAACCCCCACGCTCACGCTGGTTGAGAGCAGCCTCGACCGAATACAGGGAGGCATACCGGCTTTGCATCAGCATAACATCCAGCAAAGCGGGATGCTACACCTCGAGCCAATCCAAAAAAGAGGCCACAGAATCGTCGCACGACGTAGAATCAAACGGAGGAACATAAGCCCCAACACCGCTGAGCGAAGCCGCGAAAGTGGACCCAACAAAGTCACTTCGACGTGTGAGAGCATCCCGCCCCACGCACGAAGAAGACACAAGGCTGCTGCTCTCAGCCTTAAGGGCCTCAAGCTAGGCCCTGACAGCAGCAAGCTCTTCCCAACCTCGCCCACAGCTCGCGTTTCCTTCATCGCATGCTCTTCGGCACAACTTAGCTCGCCGCGAAGATGGGCATTCTCTTCGTCCCGCTCCGCCAAATCTTCACCAATTGAGCTGATTGAGCCTCGGGCTCCGACAAAGCTGCTCCGGTTTCTTCCCGCGCCGAAGGCGAAGCTGCAGCAAGAGGTTGAACGGGCGAAGTCGTGTGCTCCCCCAGCGCGGCGTCGGTATCACAAAAAGAAACTGCGAAGCTAACACAAAAGACAAAAAAGTCAGGCACAAAACAAACGCATGAACAATAGTAATAAATACATGGCAAAGGAATCAACGCACCCGACCGAGGGACGACGACTTTGCGAGCAACCATTGAATCATGGCCTCGCACGGTGCTGCAAGCGGTTGCAAAGGTACCAGCCAAAACATCAGGCATAACCACTGCTCGCACACTTGAGCCACCGTGTGGGCAAAGCCGTCGAGTTTCAGCCTTGCGTCTAGGTGGAGAGGCGACACCGCTGCGATCAAGGACCTCTCGGGACAAGAGCTCGAGACCACCGGCCCCTCCAGGCAACAGAAGTTTCCGCTTCTTAATCGAAGTGATTAACCCCTCTTCGACTTCGCGTTGAGGAGAAGGAACGCAGGAGTGGTGAAGAATTCGGTTCAACCGACCTCGCGTCGCAGTCCGCTCCAGAACCAGCCTGTGCTCCGTAGCAGAATAGCTGCCACAGTAAAAGAGGCAATCCTCCTCGAGGCGGCGAACAAATCGCTAGATCTTCTTCGCATCTTCTCCCCTCAGCTTCAAATCCACGAGTGGGCAGAACACATAGCCAAAAATCCCTTCAACATCAAAGGAAACTTGCACGAGTTCGCTGCGAGGGATGGCAAAGTCGCTGGACAAGGCACGGGCACCCACAGCGCGAAATTCTTCAACGAGGTCACGCCTACTAATGGAAAAGTAAGCATCGCGAAAGACACGTTCGTTATCAACGTTACTGTTGGCATCTCTTAAGGTCACGCGGAAAGAAACACGTGACCGCGGGAGAGCCAAGGGTTTAAGTCACTTGCACTATTTAACCAAATAATCCACATCCAGTACAAGTACTAGATATGTATTATAAGGTGGGTCATGAATATCCGCAAGCGGACGGATAACCCGTTGTAGCATTTCACCCGAGAGTATTCAAGGGTATCGTATTTATATTTTCCCAAAGGAAGACATGGTTGATAAGAGTACTTATGCTCATGGTGTTACAAAAGAGTGATGAAGTAATCACATTCCAATGCAGGGGTTAGGAGCAATAAATTGAGGATAGTGTGACACACACCAAGGCAATGCATTCTCTAATAAAAGGGATAGAGGCAATCCTAGATAAAGCTAAACTAGACTAGCAGACCACTACTCCTAATGATACAACATTCATATGAGTGCGCAGCTTCTACCTAACATCCAAGATCATGCAAGCGTAAGCAAGCGTCTAATGCCTAGGCATCATCGGGAGATCCGTCTTACGCGAGGTCCGCCTCGCGACTCCGGCCTTTTAGACTCCTATGCCATGCCCGAACGTGGAGGATTACTTTGGATGACAAGGCTGTCACTTCTTGTCACCTACCTCTACAAACCGTGGGACACGAAGCACATTCAAAGGTGGGTAGATAACCCCAGCACCATGCCGGCGTCACTAACCACAACTCTAGATCCCTCGAGGCACCCCAATCCTACGGATCGACATGGTGGTAAATCTAGAGCACCCTTGCGGGACGATGAACCCGAAGCCTATTCATAAGAACACTAGTCTAACTAGCATAAGCCGGACGAAAGGATCAAAGCTAGCACTAAGTCATGCAAAGGCGTTCGTCGCTCAAGAATGAGCGACGAACGGCAATCAACCAAGTAAGATCAAGAGTAATCGATGATCAAGTATGAACGAACGAAGAACATTCGATATGTGTTCATCTTCTATTAATGAAGAACGAAGAACGAACGATGAACTCATATGAACGAACGATGAACGATCGAGCAAGATCATGACTACTCTGTCAAGCTCATGACAAGGATATAAACGAAAGTATTCCATACATAAAAGATCAAGTCTCACAAAGAGAGGATACAAGAGCTATACCCAATTCTCCACAAGACCTTGGGAGCAATGAGGCAGCCCACTACTAAGCCTAGCACTACCTAGAAAGCCTCTAAACTTCTAGTGTGAGGAGAGAATGATCCTTGTGTTGTTGTGTGTGTGTTAAGGAGGGGGGTACCCCTCCTTATATAGGCTTGAAAGGTCGGCTCCTGGAGGCGGTTTCGTAGGTCGGTGGCATTTAATGCGCGTGGAACCGACCTCCGGAGGCGGTGGGCAAACCGCCGGAGAAAAGTGGGCCGGGGGGCCACCATACTGGTTCGGCCGAACCACCCCGATGGGTTCGGCCGAACTGGTTCTGGCCCCTCCTGGGCTGGGCTTTGGCAGTTGGCTCCCCCACTGGATGTTGGTCTTTGATCCAGGTGCTTGTGGCCTTCTTTGTGTTGTATTTCGTGGTCATTGGCCTTTTATCTTGGAGTTGATTCCCGCGGCGAAGTGGAAGTTTTGTAAAAGTGTTGATTTGTCGCCTCGGGGCCTGGAATTCATCATTATCCACCTGCACACTAAAAATCTAGAGGTACAAGTGGAACTAGGTTATTTCTAAGTAAAATGCGTGTAAGACATGCCTAGTCCTTCTCATTTATTTGACTAATTGACGGTCGAAATTGGTCGTAACGACCGTCAACAAGTCCCCCAAGCTTACCCCTTGCTCGTCCCGAGCAAGTAGTAGAACTTTAGGTTGTTGATCAGGAGTTGCTATAATGCCTACTTCTCAAAGGTACCAAGTGTATAACAAAGACACTCATCCTTGAGTTGAATAAGTTGGCAATGGTAACTCACCCTTCCCCTTAGTCCTCATGGGGCTTTGTGCTTTTCACTTTACCTTGGGCGGTTGAGAGAGAGAACGGTGTGTAGAGCATTTATTTTCTCTTCCCTTGTCTTGCTTTTTATTCTCCGGAAGTTTTCAAAAGGATTTTTTTTTCAAGTAAAACCACGTTCCACAAGTGATACTCTCGAATCGCTCTAGTGGTGTTTGTATTCCTCACCAAGGCATGTGTATTGCCTCATCCTACATCTAATAGGCTTTTGTGGAGCTCAAGGTAGGATATGAAATGAGGCATACTTGCATTCATATTTTGCAAAACCAAAAGAGTGGATCCATGGAGATAGCAAGTCATACAATCGTAGATCAAGATGTGTAAGTGTGAAAATGATGGTGGTGGTGTATGTGACTACTCCTCTTTTTGTTTCACCTCTTTTTATTTTGGATTTTGGGCATGGCTATCTTTTCTTCTTTCTTTTTCCATGCTCGAAATGAGAGCAGCTTTTTTTTTTTTTTTCTTTTTCTCATGCTCATCTTTTGTGAGCCTTATTTTCTTTTTCTTTTGCATAGCCATGCCTTCTTTTGATATTTTAAGAGAGGTGATAAAATGTGAGGAGTGTCTTTATTTTGGTGGATGGCATGACATGTTGCTAACTTCCGGTGTAGAAGTGTAGCATATGAGGTGGAATGTGTACGTGATCTTGATCATGAGAGTATGAAAAGCATCTCACTAGGGTCACACAATTTTGATAAAGCTCAATGAAGTAACAAGTAGCAAATGAGTAAGGTTTTCAAAGGAAATTTGCATATGGCTTTGGTAGGAATTTATCATCACTTGGGAACTTATAGATTTCGCAATTTTTGGGAACAAAATTCCGGAGATTTCAAGTTCAACTTAGGACAAGATCATAGCAGCTCTTTTTACCATATCATCATCTCACAACAACTTAGGTGCAGCTCAAGCATGTGCAGCCCACAAGTTTCAGGTTCTAAGCAAGTTTTGCCAGCCAACAAACTCAAAACTAGGAGAGTTCTAAATTATAAACTAGGCACATGAGAGAAATAAAACAGAGCAACTATTCATCATCTCAACATAGAAAGACTAGCAACATACTTGCAGCGCATAAAAGGAAACTAAGCTACTTCTTTTTGTTCTTTTTAGTTTTATCATTTTTATTTTGTTTTTCATATGAGAGGCAAGAACAAGCAAAAACAGGAGACAATAAAGGATACAAGTTGCGATACATGATACCTTAGCGAGGGTGCTGCCCCCCCAAGCTTGTTCTTGCTCATGGGTTTGGTGGAATGAACCCCATGTGACGGAAGTAAGCCAAAAGATCGGCTCGTTGTTGCTCCGTCATGTTGGTGAGGGCGGTGAGCTGGGTGTCGGTGCGCTCTTGCCATTGATGAGTTTGCAAGATGTGTTGGTTGAGCGCATACTCGGTGTCTTCCGCCGTGGTTTGGAGTCTTCCCATTTGTGAGGAGAGGTTGTTCATCTCCTGCTCAAAGTTGTAGCCTTGGGCTGATCCGGAGTCGGTGGAGTGTTCCTCCCATTGTTGTTGTGGAGAAAACAGCCCCGGGCCATATCCCGGAGTTTGCCACGCCGATCCCCCGGCCATGTGAGGTGGCGGGGCTGGGTACCCACCGGGAGAAAGCCCGGGGTGGCTGTACCCCGGCCCGCCATGAGCCGTGGGCTGCGGTGTGGGCATCTCGGAGGTAGATGGCTGTTCCGATCTGTGCGCCCCCTGCGAGAAGATACACTCCTGCGAGACCGCTCCGCTTCTTGGAGCTCAATGGTTAGATTTTGAGAGTATACAAACGAAGGTCCGGGTTAGGTAACCGAAACTCGTTTGTATATCCCACAAAATAATATATGAGGGAATCGTTCGGACCATTCTTAAGAGAGTGACCATGAATAAGATAATCTTTATTTATAAGAGAGCGAGGTGTAGCAAGATATTCAACATTAGCATCATGTAAAGCTCCCACCCGCATGGCAATTCGTGTCACTAAAGAGGTACATTCAATTGGTCCTATCGTCCCAAGATTTTCTATCCATTGGCGAATCATGGCTTTCACGGGAGCAATCTTAATTTTATCAACCGCAGCAAAAAGAATTTTTAGCTCATCCTCGCGCACAATTCGAATATCACTCCTTGGAAAAAGAGTGATAGCAATCCACATGTGCATAAAACGCAAGGTAGGGTGATGGATGTGATTAGTTCTAGGTCGCACGCAACTAGGAAGACCCGTAATCCTCTCCCAAAAAGCATGCTTTGAAAACTGAGGAAGGGCACCATCCAAGTCGGTATTGCAGCGAGTATTAAAGCCAAGAAGAGTGCTAAGTTCTTTCCAAGTCAAACGGTAGGATTCACGGAAAAACCGAAAAGAAATTCCTTCATCTACCGTTCGTAGGGTGCATAAAAACTGAAGTGTAAGCAAGCGGGAACCCGGCTCATCTACACTAGCAAAATCTGTCCACCCTAAGGCTTTAAATACTTGAGCAAATTCAGCATCCATACCTATTTTGTGCAGCAGCTCCGTGTCAAATGCTCGCGTAGGAGCAAAGAGGCGGTGTTGGAGAAGCGTGTAGGTGTGCGTCTCGTACTCGCCCACTAAGTCGAGGTCGGTGTCGGTGAGGAGACGATGCTCGATGTTGCCCTCTTGCCCTTCTTCCTCGACTTGTGGTGGTGAACTTGGCGGTGACTCGACTACGGGCGTGCGCGGGTGCTTCGACGTGAAGAGCTTGAACTTGAGCGTGAGCTCAAGGACCTCTTGATCGACCCGAACAGCTTCTTGGCACCGGTCATGGCTGCACACAAAGAGAGCAAGAACACAAGAACAACAACTCCGAACGGGTTATGTGAGGGAAAAATCAAATTGGCGACACCGTCGGTTGTTCATGTGAGCAAGAAATCGCAACTCGAGAAAACCAAACAAAAACAAATCAAACCAAAAACTAGAAAGCACACCAAGAACAAAAGATTTCTGCAGAACTTTTAGGCAATGAGCAAGTGAGGGCAATGGAAAACTTGAGAGCAATGAGAATGAAGTGAGTGAGGAGTGGAAATGATAGTGTGAGAGGGGAGAGAGTTCTGGCCCGGCCACCTCTACTTATAGCTCACGAAGTAGCCGTTTTTGAACGTTAGAAGGGGCATATGACCGTTGGAAAAAATACAGACCGAGCAACGGTCATAGCAGTTCGGCCGAACCAAGGAGGTGGGTTCGGCCGGCCTGCTGTGGGTCCCTCTTGCTCCCCCTTTTGGCCCATAGCCCCCAACGGCCAAATGATCATTGACCATGGTTGCTACGTCCGGATATTCCTCGAAATATTTGCTCAATAAGAAATCCAAAGAAAGTTGCCTCAAATTCAACTTTATTCGAAAAATCAAATCTCGAGAAAAAGTGTTGGAGAAAATTCCAACATGCAAATTTGTTTTTGGGTTTTGTATAAGGATACAAGGGTTGTCCAAAAGTTTCAAACAAAAGTAGGAAAATTTGGACGTAAAAGGATTTTGGTTTTCAAATTTTATATGCATGGCGAGTGAAAAAAAATCGAATATGCTGGCGGAAAATCCAAATAATGGTGGAAAACAAAATCAAAAAGAAATCGAAAGATAATACCGATTTATCCCTGTCGGCCAGGGCTTCGCCATTTTAAGTCCGGCGAGCGAGGACTTCTCCATTTCTTTTCATCCTTGTGGTGCAGGCCCTTTCCCCGGAGAGGAGGATGAAGATGGCTGCACCTTCTTCACTTGCCACACTTGGTTGGGCTTTGTTGATGTAGGTGGCTTTGTGTCTTGAAGGACCGGCTTCTTGGCCCATAATCCCGGCCTTGCTGTTGCAGGCTTCTTGGGTTGGTACCATGACGGATTCTCAATTTTGTCAAGTTGCTTCCAAAAGGCGATGAGACTATCCGTCTTTCTTGGCGTCACTTCAACTTCACGGATGTTTGAGGGATTTGGCCCATACTTGATCTTGATCATTGAGCATTGCTCTTTTCTTGGTTGAAACTCAAACTTTTCCTCCTTCCCATTGATGTGGAATCGGATTTCTCCATTCCCAACATCAATTTGGGCGTTTGCGGTACCGAGGAAGGGACGTCCCAAAATGAGGGGCGTGTTCTTGTCAATATCCATCTCAAGCACCACAAAGTCCACCGGTATGAAGTTGCCTCGAATTTTTACCGGCACGTCTTCGGCTATTCCCGCGGGTAGCGGACCGAAGAGTCTGCCAATTGCAACCTCATTGGTGTAGGAGTCAAGGTTGTGTAGCTCAAACGATCAAAGACTTCTTTGGGCATCACGCCGACGCTTGCCCCAAGATCACATAAGGCTTGGTCGAAGTGGTGTGCCCCAATGGAACATGATATTGTGGGGCAGCCAGGGTCCTTCTTCTTTTCTCGAAGCCGATTGAGTATAGCTGCGCTACACTCCTCTCGTGAGCTTGACCATTTCCTCGTTGGGTAATGGTCTCTTGTTGTTGAGGATGTCTTTAAGGTAACGTGCATATGTGGGCACCTGCACCATGTCCAATAATGGCACGTTGACATGAATCCTTCGGATGGTCTCGACGAATCGAGCAAATTGTTCATCCTCCTTTGGCTTCCTCGTTTCGTGAGGGAATGGCAAGAAGCTTGTGTCTTGAAATTCAATTCCATTCTTCCCGTCACTTGGCTTCGGTTCTTCTTCTTTTTCTTTGGTAGTAGAAGGGCTTTCCTCCTCCGGTTTGTTCCTGTTCTTCTTTGCTGCATGGTTAGGATATGGCGGATCCCGAGTGGATTTTCCTCCCTCGTGGTAACCGCATTAACATTTTCCAACGAAGACTCGGGTTGCCCCGGATCTTCCCTGAATTAGAACCAGGAATAAGAGCAGCTAGCTGAGCAACTTGGGTTTCAATCATTTTATTAAAGCTCAGCTGATTTTTGAAAGCAGAGGAGAAACCTTCTATTTGTGCAGTTATGTTTTCTAAGACTTTGTCGTTGGCAGCAAGCTTTTTGTTGATAGATTCGTTGATTTTAGCTTGGCCATAAACCAAATCTTTCAAGGAAGGCTGATTATTGTTAAAGCTAGAAAAATTGTTATCTCCTTGATATGATGGTCGGTTTTGGTTGTACCCTTGTCCTCCGTTTGGACGATATCCGTTGTTGTTGTTCATGTAGAATGCTTCTTCATGGGTATGGGGGCAATCCTTCCCCATGTGGCCGGTGTTCCCGCATTCCTCACACGTCATGTGTGAGTCCAATGCATGAACACCACTATTTGCGTTGTGTTCATCCAAGCGTTTTATGAGGAGGTCAACCTTGGCGGACAGCATGTCCACCTCCTTGACAGGGTGTACGCCTCTTGAGCGTGTTTGGAGTCGATCATCGCTCCACCCTTGATTGGAGACCATCTTCTCTATGAGTTCTTTTGCTTGGGCAACGGTTTTGGAGAAGAAGGCTCCTCCAGCAGCGGCATCCATATGTCCACGGGTTGTTGGTGTCAACCCGTTGTAGAAGTGTTGAAGAATGAGCCATTCCTCCATCCCATGGTGAGGGCAGGCCGAATGTATTCTTGAAGCCTTTCCCATGCCTCGGGCATGGATTCATTTGTCGCTTGCTCGGAAACTTGCAATTCTTCCACGAAGGGCATTGGTTTTGCCCATCGGGAAAAACTTGGCGAGGAACGCCGTGGAACATTTGTCCCAAGTGTCAATGCTTGCACGATTGGCATAAAACCACTGTTTCGCCTTCCCAAGGAGGGATAGGGGAAACAGGCGAAGTCCGATAGCATCTTGGTTGACTCCGGCCGTGGCCGATGTGTTGCATATCTCCAGGAACTGTTGGAGATGAGAGTTGGCGTCCTCGGAGGCCTTTCCACAAAAGGGAATGGCTTGCACCATAGTGATGAGGCTGGACTTGATGTCAAGTCCTGCGGCACCGGCGTCGACGTTGGGCCCAATGGGCACATTGGCGACGGAGGGCGCAGAGTAGTCACGAAGGGTCCTTTCAGCCATGAGTGTTGAGGTTGATGGTGCGGAAGATGCGGGCTCGCTTGTCGTGGGTTCTTGAGGAGAGACAACGAAGCGAGGTCGAGTCTTTCTCGCAAGAGACTCGGGATTATCAACGAAGTTTTTCGGCAAGTTGAATCCACGCATGCACTATCCTGTTTTCACATTGAAGAGAAAACAGATCAAGGTTAGCCTGCAAAGGTAATGATTAAATCATCATCAAGTGTAATCATGAACATTCATTGTATTCTTATTAACCAATGTCTTCCCCAGCAACGGCGCCGTAAATGCTTGTTGGCATCTCTTAAGGTCACGCGGAAAGAAACACGTGACCGCGGGAGAGCCAAGGGTTTAAGTCACTTGCACTATTTAACCAAATAATCCACATCCAAGTACAAGTACTAGATATGTATTATAAGGTGGGTCATGAATATCCGCAAGCGGACGGATAACCCATTGTAGCATTTCACCCGAGAGTATTCAAGGGTATCGTATTTATATTTTCCCAAAGGAAGACATGGTTGATAAGAGTACTTATGCTCATGGTGTTACAAAAGAGTGATGAAGTAATCACATTCCAATGCAGGGGTTAGGAGCAATAAATTGAGGATAGTGTGACACACACCAAGGCAATGCATTCTCTAATAAAAGGGATAGAGGCAATCCTAGATAAAGCTAAACTAGACTAGCAGACCACTACTCCTAATGATACAACATTCATATGAGTGCGCAGCTTCTACCTAACATCCAAGATCATGCAAGCGTAAGCAAGCGTCTAATGCCTAGGCATCATCGGGAGATCCGTCTTACGCGAGGTCCGCCTCGCGACTCCGGCCTTTTAGACTCCTATGCCATGCCCGAACGTGGAGGATTACTTTGGATGACAAGGCTGTCACTTCTTGTCACCTACCTCTACAAACCGTGGGACACGAAGCACATTCAAAGGTGGGTAGATAACCCCAGCACCATGCCGGCGTCACTAACCACAACTCTAGATCCCTCGAGGCACCCCAATCCTACGGATCGACATGGTGGTAAATCTAGAGCACCCTTGCGGGACGATGAACCCGAAGCCTATTCATAAGAACACTAGTCTAACTAGCATAAGCCGGACGAAAGGATCAAAGCTAGCACTAAGTCATGCAAAGGCGTTCGTCGCTCAAGAATGAGCGACGAACGGCAATCAACCAAGTAAGATCAAGAGTAATCGATGATCAAGTATGAACGAACGAAGAACATTCGATATGTGTTCATCTTCTATTAATGAAGAACGAAGAACGAACGATGAACTCATATGAACGAACGATGAACGATCGAGCAAGATCATGACTACTCTGTCAAGCTCATGACAAGGATATAAACGAAAGTATTCCATACATAAAAGATCAAGTCTCACAAAGAGAGGATACAAGAGCTATACCCAATTCTCCACAAGACCTTGGGAGCAATGAGGCAGCCCACTACTAAGCCTAGCACTACCTAGAAAGCCTCTAAACTTCTAGTGTGAGGAGAGAACGATCCTTGTGTTGTTGTGTGTGTGTTAAGGAGGGGGGTACCCCTCCTTATATAGGCTTGAAAGGTCGGCTCCTGGAGGCGGTTTCGTAGGTCGGTGGCATTTAATGCGCGTGGAACCGACCTCCGGAGGCGGTGGGCAAACCGCCGAGAGAAAGTGGGCCGGGGGGCCACCATACCGGTTCGGCCGAACCACCCCGGTGGGTTCGGCCGAACCGGTTCTGCCCCTCCTGGGCTGGGCTTTGGCAGTTGGCTCCCCCACTGGATGTTGGTCTTTGATCCAGGTGCTTGTGGCCTTCTTTGTGTTGTATTTCGTGGTCATTGGCCTTTTATCTTGGAGTTGATTCCCGCGGCGAAGTGGAAGTTTTGTAAAAGTGTTGATTTGTCGCCTCGGGGCCCGGAATTCATCATTATCCACCTGCACACTAAAAATCTAGAGGTACAAGTGGAACTAGGTTATTTCTAAGTAAAATGCGTGTAAGACATGCCTAGTCCTTCTCATTTATTTGACTAATTGACGGTCGAAATTGGTCGTAACGACCGTCAACAGTTACCCCGAATCGCGAAGCTAGAGCCAAGACGAGGACTCGGGTCAACGCGACGCGGAGCCGTGGGAAAAACAATTTTCGATGCTCCACCGTAAGTAACCTCAACCCCGGGAAACTTGTAATAGAACGAATTGTTGATCCATCCGGGGATCCACTTGCTGTTCCCACGAGTGCATAACTCTAATATTCTCCGACCGACAAGGAGAAAAATCATACAACACATAGCTGCAGTCATGATCGACATCGTCAATCCTCATCCGACGAGCGCGACTCGCAAAGAGAAGAGTCGAACGAAAACATTGATATCGGCTTTCCCACCAAAGCTGACCATACCCCACACAAACTTACTCGGGTGAGCGAAGGCGCCGTGGGTCAATTCATGCATCCGCACCGGATAATGATCCAGGACCTCTTGAACGAGCGGATGGCACGGAATAGACCGGCCAACAAGCAAAGCACTCAAACAATCCAACGGCTTCAACTTCCCTAGGCAACAGCTCTCGCATCACTTGCCAGCATCCGGTACCCCAAAATATAACTACGCTCGACGAGATCCTTCGCGTCTTCCTCTAGCATAACCGACGTCTTTATAGCGAAAGTTCGAGGGTTCGGAGCCTTCTTCGGCCGAGGTGCCGGACCCCCTCCAAAGGATGAATCAAGCGGTCGGAAGTTGCCCCGGGCTCCGCTCCTCTCACCGCCGCAGTACCTACGCTCGAACCTTCAATATCAACTATGACATCCTCATTGCCGCCTCGGTCATCGGCATAAGACGAACCAAGACAGACCAGCCACAACATCGGCATAATCAAAGTAGTCCCCGTCTAGGCAGCGCACCCGGAGGAACCATCAAAGCAAAAGCATTCGGGCACATTCAAAGCGGGAACCGGTTGTGCCAAGACATAGTTGGAGATAGGTCGGGCGGTTGTCTTAATGCGAGCCATCAAAGTGAAAACCTGGGCATCACAACGAAGCATTCAGGCAAACCAAACATAAATAATACGAAGGAGAAAGGGGAAGCGACGCCAACCTAAAACAACGACTCAAGGAGGCGAAGGAAGAAAAGGCTCCAAGCGAAGAAAACGAAGCGCCTAGGTAAAAAGCAAAATCCCGACTCGAAGGCACGATTGATGATAGACTGGTAGGAAATCCTAAGACCGGCGATACCGGTGATTCCAGCGGTCCCGCCCGATAATGGTCTATCATAAGATCGATCCGAACAAACAGTTTTATCATTATACTTTGTAATTTAAATTATTACCCCTTTAATCGCGATGAAGTTTTAATGTCTTCTCTGTCCTTTTGAATACCAGTACCAAAAATTCACCATCTTATTCCTTATTGGTTGAATTCTATATCCGAGCAATGATGGTTGTTTCAGCTTGAACTAACTATGATTGAATACCGGCTCTAGTTAGCACAGATCGCAATACATAGCAGTAGCTTACTTTAACAAGATCATGCGACATGGAAAAATAACTAGTCTTTAAGGTTTAAGATCACGTAATATCACGCGCTGCTCTTAAAATAGCAGCCTTCAAACTAGTATTCAAAAAGAAATACTTAAATTTCCCTTCCCGAACATGCCGATCGAGGCTAAAATTAACAGATTGCTCTCAATGCAGCAGTCCTCCGACTAAATGACTGGTTCTAATATTCAGGAATATCATAATATCACAGATCGCTCTTAACACAATAGCCCCCGACTCGATAAGTTAATTGAAAATTAAAATATTGACACAAGAAACACAAACACATTCATATCGGACATCAAAATTACTTTATTATAGTGTGAAAAAAATTACAAGAAAATCTTTAAGTATAAAAACGACAAAGTTTCTCAATATTCCAAGAATTTAGAATTTCTTCTTCCTTCAAGGTCATAAGCCTATAAGCCCCCGGTCCGGAAACCAATTTAACCAAAAAAGACCCTTCCCGGACCGGCGACAACTTATGCCTCGTTTTTGTTGGACTAAATCTTCCGAAGAACCAAGTCTCCTACTTTAAATTCCCGCATGCGCACATTGCGATCATGATATCGACGCAACCCCGATGATATTTAACGCTTGAATCAAGGCTTGATCTCGTAACTCTTCCGCAGCAATCAGCTCAACTCGACGGTGGTCTTCATACTTCTCTTCATCATAATATCGCACTCTAGCTGACACCATATTCACTTCTATAGGTAACATGGCTTCGGATCTGTTGGGGGAAGATCACCACCTTACCCCGCCGGGCCGGCCCGGAAGGAAACAGGCCCAACAAGGCCTCGGAGCAAGCGCCTCACGCACTCGGCGGCCCAAAGAAGCACTTGGTGGAGAGGATTTGGCCCAACCAAGGCCCAGCAAGGGCATGAAGAGTGAATTCGGCCCAAGAGTAGATAGAATAGAAAGGGCATAAGTGTAACTTGTGAGGGTTGATAGTGACGATGAGGGTTGAGAGAGCATGGGCTATAAATACTCTCTTAGCCCACCACATCAACTAGATTTGGACTCTCCCTATAATGTCACTCGTAATAGAGATGAGAGCCTTCGTATGGGGTCCTTCGTGACTCCCCCAACCACTTGCTTCCTTCGTAGTTTTCCTGTTCCTCCTCATTAGGCCTAGCCCAAGGATCTTCGTAGTCCCGTAGCCCATCAACATCTCCGGGACACCTTGGGCTGGCCCGATCCTTGTTGCTTGTGGCCTTCGTAACCACAACAGCTAGCGCTGTCCATGGGGAGCGAACGAGAAAAGCCTACGTTATGGCCGGAGGATGTACCGGAAGTCGGAGGATTGGTGAGCCTCGGGTTTCCACAGCAGCAGAGCTGGGAGGCACGGTGGGTTGAGATGAAGGCGCACTTGTACAAGCCGACATGACCGAAGGGGTAGCCAACGAAGGACCTTCAGCTGGAATCGAAGGGGGCCATGAAGCATCGGTGCGAGTCACACCGGAGGACCTCGGGTCGCAACGGGACCGTCCGGACTTGGAAAGACAAAGCCAAGAGGAGAGAGAGCGCGAAGGTTAAGCTCGAAGGGAAGACAATGCCGGGCTTCTTGCGGATCGCGAAGGCCAAGCCCGAAGGGAAGACAATGCCGGGCTTCTCGTAGAGCGCGAAGGCCAAGCCCGAAGGGAAGACAATGCCAGGCTTTTCGTAGAGTGCGAAGGCCAAGCCCGAAGGGAAGACAATGTCGAGCTTCTCGTAGAGTGTGAAGGTCAAGCCCGAAGGGAAGACAATGCCGGGCTTTTTGCAGAGTGTAAAGGCCAAGCCCGAAGGGAAGACAATGCCGAGCTTCTTGCAGAGCGTGAAGAGCAAGCCCGAAGTGAAGAGCAAGCCCGAAGGAATTACCGACAAGGCAGCTGAAGGTTCTCAAGAGAGCAAACATGTCGGAGCGACGGGCCCCAGCTCACGAAGTCTTTTAGGAGCTGTCTCCGCAAGATCAAGGGCTCGGGCAGATAACACAGCCTCCGCAGGACTCCACTACCAAGGCGGATCGCTTTCCCTTCGAGCTGCGAGTCCGAACCGGGGGTCGAGGTGCACCCTTCTCTACCCTTGACATGGGAGCTGCAGACAGCGGTGTGGCCGCACCGGTTGGCCGGGTTTAAACTCCCGGTCTACGGAGGGACAACCGACTCGAAAGAGTTCTTCATCCGTTATGAAACAGCGGTTGAGTCTATCGGCGGGGAGATGCCATTAAAGCAAGAGCGTTACCATTGGCACCGGAAGGCACAGCAAGCACTTGGTACTCCGGGTTGTCGGCCGGATCCATCAGCTCTTGGGGCAGCTAAAAAAGCCCTATCGGTGCACATTCGTGGATCTCACCCGAAGGACCTAGCCGCGTGTTGCAAAAGAGAAGGAGAAACATTGGCACGATTCACTAAGAGATTTATGCATCCGAAGTGTCAAGTGGCAGGTTGGCGTCATCAATCCGATCGAAGGGGGAGAAGCGTTCAAATGAGTTCGGGCATGATGGGAACCAGATAGAAGATGTCAAGGAATGTTTACAATGTGGAGCAAGATTTCCCTCGGCAAGAAACGAGGCCGCAGGGCTTCTTCTTCTATTATCATGGCCCAAGGGCAAATCACACTACCAACAATTGCGAAGAAATCAAGGCAACGTGTGCGGTAAGGCGAAGGGGCAACCCGAAGGCCCTCGCTCGATAATGCATACCAGTCATTACACACCTTTGACACCTTCGCAAGCGCTGCCACCACCGCCGCCTCTACCGTTCCCGCTGCCCTAAGTCCCACCCCCGTACGCTCCATCATATGGTTCCGCACAGCCGGCTCATTATCCACCGCTACCTCGGCTTGAGCAGGTATCGTCCGTCTCTCCGGCGAGTCCGAACTCCCGAGCCTCATCGATCGAGATCAAGCGTGATGCATCAAGCCCAATCGCGGAACCAGCTCGGTATGCGTGCAGTTAAGGATCCAAGGGGACGATCCTCATGATCACCGGAGGAAATAGCAGGGATGTTCCATCCAAGAGATAGCGCAGGGACTACATCGGGTAGGTCTCTCACGTAGCTGCTTGTCCGCCGCTTGGACTTCACAAGTGGATGGACGTTCCGGTGGCCTTTTCAGCATCTAACTTCGGGCCTATGATTTATCCGCATGATGATGCCTTTGTGACGAGGGTCAATATTCATGGCTTCGACGTACACAAAGTTCCGGTTGACGGAGGCAGCTCGGCAGATGTCTTGCTATGGAATACCTTGGAGAAAATGGGATTTACTCGAGCAGACTTGCAACCTTCGTACCCCCTGCAGGCTTCGGAGGGCAACCAATTCAGCCCATAGGCTGCATCACCATCAAAGTTTCATTCTCCGGATCCAATGGACAAGGGGGAGTCGAACCGAGGATATCAAATTTGATGTAGTGGACATGGTATATCCATATAATGTGTTGTTAGGTCGATGGGTCATCAACAAGTTTCCGGCCATCATCCATCATGGCTGTCTCTGTATGAATATGCCGGGACCGGAGGGGGTCATCACGGTATACGGGGATAAGGTTGAGGCAAGGAGGCTTGAAGTGGACGTGGCTCCTGGACAAGCATCACATCAATGTCATTGGCAAAAGTGAAGGCACTCCCGGCCTCGTGGAACTTCCCACCGCACCTAAGTATATGTTGAAGGTACAGCCGCAAGAGGGCATGAAGGAGGTTGTATTATGCGTGGATCGGCCTAATCGGACCATCCGGATTGGATGTGGGTTATCCGAGGAAAGAGAAGTGGAGCTCCTTCGAATTCTAAGAAACAATGCTGATGTCTTCGCCCGGTCGTCAAAGGATATCCCCGGAACCGACAAAGTCGTAGGCGTGCACGTGACTAGATGTGGATCCAAAAGTAAGGACCATAAAGCAGCGCATGAGGGATTGGATGGAGGAAAAAATTGCCATTCTCAAGGCGATGGTGCGAGAAGCTGCTGGATGCGGAGGTAGTGCGTCCTATCGATCGAACCACATGGTTACCCAATCCTATCTTAGTGAAAAAGCCAAATGGACGAGTGGCATATGTGCATTGATTTCACAACTGTTAATAAATTCTGTCCAAAGGATGATTTCCCACCGGCAAGGATAGATCAGCTAGTTGACACCACGGGCTGGGGCTGCGTTGATGAGTTTCCTCGATGGTTACTCGTGACATCCCCTCCGGGACACCCAGGAGTCGGTACAGGGGACACTCGACGAAGCGAGTTACAACAGTTCATCATCTCATACAAGCCGGAATATATACATCATGGTATAACACAACCAGGTTTTCGAAATACAAACATCCGACGAGCAGAAGCATAAAACGTTACGAAGTTAGAATACTACGATTCTTGCAACGGAACTTCTTCTCTTTACAACAAAAGACCACTAGCGTGATGTACTTAGCCCGTCGTACATCACGATCCTCCTCGCTCAGGGCGTCGGGATCCGTTCCCATTAAAGGGAACCACCCTCGGGACACTCGCTCCTCCTCCGGAAAACTACCGTCCAAGTCGTGGAAGTACGACTCGGGTCCCGAAAACATAACGAGCAAACCCCGAGTATTCTAATACTCAACAAGACCGACCCGTCAACGAGCACGCTAAGGCCGACGCCTAGTATGCAAAGGCTTTCTGGTCGTGGAGTTGACTCACTTGCAAAAACAGCTCTAATGGTGGATCCTTACTTTCAAGTTTTAGCTCAAGTTAAGTTCAATAGAGAACAAGGGTTTGCAGTCTACAACTACTGCAATCAAGTTTGCAAGAAAAGATCATTTACGCCCAACAATTCTTTCATCTCTCATCTTCATCTTTCAGTTGATTATCTACGATGTGACGAGCTAAACAATCGGTACTCATTACGGCGAGGGACAGCGATTCGAATCGATTTTATACCAGCTGGCAAAACCCGACTACACGACGTATACGCACCGCATTGGTCGTATACGACAACTTTTCCCGCTAGCAACCGACGTAAGACTAGCCATTTCCAACTCCCCGGGAGTATGGCGACTCCACGACTCCAAGAAAGGTAATTAATTAAACTATGAAATTATAATTTCTCAAAATAGACATTTGAATACCTAACTAAATAGAAAATAATTTTATGAGTCTAATGAACTTGGTTTGGTATTTTTCTAATTTTTCTTGAATTTCCTACGAATTTTTTAAGTTTGAATAAAATCTGAAATCAAATAAATTCGAAAAACAGTGGAGTTGACTTGGGCCATATCTGATCGGGCCTATGGGCCGGACGGCCCATGACTCGCGCGCGGCCCAGCTCGAGCTCGGGCTGGCCAGCCATGGCCACGGCGGCCGAAGTCGGGCGGCGGCCTGCCGGAGTTTGGCCGGACGGTGACCACTTGTGATGGAATTTCTCCTACAGAGTTAGCTCGACAAGGGAAAATGATTGGTGGGGTCGCCGGCACCGGAGGATGGCAGGAGAGGCACCGACGGCGAGGGCGGAAGACGCGCAACTCCGGCGAGGCGTAAAGCTCTCCTCGCTTGACGAAATTGCGGCCGGTTTGCTGCAGAAGCTTGTTGACGGTCCTTACGGTCCTTTTTTACCGTCAACTTTATGCACCTTTTGAAATCATATCCACCACCAAGAGTAGACATAGGGCTTTTATCTAACCATTTCCACAAGTCTTGGTGAATTCGTGAGTGCAGGTGCAATCCATATGAAAACGGGGACAAGTATGCATAAAACATGGGCTTCGCACTTGCCTAACTTTCCCCGACATAAAAGACAACTCTCTCAGCCCAAAATCCAGAGAAACAGGCTCCAAATCTATCCCTAGCAACTCGGACCAAGGAGGGAAGCAACACGGAGAGCCACCACGAAGAAGACCAGACCCAGTGGGGCCCAGCCCGGTTCGGCCGACCTGGGATTTGGGTTCGGCCGAACCGTGGTGGTGGCCCCACCGGCCCATCTTTCTCCGGCGGTTCACTACCGACGTCCGGAGGTCGGTTCCACCTGCATTAAATGCCACCGACGTCGGGAACCGCCTCCAAGTTGCCGACCTTCCAAGACTATAAATAAAGGGGCACCCCTACCTCTCTCGAAGTATCCAATTCAAGAGATCACAACACATTGACACCAAGAGGAATCCATCTAGCATTAGACTAGTCTCTAGGCTGTAGAGGATTAGAGGGGGAGTTTAGTAGAGGAGAGGGTTGTCCTCTCTTTGTGAGGATTTAGCCCAATCTTGTACTTCGAGGATACTTGCTTATAATAGAAGTTCGTTCGTCGTTCGTTCATCGTTCTTCGTTCGTTCTTCGTTCGTTCATCGTGCATCTCATATTAAGTAAGTATCAAGGTTCACCTCAATAGAATTATCTTCTTTGTTCCTCATGCCTTATGATTGTACTAGTATGATGATCATGTGCTTTCTATGTGGTTATTGTCTAGTCATGATAGGTTGCTTCATGCTTCACATGCCTTCATTCATTCGTGTATGTCCTTACACTCGTTTCATGCATGATGAGGTGAGACATGCTTTGGCCAATGACTTGATGATCCGTAGGGTTAGAGTCATGTGTGACATGGCCCATAACTCGTCAATCCGTAGGGTTAGAGTTAGGCATGTCTCACCCATTTACTTGATGATCCGTAGGGTCGAGTCTTGCATGTTCCAAGCACTTGATCTGATTCGGCCGGTCAAGATTAAGTGTACTCTTTCGGGAGTTCAGTTTAGCAATGTGAGCATGGTGCTTAGATTGATAAACTGCTTTGGGTGTTTGGTTGTCCGCTCGAACAGGATAAGATCCGACGGTGAGGACTTAATTGCTTCACCGCCACGTGATCATAGGACCGGCATAGGGATCTAATTGCCCTTGTGTCACGTGTCCTGGATGAAGGGTAACGGTAGGTGGTGACAGCCCTGCCGTGCCTAGTCCTCTTGTTCTATAGTAGATAGCCTTGATTGCCTGGTAGAAGGAATGCCCGTAGGTGGTAACAGCCCTGCTGGTTATCCCCTTGTTCCAGGATGACATAGAGCTTAGACTTGTATGTGTTGCATGAGCAGGAATATTAGAAGTACATAAGGACCCATCTCGGCTTTCTCCTTAACCCCGCTTAGCCTAGGCTTAGTTCTAGTGTTAGATTGGATTGCTCCGGTGGTGTTGTCACTACTACCCACTATCATTATTATCCTTACCCCTATTTAGGCTTTGGTACCTTATTAGTCATATGATTATGAACATTGCTATCTCGTAAACCACCGCCTTCCCTGTGGAAAATACGATACCCTTGAATACTCACGGGTGAAATGCTACAACGGTATTCTCCGTGCGCTTGCGGATTTATCGTGACCGTAAGAAATACCAACAAGCATTTCTGGCGCCGTTGCCGGGGAAGGCACTCGGTTGAAGAGTCACTAGCATTGTTTATAATTATATTTCTTTTAACTACCACTGTCTAGATAGGTCTACCTTTGCTTTGTTTTCTCTTTATGTGAAAACAGGGTAGTATACCACCGGCGTTGACTTATCGAGGCAATACACGTAAAATCAAGTAACCTTGAGGCGATCGAACCGCGAGTCATCCATCCTCAAGAATACTCTCGACAGGCAAGCCAGCTACATCCGCACCATCAAGCTCAATACCTATGGGTGGATTGCTTTCCCACGAACACTCCGCTGCCAATGTTAACCGTGTGGCAATTGGGCCACACGTCAACACCGGAAACGGAAACTTCAAGCCTACAGCCAGCCAAATCACCATGGTGCAGGCCAATCCATTCCATGGACTGGCCAAGGAGGACGCAAAAGTTCATCTTCATAAATTCCTAAAAGCATGCAAAACCTTGTCCATCGAGGGAGTCAACCAGGATGTCATCCGACTCCGTCTGTTCCCCTATTCTCTTGCGGGGGAAGTAAGACAATGGTTCTTTGCCAACCCAAGTATTTCGACTACTTGGGATGCTTGCTCTGAAGCATTCCTCGATGAATACTCTCCAAGAGGCAAAACCTATGCCCTTCACGCACAAATTCCAGATTATTGGAGAGCACAGGAAGAATCCATTCCTGAAGCATGGGAGAAACTTCAAGATTATTTGACAAAATACCCTGCTCATGGAATGGACGATTGGACAATATTGATCGATTTTTACCACGGGTTGACACAACGATGCCGTGACTATCTTGATTCTCGTGTCAAAGGGGGCATCTTCTCACTTACCGCCGCAGAAGCAACAAAATTAGTTGAGAAGGTAGCTATCGGTGAAGGGTGGAGACCACGCTCTCAACAAAAAGAGAAGCCTTCCAACATCACCCTAGAAGGGAAGCAAAGAGGAAGAAGGCTTCGTACAAGCGCTTTGAAAAGACAATTACAGCCCCAACACGAGAAGTTGTCCGCATCCTCATCTCCAGGATCAAGCACCAAGTCGCCACGGTAAATGTAATGGAGAGAAGTCTTGCTCATTGGACTTAAAACGATGATGCCTTTGCCAAAGGTAAATTGGTAGTTATCTCATATTTGATTTCCAATTCCACATGCATATTTCCTCAATCACATTCATGCATCTCATTTGCATATTTAATTCTCCCTCGACATGCATTTCCATCGTTTGCATGTTTGAATCTTTCCAACTTTTGTTTGGGATTTTTCAAACCACAATGCAGTTACAGGTATTGGAAAATGAGTTTGAGGCAACTTTTTATGGAAAATGTTTTGAGTAAAATTTTGGAGGAATTTTGGCGTAACTCCCTCTGGATTTTTCATATAGCCATCATAGGGTTGTCAACAAAATTGGACTTCAGTTCATTATATTTGTTTCCAAAGTGCTTGGTGCCTTCACTTTCATTCCACTCAAGCATTCTTTCCCCCAAAATTCTTACTCTTGCATTTCCTGGGAATTTTCATTGTTTGCCCCAAGTTCAAGAAAAAGATTTTCTCTTCTCTTTTTGGTTTTCTTAGTTGCATAATCGGGGTCCTGCAATCCTCCAACTCTTCTTTTCACGAAAAAAAAAATATAAAAAAAAAAAAAAATTCTCAAGGAAAAATAATTTTTGAGACAACCCCTTTTAGGCTTTCCGTCTCGAATTTAAGAAAAAAATTTTCCTTTTCTTCTCTTCTCGTTTTTGTTCAATAAATTGAGTTGCGATAAAAAGACATCCTTGCAAAGGCAACCCACGGGAAATCCATTTGGTTTTCACTAACATAACCCGTGCTCGAGTTCGCTTTTGTGTTCTTGCTCTTAAGTGCAGCCAGGAAAAAAGGCGAATAATCAAGCTCATCAAGCACGTTGAAGAAGGTGACAAGTTCAAACACAAGTCACCCCCGACGTGACACGCACTCGTCCCCCTCCATTGAGCTCATGCCTAAAGTGAGAAGGTTGGCATGAAGAGCCTCATGAAGATCCCATGGAGGAAGACTATGATGAAAACAACACGTCGAGGCTCCTCTTCGACACCAACCTTGTCTTGGTGTGCAAAAAGAAGGTACAAGCCTGCAACTCCAATTCGAAATCCCTGCACAACGAAGGTATGCCACATTCTTTGCTAATAATTGGAAGCCCAAGGGTGATATGGTTTTTATTCGTGTGGATGAGTATGACTCCCACCTACCTACCACATGATTTCCCATGCATCCTTGTAGTAGTTAGGCAATGGTACTACCCTCCGAGTCCTTTCTTAGGGAGTATCACCCTTCATGCACACATCCTTGCTTTCTACTAGGCTTTCATAAGCATTGCTTGTCGGACTTTGAGCCTACAACTCTTGACCTTCACAAGCATGCTCTTTGGCAATGGATCATATCCCTTCTTGTGCTTGATGCATTGTTGGCTTGTCATGACTTGTGTTCCTCATAAGCAATCTTAGACATTTTTTGTATGAGGAATGAGCTTCGAATCCTCTTGCCTTGGTTAACAAATATCAAAATCTCCCCTATGCAATGCATGAATGGTTAGAACTTTCCAAGCAATTAGGACTTCTTGAGTGCACCTCGTTGTTCTATCATATCACCCCTCGACTTTGGACCTACACTCGCTTCATGTTTCCATATCACTAAGACCCAAGTTGTTTTTACCAACGAGGATTATCTTGTCCATGGTCGCACTCAAACTTGGTCCACAGGACTTGCTTGTGCCTTTCTTCCTCGGCTGTACAAATGGGGTCCGGTCATCTAACCCGGGACCTTGTTTGTATGTGCTCCGAGAGCTAACCATGCCTCTCCAAGTTGGAGGAAATTGCTTGCAGGAATAGTGTTTTTGGCAGGATTCTCGTGTGCAGAGAACAAGTGTGGGGGAGATCTCTCAAGCCTCCATCACGCACATGTTCGAGATCTCCCCACCAAAACGCTGCACCAACATCAAGGCTACACCGCACAAAGCCTTCCACAATCACATTGGGTTCAACCCCAAATCAAGGGCCATGAGCAAAAGAACAAGTGTGGGGGAGGTTCCCTCCCCCCCACAAAGGTAACTTGTATCGCAACTTGTATCCTTTTCCTTCCACCTTGAAAATATCAAAATAGAATAATTTTATTAAAAAAAAAAAAAAAAAAAAAAAAAAAACTCTAGGTGCTTCTTCTCTTTCAAACTCATAAGGCACCTAGAGTTTAAATCAATAAATCTAGGCTCCCCGGTCTTTAACCCCGGTAGAGTCCTCTTTGTCTTCGCTTTGTTTTTGTTGTTTGTTTTGAATAAATAAAGCAGGTTCAAGAACAAGTGTGGGGGAAGATCTCTTGAGTTCTTCATCACGTACACATTCAAGATCTCCCCCACCAACACGATGCACAACCCGCACCGATCAATCCATAAGAAAGTGGAGCCCCGGGACAAGGAAACAAATTTGGGTCGAACCTTTGTTTCGATCAAACATCCCATGGTCCACTTGGCCTCCACTTCACCTAAAGCGACGGTTTGCACAACCTCTCTAACTCCATCCCCCTCAATTCATGAGTTAAAACAACCTTTTGAGCCAATCACTAAAATTTAACTCAAGAATAAAATGAACGTTGTTGTTCCCTCGGTATACATGCTTCTAGTTGGTTGGCCTCGCATACTCTTTATTCCTCGCTTCGCACACCTGTTGCTTGTGAACACCAATATCATAGGAACCCATGTTTATCTAAGTTGTTGGTGAATGTGATATGGTTGGATGAGATGAATCGTGCTTCTTCCGCATAGAGTGCTTGGGTATTTAATTTGCCAAAAGTCTATAACTCTACGCTCCTCGATGATCTTATATTCCCACCAGAGCCATATGTTGATCACATTGCAAAACTTACACACATATGCTGCTTGTCATTGCATTGAACTTTATCAAAATTGTGTGACCCTAGTGAGAAACTTGTCATACTCTCTTGATCAAGATCACGTACACTCCACCTCACATGCTAAACTTCTACACTGGAAGTTAAGCAATACCACCATCATACATCCACCAAAATAAGTACTCCACAAAAGCATTGTTACCTTTTTCTCTCTCTCTCTCAAGTTATCATAGGAGACATGGCTATGCAAAAGAAAGAATAATCCCTGCTCATACAAAAGTAGAGCATGATGAAAAAAAAAAAAAAAAAAAAAAGAGAAAAGAAAGAAAGGAAAAGAAAGAAAGAATCATAGCCATGTCCCCCTCGAACATTCAAAAAGAGAAAGAGAGAATGAACACAAAAAGGAGTACAATTTCCACCACCACACCACCCTCATACACACTTGCACATCTTGATCACGGTTGTATGACTTGCATTCTCCATGGATCCACTCTTTTGGTTCAGCAAAATATGTGATACAAGTATGCCTCTCTTTCATTCCCTACCAAGCTCCACATAAAGCCTTTTGTAGAAGTAGGAAGAAAAGAGGAAAATCATGCCTTGGTGAGGAACCATAAACATTGAGCGATTTCAGAGTGATCATTTGAGGAGTATGAGCTATGTTTTTACTTTGAAAATCTATCACAAACCCGAGTTACTCAAGCAGAGGGAGTTATGATGACTTGAATCATGACCGTTCCAAGATTACATGGTAGACACATCAAAGTTCACGGGTGCAGGTATGGCTTGGAATAATTTGTATGCTAGCATCATACCATGAGAAGCATGCTCCCGCTTATGCTCACTAGCTTTACTCGAGGACGAGCAAAGAACTAAGTGTGGGGGTCTTGTTGACGGTCCTTACGGTCCTTTTTTACCGTCAACTTTATGCACCTTTTGAAATCATATCCACCACCAAGAGTAGACATAGGGCTTTTATCTAACCATTTCCACAAGTCTTGGTGAATTCGTGAGTGCAGGTGCAATCCATATGAAAACGGGGACAAGTATGCATAAAACATGGGCTTCGCACTTGCCTAACTTTCCCCGACATAAAAGACAACTCTCTCAGCCCAAAATCCAGAGAAACAGGCTCCAAATCTATCCCTAGCAACTGGACCAAGGAGGGAAGCAACACGGAGAGCCACCACGAAGAAGACCGGACCCAGTGGGGCCCAGCCCGGTTCGGCCGACCTGGGATTTGGGTTCGGCCGAACCGTGGTGGTGGCCCCACCGGCCCATCTTTCTCTGGCGGTTCACTACCGACGTCCGGAGGTCGGTTCCACCTGCATTAAATGCCACCGACGTCGGGAACCGCCTCCAAGTTGCCGACCTTCCAAGACTATAAATAAAGGGGCACCCCTACCTCTCTCAAGTATCCAATTCAAGAGATCACAACACATTGACACCAAGAGGAATCCATCTAGCATTAGACTAGTCTCTAGGTCGTAGAGGATTAGAGGGGGAGTTTAGTAGAGGAGAGGGTTGTCCTCTCTTTGTGAGGATTTAGCCCAATCTTGTACTTCGAGGATACTTGCTTATAATAGAAGTTCGTTCGTCGTTCGTTCATCGTTCTTCGTTCGTTCTTCGTTCGTTCATCGTGCATCTCATATTAAGTAAGTATCAAGGTTCACCTCGAATAGAATTATCTTCTTTGTTCCTCATGCCTTATGATTGTACTAGTATGATGATCATGTGCTTTCTATGTGGTTATTGTCTAGTCATGATAGGTTGCTTCATGCTTCACATGCCTTCATTCATTCGTGTATGTCCTTACACTCGTTTCATGCATGATGAGGTGAGACATGCTTTGGCCAATGACTTGATGATCCGTAGGGTTAGAGTCATGTGTGACATGGCCCATAACTCGTCAATCCGTAGGGTTAGAGTTAGGCATGTCTCACCCATTTACTTGATGATCCGTAGGGTCGTAGTCTTGCATGTTCCAGCACTTGATCTGATTCGGCCGGTCAAGATTAAGTGTACTCTTTCGGGAGTTCAGTTTAGCAATGTGAGCATGGTGCTTAGATTGATAAACTGCTTTGGGTGTTTGGTTGTCCGCTCGAACAGGATAAGATCCGACAGTGAGGACTTAATTGCTTCACTGCCACGTGATCGTAGGACTGGCATAGGGATCTAATTGCCCTTGTGTCACGTGTCCTGGATGAAGGGTAACGGTAGGTGGTGACAGCCCTGCCGTGCCTAGTCCTCTTGTTCTATAGTAGATAGCCTTGATTGCCTGGTAGAAGGAATGCCCGTAGGTGGTAACAGCCCTGCTGGTTATCCCCTTGTTCCAGGATGACATAGAGCTTAGACTTGTATGTGTTGCATGAGCAGGAATATTAGAAGTACATAAGGACCCATCTCGGCTTTCTCCTTAACCCCGCTTAGCCTAGGCTTAGTTCTAGTGTTAGATTGGATTGCTCTGGTGGTGTTGTCACTACTACCCACTATCATTATTATCCTTACCCCTATTTAGGCTTTGGTACCTTATTAGTCATATGATTATGAACATTGCTATCTCGTAAACCACCGCCTTCCCTGTGGAAAATACGATACCCTTGAATACTCACGGGTGAAATGCTACAACGGTATTCTCCGTGCGCTTGCGGATTTATCGTGACCGTAAGAAATACCAACAAAGCTTCACGGAGACGTGGGCAAGAGCGGCACGTGGTTGGTTAAGCTTGTGGATGGCCCGAAGGTGGAGTCCGACGGTGAGGTGTGGATGGTCGTGACCGGAGTTGTAGAAGATGGAGAAATTTCCGGTGGTCCGTGGAAGATTCTCAACGTGAGCCCCAACCGGAACTAGAGGAACTTCATGCGCACCTATGTAGACAAGAATGGAGTGCAAAGGCTCACCGTGGGGGAAGAATTTGGGGTCGCGGTGGCGGCCGGCCGTGGCGACGTGCATGAGGAAGAACGGCTCGATCTCGGGCATTAGTGCCGGGGAGCTTGCTTGGTCGACATGGTGAGGTGCAGGCCTTTGCTCTAGAGGTTTTGGTTGAAGCGGCTCGTCGGTGGACGGCCGGAGGCGGCCGGGCGGCAGCGCGGTAGAGGAGGCGCAGGGCGGTGGCGTTCGAAGGAGAGACCCAAGAGGGAGAAAGGAGGAGCAGGGTCCGGTTTTATCCCCACGGGCGCAGAGGTGTGAGGTGGCGAGGGAACGGCTGCGTGGCACGGCCCGGCCGGGCGCGCGGCCGGAAGGAGCTGCGTGGCGGCCGGGCGGCAGCGCGGCGGAGGAGGCGCAGGGCGGTGGCGTTCGAAGGAGAGACCCAAGAGGGAGAAAAGAGGAGCAGGGTCCGGTTTTATCCCCACGGGGCGAAGGTGTGAGGTGGCGAGGAACGGCTGCGTGGCACGGCCTGGCCAGGGCGCGCGGCCGGAAGGAGCTGCGTGGCTCCGGCGGCAATGCGGTGCCGAGTCGGTTCCGTGAGAGAGAAAGAAGGAGAGAATGGCCTCGTGGGCCTCACTGGTAATTTTACACAAAAGCCCCTAGACTATGAGTTAAATGAAAACCGTACTTCAGGCACTCGAAAAATTCTGCGAAAATTCATGGATGGGAATGAAAAAATTTTAAATCTTTTTCCTTATTGGCCGAAGTTTAAATTCTAAATAAATTTCAGCTTAAAAATTCAAGTTTAAATTAAAAAGAGACATATTCATTATTTCTTGTAGACATTTTTACAAAATAAAATTATTTCAAAGAAACTTCAAAAATCTTTTATCATTATGTTTAATCAACATAAAATATTAAACTCCATAATTTGCTTTTATTTAATTTCTTCTTTTAAGATCTTAATTTAATCTTAGGTTAATATTTTATGTGCATTTCTTAACACAAGATTAAATATTTTTACAATGCACATGATGACATGATCATGAATGACATGAGATGCACTTTCAGTTGTTTAGGGTTGTTACAGCCCTCCCCTTATAGGAATCTCGTCCCGAGATTCACGATCGAGCGACTAGGCGATGCTACTAAAGAACTCTGGTTAATTGAATCGGAGGAAGTCTTCTTGTTCCCAAGTAGCTTCAGCTTACGAGTGATTGCTCCACCGAATCTCGTAAAACATGGTAGTTCGAGGTCGAGTTACTCGATTCTTGGTGTCGAGCACTCCGATCGAATGTTCATCATATGTCAATCCAGCTGTAATCTGTTCCACATTTGTCTGTCGGTATGTCTACTAGTGGTTTCGGACACGTCTTCGTTTGAGATATGTGGAACACCTTGTGAATTCTCGATAAGTGTGCTTGGTAACTCCCAGCGATATGCAACCGATCCATATCTTTCCGGAATTGGAAAAGGTCCGATATACCATGCAGCTAACTTTCCTTTGATTCCGGATCACTGGACACCTTTGGTAGGAGATACTCGAAGATAAACTTGGTCTCCGACTTTGAGCACTACTCTCTACGTTTCTTATCCGTAGAACTGATTTGTCGAGGTTCGGCTCTCTTTAGGTTATGCTTGAATGAGGCTTGCTTGCTCTTCGGCATCCCTTACTAGATCCGGTTTAACTATTATTCTCTCTCCATGTACTTTCCAAGTATAGAGCTTGGAACGGTGTCATTCCAAGTACTTTCTTGATAGCTGTCATTGTATGAGAATTCTGCTAATGGTAGGCATCTTTCCAAAGCTTGGTGGTATGTCAAGATACAAGCTCGAAGCATATCTTCTAGATATTGGTTGCTTCCCTCTATCTCGTCCATCTGTTTGAGGTTCATACACCGAGCTTCGAATCAACCTTGTTTCCAACGACTCATGTGTGACATCCCTCCGGGACACCCAGGAATCGGTACAGAGGGACACTCCACGAAGCGAGTTACAACGAAACATCATCTCATACAAGCCGAATATATACATCATGGTATAATACAACCAGGTTTTCGAAATACAAATATTCGTGCAGCGGAAACATAACATTATTGAAGTTTAACATTCTACGAGTATACAGCGGAAACTTGTACTTTTATACAACAAATGATTTCTAAACGATTAACGTGATGTACTCGAGCTCGTCGTACACCACGGTCCTTCCTCTTCACGGCACGGGAATACGTTGCCACCGAAGGGAACCTCCCTCAGGACACCTGCTCCTCTTCCGGGAAGCTACCATATAAGTCGTGATAGTACGACTCGTTCCATGAAAGATAACGAACAAACCCCGAGTATTCTAATACTCAACAAGACCGACCCGTCAACATGGCACGCTAAGGCCGACGCCTAGTATGCAAAGGCTTTCCGGCTGTGGGGTTTACTCCTTTGCGAAAACAGCATTAAAGGGTGGGTCCTTACTTTCAATATTTTAGCTCAACATTAAGTTCATTAATCTTGACATTTGCATTCTATCACTATTTCAATCAACTTTGCAAGACAAGATAAAATAGATCATTATTCCTTTCATGCCTCATCACCATCTTCCATATTATTTACTACGATGTGATGAGCTAAACAAGTGGTACTCATTACTTGCGAGGGACAGCGATTCGAATCAATTTTATACCAGTCGGCAAAATCCGACTACACGACGTATACGCATCACACTCGAACGTATACAACAACTTTTCCCGCTAGCACCTGACGGAAGACTAGCCATTTCCAACTCCCCGGGAGTATGGCGACGCCACGACTTCCCTCGTGGTCGACCCATCTCCCTCCCGTGAGACTATCCTCTCACTAACAGCCGGCAAAAGAGAGCCGGCTATGCTACATCTCTCGGGGCGATAGGGTACATCAGCTTGCTGGGCCCATGATACCGAGCATGTAGTACGGTACGTTCAAACTTGTTCAACTAAGCCGACAACGGTACGGTCCTTGACCGTCGCGGACGGGGCTACCACCTTGCAAGACCTCATCTCCGTCTTTCCCTTTCTCCTACGGGGCCCGTCCGGTCTCAACTTCATTAACACTCTCTTCATCTTAGTGTCAACTGTTGACGGTCGTTACGGACCAATTTCGACCGTCAATTAGTCAAATAAATGAGAAGGACTAGGCATGTCTTACACGCATTTTACTTAGAAATAACCTAGTTCCACTTGTACCTCTAGATTTTTAGTGTGCAGGTGGACAATGATGAATTCCGTGCCCCGAGGCGACAAATCAACACTTTTACAAAACTTCCATTTCGCCGCGGGAATCAACTCCAAGATAAAAGGCCAATGACCACGAAATCCAACACAAAGAAGGCCACAAGCAACCGGAACAAAGACCAACATCCAGTGGGGGAGCCAACTGCCAAAGCCCAGTCCAGGAGGGGCCAGGACTGGCTCGGCCGAACCCACCGGGGTGGTTCGGCCGAACCAGTCCGGTGGCCCCCCGGCCCACTTTTCTCCGGCGGTTTGCCCACCGCCTCCGGAGGTCGGTTCCACGCGCATTAAATGCCACCGACCTACGAAACCGCCTCCAGGAGCCGACCTTTCAAGCCTATATAAGGAGGGGTACCCCCCTCCTTAACGGACACACAACAACACAAGGATCATTCTCTCCTCACATTAGAAGTTTAGAGGCTTTCTAGGTAAGTGCTAGGCTTAGTAGTGGGCTGCCTCATTGCTCCCAAGGTCTTGTGGAGAATTGGGTATAGCTCTTGTATCCTCTCTTTGTAAGACTTGATCTTTTATATATGGAATACTTTCGTTTATATCCTTGTCATGAGCTTGACAGAGTAGTCATGATCTTGCTCGATCGTTCATCGTTCGTTCATATGAGTTCATCGTTCGTTCTTCGTCCTTCATTAATAGAAGATGAACACATATCGAATGTTCTTCGTTCGTTCATACTTGATCATCGATTACTCTTGATCTTACTTGGTTGATTGCCGTTCGTCGCTCATTCTTGAGCGACGAACGCCTTTGCATGACTTAGTGCTAGCTTTGATCCTTTCGTCCGGCTTATGCTAGTTAGACTAGTGTTCTTATGAATAGGCTTCGGGTTCATCAGTCCCGCAAGGGTGCTCTAGATTTACCACCATGTCGATCCGTAGGATTGGGGTGCCTCGAGGGATCTAGAGTTGTGGTTAGTGACGCCGGCATGGTGCTGGGGTTATCTACCCACCTTTGAATGTGCTTCGTGTCCCACGGTTTGTAGAGGTAGGTGACAAGAAGTGACAGCCTTGTCATCCAAAGTAATCCTCCACGTTCGGGCATGGCATAGGAGTCTAAAAGGCCGGAGTCGCGAGGCGGACCTCGCGTAAGACGGATCTCCCGATGATGCCTAGGCATTAGACGCTTGCTTGCGCTTGCATGATCTTGGATGTTAGGTAGAAGCTGCGCACTCATATGAATGTTGTATCATTAGGAGTAGTGGTCTGCTAGTCTAGTTTAGCTTTATCTAGGATTGCCTCTATCCCTTTCATTAGAGAATGCATTGCCTTGGTGTGTGTCACACTATCCTCAATTTATTGCTCCTAACCCCTGCATTGGAATGTGATTACTTCATCACTCTTTTGTAACACCATGAGCATAAGTACTCTTATCAACCATGTCTTCCTTTGGGAAAATATAAATACGATACCCTTGAATACTCTCGGGTGAAATGCTACAACGGGTTATCCGTCCGCTTGCGGATATTCATGACCCACCTTATAATACATATCTAGTACTTGTACTTGGATGTGGATTATTTGGTTAAATAGTGCAAGTGACTTAAACCCTTGGCTCTCCCGCGGTCACGTGTTTCTTTCCGCGTGACCTTAAGAGATGCCAACATCAACACAAAAACCCTTAAAGCCTCCATGCTTTAAGATTCCCTAAACATCTACCGTTGCGACTATGAATTAAGCTTAGCTTCTATTGAGCTACCTGTACCAATATAGAATAAACCAACGGAAACCTACCATAATGCAACTAGGGTATCAATCATTCCCTAACACCTAATGCACAAACATAACTGAACTATGTGATAAAATAAAATATTTAAAAACATAGGTAGGATGCACCGGAGCTTGCCTTGATACGTGTCGGGGTTAGCTTCCTCGGCGCATGGGTCGACTTCGAGATTCCCTTCGCCTACCTCAACCTCGGGTGGAACCTCGATCACTTGTAACCTAGGTCGACCAACAATGCGTTGCGAATCACAACCATGTATGCATGAATGAGCATGATAAGATTATGCAATGGTTTTATTAATTATGTTCCATAATTAATAATTAATAATTTAATAATTAACGCTTCATCATATTGGTTAAGTGACAATTCATAATTAAGCATGTTCATTAAGCGGCAATTAGCAATTGGTTAAGCTAGTTAATTAATGCTTAATCAAGGTTATTAATTACTAATCAATCCTGTCTTTAATTAATAATTAAATAAGTTCCTTAACACTAATTACTTAGGTTTAGCAATTAATAATTAATTATGTTTATTAAACAATAAACAAATCATTCTTTAAGTGACATGTGATAATAGGATAATTAAATTGGAAACACGTGAAATGATAAAGTTAAGTTTAATTTTGAAAGAATAATTTTCATAATTAATTTCGTCTGCAGATATCTCCTTCATCTAATTAATTTTTTTCTTCATTAAACATTTAATTAACATAAAACAATAGCTTCTCTTTACACAAAGAAAGTGATTAAATACTATCTATGAAATAAAATTACTCAAAATAAATATTTTATTTCATAAACAAATAGCTCTTATTTTTCTGTGTCTAACAAACTTGGTTTTACATTTTTCTGATTTTTAATGAATTTTCTACGAATTTTCGAAAATTGAAATGGGTTCTGTGCCACACACTCGGGCTACGGGGTGACCACACCGGATCCTCACGTGGCCACACGCGATCCCGACGTGGCGAACACCCTAGAGTAGACGCGCTCACATGAGCTCCACCGGAGAGGTACCGACGGCAAGGACCAAGCTCCGCGGCGGTCCCAAGCACGGTGCGTGGCTCGCCGGAGAGCTCGAAAATTAGGACAAACGGCACGGGGAGCTTCTACGCAACATGAGCAAGCTCGTTGTGGAGTCCTAGATACATGAGCAGGTCCGGAAGGTGGTGCTCACCGTGGGTATGGCGGCAGCAGTGCACGGACTTCGGGAAGAAAGGGAAATCCTCGACGACCTGTGAAGGGAACTGGATGAGCTCTTGCTCTAAGGCTAAAGGAGTGAGGTGCGCATCATCACGAAGAAAGAAAGGAGCAAATGGCTCACCCGGCAGGTGAGAATTCTTGAGCCGCGGCGGAGGAACACAATGGCGGCCCGAGGAAGAAGATGGCCTCGCCTCGACGCGCGCGGAGGTGCTCAAGCCGATTGAGCGGGTGGAGGAGCTTCACGGGGTCCCGGCGGAGCTCCCGGCGGTGGTGGTTTGGACGGGGAGGGACCGGAGCGGCCCGGCGGCGTAGCTCCGGAGAGGCGGCAATGGCGGGGAGGCGTGGAGTGAAGTGGGCGAGGAGAAGAGAAAAAAATGAGGGCCGGGAGGGGCTTTATGCTCGCGGAGGCGGCACGGCAAGCAGCTGCGTGGCCGGGAGGCGTGGCGGCCGGCCGGAGAGGCGGTGCGGCCACGGGCGGCGCCGAGACGCGAGAGAGAGAAGAGAGGCTAGCGCCGGGGCCAGGCCCGGAAATTTTACAAAAACCCCCTCGGCTTTCGGATAATTAAAAAGCAACCTTCCGGTGCTCCAAAAATTCCCAAAAATTTCAGGGTGTAAATGAAAGTATTTTGGGCATTTTTCCTATTAAGTCCAGGTTAAGATTTTAAATCATTTTCGGATTAAAAATTCATAGTTAAATTAATAAAAGAAGCTTTGTTTATTTCTTGTAAATATTTTCACGAAGCAAAATAATTTCAGGGATTTTTATAAATCTTTATTTATGATATTTGAGCAATAGAAAATGCTAAACCTATATTTTCCTCTCGATTTAATTTCTTTTTAAGCATTTCCTTTATTCTTTAGCTATTTTGATATTTTATGTCTATGTTCTTAACACAAAATCTGATATCTTCATGAATGCAACAATATGATGTAATGCTCATGATGACATGAAATGTATTTATTCTTCCGAGAGTTGTTACATCATGCCATTGCTCCCAAAATCTAGACACTAACCGAGCTCCTTGATCCGAGATGATGGTCTTGGGTACACCATGTAGGCAAGGTACACGAGCAATATATAAATCTGTATATTGCTTTGCCGTGTAGGTAGTATGTACGGGTGTGAAATGAGCAAATCTAGTTAACTCGTCGTCAATGACCCAAATGGAGTTATGCTTCGGGGAGTTAACGGTAAGCCGGTAATGAAATCCATATTAATATCCTCCTGTTTCCATTCCGGAATACCCAGGGGTTGGAGTGGTCCTATTTGCTTCAAATGCTCTGCTTTGACAGTCGATAAGTATCACACTTGTTGACATACCTCGCTATTTCTCGTTTCATTGTTGTTTACCAGGATCTTTTCTTCGGATCTTGATACATTCTGTCGGTTCCAGGATGAATAGATTACTCGGATGTATGGGCTTCATCCATTATCTTCTTGCGAAGTTCCAAGTTCTTGGGCACTACAATCTGTTCTTGAACCGGATAACACCTTCGCTATCTTCTCGAAAACACTTCATTTCACCCTGCTTGATTCGTCTTTTAATGTGACTCATACCAACGTCCTTCTTTTGAGCTGCTACCACTTCTCCACGAATGGTAGGGATAAGAGCTAAGTTGGTCAATGCTCCATGCGAAAGAATCCGAAGACTAGGCTCGCTAATTTCCTCTTCCGAGTGCTTCGGTTAAGAGCTGAGTCGTGAGATTCTAGCAATGAGCTTTTTGACTCACTTCATTAGCTATGACATTGGTTTTCCCAAAATGGTGATGAATCTCGATCTCAAAATCCTTAATTCAAACCTCTTCGTTGGCACATGTGCATTCATGCATGCATGGTTGTGATTCGCGACGTATTGTTGGTCGACCTAGGTCCTGGCGTGATCGAGGTTCCGTCCGAGGCCGAGGCAGGAGGCGGAAACTTCGAAGTCGACCAACACACGAGAAAGCCGACTCCGACTCGAATCAAGGCAAGCCCGGTGCATCCCACCTATGATTTTAAAGTCTTTTCTTTTATCACAGTCATGAGTCGTGATTGTGCATTAGGTTATAGGAGTTGCTTGATACCCTAGATGCATGAGATAGGTTTCCATTTGTTTATGCTATACTCGGTACAGGTAGCTCAATAGAGTTCGATAACTGCTAAGCTTAAGTCTTAGGGAATCGGTAGAAGTCGGGTGGTGTCCTACACTAGTCGCGAGATATAGGATAATGATCTGTTTCAATTTTATGCTAAGAAGAATGATAAGAGAAAGATGAGAGTGGAAGTGAAGATGTTAATAAGCTGAGACCGGACGGGCCCCGTAGGAGAAAGGGCAAGATTACCAAGAGTTTTGGTCGTAGGAAGTCTATAAGGAGGTGGGATAATCCTTACGACCCAACTTCAATGGTATCTCTGTAGTACTTTGAGCTGCAAGTATATTACCCCCACGTGATGATATGAGATGTGGATAAATCATCTTGCATGATGGAGGGTTATATTTTTTTTTGGACATATCCTTTGTCGATGAAGTTGCAGGTTGTACTCGAGTCAAATAAAATACTGGCAGCATGATGGTTGATAGAGAATAACCAGTCATGACTTGTGATCCTTTCAGAATCTCCTTGGATGTGGTAAAGTTGACACGATCAGTCTCCATCTTATCTTTACTTGCATGATTCCGTCGACCAACCGCTTTCCTTTGAGGACGCGTTGAAAAACTCGCTTTGTTGGTGCGACACCACCTTGAGCCAAGTGTCCGAGACAATCACCGTTATAGCTTGGATGATCGGCGGATTGTGGAGTCTAGGATAAGGGCGTATACTCAATAGGCCCGATTGTTGAACTGCTGAATAGGAGAACACATGTTGCCGATGCTCGAGGTGGCCGGTAAGAAATGGATCCCGATGGCCGAGGCTCGAACCTCCGATCTGCTGCGAAGTGTAGACGAGACGATACTTGGGGGTACCTCACTTCCTTGTTCCCTGGCTGCTTTCTTCTTAATCTCTTCTTCTTGATGAGCACGAAGAGCATCCTTCATGAAACTAACTCCTCGGTCCAAATTTAGACTACCAAGGTGTTTGTTGTCAATATCTATCACTTTCATGCCGGGATCGGGATTCACGAGATTTATAAGGGTTGGTGAAAGTCAACGCTGAAGGAAAGATTTAATTGGAATGGTTAAGCTTATGAAACAACTTGGATTTTTCCAAAAGATGCGACAGCTGCTTTCGTCTGTCTCGGTTGTTGAAGGAAATATAGGCTTAAGATCTTTACAAGGATAATTGCACCGATGAGTTTCCAATACAGTATTCTTCTTTCCGGTTGCGTACCCTAGGTTATACGCCGTCCGTTCGTAAGAACATTATGTTGGGATTCTCTTCTAGTTTCAAAATAGAGTATGCATTTCCACATTGCCCATGTTTGACTTTGAGAAGTGCCCAGGCGAACGGGCACAATTCAAAGGCAAAATGGCAATGTGAAATTACGAACATCCATTTCCAAACTAGCTCTCGGTACACGTAATCGAGTCGAAAAGGTGATGATTATTTCTTCAATGGAAGTCACTCAAGAACTTCAAGGAAGGATAAGTTCATGATGTAATTGATCGAAAGAAGGAGAATGACTTTCGGACTAGGAATAGTCATCTCATAATACCGATATCATATCATCCGGAAGGTTCTGTCTAGATGAAGAGTCCGAACAGAAATCAAAATGGCTATTACTTGGAGAGGAAAAGAGAACCTTTTGGTAGCTACGAGTGATAGTTAACCGGTCATCTGCTCGGATGAGGCCTGGAGCAGTCGAAGTGACATCGGTCTAGCTCCTGGATTCTTCTACTCATACATTCCATCTTTCTACTGTTCCTTAGGAAGATATTGGGCTTGTTCAAGATTCGAGTATCTCATCCTGGTCCTTATCGGATCTGCATTCGGTTGCTTAACTATTGCTTTGGCAGCTGCAACTATAGCACTCATTCATACTCGACATCTTTAATCTATCCTTTTAAATCCGTAGCTCTCATATGGGGCTCCTTGATAACTACACATGATCGTCCCTGTCTTTGATTTTCTTTGATCATCTGTAGACGAAGATCTTGAATTCCCCATTCCATTTCCTCTGTGTGAGAATTCTGCTTGCCTTCTATTTCACTATTATGATCTCATTTCTTGTGGCCTCCATAAGAAACTAACTCTATACTACGATTCTAACTTGGTCTAATTCCCAAAACCTCATATTATAGCACTCAAAATGCGATGATGCATGCACTACTCCGTATTAGTCACACGACCGAAAGTTAGCACGAACTAACATGAATAGTTAGGGTCCACCTAGACAACCACGAACTTCAAACCGTTAGGAAGCTAACCGCTCTAAGTCCTTAAATGGGCTCCGTACTCTCGCGTACTCTAGACGTGCTAAACGTGTTAGGTTTTGAAAACAAGCTTGTAAACGATGTACTCGTTGCCCCTGTATTGCTCCGATACCAGCTGTGACATCCCCTCCGGACACCGAGGAGTCGGTACAGGGGACACTCGATGAAGCGAGTTACAACAGTTCATCATCTCATACAAGCCAAAATATATACATCATGGTATAATACAACCAGGTTTTCGAAATACAAACATCCGACAAGCGGAAGCATAAAACGTTACGAAGTTAGAATACTACGATTCTTGCAGCGGAACTTCTTCTCTTTACAACAAAATACCACTAGCGTGATGTACTGAGCCCGTCGTACATCACGATCCTCCTCGCTCGGGCGTCGGGATCCGTTCCCATTGAAGGAATCCACCCTCGGGACACTGCTCCTCCTCCGGAAAACTACCGTCCAAGTCGTGGAAGTACGACTCGGGTCCTGAAAATATAACGAGCAAACCCTAAGTATTCTAATACTCAGCAAGACCGACCCGTCAACAGGCACACTAAGGCCGACGCCTAGTATGCAAAGGCTTTCTGGCTGTGGAGTTGACTCACTTGCGAAAACAGCTCTAATGGTGGATCCTTACTTTCAAGTTTTAGCTCGAGTTAAGTTCAATAGAGAACAAGGGTTTGTAGTCTACAACTACTGCAATCAAGTTTGCAAGAAAAGATCATTTACGCCCAACAATTCTTTCATCTCTCATCTTCATCTTTCAGTTGATTATCTACGATGTGACGAGCTAAACAAGCGGTACTCATTACTGCGAGGGACAGCGATTCGAATTGATTTTATACCAGCTGGCAAAACCCGACTACACGACGTATACGCACCGCATTGGTCGTATACAACAACTTTTCCCGCTAGCACCTGACAGAAGACTAGGCATTTCCAACTCTCCCGGGAGTATGGCGACTCCACGACTTCCCTCGTGGCCGACCCATCTCCCTCCCGTGAACTATCCTCTCACTAACAGCCGAGTAAAGGGAGCCGGCTACGCTACATCTCTCGGGGCGATAGGGTACATCAGCTTGCTCGGGCCCACGATACTAGCATGTAGTACGGTACCTTCAAACTTGTTCAACTAAGCCGACAATGGTACGGTCCTTGACCGAGACGGACGGGGCTACCACCTTGCAAGACCTCATCTCCGTCTTGCCCTTTCTCCTACGGGGCCCGTCCGGTCTCGGCTTATTAACATCTTCACTTCCACTCTCATCTTTCTCTTATCATTCTTCTTAGCATAAAATTGAAACAGATCATTATCCTATATCTCGCGAGTAGTGTAGGACACCACCCGACTTCTACCGATTCCCTAAGACTTAAGCTTAGCAGTTATCGAACTCTATTGAGCTACCTATACCAAGTATAGCATAAACAAATGGAAACGTATCTCATGGATCTAGGGTATCAAGCAACTCCTATGACCTAATGCACAATCACGACTCATTCGTTGTGATAAAAGAAAAGACTCTAAAATCATAGGTGGGATGCACCGGGCTTGCCTTGATTCGAGTCGGAGTCGGCTTTCTCGTTTGTTGGTCGACTTCGAAGTTTCGGCCTCTGTCTCGAACTCGGACGGGACTTCGATCACGCCATGACCTAGGTCGACCAACAATGCGTCGCGAATCACAACCATGCATGCATGAATGTATATGACATGACGTGCAAAGATTTCATTAATCCCAATCATTAATTAGCAATTTATCCTTAATCAAGTTCATTAATTAGCACTTAATTGTGTTCATTAATTAATAATTAATCTTGTTTATTACTTATCAATTAATCATGTTCATTAATTAACAATTCATCATGTTCATTTATTAACAATTAATCTTTAATCATTAATCCATGATATGTATTAACACCTAGAGTACTAAATTTGGATCACATGAAATGACGATGTTTATGTTGAAATTTGGAAAATAAACTTAACAAAAACTTTCGTCTACAGTATCTCTAATTTTTAAAGAAATTTATTTCTCAAAATCAAATAATAATTAGCATAAAATAATAGATTATCTTAATTAAAGAAAGGTAATTAATTAAACTATGAAATTATAATTTCTCAAAATAGACATTTGAATACCTAACTAAATAGAAAATAATTTTATGAGTCTAATGAATTTGGTTTGGTATTTTTCTGATTTTTCTTGAATTTCCTACGAATTTTTGAAGTTTGAATAAAATCTGAAATCAAATAAATTCGAAAAACAGTGGAGCTCACTTGGGCCAAATCTGATTGGGCCCATGGGCCGGATGGCCCACGACTCGCGCGCGGCCCAGCTCTAGCTCGGGCTGGCCAGCCATGGCCACGGCAGCCGGAGTAGGGCGGCGGCCTGCCGGAGTTTGGCCGGACGGTGACCACTTGCGATGGAATTTCTCCTACGGGGTTAGCTCGACAAGGGAAAACGATTGGTGGGGTCACCGACACCGGAGGATGACCGGAGAGGCACCGACGGCGAGGGGCGGAAGACGCGCAACTCCGGCGAGGCGTAAAGCTCTCCTCGCTTGACGGAATTGCGGCCGGTTTATCTACGATGGGCAAGGGCGGCATCGCAGAGACATGGCCAAGAGCGGCACGTGGTTGGTTAAGCTTGGGGATGGCCGGAAGGTGGAGTCCGACGGTGAGGTGTGGATGGCGGTGACCGGAGTTGTAGAAGATGGAGAAATTTCCGGTGGTCCGTGGAAGATTCTCAACGTGAGCCCCAACCGGAACTAGAGGAACTTCATGCGCACCTCCGTAGACAAGAATGGAGTGCAAAGGCTCACCGTGGGGGAAGAATTTGGGGTCGCGGCGGCGGCCGGCCGTGGCGACGTGCATGAGGAAGAACGGCTCGATCTCGGGCATTAGTGCCGGGGAGCTTGCTTGGTCGACATGGTGAGGTGCAGGCCTTTGCTCCGGAGGTTTTGGTTGAAGCGGCTCGTCGGGGGACGGCCGGAGGCGGCTGGGCGGCAGCGCGGTAGAGGAGGCGCAGGGCGGTGGCGTTCGAAGGAGAGACCCAAGAGGGAGAAAAGAGGAGCAGGGTCCGGTTTTATCCCCACGGGGCGAGGTGTGAGTTGGCGAGGGAACGGCTACGTGGCACGGCCCGGCCAGGCGCGCGGCCGGAAGGAGCTGCGTGGCGCCGGCGGCAATGCGGTGCCGAGTCGGTTCCGTGAGAGAGAAAGGCTATGAGTTGATTGAAAACCGTACTTCCGGCACTCGAAAAATTCTACGAAAATTCATGGATGGGAATGAAAACATTTTAAATCTTTTTCCTTATTGGCCGAAGCTTAAATTCTAAATAAATTTCAGCTTAAAAATTCAAGTTTAAATTAAAAAGAGACATATTCATTATTTCTTGTAGACATTTTTACAAAATAAAATTATTTCAAAGAAACTTCATAAATCTTTTATCATTATGTTTAATCACAAAAAATATTAAACTCCATAATTGCTTTTATTTAATTTCTTCTTTTAAGATCTTAATTTAATCTTATGTTAATATTTTATGTGCATTTCTTAACACCAGATTAAATATTTTTACAATGCACATGATGACATGATCATGAATCACATGAGATGCACTTTCAGTTGTTTAGGGTTGTTACAGATTACTCGGGTTTTCACGAAGTCCGGCTAGCGGCGGAAGATCAGCCCTTGACAGCCTTCCAAATACCGGGAGGAACATACTGTTACAACCGAATGCCCTTCGGACTCAAAAATGCTGGGGCCACGTTCTCTCGAACGGTCAAAGCCACCAACGGTGATCGGTTCGGTCGCAATGCAGCAACTTACATAGATGACATTGTAATCAAGAGTATTGTTGAGCAAGATCATGTGAAGGATCTAGCCGAGACCTTCACAAAACTTCGTAGAGTAGGCATGAAGCTAAACCCAGCTATGTGTATGTTCGGATTAAAGGCGGGTAAGCTACTGGGATACATGGTATCGGAAGCCGGCATCAACCCTAACCCAACAAAAATCCAGGCAATTCGGACATGGAACCTCCAAAGTCCATAAGAGTTGCAAAGGTTTACTTGGAAGGGTAGTGGCTTTAAGCAGATTCATCGCCAAACTCGAAGGTTCCGCTTCTCCTTTATATCGCAGCAGCGCCGAAGGCGATTAGTGGGGTCCTTGTGTATTAGACACAAGAGCAAGAGGCAAAACAGCTGCCAGTCTACTATGTCTCTGAAACTGTTGCCGGAGCCGGGTGTGGGTATGCATCATCGAGAAGTCTGTTGTACGTTGTTTTGATGGCGGCCACGCAAGTTACGAAGGTACTTCGACGATCATCTTATTCTTGTGCCTACAAGGTATCCCTTGAGAGATGCACTGAAATCGGATAAGGCTCCTAACAAAATATTGAAGTGGGCAGCTGAACCGGGGCGAGTATGACTTGACCTTCGTGACACGCCAAGACATTCGATCGGATGTGTTAGCACAATTCTTGGTTGAATGGACCCCCAATGGAAAATCGGAGGCAGAGAGTCGGGATGCCTAGGAGGACCCAATCTAGACAGTTTATACGAGATGGTGCGTGGGGAGTCTCGGGTGTCGAGCTGTGCTGCAGTCATTACATCTCCCAGCGCCGGACGCTAAGGTACTCCGCCAAGTCAGCTTTTCAAACCACAAATAATGCAGCTGAATATGAAGGCATCCTCTTAGGGCTGAGGCAAGCTAGAATTTTGGGAGCGCAGAGAGTGATTGTGTATCGAGATTCCCGGTTGGCAGCGGAGCAACTAGCGAAGGAATATAGGACGCTTGATCCGGAAGTGGCTACGTATGCTCGGAAGGTCGGAGAGATGGATAAGTTCTTCGTAGGGTTCGAAGTCGAAACATTCGAAGGACAGAAAACAAGGAAGTTGACTTGCTTGCAAAAGCAGCCTCCGGACAGGGCCCTGTTCGATCGGATGTGTTGCACGAGACGCTTCACCATGCAGCCACCGCTAGCAATCAAACCAAGAAAGTCCTGGCATTGGTTTCGGAGGATTGGCGCACCCCGATACGTTCGTTCATTGAGAAACGTTATACCCCGGACAGCAGGTTGGAGGAGCAGCGGATGCAGCACGGAGCCGGCGGCTACATTCCGATTGAAGGAGTGCTATACAAGGGAGGAGTTTGTGCCCCACAGCTGAAGTGCCTCGGTCAGCCTGAGGGAATACACTCTTGCGAGAAATTCACGAGGGATCTTGTTCTTCTCACTTGGCTCCAAGAGCCTTGGTCGCAAAAGCGTTCGGGCAAGGCTTGTATTGGCCAACGGCCATAAGGGACGCGAGAGGATCCGGTGCGAGTATGCTTAGGTTGTCGGTGGATGGGGCGGCCGTTAGCAACCGATACCTCCGGTCCGGCCGTTAGCAAGATGGGGGATTGATATTGTTGGGGAATTGCCATCAGCAACAGGGGGCTTTCGGTTTGCGGTAGTGGCAGTTGAGTCTTTTCCAAATGTGTCGAAGCTGAGCCGTTGGTACAAATCACGGATAGGAATGTCCGAAAGTTCTTCCGGAAGAATGTGGTATGCCGCTTCGGAGTGCCGGTGGAGCTCACAGTGGATAACGGCAAGCGGTTCGAATGGTTGGAATTCGGGAATACTGCCTTAGCATCGGTGTCAAGAAGTGTGAAATCTCGGTGACCAATCCAAGGGCAAATGGGGCTGTCGAACGGATGAATGGCAATGTGTTCACAAGCAATCTCGAAGGCTCTTGTCGGCCTCCCCGAAGGGAAATCGGCGGAGGTGCTGCCAATGTCTTATGGTCAATCGGAACAACCGCTACATGACCAACCGGTTTCTCACCATTCCGATCTGCTATATGGAGCTGAGGATGTAACCTCCGAAGAAATTCAAGCAGGCTCCTTACGCACCACGAGGCCGCGGCGGATGATGAAGATGTGTTCAAGGATCTCTTGGAAGAAACTCGCTTGCAAGCCGTCGCTAATCTGCACATGTACATTTCATCTATGGAAAAGTCATACAACACCAAGGTGCATCCAAGAGAGTTTCTACCTGGGGACCTCATCTTGAGGAGATACCCGGTGCATGTAACCAAACTGAACACCATGTGGCTGGGACCCTTCGTGATTGACAAATCTATTCGTCATGGAGCTTATCGTCTCGCTCGAGGTTGATGGAACTCCCATACACTTGAGTATATTTTATCCCTTCTCCCCTTTTACACTTGAGTACATAAACTTTTCCATATAGGCAAAATAGTCCCTACCTTTGTTGTTTTTATGCTTTAGCCCCTGAACTTCAAACCTTCGTAACTTTTCGCTCGTAGCTCGATTTAGGCGATTCTTGCGATCACAGAATCGTAGCGACATGTAATTTTTTTAATGATGTTGTTATAGTCTCCGGTATGATGTGTTGTTCTGTTTATTGGTTTCTTTGTATGTTTATTTGCATGCTTGATCGACGTGACGTAATTAGAAGACGATCAAGCGAGGAATTCGAAGAGCAAGAATCGAAGATACAATCAAGAGCAAAAAGATAAATAGGCAAGTGTCCTTGATGCATATTGACCCACTTCTTTTCTATCTGCACATTATTGCATTGTCTGTGTTAAATATGAATCATATGTGTCATATCTTTTCCATACTTGTCCTTGTCGCTTGGGTGGAATTAGTTGTAGACTTGGGTACATCATGCTTAGTTGCTTTAATTGGGTTTAAGAAATGATAATTGCTAATCTTGTTAAAGATCGACTTGAATATAATGATCGGGGTTGCTTGTCTATATTTATTAAACATTAATTTTGGTGACGGTTAGAGGAACTATGGCTAGGGTGTACGGTAGTTCCATGGAATGCTATCACCCGAATCATAAGGACCGATTCGTGGAGCGACCATCCATGTTAAACAAGCACAACCACGAGCCAAGTATGGGTGCGGCTTGGCGTAGTATGCGGTGGAGACCGATCGAGTACGCGCGTAGGAGAGGGGGCTTTGGCTAGTATTATACCGGTGGTCCCGGGGAGGTGTGGTGAAGAGACCAGGTCTCAAAATCATCCGGCTCAAGGGAGGGAAGCTACCTATTGACGGGTTTACACGTCGGGTGAGTGGAACTCCTAGTGGGCGCGTACAAAGCTGGAGGAAGTCGCACTACTACGAAAGAGCCGGCAATATCGGGGGCATTTTCCGAGCAATAGCGGACACACGGAAAAACGCTATTGTTGGGTGCCATCGCCGACGTCATCGGGTGTAACGCTATTACGGAGACCCCTGCAATAGCGGGCGTAGGTGACGTCATCGGCCGCAACGCTATTACGGATGGGGGTCACATAGTAATAGCGGCCGCCGGTGACGTCACTCGTCCTCCGCTATTACCGGGTGAGCTAGTAATAGCGGGCGCCAATGACGTCACCGGAGGCCGCTATTACGAGAAAGCCAGCAATAGCGGTCGTCGGTGACGTCACCTCGACCGTTATTACGGGGTTCCTGTAATATCGTCTCCTTGGTGACGTCATCGGGCCCGCTATCGAAGGCAACGGTGTTTAAATTCGTCCCCTTCCTCCCGACAGGAGCTCCGATTCGCGAGGTGTTGAGGTAGATGAATATGGCTTCACTCTCGTTTCCCTCAATAATGTAGGCCACAAAGATGATCCTTGGGTACTCCTAGAACGTGTTGCACAAGTGTTCTATGTACTCGAGCCCGAGCATGAAAAGAAGCATATTGTTCTCTCCGGAAACAAAGAATTATTGGACTTCAAAATGTGAAAGATCCGGAAGAGCACAACCGGTTTGACGAGGTCTCCCTCTTTGCATACATGAAAAAATTAAAACTCATTCAAACACAGCTCGGTTATACATCAATGGCACCATACATGCGTGTTGATGACAATGAACGCAACGGAAAGTTGGTTAATGGCTGATATATAGTATTGTGGTGTAATCTCTAATTTGTATTTGTGACATATCATGGAATTTTAATTAAATGCAATTTGTATTTTATTATCCACTTTATTGATATATTCATATAATATATGTGGGCCATGACTTAATTAAGATTGTTGGTTATTCTAATTAAAAAATTATTACGTAATTTAAATTTTTTATCCACTTTATTCATATTAATATAGTATTTTATTTAATCCTCATTAAATTGATATTCATATAATCATATTTTTATTATTTTTTAAATTTATTTTCTTACTATGTGTTCCTTATTAATTTTCTTTTTAATTACATATTTTATTTAGTCTTATCATTATTCAGAAATTAAAAAAAATTGGTATTTGTGACATATCATGGAATTTTAATTAAATGCAATTTGTATTTTATTATCTACTTTATTGATATATTCATATAATATATGTGGGCCATGACTTAATTAAGATTGTTTGTTATTCTAATTAAAAAATTATTATGTAATTTATATTTTTTATCCACTTTTATTCATGTTAATATAATATTTTATTTAATCTCCTCATTATATTGATATGCATATAATCATATTTTTATTATTTTTTTAATTTATTTTCTTACTATGTGTTCCTTATTAATTTTCTTATTAATTATTTTTTAGTTTATTTTTATTGTTTTTTAATTTATTTTCTTACTTAATTTCCTTATTACTTTTACTTACTTAATTTATTTTCTTACTATGTGTTCCTTATTATATTTTCTTTTTAATTATATATTTTATTTAATCTTCTCATTATATTGATATACATATAACCACATTTTTATTGTATTTCTAATTTATTTTCTTACTATGTGTTATTATTTATATATTTTATTTAATCTTCTCATCATTCGAAAATTAAAAAAAAATTGGAACCCGCTACTAATGGATCACCATTAGTAAAGCAAGCCCATCACTGGGCTCAAACCGGTTCATAAGTGGCCCAACTTCACGGGTCCGTGGACCAACAAAGCCCATCAAATCAAACAGAGCCACAAACAAGCAGCCCAACAAGTTCCAGAGGAGATCGATTGGCCGGCGCGGCGTGTCTTATAAACAGGGCTACGCGCGTCGAGTGGGAGATGTGGTACTAAACCACATCCGATCGAGCGAGTGCAGACTAGTAATAGCGAGCGGCTGACGTCGACATGCCGCTATTACATGCTCGGACCGACCTAACTAAATTAAATTAATTCTAAGTTATTAAAAATAAGTTAAAAAATCAGAATAATTAAAAAACATTTCAAAAATAAATAAAAATAAACTAAAAAATAATTCAAAAATAAATGAAAACAACTCAGAATAATAAAAAATAAAACAAAATAAATGAAAATAATTCAGAATAATTCAAATAAATGAAAATAATTCAAAATAAATAAAAATAAACTAATTGAATTCAAAAGGCCCAAAAAATAATAAAGTAGTTAAAAATAATTAAAATAATAAAAAATTAAAAAGTAAAAAAAACTAAAATCTTGAAAATTAAAATTTTAAAATAATTTAATTTTTTAAAAATATTTTGATTCATAATAACTCAAATGAATTCATAATAACTCAAATGAATTCCAAACCACTGGCCCCTAGTTCAATGACACGTGGGCCCCACATGTTGGCCTTAGTTCATGCACTCGGTTCGTCAGGATAAGTCTCTTTTCTTCTTTTGATTCGTATTTAATTTTTCAAACTAGTTTATATTAGTCAAATATTGTCCAAATTGAGTGATTTGTTTTTCTAAAATTTTCTAAAATTCATACCTATCACTTAGGAGAGTTAGTTTTCCAAAGTTAAAATTATTTTGTTTACATACCTATGTACGAAATCATGGTCCAAGTTTAACATTTATTTAAACATTTTTATTTTGAAAACCGTTGTGAATTTTATAGCACTTTTTTGTTTGAATGCCTAACTTGTTTCAATACACACATGTTATTTTTGGTTTTTTTTTTAAAAGTAGAAAAATGTTAGGAGTCGAACCAACAAGAATTTACGTATGAAACTCATTTCACTTAGGACTACATACCCCATTTGAATATGTTTTTTCATACAAATCTTTTAAAAAATATATAAAAAATACATTTGGGTTGGAATGGTGTTGAAATTGTGTCATGCCAAAAATGAGGTCAAAATAACTTGTACTTTGCAAAAATAAAATGTTCAAATTAATTGCAAAACCGACGTTTCTTTTGTTTTTTTCTATGTGTAGTTTTCTTATTAGTTTTGAACTAATATTTGACATACACAACTTATATGAAAATTACAAACTACTGTAATTTTTGTAGAATTATTTGAAATATTTAATTCATGTTAAACTCATAAAAGTTCATCTCCTAGTTTAAATATATTAGTGAAATAATATGATAAAAAATAAATAAAAAATATATTTGTGCTTGGTAACAATGGAAACAATTTCATGCCAAATTTCAGACCAAAAATCAATATAGCGTAGAAAATAAAAATGTAAGAAATAAAAGAAAAATGACATTCATTCGTGCCGACATCATCGGAGCGATATTACAGGCTCCGATGACATCGCGTGGCCGATATTATAGGGTGACCTGTAATACCGGGCGGTGCTGATGTCGGCATTGCCCGATATTATAGGCTTCGCCTACAAATATCTCCCGTCCCTCCCGGGACTTAGCCATTTTGACGCCTCTCTCGCCCGGCAAACCCTAGCGCGCGTCGCCGTGCCCCGTCACCGTCGTCCGCCGTCGTGCACTACCGCGTCGCCTCGTGAGTCCCGTCCGGGCGCCGCCGCCGCCTCCCTCAACCCCGGCTCCCTCTCCGTCCCCTTTCCACGGAGCGCCGCCTCGTCCTCCGTCCTCGAGATCCCTCTCCTCGAGCTCGCCGGCCCTCCCCGGCGTCGCCTCCGTCCTCGAGCCGACCGGCCGCCGCCGCCTCCTCGAGCTCGCCGCCCTCCCCCGACGTCGCCTCCGGTCCTCGAGCCGACCGGCCGCCGTCGCCTCCTCGAGCTCACCGGCCACCGCCGCCTCCGCGAGCTCGCCGGCCCTCCCCGAACGCCGCCTCCTCGAGCTCGTTGGCGCCCTCCTCCATCCCCGAGCTCGTCGGCCCTGCTCCCGGTACGGCCCTCCCCCCCCTCTCCCTCCTCGTCTCGCCGGCCCCGCTCGTCGGACCTTCCCGGTACGGCCCTTCCCCCTCCCCCTCTCCCTCCTCTTCTCGCCGGCCCTACTCATCGGACCTCCTCGGTACGGCCCTTCCCCCTCCCCCTTTCCCTCCTCTCCTTGTCCTTGGAACAATTCGGAATTCGAATGTCAAAATGTGGTATCCGGTACCGGTGCTACTGTGTGCTTAGTTGTGGCTCGTAATTGGTATCCCGATAGGGTTCCGTGATAACTAATGTGAGAACTTGTTTGATCAAAAGCGTGAAGCATTACAATAAATAAAATTTATCTTAGCCTTGTACTCTTTTAGTTAAGGAAATTAGTTATCTCATTTCTTTTTTTATTAATGGCTTTTGTACATAATTGATTAATTGCTCTATGTCATATTTCACAGTTGGGTTAGTATGCTGAAATGTACTCCATATGATCAGTTTTATATGTGTAGTGAGCTACTATTCTTTCACTACATATGTAAAGGGTGGACTTAAAGATATAATCATAAATCATAAATAGTTATGAACAAATCATTTCCTGCGGGAGCATGATCTTTTCTTTTTGACTTCTAGTTATAATGGTGTAAACTCTAGCATTTTTATTCGATATGATCATGGTAAAATCCTGGTAATTTATGAACCTTATTTAACACTACATCTCATCCTCAGTAATTAATCCTGGTATTAATTAATGAAACTTAGAAATTACTGTTGATAACTATAAAGTACATGCATTTTCTGCCATGTAACTATTGTTTGTCCCCTTGACTGGTCATTGCATAAATATTTTTTTGTTAGATTGCAGAGATAAATTAAAAAAAACTATGTACATCCCTGTTTTTTTCTTACTTTACCATCAATTCCTAGGGCCTGATCCTTATCCTCTTTAGTCTAATTACAGTGTGCAATGCCTAGGATTATAACAGATCGATGTTCGAGTCTCATATGATAGATGTCTTGTCACTCGTTCGATAAACAGCAGCCCTGCTTGCTTTCTATTGCTTAGCACTGAACATGTTCTGCCTGGTAGCCCTGCTATTTATCAATAAATAGCATTGAGCATGTTCTACCTCCGGTAGCCCTACTATTTATCGAACATGTTCAGTGCCATTTATCAAACATGTTCGGTGCTATATTTTGCCTGGTAACCCTGCTATATTCTGCTAGCTGGTAGCCTGCTATTTATGATCAAATATGATAATTGTGCTTGCCACATACGACTGCTTGCAGTCATGCCCGCTTACTTGTTCCCCGATTCAGTCACATATGACTGTTTTTTTTTCATTGATTTCGTTGATCGATGATTGATGATTGATGATATATAGAGGCAATGTAGGCAGTAAGAATATATATAACTGCCTATGTTGCACCTATTTTTCCTCTATATTTTCATAAGCCCTCAATTTCCTCTCTTTTCTCCTCTTCCTCTCTTTCATGGCTAGACCACTTTTTTAAAATAAAAACTATTTTCTCTTCTCTACTCTCTTATCTTTTTTCCCCTTTCTTTCCTCTCTTTTCTCCTCTATTTCCTCTCTTTTCTCCTCTCTTCCTCTCTTTCATGGCTAGACCACCTTTTTAAAATAAAAACTATTTTCTCTTCTCTACTCTCTTCTCTTTTCTCCTCTATTTCCTCTCTTTTCTCTCTTTTATCCTCTCGTTTACTCTCTCTCTGTCTCTCTCCTTGGTCTAGCCATGCTCGATGATGAAAGCGGGCAAAGTAAGATGAGCGTGGCAGCATGGACCGCATCCTCGGATGTTAGAAACAAGTTGCTATACGAGTCGATGAACTTAATGATAGTGTTGGATGACCGTTGATTCGGCAACCCGCACCGAGAGCATCTTTCCGGCAGATGATGACTTTTAATAGGAGACGAGGTAGATGGGGTGGAAGAATGTAGAATGTAGGGTGTGTTTCATTAGGAAGGTTGGTACAATAAAATGCAAGACATACCGCAACTCGTACGACACTGGGGTAGACATGGTCGGATGCTTGGGTATTCTCCGGATTATCTTTGTGATGTGTATGGCACATTATATTTGATTTTCCGGAGGATACCTAAGTATCCCGACCTATCTATCCTGCCTTTCTTATGAAACTGTTCTACATTGAATGCACCTAACGCTATGAAAAGCCAAAAACAGGTTCCTACTTAGAAGAAAGCACGCTCGAGCTCATTGCAGCCAAACTCCTCCGCTTCATGATTCGTGAGTTTTATAATGAAAGAGGCAAATATTTTGATCCTCTAAGTGATGTTGCAATGCATGAAGACTTGTATAGCTACAGCGGTCAAAAGTGCCACCAAGATGCAATTGTGCAAAATTCAAAGATAGAGGAGCGAGAGATTGAAGGCACTAGAGCCGAAGTGGCCGGATAATTGTAATTTAGTTGTGTTTTGATGGATGAATATTATGTATTAGAAACATGATGTATATGTATGTGGATATTGTAAAATGAATGACAACTATGTCGTATATACATATAAATGCTTTAATGATAATTTCTATGGTCTTGCGTATATAGTGTGAATGTATTTGTCACCTGGAAAATAAAACAAATAGAAATAATTGTTTCAGTTCGGAAAATGCTAGTAATATCGGACAGGATGATGTCACAAGACGATATTCTTGTCTAGGCCAGCAATATCGGGCAGATCACATCATCGTGCACGATATTGGCAAAACCACAGCAAAATCGGGCACGGTGATGTCATCCGTCCGTTGTTGAAGGGACAGACAGCAATATCGGCCACCGTGATGTCATCCGGCCGCTATTGTAGGGTGACCCTTCAATAGCGGTCGGGCTGATGTCAGCTGTCCGCTATTGATGTGTTGCCTGCAATAGCGGGCGGATGACATCACTCGACCGCTATTGCAGGGTTTCCTGCAATAGGTGGTGGGCGCTATTGCTGGACCTACCCTGCAATAACGTGTGCGCAATAGCGCCGGAATGGCCGCTATTGCAGGGCCAAAACGCCCGCTATTACAGGGCTCTTTTCCGAGTAGTGTCATGAACCGCCTTGGAAGTGATCTCCTAGCCGCACACCGGAGGAAGTGTGTAAGTGCTTGGTTGGCACGGGCATAATGGAGGTTTTTAGTCCACCTAGCAACAGGGGATGGAATCACTTTCTCGTGGTGAATTGTGTACAACCTCTCGTAAAGTGAAAACTGTCATGACAGCCGTGCTCACGGTCATGAGCGGCATTGACCCTCATGCAGATTAGAGGGATGGCAATGGTTTGGATGCATGGTTCACGGGAAGAAGCATGCTTGGTTTGGATAAAGGATCTTTGGGAGTTACCTCACATTGTAAATAGCTTGCTTAATTAATGAACTAGACCTAGGTGCTTCGTGCCTTAAACCTTGTGTTAGCCTTTCTTGACTGGGCAATCATGTCATACTTTCCCCCACTTTCTTAGTACGCAATGTACTCATACGTTTGTTGCCTATCTTTTTGTATCACGCCACAATTCGAAGTGAAGGCTGAAGGACACCAATGCTTAGTTTAAATTCCGCTGCAATGTAATCTTTTACTTTGGACCTACGGGTCCTTGATGTATTTATTTGATGAATGAAAAAAGATATTGTTCTTTTATCACATAATTTTTCCTGTTTGCGTGAAAACTTAATCCCGGGCACGCAGACAGATGAATCCTATTTTGGTTGTTGAAATCGGGTGTGACACGACTGCTACTATCATAGATCCGGGCTTCACTAACGCGAGTTTGGCAATGGGTGTAACTTGTCGATCATTATCAAGTTGGTAGCGATGACGTTATAGATAGTCGTCGCTCCTATTTATGGGAAGGGCAGTAGTAATGATGGCTTACTAGAAAACCGTTCAAAGGAAAAGTTATGGGGAGATGCTTAAATCTCTATCCCTAATGATACGAGATATAGAGACGAGGTTCATCTATAGCGGCGGCGGACAAAACACTCGCCCCTACATGTCCAACGATATACCGATGGTTTTCGCTTGTAGCGACGGTTCCGTAGCACCCATCACTATAGCAATAACTAACTATAGCCACGGTTGGGGGGGGCTCTACAGCCGCGGTCGGTCCCAACCATGGCTATGTTTTCGAGACTACAGAAAATCATCCGTAGCCTCGGAAAACTGGTCAACCGTGGCTATAGTATGCCACTATAGCCACGGTTCACTATGTCAACCGTGGCTATAGTATGGCTATAGTAGTTTACTATAGCCACGGTTCACTAACCTAACCGTGGCTATAGTGGCATATTATAGCCACGGTTCACTAATCTAACCGTGGCTATAGGACACCACCATAGCCACGGTTGACAAAGCGAACCGTGGCTAGTTACTTTTTTAACAATACAAAACTAAATACGCATTACAATTACATCACATTAACATTAAAGTATTACATCACATTAATATTGACAAATATTCACAAAATCCATCAAAGGTTTAATCACGTGCACATGACAATGTTTTTTCAAACTAAGTCTACACTATATGAATCTTCAACAACATCGGGCTCGTACGGTCATTTCGAGCCGCACCACTCGAGAAGTGCCCAATTCTCCTTCGTCACTTCACTTTGGTCGTCAAAGAACCGACCACAAGGATCGATGACCTCCCTAAGCAAGAAACGGCACATCCTAGCGACAATGTAGTACAGGTCGTTTGTACTTAGATGCTTTTCGCAGCGTCGTGAATCCTTTCTTGGAGATTTCATTCAATATCTTTCCGTGCGTTATCAATGCCTTTTCTAGACTTTTTATTCTCTCGTCAATAAATTCATAAAAGTTGGTACATGATAGACACATGCAGCTCACAAGGACATTCTTGCGTTATCACTTCCCCTTCTAACGGGGAGGAAAGAGAGGTGAAAAAAGAGATAGGAGAGGAGGAAATAGATTTTATTTAAAAATAATGGTCTAGCCATGAAAAAGAGGAGAAAACGAGAGGAAGAGAGGTAATAGAGGAAAGAGAGGGCATATGAAATATAGAGGAGTGTAGGCAGTTATATATATTCTCACTACCTAGAGGAAAGAGAGGGCATATGAAATGGTGGCTTTGGCTTCACTTAGGTTTTACTTGAAATACGTGACATGGTGGAGAGGGAAAAGAGGAAGACACGTATGCTTTACTGAAATATCGATCTAGGATTTCAGTAAAGCCTAAGTGTCCATCTCGAGCAATGCTGCACATAGATAAATATCGATCCTAAGCAACCCAATAAGCGACATTTCAGCACATAGATAAATATCGATCCATGATTTTAGTAAAGCCTAAGTGTCCATCTCAACAATGCTGCACATAATAAATATTGATCCTAAGAAACCCAATAAGCGAGCATTTCGGCACATAGATGAATATCAATTCAGGATTTCAGTAAAGCCTAAGTGTCCATCTCAGCAATGCTGCACATAGATAAATATCGATCCTAAGCAACATTTCAGTAATGGAGAGTTCAGATGCCAAAGCAATCGATAAATATCTATGTGCAGCATTTCATTAAAGCCAGCAGCCAAAGCCAAAGCCATCGATAAATATCTATGTGCAGCATTTCATTAAAGCCAGCAGCCAAATCCAAAGCCATCGATAAATATCTATGTGCAGCATTTCATTAAAGCCAGCAGCCAAGCCAAAGCCATCGATAAATATCTATGTGCAGCACAACATTTCAGTAATGGGGAGTTCAGATGGCACTTCTGCTTTGATTAAACACAAGGTGCAACATCGAAATGTAGTACAATAGGAAAATGCAACACCGAGAGGATAAACTAAGTGCAGTAAACAACAGGATTTTTCTAAGCACTACACCATGGCGAGCTAACCCTAGATATAGCGCCGTCGGTATTGTCGAGATAGCATTGCTTGCAATTCATAGCCAATTCCCATAGAAATCTAGCAACAGAAATTCCACATTCAAGATACAAATGTATATCCAAATAACAAAATCATCTACCGGCAATTCATAGCAATCGGTAATCATCGGAGAACGGATAAGTTGCTCCAATAGTATGCAAGCAGCAGGAGGACCATGGAGGGCTCGCCGTGGGGGAGGGGGAAGGGGAGAGGAGAGAGGGGGAAGGAGAGTGGGCATACTAGGGAGGGCCACGGAGGGCTCGCCGTCGGGGAGGGGGACGGGAGAGGAGAGAAGGGGAAGGAGAGCGGGCGTACCGGGGAGGGCCGACGAGGAGACACTGCCGACGAGGAGGAGGTCGCGGACGAGCCCGGTCCGAGGGAGGAGCTCGGGCCTACGCGACGGAGGAGAAGAGCAAGACCTCGGGCGGTCGTCGGGGAGCGGAGAGGAGGAGGTCGCGGCCTTACTCCGGGCGCAGGCGTCGAGGAGATCGGGCCGGGTGAGGAGCTCCGGCGGGTGGACGAGCTCGGTCCGGGGAGGAGCTCGGGCCGGCGCGGCGGAGGAGAAGAGGAGGACCTCGGGCGGTGAAAGTGCATCTAGGCCCCTCATTTTATTTTGGATGATTGATATCAATAAAATTAAATTTGGACTAATGCTTTCATGAGAATGTGTGTAGTGAATATCCAGGGAACATGAAAGTGTTGTCGAGTCTTAAACTCGGCACTAATACTACCCGGTCCCTTACGAGCGTGGAATTTGATGGTGCAACACATAGAACACACAGGAACACACGATTTTAGACAGGTTCGGGCCCCTCGAATCGAGAGTAATACCCTACGTCCTGTATGTTATGTATTGCCTTTAGCGATTTGCTAATTGCCAAGTCTCGGATCCTTTTCGGGGGTCCCTGCTCCGCCTTATATGTCCGGGGAGCTAGGGTTACAATCGTAGTCCTATCCGATTACATGAATTACATATATGGGATTCTATCTCTAACTTTCTTTATTGATCCGAGTCCTAATCAGACTAAAAATTGTTCTATAACTTGCTTCTCACGTCATTATATACCGGTCTTAGCATCCGTCTTGTTTCCATACCGGTCTACAGGTTCTTCTATTATCCCGGATCGGTCGCAGACCGATCCGTTGCCTATCGCCCTTATCTCGTATCTTCTCCGATTTGCTACCATGTCTTTGCGTATCCATTTCTTCATCATCTCGTATACCCATAAGGCAAGTATACGACAGCAGCCCCCGAGTAATTTTTTATTTAACCTTGAATAAAGCTAACCAGTCTTCCGCTCGTTGGTCGTTATTCATGGTAAAATTAAAAGAACTCCAATCTGCTGCTAACTCGTTCTTTTTCTTCATAAGTGCTTTAACAAGAAGCCCGAAAAAATTATTGTTTTTCACCCTTTATATCACCTAATTAGGTAGTCGAAACTTATCTTTCTTACGGTGCGCAGACCACTCTTCCCGAGACTTTCCACTTCCCGAGATTTTCGCAGACCACTCTTGAATACGGTGCACCGGTCAGGTGCACCTAATTAGGTATAGTCCCCGACTCTTGTATCATTTGAGGATCACAAATAATGCAAGAGTCTTTCTTGAGAGACTATGCTTGGTTATTTTCCACTAAATCACATCCCTCTCGAGCAATTTTTGCTAAGAACATATTTCCCGGACCGGTCATACCGGCTATAATTTCTTATCCTCTGTATGTTTTTATTAATTTCACATAACGAGACCGCATAGGTCGGCCTGGACTTATAATTTACTTATCAAAATTTCACTAAAAAACCAAAATTCGATTGATCGGACCAGTCTATCCCTTATATTCTCACAGCGACTCGAGTCTCCGAAGCCTATAATTAGCCGGATGATTAACACCCATAGCCTAAGGCATCCTTTATCACCGAGTAATTTAAAATCTTACTCTTTCATACTGCTGAATTACAAAATTCTTCATAACTTTAACTTTTGTCCGAAAATTTTCATTTTTCAGATCGCTTTTTCTTTTTATAAAAGCAAACGGTTTATTCTTATGACCGTTAAGTCATAATTAACGCAGATAACGAGATCATTAACTTCCTTATGGCCGTTAGGTCATAATTGCATAGTCACGACATCCCTCGGGCCTCTTAAAAACGGCCCAATAACTTTCCGACCCCGGGCCCATCCCAGTGTCTATAAAAGAAAACGAAAAGTCGACCTAGGTCAACTCCGCTTCCGAAGCTCATACGCGCCGGCCATTCGCTTTCATTCCGTTACGCTTTCCTTCATCATCAACCAATTCGAAACTTTCTTCTTTCATCTCTCAAGATGGGCAAGAAGAAATCCACCGCCGTTCCCTCATCTTCTTCCTCCGTTCCTCGCGATCGGCTTCCGTTTGGAGTCCAAGACCTTGGTCCCGGCAAGGTCACGAGAATCCTCTTTGAATGAGGCGGTTAAAGATGGGTATCTTCCGCCTCAACCCATCTTAAACTGGAATGTCCCTTCCCCGACCAAGTTCCCTGGGGTATAGATGAATCTCAACAAGCTGGTCTTCAAGGCCTTTTTCCTCCGTGGTCTTGATCTCCCATGCTTGTTCCTTCTTCGGGGGCTTCTCTTTTTACGGATGGGAGTTAGTGAATCTCAACCCTAACTCCATCCTGCAAATTGCTTTTTCATCCATCCGTGTGAGGCCTTCCTTGGAGTCCTCCCACACTTCAAATTATCCGCCCGCTCCCATCATCGGACCGCCAAGCTGCAATCGGTGGTGTAGGAATCCAATGTTGGAGCGCGGACGAATATTTTTCCCTGTCATTGAATAAGAGCATAGCTCGGTGGAAAAAAGGATGGTTCTTCTGCGACAATCCTCAGCCGGCTCTTCCAGCCTTCGAGTGCCAAAGTAGCCAAGAACTTTCCCTCTGCAGAAGTTAGGGAAAAGCTCAAAGAAGACAATGAAGTTATTGCACTCCTTGCCAACATCAAATACTTGAAGACCGTTAGAGGCGTCACCGCCGAAACCGTTCTCTGGAGCTTCATAGTGCGAGGAGTTCAACCGCTCAAGAGGCAAGAGCATCCAGCTTGGCTTTTTAACGAAGACACCGCTATGCCTTTGCATGGAACCCTTCTTCCGGACAAAGAGCGGTTAGAGGTTCGCATTAAGCAAATATCTGCAGCCGAACCCGATTTATCCGGATGTACAAGAGTGGGTCCGGCCTTCAGCTCGTGCAATCCTCGCGACCACTGTAAGTATCTTGTTGACGGTCGTTACGACCAATTTCGACCGTCAATTAGTCAAATAAATGAGAAGGACTAGGCATGTCTTACACGCATTTTACTTAGAAATAACCTAGTTCCACTTGTACCTCTAGATTTTTAGTGTGCAGGTGGATAATGATGAATTCCAGGCCCCGAGGCGACAAATCAACACTTCTACAAAACTTCCATTTCGCCGCGGGAATCAACTCCAAGATAAAAGGCCAATGACCACGAAATCCAACACAAAGAAGGCCACAAGCAACTGGAACAAAGACCAACATCCGGTGGGGGAGCCAATCGCCAAAGCCCGAGCCCAGGAGGGGCCAGGACCGGTTCGGCCGAACCCACCGGGGTGGTTCGGCCGAACCGGTCTGGTGGCCCCCCGGCCCACTTTTCTCCGGCGGTTTGCCCACCGCCTCCGGAGGTCGGTTCCACGCGCATTAAATGCCACCGACCTACGAAACCGCCTCCGGGAGCCGACCTTTCAAGCCTATATAAGGAGGGGTACCCCCCCCTCCTTAACACACACACAACAACACAAGGATCATTCTCTCCTCACATTAGAAGTTTAGAGGCTTTCTAGGTAGTGCTAGGCTTAGTAGTGGGCTGCCTCATTGCTCCCAAGGTCTTGTGGAGAATTGGGTATAGCTCTTGTATCCTCTCTTTGTAAGACTTGATCTTTTATATATGGAATACTTTCGTTTATATCCTTGTCATGAGCTTGACAGAGTAGCCATGATCTTGCTTGATCGTTCATCGTTCGTTCATATGAGTTCATCGTTCGTTCTTCGTTCTTCATTAATAGGAGATGAACACATATCGAATGTTCTTCGTTCATTCATACTTGATCATCGATTACTCTTGCTCTTACTTGGTTGATTGCCGTTCGTCGCTCATTCTTGAGCGACGAACGCCTTTGCATGACTTAGTGCTAGCTTTGATCCTTTCATCCGGCTTATGCTAGTTAGACTAGTGTTCTTATGAATAGGTTTCGGGTTCATCGTCCCGCAAGGGTGCTCTAGATTTGCCACCATGTCGATCCGTAGGATTGGGGTGCCTCGAGGGATCTAGAGTTGTGGTTAGTAACGCCGGCATGGTGCTGGGGTTATCTACCCACCTTTGAATGTGCTTCGTGTCCCACGGTTTGTAGAGGTAGGTGACAAGAAGTGACAGCCTTGTCATCCAAAGTAATCCTCCACGTTCGGGCATGGCATAGGAGTCTAAAAGGCCGGAGTCGCGAGGCGGACCTCGCGTAAGACGGATCTCCCGATGATGCCTAGGCATTAGACGCTTGCTTGCGCTTGCATGATCTTGGATGTTAGGTAGAAGCTGCGCACTCATATGAATGTTGTATCATTAGGAGTAGTGGTCTGCTAGTCTAGTTTAGCTTTATCTAGGATTGCCTCTATCCCTTTTATTAGAGAACGCATTGCCTTGGTGTGTGTCACACTATCCTCAATTTATTGCTCCTAACCCCTGCATTGGAATGTGATTACTTCATCACTCTTTTGTAACACCATGAGCATAAGTACTCTTATCAACCATGTCTTCCTTTGGGAAAATATAAATACGATACCCTTGAATACTCTCGGGTGAAATGCTACAACGGGTTATCCGTCCGCTTGCGGATATTCATTACCCACCTTATAATACATATCTAGTACTTGTACTTGGATGTGGATTATTTGGTTAAATAGTGCAAGTGACTTAAACCCTTGGCTCTCCCGCGGTCACGTGTTTCTTTCCGCGTGACCTTAAGAGATGCCAACAAGCATTTCTGGCGCCGTTGCTCGGGGAAGACATTGGTTAATAAGAATACAATGAATGTTCATGATTACACTTGATGATGATTTAATCATTACCTTTGCAGAGCTAACCTTGATCTGTTTTCTCTTCAAGGTGAAAACAGGATAGTGCATGCGTGGATTCAACTTGCCGAAAAACTTCGTTGATAATCCCGAGTCTCTTGCGAGAAAGACTCGACCTCGCGTCGTTGTCTCTCCTCAAGAACCCACGCCAAGCGAGCCCGCATCTTCCGCACCATCAACCTCAACACTCATGGCTGAAAGGACCCTTCGTGACTACTCTGCGCCCTCCGTCGCCAATGTGCCCATTGGGCCCAACGTCGACGCCGGTGCCGCAGGACTTGACATCAAGTCCAGCCTCATCACTATGGTGCAAGCCATTCCCTTTTGTGGAAAGGCCTCCGAGGACGCCAACTCTCATCTCCAACAGTTCCTGGAGATATGCAACACATCGGCCACGGCCGGAGTCAACCAAGATGCTATCGGACTTCGCTGTTTCCCCTATCCCTCCTTGGGAAGGCGAAACGGTGGTTTTATGCCAATCGTGCAAGCATTGACACCTGGGACAAATGTTCCACGGCGTTCCTCGCCAAGTTTTTCCCGATGGGTAAAACCAATGCCCTTCGTGGAAGAATTGCAGGTTTCCGAGCAAGCGACAAATGAATCCATGCCCGAGGCATGGGAAAGGCTTCAAGAATACATTCGGCCTGCCCTCACCATGGGATGGAGGAATGGCTCATTCTTCAACACTTCTACAACGGGTTGACACCAACAACCCGTGGACATATGGATGCCGCTGCTCGGAGGAGCCTTCTTCTCCAAAACCGTTGCCCAAGCAAAAGAACTCATAGAGAAGATGGTCTCCAATCAAGGGTGGAGCGATGATCGACTCCAAACACGCTCAAGAGGCGTACACCCTGTCAAGGAGGTGGACATGCTCGTCCGCCAAGGTTGACCTCCTCATAAAACGCTTGGATGAACACAACGCAAATGGTGGTGTTCATGCATTGGACTCACACATGACGTGTGAGGAATGCGGGAACACCGGCCACATGGGGAAGGATTGCCCCCATACCCATGAAGAAGCATTCTACATGAACAACAACAACGGGTATCGTCCAAACGGAGGACAAGGGTACAACCAAAACCGACCATCATATCAAGGAGGTAACAATTTTTCTGGCTTTAACAATAATCAGCCTTCCTTGAAAGATTTGGTTTATGGCCAAGCTAAAATCAACGAATCTATCAACAAAAAGCTTGCTGCCAACGACAAAGTCTTAGAAAACATAACTCGCACAAATAGAAGGTTTCTCCTCTCGCTTTCAAAAATCAGCTGAGCTTTAATAAAATGATTGAAACCCAAGTTGCTCAGCTAGCTGCTCTTATTCCTGGTTCTAATTCGGGAAGATCCCGGGCAACCCGAGTCTTCTTTGGAAAATGTTAATGCGGTTACCACGAGGGGAGGAAAATCCACTCGGGATCCGCCATATCCTAACCATGCAGCAAAGAAGAACAGGAACGAACCGGAGGAGGAAAGCCCTTCTACTACCAAAGAAAAAGAAGAAGAACCGAAGCCAAGTGACGGGAAGAATGGAATTGAATTTCAAGACACAAGCTTCTTGCCATTCCCTCACGTAAAGAGGAAGCCAAAGGAGGATGAACAATTTGCTCGATTCGTCGAGACCATCCGAAGGATTCATGTCAACGTGCCATTGTTGGACATGGTGCAGGTGCCCACATATGCACGTTACCTTAAAGACATCCTCAACAACAAGAGACCATTACCCAACGAGGAAATGGTCAAGCTCACAGAAGAGTGTAGCGCAGCTATACTCAATCGGCTTCCGAAAAGAAGAAGGACCCCGGCTGCCCCACAATATCATGTTCCATTGGGGCACACCACTTCGACCAAGCCTTATGTGATCTTGGGGCAAGCGTCGCCGTGATGCCCAAAGAAGTCTTTGATCGTTTGAGCTACACAACCTTGACTCCTACACCAATGAGGTTGCAATTGGCGGACTCTTCGGTCCGCTACCCCGCGGGAATAGCCGAAGACGTGCCAGTAAAAATTCGAGGCAACTTCATACCGGTGGACTTTGTGGTGCTTGAGATGGATATTGACAAGAACACGCCCTCATTTTGGGACGTCCCTTCCTCAAGCATCGCAACGCCCAAATTGATGTTGGGAATGGAGAAATCCGATTCCACATCAATGGGAAGGAGGAAAAGTTTGAGTTTCAACCAAGAAAAGAACAATGCTCAATGATCAAGATCAAGTATGGGCCAAATCCCTCAAACATCCGTGAAGTTGAAGTGACACCAAGAAAGACGGATAGTCTCGTCGCCTTTTGGAAGCAACTTGACAAAATTGAGAATCCGTCATGGTACCAACCCAAGAAGCCCGCAACAGCAAGGCCGGGATTATGGGCCAAGAAGCCAGTCCTTCAAGACACAAAGCCACCTACATCAACAAAGACCAACCAAGTGTGGCAAGTGAAGAAGGTGCAGCCCTCTTCATCCTCCTCTCCAGGGAAAGGGCCTGCACCACAAGGATGAAAAGAAATGGAGAAGTCCTCGCCGCCGCACTTAAAATGGCGAAGCCCCGGCCGACAGGATAAATCGGTATTATCTTTCGATTTCTTTTTGATTTTGTTTTCCACCACATGCATTTAAAAACCTCCCTGCATACTCTATTTTACCACAAGAAAATTTTCATTTCATTTATTTGGATTTTCCGCCAGCATATTCGATATTTTTTTCACTCGCCATGCATATAAAATTTGAAAACCAAAATCCTTTTACGTCCAAATTTTCCTACTTTTGTTTGAAACTTTTGGACAACCCTTGTATCCTTATACAAAACCCAAAAAAAAAACAATTTTGCATGTTGGAATTCTCTCCAACACTTTTTCTCGAGATTTGATTTTTCAAATAAAGTTGAATTTGAGGCAACTTTCTTTGGATTTCTTATTGAGCAAATATTTCCGAGGAATATCCGGACGTAGCAACCATGGTCAATGATCATTTGGCCGTTGGGGGCTATGGGCCAAAAGGTGGAGCAAGAGGGACCCACAGCAGGCCGGCCGAACCCACCTCCTTGGTTCGGCCGAACCGCTATGACCGTTGCTCGGTCTGTCTTTTTTCCAACGGTCATATGCCCCTTCTAACGTTCAAAAACGGCTACTTCGTGAGCTATAAGTAGAGGTGGCCGGGCCAGAACTCTCTCCCCTCTCACACTATCATTTCCACTCCTCACTCACTTCATTCTCATTGCTCTCAAGTTTTCCATTGCCCTCACTTGCTCATTGCCTAAAAGTTCTGCAGAAATCTTTTGTTCTTGGTGTGCTTTCTAGTTTTTGGTTTGATTTGTTTTTGTTTGGTTTTCTCGAGTTGCGATTTCTTGCTCACATGAACAACCGACGGTGTCGCCAATTTGATTTTTTCCCTCACATAACCCGTTCGGAGTTGTTGTTCTTGTGTTCTTGCTCTCTTTGTGTGCAGCCATGACCGGTGCCAAGAAGCTGTTCGGGTCGATCAAGAGGTCCTTGAGCTCACGCTCAAGTTCAAGCTCTTCACGTCGAAGCACCCGCGCACGCCCCGTAGTCGAGTCACCGCCAAGTTCACCACCACAAGTCGAGGAAGAAGGGCAAGAGGGCAACATCGAGCATCGTCTCCTCACCGACACCGACCTCGACTTAGTGGGCGAGTACGAGACGCACACCTACACGCTTCTCCAACACCGCCTCTTTGCTCCTACGCGAGCATTTGACACGGAGCTGCTGCACAAAATAGGTATGGATGCTGAATTTGCTCAAGTATTTAAAGCCTTAGGGTGGACAGATTTTGCTAGTGTAGATGAGCCGGGTTCCCGCTTGCTTACACTTCAGTTTTTATGCACCCTACGAACGGTAGATGAAGGAATTTCTTTTCGGTTTTTCCGTGAATCCTACCGTTTGACTTGGAAAGAACTTAGCACTCTTCTTGGCTTTAATACTCGCTGCAATACCGACTTGGATGGTGCCCTTCCTCGCTTTTCAAAGCATGCTTTTTGGGAGAGGATTACGGGTCTTCCTAGTTGCGTGCGACCTAGAGCTAATCACATCCATCATCCTACCTTGCGTTTTATGCACATGTGGATTGCTATCACTCTTTTTCCAAGGAGTGATATTCGAATTGTGCGCGAGGATGAGCTAAAAATTCTTTTTGCTGCGGTTGATAAGATTAAGATTGCTCCCGTGAAAGCCATGATTCGCCAATGGATAGAAAATCTTGGGACGATAGGACCAATTGAATGTACCTCTTTAGTGACACGAATTGCCATGCGGGTGGGAGCTTTACATGATGCTAATGTTGAATACCTTGCTACACCTCGCTCTCTTATAAATAAAGATTATCTTATTCATGGTCACTCTCTTAAGAATGGTCCGAACGATTCCCTCATATATTATTTTGTGGGATATACAAACGAGTTTCGGTTACCTAACCCGGACCTTCGTTTGTATACTCTCAAAAATCTAACCATTGAGCTCCAAGAAGCGGAGCGGTCTCGCAGAGTGTATCTTCTCGCAGGGGGCGCACAGATCGGAACAGCCATCTACCTCCGAGATGCCCACACCGCAGCCCACGGCTCATGGCGGGCCGGGTACAGCCACCCCGGGCTTTCTCCCGGTGGGTACCCAGCCCCGCCACCTCACATGGCCGGGGATCGGCGTGGCAAACTCCGGGATATGGCCCGGGGCTGTTTTCTCCACAACAACAATGGGAGGAACACTCCACCGACTCCGGATCAGCCCAAGGCTACAACTTTGAGCAGGAGATGAACAACCTCTCCTCACAAATGGGAAGACTCCAAACCACGGCGGAAGACACCGAGTATGCGCTCAACCAACACATCTTGCAAACTCATCAATGGCAAGAGCGCACCGACACCCAGCTCACCGCCCTCACCAACATGACGGAGCAACAACGAGCCGATCTTTTGGCTTACTTCCGTCACATGGGGTTCATTCCACCAAACCCATGAGCAAGAACAAGCTTGGGGGGCAGCACCCTCGCTAAGGTATCATGTATCGCAACTTGTATCCTTTATTGTCTCCTGTTTTTGCTTGTTCTTGCCTCTCATATGAAAAACAAAATAAAAATGATAAAACTAAAAAGAACAAAAAGAAGTAGCTTAGTTTCCTTTTATGCGCTGCAAGTATGTTGCTAGTCTTTCTATGTTGAGATGATGAATAGTTGCTCTGTTTTATTTCTCTCATGTGCCTAGTTTATAATTTAGAACTCTCCTAGTTTTGAGTTTGTTGGCTAGCAAAACTTGCTTAGAACCTGAAACTTGTGGGCTGCACATGCTTGAGCTGCACCTAAGTTGTTGTGAGATGATGATATGGTAAAAAGAGCTGCTATGATCTTGTCCTAAGTTGAACTTGAAATCTCCGGAATTTTGTTCCCAAAAATTGCAAAATCTATAAGTTCCCAAGTGATGATAAATTCCTACCAAAGCCATATGCAAATTTCCTTTGAAAACCTTACTCATTTGCTACTTGTTACTTCATTGAGCTTTATCAAAATTGTGTGACCCTAGTGAGATGCTTTTCATACTCTCATGATCAAGATCACGTACACATTCCACCTCATATGCTACACTTCTACACCGGAAGTTAGCAACATGTCATGCCATCCACCAAAATAAAGACACTCCTCACATTTTATCACCTCTCTTAAAATATCAAAAGAAGGCATGGCTATGCAAAAGAAAAAGAAAATAAGGCTCACAAAAGATGAGCATGAGAAAAAGAAAAAAAAAAAAGAGCTGCTCTCATTTCGAGCATGGAAAAAGAAAGAAGAAAAGATAGCCATGCCCAAAATCCAAAATAAAAAGAGGTGAAACAAAAAGAGGAGTAGTCACATACACCACCACCATCATTTTCACACTTGCACATCTTGATCTACGATTGTATGACTTGCTATCTCCATGGATCCACTCTTTTGGTTTTGCAAAATATGAATGCAAGTATGCCTCATTTCATATCCTACCTTGAGCTCCACAAAAGCCTATTAGATGTAGGATGAGGCAATACACATGCCTTGGTGAGGAATACAAACACCACTAGAGCGATTCGAGAGTATCACTTGTGGAACGTGGTTTTACTTGAAAAAAAAATCCTTTGAAAACTTCCGGAGAATAAAAAGCAAGACAAGGGAAGAGAAAATAAATGCTCTATACACCGTTCTCTCTCTCAACCGCCCAAGGTAAAGTGAAAAGCACAAAGCCCCATGAGGACTAAGGGGAAGGGTGAGTTACCATTGCCAACTTATTCAACTCAAGGATGAGTATCTTTGTTATACACTTGGTACCTTTAAGAAGTAGGCATTATAGCAACTCCCGATCAACAACCTAAAGTTCCACTACTTGCTCGGGACGAGCAAGGGGTAAGCTTGGGGGACTTGTTGACTGGTCGTTACGACCAATTTCGACCGTCAATTAGTCAAATAAATGAGAAGGACTAGGCATGTCTTACACGCATTTTACTTAGAAATAACCTAGTTCCACTTGTACCTCTAGATTTTTAGTGTGCAGGTGGATAATGATGAATTCCAGTGCCCCGAGGCGACAAATCAACACTTTTACAAAACTTCCATTTCGCCGCGGAATCAACTCCAAGATAAAAGGCCAATGACCACGAAATCCAACACAAAGAAGGCCACAAGCAACTGGAACAAAGACCAACATCCAAGTGGGGAGCCAACTCGCCAAAGCCCAGCCTCAGAGGGGCCAGGACCAGCTCGGCCGAACCCACCAGGGTGGTTCGGCCGAACCAGCCCGGTGGCCCCCCGGCCCACTTTTCTCTCGGCGGTTTGCCCACCGCCTCCGGAGGTCGGTTCCACGCGCATTAAATGCCACCGACCTACGAAACCGCCTCCAGGAGCCGACCTTTCAAGCCTATATAAGGAGGGGTACCCCCCTCCTTAACACACACACAACAACACAAGGATCATTCTCTCCTCACATTAGAAGTTTAGAGGCTTTCTAGGTAGTGCTAGGCTTAGTAGTGGGCTGCCTCATTGCTCCCAAGGTCTTGTGGAGAATTGGGTATAGCTCTTGTATCCTCTCTTTGTAAGACTTGATCTTTTATATATGGAATACTTTCGTTTATATCCTTGTCATGAGCTTGACAGAGTAGCCATGATCTTGCTTGATCGTTCATCGTTCGTTCATATGAGTTCATCGTTCGTTCTTCGTTCTTCATTAATAGGAGATGAACACATATCGAATGTTCTTCGTTCATTCATACTTGATCATCGATTACTCTTGCTCTTACTTGGTTGATTGCCGTTCGTCGCTCATTCTTGAGCGACGAACGCCTTTGCATGACTTAGTGCTAGCTTTGATCCTTTCATCCGGCTTATGCTAGTTAGACTAGTGTTCTTATGAATAGGTTTCGGGTTCATCGTCCCGCAAGGGTGCTCTAGATTTGCCACCATGTCGATCCGTAGGATTGGGGTGCCTCGAGGGATCTAGAGTTGTGGTTAGTGACGCCGGCATGGTGTCGGGGTTATCTACCCACCTTTGAATGTGCTTCGTGTCCCACGGTTTGTAGAGGTAGGTGACAAGAAGTGACAGCCTTGTCATCCAAAGTAATCCTCCACGTTCGGGCATGGCATAGGAGTCTAAAAGGCCGGAGTCGCGAGGCAGACCTCGCGTAAGACGGATCTCCCGATGATGCCTAGGCATTAGACGCTTGCTTGCGCTTGCATGATCTTGGATGTTAGGTAGAAGCTGCGCACTCATATGAATGTTGTATCATTAGGAGTAGTGGTCTGCTAGTCTAGTTTAGCTTTATCTAGGATTGCCTCTATCCCTTTTATTAGAGAACGCATTGCCTTGGTGTGTGTCACACTATCCTCAATTTATTGCTCCTAACCCCTGCATTGGAATGTGATTACTTCATCACTCTTTTGTAACACCATGAGCATAAGTACTCTTATCAACCATGTCTTCCTTTGGGAAAATATAAATACGATACCCTTGAATACTCTCGGGTGAAATGCTACAACGGGTTATCCGTCCGCTTGCGGATATTCATTACCCACCTTATAATACATATCTAGTACTTGTACTTGGATGTGGATTATTTGGTTAAATAGTGCAAGTGACTTAAACCCTTGGCTCTCCCGCGGTCACGTGTTTCTTTCCGCGTGACCTTAAGAGATGCCAACATATCTCTTTTTGTTCCTTCGGATCTTTATTACTTATTATCTTTATTTACTTACAAAGACACAATCTTTGTAATTGCAGAAAATGGACAACTACAGGAGTCATCCTCCACTTCCTCTTAACGACACTTGGGGGAGGATTATACCAATAATACCGTTCCTTTTGCTGTCCAAGCCGGCCTAGATAAAAGGCCTTCGGACCGGTCATTTCCTTACCTCCTAGCCTCACTCCAAAAATCACCAAATCCGGGACCGTGGTTCAAGCTCCTAATACCGAAAACGTACCGCCTCCTTGACCATTGGTAAATCTACTTCTTCTTCCACCACTCCCGTTGACACTCGCTCGGAGGCACAAAACCGGAAGATCAACGACGTGAAGAAGAAGCTATGGAAAAGGATCGCCGAGCAGCCCGAGCTATTCTTGAAGCTTCTTTGGGAAAAACCCTCCCTCGGCCGATCCCTTGTCCAATGTACCCAAGAGGTCCCGGTATGGCCACCGGACCCGTTACGCGATGTTTCGATCGCAGCTCCTACTCCACAAGTCAATCCAAGTGGAAAAAAGAGCTGCAGATAAAAATGGTGGAGATACCCGAGTGCCCGTCCAAGAAGGTTAAGATCGCCACCTGGCTTCAAGAAGGCTTCCGCGTAAGTCTAAATCTCCTTTAAATTATTTCACCTGTCGAAGTTCCAAAAATCGACCAATGTTCCTTATCCCGGTCTTATTAAAAGTGCTTTCTTTTTTGCAGGGTACCTGCTAATTTCCGAGCTAGCATAGCTAGCTTTCTAAGAAATAAAGCTCACTACAGCCCCCGCCGACGGTGTTTTTGCCTCTACTCCGGATGCATCACGGATCGACCCTATCCCCGGCGCTCGTCCACCACCGGTTAGTAGTATCTGCTACCGCCGCTTCACCTCGGACCGGTGACATTCCCGCTTCGCTCCCACTGCTTCAATCTCAATTGATCCTCAAAGTGCGGCCTCCGCAAAGGAACTCCCTGCCGCCTCATACTTAGAAGCCGAAAAGCAAGCTCCCAACGTTGAGAGCTCCTCTTCCGGCAACCCTCCTCCCCGGGCCACCTTATTTCAAATTCCTCCGAGCTCTCATTAGGACCGATCCGGATGGAAGAAATTCCTCGCCGGGCTAGAACAACTCGCAAATCTCTCGGAGGACCCAAACTAACCAGGATGGTAGTCGGAGAGGTAGAAGTGGATAGCTCCACCGCAACGAGCTCAATGGGACGCCCTCCAAGAAGAAGAGGCCCTAAAGAGCTTCTCGGAATCTGGCCAGGTATATCCCTATCTTTTAATAATTCCTCCAAGCAATTCCCTTTTGATTATCATGTTTCTCACTTTCTTTTCTCCTTTTAGGTTCTTCCGAAAAGTTCGAGGCAAGACTGCTATTATCACTCGCTGCAGGGAAGAACTCTACACCAATCAAGAACGATTGGGTGAGTTAGAAACTCGGACCGCCGATCCGAAGGCTAAAGAGGATGATCTTCAAAAAAGAGAGGCCAACTTGCAGAACACCCATCAAATGATGGAGGAGCGCCGGCAAGAAATCATAAGGCTTCGTCAAATTAATCGAGTAATATTCCCAAATTTTCTCCTCATATTTCATATATATTTTTTGGCCAACTCCCTTCCCGACCAGTCTTACTTTTGACTTCAGCACTTGAGAACCTTGTCGCTGCTCATAAAAAGGCTGAAGAAACTCTTGCTGAAAAAGCAGCGGCTCAAGAACAAGCTCTAGAAGAAGGTTCTCGTATTGAAGAACAACAGGCGGCCCGAATTGGAGAACTCGAAGGTGAACTTACTCGCTAAAGATAGCATTTTGGCTCAAACCCTTCGCTCCAACAAGATCCTAGAAGCCGAGAATGCCGACTTGAAGGCTGAACTTGCTGAAGCCTTAGAAGCAGCAAAATCAGCTCAAGTGGACAAGGAGATAGCCCCGAAGACCGCACGAGAATCTGCCCAACTCGCTCTCCGGGCAAAAGATCGCGAGATTCAACATTTGCGAGAAAGTCGAAGCCAAACCGAGAGCATCAAATACTAAAATCAAGGGCAGGTTCAAAGCCGCCGAGATCCGCATAGGCGTAAGTACCAGTCTTTCTTGTTCACCCTTACGTCATCTTTTGAAAATACCGGTCTTTTCTCTTGAATATTGGCTTGTTTTTTTAGAACTTACTGCAGGCACTATTCATACCTTGGAATATCTTAACGGCGGTCGGTCTCTTGATCCCAATGACATCCGGGCCGTTCCGAGAAGGATCAAAGAGCATTCAAGGTTGGTCGCCGCTTCAGGAGGGGGACACATCGCCGCCATAATCCAATCTTGGACTCCGGTCGAAGATTGTGATTTCAATTTTATCCGTAATGGTGCCCATCCCGACACCACTGAAGACCGGTTCAATGAGCTGAGGAACTCGCTCATTGGTACTGTTTCTCGAGTTGGTGGAAGACGTTCCAGCTTGATCCATCGGGTATCCCTTTAAACATAGCTCCAGCAGCTTTTGCCCCTGGATCAAGAAGCTCGGGATGCTGCAACTGCCGCCGGACAATCGATAGAAGATGCCTTCGAAGACCTTGACGAGAGATTTGATTGTAACTTCTTCTGATTCGAAGAAACTCTAGATGATAGACTCGAAGGAAATCCTCGGATCGGCGATACCGGTACCTCCAGCGGTCCTGCTGAGTAGATTTTGTAATAGGGCCATTTTGAATCCGAACATCTTTGTCGATTATACTATTTGCTTTATGAATATTAGTCACTTTTTCTTGTTTTATGAATACTGGTTTCACCATTATGCTTACTAACTTATTTACTCAAGATATGATATAACATGAGCAAAAAAGCTAGTTTGTAAGATTTCCCAAACTGTTCTTAATACAACAGTTTACCAACGAGCATTCATAAAAAAGAAAACTTATACTCTATCCTTTCCTGAATATACCAGTCTTAAACACAAGCTTATCACTTCAGCGAACTGCTCTTATCACAACAATCCATTAACTAAATGATTGGTCTTATTATTCAAGAATAGCGGCATATCACAGATCGCTCTTAATCATAGCAGAATAACAAAAATATCACGAGACTACTCTTTATCATAGTAGCCCCCTGGCTCAATAGTTTAATTCAAAATTAAAGTATGGAGACACAAAAAACAAACATATTATTATTAGACAAAATTGCTTTATTCTAATAAGAAAAACTTTACAATAAATACTCTTTTAAGTATAAAAACGATCGAAGTTGATCAATATTCCAAGAGTTTGGAATTTCTTCCTCTTCCAAGGTCATAAGCCTATAAGCCCCTGGTCCGGATACTCGACTTCACCAAAAAGGTCCTTCCCAGGACCGGTGACAACTTATGCCTGTTCTTGTTGGATTGAATCTTCCGCAAAACCAAATCTCCGATTTGAAATTCCCGCGTGCGTAACATTACGATCATGATATCGACGCAATCCTTGTTGATATTTGGCGGCTTGAATCGGAGCTTGATCTCTCAATTCTTCCGCTGTAATCAATTCAACTCGACGTCGATCATCATATTTTTCTTCATCATAATACTGAACCCGGCTGACACCATATTTACTTCGATGAGGTAACGTGGCTTCCGATCCATATACTAAAGAAAAAGGAGACGGCCCGTAGCTCGCTAACATTAGTGCGCAAACCCCAAAGCACCCAGGGCAATTCCTTAACCCATTTTCCCGCATAAGGCTTCAATCGATCAAAAATTCTCGGTTTAAGACCGGTCAAAATCATTCCATTAGCTCGTTCCACTTATCCATTGCTCTCGCGGATGCGCCACCGACGCATATTGCACCTTGATCCCTAAACTCTCAGCATAATCTTTGAAGAACTCTGAAGTAAATTGAGGCCCATTATCAGTAATAATACTGTATGGAACCCCAAAACATACAAAAATGTTCTCGCAAAAACTTGATTGCGCGTGCCGTAGTTGTACTAGTAACTCGCTTCAGCCTCGATCCACTTGGAAAACTTATCTACTGCCACAAAAATATGCGTGAATCCTCCCGGTGCCCGTTTAAAAGGTTCTACTATATCCAGCCCCCAAGTAGAGAAAGGCCAAGTCATTGGGATCAATTGCAACTCCCGAGCCGGAGTATGAGGTTGTCTTGCAAAAAGCGGCACCCTTGACAACTTTTAACCACTCTATGCGCGTCATCCGTTGTCTGTTGGCCAATAAAATCCCTGTCGGAATATCTTCCCAACCAATATCTTCGAAGAAGCATGGTTTCCACAAATTCCTTTGTGTATGTCTTCAAGTAATTGAATGCCATCGTAAACCGACACACATTTCATCGGAATATTAGCCCCACGCTTATACAATTCTCCTTCGAGAATTACATAATCATGGGCTCGAACTTCTAATCTTTGCTTCTCCACCTTATCTTCCGGTGTTTTGCCAGATTGTAAATAGTCAAGATACGGAGTACGCCAATCGGAATCAATAATCATAACATCCAACGGCTGAATACCACCAGTATTGAATCCGCCTTCAAGCTTTCCCTGGCAAACCCGTACTATCGATCGGTTCTTCAAGACCGCTTTTCCTCCCGACTTTCCGAGACCGCCTTATCTTCAATTTCTGTAATAATAACCTTAGGCTCCACCTTTATAGACGGTTTATCCAACACCCGAAGAAAAACGCCGTGGGGAACAGCCTTGTCGCGAAGATCCCAGTCTAGCCAACTCATCCGCAGCAGAATTATTTCCGCGCAGTATATGAGAAAAGCGCAAACCATCAAACTTATCTTCAAGTTTCCGAACCTCTTGTCGATAGGCAATCATATGTTCATCATGAGCATCCCATACCTTATTCACTTGGCCGATCACTAACATCGAATCACCATATATATCCAATCGTCGAACACCCAACGAAACAACTACTTCGAGCCCATGAAGCAAAGCTTCATACTCGTTGTATTATTTGAAGCTCGGAAATGCATTTGCAACACATATCCGAGCGGTTCCTTTTACGGAGTGAAAAGGACCACACCAGCCCCGCGCACCGAAAGCTGCAGGGACCCATCAAAGAACATCTCCCAATACTCCAATGCTTGAATCTCCCACGGCACTTGTGTTTCCAACCACTCGTTATGAAATCAGCTAATGCTTGTCCCTTAATAGCTGTCCGTGAAGAGAACGTAATCTCATATTGGCCAAGTTCTATAGCCCACTTAGCAACTTGACCAATTGCTTCTCGATTGCGAATAATATCTCCAATAGCAAACCCAGCCTTAACTTCAATAGGATGCGCTTGGAAGTAATGTTTCAACTTTTGAGAAGTTATCACTACAGCGTAAATTAACTTCTCGCAATTGGAGATACCTTATCTTAGACTCAGTAAGAACTTCACTTACAAAATAGACCGGGTGTTGCACCAATTGCAGATGTTCTTCTTCCTTCCGATCAACCGCCGAACCGTGCTCACTACGTGGGTTGTTGCGGAGATATATAATCGAATAACCTCATCGTGCTCGGTGGGACCAAAACCGGAGGATTACCGAGATACTCTTTAAGCTGATCAAGCGCTGCTTGTGCTTCACCGGTCCACTCAAACTTGTCTTGCTTTTTAAGTAATTTGAAGAACGGAAGTCCCCGAACTCCCAATCGTGAGATAAAACGACTAAGAGCTGCCATACTCGCCCGTCAACTTTTGAACATCCTTCAAACAACTCGGGGTTGCATGTTCACAATTGTCCGAATTTTTTCCGGATTGGCTTCAATACCTCTCCATGATACCAAATAACCTAGTAACTTCCCGAACGAACTCCGAATACACATTTTCCCGGATTTAACTTCATGGAAAAGTTCCGCAGATTACTAAAGGTCTCCGCCAGGTCGAGAGGAGATCTTCGGCTTTCTCGAGACTTGACCACTATATCATCAACATAAGCTTCTGCGTTTCTTCCCAATTGCGAATCCAAGCAACGTTGCATACCACGCCGATACGTAGCTCCAAGCATTTTTCAATCCAAACGGCATAGTCGTGTAGCAGTATGCTCCGAAGGGGGTGATAAACGCGGTTTTATCCGATCCTCAACTCTTAACGGTATTTGATGATACCCTGAATAAGCATCAAGGAAACTAAGACGTTCGCAGCTCAGCGATCGAATCAACAACTTGGTCGATTCGAGGCAGCGCGAAAGAGTCTTTGGGACAAGCTTTGTTGAGATCAGTATAATCAACGCACATCCTTAATTCTTTAGTATTCTTTTTTGGTACAAGCACTCGGATTGGCAAGCCAATCCGGATGATACACCTCCCTAATGAACTTAGCTGCGAATAACCTAGTTATCTCTTTCTTGATAGCTTCCTTGCGGTCTTGGGCAAACCTCCGGAGCTTCGTTTCACCGGCTTCGCATCGGGACGCACCAACAAGTGCGTGCTCAATCTTCTCCCTAGGAACACCCGGCATGTCGAAGGCTGCCATGCGAAGATATCCCTATTTTCCTAGAGGAAAAGAGTGAGCGCGCTTTCCTATTTATCCCCCAAGTCAGCCCCTATATGGGTGACCTTAGAGGGGTCCGACTCATCAAGTCGAACAGTCTTAGAAACCACCGTATCAGCCTTCAATTTCTCCTTAGCAATCTTTTTGACCGGTACTTCATCCTCTATCCTTGTATGAACTTCCAAAGCTTCAGCCGCTTCTCCGATTTCTTGGCGTTCACCTCCGAATTGATCCGGGATGCCAACTCGTGCTATGCACCTCACAAGCATAAGCGGTCTTGATATCACCCCGGAATGACAGGACCCCGTTTGGCCCAGGCATCTTCAACATCAAGTACCGATAATTCGGGATGGCCATAAATTTCGCCGAGCCGGTCTTCCAAGAATAGCATGGTACGCTGAATCTATGTCAACCACCCGGAAGATGATATTCTCCCTTCTATAATTTTCCTTCGTCCCAAAAGTCACCGGTAGAGATATCCGCCCCAAAGGGTAATTATTCCGCCCGTGTATTATACCATGGAACGGAGAAACACTCGCGCTATAAATCAGCGACTCGTCGTGCCAAGCTCGAGCAGAGTCTTAGCGAACAAGATATCCAAACAGACTTCCCCCATCAATGAAAGTTCTCTTCAACCGCACCTTCCGAACAATAGGGGCGAGGATGAGTGGATATTTTCCAGCTTTCGGCAATACCTCCGGTGGTCCGCCTCGCTAAATGTGATGGGGACCTCGGACCACCGAAGATATTCGAGAGTCGCAGGAGCAACAGCATTAACCTCTCTTAACGACAGCTTTTGCTTCCGCTTTGACTCGTATGCGTCCGGGCCTCCATAAATCATGTTCACCTCTCGGGCTGGTTCCTCAAAGCCTTCGCCATCCTCATTCTCTTCACGGTCCTTATCCTTGCCATTGTCATCCTTCCGATTCTCGTAAGCGGATCGAGGTGCAACCTTTAAGGCAAATTGAGCAAATGGCCTTAGCAGAAAGCACTCTTTAGCTTTATGATTCCCATTGTGGATCATACAAGGGCCATCCGTGAAGTGTTTCAAACGACAATCGTTCTCCGGGACCTCTCTTAGGGGGTGCTGGCCGGTCTCCTCCATGAGACCGGTCAACAGCGAGCAACAAGGTGATCGGCCCCTGCGCTTCTTGTCATTCCCGGATCCGGATCGGTTGCCTTGGTCGTGCTTCGGTTCCTTCCCTTTGTTCCCGCACGGATTGACTACATTTGATTCTCCGGCAGCGTAATCATCCGCTATCTTGAAGCACTCTAACGCCGTCATGGTGAGGTTTCGATTACGTCTCCCAATCTTATGAACCAACGCTTCACTCCGGACGCCAGCTTGAAATGCAGCAATCACTTGCTGATCAGGAACATTGGGGATTAAGGCCTTCTTATTACGTGAATCGCTCGATGAAATCAGTGAGGGTCTCGTCGGGCTTCGCTTGCACCTATTGAGGTCGAAGTAGTTTCCGGCTTCTCACAAGTCGCCCGGAAGTTTTCTACGAACTTTTTGGTGAGGTCTCCCCATGAAGAAATAGACTTCTCGGGTAGGGATTGCAACCATAAGCGTCCAGCCTGCTCCATGCACATCGGTAGATAATTGGCTAGCACGAACGTGTCTCCTCCTCGCCGATCGGATAGCCGTGGTATACATACGGAGCCATTCGGCCGGAGGCGCTTTGCCATCATACTTGTCAATGGCCCCGGGCTTAACCCCCGGGGTATTTGCAGATGCGTAAATCTCGCGTAAAGCGGGAATTACAGAATATTCATCATCTTTCGGACCAGTCCGGATCGGTGACGGAGATCGACGGCTAGGACGATGCCGGTAATTGCGATCCCCGTCATCGTCGGAATAGTCGTAGTAGCGGTCGTCCCGATATCTTTCTCCCGAACCACCTTGTCCATCATTATTCGCCGGCTCCGCGTCCCGTGAAGGAGGCGGAGGCGGAGGTGGTGGCGCCGCTTGATGATCATTATTCACCGGTTCCGCATGTCGCGATAGAGGCGGAGGTGCAGCTCGACGATCATTGTCCGTACGCCGAGGTTCAGCATCTCTCGTCCCGGTTGTCTCGCCCTCCCCGGTCTCTATTGTCACGGCGTCGTCCATCTCGATGAGCATGCTTACTACCATGCCCTCGATGATCATTGCGCGGATAATTTGCGTTGGTGGGTGGCGCCGAAGCTGCCGGCCCGTTGCGCCGAGGTGGGGCAAGTTCCCGAGGACAATCATCCACATGACCGGTCCGTCGCCTCTCGTCTTCCTCATGTCTCGTTCGCTCCTCCACTCTTTCGCATGACGATCAATCAGCACGTTCCGAACATCCCGGTTATCATTGAGCGGTACCCTCAAATCTTGGTTGGGAGCTTGTGCATGTGCATCTGCGATCGGGGTACGCCGGGTGCTAGCCTTCCTCCGGAAGAAGCTCCATCGCACCGGGCCCTTGTTGGTCGTTCCGAATGGGAGTGCGAGCGACCGGAGGATTCCGCTCGATCATGGATGAGCTGGTTTGTTTGCAGAGCTGCCGCATCGACTAAATTCAGCGCACGACGCAATCCCGGCGTAGCGTTGAGGACTTCTTCCGGTATAGTTTCAAGAATCTGTTTCACTCCCACAATATTGTGGACCGGCAACGTGAAGACCCGAGCGCCATTCATCTCTACTTCCATGGAACTTAAATCCAAAGCTCTGCTGGAAGATCGATGGCGTCTTCCGCCGCGAGATCCTCGTCGATTGTTGTATCCTGGAGATTCATCTACGTCTCCGGATCGGTCCGTAGCGGGCCCGTAGCCGGGGAGCGGTCGCAGGGGCGCTTCCTCCAGCTAAGGCCGTAACATTTGTGCGCGGATTCGCGGCCGAAGGTGGCGGAGGTTGTTCATCTCCGTCTTCCCGTTCGCTTCACGACGATCGCGTTCGGTTTCAGCTCTCGCCATCCTTGTCGCTTCTTCGACAGCTTCCTCGGGAGTGAGTTGGCGTATCACGAGTCCCGTCATGAACACTTGGAAGAAGACCGGAGCGTCTTCCTCGGAATCGGTATCCGGTTCGGGAGAACAGCTTTGCACCGCCGCCCGGGCACCGTTCCGAGGCGTAGGCGTAGGGAGCTCGATGTCTCGCGCTAAAGCTGCGTCGGACCCGCTAAGCTCCGAATCGGAGGTATCAACGGTGGCAGGTGATCGCGCTTTAGAAGCAGCGGCCCGGCAACGAGTCGGATTCATCGGCGATAATTTCCCGTCCGAGTCGGCTTCAAAGTCGAGGGACCCGAAACGAATCTTGAAGCCGGGCTCGAAGTCGACGAAAACGAAGTAGCCATCGAACTCGCTAGGAACTCGCCGGGACCCCTACCCGGCGCGCCAAATGTCGAGTCTTAAACTCGGCACTAATACTACTTGGTCCCTTACGAGCGTGGAATTCGATGGTGCAACACACGGAACACACAGGAACACACGATTTTAGACAGGTTCAGGCCCCTCGAATCGAGAGTAATACCCTATGTCCCGTATGTTATGTATTGCTTTAGCGATTTGCTAATTGCCAAGTCTCGGATCCTTTTCGGGGGTCCCTGCTCCGCCTTATATGTCCGGGGAGCTAGGGTTACAATCGAGTCCTATCCGATTACATGAATTACATATATGGGATTCTATCTCTAACTTTCTTTATTGATCCGCAGTCCTAATCAGACTAAAAATTGTTCTATAACTTGCTTCTCACGTATATACCGGTCTTAGCATCCGTCTTGTTTCCATACCGGTCTACAGTGTTCTTCTATTATCCCAGATCGGTCGCAGACCAATCTGTTGCCTATCGCCCTTATTTGTATCTTCTCCGATTTGCTACCATGTCTTTGCGTATCCATTTCTTCATCATCTCGTATACCCATAAGGCAAGTATACGACAAGTGTAGCAAGCACGATCAAAAAGGAGAAAAGAAATGTGAAATGCAGCAAAAGAAGAATTTTGAAAAGCCCCTTCTCAAAGCTTGTGTCTCTCTTTTATTCTTTGCTTTGAGTCATAGGGATGCCGTACTATAAAGAGGGATGCAAATCACAACTTTGGCAAGGAATGGAGATGCTCACAAACTCAAGAAAATCATCCCAAACCCATTCTTTCTCGGACCCATCGAAGCTCGGTGTGGTACCGGAAGTTCCGGTAGGCTTACGAGAGCTCGAGCTCTCGGAAAAGCCATACCGGAAGTTCCGGTCCTCGGTACCGGAAGTTCCGGTAGGCTAACAGAGAGTTTAGCTCTCGGAAAAGCCATACCGGAAGTTCTCGGTAGGCTAACAGAGAGCTTTGAGCTCTATGGAATGCCATACCGGAAGTTCCGATATGACACCGAAGCTCCGGTGCGGTCCCGTTTTCAAACACTAAACCTAAGTACCGGAAGTTCCGGTACCCCACCGGTTCCGGTGCGGGCCAAAAATCCAGATCTAACCCTAATTCGAACCATACCCGAAGTTCCGATGTCCTATCGGAAGTTCCGGTGCGGGTTTTCAGACAGAGCCAACGGCTCTTTTTGGAGTTGTGGTATATAAGCCACGCTCCACCCCACACTCACACGCTCTTGCACATTCCGAACCAAAACACACTTGAGCTTCACTCCACTTACTCCAAATCCTCTCCAAAAGCAAAAATTCCATCCCGGAGCTAGGATTCGAGTGAGAGACATAGAGCAAGTGTTTGAGAGACTTTATTCCATTCTTTAGCATCTTCACTCCCGTCAAGCTTGTGATTTGGATTTGTTACTCTTGGAGCTTTGAGCTCCTAGACGGCTAGGCGTGCTCGTGAGCTCCCAACTTGTGTGGTGACGCCGAGAAGTTTGTATTGTCCGTCCCGAAAGGGACCTTGATAGTGGAAAACTCAAGCTCAACCTTGGTGGTGACTTGAGGGAGAAATAGGGTTGAGAGAAACCCGGTCCTTGGTGGACTTTCTCAACGGAGACATAGAGTCCTTGGTGGGCTTGAACTTCGGTGAAAAATTCCGTGTCTCTTGTGCTCCCTCTTTTACTTAAGCGCGTTGTTGTTAACTTTGCTAGGTTGCTTGTTAGTTTTCCGTTGTGATGTTAAATTCTTAGAATTGCATAGGATTGTGTCTTTCCTTCATGCAATCACTAGAATTGTGTAGGGTTTAATTCCGCATTTATCACCCCTGCACCGAAGTTCCGTACCCTACCGGAAGTTCCGGTATTTGACGTTTTTGTCTTAGTGTTATTTCGCAGAAATTTTAGGTTCGCCTATTCACCCCCCCTCTAGGCGACTTTCAATTGGTATCGGAGCGGGTATCTTCGTTGAAGCCTCACCGCTTGAAGATTAAAGATGGCAAATGAGAAAGATGCAACGGCTAGTGGTAGTGGTAGTGGTGAAGTACCACCAAAACCTATCGGTGAAGTAGGCAATGAGAACTCACCGGATGATGCTAGAAATGAGAGTGGAAAAGGAATTGCTAAGGATGGAGATGTGTTTAGTGCTTTGCCAATAAACTACAACAAGATGCCATACACCTATAGTGATGGAAGGGATGAGCACATTGGACCCGGCTCCGGAAGACTACCCTATTTCGATGGTCAATACTTCGATCATTGGAAAACAAAGATGCTCCTACACTTGGATTCCATGCATCAAAATGTAAGGAATGTGAATCAAAATGGATTCATATGGGAATGTAGAAGCAAGCCAACTGCACAAGACTTGTTCAATGTAAGGTGTAATGTGATGGCGGCAAGTGCTCTTGTGTCCGCACTTAGTCCCGCCGAGTATGAGAATATAGCCGGATTGGAGGATGCTCATCAAATTTGGTTGAAGCTTGAGTTGGTTCATGAGGGCATTGATAGTGTAAAGGAGTCTAAGCTAGAAGGGCTTAGAGAAGATTTTAACTACTTTGTCATGAGGTCGGAAGAAGGGCCAAAGGAAACACATGAAAGGATGATGAGGATAGTAAACAAGAGAAGAGCTCTTAGAGAAAAAGTGCCGGACTTGGAAGTGAATATAAGGTTGCTACAAGCTTTGCAATCATGGGATGCTAACATAGTGTCCAACATAAGAGACAAGGATGGCTTTAGATACTTCACCACCGATGAAGTAATTGGAAAGGTGCTCTCCCAAAAACAGCAAATTGACCAAGGCAATAGAATCAATGCTTTGCTTAAGGATAAGGAAAGATCTAGTGGGAGCAAAAATGATTTGGCTCTAAATGCCAAACAAGAAAAGAAAAAGAAAGTGGTTGAGGAGAGTGATGATGATAGTGATGATGAGATGGCTCTCTTTGTGAAAAGATTCAACAAGCTCATGTCAAAAAGAAGCTTCAAGAAGAATGATCGAGACAAGAGCAAATCAAGAAAAGTCAAAAACAAGTTGGAGCACCACATCCATCCAAGAACATTGTGACAACGACAAGACCATTGAAGATGCTACAAATGGACTTATTCGGTCCCATTGCCTACATTAGCATTGGCGGTAACAAATATGGACTTGTTATTGTTGATGATTATTCTCGCTTCACGTGGGTATTCTTTTTGTGTGATAAAGGTGAAGTGAAGGATGTACTTAAGACTTTCTTGAAAAGAGCACAAAATGAATTTGAAGTGAAGATCAAGGCCATAAGAAGTGACAACGGTACCGAGTTCAAGAACACTCAAGTTGAAGAGTACCTTAATGAGGAGGGCATCAAGCATGAGTTTTCGGCACCCTACACACCTCACAAAATGGAGTGGCCGAAAGAAAGAACCGCACTCTCATAGAGATGGCAAGAACCATGCTTGATGAGTACAAGACCTCCGATCGTTTTTGGGCCGAAGCAATCAACACCGCATGTCATGCTTCCAACCGGTTGTATCTCCATCGACACTTGAGAAAAACTCCATACGAGCTACTAACCTAGGTAAAAAGCCTAACATCTCGTATTTTCGAGTCTTTGGGAGCAAATGCTTCATGCTCAAAAAGAAACCCAAGACTTCAAAGTTCTCCCCTAAAGTTGATGAAGGTTTCTTGCTTGGGTATGGTTCAAACTGTCACGCCTATCGTGTCTTTAACAAAACCACCGGTTGTGTTGAAGTTTCACGGGACGGGACGTTTGATGAATCTAACGGCTCTCAAGGGGAGCAAATTGTTATTAACAATGCAGATGTTGAGGCTCCTAGGCAAGCAATCAAGAGAATGGCACTTGGTGATGTGAGACCGCGAGAACCGCAAAATGATCAAGATCAACCTCCTTCCTCAAGTCAAGATCAACCATGCACAAATCATCATCAAGTTGACCAAGATCAAGAAGTTGGTGATGAGGATCATGCTCAAGCACAAGATGATGAACCCATATCGCATGATCAAGAGGTTGAGCAAGATGGCGGTCAAACAAGCTCACATCCACCACACCCAAGAGTGCACCAAAGTGTGCAACGTGATCACCCCATGGAACAAATTCTTGGAGACATAGAAAAAGAGGTAATCACTCGTTCTCGTGTTTGCAATTTTTGTGAACATTACTCTTTTGTCTCTTCTTTGGAGCCATTTAGAGTAGAAGAAGCACTCGAGAACTCGGATTGGGTGATGACCATGCAAGAGGAATTGAACAACTTCACAAGAAATGAAGTTTGGACATTGGAAGAAAGACCCAAGAGGCAAAAATGTGGTGGGCACCAAGTGGGTGTTCCGCAATAAGCAAAATGAAGACGGTGTTGTAACAAGGAACAAAGCAAGATTGGTGGCAAAAGGATATTCACAAGTAGAAGGATTGGACTTTGATGAAACCTATGCCCCGTGGCAAGGCTTGAATCAATAAGAATACTACTTGCCTTTGCCACTCATCACAACTTCAAGTTGTACCAAATGGACGTGAAGAGTGCATTCCTAAACGGGTCAATCAAGGAAGAAGTGTACGTGGAGCAACCACCGGGCTTTGAAGACCCCAAGTATCCTAACCACGTGTACAAACTCCATAAGGCGCTCCATGGGCTTAAACAAGCACCAAGAGCATGGTATGAATGCCTTAGGGATTTCCTTTTGAAAAAGGGTTTTGAGATGGGCAAGGCCGATGCAACCCTCTTCACAAAGCGTTTTGATCATGATATATTTGTGTGCCAAATTTATGTCGATGACATAATATTTGGTTCTACTAATCAAATGTTTTGTGATGATTTTAGCAAGATAATGACAAAGAGGTTCGAGATGTCTATGATGGGAGAGTTGACATTCTTTCTAGGATTTCAAGTCAAGCAACTCAAGGAGGGCACCTTCCTATGTCAAGCCAAGTACACTCAAGACATATTGAAGAAGTTTGACATGGACAAGGCAAAGCCCGCCAAGACGCCCATGGCAACAAACGGCCATCTCGACCTCACCAAGAAAGACAAGCCGGTTGATCAAAAGGTTTTTCGCTCTATGATCGGCTCTTTGCTTTACCTTTGTGCATCTAGGCCCGATATCATGCTTAGTGTGTGTATGTGTGCACGTTTCCAAGCCGCTCCTATGGAGTGCCACATGGTGGCCGTTAAAAGAATCTTGAGATATTTAGTGCACACACCCAACCTAGGGCTTTGGTACCCAAGGGTTCAAAGTTCAACCTAATAGGCTATTCCGATGCGGATTATGCCGGGGACAAAGTGGATAGGAAGAGTACCTCCGGGACTTGCCAATTCTTGGGTAGGTCCCTAGTGTCATGGTCATCCAAGAAACAAAATTCCGTTGCCCTATCCACGGCCGAAGCGGAGTATGTGGCAGCCGGTAGTTGTTGTGCACAACTATTGTGGATGCGACAAACTCTAAGGGACTATGGTTACAAATTGAACCGTGTTCCTCTCCTATGTGACAATGAGAGTGCCATAAAGCTAGCATATAACCCCGTTGAGCACTCGCGCACAAAGCATATAGATATCCGCCATCATTTCTTGAGAGATCATTCTATCAAAGGGGATATTGAGGTGAGCCATGTGAAAACCGAAAATCAATTGGCCGATATTTTCACCAAGCCATTAGATGAAAGCCGGTTTTGCTATCTAAGGAGTGAGCTAAATATACTTGACTCTAGTAACGTGGTGTAAAAGCGTGCACATTTGCTTGTTGTTTTAATCGTTTTGGATCTTAAGTTGAAATGCATGCTTTCAAAAATTAACTAAGCTATTTTGAAAGCTTTTCTTGGTTCTTGACCAATAGGTCAAATCTTGTCAAAATGTGATCATAGCTTTGTTTGTTGATTGTATACTGATCACATGATGTCAAGATATCCCACTAGTCCATCAAAATTATTTTTGAAAACTCTCCCCAAAACTTCATCTTTTCCTCTCTGTTTTCCCCCTACCGGAAGTTCCGGTATGGGGACCGGAGCTCAACGTTTTTCCCGGTCGAAAGTTTCGGTAGGAGTACCGGAGGTTCCGACTGGAGGTCGAACAGAGAATTTTTCCTTCCGAGTCGGAAGTTCCGGTACCCAGTACCGAAGCTCCGATCGGGAGCTCACCCTCGGGTGTCATGCCCACACGGAAGTTCCGGTATGCTACCGGAAGTTCCGGTGCGGGACGTTGACCTAGGGTTTGAGCCCGCACCGGAAGTTCCGGTAGGCTACCGGAACTTCCGGTGCGGGGCGACGATATAAATAGGGGAGCACGTCCCCTTGAAAGGGACGGCTCCCATTTGAAATAGGCCCCCTTTTTCAACTTCTCCACTTCGAATCTTCATCAACCGGAAGCGCCCTTCAACTTTCGGTGGCGTTCTTCGGCAAGTCTTCATCAAGTTCATCCCTCCGGTCTTCTTCAAGTTCCTAGCTAGAGGAGAAGGTATTTCTTCATTGCCTTCACTTCTAGATCTAGGGTTGAATCCTGAATCCTAGGAATATTTGATGCTTAGATGGTTCTCTAGCGGTTCTAGAACACTAGCATGCTTCTAGGAAGTAAATCCATTGGCTAGATGCGATTTTTCACATCTGCTAGGGTTAGGGTTGACCCCTACCGGAAGTTCCGGTAGGCTACCGGAAGTTCCGGTATGGGTCACCTTCGACAGTTAAGGAACCCGTCGGAGGTTCCGGTACCGGGGTACCGGAAGTTCCGGTACTGCTACCGGAAGTTCCGACAGGAACCTTTCTTGTTAGCATCTTTTTAGTGTCTCTAGATATCCACATTGTGTATGTTGCTCCTTACACATGTTTTCCTCTTTGTTAGATGACTCGTGGCAGGAAGGAGACGGTGTCCAAGCGTCCCGCACCACCAAGTCATGATGAATCGGACTCGGACTCGGACTTTGATGTGCCGAATCCGCGCCTTGCCAAGAGGCAAGCCACGGGAACCGATCACAAATCTTCCTCCCGTGGTCTTGGCCCCGGCAAGGGCGAAGGACTTGGAAAAGGCAAAGGGAAGAGCACAGCTAGGAGACCTCCTCCCGCTCCGGTGTCAAGTGAGGAAGAAGAAAGTGAGGAGGAGGCGGGAAATGTGGGCGGGGATGAGTGGTTTCTCCCCATTGCCCGCAACTTGCAGGGAGCACTACAAGTATGAGCTGCGGTCACCGGGTGTGAGTGGCGAGTGCAGGCTATAATGTACCCTTCTACGAGAGATGAGGTGCAAAAATATAGGAGCAAGTGCCCGTGGATCAAGGCAAAGGAAAGGGGTGTGGATGACATTCGGTTTTGGGACCACACCCAAGCCGAGTGGTACAAGGAGGTGCTCAAGCTGAAGAACAAGACTCATGAGATGAAGTGGATCAAGTGGGATTGGATGGATCGTCGGAATGATCCGGTCTTCACTCAAATCAAGTCCGAGTGTGCTAGGAGAGACATGGTGGAGCTCATGGGACTTGAGCATGGGTGGAACACAGAAGCTGGTGGTTCGGTTCTATGCCACTCTTGGCTTGAGTTCAATGATGACTCACAGGAGGACTCCATCATGCATTGGACGCTTGATGGAAACCCCTTCCGGATCACATATGCTGAGTTTGCACAGATTCTTAGTTTTGGTCATGCCGATGCTATGAAGAACAATGTGAATGTGTTTGACCCTCCGGATGACGCTGCCTTGGAGTTCATGTATGACAGCCGCTACGCTCGACCCAAGGGAATGATCATTGGGACACACTTCGGGCTGCACCCCTACTACCGTGTTCGAACAACATGTTCGGATGGACTTTGGATCCTAAGAGAGGGGATGCTTCTTCTTTGCTAGCGACCTCCAAGACTTTGCTATGTGCCATGTGTCCTGGAGCCGAGCCGTTCCGTGTCTTTGAGCATATTTGGACTTCGATCATCAACCACTCGTACACTCACAAGGCAAGTCTACCGTTTGCTCCCTTCATTATGAAGATGATTGAGACTGTCACCTGGGATGCACTTCATTCATGATAGGAACCACCCCGGGCTTCGTCCCAAGAGGTTCCCTCTCTTACCCACTCCTCCGGGATCACCGGTGAGACAGGCGGCTCCTCCTCCACCAGCTCGGCCAGCTAGGGATGCTCCGGCTACTTCCTCTCGCCGGACTCGCAGCAAGTCCGGATTCATCGGCTCGGTCCTCAAGTCCATCTTCTGCATGTGCAAGGCTAATAGTGAGGACATCTATGAGATGAGGATGGAGCAGCGGCGCATCAATGAAGGACATCACCGGTATCTCTCTCACTTAGCTCAACAGCAGCAGCAGCCACCACCTCCTCCCTTGTATCTTGCACCGATAGTACCTCGGCAGTGGGAGGATCCTTGGGCTCCATATCGGCAGGCCGCGGGAGTGGCGGCACGAGCACAGGCAGCAGCTCGGGATGTGGAGGGCGGTGGCACCGAGAGTGGAGAGAATGACAGCACGAGAGGATGTCCCATCCGCCACCGCTCCCCGCTCTAGCACTCGGATCCCGCTCCATGAGAAAGGCAAGGGAGTGGCACGCCCGAGGATGAGGAGGAGAGCGATGAGGAGGACGAGGACGATGACGACGATGATGACAAGTGATCCTCTCTTGGGTGTTCTGGTTCTTTTCTCCTTTTTGGTGATGTGTTTCCAAAGGGGAGAAGAAATTTCTATTTACCTTTATTTTTGTTTTTATGATGTAATGAACTATGTGAGATGGACAAGTGGTTTGGTTGGAACTATGGATTGCTTGTAATAAGTTTAGACTTGGTTTAATTATCTATCTATGTGGTTTAATTATCTATCTATGTGGTTTGCTTTATGATATGCTTGATGATTTGTTGTTTTTTCTTTTTAGATGCATTTGTGTAATGATAAAATGCCATGTTGCATTGTTTGTGGTTTCTTAATATGGATGCATAGATAAAGGGGAGCTCCTCATGATTTGTAACTCTAATGTGCATTTGGTATTGTAAAGACCAATATTTGAAATTCAACTTCATGCACATATTAAGGGGAGCTCGTTTTTTATCTTTGTAAGTTGTGCTTTTTGATCTATCTTTTTAGAAATTTGATTGTATTGGCATCAATCACCAAAAAGGGGAGATTGAAAGTGCATCTAGGCCCCTCATTTTATTTTGGATGATTGATATCAATACAATTAAATTTGGACTAATGCTTTCATGAGAATGTGTGTAGTGAATATCCAAGGAACATGAAAGTGTAGCAAGCACAATCAAAAAGGAGAAAAGAAATGTGAAATGCAATAAAAGAAGAATTTTGAAAAGCCCCTTCTCAAAGCTTGTGTCTCTCTTTTTTCCTTTGCTTTGAGTCATAGGAGGACCTCGAGCAATCGTCGAGGAGCGGAGAGGAGGAGCAACAGGAGGTCGCGGCGCAGTCGGGTGGCTCCGGCGGAGGAACCGAGCATGAGGGCGGCGCGGCAAGGAGGCGGAGGAGGGCGGCGCGATCGGGCTGCCTAGCGGCGTCGATTGCGGCGCGCCAAGGGTTAGGGTATGGCCGTCCATGGCCGGCCCCCTTTATAAGGTTGCATTAGCCACGGTTGGCGATAGAGCGAGAGGGTCCCACATGTCGGTGGGACAAATAACAATAGCCACGGCTCACTTCAACGCCAACCGTGGTTATTGCTGCTCCCACCGATAAATGGGGCCCTCATGTCGAGACACATACAATAGCCACGGTTCCGAAACCAACCGTGGTTATTGTTTCCTTCGGCCCCACTTGTCATTGAGTGAGTTTCTTTTTTCTTGTGTATTTTTTCTTTTACTTCTTCAATTTTTATTCTAAAACCTATAATGCCTTTGCATCTAATTTTTGGCATGTCACATTTTTTAGTCGTTTACAAACACATATGTATATTTTGTTTTTTCTTCTCCATAACTTTTTAATATAATATTTCATATACAAAATTGTTTTTCTTGACTTTTACATGGCCCAAATATTTCAAAAATTTCCAACAAAATTATAGTAGATTTTAATTTGTATGACATATGTGTGTGCCACATTTCGATTCAAAAATAATAAAAATTGTCCGTGATAAAAAAATCAAATGACACCATGTTTTTTCTACTATTTTGCACATTTATCATTTGCAAACTATAAGCCCATTTGACCTACATTTTGGCATGGTACTCGTTTCCCGAGCCTTTGAACTCACATATATTTTTTATAATTTTTTTAAAGCTTTTTACAAAAAAAGTAGTTCAAATGGGACTATGTGTCTCGAGTGACTGGAGTTTTATATTGAAACTCATGTTGTTTGGTCCCAAACACATTTATATGTTTTAAAAAATTGAACCAGAAATTCCACGTGTATGTTTATTAATGGCATGCATACCGACCGAATGTTGTGGTCAAAGTCGATACGTTTTATGAAATAAAAATGATTAAATACATGTCAAAACGTACCCTAAGGAAATTTGAAGAAAATTCAATAAAATAGTTTGGAGATTCTTACAAAACAAAGTGGAAATGGATAGATCGGAATTTGAGACAAATTTAGAAACAAGAATCACTAAATTTGGACAATATTTGAATTCTATATACAAGTTTCAAAATTTAAATAGGAATTAAAAAAACACACAAACTAAATGAACTAGTGGATGAACTACTAATGGGCCTCATATTAAGAGTGAGGCCCAAATAACTATTGTCATTTTCAAAAAATTATTTAATTGATTTACATTGTTCAAAAATAATTAAATTACTAATTGACACTTAAAAAAAGCTATATGTCGCTTCTTTTTTAAAGAAAAATTTCAATTATACCGTGTTATTATTTAGTTATTCAATATTTTAACTAAATACATATATAAGTTTTAAAATTTAAAACTAAATATATAAATAAGTTTTAGAATTTAAATCTAAAGAGTTATCTAAATCTAAATATATATATACAAGTTTAATTTTAGTAAACAAATCGATCTGTAATTTGTTATTTTTTTAAAATTTCAAATGAAAGTGAACCTACACATAATTTTATATACAACTTTTACTTATTAATGAAATTTTATAATAAAAATACGAAAAGTTAAAATTTTGGCCCACCGAAATAGGACAAGATCGGAGCGGCTCACCACAACCAGGCGCCCCACAAGCCATAGCGAGCCCACAATATATTAGTAAGTTCACAGACGTCCTCGCGGAGTAGAGCTTATAAGTCGGCCTCAGGCGACTTTGGGCAGGCGAGGTGGGACTAAACCTCTGCAATAGCCACGGCTGACTTCTTCAATCGTAGCTATTGTTAAGTTTAACAATAGCCACGGTTGACTTCTTAAATTATTGTTAATTTGATTGATGTGGAATTATTAACAGGTGGAATTATTAAATAATTATTAACAACTTTTAAATAATTATTAAATGAGGTAAACTATTCAAAGTTGTTGGAAATTCTTTAAAAGATGTTAATTGATTTTAGTGGCAGAAAAATAATTAACAAGTTATTAAATCCATTAATGTTGCTGAAAATCAATAGAATATTATTAAATTAATTAAAGTTGATGAAAAATTATGTAAAACTCGTTAAATTGAAATAAGAGGCAGAAAAAAATGAACAGGTTATTAAATTCATTTATGTTGCTCGAAGATTCATTAAAATATTATTAACTTAATTAAAGTTGCTTGAAACAAATCTAAGTACATCATAGGTACATCGCAATGGAATAATAAAGGTACATTATCCTTGAACGATTTTTCCTTCGCAATCGTGCGTAGGTATGGCATTCCTTGATACGATAGTTTTGCTTCAATGACTTTAAATTTTTTTGGATCCACGAAAAACGGAACTTCATCATATTAATTCTATTCATCTTGATCTTCGACCCCATCCACTCCAAGTATTCTTTGTTTATCGAGAATAATAATGTGCTTCTTCTCATCTTTTCGATCGAGTATATAGAACACTTGTTCTACTACCGTAGCAAGTATCCATGGGTCATCTTTATAACCTACATTCTTCGGATCGATGAAGGTTAACCCGTATTCATCGACCTCCACCCCACTTGGGTGTTTGACCCATTTGCATTTGAAGACGTAAACTTGCAAATCGGATCCATAGTTCAGCTCCCAAATTTTGTGACATCCCCTCCGGGATACCAAGGAATCGGTACAGAGGGACACTCGACGAAGCGAGTTACAACGAAACATCATCTCATACAAGCCGGAATATATACATCATGGTATAATACAACCAGGTTTTCAAAATACAAACATTCCTGCAGCGGAATATAACTTTATCGAAGTTTAACATCCTACGAGTATTCAGCGGAAGCTTGTTCTATTGTATAACTCGAAAGACTTCAAACGAAACAACGTGATGCACCGAGCCCTTCGTACATCACGGTCCTCTCTCTTCACGGCGTGGGGATACGTTCCCACCGAAGGGAACCTCCCTCCGGACATTGCTCCTCTTCGGGGAAGCTGCCATACAAGTAGTGGTAGTACGACTCATTCCCCGAAAGGTAACGAACAAACCCCGAGTATTCTAATACTCAGCAAGACTGACCCGTCAACATGGCACGCTAAGGCCGACGCCTAGTATGCAAAGGCTTTCGACTGTGGGGTTTACTCCTTTGCGAAAACAGCATTAAAGGTTGGGTCCTTACTTTCAGTATTTTAGCAGAGTTAAGTTCATTAGCCTCGGTGTTTGCAACCTTTCACTATTGCAATCAAGTTCCCAATCAAGATAAAATAGATCTTAATCCTTCCATCTCTTCTCTTCATCTTCCATAAGATTTACTACGATGAGACGAGCTAAACAAGTGGTACTCATTACTCGCGAGGGACAGCGATTCGAATCGATTTTATACCAGCCGGCAAAACCCGACTACACGACATATACGCATCACACCGATCGTATACGACAACCTTTCCCGCTAGCACCTGACAGCAGACTAGCCATTTCCAACTCCCGCCACGACTTCCCTCGTGGTCGACCCATCTCCCTCCCGTGAGACTATCCTCTCACTAACAGCCAAGAAAAGAGAGCCGGCTACGCTACATCTCCGGGGTGGTAGGGTACATCAGCTTGTTGGGCCCATGATACCAGCATGTAGTACGGTACGTTCAAACTTGTTCAACTAGGCCAATAACGGTACGGTCCTTGACCGACACGACGGGGCTACCACCTTGCAAGACCTCATCTCCGTCTTGCCCTTTCTCCTACGGGGCCCGTCCGGTCTCAACTTCATTAACACTCTCATCATCTTTAGTGTCAACACCAAAACTCTTAAAGTCTCCATGCTTTAAGTGCCCTAACCATCTACCGTTGCCACTATGAATTAAGCTTAGCCTCTATTGAGCTCCTATACCAAGATAGAATAAACAAACGGAAACCTACCATAATGCATCTAGGGTGTCAACCATTCCCTAACACCTAATGCACAAGCATAATTGTACTATGTGATAAAGTAAAATATTTATAAACATAGGTAGGATGCACCGGGGCTTGCCTTGAGTCCGTTCGAGTTAGCTTCCTCGGCGGCCGGGTCGACGTCGAGATTCCCGGCTCTTGATTCTCCCTCGGGTGGAACCTCGATCACTTCGAACCTAGTCGACCAGACAATGCGTCGCGAATCACAATCATGTGTGCATGAATGCGCATGATGAAAGGGTGCAAGGAGTTATTAATTAAGTCCCATAAGCGAGTAACTAGTAATTAAGGCTTAATTATCGTAGTTAATTAATAAATTAAGGATAAGTATGTTCATTAAGCACTAATTAACAAGTAATTATGCTGATTAAAGAGCGCTTAATCAAGGTCATTATTTGTTAATTGGTTCTGTCCCTTAATTACTTAATTAAGTTCACTAATTACTTAGGTTTAATAATTAATAAATTATCCTGGTTTATTAAGCAGCAATTAAATAATTACTTTAAGTGATTAAAGCCTAATAGATTGTGATCACACAAAATAATAAAATTTAAGTTTAATTTTGGAAATAAGTTTCATAATTAATTTCGTCTACAGTATCTCCTTCATCAATCAAAATTTTATTTTTCATAAGTAAACATTTTATTTACATAAAAGAATAGCTTTTCTCTAATCAAAGAAAGTAATTAATTACTAATTATAAAATAATTTACTCAAAATAAGTATTTTATTTCACCAATAAATAGATCTTATTTTTCTGAATCTAACAAAGTTGGTTTGGCATTTTTCTGAATTTTAATGAATTTTCTACGAATTTTGGAAATTTAAATTCAATTATGTGCCACACGTGAGGGCCACGGGGTTGGCCACACGAGATCTGCCGTGGCCACACGCGATCCTACCAGCGTGTGGCCCGCGGTGTGGCACCACCGCGGAGGCGGGGACACGGCGGCGCAGCCACCGGAGTTGGCCGCCGTTGAGCCAAAGCTCGCCGTGAGGCTACCAACCTACCCTATCGCTCCCGGCGAACCCAACCGTGGGGACCAACTTGCATGAGCTCGCCTCCGGGCCCGCCGGCGGCGAGGTCCGGACTCGGCGGAGCTTTGACCACGTCGTGAGCTCACCACGGTGCACAAAATTTTGGGAAAAACCTACCGACATGTACTACGTAGCATGAGCAAGAGCGTCATGAAGGTCTAGGAACATGAGCAAGCGCGGAAGGGGTGCTCACCGTGGAGCTGCGAACGGCGGCGACCGGACGAGGAGAAGACGGCGTTTTGCGCGACGACTCTGTGGATGAAGTTTGATGAGAAGTTGCTCACAAGGAAGGGTAGCTAGCTGTGCACCAACCGGAGAAGAATGAGCGAAACGGCTCACCAAAGCTCGTCAATTTGGAGCTGCGGCGGTGACACCCCGACGGTGAGTTTCTTGCGAAGAACGATGAAATGCTCGGTCTTCAAGGGGTGGGAGGACGAGCGGCTCTGCAGGGAGTTGCTATGGACTCCGGCGAAGCCGGTGGTGCGGTGGTCCGGGACGAAGGGTGGCCGCAGTGGCCCGGCGACGGTGGAGCGGAAGGTGCGGCAATGGTGGCCGAGAGAAAACGAGAGAGGGGAAAGAGAAGATAAGCCGGCGGGGCTTTTATCCGGCCCCGGGAAGGCGGCAACGGCGCCGAGCAGGCAGCTGCGCAGCGGCTGCTTAGCTGCTGCGTGGCCGCACCGCCCGGAGGCGGTTCCGCGAGCGGCGCCGAGGCGCGGTGAGGGAGGGAGAGAGGAGAAGAGATCGGCGCCCGGGCCGGGCTTGGCCATTTTACAAAAAAACCCCTAACCTTTCGCGTAATTAAAAAGGGGCCTTCCGGTGCTCCAAAAAAATTCCGCGAAAATTCAGGGATGTATTTGAAAGTATTTTGAACACTTTTCCTATTAAGTACAGGTTAAGATTCCAAATTATTATTGAATTAAAAATTCATAGCTAAATTACTAAAAGAGACTTTGTTTATTTCTTGTAATTATTTTCATAAATCAAAATCTTTTCAGGACCTTTTCATAAATATTTATTGGTGATAATTAAGCTATAGAAAATGTTAAACATGAATTTTCTTCTCATTTTCTTTCTTTTTAGTACTTCCTTTCTTCTTTATTTAATTTGTTATTTTATGTGCTTATTATTAACACCAAATGTGATATCTTCACAAATGCAACAATGTGATGACATGCTCATGATGACATGAAATGCATTATTTTCCGAGAGTTGTTACAAATTTCCTCTATATAACCATAATATGAGGTATAATTGTTATCGTCATCAAGGGCTTCAACTCGAACTCCGCTATTTTGACACTTACTTTTCGTGTCCTTCTTTGAAGTGTGAAAAGTAAAACCATTAATGTCGTACGCCGGATAAGTCACCACAGTCTTTGAAGGTCGGGCAGCTAATATTCTCAACATTTTGTCATCCATCGAGTCCCCACGTGGAAGGTCTTGATTCTCGAACCATGATGTGAAAGTTTTCTTGTGCTCTTGTACTAACCATGCACCGCTTTTGCCCCGAACATTGTTTAGTTCAGGCTCCTCAATGTGTTTTGCGAAATACGGGGCAACAATACATGATTGTTGCAGTACGATAGAAATGGGTTTTCTCAACTCGTTTATATTCGCGGTCGGTGAATGATTTTCGTCCTCGTATACCTTTTCCACTTAACCTTCCCTCATGACGAGACACGGGTACACCAATAGATCTACCGTCTTTAATATAATTTGCACAACACTCAATAATCTCCTCGGTGGTGTAGCCCTCAATCATTGAACCCTCTAGATGACAACGAGTACGTACATAGCGTTTCATAACATACATGAACCTCTCATATGGGAACATATGATGCATGTAGACGGGGCCCAAAGCGAGATATTGGGTCAACAATATGAAGCATGAAGTGTTCCATAGTATCAAAGTAGGATGGCGGGAAGAACATCTCGAGCACGCACATTGTTTCCTTTATGTGGGTTCGTAGGTTATCCAACTTGTGTTTATTGATCACCTTCTTTGAGACTGCGTTCTGAAGTAGCACAAACGAGTTACGATCAACTTCAACCATTCATATTTCACAGCTCTTATGGCGATAGCCGAAACACCGAAAGTAGTGTGTGACGATCGTGAGTGTTGTAACCACTTATCTTTAAGTATTTCATGTCCACGAGATTTCGGACATTCGATGAGAAACCGATCGGTGCTTTAATCCCGTGTAGACACTTCAGGAACGCTATTTTCTCCTCACGCGTTAGGGTGTAGCAGTCGGCAGGAGGTAGTACTTTCCGTTCGCTCTTTCTTGCGGATGGAGCTCCGGCCTAATATTCATCTCTCGCAAGGTCTCTACGTGTGCTTATTCCATCCTTTGTCTTACCAGGTAGGTCAAGTATACGGCCGGTAGTGTTGTCAAATACACCTTTCCCAATGTGCATCTAGTCAAATGCATGAGTCACTTCCAATTCTTCCCGATACTCGAGTTATCCGTAGAATATAGGAGCTTCTTATACGGCGTTGCAGCTTTTGACTTTGCAACTCCCTTCACGTCCTTTCCAAATGTAGCTTTAATGTTTTTTGTCTTATCAAAGACATCCCTAGAGATCCAACATCTAGGTTCTTCGCCGACCTCGATCGTACCATCAAATTGTTTGGCCATCCGTCGATACGGGTGGCTCCGATGTAAGAATCGACGATTTCGAGTGTACACTATCTTCTTGCATGATGGAAGATACATGTGTGATGTATCATCAACACATACAAAGCATGCCTCCTTTCCTTTCACCTGGCCCGAAAGCGCCCTTAACGCCGGGGAATCGGTTACGGTCACGAAAATGATCGCTTTCAACGTGAAGTAGTCTCTTTGGTGCTCATCCCACATACGCTTACCTTCCAACCATAGTTTCGCATGTCTTCAAACGATGGTTCCGAGAAGACATTTATGTCATTCCCCGGTTCTCTCGGTCCAGTATATAAGAATGGACAATAATATGTACTTCCTCTTGTGGCACAACCATGACGGGAGGTTGAACATTGTTAGCAGCACAGGCCAAACGCCGAGAACGTTCCTCGTCATACCAAAAGGGTTCATCCCATCCGTACTCAATCCAAACCGGTAGGTACCACATGACCAGGGTCGGAACCTTACTATCATCGTCGCTACTATTGACGATACTACTTTTCTTCCTCTTCCCGTCATTCTTCCCCCTCTTATTAGTTGTGTCTACATCATACTCATTCGTCTTGTAACGACTTTGTTTGCACCTTAGGCATCTCACGAGTTCCTTGAACTTATCCCCCGGTATAATATACAATGATTTGGACATGTGTGGATTTTTTGCACACCCAGTGACATTGGGGATATCAGTCTCTTAGCATACTACGTGTTTTTTGGTAACAATTTTGGCTTCGACGAGTGTATCCGAAAGAAGATCCAACAATTCGATGAAATCGGCATCCGACCACCCATGGATGGCCTTCAATTTCATGAGCTCGAGAACTGTACGTAACACAGTATTATCTTTAGAACATCCCTTAGACTCCTCATACAATAAATCCTTTGATGCCTTCTCTATCGTTGTAAAGTTATCAAGCCCTCTTGTTGTCCCCGCATTGAGTAAAACTTGCGGCTCAACATGACATAACAATTTCTCAACATCAAAATCAGTAATTGTTCTTCTTCGACATGAGAATCAAAAGTCTCATCAACTTGGACAAACTGTTCTTCTTCAACTTCAATCGGCTGCAACTCAACTTTGACCGGCTCGTCTTCTCCATGCTTTGTCCACCTCGTATAATTCTTCAAGAAATTCCTCCTCACTATGTGAGATTTGATTACTAGTGTATCTATCTACAATTTTTGGTTCTTCCAGTCCACGCATGGACAATATATTTCTTGTCTTCCTAGACACTTAGCATGCTCGAGCAGCCCTCTTGAGAAATACATCGACTTGACCTCGGAAATATGCACTTAATCTTGACTCTTCGTACATCCATGTTTTGTCCATCTAAACAAGCATTACGCGAATATAAATTATAATAAATTAATTACTATATAAAATAATTACCATTATGAAATTAAGTATTTATAGAAAATATAAGGGAAGTAATATATTGCATAACACAATGTGCTAGAATTAATAATTATTAATTAATTACTAAATAATCTATTTACCATTATGAATATTATATATTTATAGAAAATATAAGGGAACTAATATATTGCATCGGACAATGTGCTATCATATATAAAAACCCACTATACAATAATTGACTCGAATTTTTTAATAATTAAATTGTGCTCTAGGGGTCTCTCTCAAGAGAGCATAAAGTAGATCTTAAATTGATTGACATGAAAAAGGTCTCGTAAGACATGATTTTTTTGTATGCAACACAAGAGCATGATATATGAGCTTATTATACACAACACAAACCAACAACAAACCTATAAACATGGAGGAATTTGACAAATCGAAATCAAAACCTAGGTCAAATGGTAGTCCAAAATTCTCCATGATTACAACATTATAGCAATAAATAATGCATGGGATGAGTTTCCCTTACCATGGAGAATAAATTTCTGCAAAAAAAGAAGATCAAAACCATCCCCCTCGGTTTTTATTTTTTTCCTCGATTTTCGAGCCGCCACACTCGGAGTGAGCTCCTGCTCGGTCCGAACGCAGACTTTTTAGTGTGCAAAACAATAGTCACGGTCCACTTCTTCAACCGTGGCAATAGAACTATAGCCACGGTTGGTGACGTGGACCGTGGCTATTGGTAGAGGCCACTATAGCCACGATTCACAAAGCCAACACCCAACTATAGCCACGGTCGATTTTGCTTACCGTGGCTATAGGGTTTTGGGCTGCGTGGCTATAGTGAGTTATTGTTATAATGCATGCCTATAAGTCCTTGATATATAGACGACTCTCCGGCGGCCGTCCTTATTGTGTAGCGATACAACGGCTTTTTCTCAACTGTCCCTACGTCTCTCCTAACCATCCCTAGAGTTCGGGATATAGTGACGGTTTACTTTCATGCATGTAACATCCTTCAGATTCGGTTCAACGGAAGAACTTCGACCAAAGATAAGGGATTTTGCCAAAGAGTGTAACATCTTGTTTGCTTTGAGCACTGATGGCATGTAACGCCCGTGCATGCACAACCTGTTCCGGTTTGCAAGCACCAAGCAGATTATTTTTTGTCTTGGCAAAGAGATAGCGTTGTGATTTATCTGAAAAAGATTGGTAAGCCTGCAGTTATTATATTTAAAAAATTCACTTCTATATCTCGTAATACAACATTGATAAAAATAAAATCAAAGTTAATATGTATATGTAATAAAGGTATAAATGTTGCTGGCACTAAGATACTCTAGTAAAGAAAAGGGATAGTTGCAAAAATCACCCCATATGTGTTATATTGTTGGAAACACAAGATTTTGTTGCAAAAACCACCCCAATTCAAACATGTTTAATCTATTCCACCCATTTTCATTTATTTAGAGTAGTTTATGGTGTCTATATAAATCTTATAAAATTATAAAAATATAATATTTTCATACTTTTATATAATCTGAAAAAAGAAATAAATTAGTGATTTAACATGTTCGTAGAGTTTGATGTCTTGAAGGATTTACTCATGAATATAAGATGGACATGAATTATTCAAAATCATTTTAAAAAACAATCATTCAAAAACATAAAAAACGTTAAACTTAGTTGACTTATATATTTGGGGTGGTTCTTGCAATAAATCTAGCGGGTGGGTGTGGATTTGCAACAACATGACTCATCGGTGGGAATCTCAAACTCAAGATGACATATGGGATGGTTTTTGTAATTATCCCTAAAGAAAAAGAAAGATACATGGCAGTATGGCACTGATGGATTGAGATTGCATCGTACCTGCTAAATATCCCTTTTTTTTAATATTTCATTATGCATTTTTTTAAAAAAATCCATTATGAGCCGCTGAAACAAGATTGGGAAAAACGATTATCATGGCAGACACAATAAAATATCGGCACCATCTGATCACAACTCGACCCTTAGGAGATCGTTCAAGGCAGCTTAGCAACAGCACAAGATAAACATCTTGCAATGGATCCAGTATACAGAAACAGACACGCACGACAATAATGTTGAAGCCGTTTTGACCTAAATAAAGTTGAGTTTGTTGAACCAAAATAAAGTTGAGTTTTTGGAACCTAGGTAGCTAATGTCTCGAACTTCTCTCTACATAAGGAAGAAAAACATCTGGCAGCGTCCACGATTGAATCATGAGAAGAACTTGTAGCTGGAGGCGTTGACGATGATTGATCGGAGGCCACCAATAGGTGCAAGCAACGTCAGAAGCACACCAACGATAATGCAGAACTGCAATTGGGCATGAATTTGTGCAAACAAATTACGTTACCACTGTGCATCCATGATACAAAAATACATGGCGGGTATGAAACAGTTGAGAGAAATTAATACGAAGCATATACGACTGACCCAATTTATGAACCAGGAGAGACTGAACGCCTTGGGCTGTTTAATCTTCAACCACAGGATGCAAGGGAGCTGTGCAGAGTAGCGCAGATTCACTCAAGTTAGCCAAATTAGTAAATTCATCGTATAGAACGAGTAAATAAAGATTTTAACTCAATATTTTAGGGTACCCAGTGTTCCATTTTCTAGGACTTGCCAACATACAAGAGGATAAGCTCACAAATTATATATGCAAGGAGATAAATAACAAGCACGTTCGTAACTTGGTGAAGCCGTGGAAACTTTTATCAGTACTACAACCATGTTTTAAGGTTTGTTTAAAATTTGAATATAAAATTAAAATAAATTATGAAGACAGGCATACACACGTACCCACGACTGAATCAAACTTAAAATTGCCCTAGTTGAGTTATATATGAGAAACGATGTAGAAAGACATGCATACATAGTAGGTCGTGGGCGCAAAGGCAAAGCCACCAAAGAATCCTAGCAATCCTCCGAAGAACGGGACGGCGATGCCCACCAGAGCCGTGAGCACTGCACACAAATGAATTCGTAGTGTATAATAATAATAATAATAATAATAATAATAATAATAAAGTATATAAAAGGCCATTATTGTCGTTGCATTATTATTCTTACCAACATAGAGTGTGCGGGCGGTCAACCGGAGAGGCAGCCCTGGCGTGAAGCGGAGCTTCTTGACTAGGAAGGTCTCGAGCATGTCGAAGACGGGCATGGCGTAGATCTGGTAGCTGCCGATGACGTGGACGACGACGAAGAGGTTTGCGGTGGCGATGAGCCAGCGCGGCTTCTCGAGTGTGATGAGGATGTTGTCGTCGACGGCGTTGCCGAAGACGTAGTAGCCAAGGAAGGCCACGGGCAGGTAGCAGATGGCGACGACCAAGTAGGCGAGGAGGACGCCCTGCCACATGGGCTTCTTGGAGGGCTTGTCCGGCGTGGACGGGATGGTGGCCTGGATCTCCAGCACCACGTTGTGGCCGGCGTACGCGAACGCCACGTCTCCCAGCGCGCTGAGGAAGTTGAACGTCTGGCCCGTGGTCGTGGATGCCGTCTTGCTGTAGTCCACGTCGCCGTGCCGGCCCTTGTGCACCGACGCCACCCACGCGATGGTCGAGTAGCTGCATATATATATATATATATATATATATATATATATATTAAATAATCATTAATTAATTTGTTGTTGGTCACTGTGAACATATATATGTCAATGCAAGCAACAGACCTAAGGGACATGACTGCGGCGGCGAGGGAGACGAGGGTGATGGAGTTGAAGTTGGGGAGCTGTGAGAGCAAGACGTGGACGGATCCGAATATCATGATCCAGTAGCTGGTGCGGAGCGGCGCGGCGTCGGGGAAGGCGACGGCGTGGAACTTCTGGAGCGACTTGCCGCCGGTGACCATGTAGACGATGCAGACGCCTATCTCGACGATGAGCTGCTGCGGCACGACGATCCAGAGGCCCAGCTTTTCGCCGAAGGCGTGCTGCCCGAGCTCGTGGTACCGGTCGAACCGCTTGCCCGGCACGCACTCGTGCATCTCCACCATCTGCCACAGCGTGTACAGGGTGATCACCCACGACAGCAGCATCGCCGCCACGCCAGGGCCCCTGATCGAGGTCATCAGTGTGTTAGACTTATGCGTGGGAAAAGATGAGCTCAAGAAATTTTGCAAATCTGCAAGAGATCGATTAATTGTACCATCCGAGCTCGGACATCGCGTAGGGCAGGCTGAGCACGCCGGCACCGACCATGGCGGTGACATTGTGGAAGGCCGAGTACCACCACTTGGCGTTCCTCGACGACGTGATCGGGAGCCAGTCGTCGATGGCCTGCTCCTTCTCCGTCTTGGTCGTGGCCATTGTATCCACTGAAACCTAGGTCGACTAAACTGCGGATGGCATGCCCTCTTCTTATAACAAACTAAACGGGGCTACGGGGGCCGCGTTTTGTTACGGGATAACGGGAGGTCGTTAGGATCCCTCCATTTAGGCGCTAAGTGAACAGAATCTGTCCTGGTATTTAGGCCGCGTTTTTTGTTAAGTAGTTGAGTCGGTTGCTGATGATTAATTGCCGTGAGCCCCCAGATCCGTTCCTCTCCGTGAGACAGGACGAGGCAAATAGTGCCTTTTTCTTTTATATAATCTCTACTACTTAAAAAATTGCTACTGGTTCTATCTGCCTACGACCTTCGTCCGGCACCTGCATGCGAAACAAAATAGCCTCGGAAATCCATACCCCGCGCCATCCCCTCCCCGCACCCCACCCCGTTCCCATTTCGAACCCCACCCGGTTCCCGTTCCCGAACGGCCCTGCGAGCCCGGCCGCCGCGATCCATTTGCCTACGCACCAGCGCTGCCGCCTGTGACCCCAACCGCCGACGCCTACGACCCTAGCCGCCCGCCGCCGCCTGCAACTGCCTACGCACTAGCCCAGCCGTCTGCGACCCATGCCGCTGCCGCTTGCGACCCTAGCCGCCACCGCCTGCAACTGCCTATGCACCAGCGCTGCCGCCCGGGACACCACCAGCCGCCGCGGAATCAGCACACGACGGCGCGGCTGCCACACTTCTTCTTCCTCGCAATCGCTCCCCACACATCTCCTACCACTACAACACCAACCCCACTCTCGCCACGGATTGCTCGCAACGGGTCTAACAAGCGTTGTTCGGCCCGCCACTGCGCCTTCCCATGTCAAGTCAATATAACTTCTCGCTGCGAGTCCGTCGTCAGAGCACCTATGCCTTCTCCATCTCACGAATAGTTTCCCCACCCCCACACCGATTCAGTTGGCGGCAGCCGTGTCTCCGATTAGATCCATCCGTGCTCAGGTTCCTCAGATGGATCCCAAGCCCGCAGTCCGTCCTTCTCCATCCCGGAGCAGAGGTGCAGGCCAGCCACTCCTCTCTCTACTCATCCGGCATCTCTTCCTGATACAGTAGTGGTGAAGATTCGGCAGGTGGCGGCACAGGTCCGAACCCGACGGAGGTTGCTGCCCGCTGATCAAAGCACCCACCTCGGGCCCTCCCTTGAACGGCGCTTCGATCTGACCTGCATTTTGCCTCCTCTGCACCCGGCCTGCTCCTTCCCATGGAGTGCTTCTGAGGTATTATCTCGTTTCATCCCCGTTGTACGCATGGATTAGCCTGTGAATTTCGTGTGGTACAATGATTTCGTTAATTTGTTCTGTCTATCTTTTCCCACACCGATTAGCAATATTTCTTATGCAGTTTTGGTTGAATCTGACACGGTTGCAGTTAGGAATCAAACACTACAATTTCAGAAATCTATTATGCCTGTTTTTCCCCATCCCGATTAGCAAGATTTCCAGCCGTGTTTGTAGAATCTGATTCCAGTGAGGAATCAAACCACATTGGGATGTTCCTACATTTTCCAATTGCTAAAGGTGTTCTGGGTTTTCAGGAGAGAGAAGTAATTGGATAACTAAATAATACAGGGTGCAAATGTATCGGCTAATTTGCCAGAGTAGGAAGTAAAACTGATATTAATATTCTAATATCTTATCATCAGATGTTCATCATCTGAGTAATTTAGTTAAGTCATCATAGCTGCCGACTAAAATGGACCATGGGCATCCTCCGACCATGCTAATTACTTTGGATTGTTGTTAGTATAATTTACCCTTGCTTTGTTATTTATGACGGGTGTTCAATGCATAATCTTTTACCTTTTTTCCTGGTGCTTAGGGATTTCACTTTTCAGTATCGTAACAGGATAAAAGAATGACTATATATTTCATTATGGGCAAAGGATGTTTCAGATAACATTATCCTGCTGCATACAGCTTTGGAGAATGCTTCGTCTATTCATTTTGGAAATATGGCAATTGGTAAGTGCTCGGGAGATATATTTAGATGAATGCTCAATACTAGGAGTAATTAGTAATAACAATGTTCCATTACTATGAACATTGCGATGAAATGCATGTTATACCCTGATTCTCCTTACTTCTCTCATTTGGTAGCACTGTGTAGCAGCATGGTTGCATTTTTTACATATATGCGCAATAACATGACATGCTTACTAATGTTAGCTTTTCTGGCTACCAGATACTCGGAAGAGGCTTCAATTGAAGATCATAACCTCAAAAGAATCTAGCAGAAGAAGCTATTGGGAATATAGACACACGACTCCTTCGAATGTAGATGTAGATAAGAAAATCTGTTCAAAACTTGTATAGACTCCAAGTTATATGTTCAAAATTGTCAGATTGTAATGTTACTAATTGTTTGCGTGATAAATGAAGATTTTCAACCTAAATCTTATTAGTCTTGTGTATTTGTTAAGCCTGAAACAGAGTAAACAAAATTCAGTTGCACTTGGAATTAATATTTTAGGCATCAAAATTAATGATTTCCTGACCTCGAAAGCCAACACATAAAAGTGTTGCTAAAGGCTGGCAGTATCTGTTGCTGGCTAGCAACACATATTTGCATTAGTTACCAACGCATATTTATATGTTGCAACTGACCCTTGCAACGCCACTTCTAGCAACGCATAAAAGATGCGTTGGTAGAGGCCGCAACGCTTATATGGACATGTTGCAACGCATATATGTGTTGCTAAAGGTGTGTTTCTCTTGTAGTGTACCCACTATCGTTGTGCCTTTGATCCCGAATTCCATCGCCTGAGATCAGGTCGGCACCGCCGCCACTACCAATCACCGAACCGCGGCCACACCGTCGCATTTTCTGTCAAAGACACCATCCATTATCGCCAACCTTCGACCTCTTCGCCAACAACCGCTCCGAAGATGGCAGAATCCCGCGAGATCCCAACTTCGAGCCATCTCCTTCCTAAATGTAAATAAAGCTACCTCGTGATTGTGTGCGCAGAAGGAGTACAAGGCGGCAATCCTGCCGCGGAAGAAGTCATCGAGCCATCTCGTCGCTATGAGGCCACCAATGACAAGCGATCTTGAGGACTACAGGTCATGGTAAGCAGCTTTTGCATTGTGACCATGACTAACCATTCAGTTTTCAGAATTCAGACGTCAGACTCATGTTGTGTCAGTGATTGGTACCTGCTGACTGGTTATGATATAAATCCAAAACTGATTATCCTTGATTGTGGCACAAAAATGATTGCTGAGGTTAATCTGTACATACGTGCTACAGGGAGTGCTTTACTTGCTATTCTGATGAAATAGTTTTTATAATAAAAAACGGGAGTCCTTTGTTATTCTAATAAAATATTCTTTGTGATGTTTATCTGCCATCTATATTAACAGAATTGAATTATAGATCTGAAAAGGCATAGATCAACACTGAGAAAAAGAACGATCAGTGAGTCATCTTCCTTTCTTGCATCGATTTTTCCTTTAATCTTGATCGTCCTACAAGTTCAGTTAAGTGTTTTTTTTATTGTTTCTAATACTAGTATATTGCCCGTGCTAACGCTACGGTATATTACTACTCTAATATAAGAACTTATATAAACAAAAGCATGTTTAATATCAAATTGCAGCATGAAACTGACAATTGATTTCTCAAAGACAATAAACCTGAACAAACTAATTCAATTACTCAAAGACAATGAATCATCGAATTCTTATTTTGGACACCAATGACGTGAGCGTCACGCTCGTCGGGCACAGCATGGGCAGCTCTCGCGGAGCTCAGGCTCAACATAATTTTGAGTTCGTATGAAAAAAGTAAAATGAGATAAATAAAGTAAGGTTTTTTTTTTGCAAAACTGCGTGCAATAATAAAATGAAACTAAAACGAACTGTTGTGCAAAAGCAACGTCATCATGACGTAATAAACAGAAATTAATTATACAAAAAAGGAAAAACTGGCTGAGATTATGTTACGATACATGGTAGCATCTAATTGGGCAGCGAAGAGGTATGTTTCAATCTAATCTAAGTCATTGCTTGGAGATCGAACGGTTAACGGTAAGGCAACTAAACAAAACAACACACGTTTCTACCAGCGACTCAACACACGGCGGCGGACGCCATGGCTAGGCTCCGGAGCTCTCGGAGACACCACGAGCGCGCTACACTTCTCGGAGAGGCGCTCTTCCGCGTGGAGGGATGGCGGGTATGGGCTCTACATACTCCTAGTGGCCCTGCGGCTCCATTTTAGGCGTCAAAGAGTGTAGCCTTGGCTTGGATGAAGAGAAAGGCGGGCGGCGGCGAGTTACTATGAACAACTGTCAATGGCAGTTCTGTTTTCTCTGGGCAAAAGGATTAATGGTGAGGAGAATGGAGAAGACAAGGAGTTCACAAATTTATAGGGGCGACCCGGGTGCGGTTTGGCTCAAAGGGGCGCGCTCCTAGTCCGATTGCTAAGCCACGGAAACCATGTCCACCTGCAGTGGCGGCGACAAACGGCGCCCGAATCACGCAGGCTAAGACAAAGATTGGCCCTCAATTGAGTGCAGACCGGCGTCCGTGTGCGGGAGAGAGGACCTACCGGTTGCGGGGCGACCAACGATGGGTGGATGTGCGACCGGCGGCGGCGCGCGAAACAGGAGACGCCTGCGGCGGTTCTTCGACGGGTGGACGACAATTGGATTTCTTTTTTTCGATCGAATCAAAATCGAAAGGTCTCGATGGTTGGTTGGGAGGTGGGATCGCTTGCAGCCGTCGGTTCCGATGCAGTCAATATAGACTATTAGATATGTAACAATACCATTCGTGAATTTAAGGGGTGGAGACGGAGAAGATCGACGTCCGTGCACGGAGAGAGGACCTACCGGTGGCGGGGGCGACCAACGATGGGCGGATGTGCGATCAGCGGCGGCGCGCGGAAACAGGAGACGCCTACGACGGTGCTTCGACGGCGGACGACAGTTGGATTTCTTTTTTTCGATCGAATCAAAATCGAAAGGTCTCGATGGTTGGTTGGGAGGTGGGATCGCTTGCAGCCGTCGGTTGTGATGCAGTCAATATGGACCATTAGATGTGTAACAATCCCACTCATGAATTTAAGGGGTGGAGAGGAGAGAGGACCTACCGGTGGCGGGGGCGACCAATGATGGGCGGATGTGAGATCAGCGGCGGCGCGCGGAAACAGGAGACGCCTACGACGGTGCTTCGACGGGCGGACGACAGTTGGATTTCTTTTTTTTTGATCGAATCAAAATTGAAAGGTCTCGATGGTTGGTTGGGAGGTGGGATCGCTTGCAGCCGTCGGTTGTGACGCAGATCAATATAGACTATTAGATGTGTAACAATACCATTCGTGAATTTAAGGGGTGGAGATGGAGAAGATCGACGTCCGTGCACGGGAGAGAGGACCTACCGGTGGCGGGGCGACCAACGATGGGCGGATGTGCGATCAGCGGCAGCGCGCGGAAACAGGAGACGCCTACGACGGTGCTTCGACGGGCGGACGACGGTTGGATTTCTTTTTTTCGATCGAATCAAAATCGAAAGGTCTCGATGGTTGGTTGGGAGGTGGGATCGCTTGCAGCCATCGGTTGTGATGCAGTCAATATGGACCATTAGATGTGTAACAATCCCACTCGTGAATTTAAGGGGTGGAGAGGAGAGAGGACCTACCGGTGGCGGGGGCGACCAACGATGGGCGGATGTGCGATCAGCGGCGGCGCGCGAAACAGGAGACGCCTACGACGGTGCTTCGACGGGCGGACCACAGTTGGATTTCTTTTTTTCGATCGAATCAAAATTGAAAGGTCTCGATGGTTGGTTGGGAGGTGGGATCGCTTGCAGCCGTCGGTTGTGATGCAGTCAATATAGACTATTAGATGTGTAACAATACCATTCGTGAATTTAAGGGGTGGAGATGGAGAAGATCGACGTCCGTGCACGGGAGAGAGGACCTACCGGTGGCGGGGGCGACCAACGATGGGCGGATGTGCGATCAGCGGCGGCGCGCGGAAACAGGAGACGCCTACGACGGTGCTTCGACGGGCGGACGACAGTTGGATTTCTTTTTTTCGATCGAATCAAAATTGAAAGGTCTCGATGGTTGGTTGGGAGGTGGGATCGCTTGCAGCCGTCGGTTGTGATGCAGTCAATATAGACTATTAGATGTGTAACAATACCATTCGTGAATTTAAGGGGTGGAGATGGACAAGATCGACGTCCGTGCACGGGAGAGAGGACCTACCGGTGGCGGGGCGACCAACGATGGGCGGATGTGCGATCAGCGGCGGTGCGTGGAAACAGGAGACGCCTACGACGGTGCTTCGACGGGCGGACGACAGTTGGATTTCTTTTTTCGATCGAATCAAAATTGAAAGGTCTCGATGGTTGGTTGGGAGGTGGGATCGCTTGCAGCCGTCGGTTGTGATGCAGTCAATATGGACCATTAGATGTGTAACAATCCCACTCGTGAATTTAAGGGGTGGAGATTACGCTGTTCATCTATTATGTCCGCTATGAATTTGAGTGAAACGATGTTTGATAATTTCAGTGTTCACATTTGGTCATCTCAAACTGAAGCACAACTGTTTCCTGTTCAAAAATCAGATTCTCTGACTTTGCTACCTTGCCCATAAATTTATGTCTATTTAGTAGATAGATTGCAACTTTTTTTTCTTTTGTTGTTTAACTATGTAACTTTTTGCTTTGGTTCTTGCATAGCTATAAAATGCTACTACTATAGCAGTGTTCTAAAGTTTGTGGTCAAACAAGTACTGTACCTTTCTGCCCTCTCCATCTTCTTTAGTCACCAAGATATAGTTTTTGTTTTGAATTCACATTAACAATGTCATGTGTTGCGCCCATCATCTGAAGTTCCCTGGATTAATATGGTAGATTTAAGACAAATTTGAGGTGCACAAAACCTTCAATAACTCAAGTAAAGTGGATAATCAGTATCACATTATTGATTGCTTTGCTACAGGACTTATCCAGTGAAGAATTTCGTTAAAAAATGCTCATTACTTATTGTTGCCTTGCCTCCCCAATGAGCTATAAGTGTTTATATATGATCAACATTTAATGTTTCGGGAACATGGGGAATCAGTGTATTTTCTATCAAATATATGACTATTTTATTGATATTGTATGATTTTTCTGATTAGATAAATCTATTACTAATTCTTCTCTTTTCAGGATATGCGACATGTTGCTTACGCCTTTGTGGTGATTCCGGGCTAGGGTGAGGAAGAGGTGGTTGAGGATGGGCGAAACTAGGTGCTTGCGAGTAGAAGGAATCCTAACATGTGTCAATCTTAATAAAGTAATTGTAAGTTTAAAAGAACTAGAGGGAGTGTGATTTTGGTCCACCAAGATTTTTTTATGTTACACTTGCAGGATAGTGGTTTTTATTGTGCATAATTATGAATTTCGAAGGCAAGAGAAATGTAATAATAGAATTCAGCATTAAAACTTGAGACTCTTGAGTGTGAGTGATTGTTCTTCGTGTCTCTTTGGGTCAATTTTGATCAGAACTAAACATAACTTCTGTTTTCTTAGACTGCCCGAATTGTTTAATTGCGCTAACATTGTGCCTCATGAAGTCTTGAACTCTGATTGTCATGCATTCTAAGCAATTTTTGTGTCAATCAAAGGACATAGAGACAATTATGTACTACCCCCACCAGTTTTATATAATTCAAGATACTTTGGAAATAGTCCCTAAAACATTTCATTGGTTATTGATGTCTACCATGCATCTCCCAAGTCAATGACTAATTACTGCATTAATTAGATAATACGAAAAAATGTTGTATGGACTAAGAACGAGAAATGTTACTGTCGTCAAAGTCAAATACACCTTATAATTTGCAATTTTTGCTTTCTTGTAATACACATTATATATTAGTAACGAGGAGTAATTGTAAATGCATTTCCATGATAAATTGTGGGTGCACCATTAGTGTTTTCTGAATTATGAATGTTATCTTCTGTTGCAACATTTTAAGATCCCATCGCAAAGCACGGGCATATAACTAGTTATAAATAAAACAAGGAAAATGCTTCACATACAACTCATTTGTACGACTACATGTATTACCATCAAAGATACGATTTTACAAGTGTCACAATGAAAGTCCATTAAACCATAAATACGTGGGAGGTTTAGCAGGACTCTATAAACAAATAGATTGATCGACCTGCCATTTTCTCTTCAAACCTATAAGCCTGTGGTCGATCGTATAGCCAACTTGTACAAGCTTTATATAGTTTCTTAAAAACTGGCAAAGCACTGACTTGTTTAGATCCCCTGCAGCTTTTAAAAATCAGTTTCTTTTTTCCTTGAGATGGAAATAACTTCCATCAAACTGGATGTGACCTAGAATCATCGACAACCATAACTTGAATGCACAATTTGGCAAAATGTCCAAAATTGCATCATCATACCTAGAACCCATGGCAGCTAAGGCATGTGTGACCATATTATATGTAGCGCAACGGTACCGCGCGACATGCACCTTCGGATTTGCTAACCACCAGCATCCGGTTCTGGTCACACTGAACAAGTGTGCCAGCCTCCAGGTCTTTGGGCTGCACTCGTATGCAAAGCCCAACAAATAGCAACAACAAAGGGATACTTGGGCCTTTTCCACCCAAAAGACTTGTCCAATGGGTGAGGACTCCCTCACACATATAAGTTGTGCTACTTCATCCTCCACGAGCAATGTGAGATTATTCCTAACAATTTCCCCTCACACATTGCTTCTGCGATAACATCGTGCATGCTGAACAGGCACGGGGCAGCATCCGGTTGGGAGATGTTGGAATATTTTTACCTAGGCTCTAATCCCAGTTTGTTGGGAAAACCGGCACTAATCGCCACCAATAATCCCTCATCTTGTGCTGATCAATGAGGAGAACATCAACCAACAACCTTGCAGCAGAATCAATAAACAAAATGCACAAAGACACACAGCGATATATGTGGAAAACCTCCTCGGTGTGGGCAGTAAAAACTACGGGACCAACGGTCCACTCCAGCTTCCACTATAATCAACAATGGGTATAATAGAGGCTTCTCTAGAACCTCTAAAGGATTACAACAGCCGCAACACAGTCATTAAGTTACAAACTTGGCCACAATAGCAATACTCACAACAACTAGAGGAGGTATGACAACAGCAAGCAGACATGACATAGATTCAGTCTCCCTCGTTAATCAGCTCATGACCCCCAAACAATAGCTCAACTATGCACAAATTTTGGTGGCCAAGTAGTTCCACGAGTCTTCTGTATGGTCACCAAAATTCAGCCCAATCCGACACCGTTTGACTACCCAAATAATTTGGAGCAAATTTCTTATTTGCCATTAAAATTATACCCTTATCTTATTTGCCATCGAAAATTTGCACTTTTCTTATTTGCCATTGCATCTAATTTCATTTCTCTTATTGTCACTCCAATCACTTTAGCTCGTAGAAAATGTTGATAATGTCACATCAGTATTCAAGCTACAATACCAAAATAGGTTTGTCTCAATGTGTATTTTATTCTAAAAATGTTTTTTCAAAATTTTTAGATTAAAATTTGAGGCGATTTTGAATTTAAATAAAATATAGCCAATAATTTTCATCCGAAAAAATTGAATTTTTCTTTGCATATTGTATAGACTGAGACGAATCTATGTTGCTATTGTAGGACAAATAATGCAGCAGTGAAAGCACAATAATCTAACAACCAAAGTGATCGAAGTGGTAGACAAGAGAAGTGAAATTAAATCCGATGACAAATAAGAGAAGTGTAAAATTTTGATGGCAAATAAGAGAAGAGTATAATTTTGAATGGCAAATAAGAATTTTCTACCAAAACTGCTCTGTTCCGAATCGCAACAACGTGAATTGACAAACCACCTCACAAATCTGATGCTCAACTGAACCAATACCCAAACCAATCGACCAGGTCGAAGTACTCTAAGTGTAGGATGATCTCACCAAGTTCAGAGCCAATCCAAACACGTTTGAGCCTCCAATCAACAAGGTTGACGCCGGTAGGTTCGAAGCCACCAAATCTAGGATAGATTCACCTCCCCTTCTTCTTCCTCTCTTCTCTCTTGGTTGTGTACTTGTGTGTGTGTGTGTGTGTGCTATGGATTCCCAAGGGGCAGAGGAATGCTCTAGAATGGAGCTAGGGTTTTCTTCCCACATATATGTGAAATGTGAGGCAATCTTCACCATTGATTTCAGCCAAATCAATAGACCAAAAGAGATGAACTAGTGGGCTGAAAGTCTGATTTGTTGGACTTCAATTTTCATCCTCCATGTGGAGGGACAACCCAACAAACTCCCCTTCCCGACATGATGGAGGGTCTCACTTCCTGCCGGTAGCCATGCCAACAATTTTGCAGCATACCTTGAGCTTTCCTTTTGACATCACCTTAGTCAACATGTCAGCACAATTGTCATCGATGTGAACTTTCTCAATAAATATTTCCATTAAGTTTAGCACATCCCGAATCCAATGATATATAACATCAACATGCTTTGACTCAAAGTGGAGGCTTGCATTCTTGCACAAATAAATTGCACTTTGGTTATCACAAAACGACACATTCTTGGCTTGACCAAACCCAAGTTCAATCACAATTTTTTTCAGCCACAATAGCTCTTTTGCTGCAATGAACTCAGCTTCAGTTGAAGACAAAGCAACACATTTTTGTAACTTGCTTTGCCATGACACTACTCCTCCTTCATAGGTGATCAAATAACCTAAAGTAGACTTTCTACTCGTCAACATGTCCGACCGTATCTGAATTTGTGTATGCAACCAACACAAGGTTGCTTCCACCAAATCAAAGTTTCAGATTTGTATTGCCCCGAAGGTACCTCAAAATCCACTTCACGGATTCCTAATGTGATCTTCCTGAATTAGACATAAATCTGCTCACAGTACTAACCACATGAGCAATGTCGGGCCTTGTACACACCATAGCATACATCAAACTTCCAACCGCCGAGGCATAAGGAACATGCTGCATTTCCTTCTTCTTCTCATCAGTTGATGGGCATTGCTTGGTGCTTAACTTTAAATGAGCTGCAAGAGGACAACTCACTGCCTTTGCCTTATCCATTCTAAATTTCTGAAGTACTTTCTCAATATAGCTCTCTTTAGACAAGTACAACTTGTTGGAGCTTCGTCCCTCTCAATTCTCATCCCGAGAATTAGCCTTGCTGGACCCAAGTCTTTCATTGCAAAAGACTTGCTCAACTCTTTCTTCAGCTTTGCAATCCTAGAGATATTTGTTCCAACAATTAAGATATCATCAACAGAGAGCAACAAGATGATATCATCAACATAGACCAACAATTAAGAATCTCTCGAATATACACACAATGGTATGTGCTACACCTCTTATAGCCTTGCTCCCCAATAACTGAATCAAACTTCAAATACCATTCTCTTGGTCTTGTTTTAGGCTATAGAAACTCTTTTTCAGTTTGCACACATAGTCTTCTTTGCCTTTAACAAGAAACCCCCGAGACTGCTCCATGTAAATTTCTTCGTCCAAGTCACCATGAAGGAATGCTGTCTTCACATCCATTTGCTCAACCTCCAAGTTGAGACTAGCTGCCAAGCCAAGGATTAATCTAATTGATGTCATTCTCACAACCGGAGAAAAGATCTCATCATAATGAACTCCTTTTCTTTCGTCAAATCCTTTCACAACCAACCGGGCCTTGTACCTTGGATGTGGTGTGTGCTCTTCATGCTTGATTCTGTAGATCCACTTGTTTTTCAATTCTTTCTTGCCTTTTGGAAACTTCACCAGCTGATATGTTTGATTCTTATGCAAGGAATCGATTTCTTCTTACATAGAGCCTTCGTCCACTCCTTTTTTGCTCATCTTCCATTGCATCCGCAAAGCACTCCGGTTCCGAACTCGTCAAATAGTAGCACCACATACTCATCTCGAAGGATACCCGGTGGCAGGAACTTGATCTTTGGTGGATCTTCCGAGTGGAATTGCTGGTGGTTCTTCTAGTGCAGGTGGCTGCTGATCCGGATCATTAATTTCAGCATCAAACTATTGCTGCTGGGGAGCATTCTCATCACCTGTACCTTGCACATCATCATGTGCATCATCTTCAACATCACCTTCAACTTGTTGTGGTGCCGGAGCTACAGGAACCGGGTCTAAATCAACACTTGGCTCTTGCTAAGGAACCTTATGATTTGCCTTCGAATATCTTAATTATTTGCACTTCAACAAATACCACATCATGACTTCTCACAACCTTCCTTGCAATAGGATCAAAAAGCTTGTACCCGAACTCGTCCAATCCAAAACAAAGAAAGATACACTCGTCATGTCTTTGAATCAAGTTTTGACCTTTCATCTTGAGGGATATGAATATATGCCTTGCACCCAAAAACCTTCAGGTGGTCATATGAGTCCTCCTTGTTGTACCATACCCTGTTAGGAACATCTCCCTGCAAAGGATAGCTTGGTGACAGATTAATAAGATGAACAATAGTCATTAACGCCTCACCCCAATAATTCTTAGGAAGCCTTGCATGTGATAGCAAGCATCTCACTCTCTCCACAATTGCCTTTTCATCCCGTCAGCAAGTCCATTCAGCCGTGGTGTCTTCGGAGGTGTGAATTAGTGCCTAATCCTCTACTCCTTGCAATATGCATCAAAAGGCCCAATATACTCTCCTCCATTATCGGTGCGAATGCACTTGATCTTCCTCTCGGTTTCTCTCTCAACCGAGGCCCGAAATTGCTTGAACATATCTAGCACTTGATCTTTCGACTTCAAAGCATAAGCCCAAACCTTCCTAGAGAAATCATCAATGAAAGTGACAAATTACTTTGCACCACCAAGTGACCTTACCGACATTTTGCAAACATCGGAATGCACCAAATCCAGCAACTCCGGCTTCTTGTGAGGAGGTAGACTCTTGAAAGCAACCTTGTGTTGCATCCTCGCTAGGCAATCTGTGCACTTCTTCAAATGCACACCTTTAACCCCTTTCAAGAGATTTTTGTTCACTAGCATGGTCATTCCCTTCTCACTCATGTGCCCATGTCTCTTGTGCCATAGAACACAAGGGTCTTCTTTCTCTAATGCATTCATAGAACCACTACGAGAGGTTAGCATAAACATGGTACAAAACTGAAATTTGGTTACCTTTTGCAACTACCATGTTGCCCATGGTGAGCTCATACTATCCATCTCCAAATCTGCTCAAATACCCATCTTTATCAAGCAATCCAACTGAAATAATGTTGAGTCTAAGTCCCTCAACATGCCTCATGGACCTCGAATTAATTTGGTACCATTTGCGGTCACCAAATGCACATCTCCCTTTGTGATGATTGTCGCCTTATCATTGTTTCACATCTTCCCATTAACAAAATGTAACACCCCAAATTTTTGAACTTTATTTTATGCATGAATTTCACTAATTTTTAAAACTTTTTGAACTGTATTTGAATATTATCTAAAGGTTAATATTATAATTATATGTTCTTTCATTTTTTAAGAGATTAGGAGAAAGAGTTATTTTTAAACTTAACCAGTTATTGAGTTATTTTGTTTATTAAGATTTTTTTGATGAACTTTTACCAATATACCTATGATTTGTTTTAGCTATGAAAATATTTTATTGAACAAATATATTTGATTTATGAATATATATTATTTCAGAAAGCATAAATTTATATAAGATATCTCACCTTGCAAGAAAAAGAAGTGTGTTATCATTTTATGGGAGCCAAAGAGCTATTTTTGAAAATAAATAAAGTATGATTTATAAAAAAATTTGATTTGAGAAATACATTTGATTTATGGAATAAATACTCAAAATATGTGAAAATGGCACGTTGAAAAATTTCCTTTAGTTTATGAGGAAAAATTGACTTTACCAAATATATTTGACATATGAAAAGAATTTATTCAATAATACTTATTTTTATTAAATTATTTTTATCAAGGAGTTTAGTATAAAAACATTTTTAAAGAAATAAAAAGGAGTTCTGTTACTTTTGATGGGTTTATTGGAAACTAATTATTTTCATACTATCTTTACCTATTTTCAATTAAATATAAATTGGGCTATATAAATATATAGTTTATTTATTATTGTTTGTTGCATGCATATCGAAATAGTTTGTGTGACACCCCTACCTTGCAAAGTAAGAGGGATTGTCGCACAGGACCATATCGGGAGACGTTCAGCGAAGCGAACGTTCATTGCACATAGATTAATAATACATTCACAATTTACATAACATAATTAAGTGCATAGATAACTGATTTTACATATGAATGCGAGTTATTACAAGCCATAGATTTGAAATTCAGATTACCATACTTATGTTTGAAGTTCAATTTCATATTACAATAATTTACATGAGCGGAAGCGTCAACATCTCGACGATATGTATATATATTTATATATATAGATTAACTGAATTGAAAACCACATCAGCCCATATGGCGTGGTCTCACTCCTGGTTTAGTGATGCCGGAACCCACTCCGCGATCCACTCCCGGGGCTCCTCACCTTGTTTCCCGCAGCAATCACAGTAGGCGGGCTACGGGACTCCTGGAAATAATTTAAATGCAAACCCTGAGTATCTAATATACTCCGCAAGGCTTACCCGTCAAAATGGTTATAAGAACCGACCCTAATATGCAGGGGGCTGACCGGGCTTCCTGAAATTACCAAAAACAGCACCTATCCACTTCTAAAAATTTTTGTTTTAGCCATATTAAGAGGGTTGTGACGTAAACATAAATTTAGTGAGCAAGACTAGCAAAACATGGTTGCAGTACATAAATTAATACTTCAAAACAGCACGTATAAGTTCCATGTTCATGTCATTACTACGATGTAATCTGGTCGAGACAAGTGTTACCTATCATCGCGAGGGACGTCGATATATATCGATTTACATCCTGCAGGAGAAATCGAAATGCACGACATACACATCATTTAAGAACACGTATGGCTACCTTTCACGACATCACCATAGCTATGAGCCGGGTCCACCCTTCGGATGTGCATCTCCCTTGCGACCATAGTTCATTGGGTTCAAGAAAAGAATACACGCCCTCCATCTACCGACAAACCCGTGCAGCCACCGTTTCCGACGCATAGCACAAAGGATGGAGTGACAATCCAACAATACGACTCTCAAGTTACATCAGTTGACCAACTCCCATACGAAGGTATGCATTTGGTACACAACTTAATACTTCCTTGTGGAGTCACAACGAACGGTCCTCAACCGACACGCAAGGGGCTATGGTTTTCAATTTAATCATGGTGAGAGGTAACAACATTTGAAACCTAAACCGAGTGGTCTCCAAACCGCTCGATGTTGCTACTCGATGACTCATTTAAGCATAGCTACTAACGGAAAAGCTTGTACCTGTCCAAGACCATAGGAATAAGGATCATAATGCCACTGGTCTCCGATCAATACCTACACATAGATGCACAATACATAATATAGACATATGTGGAATTAAAATCGGAAACTAAACAAATGGAGATTTATGCACTGGGACTTGCCTTCCTTCTGATCGCAATTAGCACTCTCAACAGAGTTCAGTTCAGCTTGCTGCTCCTCTTGATTCTCGCATGCAATGCATAATGTGAGTATGAATGAATACAAAGACATTCAGTTCATGGAACTTTCTCAATAAGGAAATTCAATGGAATGTTTGCATGAAATGAACATGATCATGCAAGAGAGACTAATGCCTGCACATGGATAGTGAGTTATAATCATATGTCAAGGAGACAAAGATCTAATTAAAAGAAACATAAACTAAGTATCATAAAATTTTATGACTTTATACTAACAGGAAATATGACATGGCAATTAATTCGTATAACTTAGCTAGTATGCCACGTGGTAATATGAGCATAGCATATGATGAAATTGAGACGATTGTTTATGCAATGCTTGCTGCCCTATATAAGAGAAGAGCCATGGTGGATATGTTTAGGCATGATGAAATTAATAATAACAAAAATTATGCATAAATACTATATGGAAGTTGTGACATGCCATAATTTCAACTTAGCATGCTTACGTAAGAAAAAGTTACCCGATGCAAGATTATGGATATATTCTATAAAAACATACTAAAATAGCATGATGGTGCACCATAAACTATAGGCATCATTAGGAGACTTCGCACATAATTTAAATAAGGCAATATGGCTATATGTCATTTTATGCAAATTCTTACATAGCAACTGATATACATCCCTTAAGCAACAAAACAGTGATAAGTATGAACCTCATGATGAAACATCATTTTTCTTATGATTGAGCACCAGAAGCAAATAAGTTTTTAATTCACTTATTTTCTAAAATAATTCACTTATGGCAATTATGCACTTAGTAATCTTACCAATTAAGCAAATGTAAGTATAAAACATTCTTAAACATGATTTTTGATGCCAAATCATAATTTTCTCATGATGAGCACCAGAACAAATAAATGAGCATTTATACATACATTTTGCTTATTTAAATAAATATGGCAATTATGGCCATATAACATATAATGACAAAAATGATGCAAATATGCTCAAATAAACTAAATTCATATATAACATGAGGAAACATGCTCTGTGGAGGGTTGGGGTTAAATTTGGTGAAATTTGTCTATTATAAACTTTTAAATTTAAATTTTTAATGCTTAACATAATAGCCTCTTAAATAGCATTAAACTCTGCTTTTCTCCACAGAAACATATATGACAAAATGGTTTGTTGCAAAGTACAGGTTCCAAGCTTTCCAAAAAGTATTCATGTGCATTTTTCTGAGTTTCCTACTAGAAGTTATGCAATTTTTAATTTCCTTGAAAGTTTGTTGTACCTACAAATATGCCACCGTGTCTTCGACTTATCCTCCGGCTCGGGGCTACTGTCTACCGGACACGCACGCGCGCATCCGGCGGATAAACATCACTCTCGTAACACAAAGACGACTCCCGCGACCTCTGCAGATCACCCGGGTGACTCCATGACTCACTCGGGGGCTCGGGGCTACTGTCGGGGAGAAAGATTAGCGCCACCACGTGACGTCATCCTGGACCCACTAAACGAAGGTGTAAGCCCCTGGACCCCAAAACCACGTCAACGGATAAGGCTGGGCCCACTCCTGTACGACCACCACCGAGAGACAGTGTGACATCCCATGTCACGATTAGTGTTAAGCATGCAATTAAAACCCTAATGACATCACTAATGGAGCACTAATGCTAATCACCCAAAAGAAAGATAAGAAAAATAATAGAGAAAAGGAAAGAAACCTAGTTAAACCCTAATCCTAACCTAGCCCTAAGAGAAGTGCAAAAATTATAAAACCACCACCCACATATTTTTGCACCACTGCATTGCCCATGTAAAAAGATGAATTTACAGCATTTTTACAAAAAAATTTAACAAGGTTTTGATTGCCCAAAAATTCAAATTCAAATCTGAAATGCTTCTGTTTATGAATTTTGTATGAATTTTGGAAGCAAATTTAGAACTTCAAACTATAAGATGGAAATTAAAGCATATTGTGCTGGAGCTCCACATATTATTGTTTTTATTTTTGGAGCACCAGAACTATGAATTTCGTCCAAATCTTTAAACCACAGATTCAAAAATTCGAATTCGATCTCCAGCCACTGTTGCCCACCGGGCAATGGCGGCCGGACCGCCGGTCCGGCCAGCCTGGGCGCCACAGAGGCACGCTCCCGCCCCGTCCCATCTGCAGCACTCCCCGGCCACCGCTCAACCGCCCTGTACCCGCCGCAAGCTCCTCCGCCCAGGCAAGGCCTCGTCTTCCCTTCAAGCTAGTGCGCAGGCACCCCCGCTAACCTCCCTCACACCCTGGTTCTCTCTCGTGCAGCCATGCCCGTGAATTTGGAGAAATTCCCCCACCGCCGCCGCCGTCCGCCATCGGCTCCACGGCGCCGGCTCCCTCGGACCACCTCCGCCTCTTGCGACCTCACGCCGCCACTCCACGCACGCAGGTGACGCTCCGCGAAGAAGCCGCCCCTCCTCTCTCCCTCTCCCCTTCACGCGCGGCCTCGCCGGAGCCGCTCCGGCGCCGCCGCCCATCGCCGGCCGCCTCCGGCCACCGCCCGGCCCCGTGGACCCCACCATCCACCTCCCCTTCTCACGCGCATCATTTTCCCCGAACCCTGCACCTTGAGCCACCCTAGAGCGCCGCCACGCCCGAGCTCGTCGGCGCCGGCCGCCGCTCGCCGGCGCGCGGGCCCAGCCCCATTTAAAAATTTCCCGGGTGGCAAATCTGTAATTAAGCCTGAACTACATTCGATTTTGAAAACTTCATATCTTGCGTTTGAAAGATCCAAAAATTACAAACTAAAATGTTTTGGAAACTACAAAACCTGTACTTTCATAAAAGTAACATGAGATGGCCAGATCTCGACGTTTTCATATTTTTACAAAAATGACAAAAGTCAATCCCTGAAAACTTATCTAGGTCATAACTTTAAAAATATAAGCCCAAAATTAAAGCCACTTGGCCAGAGCCTTCACCTAAGCATACTTGAATTTCGGGAACTGGAAGATCTACATTTCATTGCATATGTTTCAAGTTATTGCATTTCTTGCATTCTCTGTATTTAATTTTTAATTAAATCTGTATAAATTATTTTTGCATGAAACTTGGTAATTAATTCCCTCCTAGTACTGTTCATGTGTGGAAAATCCCAAGTTACATTTTGAGCAGGCTAAATAATTATTTTTGCTAACCCTAGATTAATTCCATAAAATGTTAATTTCAGCACATGTATAAATGGTTTTATGCATCTAAAAGTTATATTTTTGCATGTTCATGTAAATTTTACTTACCACGATGTCATTTGGCACTTCATGACAGGATTAGTAAGAAGGTTTTGTTCAAATCATGTATGTATTAATTTTGGAATCGAATTCTTATTTTAAAGCGCAATCGTCATCGCATGTGATGATAAACACTTAACCCTAAATTTCATCGATTTGCATTTAAACTTTGCTAATCCTTAGATTCTGAACCTACATGTTAAACACAGCACTCATGTCCATGTCTTAAGTCTTTGCTCATGTATTACTAGGACTATACTTGTTAATGTAATTAACTTCTTTAAAAGAGAGCAAGTTATGTGTTTATGCTTACTAGAGTTTCATGAAACTACACTTTTGCTCAACATACTCATATGTGCTCATACAAACAGCATACATGCATCACCATATGCATCACCCTTGTATACTTTTTATTTTCGCATTGCATTTCATCTTCTAGGTGACGACGCCGAATTGACCCCGCCGAAGTGACGATTGCAACACTCAACGCTTGTGAGGCTAGTGCTAACTTCGATCACTCTCAAGGCAAGCCCCGGTGCATTCCTATTATTTTGAATGTCTTTCTTTTATCACTATATTAAGGATGATGAATTGCATTTAAGTTCTAGGAATTGCTTTAGAAATCCACGTGCATAAATCCCTATATGTCCTATGTAGAGTATGTGTCATATCTCCGATAGAAATGCTATGCTAGGCTTATGGAGTCAACGATAGAATGGGGGTCTCACTTATGGCACATGATTAAATTTGAACATGGTGAATTGGTTAAAATTTGAGAACACCGCATTGTGGCTCCGCGAACAAGTTTGAGTTGTCTACCACTTACATACCTTTCTTATGGGGATCGGTAAACCTATGTAGCTTGTAAGTTGTAAAGTGAGCCGGATATCTCACCGACCCGGAGGTGATGTGTATGGCACGGTGGTTGCACGGGTTGAGGACCGTTGGAGAGTACACGGGTTAAGCCTTGGGCGCGTTGTTGAACGGTCGCAAGGGGACGTGTACTCGGGGTCGGTGGCCCCGTGTTTTGCTTTATGATGAACTCACGAACGGTGGCCACGTGTTCTTAAATGATGCGTATGTCGTGTATTTGGGTTCTTCCTGCAGGATTAATGATTCGATAATTATTGTCGTTTCCTCTCGGTTAATGAGTACTACTTGATTCGAGCAGTTCGCAATGTGTAGTAATGGAAAGATATGGAATAGCTTGCTGTTTTATATTGATATACATTTGTATTGCAAATTCTTGTATTGCTAGTATGCTCACTAAAGTTTCTTTCATGCAACAACCCTATTAATTTGGCTAAGTGATAAAAGTGCCAACCTAATTAGCATATGTGCTATTTACACAAAATGCCAAGTTAAACCGGTCAAGCCCCATGCATCTAGGTGTCGGTCTTAGAAGGCCCATTTGACGGGTAAGACTTGCGGAGTATGCTAGATACTCGAGGCTTTGCCACTACATGTTTATTTACGGGTTTCCCACAAGCCGGGTTTTGCGATTGTTGTGGTAAGGTTGTGTGGGATGGAGAAGACCCAAAGAGTGGACCATTGAATGGGTTCCTAGCTCTCCGATCCATGATGAGTGAGCCATGGCCTAGGCCGACATGGTTCCTTAAGTTATCTATGTATCGTCGTGTTGTATTTCGCTTCCGCACTTTATTGGAACAAAGATCATGGTCATGTAAGACTTAAATTCGAACCTAATGTATCTTTTATTCGGAACTCTATGTTGTAATCGAGACTTAATTATGTAAACTTGCAAATTGTGGATGTTTGTTAATGTGATGCTATTTATGGTTGCTTCGTCAATCATCTCCCAAGGCGATCCGTACCACACTTAACTATCTTTCGGGATAGGGGTGTGACAACGAGCCAAGAGGTAACAGTGCTCGATCTTGCCCGCCAAGCTCGGGAGAGCCCCGGCTCGCACGACCTTACCCGTCGAGCAAGTGGAGGTTGCGCCTCGCGCGACCTCGCCCCGCTCGACCTCGGAGCTCGACCGCCAACCGCATTAACTCCACCTGCCCGGTGCCTACGTGGGTTCTCCTCGGCAATCATTAACGCCGACTCGCGCTCGTTCCTCCTCGCCACCGCCACCTACTCCCGTCGGGCCACGCCGATGGGACACGCCGTCCCTATAGCCCGACGGTGTTGGCGTGGAGCGGAGACTCGAGCATGGTCGATGCCCGTTGCGCTTGCGCGCGTGGGTTACTGGTCGCTAGGTGGACCCATCGTTAATGCTCCCCGGCTCTATCCGAGGTGCTCGAGGCGACCGTTGAACCCTTTCGATTGGGTCAGCCTTCGAAGCTCGGCTAGGTGGGGCCATCGAGGCAGTTTTCAACCCCTTATCCCCGCTTACCTTCGAGGTCAAGCCTCGGGTCGGTCGAGCTCCAATGTCGATCGATTGACCTTGGAGTTGGTAGGTAGGAGGTTGACGGACCTCATTGGGGTGCGGGCCTTTCCTCACTTGCGTCAACGTGTGAAAGAATTCGAATTGAATGGGAAGATAGAGCAGCGTGGGAGTTTTACCGTCCTTTCGTCCATATCCCAGGAATGGAGGCAGGATCTTATCTTGCGTCGGCGTGTAGTGGTGGGCCGGCGCGGTGAAGATGTTGTTTTCCTCGGTCGTGGTGGGTCCCCCGTAGTAAGTACGGGTCGTGGGGAGGCGTGCCTAGAGAAGGTGGCGTAAAAATGGGGGAGGAGAGGAGTAAAGAGTCTTTACCCGAGGGGAGGTGGCCGTGGGACCGCGGCGGAGCCGAAGAGGCGCGGCCGCCCGATGCGGCTGCCTATTTTGTCCGATCCCACCGTGGCCTCCCGACGAGTTCCCGGGTCGAGGAGCCGTCTCTCGTGGAGGGGACGGGGACCAGCGACGAGCCACCGTCGGGGCCGGCGGTGGTGGACCTCATGAAGCCCGCCTCGAAGGATCCCGGTGTCGATGCGAGGGAGACGACGGAGATGATCGTCGAGCTCGTCTCGGCGACCCGGGCCTCAATCGTTCGCCGTTGGCGCCGGGGATGGCATGGCGGACGTCGTAGATCCACGAGGTCTTCCCGCTGCCGAACCCGCGGATATGCGCGTGCCCGCCCCCGAGCCCGTGGCGTGTGGCGAGCAAGGTCGACATGCGGACGCGCATGTCGATGTCCTTAAACCTGCTGCGGCCGGCGAGCCGGCCTTTCGACACGCGGACGCGCGTGTCGACGTCTTTAAACCTGCTGCGCCTAGCGGGTTGCGCGTCGCAGGGTCCTCCATCGACCTTGGCACCTGTCGGACGAACTTGTCGCGGAGGAGGTGCGACAGGTGGTTCATCCGATCGCCTCTACCGGGAAGCGCGCTCGTGAGGGCGAACCCGGCGACGACGGGCCGGCGCCCAAGCGTTCCGTGCAACCGAGGAGGAGGGCCCCATCCACGACTCTCCGAAACTCGCCGACTTCCTCGGCGGCGCAGGCGGCGAAGACGAGGAGTGCCGCCACCGGGGAGGTGGTCTCGACGGTAATGGTTAGCACGGGAGGGGCGCCGGTGAATCCGGCCGACACCCCAGAGCCGCCGCCGGAGCGACGGCTAGAGCTAACTCGTGGCGGGGCTCGCTCCGGTGGTACTTGAGTTCCTCGTCGGACTTCGGACGGGGCGGACGGACTCCTGCGGTCGGCCGGTCGAGCCCGTGCCGGCCTAAAGAGGCGCTCGCGCGGGAGGAGTCAATTCCGGAGGCCAAGGAGGCGGAGGAGCGCGAGGCCTCGGAGGCACGCAGCGCAAAGGAAGTGGCCCCGGCCAAGGCCGAGGAAGCCGCCTCCACGGTGGAGAAGGTCAAAGAAGCGCTCCGGACGGAGCGTGGGCCGAGGCGAAGGTCGAGGCCGCAGCCTAAAGCCTCCTTCCAAGCTGCGTCCAACTACTTCAAGGAGCTCCAAGAGCAGCGGGCCTAGAAGGAAGGTATGGATCTTCGGATTTTATTGCCTTGACCTTCGATCTGTCTTCGTCGTTTTCTTACTTTTCAAACTCGACCCTCCGATGTTCAACGTTCTCGATGATGCGGGCATGGAGCGGAGGCTAGTCGCGGCGGAGGCGTCCTAGAGAGAGCTCCATGCTTGTCCTATGACGCGCCTTTGCGGAGGTCGAGGTCGAGCGACGCGCCGGCGCCGCCCGCCGGAGCAGATCGGCGTAGTGATTCGAGGAGCGAGACGCTCCGGTGTGCGCTCAACCTTCACGGTGCCGGCGTCGCACTATGAGGGCCTCGACTTCGAGGCTGTCGGCTCGGGTCTTGTCTCCGGCTTTGCCGGTGCTGAGCTGGAGGCGCTGCAGACCGAAACTCGTGCCCACGCCGACACCTTTGTCTGCGAAGCTCGAGGAGGATCCCCTCCGCAAGATGAAGACATATTAGGGCATTAGTCATTTTATTTTGTTTTGTTCCCCGCGCATGTAAAAAACTTTTAAGTTTTTAACTTGGTTCTGCGCTCGACCTCTCAAGGTCTTGCTCTTCGTTAATGTTTTAAGTTTGACTTAAATTCATTTTGGCCTTTTCATTCATCTCGCCAACTTGCAAAGTTCGAGCCCCGAGCCTCATTAGATTTAGTCGTTCGGTGAGCTTTTGCTAGGACCGCTGAGGTGCTCGAGCTTCGGCCTTCCGACCGGTTAGACTCGCGAATCCATTTGCTCGTAGCTTACTTTGTTCGTCGTTGTGATTCGAATCCAAGGCCAAAAAGGACTTAGCAAATTTCGTTCGTAAAAGAGAGCTAAGTGGCGCATGTGTTAGCGATTTTTGTTTTGAAAAATCATCTCGCGTCGCCCGCCTTCCAGCCCCGAGTGAGGTACCGAGCGGGCGATCGTTGAAGGCAAAGGATAGAATTTACGTAAGCGCACGATGTTCGAGGCGTTGGTGAACTCTCGACCTTCCACCATCTTGAGCTTGTAGGAATCGGGCCGAATGACGGGTGCGATGATGTAGGGTCCTTCCCAAGGCGGAGAGAGTTTGTGGCGGTCCTTGCTGCTCCGTACTCTGCACAATAGCATGTCCCCGATATTGAAGCCTCGACTCTTGACGTTGGGATCATGATACCGTCGGAGTGCTCGTTGGTACTTGGCGGAGTGTAGGAGCGCAGCGTCGCGCGCTTCGTCGAGCTGGTCAGCGGCGTCCTCAAGCACTCGTTTTGTTCCCCTGTTCGTCGAAAGCACGAACTGCGGGAGCGCTGTAGTCGAGGTCGGTTGGCAAGAGTCCTTCCGAGCCGTAGACCATGAAGAATGGCGTGTAGCCGGTCGCCGGCTCGGAGTCGTTCGAAGACTCCGGAGGACGATTAGCAACTCCGTCGCCCATCGACCGCTAAAACGCTTCAAACGATCGTAGATGCGGGGCTTGAGCCCGTGTAGGATCATGCCGTTAGCTCGCTCGACTTGACCGTTGGTCTCGGGGTGGGCTACAGCTGCCCGATCCACTCGAATGTGGTAGTCGTCGCAGAACTTAAGGAATTTCTACCCCGTAAACTGCATACCATTGTCGGTGATTATCGAGTTGGGGACATCGAACCGATGAACGATGTCGAGGAAGAACTCGACCGCCTCTTCGGACCAGATTTTGCTGATAGCTCGAGCTTCGATCCACTTGGTGAACTTATCCCCCGAGTCATTTCTTTAGTGGCCCGACCATGTCCGGACCCCGGACGAGCGAAGGGCTAGGTGATGGGTACGATTTGGAGAGCTTGAGCGGGCTGATGTGTTTGTTGGGCGTAGTACTAGCAGCCTTTGCACGTGCGTATGACACGAGTCGCATCGGCCACCGTGGTCGGCCGATAAAAGCCTTGTCGAAAGGCATTGCCCACGAGGGTCCGTGGTGCCGCCGATGTCCACATACACCGCGTGAATGTCGTCGAGGAGCTTCACACCTTCCTCGATGGTAATGCGGCGCTTCAGGATCCTAGAAGCGCTCGCTCGATAGAGCTCGCCGTCGACTAGGACGAAAGACTTGGAGCATCCGTGCGGACGTCTTGCTTCGCCCTGGTCGGTCGGGAGCTTGCCGTGGAGAAGGTACTCGATGAACTGCGCTCTCCGGTCGGGCGGTGGCGCCGCCGGCAGCCGGGGCATCAATTTCCATAACCTCTCCGCCCGTTGGCGGAGGATCAGCCCCGAGTCCTTGTGTGGACTCAAGTCTTCCGTGGTGTCGAGGTTGGGACTCGGGGCAGCCCCCGAGCCCACCTTGTTCGGCCCTCCATCGTCCTTGGGAGGGTCGGGAGGTTGGACAGACGGTTGGAACCGGTCGTTGGCGAAGACACCCGGCGGGATTGATTCCCAACCGGATGCCATCTTGGCCAACGAGTCTACCGCCTCGTTAAGTCGCCGTGGAATGTGCTTAAGCTCGAGGCCATCGAACTTTTCCTCGAGCTTCCGCACTTCCTGGTGATATAGTATCGGCGTGTCGTTACGACAGCTTGACTCCTTCATCACCCGATCGATGACGAGTTGAGAGTCCCCTCGGACCTCAAGTCGTCCGATCCGGAACTCGATATCAATTTTGAGGCCGTTGACGAGAGCCTCATACTCGGCTATATTATTCGAAGCTGCAAAGTGTAACCGAATAGCATACCTCATGCATACTCCGTGAGGGGAGACGAAGACGAGCCCGACGCCGGCTCCGCTGCGCATCACCGACCCGTCGAAGTACATGACCCGAGTACTCCTGGTCCACCGGCGCGGGTGGCAACCGGGTCTCGGTCCACTCCACGATGAAGTCGACGAGGACCCTTGACTTTATCGCCGTTTGAGGCACGTAGGTGATGTCGTGCCCCATCAACTCGAGAGCCCATTTGGCGACTTTGCCAACAAACTCTATTCTCGATGAAGTCGCGTAAGGGAAACGAGCTTACCATTGTGATCGAGTGCGTGTCGAAGTAGTGGTGTAGCTTGCGTCCGGCGACCATCATCTGCGTAGAGGATCTTGAGGACTTGCAGGTACCTCGTCTTTGAGTTAGAGAGTACCACGCCGACGTAGTAGACGGTATGTTGCACCTTGAGCACGTGTCCCTCCTTTTCGCGCTCGACCGGGACGGCGGCGCCGACGACCTGGGTGGCTGCCGCGACGTAGAGGAGGAGTTGCTCGCCCGGCAATGGCGGGGTTAAGATCGGAGGATTGGCAAGCAAGCGCTTCATGTCGTCAAGCGCGGCTTGGGCTTCCGGCATCCACCCGAAGCGCTCGGACTTCTTGCGGAGCTTGTAGAGTGGAAGGTCCCTTTCCCCAAGGCACGAAATGAAGCGGCTCAATGCGGCTGGACACCCTATGAGCCGTTGCAACCCCTTGAGGTTCCGGATTGGACCCATACACTTGATGGCGAGAGATCTTCTCCGGATTTGCCTCGATGCCGTGCTCTAAGACCATGAAGCCCAATAGCATCCCCCGCCCCGAGACGCACTTCTCGGGGTTGAGCTTGACACCGTTCTCGCGCAGCTTGGTGAACACGCGCTCGAGGTCGACCACGAGTTGGTCGGCCTTCTTAGACTTGACGATGGTGTCATCTATGTAGGCCTCGACGATGTCTCCAATGAGATAGTCGAAGCACTTACGTATGAACCTCTAGTACATGGCACCGTCGTTCCCGAGACCGAACGACATCGTGGTGTAGCGATACGAGCCGAACGGCCCGATGAAGGAGGTTGCGAGTTGGTCGGATTCGTCGAGTGCTATCGGATGATACCCGGAGTACGCATCTAGAAAGCAAAGGGTTTTGCATCCGGAGGTCGGGTCTACTATTTGATTGATGCGTGGTAAAGGAAAAGGATCCTTTGGACAGGCCTTATTCGAGGCTTGTATAATCAACACACATTCTCCATTTCCTTTTCTTTTTCGTACAAGAACAGGATTAGGTAACCACTCCGGATGATACACCTCCTTAATGAATCCGGCCGCCGGAAGCTTCACGATCTCCTCACCAATTGCCTTGCGCTTCTCCTCGTCGAAGCGGCGCAAGTTTTGCTTGACCAGTTGTAACAACCCACAACAATAAAATACATTTCATGGGATTCATGAGCATGTCATCACATTCTATTTGTGAAATCATTAAGCATTTGGTGTTAACTATAAGCACATAAAATATCAAATTAACTAAAGAATAAAGGAAATGTTACAAAGAAATAAAATGAGAAGAAAATTCAAGTTTAACATTTTCTATGGTTCGAGATATCACAAATAAAGATTTATGAAAATTTACTGAAAGTATTTTCTCATGTAAAAATATTTGCGAGAAAATAAACAAAATCTCTTTATTCATTTTAGCTATGGATTTGTAATCCGAAAATGATTTGGAGTTTCTGCTGGGACTTAATAGGAAATATGCCTAAAATACTTTCACCAACACCCCTGAAAAATTTGGGAATTTTTAGAGCTCGAGAAAGCCACTTTTTAATTTCGCGAAAACAGGAGGGCCTTTTTGCAAATTGGCCAAGACAGAGCCTAGGCGTCGGCCTCTTCTTCTCTCTCCCTCTCTCACCGCGCGCTCGCGCCGCGCGGCGCACCGCCTCTCCAGCGTGGTGCCACGACCGGGCCACGCAGCCGCTTCGCGGCCACGCAGCTGCTGGCCGGGAACCGCCACGGGAGGGGGATAAAAGCCCCGCCGGCTCCCATTTTTCCTTCCTCTCCCTCTCCTTTCGCCCGCCATTGCCGCACCTCAAGCCACCACCGTCGCCGGGCTGCTCCGGTGCCTCCCCGTCCAAGCCGCCGCCACCCGGAGCTCCGCCGAACCCCGCGCAACTTAATTCCTTGAGCAAGCAGCTTGAGCGGCGCCACTCCGACGAGGCGAGCTCATCTTCTTCCCCGAGCTCCCGACCGTGCTCCTCTGTCGCCACTCCAAATTTGGGACCTCCGATGAGCCTCTCGTCCGGGTTTTTAGTTTCTGAGTGCGCAACTTGTTACTCTCTACTCCACATCACTCAGGGTCGACTTTATCCCACAGGAAGTCCGGCAATCGTCGTTTTCCGTAGCTCCGGCCGCCACCGTCTCCGCCATCCACGGTGAGCACCCCTCCCGAGCCTTGCTCATGTACTTTTGAGTCCACGGCGAGCTTGCGCATGCTTTGCACTCCACACCGGTGAGTTTTCCCCAATTTTTGTAGCTCGTGTCGAGCTCGCGCCACCGCCGGAGGTTGCGCTCCGGTCGGACCTCGCCGCCGACATGCTTCCAGCCGAGTTCATGCTCCGTCGTTTGCACCTGGAGTGTTCCTCGCGTCGTGTAGGTGCTCTAGGTAGTCCCGCGGCGAGCGTTGCTCCACTCCCGGCCGTCTCCGGTGTCCGCGCCGCCGCCGGCTCGCCGCCGGCTCGCCGCTGCGGTGGTGCCACACCGCGGGCCACACGCGGGTGGGATCGCGTGTGGCTACGTGGGATCGGGTGTGGCCAACCCCGTGGCCCCCGTGTGGCACGAAGTGTTTTTAAATTTTCAAAATTCATAGAAAATTCAATAAAATTCAGAAAAATACCAAACCAACTTTGTTAGACTCGGAAAAATGAAATCTATCCAATTGTGAAATAAAATAATTATTTTGAATAAATTTATTTATAATTTGTAATTAATCACTTTCTTTGATTAGAGAAAAGCTATTGTTTTATGTAAATAAAATGTTTAATTAGGAAAAATAATTTTTATTTAATGAAGGAGATACTTGCAGACGAAATTAATAATGAAATGTAATTTCTAAAACTAAACTTAAATTCTATTATTTTATATGATCACAATTTATTAGCCTTTAATCACTTAAAGTAATTATTTATTTATTGACTAATAAATCAGAATAATTCCTTAAATTATTAAACTTAAGTAATTAGTGACCTTAATTAAGTAATTAAGGAAACAAAATTTATTAGTAATGATCTTAATTAAACATGTCTTAATCAGCATAATTAATTGTTAATTAATGCTTAATGAACATACTTATCTCTAATTTGTTAATTAACTAAAGTGATTAAGCATTAATCGTTAATTATTGCGAGACTTGCTTAATGAACCCTTGCATACTTTCATCATATGCATTCATGCATACATGTTTGTGATTCGCGATGCATTGCTTGGTCGACTAGGTCTTGAAGTAATCGAGGTTCCACCCGAGGGAGAGTCGGGAGCGGGGATCTCGAAGTCGACCCAGCCGCCGAGGAGACTAACTTCGAACAAACTCAAGGCAAGCCCGGTGCATCCTACCTATATTTTTAAATATTTTTACTTTATCACATAGTACGAGTTATGCTTGTGCATTAGGTGTTAGGGTTTGATTGATACCCTAGATGCATTATGGTAGGTTTCCGTTTGTTTATCTTATACTCGGTACAGGTAGCTCAATAGAGGCTAAGCTTAATTCATAGTGGCAACGGTAGATGGTTAGGGCCCTTAAAGCATGGAGGCTTTAAGAGTTTTGTGTTGACACTAAAGATGATGAGAGTGTTAATGAAGTTGAGACCGGACGGGCCCCGTAGGAGAAAGGGCGGGGACGGAGATGAGGTCTTGCAAGGTGGTAGCCCCGTCCGTGTCGGTCAAGGACCGTACCGTTGTCGGCTTAGTTGAACAAGTTTGAACGTACCGTGCTACATGCTGGTATCATGGGCCCGAGCAAGGTGATGTACCCTATCGCCCCGGAGATGTAGCGTAGCGAAGTCTCTTTACTCGTCTGTTAGTGAGAGGATAGTCTCACGGGAGGGAGATGGGTCGACCACGAGGGAAGTCGTGGCGTCGCCATACTTCCGGGGAGTTGGAAATGGCTAGTCTGCTGTCAGGTGCTAGCGGGAAAGGTTGTCGTATACGATCGGGGTGATGCGTATACGTCGTGTAGTTGGGTTTTGCCAGCTGGTACAAAATCGATTCGAATCGCTGTCCCTCGCAGAAATGAATACCGCTTGTTTAGCTCGTCACATCGTAGTAACTTTTATGGAAGATGAGCAAGGTGAGAGATGGAAGGATAACGATCTATTATATCTTGTTTGGAAATTTGATTGAATAGAGTTAGGTTGCAAACACTATGGCTAATGAACATAACTCGAGCTAAAATACTGAAAGTAAGGACCCACCCTTTAATGTTGTTTTCGCAAAGGAGTAAACCCCACAGCCGGAAAGCCTTTGCATACTAGGCGTCGGCCTTAGCGTGCCATGTTGACGGGTCGATCTTGCTGATATTAGAATACTCAAGGTTTGTTCGTTACCTTTCAGGGAATGCGTCATGCTATCACGACTTGTACGGCAGTTTTTCCGAGGAGGAGCGAGTGTTCCGAGGAGGTTCCCTTCGAGTGGGAACGAATCCCCACACCTTGAAGAGAGAGGACCGTGATGTACGAAGGCTCGGTGCATCACGATGTTTACTTAGAAGTCTTGAGAGTTGTATAATAGACAAGCTTCCGCTGAATACTCGTAGGATGTTAAACTTCAATAATGTTATCTTTCCGCTGCACCAATGTTTGTATTTCGAAAACTTGGTTGTATTATACCATGATGTATATATTCCGGCTTGTATGAGATGATGTTTCTGTTGTAACTCGCTTCGTCGAGTGTCCCTCTGTTCCGATTCCTGGGTGGTCCCGAAGGGGATGTCACACCGGCTTGGAGCCCGGCCTGATGTGCAAGGAGTGCTCGACAACTTCCCTCGGTATTCCCGGCATGTCCGAGGGTTTCCACGCGAAGATGTCGGCGTTCGCGCGGAGGAAGTCGACGAGCGCGCTCAAGGTCCTATTTGGGGAGAGGGAGGTGCCGATGCGCACCGTCTTCTTCTCGTCGCCCTCAAGGTCGAGGACGACCTCCTTGGTGCCCTTCACCGGCTAGAACGAGGCCGCCTTGCGGCTCGCCTGCGGAGGATCTTGGACAACCCGCTCCCCGATGACCGCCGGCTCGGTGGTCGAGGCCAACTCGCGATTGTCTACGTCGCACCGGTAGGCGTGCTCGGAAGGACGCACCCATAGTGATGACTCCCTTCAGCCCAAGCATCTTGAGCTTCGGGTAGAAATAATTCGAGACGGACATGAACTTCGCATAGCATGGCTGCTCGAGGATGGCGTGGTAGACTCTCGGGAATTCGACCACTTCAAACATGAGTGTCTCCGTTCGAAAGTTCGAAGGAGTCCCGAACATGACGAGCAGGTCGATCCGGCTGATGGGAACAGCTTGCGTTCCGGGACAACACCGTGGAACGGCAAACCGTTGGGGCGAATGCGCGAACACTCGATGCCCATGGCATCAAGGACGTCGGCGGACGGGATGTTGAGGCCGCCGCCTCCATCCATGAGCACCTTAGTGAGGCACGTCTTGGCGACGATGGGGTCGACCATGAGCGGGTACAGGCCTTGTCGTGGGACGCGTCGGATGATCGGCGCGGTCGAAAGTGATTGGCAACTCCGACCATCCGAGGTAAGCCGGGGTCGCGGGTTCCGCGGTGAAGACGTCGCGGCGCTCGAGCTTGACGGAACATCGACCCGGGCGAGCGTCGGAGCTCGCGAAGATTATCGGGCAACCCTCCGCTTGAGGGAAACCCTCGCCTTCCCCGTCACCGGCGTCGCCCTCGACTCCGGCGTCCTCCTCTCGCTCCGGCCGGGGGCACCCGTTCCTCCCCGCTGCGTGACAAATTTTTTCATCAACGAGCGAGTCCTTCATCGGGTAGTTGACGGGGAACTCGTGGTTGGGGCACGGTCCATTCCACCTCTTCTCGAAGTGGTTCGATAGGTCTTTGTTGGGCCGCTTGGCGCCCTTCTTCTCGGTCGCGGCCACGATGGGACCGTCGCTCGACCGTGACTTGTTCTTCTCGGTCGGCCCGCTTGCCTTTCCCCTTCTCGGGGGTGTCACGGTGGAGGAGGGCCCCTACCTTCGCCCGAGGCGTGGCATGTGGCGATGTCGAGAAGTTCCCGAGCTGTTCACGGGCAGCTACGCCCGGCTCGTGAACGAGAGCCTCGCAGTTTGTTCCAAAGAGGAACGCGCCCGGGACGTCCGCGTCGACGATGTCGGGAAGCTCGTTGCAGCGCCGGGATAAGCGCCGAATGTAGTCCCGGAGCGGCTTGTTCGGTTGTTGCCGACAGTTCTTCAACTCCCGGGGATTGCCCGGGCGGGCACACGTGGTCCGGGAGTTACCCACGAATACCTCTCGCGAGGCCGGCCCACGAACGTATCTTGTTCGCGGGTAGATGCTCTAGCCAAGTTCGCGCCGAGTCGGCGAGATATAGTGGCAAGTTTCAAATGATGGTGAGGTCATCATTCGCGCCACTCGCCCGACCGGAGGGAGGGATTTGACTCCCCGCGTACTTAGCAACCGTCATTGGGGGACGAAAACACGGCGGGGAGGTCGCACCCCGAATGGCGGAACCGAAAACCCTAGGCCCCGGGGGTCGGGGCTCGGCTCCGATCTTGCTCGACGTCGTACCGGCCCCCACGCCGAGGGTGGCGGACGTGCTGTTGGCCCTCGTCGTCATGGGCGCGTCGTCGCGCGTTGATGGTTGAACGCGCATCGCGTGCTGCACCGATGCGAGAATGCACCGAATGCCCGGCCTCGGGCTGGCCCGGCTACGCGGCTTGCTGCACGGATGCGTGTGTCGAGCCTCCCGCCCGGTCTCGAAAGGCGTGATGACCGGCGCCGGCACATTGGTTCGATAGCGCAGTGTGTCGCTGCGAACTCTCCGCGTGCTGCTCCGCCGCCTTGGCGAGGTGTGCGGCCATCTCCCTCCGCACACGTTGTATTTCCGGAGTTGGTTGCAAGGGGAGGGTTTGAAGCAATGCCGCTGTCGCGGCGACATTCGTCCGGCACGAGGGAAATCGTTGGGTCGCAGCGCCATCGCGTTGGCGATCCGTTGGTTAACACGACGAGCTCTCTACCGCGTGTTGCACTCCGCATGGTGGCACTGCTGCTCCAGCTCCCGTTCCACCGCCGCCGCTTCCTCCGCGAGGTTGCGGGAGGCTTCCTTCAGCTCCGATCTCCCGGCCCGGAGGCGAGCTTGCAAGTCGTAACCGCCCGGCGGCGTGGTGTGTGCGCATTGAGCCGTTGGAGTTCCCGAAGCACCGGACTCCGGGGCGGTTGGTCCCCGTCGCTCTACGGACCTGCTCCGCGGCGTGCACCATGTTGCACTCGTGGGTCGGGCTGTGATTCTCACCACTCGCTGCCCTGGTCCGAGTCTTCCTCCTCCCTGCGTCGAGGAGGTCAAAGAAGGACTCGAAGGATGGATGACCATCCCGACGAATTCTCTCGCCGTGGGGCTGGCTAGCCCCGGGGAGCGCTTCACCGGCACCGCGGCTGCATAAAAGCACGGTCGGGTGGCGCGCCCGCGGCCACTAGCTGCCACGGGATCGTAGCCTCAACAGCGACGCATGTGGCCGGAGGGGCCAACGGTGCTAGCGGCTCGGCGCGCACCGGCGTCCGCTCGACGGTGGCAACGAAAACCAGGCTCCCAAAACACACCGTGGCACCGGGGCCCGGAAGGAGAGCTCGAGCCAGCCATCCGTGCCATGGGAGAGGAGAAAAATGGTGAAAACGCGCAACGAGGCCCCTACCCGACACGCCAACCGTCGGTGTTCGAACCACCGGCTAGTAAAATTTGTTACGGGGCCGCGCGTTTTAGGCCGGATGGTACACAAGGGAAGACACGATAGATTCGGACTGGTTCGGGAAAGCTCCCTACGTCCGGTCGGGGTGGTGTCGCGGTGCTCGTGTTCCTTGCGTCAAGTAATGATGGTGTATTAAGGACGCGGGAGACGAGCGTTCTCCAAGTCCCCGGCTGCGAGTGTGTGTGTGGTGTGTGAGTCGTGTGTGTTGCCACCCTTTTTGTGTGGAGGAGAGCCTCCCCCTTTATAGCTGCGGGGGTGGAGCTTGAGTTACAAGACAGGGAGAGAGAATGTGTGATCGTGGACTTATCCAAATGCTTGTGCTTTCCGTCGGTCTTTCTCCGACGTGTGCTTGAGTAGGTTGATCGGGCCGTCATGTTGCTCCTGTAGTGTGTCCCATCGGGAAGCAAGGTTGGAGTGTTCCGCATCCGGTGGAGCCGTGGGTGATGTCGTGAAGGAGTGGTTGGAAGGGACATGCCATACCGGTCCTTCCTTGTCGAGCGCATTGATGGCGAGCCCGAGAGGGAGACGAACCTTCGCAGGCCGAGGAGGAGAAGGCCGAGAGGAAGGCGGCAAAGGACTTGGTCATGCGGCTCAAGTTGGAGAAGGCGGCTCGAGTCGTCGAGCGCCGGAGGAAGACGGACGCGTACGAGGCGGCGGGGTTGAACCCCTTCACGCCTTCGATCGCCTCCACTACCATTCCCACCGACTCGACGAGGACGGCGGAGCCGGCGGATACCAAACCGACGGGGAGAACCCATACGTCCGCTCCCGCCGCGGCGTCACCTCGGCTCTCGCGACCCCCGCCCGCCTCCCTCAACCGCCAAGACACCCATGGCCGCAAACGGCCATCTCGACCTCACCAAGAAGGACAAGCCGGTTGATCAAAAGGTATATCGTTCTATGATCGGCTCCTTGCTTTACCTTTGTGCATCTAGGCCCGATATCATGCTTAGCGTGTGTATGTGCGCACGTTTTCAAGCCACTCCTATGGAGTGCCACATGGTGGCCGTTAAAAGAATCTTGAGATATTTGGTGCACACACCCAACCTCGCGACTTTGGTACCCAAAGGGTTCGAAGTTCAACCTTATAGGCTATTTCGATGCGGATTATGCCGGGGACAAGGTAGATAGGAACAGTACCTCCGGGACTTGCCAATTCTTGGGTAGGTCCCTAGTGTCATGGTCATCCAAGAAACAAAATTCCTTTGCCCTATCCACAGCCGAAGCGGAGTATGTCGCAACCGGTAGTTGTTGTGCACAACTATTATGGATGAGACAAACATTAAGGGACTATGGTTACAAGTTGAACTGAATTCCACTCCTATGTGACAACGAGAGTGTCATAAACGTAGCATATAACCCCGTTGAGCACTCGCGTACAAAGCATATAGATATCCGTCATCATTTCTTGAGAGACCATATCAAAGGGGATATTGAAGTGGCCATGTGAGAACCGATGAACAATTAGCCGATATTTTCACCAAGCCACTAGATGAAAGTCGTTTTTGTCATTTAAGGAGTGAGCTAAATATCCTTGATTCTAGTAATGTGACTTGAAAGCTTGCATATCTGCTGTGATGTAGAGTAATTGCTTTGAAAAATAAAATTCTTGAAAATCTTGTATGTTTTGATTTTAAAAATCATTTGGTTATTGGTCGTTGGATCATGCGGATTTGGATGTAATCATTGTTCGAATGATTGAATGTGGCTGGTTACATCCAATGAAGCCTTAGCACATGTCCATGAATTTAATTGAGGTCAAGAGCGAGAAGAGAAATTTGGAGCAATTTTCTGCGTTTGGAGCAAGTACGAAATTCTTCAGGGACTCGGATATATCCGACTCGGTCGTATAATGTCCAACCATCCGTGTAGAGTCCGACTTTGCCCGACCGAGTCGGAATGTCCGACTCCACGGGATTTTTACCCTATAACCCGAATCCAACTTACCCCTTCACCTCTTCTCCTTCATTCAAACCGAAGCTTTCTCTCTCTTCACCCAACCGGCGGCCTCGAGCTCCCCACCGACGATTTGGAGAGATTTGGGGGAAAAGCTTCTCCTACTCGGACTCTATCCGATTCCGTCGTCGGCTTCAAGGTTTTTCCCCTAATCCCTACTTCTCACCTAGGGTTTAAGGTCAACTTTCATGGATTAGGAGTTTCTTTGTTTCCCCTACCTAGATGATGCATAGAACTTGTTCCTAGGATGCTATACATGCTGTAGATGCAATATGGCTAGGAATGTGCAGTAGATCTATGCGGAATAGCAAACTTGGTGAAATTTCTGTTGTAGTCGGTCAATGTCCGAGTGAGTCGGACAATATCCGACTCCTCTCGACCAGTCGGATATTATCCGACCCGATCTGAAATTGCGCATTGATCTTCCTCATCTCATCTATCTATGCCATCTATCTTATACCATTCCTTGATCTTCTTTTGCCGGCATGGGTCGCTCTTCCACCAACCCCAATCCGGAAAAGAGGACCAAGTACTCTAAGGATGCACAGCGATCTGCAAAGAAGAGGAGAAGGCCTCGGGATCGTGAGCCTTCCCATTGTCGAGCCTAGGGAAGAAGAAGAACCGTGACACCCCTACCTTGCAAAGCAAGAGGGATTGTCGCACAGGATCGCATCGGGAGACATTCAACGAAGCAAACGTTCATTACACATACGTTAATGATACATCCACCATTTTCATATACATGATTAGATACATGAGTGACATATTTTACATCTGAATTCAAGTTATTATTATACATAGAGTTCAAAATTCAGATTTAATATACATTAATCTACAATTAGCGAAAGTGTAAAGATGATCTCGACGATAGTTGCCTAAAATGTAACACATCAGCCCGTAGATGTGCCCATTCTTCTCGACAATCTTACCTGCACAAAAATGTTAATAACAAAGCCTTGAGTATCTAATATACTCCGCAAGTCTTACCCGACAAAAAAAAACAATTGGTTTCTAAAACCGACTCCTAGTATGCGAGGGCTGACCGAGCTTGCTGGAAATAGCCAAAAACAGCACCTTTGATAAAGTCTAAATTCATCTTTTAGCCATATTAAGAGGGTTGTAACATAAACGTAAATTTAATGGGTAAGACTAGCAAACATGGTTGGAGTACAAAGATTAAGTATTTTAAAATCAACAAGTATAATGTCCATATTCACTTCATTACTACGATGCGATCTGCTCGAGACAAGTGGTACTCATCACCACGAGGGACGGCGATATATATCGATTTACATCCTGTAGGATAAACCCAAATGCACGACATACACATCATTTAAGAACACGTATGACCACCTTTCACGAGATCACCATAGATATGAGCCGGGTCCACCCTCCGAGTGTGTGTTCCCCATGCAACCACGGTAGCGTCGGGTCCAAGGGTAAACAACACACCCTCCGTCGACTCACAAACCCGTGCATCCACCGTGACCAACACTTTGCACAAAGGGTGGAAAGACCGTCCAACACTACGACTCTCAAGTACCATCGGTTTACCAACTCCCATATGAAGGTATGCATTTAGTACACAACTCAATACTTGCTCGCGGAGTCACAACGAACGGTCCTCAACCGACACGCACGAGGCTATGGCGAAAAAGGGCCAACCTTGTCACCGCATTCCTACACATGCACTTCCCCATACGGTCTCCAATTTAATCAGGTGAGGGTAACAATAATTGAATCCCTAGACCGGGTGGTCTCCAAACCACTCGATGTTGCTACCGATGACTCGTTTAAGTGTGACACCCCTACCTTGCAAAGCAAGAGGGACCGTCGCACGAGACCGCCTCGGGAGACATCCGACAAAGCGGACGTCATAGCACATACATAGATGATACATTCACCATTTACAAAGACATATTTAGTGTACATGGGTAGAACATTTTACATATGATCTTCAAGTGTTACAATACATAGAGTTCAAATACTAATTTTTTTAACATCTCTTTAGTATATATGTGGAAGCGTAAATTAATCTCGACGATAGTTGCCTAAAATGTAACACATCAAGCCCGTAGATGTGCCCATTCTTCTTAACAGCTCACCTGCACAAAAATGTTAACAACAAAGCCCTGAATATCTAATATACTCCGCAAGTCTTACCCGACAAAAGTGGTTTCTAAAACCGACTCCTAACATACAGGGGGCCGACCGGGTTTGCTGGAATTAAATTGCAAAAACAGTACCTACATTAATTTCTAATTCCAACTTTTAGCCATATTGAAAGGGTTATGACATGAATATAAAATTTAGTGAGCAAGACCTAGCAATACAAGGTTGCAAAGCAATATTAAAATACTTCAAATCAGCAAATATATCATCATGTTCACTTCTTACTACGATGCGATCTGCTCGAGACAAGAGGTACTCAATAACCGCGAGGGACGGCGATATATATCGATTTACATCCTGCAGGAGAAACCCAAGTACACGACATACGCATCATTTAAGAACACGTATGGCCACCGTTCGCGAGATCACTATAGGGCCGATACGAATCCCACCTCTCCCAAGTAATACGTCCCCACATGCGATGCCCACAGCGGAGCCATCCAAGGGTAGACCGCATACTCGTCCAACCACATGACCCGGGATGCCACCATCAATCAACATCTCAAAAGAATGTCGGGTACCGTCCAACCCTACGGTTCTGAAGCTAATTGGTTTCCCATTACCCATAATAAAGGTATGCACTTGGTACGCAACTCGATTCTTGCTCGCGGAGTCGCACTGTCCTCAACCGACACGCACGAGGCTATGGCGACCATAGGCGAACCTTGCCACCGCATCCTACACATGCATTTCCCCGTGCGGTCTCAATTTCATAAATATCGTGTGAAAGATAACAAGTGGATAAACCTATCCCGAGAGGTCTCCGTACCGCTCGGTGTTGCTACCGATGTCTCCTTACTAACCATAGCATTTCTAACGAAAAAGGATTATACCTATCCAATGAGTCCATAGGCATAAAGAGATAAATAATGCAAATACGGTTACGATCAACTCCTAAAATTTAAATGCACAATGCATGACATCATCACATGTGAAGTAAAGAAAAACTTTTAAAAGCGTGGGTTATGCACCGGGGCTTGCGTTGGGGATGTTTGAATTAGTACCCACAATGGTGCTCAGCTCAACGTCGATCTCCTCGGGTTCCTTTCCTCGTTCTCGGGTCCTAGATGAATGTAATGCAATGTACGAGCATAGGTGAATGCATAGATATTAATGTTCATGAAAGTTTCTCAATAAATATGAATGATGATGTTATATGCATATGAGAGGAAAATTATTCATGTATGAGATGACATGCTTGCTTATGGATAGGAAAACATAGTTTAGGTCAAGAGGACAAACTTCTAATTAAATGAAATATAGGGTAGGCACACATAAGCAAAATACTTACAAGCAAAAGAATAATCACTCTCTCCTAGATGATATGGCACAAGATAGTATTTAGGGTGTGTTTGGTTGGGCTTTCTCCGGCTTTGGCTTTTCTAAAAGCCGTAGCCCAACCAAAGGGGTTGGTTGTCAATAAAAGCCAAAGCCAAAAGTAGCTTTTTGCTAGTTCATTTCTCGAAAGCAGGTGTGGAGGTGCTTTTCTTGACTTTGGTTTTCACAAGTTTGAAGAAATTACCTACATGCATATGTATGTATATATATACATGTTATATGACTTTTATTTATTTATATACATATATCTTATATAAATATTATGTTATTTATTTATATATATATGTTTATATTATAAGATACATGTAAATAAATAAATATATGTATAAATATATATTTTTATTCATATGTATATGTATGTATACGTATATATATTTATCTATTTATTTATATACATGTATTTATGTTATATTATATATACCATATAAAAAATATATAAATAAAATGTATTATACATATATTTGTATGTATATATGTACGTATATATGATGATAAGTAGGATCTGTTAAGTAAATTTTGAAAAGCCACAATTTGTTTTACCTAACGGCTTTCAAGCTTTCTTACATGTGATAACCCACAACTGCTTTTTCACGACCCACGACCCATGACGAGCTTTTTGCACAGACCATAGCCCAACCAAATACACCCTTAATCTATCCACCTTTTATTCTAACATAGAGTTAAACATGGGCATCAACCTAGAATAGGGCAAGATAAATATACACAGGTTATCCTACTGCTCTAATTAACCATAAACATCAAGATAATATAATCATGCATAAACGTAAGACCTTGACATAAATTATGCATATATGGGCATCCGACAATATGTAATGCAACCAATATGACTTAGATAACCTTAAATGAAACATAGGTGCGAACAGCACTTTAATACATGAGCTATGTGCAAAAACATTAAAGAACCCTACATAAGCACAAAATGTAACCCTTCACATAGATTAATACACATCAGGAAAATAGGACAATTATGCCATGCATAGATCAATATTGAACTTAGCCATTTCCATGCTACACATAATAATGCTATCAAGCAATTTTTTTACATGAATTCTGTGGAAAAACATAAAGTCAACATGATAAAAACTAGAAACAATTAAGACATGATTTTGGACACAAATCCTAAAATAAATCAATTAAGGCAATTCATATAGTATATAAGCAAGTAAAAACATGTATGAATGCATCAAAGTCATGCACCAGGGGGTCCAACATATTGTGAAAAGCGCACATGCCAAATTTGGTGAACTTTGCATTTACCAAGAATTAATTATGGACTTTACAAGCTTAACAAGGTTCTATTTTAAATTACACAAAACATTGAATTTTTGCACAGAACCATAGACAACAAAGTTAATCAATGTAAAGTTCATGTCCTAAGCTTTTCAAAAAGCTATCATTTCCATTTTTCTGACTTGTATTTTAAAAGGTATGAATTTTGCAAATTTCATAAAAGTTCACTGTTAATTACGAAATTGCCATCGCCGTGGCAATAGAACAGATCGCTCCCTCGACGGTGCTCTCGCCGGAGATGGCGGCGCTGCGCTGGGGCCGGGGAATATAGGGTGCGACTTGGCCTGCTGATTACTCCAAAATGACGAGCACGATGAGGCAAGTGAGATGAGGAGGTGCACATGGGTGGTGGCTCACCGAAAAACGGTCGGCGGCGAGCGACGGGTCACTACCACGGAAATGGTCATTAGTGACGGATTTTTTCATCATCAGTGACGTAAATTAAACCCGTCACTAAAAACGTGTCACTAAAGGTAGGTTATTAGTGACGGTTCAATATCCGTCACTAAATTCATACTGACGGCTAATTGAGGAACGGTCACTGATTGTGGTGACGGCAATTGAAAAAAACGTCACTAAAATACCGTGACGGGAAAAGCAATATCCGTCACCGATCTATATGACGGGAAAAAAAAACCATCAGTATTGCCACTGACGTGGAATAAAAAACCCGTCACTAATGACAAATATCAAAACAAAAAAAAGAAACAAGAAATGTCTTTCCGTGCTCTGACCTATTATAACAATTATAAGAATACACTCAAACACAAACATGATTACAATACCAATATACACTCCCAACTATGCAGAAGCTAACAAAATGTTAACAGAAAAATGAAGTCCACTAAAATCAAATTCAAGTCTTAACCGGTTCAAGTCACATACTATCCAAGATTAGAAGTCACATCTGTTTGGCATATCACAGCCTTACATAACAATATGGGCTTGCTGGAGCAAGGTTGATAGATGTGACATGACTGAATACATGCAACCTTACATAATGATATGGGCTTACTGGAGCAAGGTTGGGCACTCCACCTGAGAGCAGGAAATAAGTGTTCAGTGTCTACTTGCTTAAGATTCAAGGTAAAAAATATTACACGAGCAGCACCCTAATATAAAAGAAATTGAAACCCAAATAACATACCCAAGATATGTCATTGAAGACAATGTCAGTTAATATATATAGAAAACCTGAAGTTAAAATAGTGATTCTGACAAGGTAGGCACATCAAGAGAAATATAAGACAAAAACTGCGACTAGTGATGCTTCAAAGTACAGCAGAATTTTCAAGTTAGTCATGGGGATAAAAAAAACAAGGATACCTTAATGATTCTATCATCAGCAAGTAATGATTTTAAATACCACCAACAATAAATGAAGGTGGCTATCACATCAAATACTTCTCAAAACATAAGGACAATAGTAGCTTACTCGAACAAACTTTATATGCAGGTAAAATGTAGCAGCAGCTTTTCCCAGTACTTTATCTAGATGATGCGTATAAGTACACCTACAAAGGCATTTTTAGGAATACAGTGAGCAAAAATCTCTGATATATTAGTGCACAACATTCTTGTGCATGTTTCTGAACAAAAGAGGATATACTTGATATATAGTAAACGCAACAACTCCAGGTCGCCCTTCATGCAACAGTTGCCCAAATTGACGTTCAGATGTAAATGGTATGATTCTTGACGGCCCTAGGTCCTTGAGGTATCCAGTATAGTACCTATAGATTTAAAGATTAGGACAATGCAAAAAGGATGCAAATGAGTTAGTTTCAAGATCTAAAACGTACACAAGCCATATCATGAGCTTGGGTGAATCTAATATTTTCATCTAGATTTAGTGCTCAATAACTTCTAGTGCGTGATACATTCTTTGCATACTCTGGCATGGCTTTTATTCATCGATGGTGAAGATCAACACAAAAATATGATTTAGTGAGATTGCTGGTTCAAATCGATTTTGCACAGTAAAGATATTCAATTCTTTGCACAAATCAATGGGAAAATGTAAGCAATCAACAACAGAGCTTGGAAGGGAAAATGACATGAATTATCTTTACTCACTCAGTGGCTGCAACAAAGTATCAATGGTTCCATGTTCTGCAATTTTATGACATGACTTAGCTTTCGCAATGTTGCAATTAGCTATCCCTAACCTACCGTTTGAACAAGCAGTGTGGTAGGCTGGCCCAATGACACCAAAGCTCAAAGTACCAAAACTAGTGTATGTTTAGGTTGAAAAACACCACCGCTCCTAGACTTATAGCATAGATGCAGCCAATACTATCCATGAAATGTGTTTTTCAGAAAAAAAAATCCCTCTTAACAAACAGTTAAATCTCTATGAAAATGGCCCAGACAGTTGTCCATTGCACTCCATAAGTAAAACAAATAAAGTTATAAAGTGCAGTATTTAGTTGTAATATTATTCAGCTAATAGGGTACAGTTATCAGTTAATTATACATGCACATCTTCAGGTCCTGAAACAAGGCATAGAAGAGTACGTACCTAGAACAGCTCTTGATCTCAACCATCTTGGACTTGACCTAGCTATCCTTCATGTGCAGGAGCAGAGCAGCAATGCGTCAATCGAATCGTCCACCACATAGTTTGGACACAATAATAACTAGGATGAAAGGGGAGCAGTTCCTACACAAGGGAGTAGATCCTACCTGAACATGGAGCCGAACAACTTCGACTGAAGGGTGGGATCTTGGGATCTGGCGAGTGATGCGACGAGGGCGGCCTAGCCCCATAGGCCGGCAGGCAGGGCGACAAGCTCCAGCGGCGGCGACGAGACGCGGTCACGACTCCGGTAACGGCGAGAGCCCGGCCGCGAGTAACGTCGCCCTGGTGGTTGTGTCCTAGGTGGTAGCGGCCTAGATCTCGCCGATAAGCAAGGGAGCGCGTCTGGTGGGGATCTAGCGGGTGATGCAACCGCCAAGGATCTCGTAGAGGGTGGTGACCAGGGCGGATCTCGTGGAGAAGGATGCTGGATGAGGCTTGTGCTTGGAGGAGCCAGAGAGGAGGACGAGCTGTCGAGAGAGGTCGGAGGAGGATGCGATCCGGTGGGGAGTGGAAGTTGGAGGCTCTCGTGGCGGCGCGGTTGGAATGAGTGCTCGCCTGCTTGGTACGGCTGGATATGGAGGCTCGATCCATTTGTAGAGTACCAAGTTAACCGTCGCATGCACGTTCTGACGTCATAGAGAAAAATGTCAATGATGTATTAGTGACGGATTTTAAAACCTATGTCATTGTTTAATTTGGTGGTTAATAGAAAACATGTCAGTATTGATCGTGACGGTTCGTACAATACCGTCACTAAACATTCCGATGACGGTTCATCGAGCATTACGTCACTCCAGCTTGTGATGGTGAAAGAAATATGTGTCACTAATTTAGGGACGGATCTTAAAAAAACCGTCGAGTGATACAAATAACGGTGACGTTAACGTCACCGGTACTGCTTCGAGTCAATTAGTAGTGAGTGTTTCGGAAAAACCGTCACAAATTTTATAGTAGTGACGAAATTTTCTTAGCCGTCACTAATGTCACGTCACTAAAGACCGTTTACGTAGTAGTGGGGCCGAGGAAGGTTCGACGCTATCGCACGTCCAGCTCGGGGCACCGGAGGAGGGGCTTCCGGGCCGGGAGCACCGTACGAGGCACGAGGAAGACCGGCGTGGGTTCGGTTGAGGTCGAAGAGGCCGTGAAAGGAGATTTCGTTGATGACCAGGGCGGGTTCGGGGAGCGATGGCGATTTCTTCTCTCGGTTCCGGCGACAATACTGCAATACTAGGCATGTGAGTGGCGTGGGATGCTGCGCAGGGTCCTTGGGCATGCTCCAATGACGGGGAATCGGAGCTAGTGCTCACCTAGTCGAAGAATTTTGCCATGGCGGCCAAGGTGGAGGAAACCGGGCAAAAGCGAAATCCTGCGGCTTGCGGGGAAAACCGGGAAAGGGAGCTCGCCGGAGGCTTGCTGGTATCTCGCGAGAGGGGTCGGGATGCTTCGCGGCTGCTGGGAGTGGCCTGCAAGCTAGAGCTCAAGTTTCCTCCGCCTCCCGTGCGCCGGTTGCTTCGGGGAGAAGGGAGAGGGAGTACTAGCAGGGGCGCTGCGATTGGTCAATGAGGACGGCCGGTTTATGGTGATCGGGTGATGGATCGCCGGTAGCCTAACCCCGTCCTCCGGCATGGGCGCTAGAGCGCCGGCGAGACGCTGCCGGTGGCCCCGGGTACTCGTGACCGACACTGCACAGCTGTTTGACAAAATGCCTCACTAGTGCTCTTTCTCTCGGTGCTCTCTGTTCCAGTCAAGAAAGGGGTCTTCCCTATTTTTGTTGGCATTGCCAATTTTTGCATAGGTGTGGAATGAAATTTGGGACAACTTTCGTATAGAACTTTTCTTGAGATTCTGCTCACAAAAATTAATAAAAATCCTACACTTAAAGCTGTTTTTCTGGATTCACTTTTCTTGAGATTCTGCCCACAAAAATTAATAAAAATCCTACACTTAAAGCTGTTTTTCTGGATTCACTGAATTTTTATAGGGCTTTGTCCATTGCTAAAAATTCTGGAAAAATGCTCCAAAATTCTCTCTTGATACACCCCACAATCTGGTGTAAAAATATAGGCATGTGGTTGTTGAAAATATTTGAGGTTTGGCACAAGCTAATTTGACTAAAATTTGAAATTCAAATTCAAACCTAGCCACTTTGATTTGATTCCTTTTCACTTGGGGATTTGGAAAGGCAAATTTTAAATACTATGCCATTGTTCACATGTACTATGTGACATGGGATGTCACATTAAGCATAGCCATTCTATCGAAAAAAATTATACCTATCCAAGGACCATAGGCAATAGGGATCATAATCCAACTAGGGTTGCGATCAACTCCTAAACGTAAGTGCACAATACATAAACATAGACATATGTGAACTTAAACCAAAAACCAAACAAGTGGGATTATGCACCGGGGCTTGCCTTGCTAATCTCTGTAAAGATGCATAAAAGAAACACTCCTAGACATGAATTCTATGGCAAAACATGATCTCCTCATGAGGAGCACCAGAAACAAATAATATGATATTTTTGTATGCATTTTTCCTAATTAAACATTTATAGGGAAATATGTACTATATAAGCATATAATGATAAATATGATGAAAACATGTATGAATGTACAAAAACCATTTACCGGAGAGAACTTCCGTTGGTGATCGAACTTCGTTGGTGACGGAACTTCCGTCACGTCATAGAATCAAATGCGAAAGAAGCCGGGACGGAACTTCCGTTAGAGATGGGACTTCCGTCCCAAACTCTCTCGAATTGACGGAACTTCCGTCGGCCATGACGGAACTTCCGTCGGTTGGAGTTTTGAACTGGAGAAACATCGGGACGGAACTTCCGTCCGATCTGCACTTCCGTGCCAATCCTTCCGGAATTGACGGAACTTCCGTCCTAGGTGGTGAAAGGTCGAAATAGGTTGGCTTTTTGATCTTTGGATTTTGGTGTTTTGGTTCCAAGTTGTTTGAAGGTAGCAAGAGCACATTCTTCCCTGCATGTAAGATCGTTTCACCCTCTTAATAGTTTGACACACCTACACTCAAAAAGCTACAAATCTAAACTTGAGGCTTTTGCTTTTGAGTACTTTGATCACATTTTAATTAAGGGGTTTACTTTCTCACATCGTGGGTATGTTCTCGTTTGATATCCTGCACATACACTCAATAACACATTAGAGTTTTTAATTCTTTGTCATTTATCACCAAAACCCACTAGAGGGCCTAGTTGCATCTTCAATCTCCCCTTTTTTGGTGATTGATGAGAAATAATTAAAAAGGGATAAGGGATATCAATAACGAAAGAACAAAACAAACAAAATATAGCGGAGCTCTCCCTAAAGAGATGCATGGGTCACACAAACATTTCAAAGAGCTCCCCCTATATTTTGTTCTTGTGGGGTGCCTAAAACAAAGTGCACAAGTGACATGAGTAAGTGTTAAGAATAAACACAACACAAGCGCAAAAAGCTGCATACCACAAAACGCAAGCCACAAATATCATCGATAACGATAATCCACACATTAAAGCAATAAGACAACCATTCCATCATCCAAGCACATAGTTTTGCAATGAATTAAAAACTATCCCTATTACAATAGAGCAACACTCACATAGTCTCATACATAATGTTCCCATAAGTTCCAACTATGATAAAGATAAGACAGAACGATAATAGATAAAGTGATCCCTTTTCTCACTCTCTCCCCCTTTTGCATCAAGGCACCAAAAAGGAAGAAAGGAAGGAGAGCAAGAGAGGGAATCACTCGTCATCCCCGGAGGCAAACACGTCTTCTTCGTGACCTTCTTGACCTCCAAAGTCTTCTTCCTCTTCATCATCTACATGAGCTGCAAGAGAGCTTTAGCCACCATCACCGCCAAAGTAGTGAGCATAGTCCTCGGGTTGCAAGCGATAGACGGGAGGAGGTGCATCCTCCTCTTCCTCGGATCCTGGAGGAGAGACCTCCACACCCTGTGCCCTCATAAAGTTCTTCATGCGCCGGGCATTCTTCTTAGTGCGCTGCTTGTTCTTGTACGTCTCAACAGCATTGTCGGTGCACACGGAGAAGTTGGACTTGAGGGCTCCCATTATGCGAGAAGTAGGAGAGCCACCATGGCGAGGAGCTGCACTGCTAGAAGCGCCAACAGGAGGTGGAGCTGGAGGGGCGCTGCGCTTCTTCTTCGATCCACCGTTGAGCTTGAGCTGCAAAGGGCGATGCTTGCACTCCTTTTCAAAGCGCAACTTTGTGACTCCCTCAATCATAGCCATGATCCATGGGGCATAAGGTAGAGTCATCCTGGTGTTGACACCGTGTCTGACTGATCTCCTCAAAAATGAAACCCATCACACAAAAGGGGTGGCATCGGGAGCAAACCTTGCTAGCACATTTCTTGACCATGCAGCAATCCGATCATTGGATCCGTCCTTGGGCACAATAGTCTATCGGAGAATCCGGTTGAGGTAGAAGTAGTAGGGCAAGAGTCCCTTAATCTGTCCATAGATGCATGGCCCGTCCTCATACATGAATGCCAACTCGGTTTCGGGAAGGTACTGCTCATTGGTGATGCTCTCGTGATCATCATCCTTGTCGGATGTCGGCAAAAGGAAGTAAGAAGCAAACACTCTCCAGCTGCACTCATACTGCTGCCCTGAGTCATCCATAGAATCTTGCGGCGGTTAGTGTCGATATAGAGAGTGGCATAGAACCGACAAATAACCTCTTCATTCCAATCATGGCAAAATGCCATGAGATTATACACACCACGAGCTCTACAAATATCGATGACTTGATCAAGGATGGCATCATTCTTGTCCTACATGTACTTCCCATCAATCCACCGATGCACATGCAACTCTGTGAGACTTCTTCTTCATGTCAATGAAGAAGGTGTGGTAGTAATCCTATTGTCCCCATAGATGGAACCTTGGATCCGATGCTTCTCTCTCTCGCACACTCGCGCGGATCCTTCCTTCTCAGCTCATCAAGCATGTGAGGGCGCTTCCTCCGATCACACCCGCCACAGGTTCCAAGATACACAGGTGCTCTCACTCGAACTCTAGTAATTTCACCAATCGTGCCAACCGCCCTCGATCGTTCACTAGCAACGCCTCCGGCCTTGTCTGTCTTGTCGGGTTGAGGAGTACGCTTGATCACTCGCTTTTTCTTGAGCCGAGAGCGAGAGGGCACATCCTCCTCACTTTCCGATGATTCGACCTCTTCCTCAATTTCATCATCGGTCCTCGGTTCCCTAATGGTTCGTCCACCGCTCTTCCTGCTAGCGTGCTTGGTGCGAGTCATACTCGACAAGAAACAAAGAGGATGGATAAGGAATTGGTCGAATAGTATAGGTTATGGGTCAACTTGGACAGCTTCATGGCCAAAGTCTGTCGAGACGAAACTTCCGTCGGGGACGACGGAACTTCCGTCCTGGCAGCACTTCGTCCATGAAGTTAACCAAAGTGACTCAAAATCTACTCTAATCTCTAGAGCTTGAAAAAACTTGAGTATTCTAAAGTACTAGACCCTATTTTACTCAAGATAGAGCAACAAGCTACTAGCATTGACCAAGATTTGAAAAAGATGAGGTTTCAAGATCCATACCAAGTCCACACGAAGAAGTGCGCGAATCGACGGAAGAAGTAGGGGAACGGAAGTGCCGTGGGGTGGAGAAGCTTTCCCATGGATTACTTGAGCTTTTCCTTGGTTGAAACGGTAGATCGCCGATGGACCTCACGGGCTAGGGTTTGGGAGGAGAGAGAAAATATGAAGTGTTACGAGGAAGAAGGGAAGGAAGGGGTCGGGCCCCTTTGAACCCGCACATGACGGAAGTTCCGTCAAAACCGAGAGACTTTGCACGGAAGTTCCGTCAAGCAATGAAAGTTCCGTCCTGTCTCGATTCAGCCGGTTTGGAGTGAAGGAGAGATGAAGGATTTTGTGTGAATTTTAACTTTGGAATCCTAGGTTGGAACTTGGGGTTGCTTTCACTTGTGGATAGCTAGCAATCAAACACATGAAACAATATCCACGAGATGAGCAACATGATCAATTGGTCAACCTCAACTATTTTCAATATGAAAAACAAGCAATATTTTTGCAAATCATTTTTGAGGAAGGAACAACAACAATCAATATCACCAAGATGCGCAAGAATTCACTCCACATTTGAAGAATCAAGTATATTAAGTTCACTCCTAAGCTCACAAAATCTTTTCTCATCTAATGGCTTGGTAAAGATATCGGCTAGTTGTTTATCGGTTCTCACATAACTAATCTCAATGTGCCCTTTGATTGAATGATCTCTCAAGAAGCGGTGCTGGATATCTATATGCTTAGTCCTATTGTGATCAACGGGGTTATATGCAATGATGATGGCACTCTCATTGTCACATAGGAGGGAAACTTCGGTCAAAGAGTATCCAAAGTCCTTTAGAGTTTGTCGCATCCATAAGAGTTGTGCACAACAACTACCGGCTGCAACGTACTCCACTTCGACTGTGGAAAGGGCAACGGAATTTTGTTTCTTGGATGACCATGACACAAGGGACCTACCCAAGAATTGGCAAGTCCCGGAGGTGCTTTTTCTATCTACCTTACATCTTGCGTAGTCGGCATCGAAATAGCCAACCAACTTGAATTTGGCGCCCTTAGGATACCACAACCCTATGTTTGGAGTGTGAACCAAATATCTCAAGATTCTTTTAACGTCCACCAAGTGGCTCTCTTTTGGAGCGGCTTGAAATCTTGCACACATGCACTCGCTAAGCATGATATCGGGCCTAGATGCACAAAGTTAAAGCAAAGAGCCAATCATAGAGCGATATACCTTTTGATCGACCGCCTTTCCATTCACATCCAATCCTAGATGACCATTTGTCTTCATTGGAGTTTTGCTTGGCTTGGCCTTGTTCATATCAAATTCTTGAGGATGTCTTGGGTGTACTTGGTTTGACTTATGAAAGTTCCTTCTTCTAGTTGCTTGACTTGAAAACCTAGAAAGAACTTCAACTCCCCCATCATCGACATCTCAAATTTCCTAGTCATGATCTTGGCAAACTCATCACGAAAAGATTGGTTAGTAGAACCAAATATTATGTCATCGACATATATTTGGCACACAATTAAATCACTCCCAACTTTTCTTGTGAAGAGGGTAGGATCGACCTTGCCCATTATGAAGCCCTTGTCGATGAGGTATCCCTTGAGGTGTTCATACCAAGCTCTTGGCGCTTGCTTGAGCCCGTAGAGAGCTTTGTGAAGCTTGTACACGTGGTGAGGTTTCTTCGGATCTTCAAAACCCGGTGGTTGTTGCACGTACACTTCTTCTTGTATTGGACCGTTGAGGAATGCACTCTTCACATCCATTTGATATAACTTGAAACCATGATGTGTAGCATAGGCGAGTAATATACGAATTGACTCAAGCCTTGCTGCACGGTGCATATGTCTCCCAAAAGTCCAAACCTTCAACTTGTGAGTAGCCCTTTGCAACAAGTCTTGCTTTGTACCTCACCACTACACCATGTTCATCTTGCTTGTTGTGGAAAACCCACTTGGTTCCCACAACATTTTGCTTGGGTCTTTCCACCAATGACCACACCTTGTTTCTCTCAAAGTTATTCAACTCTTCTTGCATGGCCACCACCCAATCCGAGTCTTGCAACGCTTGTTCCACCTTAAGAGGTTCCACAGAGGAAACAAACGAGTAATGATGGCAAAAGGTAGCGACTCGAGATCTAATGGTTACCCCTTTTTGAATGTCACCAAGAATGTTATCAACGGGATGATCTTTTTGTATGCTTTGGCGCACTCGGGGTTGTTGGGGCCTATGTGCATCTTCTTCTTCTTGTGGCTCGTTTTGTTGATCATCACCATCTTGTTCTTGATCTTGGTTGTTTCCTTGATCTTTGTCATCACCATGATCTTGGCCACTACCTTGATCTTGTTCATTTTGTGGATCTTGTGGAGGGTCTTGATCTTGACTTGAAGAAGGTGAATCACCTTGCACTTGAGTTGGATCTTGTGGTCTTATTTCACCGATTGCCATGTTCCTTATTGCTTCACAAGGTGCTTCATCACCTACATCACTTGGATTAACTTGCTCTACTTGAGAGCCATTAGATTCATCAAATGTTACATCACGCGTGATTTCAACAATGCCGGTGGCTTTGTTGAAAACCCGGTATGCATACACATTTGATCCGTACCTAAGTAAGAAACCTTCATTGGTCTTTGGAGCAAACTTGGAAGACCTTGGCTTCTTATTAAGAATAAAGCACTTTCTCCCAAAGACACGGAAATACGACACGTTAGGAACTTTACCGATGAGAAGCTCATAGGGTGTCTTTTTGAATATCTTGTGAAGATACAACCGGTCGGTTGCATGGCAAGCGGTGTTGATGGCTTCGGCCCAAAAGGTGTCGGGAGTCTTGTATTCATCAATCATGGTTCTTGCCATTTCAACGAGTGTACGATACTTTCTCTCGGCTACACCCTTTTGTTGTGGAGTGTATGGTGCCGAGAACTCATGCATGATACCTTCTTCATCTAGGTACTTCTCGACTTGTGTGTTCTTGAACTCGTTGCCGTTGTCACTTCGAATCTTCTTGATCTTCACATCATATTCATTTTGTGCTCTTCTCAAGAAGCTCTTTAGAACACCTTGTGTCTCACTTTTATCCTTGAAAAAGAATACCGAAGTGAAACGGGAATAATCATCAATAATGACAAGGCCATACTTGTTACCGCCAATGCTTAAATATGTGACCGGTCCGAAGAGGTCCATGTGGAGCATCTCCAATCGTCTTGTCGTTGTCATCATCGTCTTGGATGGATGGTTGGCTCCAACTTGCTTTCCGGCTTGACATGCTCTACACACTTTGTCCTTCTCAAAAGCAACATCTTTTAGTCCAACGACGTGGCCACCCTTTAGAAGCTTGTGAAGATTCCTCATCCCAACATGAGCTAGTCGGCGATGCCATAACCAACCCAATGTGGTTTTTGCTATCAAACAAGCACTTAGATTTGGACCCTCCTTATTGGTGAAATCAACAAGATAGATCTTATCATCCAAGTACCCTTTGAATGCGATTCGAGGAATCCGCTTTTCTAAAGACGGTCACGCCCTCATCGGTAAAGAGACAATTAAAGCCCATTCCACAAAGTTGTGATATGGACATTAAGTTGTACCCTAAACCTTTCACAAGGAACACATTACTAATTGAAAGGTCATGGGTGATTTGAATTCCACCACGACCAATTACCTTTCCTTGTCGATCATTTCCAAAAGATATACTCCCACTTGGTAGATTGTCTTTGTCAAGTGTGGAGAACATCTTCTTCTCCCGGTCATATGATTTGAGCACACGGTGTCGACCCATATTGAACCGCCCGAGGAGTATCCCTACACACAATTAAGCATAAGATTTAGGCACCCAAACTTGCTTGGGTCCCTTAACTTTTGAAACAACACTCTTGGGCACCCACACACAAGGATTCCATCTCGCATAGTGTGGCCCAACAAATCTTGCAACCACTCTCCCATGAGCACCATGAGTTAGCTCATATGTTGCATGATCATACACATAAAAGGAGACATATGAGCTCTTTTTGCTTTTTTCATGTTCTTGACTTGAGCAACTTGCTTTTGTTGATTCTTGTTGTTGCTCTTGTTGTTGTACTTCTTCTTGGGTTGCTCCTTGAACCCGATGACTTTGTTGCCATTGAACTTTCTTTCCTCACTAACAATTTTCTTAGCTAGCTCAATTTGAGCCGCTCTCTCAAGATTTTTGACTTTGTTAGTGAGATCCTTGATTACCACCCTATCGGTGGCAATGTTATCAATGTCAACATCTTCACATCTTGCACAACCTTTGCTTGATGATGCTTGCGTTGCCTTGGCCTTACCTTTATTAGTCAATGTGCTAACCTTTAGAGCTTCAATCTCTCCTTCCAACAACTTGTGATTCTTTTCGAAAGATTCACACTTTGTTTGGAGTGAGAGGTTGATGTCCTCAATTTTAGCATTTGACTTGTTTACCTTTGTAAGGCATGGAGTTAACTCCTCATTCTTCTCATTTTCTTGTTCAAAGAGATCCTTTAACTCTTTGATCTCATCAAGCTTCTTGATAAGCATATTTTCTTGCGTATCAACCATCTCTTCACTCTCTCGGGACGACGCGGGCCAACGGCTCGTTCGCTACCCTCGGCGTGGCGGACGGGGCAATGTCGAGCACGACTAGAGCCGGAGCCACGACCCCCGGGGCCTAGGGTGTTCAGCTCCGCTATTAGGGGAGCGACCTTCCCTCCGCGCTTCCGCCCGGCAACGACGGTTACCAAGTATGCGGGGAGTCGAACCCCTCCCTCCGGCTGGAGGACTATCGCCTTGCCCGCCGGGCGGGCGGCGCGAATGATGATCTCGCCATCATTCGGAATTTGCTGCTGTATCTTGCCGACTCGGCGCGAACTTGGCTAGAGCACCTCCCCACGAACCGGATACGTTCGTGGGCCGACCTGCGAGAGATATTCGTGGGTAACTTCCGGGCCACGTGTGCCCGTCCGGGCAACCCCTTTGAGATGAAAAACTGTCGGCAAAAGCCGAACAAGCCGCTCGGGGACTACACTCGGCGTTTCTCCCGGCGCTGCAACGAGCTACCCCACGTCGTCGATGCGGATGTCGTGGAAGCCTTCCTCTCCGGAACAAACTGCGAGGCTCTCGTTCACGAGCCGGGGCGAAGCTGCCCACGAACAGCTCGGGAGCTCCTCGACATCGCTACGAGCCATGTTTCGGGCAAGGAGGCGGTTTGAGCCCTCCTCCACCGTGACACCCTCGAGAAGGGGATGGGCAAGCGGGCGACGGCAACTTTGGTGGAGGCCCCTCCGGCTCCAAGCCCAACAAGAAGAGTAAGTCACGGTCGAGCGACGGCCCCATGGTGGCCGCGACCGAGAAGAAGGGCGGGAGACAGCCCAACAAAGACCTCCAAACCACTTCGAGAAGAAGTGGAACGGGCTGTGCCTCAACCACGAGCTCCCCGTGAAGCGGTCGATGAAGGATCGCTCGCCGATGAAGAAGTTCATCACGCAGCGAGGGCGGATTGGGCGCCCCCAACGGGATCGGGAGGAGAACGCCGGAGTCGAGGGTGACGCCGGCGAGGAGGAGGGCGAAGGCTTCCCTCAAGTGGAGGGTTGCCCGATGATCTTCGAGAGCTCCGGCGCTCATCCGAGCCGGCGCTCCGTCAAGCTCGAGCGCCGCGAGGTCTTCGCTACGGAGCCCGTGACCCCAGCCTACCTCAAATGGTCGGAACTCCCGATCACATTCGATCACGTCGATCATCCGGCGCGAGTCCCACGACCGGGTCGATACCCACTCGTGGTTGCCCCCATCATCACCAAGACGCGCCTCTCCAAGGTGCTAATGCACGGAGGAAGCGGCCTCCACATTTTGTACGCCGATGTCCTTGACGCCATGGGCATCGAGCGCTCACGCATTCGCCACTAACGGTTCGCCGTTCCATGGCGTCGTTCGGGAACGCAAGCCGTTCCCATCGAGCGGATCGAGTTGCCCGTCACGTACGGGACTCCTTCAAACTTCCGAACGGAGACCCTCACGTTCGAGGTTGAAAGTCGCCTAGAGGGGGGTGAATAGGCGATAATCCCGAAAATCACTTAATTTAACAAATTAAATACGCAGGAAAGATTTGTCCGACTTAATGTCCGACTATAGTAGGACAAAGTCCGACTACGGACGAATATCCGACGAGAGTAGGACAAAGTCCGACCGCCTCGTGCGGAAAGTAGATCGGCAGCCAAGTTGGACAAATCCACGGTAAATAAACAACAAGCTAGCAGCTAGCAACACTAGAAAGCTAGGGCAACAAGGGCACAAGCAAGCAAGCCACCTATGCAAGTTAATGTAGGAATTTAAGCAAGAGCAACCTAGAGCTATAGCACACAAATTGCAAGTAACTAAAGGGAGACAAAGAGACACATGATTTTTTACCGAAGTTCAGCTTCACCAAGAAGCCTACGTCTCCGTTGAGGTGTCCACCAAGGACCGGGTTGCTCTCAACCCTAAACCTCTTCAAGCCACCACAAAGGTCGGCTTAAAATCCACTAAAATAAAGCTCCACGAAGGGAGGGGCAATACAAATGACCCGAGTTTCAACCACAAGCTTGGGAGCTCGCCGGGTAATGCCTAACCGTCTAGGGGATGAATCCCCAAGAGTAACAAACACAACAAGTACCGGCGATGAGAAAGAATCAAGTGCTCTTGAGATGGTGATGAAGCTCAACGAATTTCTCCTCAATCTTCTCACAAATCCGCCAAGGATTGGAGTGGGGAATCAAATCGGAAGAAGAGGAGTGCTTGAGAGAGTTTGAAAGTGTTCTTGAGTGTGGGGAGGGTGCCAACCGCCTAAAAGTGGACGAGGTCCTCTTTTATAGCCGGGGCACTCAAAAGAGCCGTAGGGCTAGATCCGACTCGGATTTTATCCGAGTGAGTCGGACAATGTCCGACTTCTAGGGTTTCAAATGGGTGGTTTGGTTATGGAGTCCGATCGAAAAATCCGACAAGAGTCGGATATGTCCGAGTATATGGGGAAATCGGATATTGTCCGACTCCTAGGGTTTCAAAAGAATGGCGCGCTCTCCGGAGTCCGATCGAATTGTCCGATCGACTCGGACTTTGTCCGACTCCATAGGAATTTTTTATGTGTCAACCTTACGGAGTCCGACTCCAAAGTCCGAGGGACTCGGACATTGTCCAACCCCTATAAGATGGGGAGATGATTTTTTATTTTGGAGGAGTTTTGAGCACTTTCATTTTTCACACCTCATACTTGTGTGTCCCTCTTGATAGTACGGTGTTTCCTATACTCAAGACATAAACAAAAAAACTTCACATCTTCATCTTGAGCATAATTGGACCATTTTCCAAATTTTGCAAATATGACGTACTTGGCCGCTTCCTTTTTGTGTTTCTTTGCTCTCAATTGAATTTTAATTATGCACTCGCGCACAAGCTCATTTGAAACATTAGTCCTTTTTAATTGTATTGACGTCAATCACTCGAACCATATTTAGGGGCCTAGATGCACTTTCAATCTCCTCCTTTTTGGTGATTGATGACAATACAACTAAAATTCACAATTAAGTATAAAAAGAGCTAAAACGGAGAGAGCAAATAGAAGAGAGCTCCCCCTAAATGTGTGCATGAATTGAATTCAATTTTGGTCATTTCAAAGCCAAGTGCACATATTTGAGAGAAAAACAAGAGAGCTCCCCTAATTCCATGCATTTGATCCACAAGGCATATAGATAAAGAAAGAGCAACAACAATGCATATGATAAGTGAATCACACAAGTGTAACTAGAAACGACATAAATAACATTACACCATTCATCATCCATAGAACATAGTTCACCACATGAGAATTTAAAAAATGAGTTATTACAAATAAAAAACACACCACATAGTTCATCACAAACCACAAATCCTAGCGACATGTCCATAAAGAAAACAAGATACAAGAGCAACTCTCACTTGCTCTACTCACAACTAGAGCTGAATTTTACTTCTCCCCCTTTGGCATCAAGACACCAAAAAGGAAGAGAGGGGGCCTACTCATCATCGCCCCAATCCTCATCATCGTCGTCGTCCTCATCTTCTTCTTCAACAGCAGCTGGCCCCTTCCCTTTGGGATCCTCAATTTCGGTCTCATCTTCTTCTTCCGCCTCGAAGCCGCAGCTGCCTCATCCTCCTCATAGTGAAACCTGGTGTGAGTGGAGGTACCGGTGCTAGGGCCGGTAGGAGCAGAGGTGATACCTGGACCCGAAGAGAAAGGTGGAGGTAGAAAGTAGCCAAAGTAGTAAGACTCATCCGAAGTGAATGAGTCCCACGGATACTCAACTGGAGGAGGAACAGGAGACTGGCTCTAGAGAGGGAGCTCTAGGAGTAGTGATCCGAAGATGGTCAATGATAATTTTCTGCCTCTCCTTTATCACATTCCGACGCTGCTCAATATTTTCCATCCTCGCATCCATCCTCCGGTAAATGCTGAATATACCCTTAAGCATCTTGAAGAGCGCACTCTTGCTCTTTGTGCTAGGACCACGACCACGGCCCCTATCCGGGCGAGGAGCAGTGCTAGTGCTAGGAGGAACCGCACTACTAGAAGGCTGGAGCAGTTGGAGGTATCACCTGTGAGGGGGTCTTAGGAGCATTGGTCGGCATCCTAGGCTGAGGAGGAAGATGCTTGCAGTCCTTGTTGAAGGTCTTCTTGGAGATCCTCTCAATCATGCACATCACAAATGGCGCATACACACAAGCACGCCTAGCATCCATCGAACTATGCCACATCTCACCGAAGATGAAATCCCAAACATTGAATTTCCGCCGAGTGGGCAAGAGATGAAAGAGATCCTTGGCATAAGATGCAACATGATCTGCATTGCCACCCCTAGGAGAAAAAGTGAGGCGAAGCATCCTGTGCAAGACCACATAAAGAGGCTTGAGATCCTTAGCATAAGGTGGGTCGCACGAGTCCTCATCCGTGTACATATATCTCATGAGCTCGGGATTGAGCGAGTCCGAATCATGAAGGCGAAGATCCCTAGTCATGGTGTCTCTCAAACCAAGAATGTTGGCAAACCGTGTGAAGGTACATGAGAGCTTCTCGCCATCTGTCATCCACCACATTCTCCCCGTAGTCTTGTCAAAGTACACGGTGGAGTAGAACCGACACACAATCTGCTTGTTCCAGTCATACTTGAACCCCATGATTCCTTTGATCCTGTGACATCCCCTCCGGGACACCCAGGGAATCGGTATAGAGGGACACTCGACGAAGCGAGTTACAACAGAAACATCATCTCATACAAGCCGTAATATATACATCATGGTATAATACAACCAAGTTTTCAAAATACAAACATTCGTGCGAGTGGAAAATATAACATTATTGAAGTTTAACATCCTACGAGTATTCAGCGGAAGCTTGTCCTATTATACAACTCAAAAGACTTCAAACGAAACAACGTGATGCACCGAGCCCTTCGTACATCACGGTCCTCTCTCTTCACGGCGTGGGGATACGTTCCCACCGAAGGGAACCTCCCTCCGGACATTGCTCCTCTTCGGGGAAGCTGCCATACAAGTCGTGGTAGTACGACTCGTTCCCCGAAAGGTAACGAACAAACCCCGAGTATTCTAATACTCAGCAAGACCGACCCGTCAACATGGCGCGCTAAGGCCGACGCCTAGTATGCAAAGGCTTTCCGTCTGTGGGGTTTACTCCTTTGCGAAAAACAGCATTAAAGGGTGGGTCCTTACTTTCAGTATTTTAGCTCACGTTATGTTCATTAGCCTTGATGTTTGCAACCTATCACTATTCCAATTAAGTTCGCAATCAAGATGAAATAGATCTTAATCCTTCCATCTCTCATCTTCATCTTCCATAAAATTTACTATGATGTGATGAGCTAAACAAGCGGTACTCATTACTGCGAGGGACAGCGATTCGAATCGATTTATACCAGCTGGCAAAACCCGACTACACGACGTATACGCATCACACCGATCGTATACGACAACCTTTCCCGCTAGCACCTGACAGCAGACTAGCCATTGCCAACTCCCCGGGAGTATGGCGAAGCGACGACTTCCCTCGTGGTCGACCCATCTCCCTTCCGTGAGACTATCCTCTCACTAACGACCGATAAAAGAGAGCCGGCTACGCTACATCTCTCGGGGCGATAGGGTACATCAGCTTGTTGGGCCCATGATACCAGCATGTAGTGCGGTACGTTAAAACTTGTTCAACTAAGCCGACAACGGTACGGTCCTTGACCGACACGAGACGGGGCTACCACCTTGCAAGACCTCATCTCCGTCTTGCCCTTTCTCCTACGGGGCCCGTCCGGTCTCAACTTCATTACCACTCTCATCATCTTTAGTGTCAACACCAAAAACCCTTAAAGCCTCCATGCTTTAAGATTCCTTAACCATCTACCGTTGCCACTATGAATTAAGCTTAGCCTCTATTGAGCTACCTGTACCAAGTATAGAATAAACAAACGGAAACCTACCATAATGCAACTAGGGTGTCAACCATTCCCTAACACCTAATGCACAGGCATAACCGTACTATGTGATAAAGTATAATATTTAAAAACATAGGTAGGATGCACCGGGCTTGCCTTGATTTTGTTCGAAGTTAGCTTCCTCGGCGGCTGGGTCGACTTCGAGATTCCGGCTCTCGACTCGCCTCGGGTGGAACCTCGATCACTTCGAACCTAGTCGACCAGACAATGCGTTGCGAATCACAATCATGTATGCATGAATGCTCATGATGGAAGTATGCAAGGATTCATTGATTAAGTCCAACAAGTAATAATTAACAATTAATGCTTAATCACCTTAGTTAATTAATAAATTAAGGATAAGTATGTTCATTAAGCAGTAATTAACAAGTAATTATGCTGATTAATGAGTGCTTAATCAAGCTCATTATTTGTTAATTGGTTCTGTTCCTTAATTACTTAATTAAGTTCACTAATTACTTAGGTTTAATAATTAATAAATTATTCCTGTTTATTAAGCAATAAACAAATCATTATTTTAAGAGATGAAAGATTAATAATTGGTGATCATATAAAATAATGCAGTTTAAGTTTAATTTTGGAAAATAAGTTTCATAATTAATTTCGTCTGCAGTATCTCCTTCATCAAATAAAATTATTTTTCATAATTAAACATTTTATTTGCATAAAAGAATAGCCTTTCTCTAATCAAAGAAAGTGATTAATTACTAATTATAAGATAAATTTACTCAAAAAAAATATTTTATTTCACAAATAAATAGATCTCATTTTTCCGAGTCTAACAAAGTTGGTTTGGTATTTTTCCGATTTTTAAGGAATTTTCTACGAATTTTTTGAAAATCAAAAAGTGCTCCGTGCCACACGATGGGCCACGGCGTGGCCACAACTAATTCGTACGTGGCCACACGCGATCCCACCCGCGTGTGGCCCGCGGTGTGGCACCACCACGGCGGCGGGCCGGCGGCGGCGCGGCCACCGGAGTTGGTCGCCGTTGAGCCAAAGCTCGCCGCGACGACACCAACATGCTCTACGCTACAAGGCGAACACAACCGTGGTGATCGACTTGCATGAGCTCGCCTCTAGGCACGCCGGCGGCGAGGTACGGACATGGTGGTGCCTTCGGCACGGTGCGAGGCTCGCCGGAGAGCTCGAAACTCAAAACAAATGGCACGGGGAGCTTCTACGGCGCATTCACAACGACGGCAAAAGGTCTACGGAGCATGCGCACTATCGGGGAGTGGAGCTCACCGTGGGTATGGCGGCGGCGATGAAGAACCTTGGAGAACGGTGAAATCCCAACGAACCCGTGAAGGAAAGCTGGATGAGCTCTTGCTCTACGGCTAACGAGTGAGTTGCGCATCACTTGCTAGAAGAATGAAGGTCTATGGCTCACGAGAGAGCTCCAATTTCCGTGCGTGGCGGAGGAACGACGGTGATGGCCCGATGAAGGAAAATGGCTTCGCCTCGACGGAGTGAAGGTGCTCAAGCTATTGGCTCGATTGGAAAAGCTTCGCGGGGCCCCGGCGGAGCTGCGGGTGGCGGTGGTTTGGATGGCGAAGCACCGGAGCAAGCCGGCGTCGAGCTCCGGGGAGAGCGGCAATGGCGGGCGGGGGGGGGAGAAGCTCGGCGGGGGGGGTGGGGTTTATCTCCCGGACAGCGGTAAGTGAAGGCAGGCGGAGCCGGCTGCTGCGTGGCTCCGAGCTGCTGCGTGGCTCGGGGTCGTGGCGCCGGCCGGAGAGGCGGTGCGGCCACGGGTGGTGGCGAGGGCGCGGTGAGAGAGGGAGAGAGAAGAAGAGAGTGACGATCGGGCCGGTCTCGGTCATTTTGCAAAAACGCCCTCCTACTTTCACGAAATTAAAAAGTAGCTTTCCCGAGCTCCAAAAATTCCCAAATTTTTCAGGGGTTTAAATGAAAACATTTTATGCATTTTTCCTATTAAGTCCAGGGTAAAACTCCAAATCATTTTTGGATTAAAAATTCATAGTTAAATTAATAAAAGAGGCTTTGTTTATTTCTTATGATTATTTTTACAAAGCAAAATATTTTCAGGAAATTTTCATAATTCTTTTCTGGTGACATTTGAGCCATAGAAAATATTAAACATGAATTTTCTGTTTATTTTATTTCTTTTTAAACACTTCCCTTCTTCTTTATCTATTTTGTTATAACACAAGATTTGATATCTTCAAAAATGCAACAATGTGATGACATGCTCATGATGACATGAAATGCATTATTTTCTCGAGAGTTGTTACAGATCCCATGAAACTCACACATGGCAATGATCTCATCAAATAATGTTGTGCGCTTGCTTGCCATGTAATCCCAATCAATGTACTGCATGGGTACTGTGGGTTTGACCTTGCTCATGTATGCACACATGTACCAATCTGTGTGGAAGTGGGACCAAAATCTGTTATCAAGAGACTCTCGGTCCATAACAAACCAGCTTGACCTCTCTAGCCTCTCGTGGCCGCCGACTCAACTCCCTTGACATAGTTGATCATTTCCCTGTCAAGTGTGGGATGGACTGTCACATTCCTCATCTCTTGGTGAATCTCGGTGGGTTCCTCCTCTTCCCTTGGCTCAACAATAGGAAGGCCGATAGCCCGACTCCTTTTCTTTCCGAAATCTTAGTCCTCTTCTCGGGGTTGCGGTTGGTGGAAGTACGACCCATGCTGACAAAAGAGAATCAAGGAATGGTATGAGATGGATAGCATAGATAGATAAGTTGAGGGAGATCGATGCGCAATTTCGGACTTATTGAAAATTCTGTTGGAGTCGGACTTTGTCCGACTAGGTCGGATAATATCCGACTAGTCGGAGGGAGTCGGATATTGTCCGACTCACTCGGACAGACAACAGGATTTTCACGAAATTTGCTATTCCGCATAGATCTACCGCACATTCCAAGCCATATTGCATCTACAGCATGTATAGCATCCTAGGAACAACTTCTTTGCAACAACTACCTAGGGGAAACAAGGGAACTCCTAATCCATGGAGAAAGACTTTAAACCCTAGGTGAGAAGGTGAGATTAGGGGATAAACCTTGAAGCCAATGAAGGGATTGGATAGAGTCCGAGTAGGAGAGTCTTTTCCCCACAAATCTCTCCAAAACGCCGGTGGAGATGGGAGATCGCCGGAGGGGAGCCTTGAGCCGCCCGTTGGTGAGGAGAGAGAAAGGTTGTGTTTGAATGAGGGAGTTTGAATGAAGGGGTAAGTTGGATTCGGGCTTATAGGGCAGAAATCCCGTGGAGTCGGACATTGTCCGACTCGGTCGGACACAATCCGACTCTTTACGGGCAATCGGACATTATCTGACCGGGTCGGACAAAGTCCGACTCTCCGAGGAAATGCAGACTTGCTCCAAACGCAGAAAATTTCTCCAAAATTTCTCTTCTCTCTTGACCTCAATTAAACTCATGGACATGTGCTAAAACTTAATTGGATGTAACCAGCCACATTCAAACATTCCAACAATGATTACATACAACTCCGCATGATCCAAAGATCAAGAACCAAATGATTTTGAAAACCAATACATACAAGATTTTTCAAGAATTTTATTTTTCAAAGCAATTACTCTAATTCACAGCAGATATGCAAGCATTCAAGCCACATTACTAGAATCAAGGATATTTAGCTCACTCCTTAAATGACAAAAACGGCTTTCATCTAGTGGCTCGGTAAAAATATCGGCTAATTGTTCGTCGATTCTCACATGGCTCACTTCAATGTCCCCTTTGATAGAGTGATCTCTCAAGAAGTGGTGACGAATGTCTATATGCTTTGTACGCGAATGCTCAACGGGGTTATATGCTAGCATTATGGCACTTTCATTGTCACATAGGAGTGGAATACGGTTCAACTTGTAACCGTAGTCCCTTAGAGTTTGTCGCATCGATAATAGTTGTGCACAACAACTACCGGCCGCCACATACTCCGCTTCGACTGTGGATAGGGCAACGGAGTTTTGTTTCTTGGATGACCATGACACTAGGGACCTATCCAAGAATTGGCATGTCCCGGAGGTGCTCTTTCTATCTACCTTGTCCCCGGCATAATCCGCATCGGAATAGCCTATTAGGTTGAACTTTGAACCCTTGGGGTACCAAAGTCCTAGGTTGGGTGTGTGCACTAAATATCTCAAGATTCTTTTAACGGCCACCATGTGGCACTCCATAGGAGCGGCTTGAAAACGTGCACACATACACACACTAAGCATGATATCGGGCCTAGATGCACAAAGATAAAGCAAGGAGCCGATCATAGAACGATATACCTTTTGATCAACCGGCTTGTCCTTCTTGTAGCCATGGGTGTCTTGGCGGGCTTTACCTTGTCCATGTCAAATTTCTTCAATATATCTTGAGTGTACTTGGCTTGACATAGGAAGGTGCCCTCCTTGAGTTGCTTTACTTGAAAACCTAGAAAGAATGTCAACTCTCCCATCATAGACATCTCGAACCTCTTTGTCATTATCTTCCTAAAATTATCACAAAATATTTGATTAGTAGAACCAAATATTATATCATCGACATAAATTTGGCACACAAATATATCATGATCAAAACGCTTTGTGAAGAGGGTTGCATCGGCCTTGCCCATTTCTAAACCCCTTTCCAAAAGGAAATCCCTAATGCATTCATACCATGCTCTTGGTGCTTGCTTAAGTCCATAGAGCGCCTTATGGAGTTTGTACACGTGGTTAGGATACTTAGGGTCTTCAAAGCCCGGTGGTGGCGGCAAAGATAGTCTTCCGATAATCTGTGCATGGTAGGAGCTCCAGCTTAGACACGATAGTACGTAACCAATGGTCCGCTTCCGGAGGATCTCCCTCATCCGAAAAATTAGGTGGACCGAGTAGCCATGAAATCCGAATATGTAACGTGAATTGGTGGAGCATACCGATCTTGATCACCGGCCCGTGAGGCCGTATTCCGAACAAGCTGCTGAAGAAGTTCCCGTTTCCCGTTGCTCTTCACGAGACTCCAATATAGTGGCAATAGCTTGTGCTAGGGTAGGTGGAGTTGATGCTGGCTCTCGAACATCTTGCTTGGGAGCTTTCGGGATAATTTCCTCTTCTAGTTTGTGCCATTCTCGTTATAAAACTTGGTATTAGTGTCACTGCTCCAAAATTAGAATATAAGGATACCAACGGTAGAGCACGTTAAAGTTCCAAAGCACAAGCGAGTGTCTATAGAAGAGGTGCACTATCTCTCATTCCAACCCCGGATTTACTTGTAGTACACATTCGTACGAGCATCTTTAATCTATCCCTTTTAAATCCGTAGCTCTCATATGGGGTTCCTTGATAACTACACATGATCGTCCTTCTCTCCGATTGCCTTTAATTATCTGTAGATGAAGATCTTAAATTTCCCCATTCTATTGCCTCTGTGGAAGTGTTACTGTTTGCCTTCTATTTCACTCGCATAAACTGATTCGGAACCGTCCATAGGAAACTAACTCTACACTACGATACTAAATTGGTCTAATTCCCAAAACCTCATATTATAGCACTCAATATGACATAATGCATGCTTGGTAGACTAACTATACGTACTATAGTATATAAAACTACAACGAATAGTTAGCACTTCCCAAAACCCAAACGTCGAACAGTTAGTAAAAATCTAACTACTCTACATCCTTATAGGGCTCCGTACTCTCTCGTGTTCTAAACGCACTAAACGTGTTAAGTTTTGCAAACAAGCTTGTAATGATGAACTGTTGCCTCCGAACCGCTCCGATACCAGCTGTGACATCCCCTCCGAGACACCCAGGAGTCGGTACAGGGGAACACTCGACGAGTCGAGTTACAACGATTCATCATCTCATACAAGCCGGAATATATACATCATGGTATAATACAACCAGGTTTTCGAAATACAAACATTGTATAGCGGAAGCATAAAACGTTATCGAAGTTTAAATATTACGATCCTTGCAGCGGAACTTATACTCTTTACAACAAAAGACTACTAGCGTGATGTGCTGAGCCCATCGTACATCACGATCCTTCTCGCTCAGGACGTCGGGATCCGTTCCCATTGGAGGGAACCACCCTCGAAACACTTGCTCCTCTTCCGGGAAGCTACCGTGCAAGTCGTGGAAGTACGACTCGGATCCTGAAAACATAACGAACAAACCCCGAGTATTCTAATACTCGGCAAGATTGACCCGTCAACATGGCACGCTAAGGCCGACGCCTAGTATGCAAAGGCTTTACGGCTGTGGAGTTTACTCCTTTGCGAAAACAGCACTAAAAGGTAGATCCTTACTTTCAATGTTTTAGCTCAACATTAGGTTCCTTAACCTCTATGTCTGCAGATCTATCGCTATTGCAATCAAGTTTTCAGGACAAAACCAAAGTAGATCATTATTCCTTTCTTCTCTCATCCTCATCTTCGTGTTGTTTAACTACGATGTGACACGGTGAACAAGCGGTACTCATTACTGCGAGGGACAGCGATTCGAGTCGATTTCACCAGCTGGGAAAACCCGTTTCCATGACGTATACGAGACCCCTTTGGTCGTATACGACAACCTTTCACGCTAACTCCTAACGAGTGGCCGGGTTAGTCTCCCATCCGCCCGAGAACCTAGGGACCCCACGCGATACACGTCCTCGACGTTATCCGTGAGCGACCACCCATTCTTCTCCCTTTGAGACATGAGGCCTCGCCTCATTCTCCAGCCAATTAGGGGATGGGCTACGTCCAACACCCGAGGCAATTAGGTTACATCGGCTTCCTGGCCCCATAATCACCGAGTATGTAAATCGGTACGTTCAATACTTGCTTAGCGGGGCCAACAACGGTACGGTCCTTGATCGACACGAGACAGGGCTACCACCTTGCAAGACCTCGTATTTGCCCTTTCTCCTACGAGGACCCGTCCGATCTCAATTTCATCTTCATCTTCATTCTTTAACTTCAACTTGAACAACATCAATCAACTTAAAGCCTCCATGCTTTAAGATCGGACCAGTATCAGCTCGCGAGTGTGCTCAGCACCACTCGACTTCTACCGTAGTACTATGAATTAAGCGTAGCAACTATCGGGATACAAACCAACATGGGATAAACAGATAACATTGGAATCCTACTCATGCATCTAGGGTGTCAAGCAATTCCTATAACCTAATGCACAATCACGACACATTAACCGTGATAAAAGAAACATAGGTGGGATGCAGCGGGGCTTGCCTTGATTCGAGTCGGGTTAGCTTCCTTGATGTGCTTGGTCGACTTCGATCACCTCATGACCTAGGTCGACCAACAATACGTTGCGAATCAACGATCATGCATGCATGAATGTACATGAGATGATGTGCAACGATTTTATTAACCATGATCGTTAATTAGCAATTAACCATTACTTAAGTTCATTAATTTGCAATTAGTAATTAACAATTAATAATTCCTCGAGTTATTAATTAGCAATTTATAATTAATCATGTTCATTAATTAATAATTAATCAGGTTCATTCATTAATAATTAATCTTGCTTTTAAACAACAATTTATAAATACTTAATGACATGTGATAACACTTAAGCTACTAATTTGGGATCACATAAAGTGACGGTGTTTATGTTGAATTTTGGAAAACCAACTGAACAAAAACTTTCATCTGCAGTATCTCTAATTTCTAAAGAAATTCATTTTTCAAAATTAAACAATAAATAGCATAAAATAATAGATTATCTTAATTAAAGGAAAGTAATTAATTAAACTACAGAATTATTATTTCTCAAAATAGGCATTTGAATACATAAATAAATAGGAAATAATTTTATGAATCTAATGAACTTTGTTTGGCATTTTTATGATTTTTGTGGAATTTTCTACGAATATTTGGAGTTTAATTAAATTCTGAAAATGAATATCGAAAGAAAAGAACCAATGAGCCATTGGGCCAAAATGGCCAGGCCCACTTGGTGCCGAGGTAGCCCAGCAGCTACCCAGGCCCACTGGCCCGAGCACGGCCCGGCCCGAGCTGAGCGGCCAGCCATGGCGGGTGGCGGTCGGACGGCGGCGGGGTGGCCGCCGGAGCGGCGCGAGGAGAAGGGGAGGCGGCTGGTGGAGTGGCTCGGAATACTCCGCATGACACGCGGAATCACGGAGGAATGACCACGGTGGCGGGAGCGACCGGAAAGGACGCCGGCGGCGAGCAACGGCGAGGAGCGGACTTCGGCGGCGTCGTGTTCTCACCGTGCTGCACCAAATGACAAGCGGTTTGCTCCCGGAGATTCACGGAAGCACGGCGAAGACCGGCATGACATTAGTGGAGACCATGGGTGGTCGGAAGTTGGTCCGCACCACGGAGGCGAGGCGGCGGTACTAGAAGCTCGAGAAAAACAATGAAATCCCGTGGAACTCTGTGAGGGACACGCAAGGGCGAGTTGACCAGGGGGTGGAGGAAGGTTTTGCGCAAGACGGAGATCAAGAATCGGGCGAGAATGGCTCACGGGACGGGGAGAATTTTGGAGAGAGGCGGTGACATACCGACGGTGACCGTCGAACGGAAAACGGTCGCGAACTCCGGCTTCACGGCGATAAGGCTTGATTGGGGCCCATGCTTGAGGTGCGGCACGAGTTTGCGGAGCTATTGGTTGTAGCAGCTCGTCGGGGAACAGCGAGGAGGCGGACGGACGATGAGGCGCATGCGAGGCGGACGGGCGGCGAGGTTCGAGTGAGCCGGGGAGGAAGAAAATGGATTGGGCTCTAGCTTTTATCCCCAACGACGAGAGAGTTGAGGCGGTAAGGGAAGCTCTGCGTGGCACGAGAGGAGAAGGGCGCGCGGCTCGAGGAAGAGGCGATGCGGGAGGGAGAGAGGAAGAAGAGATTGACATGTGGTTACGATCCGGAAATTTTACACAAAACCCCTCGACTTTGGTTTAATTGGAAAACACATTTCTAGCACTCGAAAGATTTTACGAAAATTCAGGGATGGAAATGAAAACATTTTAGACCTTTTTCCTTATTGGCCGAAGTTCAAATTCTAAATATTTTTTGGATTAAAATTCAAGTTTAAATTAAAAAGAGACATTTTCATTATTTCTTGTAGACCTTTTTACAAAATAAAATAATTTCCTAGCAACTTCAGAAATCTTCTATTTTTGTGTTTAATCAACCGAAAATGTGAAACACCATAATTTACTTTTATTTAAATTCTTCTTTTAAGATTTTAATTTAACTTAGGTCAAATTGACATTTTATGTGCATTTCTTAACAACAACAATTAAATAGCCTAACAATGCACATGATGACATGATCATGAATGACATGAAATGCATGCTTATTATTTAGGGTTGTTACAATTTACATTGTTAATAACAACTTGCTCTCCTTGAGAGCCGTTAGATTCATCAAACGTCACGTCCCGTACAACTTCAACACAACCGGAGGTTTTGTTAAAGACACGATAGGCGTGACAATTTGATCCATACCCAAGCAAGAAACCTTCATCAACCTTAGGGGAGAACTTTGAAGCCTTGGGTTTCTTGTTGAGCATGAAGCATTTGCTCCCAAAAACACGAAAGTATGAGATGTTAGGCTTTTTACCGGTTAGTAGCTCGTATGGTGTTTTCCTCGAGAGTGGATGGAGATACAACCGGTTGGAGGCATGACATGCGGTGTTGATTGCTTCGGCCCAAAAGCGATCGGAGGTCTTGTACTCATCAAGCATGGTTCTTGCCATCTCTATGAGAGTGCGGTTCTTTCTTTCAGCCACCCCGTTTTGTCGAGGTGTGTAGGGTGCCGAAAACTCATGCTTGATGCCTTCCTCATCAAGGTACTCTTCAACTTGAGTGTTCTTGAACTCGGTACCATTGTCACTTCTTATGGCCTTGATCTTCACTTCAAATTCATTTTGTGCTCTTTTCAAGAACTTCTTGAGTACGTCCTTCACTTCACCTTTATCACACAAAAAGAGTACCCACTGAAGCGAGAATAATCATCAACAATAACAAGTCCATATTTGTTACCGCCAATGCTATTGTAGGCGATGGGTCCGAAGAGATCCATGTGTAGCATCTCCAACGGTCTTGTTGTTGTCACTATGTTCTTGGATGGGTGCGGTGCTCCAACTTGTTTACCGGCTTGACATGCACTACAAATTTTATTTTTCTTAAAGAAAACATCCGTTAGTCCAAGAATGTGACTGCCCTTTTGGAGTTTGTGAAGATTTCTCATACCGACATGCGCTAGTCGTCTATGCCACAACCATCCCATGTCGGACTTTGCAACTAAGCATGTGTCAAGTTTTGCTTTATCCGCGGTAAAATCCACAACATAAAGCTTTCCTTTGAGCACACCCTCAAAAGCAATCGAGCCATCACTTCTCCTTGAGACAATCACACCCTTGTCGTTGAACAAGCAATTGTAGCCCATTCCACAAAGTTGTGAGATAGACAACAAATTGAAGTTAACGTTATCCACAAGCATAACCTTCGAAAGTGAATGCGGAAAAGTTAAAGGAATGTTACCATAACCCAACACATAGCCTTTTCCGTTGTCTCCAAAGGTGATGTACTCATTTCTTTCTTTGCTTGGCTCAAATGATTCAAACATTTTCTTGTCTCCGGTCATATGATTGGTGCATCCACTATCCACCACCCATGATGAGCTGCCGGAGGAGTATTCCTACAAAACAATTTATGCTTTGTTTTTAGGTACCCAAACTTGCTTGGGTCCTCTAACATTAGTAACAAGTGCCTTGGGCACTCACACACAAGATTTGTGGGTCTTGTTGCGTGGCCCAACATACTTTGCATAGACACCACCATGCTTGTTTCTCATTAGCACATAGGTTGCATTGAAATCATAAAAGAGAGCACAAGAGGGGTTAGGCATGTTAGTACGCAAATCACAAAAAAGAGAAGATTTGTTAGTATTCTTGATTTGCTTCTCCTTCTTGACTTGCTTCTTTTGATATTCACCCTCCTTGGTGAACTTGATGAACTCGGTGCCATTCTTGTTGATTCTTGCATTGTGCTTGTCACCTTGCTTGTAGCCAAGTCCATCCTTCACATGTGGCCGTCTTGCATTGGTGTATGCACCCCTTGCATACTCGACCTTGACATTATCAATGGCCTTCATCTTCTTTCGTGCTTGCTCTTCAAGCCCTTGCACTTGCTTCTTCAAGTCGTCAATGGTCTTGACGTTTCTTGTGCAAGCTTCAATGTCAACCTTGTGGCACCTAGCACACTCATTGCTAGATGAGGGGCAAGTCGAAGATTGAGATGAAGTAGTATTACACTTAATTTCCTCAAATTGCACTTTAAGAGAGTTGTGATCCTTTTGCAAGTCATCACACTTCTCTTGAAGTGACACATTTGTGACTTTAAGTGTCTCACTATCTTTTTCAACCATTTTGAGAGACTTCACCAAGTCCTCATTTTTCTTCCTCTCAACTTCTAGGAGCTTCTCAAGTTCAAGCACCCTTTGCTTCTCTTGAATAAGCATTTCCTCTTGTTTCTCAAGAAGCTCCCCTTGCCTCTCATTTGTCTCCTTTTCCTGCTCAATAATATCTAACAAGTCAAACATGTTAGGAATTTGAGAACTTCCATTAGCATTTACCTTGGAGCCCTTGGCCATCATGCATTTGTGCCCGGTGTCATCTTCATCATCGGTCAAGCTTCCAAACAAGGAGGTGTTGGTCGGTATGAGTCCAATAGCAAGAGAAGCAATGCCTCCCTTCTCTTCATCGGATTCCGACTCGGAGGAGGAGGAGGATGACCCATCGGAGTTCCATTCTTGTCCAATGTGTGCTTCACCCCGAAGATACTTTCTATGCTTCTTGTACTTCTTGTCACCCTTCTTGTTTTGCTTGTTCTTGTAGTTCTCCGGACACTCCGCCATGAAATGACCTTTGTCTCCACAAATGTAGCACTTGTTTTTGGCTTTCCTCAATTTGCTCTTGTCTTGATCATTCTTCTTGAAGCTTCTCTTTGACATGAGCTTGTTGAACCTCTTTACAAAGAGAGCCATCTCATCATCACTATCATCATCACTCTCCTCAACCACCTACTTTTTCTTTTCTTGCTCGACGTTTAGAGCTAAATCACCTTTGCTCCCGCTAGCTCTTTCCTTGTCCTTAAGCAAAGCATTGATCCTATTGCCTTGGTCAATTTGCTGTTTTTGGGAGAGCACCTTTCCAATTAATTCATCGGTTGTGAAGTATCTAAAACCATCTTTGTCTCTTATGTTGGATACTATGTTGACATCCCATGATTGCAAAGTTTGTAGCAACTTCTATTCACTTCCAAGTCCAGGCACCTTTTCTCCAAGTGCTCTTCTCTTGTTTACTATCCTCATCATTCTTTCATGTGCTTCCTTTGGCCATTCTTCCGACCTCATGACAAAGTAGTTAAAATCTTCTCTAAGCCCTTCTAGCTTAGACTCCTTTACACTATCAATGCCCTCATGAACGAACTCAAGCTTCAACCAAATTTGATGAGCATTCTCCAATCCGGCTATATTCTCATACTCGGCGGGACTAAGTGCGGACACAAGAGCACTTGCCGTCTGTCACATTGCACCTTACATTGAACAAGTCTTGTGCGGTTGGCTTGCTTCTACATTCCTATATGAATCCATTTTGAGTCACATTCCTTACATTTTGATGCATGGAATCCAAGTGTAGGAGCATCTTTGTTTTCCAATGATCGAAGTATTGACCATCGAAATAGGGTAGTCTTCCGGAGCCGGGTTCAATGTGCTCATCCCTTCCATCACTATAGGTGTATGGCATCTTGTTGTAGTTTATTGGCAAAGCACTAAACACATCTCCATCCTTAGCAATTCCTTTTCCACTCTCATTTCTTGTATCATCCGGTGAGTTCTCATTGCCTACTTCACCGATAGGTTTTGGTGGAACTTCACCACTACCACTACCACTGGCCGTTGCATATTTTTCATTTGTCATCTTTAATCTTCAAGCGGTGAGGCTTCAACGAAGATACCTGCTCCGATACCAATTGAAAGTCGCCTAGAGGGGGGTCAATAGGCAATAATCCTAAAAATCACTTAATTTAACAAATTAAATACGCAGGAAAGATTTGTCCGACTATAGTAGGACAAAGTCCGACTCCGGATGAATATCCGACTAGAGTAGGACAAAGTCCGACTGCCTCGTGCGGAAAGTAGATCGGTAGCCAAGTTAGACAAATCCACGGTAAATAAACAACAAGCTAGCAGCTAGCAACACTAGAAAGCTAGGGCAACAAGGGCACAAGCAAGCAAGCCACCTATGCAAGTTAATCTAGGAATTTAAGCAAGAGCAACCTAGAGCTATAGCACACAAATTGCAAGTAACTAATGGGAGACAAAGAGACACACGATTTTTCACCGAAGTTCAGCTTCACCAAGAAGCCTACGTCTCCGTTGAGGAGTCCACCAAGGACCGGGTTGCTCTCAACCCTAAACCTCTTCAAGCCACCACAAAGGTCGGCTTAAAATCCACTAAAACAAAGCTCCACGAAGGGAGGGGCAATACAAACGACCCGAGTCTCAACCACAAGCTTGGGAGCTCGCCGGGTAATGCCTAACCGTCTAGGGGATGAATTCCCAATAGTAACCAACACAACAAGTACCGGCGATGAGAAAGAATCAAGTGCTCTTGAGATGGTGATGAAGCTCCACGAATTTCTCCTCAATCTTCTCACAAATCCGCCAAGGATTGGAGTGGGGAATCAAATCGGAAGAAGAGGAGTGCTTGAGAGAGTCCGGAAGTGTTCTTGAGTGTGGGGAGGGTGCCGGCTAAAAGTGGACGAGGTCCTCTTTTATAGCCGGGGCACTCAAAAGAGCCGTTGGGCTAGATCCGACTTGGATTTTATCCGAGTGAGTCGGACAATGTCCGACTCCTAGGGTTTCAAATGGGTAGTTTGGTTCTGGAGTCCGATTGAAAAATCCGACAAGAGTCGGATATGTCCGAGTATATGGGGAAGTCGGATATTGTCCGACGGGGTCGGACAGATCCGACTCCTAGGGTTTCAAAAGAATGGCGCGCCCTCCGGAGTCCGACTGAATTGTCCGACCGACTCCATTGGAATTTTTGATGTGTCAACCTTCCGGAGTCCGACTCCAAAGTCCGAGGGACTCGGACATTGTCCGACCCCTATAAGATGGGGAGATGATTTTTGATTTTGGAGGAGTTTTGAGCACTTTCATTTTTGACACCTCATACTTGTGTGTCCCTCTTGATAGTACGGTGTTTCCTATACTCAAGACATAAACAAAAAAACTTCACATCTTCATCTTGAGCATAATTGGACCATTTTCCAAATTTTGCAAATATGACGTACTTGGCCGCTTCCTTTTTGTGTTTCTTCGCTCTCAATTGAATTTTAATTATGCACTGTGCACAAGCTCATTTGAAACATTGGTCCTTTTTAATTGTATTGACGTCAATCACTCAAAACCATAATTAGGGGCCTAGATGCACTTTCGGAGGTGGTTCGATTCCCCGGAGTCTACCACGCCATCCTCGGGCGGCCGTGCTACGCGAAGTTCATGGCCGTCCCGAATTATGTCTACCTAAAGCTCAAGATGCACGGGCCGAACGGATTCATCATCGTCGGCGCGTCGTTCCAGACACGCCTACCGGTGCGACGTCGACAAGCGTGCTCGGCGTCGGCACACACGGCCTCCACCACCGAGTTGGCGGTCATCGGGGAGCAGGTCGTCGAAGACGCTCCGCAAGCGAGCCGCAAGGCGGCCTCGTTCGAGCCGACGGAGGGCACCAAGGAGGTCGTCCTCGACCTTGAGGTCGACGAGAAGAAGACGGTGCGCATCGGCACCTCTCCCTCCCCAAATAGGAAAGCGCGCTCGTTGACTTCCTCTGCGCAAACGCCGACGTCTTCGCGTGGAAACCCCGGACATGCCGGGAATACCGAGGGAAGTTGTCGAGCACTTCTTGTGCATCGGCTGGGCTCCAAGCCGATGAAGCAACGTTTGCGCCGCTTCGACGAGGAGAAGCGCAAGGCAATCGGAGAGGAGATCGCGAAGCTTTTGGCGGCCGGGTTCATCTAGGAGGTGTATTATCCGGAGTGGTTAGCTAATCCTGTTCTTGTACGAAAAAGAATGGGAAATGGAGAATGTGGGTTGATTATACTAGCTCTGAATAAGGCTCGTCCCAAGGATCCCTTTCCTTTACCACGCATCGACCAAATACTTGTAACAACTCTCGAAATAAATGCATTTCATGTCATTCATGAGCATGTCATCATATTGCATTTATGAAGTTATTAAACATTGTGTTAAGAAAATGCACATAAAATATCAAACTAACTAGAAATTAAAGGAAATGCTTAAAAAGAATTTAAATAAGAGAAAATAATGTGTTTAACATTTTCTATTGCTTAAACATCATAAATAAAGATTTATAAAAGTTCCCTGAAATTATTTTGCTTCGTAAAAATAATTACAAGAAATAAACAAAGCTTCTTTTATTAATTTATCTATGAATTTTTAATCCGCAAATAATTTGGAATCTTAACCTGGACTTGATAGGAAAAATGTTTAAAATACTTTCAATTACACCCCTGAATTATCTGGAATTTATCCAAGTTAGGGAAGTAGGCTTTTCAATTAATTAAAAATAGGAGGGTGTTTTTGTAAAATTTACAACTCGGGTCCATAGGCGGTCTCTTCTCTCTTGTCCTCTCTCTCACCGCACCGCCTCACCACCGCCGCGCTGGCAGCAGCTCGGCCATGCGCCTCTCGCTTCCAGCGCCACGCAGCTGCTCCGACGCCACCTCACTCTCTCGCCCCGTCGGGATAAAGGCCAGGCCGCGTTCGTCTCCCTCTCTCTCCAAACTCACACGAAACGCCGCCGCCGGTCCGCCTTCCCTGCTCCCGCGCCGGCAGCTCGACTCCGGCCTTTCCGCAGCAAGCCGTCACCACCCACCGCTCCGCAAGGGTCCCCTGCACCTCCCCATGGCCACAGCTCGCACCAAGACAACTTGAAGCCCGGGAATTGAGGCCGTTCTTCGTTGGGCCGTCGCCACGTGTCGACCGCCGCCGCGACCCCAAATTTTTCCCCCACGGTGAGCCACCGCACTCCGTTCTTGTTTACTTGTGTGCGCACAAAGTTCCTCTAGTGTCGTTTGGGGCTCACATGGGAAAGGTGCCACGGTTTCGCCGGAATTTCACCACCTTTCTAAGCTTTGTTCACCGCCGCCCTCACCTCCGTGGTGAACTCCACTTTCCGACCATCCCGAGGGCGCGCAACCCACTTGCCGCTCTTGCTCGTGCTCCTCTTATGCCTCGGGATCCATTTTCCCCAATTTCGGGTGACCATGGCGAGCTCCGTCCATCGCCGGAGTTGCGAGCAGGCCGTGGCTCGCCGCCGACACCATTCCGGCCGGTTTACGGCGATCCCGACCCCACCACTTGGTTCCCCATGTCACGAGGATCGAGTACGCCGCCGCTCGACCCACTCCGGCGCGGCCGTCGCCACTTCCGGCCGCCGCGGCCATGGCCGTTGTGCCCTGGCGTCCGGGCCACGCGCAGGCTGGTGGGCCTGAGTGGTCGCTCGGGCTGCTGCGGTGCCACATGGGCCTGGCCACTTTTGGCCCAATGGCTCCTAAATTCTTTTGCGAATTTATTCATTTTCAGATTTTATTCAAACTTCAAATATTCGTAGAAAATTCCACAAAAATCAGAAAAATGCCAAACAAAGTTCATTAGATTCATAAAATTATTCTCTATTTAGTTATGTATTTAAATGCCTATTTTGAGAAAATATAATTTCATAGTTTAATTAATTACCTTTCTTTAGGTAAGATAACCTATTATTTTATGCTAATTATTATTTAATTTTGAGAAATGAATTCCTTTAAAAAAATAGAGATACTGCAGACGAAAGTTTTTGTTAAGTTTGTTTTCCAAAATTAAACATAAACACCGTCATTTCATGTCATCCCAATTTAGTACTTTAGGTGTTATTGCATTTCATTAGTTAATGATTAATTAATAATTAATGAACACAATTAATTATTAATTAATGAACATGATTAAGTATTAATTAATGAACATGATTAATCATTCATTAATAATTAATGAACATGATTAATTGTTAATTATAAATTAATGATTAATTGATAATTAATGATCATGGTTAATAAAATCGTTGCACATCATCTCATGTACATTCATGCATGCATGATCATTAAGTCGCGACGTATTGTTGGTCGACCTAGGTCCTGGCGTGATCGAAGTCCCCTCCGAGGTCGAGGCAGGAGACGGAAACTTTGAAGTCGACCGGCACATCGAGGAAGCTAACCCCGACTCGAATCAAGGCAAGCCCCGATGCATCCCACCTATGCTTTTAAGGTCTTTTCTTTTATCACGAGTTAATGAGTCGTGAGTGTGCATTAGGTTATAGGAATTGCTTGACACCCTAGATGCATGAGTAGGATTCCTATGTTACTTGTTTATCCCATGTTGGTTTTGTATCTCGATAGTTGCTATGCTTAATTCATAGGGCTACGGTAGAAGTCGAGTGGTGCTGAGCACACTCGCGAGCTGATACGGTCCGATCTTATAGCATGGAGGCTTTAAGTTGATTGAGGTCGTTCAAATCGAAGTTAAATATGAAGATGAAGATGAAATTGAGACCGGACGGGCACTTGTAGGAGAAAGGGCAAAGACGAGGTCTTGCAAGGTGGTAGCCCCATCTCGTGTCGATCAAGGACCATACCGTTGTTGGCCCTGCTGAGCAAGTATTGAATGAACCGATTTAGATACCGGTGTTATGGGACCAGGAAGCCGATGTAACCTAATTGCCCTAGTGGTTGGACGTAGCCCATCCCCTAATTGGCTGGAGAATGAGGCTAGGCCTCATGTCTCAAAGGGAGAGGAATGGGTGGTCGCTCACGGATAACATCGAGGACGGGCATCACGTGGGGTCCCCGGGTTCTCGGGCGGATGGGAAACTAACCCGGCCACTATCGGGAGTTAGCGTGAAAGGTTGTCGTATGCGACCAAGGGGGTGTGTATACATCGTGTAAATGGGTTTTCCCAGCTGGTGAAATCAATTCGAATCGCTGTCCCTCGCAGTAATGAGTACCGCTTGTTCACCGTGTCACATCGTAGTTACTCAAGTGAAAGATGGAGGAAGAGGGATGAAAGGACTCGTTGGTTGAAATTGATCTTTTCCTAACTTGATTGCAATAGCTATAGACTGCAAATATAGAGGTTAAGGAACCTAATGTTGAGCTAAAACATTGAAAGTAAGGATCTACCTTTTAGTGTTGTTTTCGCAAAGGAGTAAACCCCACAGCCAGGAAGCCTTTGCATACTAGGTGTCGGCCTTAGTGTGCCATGTTGACGGGTCGGTCTTGCTGAGTATTAGAATACTAAGGGTTTGTTCGTTATGATTTCAGGACCCGAGTCGTACTTTCACGACTAGTACGATAGCTTTCCGAAAGAGGATCGAGTGCCCGAGGGTGGTTCCCTCCAATGGGAATGGAACCCGACGTCGTGAATAGGGAGGATCGTGATGTACGAAGGGCTCGAGTGCATCACGTTGATCGTTTAATAGTCTTTTGTTGTATAAAGTACAATTTCCGCTGCAATACTTGTAGGATGTTAACTTCAATAAGATTTATATTTCCGTTGCATGAATGTTTGTATTTCGAAAACCTGGTTGTATTATACCATGATGTATATATTCGGCTTGTATGAAATGATGCACTATTGTAACTCGCTTCGTCGAGTGTTCCTCTGTACCGATTCCTGGGTGTCCTGGAGGGGATGTCACAGCTGGTATCGGAGCGGTTCGAGAGGCAACGAGTACATCATTACAAGCTTGTTTTCAAAACTTAACACGTTTAGTACGTTTAGAACACGAGAGAGTATGGAGCCCTATAAGGAGGTAGAATAGTTAGATTTTTACTAACTGTCCGACTATCGAGTTTTGGGAAGTGCTAACTGTTCATTGTAGTTTTATATACTATAGTTCGTATAGGTAGTCTACCGAGCATGCATCATGTCATATTGAGTGCTATAATATGAGGATTTGGGAATTAGACCAAGTTAGTATCGTAGTGTAGAGTTAGTTTTCTATGGATGGTTCCAGAAGAAATTTATGCGAGTGAAATAGAAGGCAAACAGAACTCTTGCACAGAGGCAATAGATCTTCATCTACGAGATGATTAAAGGCAATCATATGTAGTTATCAAGGAGCCCCATATGAGAGCTACGGATTTAAGGGGATAGATTAAAGATGCTCGTACAAGTGTGTACTACAAGTAAATGCGGGGTTGGAATGAGAGATAGTGCACCTCTTCTATATACACTTGCTTGTGCTTTGGAACTTTAACGTGTTCTACCATTGGTATCCTTATATTCTAATTTTGGATCAGTGACACTAATATCAAGTTTTATAACGAGAATGGCACAAACTAGAATAGGAAACTATCCTAAAAGCTCCCAGACAAGGTGTTCGAGAGCCAACATCAACTCCTCCTACCTTGGCACAAGCTATTGCCACTATATTGGAGTCTCGTGAAGAGCAACGGGAACTTCTTCGAGCAGCTTGTTCAGAATACGGCCTCACGGGCCGGTGGTCAAGATCAGCATGCTCCACCAGTTCACGTTACATCTTCGGATTTCATGGCTACTGGTCCACCTGATTTTTCGGATGAGGGAGATCCTCCGGAAGCGGACCATTGGTTACGTACTATCGAGTCGAAGTTGGAGCTCCTACCATGCACGGAGTATCGGAAGACGATCTTTGCCGCTCAACAACTAGAAGGATTTGCTTGGAGCATGGTGGGCTAATTACAAGGCCATGATTCCCGAAGGTCACCAAGTACTATGGCAAGAATTCACAAAGGCTTTTCGTGAACATCATATTTACGAAGGTATCCTGAACCAAAAGCGTAAGGAGTTTCTAGCGCTGAAGCAAGGTGATATGACCGTACACTCCTATTCAAAGTTGTTCAACCGTCCGGCTCAATATGCTTCTTAGAATGTGGACAATGACGCTAAGAAGAAGGAATGCTTCAAGCAAGGACTTACTACCAAGTTACAATCCCGGCTTATTTTGGACCGAGGAGTTAGTTTCAATGAGTTTATAAGTGATGCTATACTCATGGAGGATGCTCTTCGTGTTCATCAAGAATAGAAGACTAAGAAGAGAGCAGCCAATGAACAAAGAAGTAAGGTACCCTCCAAGTATCGTCTAGTCCACACTTCTGCAGCGAGATCGGAGGTTTGAGCCTATGCCATCGGATCCCATTTCTCACCGGCCACCTCGGTATCGGCAACGGGTGTTTCCTCGTTCAGCGGTTCAACAATCAAACCTATCGAGTATACGCCCCTTATCCCAAACTCCACATTCCGCTGACCATCCATGCTATAACGATGGTTGTCTTGGACAATTGGCTCAAGATGGTGTCACACCAACAAAGCAGCATTTTTCTACATGCCCTCAAAGGAAAGCGGTTGGTCGACGGAAGAATGCATTGAAATATGCTAAGATGAAGACTGGCCGTGTCAACTTCACCACCGTCGAAGAGATTTCGAAAGGGTCACAAGTCATGGCTGGTTTGTTCTCTATCAACCATCATGCTGCCATTATTTTATTTGACTAGGGAGCAACCCACAACTTAATCAGCAAAGGATATGTCGAGTCACACCCCTATCCCGAAAGATAGTTAAGTGTGGTACGGATCGCCTTGGGAGATGATTGACGAAGCAACCATACATAGCATCACATTAACAAACATACACGATTTGCAAGATTACATAGTTAAGTCTCGATTACAATATAGAGTTCCGAATTAAAGATACATTAGGTTCAAAGTTTAAGTTTACATAACCATGATCTTTGTTCGAAATAAAGTGCGGAAGCGAAAATACACCACTCGACGATACATAGATAACTTAAACGAACCATGCCGGCCTAGGCCATGGCTCACTCATCATGGGTCGGAGATACAAGAATTTGCAATACAAATTTTGTGAGCATACTAGCGATACAAGAATTTGCAATACAAATTTATATCAAATATAAAACAGCAAGCTATTCGATCCCTTTCCATTACTACACATTACGGATTGCTCGAATCAAGTAGTACTCATTAACCGAGAGGAAACGGCGATAATTATCGAATTATTAATCCTGCAGGAAAAGACCCAAATGCACGACATAAGCATCATTTAAGAACACGTATGGCCACCGTTCGCGAGTTCATCATAAAGCAAAACACGGGGCCACCGACCCCGAGTACACGTCCCCTTGCGACCGTTCAACAACGCGCCCAAGGCTTAACCCGTGTACTCTCCAACGGTCCTCAACCCGTGCAACCACCGTGCCATACACATCACCTCCGGGTCGGTGAGATATCCGGCTCGCTTTACAACTTACAAGCTACATAGGTTTACCAATCCCCATAAGAAAGGTATGCAAGTGGTACACAACTCAAACTTGTTCGCGGAGCCACAATGGGGTGTTCTCAATTTTAACCAAATTCATCATGTTCAAATTTAACCATAAGCCATAAGTGAGATCCCCATTCTATCGTTGACTCTATAAGCCTAGCATAGCATTCCTATCGAAGATATGATACATACTCTACATAGGACATATAGGGATTTATGCACGTGGATTTCCAAAGCAATTCCTAGAACTTAAATGCACATTCATCATCCTTAAGATAGTGATAAAAGAAAGACATTTCAAAATAATAGGAATGCACCGGGGCTTGCCTTGAGAGTGATCGAAGTTAGCACTAGCCTCACAAGCGTTGAGTCTTGCAATCGTCTCTTCCGACGGAATCAATTCGGCGTCGTCACCTAGAAGATGAAATGCAATTGCATAAATAATATGAACACAAGGTCGATGATGAGAGTGATGCATGTATGCTGTTTTTGTAAGGGTGCATATGAATATGTTAATCAAAAGCTTTGTTTAGTGAAACCCTAGTGAGCATGAACATAGCACTTGTTCTCTTCAAGGAAATTAATTACACGAACAAGTATAACCTTAATAATACATGAGCATTAATTTAATACATGTCATGAATGCTATGGTTAACACATAGTTTCAGAATCTAAGAGAAGGATTTGTAGAGTTTAAATGCAATTCAAATGGGATTCTTAAGGTTGAGTGATTATCATCACATGCGATGACGATTGCACGTTAAAACAAGATTTTTATTCCAAAATTAACACATGTGTGAAATACATGAAACCTTTTTACTCATCCTGCCATGAAGTGCTAGGGGACCTGGTGGACAGTGGAAATTACATAAACATGCAAAAACAGAATTCTTGGAAACATAAAACCAATTATACATGTGCTGAAATTAATCTTTTATGGAATTAGATCTAGGGTTTGCAAAAATAATTATTTAACGTGCTAAAAAATTAACATCGCATTTTCTAAGCATGCACAGTACTAGATGGAAATTAATTACCAAGTTTCATGCAAAAATAATTTACACAGATTTAACTAAAATTTAAATACAGAGAATGCAAGAAATGCGATAACTTGAAAAATATGCAATGAAATGCAGATCTTCCAGTGCCAGAAATTCATATATCCCTAGGTGAAGGTTTTGGCCAAGTGGCATTATTTTTGGATCTACAGATTTAAAGTTATGACTTAGTTGAATTTTCAGGGTTTGACTTTTGTCATTTTTGTAAAAATATGAAAACATCCAGATCTAGCCAGCTCATGTTACTTTTATGAAAGTGTAAGTTTTTTAGTTTCCAAAACATTTTAGTTTGTAATTTTTTGGACATTTCAAACGGAAGATATGAATTTTTCAAACTCAAACAAAGTTCGGGTCTATTTACAAGATTGCCACTAGGGCAAATTTAAAAGGGCCGGCGCGCGCGCTCCGGCGCCAACGAGGTCACTCGCGGCGGCGCTACGGGGCAGCTCAAGCTCCGCGCTTTGGTGGGAATGATGGGCGCGGCGCGGGAACACGTTCATGGGGGTGGCGGAGCTCAACGGCGGTCGGAGAGGCGGCGCGGCGAGAGGCGGAGCTCGCGCGGCTCCGGCGGGCTCGCGCGTGCAGTACAGAGGGAGAGAGAGGGCGGGGTTTGGCCGGGGAGCATCACCCGAGCGTGTAAAGAGCAGCGACGCAGTGTTGGACGGTGCGGAGGAAGGCCGGGGAGGGGGTTGCGACGGCGAGGTGGCGGACCGGCGGCGACGGCGGGAATGTTTACCCGAAATTCCGGCGATGTGCTGCGTGCCGGGCAGGGGAGTTAGAGGGAAGGTGGCGGCACGCCTTGCGCACGGTCCGACGCGGACGAGAGGGGGAACCTACCTTCCTAGGCGGCGCGCGACGCGGGAAGCTCGAGGCGGCCATCGCGGACGGCGGCTCGAATTTCCGATCGCGCAAGGTCCGCAGGGGAAGAGGGGGGAGCCGGCGGTGCGATGAGGAGCAGGGGGAGCTGGGCAATGATTGAGGGGGTTCGGGATGGGGCCTTGGCTCCCGTGAGGCTATTTTCTAAGGTGGCGGCAGAGCGGCGGCGGGACAAGGCGGAAACACGCCCTAGAGCGGGCGCGGGGCGGCGGACCGGCGGGCGCAGCTCGCCATTGTCCGGCGGTCCCTATGGCTTGAGCTCCAAATTCAAAATTTGAATCTGCTGTTCGGAAGTTTGGACAAAATTCATAGTTCTAGTGCTCCAAATCTGTTGCCAAAAATTCATACAAAATTCATAAACAGAGGCATTTTAGATTTGAATTTGAATTTTTGGGCATTCAAAACTTTGTTCAAAAATTTTGTAAAAATGCTGTAAATTCACCTTTTTACATGAGCAATGTAGTGGTGCAAAAATATGTGGGTGGTGCTTTTATAATTTTTGCATTTTTTTAGGGCTAGGGTTTAGGGTTAGGGTTTAACTAGATTTTTTCCTTTTCTTCTATTTTCTTTTGTCTTTCTTATTTTCTTTTTTCTTGCTTTTCTCCTGTGGGCTGAGCATAAGGGTTTAGCTAATGATGTCATTAGGATCTTAATTGCATGCTTAACACTAATCGTGACATGGGATGTCACAATGTCCAAACATATAATCTGCCATCATGCAAGATGACTTACCCACATCTCATATCATCGCCGGGAGGTAATATACTTGCAGATCAAAGTACTATAGAGATACCATTGTAGTTGGGTCGTAAGGATTATCCCACCTCCTTTATAGTCTTAAACGGGCAAGGATTGGATGCGATTCTTGGCATAAGATGGATGAAGTATCATAAGGCAGTATTGGATATAGATGCTTTTGCAGTTCACTCGAACTCTCCTCTTCACGGACGAGATTGCTTTCAGTTGACTTCTTCCCAAACTATTCCTCCAGTGATTTATAAGACTATTGGTAAAAGTTTGGGGGACATTTCTATAGTTTGTGAGTACCCCGATGTTTTTCCGGAAGACTTACCGGGTTTACCGCGAGATCGAGCGGCAGAGTTTAAGATAGAGTTACGACTGGAATAGCACCAATATCAAGAAGGCCGTATCGGATGCCGCCGAATGAGCTAGCAGAGTTGAAGGTGTAATTAAAGGAATTATTGGACAAGGGGTATATTCGCCCAAGTTCATCACCATGGGGATGCCCAGCCTTGTTCGTGAAGAAAAAGGACAAGACATTAAGGCTATGTGTGGATTATAGGCCTTTGAATGCCGTTACCATCAAGAACAAGTACCCTCTCCCGAGGATTGATATCTTGTTTGATCAATTGATGGGAGCCAATGTTTTCTCTAAGATAGATCTTCGCTCGGGATATCATCGGATTAAGATAAGAGCTGAAGATATACCGAAGACCGCATTTTCCACCGAGATATGGACTTTATGAATACCTGGTGATGTCTTTTGGATTGACCAATGCACTAGCCCACTTCATGTACCTCATGAATTCCGTATTCATGTCCGAGCTGGACAAGTTTGTCGTGGTATTCATTGATGACATCTTGATCTACTCCAAGTCGGAAGAGTAACATGCCAATCACTTAAGGATTGTGTTGCAACGCCTAAGGGATCACCAGCTATATGCTAAGTGTAGCAAGTGTGAGTTTTGGTTAAAGGAAGTGTCGTTCCTAGGTCACGTGATATCAGCCGAAGGAGTGGCCGTGGACCCAAGCAAGGTACAAGAAGTGCTAGATTGGAAGCTACCGAAATCGGTTTCGCATATCGAAGTTTCTTAGGATTGGTTGGTTACTACAGAAGGTTTATTCCCGACTTCTCAAAGATAGCCAAGCCAATGACTAAATTACCGGAAAAGGATAAGAAGTATGAATGGAGTAAGGACTGCGAGGAAGCTTTCCGGACGCTCAAGAAGTTGCCGACAACAGCACCGGTGCTCGCTCAGCCGGATCCGACCAAGCCTTTTGATGTGTACTTGTGATGCATCGAGAACGGGACTCGGATGTGTTCTAATGCGGGAAGGTCGAGCGATTGCCTATGGTTCTCGACAACTTAGGCGTCATGAGGAACATTATCCCACACATGATCCGGAGTTAGCAGCTGTCGTTCTAGCATTGAAAAGCTAGAGACACTATCTCTTGGGAAATTTGGTACATCTATACAGAGACCACAAGAGTCTCAAATATATCTTCACTCAAGCGGATCTAAACATGCGCCAACGAAGATGGTTAGAGCTGATAAAGGATTATGAGATCGAGATTCATTACCATCCCGGGAAAGCAAATGTCGTAGCTGACGCCTTAAGTCGAAAAGTTCATTGCAACAATCTTACCGCTCGGCTATTGACTAGAACATCTAGAGAGGAAATGAGTGAGCCTAATCTTCGGATTCTTCCGTATGGAGCCTCGACCAATTTGGCTCTTATTCCTACCATTCGTGAAGAAGTGGTAGCAGCTCGGAAGAAGGATGCTGGTATAGAACACATCGGAAGACGACTCCGGAAGGGCGAAGTCAAGTGTTTCCAAGAAGATGACGAACGTGTTATCTCGGTTCAAGAATAGGCTAGTAGTGCCTAAGAACTTGGAACTTCACAAGAAGATAATGGACGAAGCCCATACGTCCAAGTATTATATTCATCCCGGAACCAACAAGATGTATCAAGACTTGAAGAAGAGATTTTGGTGGACAAGAATGAAGCGGGAGATAGCAAGGTATGTCAACGAGTGTGATACCTGTCGACATGTCAAAGCAGAGCATTTGAAGCAAGCAGTTCCACTTCAACCTCTCGAGCATACCTGAATGGAAATGGGAAGATATCAGCATGAACTTTATTGTTGGATTACCAATGACTCCATGGAAGCACGACTCTATCTCGTGTCATAGTTGACATATTGACCAAGTCAGCCCACTTTATACCAAGTACATACCAACTACAAGACCTAGGAATATGCAGATCTATATATTTCACGCATCCTATGTTTGCATGGAGTACCCAAGACCATCATCTCGGATCGAGGAGCTCAATTTGTCTCTAGATTTTGAAAACAGTTGCATGAGTCGTTAGGAACGAAGTTAATTCGAAGCTCAGCTTGTCACCCCCAAACGGATGGGCAAACAGAAAGAATAAATCAATATCTCGAGGATATGCTTCGAGCATGTGTTTTGACATACGGTAAAGACTGGGAGAAATGTTTACCGCTGGCGAGTTCTCATACAACAACAGCTATCAAGAGAGTGGCGGAATGTCACCGTTCCAAGCTCTGTATGGACGTAGTTGCCGCACACCTTTGAATTGGTCCGAAAGTGGAGAAAGAGTAATCTTCGGACCTGACCTAGTAAAAGATGCGAGAGGAACAAGTACGTCTCATTCGAGTAGAATCTTAAGAGGGCTAAATCTCGACAAATTAGCTATGCCGATAAAAGACGTCGAGAGCTGGTATTCCAGGTAGGAGATCAAGTCTATCTTGGAATCTCTCCTACCAAAGGTGTCCAGCGATTTGGAATCAAGGGAAAGTTAGCTCCACGCTACATCGGACCTTTCCCAATTCAAGAAAGATGTGGATCGGTTGCATATCGCTTGGAGTTACCAGCACGCCTATCGAGAATTCACAATGTGTTCCACGTGTCTCAACCGAAGAAGTGTTTGAAATTACCGGCGGATATACCGACAGTCGAGGTGGAACGTGTTACGACCGGACTTGACATATGATGAACATCCTATCAAGATTCTCGACATGAAGGATCGAGTCACTCGCCATCGAACCATCAAGTTCTACAAGATTCAATGGAGCAATCACTCCGAAGCTGAAGCTACTTGGGAGCAGGAAGAGTTTCTCCGATCCAACTACCCCGAGTTCTTTAGCACTATCGTCTAGTCGTTTCAATCGTGAATCTCGGGACGAGATTCCTGTAAGGAGGGACGGCTGTAACAACTCTTAGAAATAAATGCATTTCATGTCATTCATGAGCATGTCATCATATTGCATTTATGAAGTTATTAAATATTATGTTAGGAAAATGCACATAAAATATCAAACTAACTAGAGATTAAAGGAAATGCTTAAAAAGAATTTAAATAAGAGAAAATAATGTGTTTAACATTTTCTATTGCTTAAACATCATAAATAAAGATTTATAAAAGTTTCCTGAAATTATTTTGCTTGGTAAAAATAATTACAAGAAATAAACAAAGCTTCTTTTTTTAATTTATCTATGAATTTTTAATCCGCAAATAATTTGGAATCTTAACCTGGACTTAATAGGAAAAATGTTTAAAATACTTTCAATTACACCCCTGAGTTTTCTGGAATTTATCCGAATTAGGGAAGTAGGCTTTTCAATTAATTAAAAACATGAGGGTGTTTTTGTAAAATTTCCAACTCGAGTCCATAGGCGGTCTCTTCTCTCTTCACCTCTCTCTCACCGCACCGCCTCACCACCGCCGTGCTGGCAGCAGCCTGGCCGTGCGCCTCTCGCTCCCGGCGCCACGCAGCTGCTCCGACGCCACCTCACTCTCTGCCCGTCGGCATAAAAGGCCGGGCGGCGTTCGTCTCCCTCTTTCTCCAAACTCGCACGAAACGCCGACGCTCGGTCCGCCTTCCCTGCTCCCACGCCGGCAACTTAATTCTGGCCTTTCCGCAGCAAGCCGTCACCACCCACCGCTCCGCAAGGGTCCCCTGCACCTCCCCGTGGCCACGGCTCGCACCAAGACAACTTGAAGCCCGGAATTGAGGCCGTCGTGCCGTCGCCACGATCGACCGCCACCGCGACCCCAAATTTTTCCCCCACGGTGAGCCACTGCACTCCGTTCTTGTTTACTTGTGTGCGCACAAAGTTCCTCTAGTGTCGTTTGGGGCTCACATGGGAAAGGTGCCACGGGTTCGCTGCAATTTCACCACCTTTCGAAGCTTTGTTCACCGCCGCCCTCACCTCCGTGGCGAACTCCACTTTCCGGCCATCCCGAGGGCGCACAACCCACTTGCTGCTCTTGCTCGTGCTCCTTTTATGCCTCGGGATCCATTTTCCCCAATTTCGGGTGACCACGACGAGCTCCGTCCATCGCCGGAGTTGCGAGGCGGCCGTGGCTCGCCACCGACACCTTCCCGGCCGGTTTCCGGCGACCCCGACCCCGCCACTTGGTTCCCCATGTCGCGAGGATCGAGTAGGAGCTTCTCCGTCGAGTTTGGTCGCCGTTCGACCCACTCGGCGCGGCCGTCGCCACTTCGGCCGCCGCGGCCATGGCCGTTGTGCCCTAGCGTCCGGGCCGCGCGCGGCTGGTGGGCCCGAGTGGTCGCTAGGCCGCTCCGGTGCCACATGGGCCTGGCCACTTTTGGCCCAATGGCTCCTTAATTCTTTTGCGAATTTATTCCTTTTCAGATTTTATTCAAACTTCAAATATTCGTAGAAAATTCCACAAAAATCAGAAAAATGCCAAACAAAGTTCATTAGATTCATAAAATTATTCTCTATTTAGTTATGTATTAAAATACCTATTTTGAGAACTTATAATTTCATAGTTTAATTAATTACCTTTCTTTAGTTAAGATAACCTATTATTTTATGCTAATTATTATTTAATTTTGAGAAATGAATTCCTTTAAAAAAATAGAGATACTACTGACGAAAGTTTTTGTTAAGTTTGTTTTCCAAAATTAAACATAAACACCATCATTTCATGTCATCCCAATTTAGTACTTTAGGTGTTATTGCATGTCATTAGTTAATGATTAATTAATAATTAATGAACACAATTAATTATTAACTAATGAACATGATTAAGTATTAATTAATGAACATGATTAATCATTCATTACTAATTAATGAACATGATTAATTGTTAATTATTAATTAATGATTAAGTGCTAATTAATGATCATGGTTAATAAAATCGTTGCACATCATCTCATGTACATTCATGCATGCATGATCATTAAGTCGCGACGTATTGTTGGTCGACCTAGGTCTTGGCGTGATCGAAGTCCCGTCCGAGGTCGAGGCAGGAGACGGAAACTTTGAAGTCGACCGAGCACATCGAGGAAGCTAACCCCGACTCGAATCAAGGCAAGCCCCCGAAAGCCGCCTAGAGGGGGGGGGAGGGGGTGAATAGGCGAACCTAAAAATTTCTGCGAAAAACACTAAGACAAAAACGTCAAATACCGGAACTTCCGGTGCAGGGTGATAAATGTTGAATTAAACCCTACACAATTCTAGTGATTGCAAGAAGGAAAGACACAACCCTATGCAATTCTAGGAATTTAACGGCACAAAGGAAAACTAACAAGCAACCTAGCAAAGTAAACAACAACGCACTTAAGTAAAAGAGGGAGCACAAGAGACACCGATTTTTCACCGAAGTTCAAGCCCACCAAGGACTCTACGTCTCTGTTGAGAAAGTCCACCAAGGATCGGGTTTCTCTCAACCCTATTTCTCCCTCAAGTCACCACCAAGGTTGAGCTTGAGTTTTCCACTATCAAGGTCCCTTCGGGACGGGCAATACAAACTTCTCGGGCGTCACCACACAAGTTGGGAGCTCACGAGCACGCCTAGCCGTCTAGGAGCTCAAAGCTCCAAGAGTAACAAATCCAAATCACAAGCCCGACGGGAGTGAAGATGCTCAAGAATGGAATCAAGTCTCTCAAACACTTGCTCAAAGTCTCTCACTCGAATCCTAGCTCAAGGATGGAATTTTTGCTTTTGGAGAGGATTTGGAGTAAGTGGAGTGTGGCTCAAGTTTGTATTGGTTCGGAATGTGCAAGAGAGGGTGTGAGTGGGGTGGAGTGTGGCTTATATACCACAGCTCCAAAAAGAGCCGTTGGCTCTGTCTGAAACCCGCACCGGAACTTCCGATAGCACATCGGAACTTCCGGTATGGTTCGAATTAGGGTTAGATCTGGATTTTTGGCCCGCACCGGAACTTCCGGTGGAGTACCGGAACTTCCGGTGCTTAGGTTTAGGGTTTGAAAATGGGACCGCACCGGAGCTTCGGTGTCATATCGGAACTTCCGGTATGGCATTCCGGAGAGCTCAAAAGCTCTCTGTTAGCCTACCGGAACCTCCGGTACCGGGACCGGAACTTCCGGTATGGCTTTTCCGAGAGCTAAACTCTCTGTTAGCCTACCCGAACTTCCGGTACCAGGGACCGGAACTTCCGTATGGCTTTTCGGAGAGCTAAATTCTCCGTTAGCCTACCGGAAGTTCCGATACTTCGGTATGGCTTTTCCGAAAGCTCGAGCTCTCTCGTAAGCCTACGGAACTTTCGGTACCGAGGATCGGAACTTCCGGTATGGCTTTTCCGGAGAGCTCGGGCTCTCCGTAAGCCTACCGGAACTTCCGGTACCACACCGGAGCTTCGATGGGTCCGGAAAGAATGGGTTTGGGATGATTTTCTTGAGTTTGTGAGCATCTCCATTCTTTGCCAAAGTTGTGATTTGCATCCCTCTTTATAGTACGGCATCCCTATGACTCAAAGCAAAGAATAAAAGAGAGACACAAGTTTTGAGAAGGGGCTTTTCAAAATTCTTCTTTTATTGCATTTCACATTTCTTTTCACCTTTTTGATTGTGCTTGCTACACTTTCATGTTCCTTGGATATTCACTACACACATTCTCATGAAAGCATTAGTCCAAATTTAATTGTATTGATATCAATCATCCAAAATAAAATGAGGGTCCTAGATGCACTTTCAATCTCCCCTTTTTGGTGATTGATGCCAACACAATCAAATTTCTAAAAAGATAGATCAAAAAGCACAACTTGCAAAGATAAAAAACGAGCTCCCCCTTAATATGTGCATGAAGTTGAATTTCAAAGATTGGTCTTTACAATACCAAATGCACATTAGAGTTACAAATCATGAGGAGCTACCCCTTTATCTATGCATCCATATTAAGAAACCACAAACAATGCAATATGGCATTTTATCATCACACAAATGCATCTAAAAAGAGAAAACAACAAATCACCAAGCATATCATAAAGCAAACCACATAGATAGATAATTAAACCAAGTCTAAACTTATTACAAGCATCCATAGTTCAAACCAAACCACTTGTCCATCTCACATAGTTCATTACATCATAAAAACAAAGATAAAGGTAAATAGAAATTTCTTCTCCCCTTTGGCAACACATCACCAAAAAGGAGAAAAGAACCGGAACGCCCAAGAGAGGATCACTCGTCATCATCGTCGTCGTCGTCCTCGTCATCGCTCTCCTCCTCATCCTCGGGGCGTGCCACTCCCTTGCCTTTCTCATGGAGCGGGATCCGAGTGCTAGAGCGGGGAGCGGTGGCGGATGGGACATCCTCTGCGCTGTCATTCTCTCCACTATCGGTGCCACTCGCCCTCCACATCCCGAGCTGCTGCCTGTGCTGCCTGTGTCGCCACTCCCGCGGCCTGCTGATATGGAGCCCAAGGATCCTCCCACCGCCGAGGTACTATCGGTGCAAGATCCAAGGGAGGAGGTGGTGGCTGCTGCTGCTGCTCGAGCTAAGTGAGAGAGATACCGGTGATGTCCTTCATTGATGCGCCGCTGCTCCATCCTCATCTCATAGATGTCCTCACTATTAGCCTTGCACATGCAAAAGATGGACTTGAGGACCGAGTCGATGAATCCGGACTTGCTGCGAGTCCGGCGAGAGGAAGTAGTCGGAACATCCCTAGCTGGGCTGAGCTGGTGGAGGAGGAGCTGCTCGTCTCACTGGTGATCCCGGAGGAGTGGGTAAGAGAGGGAACCTCTTGGGACGAAGCCCGGGATGGTTCCTATCATAAGTGTAGTGCATCCCGGTGACATGCTCAATCATCTTCATAATAAAGGGAGCGAAAGGAAGGCTCGCCTTGTGAGTGTAGGAGTGGTTGATGATTGAAGTCCAAATATGCTCAAAGACACGGAACGGCTCAGCTCCGGGACGCATGGCACATAGCAAAGTCTTGGAGGTCGCTAGCAAAGAAGAAGCATCCCCTATCTTAGGATCCAAAGTCCATCCGAACATGTTGTTCGGAACACGGTAGTAGGGGTGCAGCCCGAAGTGTGTCCCAATGATCATTCCCTTGGGCTGAGCGTAGCCGCTGTCATACATGAACTCCGAGGCAGCGTCATCCGGAGGGTCAAACACATTCACATTGTTCTTCATAGCATCGGCGTGACCAAAACCAAAAACTCGTGCAAACTCAGCATATGTGATCCGCAAGTGGTTTCCATCAAGCGTCCGAGTGCATTATGGAGTCCTCCCTGCAAGTCATCATTGAACTCAAGCCAAAGAGTGGCATAGAACCGAATCACCGGTTCTGTGTTCCAAGACCGGATCATTTTGACGATCCATCCAGTCCCACTTGATCCACTTCATCTCATGAGTCTTGTTTTTCAGCTTGAGCACCTCCTTGTACCACTCGACTTGGGTGTGGTCCCAAAACCGAATGTCATCCACACCCCTTTCCTTTGCTTAGATCCACGGGCACTTGCTCCTATATTTTTGCACCTCATCTGTGACACCCCGTGTCACAAATCCAGGTTGTTACTGTACTAAATAAAATTTTGCACGTATAAAACAGTAATCAATCGCCAAGTCACATGAAATAATGGGTTAGAGTCCTATTAGGGTTTTTAATATTCCAAAACCCTAGCTATTGAGATCTCAAACATTCTCCAAAGTGGTAACCCCAAATTTTTGCACAATCTGGTAGAGCACCTCAAGACATGAATTTAGGACATTTTTCCTGAATTTTTGGAGTAGCAAAAATCCCTAGAAAAATCCAACTCTAAGCAGAAACAGCATCTGTTCATCAATTTTTATAAAATTCTACATTTCGAATCTGAACTTTTGCCTATAACAAAAGTTGTTCCTCACAATACCATGAACCTCCAGAAAATCTGGTTTGCAAAAATTCCAAAAGTATCAAATTCTATGAGCAATTTACAGAAGGGAACATCAGTGGCACAACTGTAAAATTTGGGAATCCTGTTTGAACAGAGGCCGGCACGATGGCTGGGGCCACCGTCGGCGGCGCTCGCCGCCGGTGCCCATGCCGGTTAGGCGCCGCCCCGTCCGGCGTCGCTGTGCAGCTCCACGCGTCGACCATCGCCCCGTGGCTTCGCCCGGAAGCGTGAGAGCTCGGCCGTCGATGGCGGGGGAGAAATTTCACCATGGCCGCCGCCGGACCCTTTCCCCGTGCGCCGCCTCTCCCCGCACTGCAGCCCCACTCATTTGCGCGCAAGTGCTTCGCAAGCTCCCGGCGCAGTTCGAGCTCCAGCCCCTGCCTTTCCCGTCCATTCCGGTGAGCCTCAATCGCCAAAAGCTCTAGGAAGCTTCGTTTCTTCCTCGAGCGCCGGCGACTCTCAATTGCGCCGCGCTCGGGTGAGCCCATGATCCGCTTCCACCTCCGGAAGGTGCGCAGTACCCTAACCGTCATCCCTGCTGCTTCCCGGGTCGAGCCGAGCAAGAACGGTGACGGGTTTTCCTTCCTCCCCTCCGCCGGTCGCCGCGCCCCGCCACCCCGTCGACGCCGGCCATCTCTAGACCGCCTCCGCCTGCACCAACCCTGCGCCGTGCTTCTCCGTGCGAAGGTGCAGCTCTCCGCCTTGACCGCCCCTCTTTCCGCGCGAGTGGCGAGCACGAGCTCCCACGCCGGAGCCGCCGCATCCGCCATGACTCGACGCGAGCTAGGCTCCACCCACCCTCCCGCCTCGCCACCCCCACCAAACGGTACGCCGTCGAAAACCGTGCACAGGCGGCCAAGCCCGGCCCCTGCGGCGAGCCCTAACGCGCCGCCGGTGAGCTCCGCCGCCGCTCCGGCGAGCCCCCCCGCGCGCGACACTTAGCCAAATTTTCGAATCGTGCTGAAACTTCGTAACGGTTAAGGATTTTAGAAAAATCATAACTTGAGATTTACGCCACGGATTTGAACGATTCAAAGTGCGTTGGAAAGTTGGTAACCTGTACTTCAATATGGAATACATGAACACCTATAGTTACATAGTAAAATTTAATTTTTGAGCAAGATGAACACGCTATCACGACCACGCAGCTTAACAAGGTTGCATTTTGAAAATGATGTAACTTTTAGACCCCGGATCCAAACTGCATGAGCAAGGGCTCTTTGGAAAGTAGATAACTTGTACTTTAACATAGTAACATAATCCCAGTACTTCATATGTAGAAAAATAAAGATATAAGCACTCTAAGATGCTAATCTGTTATGGTCTCGTGACAACTTGGCATTTTTGAAAGTCAATAACTTTTAAAATACAAATCCAAATAAGGCAAATACACATCCGTTTTAATCCTTGAAAAACGTACTTTACATGACCCTATTTGGTTCCCCAAAGTTCTATAGCAAAATTTGGAATTTAAAGCACCTTAAGAGGGCATCACGATAAGCCGGATAACCAGACTTCACTAAAACAGAATTGATGGAAATTAGCTAAGTTCAAGTTTGCTACTTTCCTTTTATGTTAAGGTTTAACATTTTTCACATGTGCATGGTACATTTAAGCATGTCATAATAATGTTTATATTTTGGGCAAGAACGGTCATATATTGTGTAGGTTTAATCATAGCAAAACCACATGGAATGATGAGTGCTTATGGTGCACGATGTATAACGAAGTGATAAAACTTCATCCTAAGAAATGAGCACCAACCTCTTGCATACTAATTAATAAGGAAAAGATTGGTAATAATTATACCAGGAAATGTAGGTAATTAAATTAATTCGAGAAGGTATCACATAAATATTAATGCATAACTACAAGTGCTATACATCATCACATGGCAGCACTTAGTCATATAGTTATTTTCAGTCGCACTCATATCAAAAAGGAATTATACCCTGTCTTCTTGATCTCAAAAATCAGCATGCACATTTATACTAAATGATGGAAAGTTTACCTAATTAGAAGGTTGTCCCCATGAAACAAACCACACTTACCACCATCATGACCACATCATCACGATTCGAGAACCTGTTTAATTTATGCAAACGTTTCGTTACATTATATTATTGAGAAAGTTCCATGAACTATATAAATACGAATTCATCTATTGCTCATGCACTGCATATGCATTCATATAGGAATTCCGACCGGAGCTGAAGATCAAGAAGGGCACCAACCTGAAGTGAGCGAGTTCGAGTGTGTTAACTACGAACCGAATCAAGGCAAGCCCCGGAGCATGACCTATGTTTAAAGTTCTCTTTATCTTCACATACGTCTATGATGTATTGTGCATTTACGTTTAGGAGTTGCTCGGAAACCTAGTTGCACTAGATTCCCGTATCCTGTGGTCTTGGTTAAGTATAATCCTAATCGCTAATGCTATGCTTAATAATTTACCGGTAGCAACACCGAGTGGTTAGGAGACCTCTCGGTTTAGGTTTCAAATATTGTTACCTCTCACATGATTAAAATGGAGACCGTACGGGGAAGAGCATGTGTAGGATGCGGTGGCAAGGTTAGTCCTTGTTCGCCATAGCCCCGTGCGTGTCGGTCAAGGACCGTTCGTTGTGACTCCGCGAGCAAGTATTGAGTTGTGTACCAAATGCATACCTTCGTATGGGAGTTGGTAAACTGATGTAACTTGAGAGTCGTAGTGTTGGACGGTCACTCCACCCTTTGTGCAAAGTGTTGGTCACGGTGGATGCACGGGTTTGTGAGTAGATGGAGGGTGTGTGATTACCCTTGGACCCGACGCTACTGTGGTTGCATGTGGAATGCACACTCGGAGGGCGGACCCGGCTCATATCTATGATAATCTTGTGAAAGGTGGCCATACGTGTTCTTAAATGATGCGTATGTCGTGCATTTGGGTTTCCCCTGCAGGGTGTAAATCGATATATATCGCCGTCCCTCGCGGTGATGAGTACCACTTGTCTCGAGCAGATTGCATCGTAGTAATCAGAGAATATGATGATTAAAGCTTGCTGTTTTTGAATATTAAAGTCATGTATTGCAACCATGCTTGTTAGTCTTGCTCACAAAAATTTATGATTTTGTTTCCACCCTCTTAACTTGGCTAAAATATGAGTTAGACAAATACTCTAAGTGCTGTTTTTGCAAGTTCCCGCAAGCCAGGTCAAGCCCCCTGCATGTTAGGGTCGGTTCTTAGAACCATTTTTGACGGGTAAGCCTTGCGGAGTATATTAGATACTCAGGGTTTGTGTTGAAACTATTTTCAGGATTCCCGCAGCCCGATTATTGTGATTGCTGCGGGAAGTATGTGTGTCAAGGCGAGGAACCTCAAGAGTGGACCGTGGAGTGGGTTCCCGCTTCACCGACTCAAGAGTGAGACCATGCCGTATGGGCTGGTGTGGTCTCCTAGTTAAGCTATATATATATATATGTACCGTCGAGATAATTACGCTTCCGCAAAGACATTACCAAGTATTGTAAAATAACACTTCGCTTATGTATTGTAATCTGAAATTTGAACAATGGCTTGTAATATTTAAGAGATTATGTAGAAAACTTGATACTCAAGTGCTCTCCCGATGTAATAAAATGACGAATGAATTCCCGATGTATGTGCAATGTACGTTCGCTTCGTCGAATGTCTCCCAATACGATCCAGTTCGACAATCCCTCTCGCTCCGCGAGGTAGGGGTGTCACAGCTGGTATCGAGCCGTGTCGGGATATGCCGTACACTACGGGTCATTCTAAAAATCACCAACACATTTATACGGTGAGGAACGACCTAGAAAGCCCAATTAAGGTCTATAGTAGAAGTAGTTGTGGCAGACTAACCCTGGGTTATGCTTGTTTAAATTTTTGCAACTCCGGCCCGGCCCAGGTATGTTTGCAATTTAAATTAGCGCTCCGTGCCCGCGGAAGTAATAATACGGGACAATGTTGGCTCGTGGCAATCCACGGGGCGGTTCTTTCTATGAACCGTTACTATGAGAAAGATGATGATATGAGGAAGTTGATGAGATTGTGGAATAATTATTTTCGTAGTTTCTTTTGAATTTGATGTAATGTTTCTGAAATGGTCTCTTGCAGGTACGCTAACCACGAAATTTAGATCGTGTAGTTCCCGTGATGAGATCGTGTGTGTGTTGCCACAAAAACGAGTGGTCGGCCATATATAGACCGATCACGTATTTTGTTTTTGGAAAGGACGCAGGTTAACGGCATTTCATGTCATCATTCATGCCATGCATCACCATTGCATGAGGTAATCGACCAAGAATGCAAAAACACGGTCTCGAACAACTCACCAAAATCTCAACGTAATTCGTGCATGATATCCAAAAATCGGGCAGAAAACCCCACCCGATTGAGAACTAAACCCTAACCGATTATCGATTCACGGAAACGCCCACAACTTTTAAATCGTTCACTCAAACGAAACGATTGAACACAATCCGGAAAGCTCATAACACGTACCATCACCCTGGCATGATGATCCAAGTAAGAGTAGAGTGGAATCATACTGAAGATGACTTACCCGAAAACCTGGCAAAAGGTTGCCAGATTTTCACCAAATCGCCGGGTTGGCAGATTCGGGTGTCTCACGAAAATCGCGATAACTTTTGAAGTACTTATCCAAATAAAATGATCTACCCCATTCTGGAAAGCTCGTGTTATGCCCCACATTTCATCTAATATCAGGTCAGCAAGGAAAAATTCGTTAAGCCGGTCAAATAAGCAAAAACAGAGAGCCAGTTTTGAGTTACCGGCATTTCCAGAAAACCTCGGCAGAAAATCCGTCGAGCCGGAAATCGCCATATCTTTTGATCCGCTTAAGATTTTTTCGTGTTCTAGGATGCGTTGGAAAGCTTAGGACATCCTCTAGCATCTGGTCATAAAATTTGGTGAATTTTACTGTACAAACAGAGACGAAATTGGGGAAAAACAGAGAGGGTTCAGAACCGGTCACGTTGTAAGGGATGTAGTTTCATTCTGTTTTCAGTACACTACTTTGAGCTTTTATGTACTTAAATGTTGATAATAATGCTGTTCAAAATGTATCCCTAACCATGATCTATAGATGGATGCGAGGCAACTCATGACTGAAAGGAACCAGCTGAGGTCTGAGGTGGAAGACCTCACCGATCGTCTCACCGACGTCACGGACGACTACTACTCAGCAAAAGAGGAGAACAAGCAGCTGACCGCCCGTATCACCGAGCTGGAGCAGGAAAATGCTGCCCTGACTGCACGTATCAAGGAAGTGCAGGATGACCTTATCTTCAGCGATAACCTACGTGTCGTCGCCGATAGGGCAAAAGAAAGGGCTGAGCAGGAAAAGACAGAACATGAGCAGATGGCTACGTTCTGTGATGAGGAACGGATTGAGGCGTTGAATGAGCTAAATGCAGCTAAGACCTCTAATGCTCAGAAGGATGAGACCATCCACTCCCAGCAGGCCACCATGCAATTCCTGCGTGGACAGCTTCAGACCGCACAGACTAACATGGACCAGCTGTTCACGGAGATAGGGAATCTCCAGCACCAGTTGGCCGCGTTACAGCAGCACCACCAGGTGTTGCTGGCAGCTCACTGGAACCTGTTACAGCCACCACCACCGGAGAACAATGGGGACGACGCTGCTAGCGATGCTTCCGATGTGAACAACCCGGAAGACACCGACAGCGATGCTTAGACTGCTAACTAGTGTTAAGAAAGGAACTTGTAAAATTAATGGTAGTGTACTAAAGAACAAGAACTAGTGGCTTGTACGTACGTAAGGACGTAGTGGTCGCTGTGTTTTGGGTAGGTTGACAGCATAGGAGGTATGGATGACTAGCTAGGCCCGGACAATCGTGGATGTGTGACCCCGCGCTAAGAAGTGTTAATATCGCGCGCTTTTTGTGTACACATGGGTTGCACCTCGAAATATATATGTGAACCACTAAGCTTATGTTTAATGAATATGTGTCTCGTTCCGTCAAAATTCAGGATCGTAAGGAAATATTACTAAGTTTGAATGGTCTGAAAATTGTGAGCAAAAATTTCTGGTTTTATCAGTTTCAGATCATGAAAATTAATCTCCCAGGTTATGCAATCCGAAAATTTCATACCGAAACTTTTACTCCATCAATTTCAGCACCTGATGAAATTTTCCTCCTATGGATTGCATTCTGAAATTCATGACCATATCATGTTCCTTAATTACTATCATTGTCTATGGCTCCGAAACGCTGAGACTAATGGTGTAATTAAATTGTGTGGCAGATGGTGAACACTCGTCGCACGGTGGATCCTTCGGGGGAGGGTGCTTCGTCGCAGCCACCTCCTCCACCACCGTTGACTGCTGTGGAGCAACTCGTTCATAACCAGGACGAGATGTTTCGGCTGTTCCTGGCAAGCCAGAACAATAATGCTCAGGCAGCAGCTCCTCCACCGCAGCCCCGTCCCACCTCTTATGGGGATTTCGGGCGACTCAACCGCCATCGTTCTCGAAGCAAAGGACCCCCTGGAAGCAGATAATTTTCTGCGTATTGTGGAGTCCAAGTTTGCTCTTCCGAATTGCACCGAGCACCAGAAGACTCTGTTTGCAGCACAGCAGCTCCGTGGGTCGGCTAGTGCGTGGTGGGCAAACTACACCGCTGCACTCCCCGCGGATCACCAGGTGCTCTGGCCGGAATTCTCGGCAGCCTTCCGTGCACACCACATTCCCGACGGTGTCATGAGAAGGAAGCTTCAGGAATTTGTTGACCTGAAGCAAGGCTCCAGCACTGTGCAAGAGTATGCTCGGAAATTCAACTATCTTGCCCAGTATGCTTCCTATCACGCTGACACGGATGCGAAGAAGCGTGAGTGCTTTCGGAAAGGTCTAAATCCGAAACTGCAAGACCGCCTTGCCCTCTTAAATGGCACATTCAATGAATTGGTTAGTGCCGCTATTGTACAAGAGGACGCCATTCGCGTCAATCAGGATGACAAAAGAGGAAGCGCACCGCGGAAGTTCATCCGGTGTGCCACCTCACAAGTTCAAGCTTGCAGTGACCAGCCCCACTGGTCAGAAATTCCGTGTCCCGGTGCCTCCAATGGGTGGGCAACGCACTACCTTCCAGCAGCCTTATCGTGCGCCCCACCATCCCTATCAGCACCGTGGTCACCAACACACCCCGCAGCAGCATAACCAAGGTGCCAGGCCATCCCCGCAGCAGCCATGCTTCAACTGCGGCGGCATTGGTCACTTCATCGAGAGACTGCCCACACCCTCGCCGCAACAACGGCAACAACGGTGGGAATAATCAGCATCAGCACCACCGCGGCAATAATGGCAACAATAATAACCGCGGCAGCAACAGCAACAATCACAACAAAACCCCCACCAAAACCAGCCGTGTGAATTTTACTACGGTCGAAGATGTGCAAGCCGGAGAACCGGTCCTCTCGGGTATGTTTTCTATATCCGGACATTCCGCTCTCGTTCTTTTCGATTCCGGCGCCACACATGATTTCATCAACCAAGCATGTGTGGATAGGTTGCATCTATCATCCACCATTTTGCAAACTCCATACACTATCACATCTCCCGGTGGTCTCATCCACACAAACCGAGAAGCAAGAAACGTCTCTCTTGAATTAGCCGGAAAAATATATCCTTCTAGACTAATTGTTTTGAATGGTCAAGGAATAGATGTGATATTAGGAATGAAATGGATGAGACGTCATGAGGCTGTTTTACACATAGATACCCGGGAAGTGCATTTAAATTCGCCTCTATACGGCCCGTCTATCCTCTCATTGCCGTGTCCAAAAATTCGAGAACCCAAATTCGGCACCTAGAAGGAAGGAAACTAGAGGACATACCGGTAGTGTGTGAGTTTCCCGATGTGTTCCCGAATGATTTACCGGGCATGCCACCTGATCGGGAAGTAGAATTTAAAATCGAACTTCAACCCGGTACCGCACCGATATCTAGAAGACCGTATAAAATGGCTCCAAACGAATTAGCTGAACTTAAGGAGCAACTCAACGAACTTCTAGACAAGGGGTACATACGCCCAAGTGCTTCACCTTGGGGCTGCCCCGCCCTTTTTGTGAAAAAGAAGGATAAATCATTAAGGTTGTGTGTCGATTATCGACCTCTCAATGCGGTGACCATCAAAAATAAATACCCCCTCCCACGCATTGATATGCTATTTGATCAATTAGTCGGTGCAAAAGTATTCTCAAAAATCGATCTTCGCTCCGGCTATCACCAAATTAAAATTCAGCCGAGAGGACATTCCTAAAACCGCTTTCTCTACGAGATATGGACTTTTTGAATATCTCGTAATGTCTTTTGGATCGACAAATGCACCGGCCTATTTCATGTACCTCATGAACTCGGTATTTATGCCGGAGCTGGACAAGTTCGTGGTGGTATTCATTGATGATATCCTCATTTATTCCAAGTCGGAGAAAGAACATGCTGAACACCTCCGCATTGTGCTTCAACGACTACGAGATCATCAACTTTATGCAAAATTCAGCAAGTGTGAATTTTGGTTGGATCGAGTTCCATTCTTGGGACATATCATTTCAGCTGAGGGAATTTCGGTCGATCCAAGTAAAGTTGTCGACGTGCTGAATTGGAAGACTCCCAAGACCGTCAAGCACATCCGTAGTTTTCTCGGACTTGCGGGATATTATCGGAAATTCATCCCAAATTTTTCTATCATCTCCAAGCCCATGACAAAATTGTTGGAGAAAGACTCTACTTTCAAGTGGAGTCATGAGTGCGAAAATGCTTTCCGATCCTTGAAGAAGCATTTAACCACCGCTCCCGTTCTAGCTCAACCCGACATCAACAAGCCGTTTGACGTATATTGTGATGCGTCCGGCATCGGATTGGGTTGTGTTCTCATGCAAGAAGGCCGAGTCATTGCCTATGCCTCCCGCCAACTCCGCAAACATGAGAAACACTATCCTACTCATGATCTTGAATTGGCATCGGTAGTTCTTGCTCTCAAAACTTGGAGACATTATCTCTTAGGAAATCTGGTGCACCTCTATACCGATCATAAAAGCCTCAAATATATTTTCACGCAGCAAGAATTAAATATGAGACAACGAAGGTGGCTGGAATTGATAAAAGATTATGAATTGGAAATTCATTACCACCCCGGAAAGGCTAATGTGGTTGCCGATGCACTAAGCCGTAAGCACCAATGCAATCAAGTTGAAATCTGCTCTATGGAAAACTGCGGCAAATCTGAAAATGAGAGTAATCCTTGTCTTCATATCATTCCCTATGGTGCATTGCATAATTTGGCTCTTGTTCCTACTCTGCGAGAAGAAATCGTTGCTGCCCGAAAACGGATGAAGGTATGGAACACATCCGACGAAGTTGGGTACAGAAAAGGCTAAGTGTTTTCGTCAAGATGAGAATGGAGTCCTGTGGTTTAATAACCGTCTAGTGGTTCCGAAGGATATGGAACTACGGAAGAAAATTTTTGACGAAGCTCATCTCTCTAAATACTCCATACACCCCGGTAGTAACAAAATGTACCGTGGGTTGAGGGAAAAATTTTGGTGGACTCGCATGAAGCGAGAAGTGGCTCGTTATGTTGCCGAGTGCGACACTTGCCAGCGAGTCAAGGCTGATCATCCGAAGAAAGCCGGACTATTGCACCCATTGAAAATTCCCACTTGGAAATGGGAAGACATAGCCATGGATTTTGTTGTTGGATTACCTCTCACATCCAAGAAACATGATTCCATCATTTCAGATCGCGGTCCGCAATTTGTTTCTCGCTTTTGGGAACAATTGCATGCTAGTCTTGGTACTACCCTAATCTGTAGCTCTGCATATCATCCTCAAACAGATGGACAATCGGAAAGGTTGATTCAATACCTGGAGGATATGTTGAGAGCTTGTGCTTTGACGCAAAAGGGAAGTTGGGATGATCAGTTACCATTCATTCAATTTTCCTATAACAACAGCTATCAAGAAAGCTCGGAGTCACTCCTTTTGAGGCGTTATACGGACATTCTTGCCGTACGCCGTTAAACTGGTCCGAGTCGGGCGAAAGAATAATATTTGGTCCAGACATTGTTGAGCAAGCCGAGGAAAAAGTAAGAGAAATACAAGCTAACATGAAGGCTGCTCAATCCCGTCAAATAAGTTATGCAAACAAAAGGAGACGCCCGCTGGAATTCGAGGTGAATGATCAGGTTTATCTTCGGGTCTCTCCCAATAAAGGTGTGTCACGTTTCGGTATAAAAGGAAAACTTGCTCCCGTTACATTGGACCATTCCCAATTGTGGAGAAGTTTAGCCCCGTGGCATACCGGCTGCAATTGCCGACAAACTTGGAACGTGTGCACAACGTGTTCCATGTGTCACAACTCAAGAAGTGTCTAAAACCACCCATCGATGTGGTCATCTCCGACACCGAGCAATTGCAAGATGATCTATCTTATCCGGAAACTCCCGTTCGGATCCTCGATAAAAAGGATCGTGTTACTCGCAACCGCACTATCACCTTCTATAAAGTGCAATGGAGTAATCACACTGAGGATGAAGCCACTTGGGAACAGGAGGAATTCCTGGATAATCATTTTCCCGAGTTCATAGCTTCACAATCGAGGTAACGACGCACCTCCCTTCGACCACTCTTTTTATCAACCGTAATCTCGGGACGAGATTTCTTTAAGGGGAGGGCTGTGACATCCCGTGTCACAAATCCAGGTTGTTACTGTACTAAATAAAATTTTGCACGTATAAAACAGTAATCAATCGCCAAGTCACATGAAATAATGGGTTAGAGTCCTATTAGGGTTTTTAATATTCCAAAACCCTAGCTATTGAGATCTCAAACATTCTCCAAAGTGGTAACCCCAAATTTTTGCACAATCTGGTAGAGCACCTCAAGACATGAATTTAGGACATTTTTCCTGAATTTTTGGAGTAGCAAAAATCCCTAGAAAAATCCAACTCTAAGCAGAAACAGCATCTGTTCATCAATTTTTATAAAATTCTACATTTCGAATCTGAACTTTTGCCTATAACAAAAGTTGTTCCTCACAATACCATGAACCTCCAGAAAATCTGGTTTGCAAAAATTCCAAAAGGATCAAATTCTATGAGCAATTTACAGAAGGGAACATCAGTGGCACAACTGTAAAATTTGGGAATCCTGTTTGAACGAGAGGCCGGCACAGATGGCCGGGGCCACCGTCAGCGGCGCTCGCCGCCGGTGCCCATGCCGGTTAGGCGCCGCCCCGTCCGGCGTCGCTGTGCAGCTCCACGCGTCGACCATCGCCCACGTGGCTTCGCCCGGAAGCGTGAGAGCTCGGCCGTCGATGGCGGGGGAGAAATTTCACCATGGCCGCCGCCCGGACCCTTTCCCCGTGCGCCACCTCTCCCCGCACTGCAGCCCCACTCATTTGCACGCAAGTGCTTCGCAAGCTCCCGGCGCAGTTCGAGCTCCAGCCCCTGCCTTTCCCGTCCATTCCAGTAGCCTCAATCGCCAAAAGCTCTAGGGAAGCTTCGTTTCTTCCTCGACGCCGGCGACTCTCAATTGCGCCGCGCTCGGGTGAGCCCATGATCCGCTTCCACCTCCGGAAGGTGCGCAGTACCCTAACCGTCATCCCTGCTGCTTCCCAGGTCGAGCCGAGCAAGAACGGTGACGGGTTTTCCCTTCCTCCCCTCCGCCGGTCGCCGCGCCCCGCCACCCCGTCGACGCCGGCCATCTCTAGACCGCCTCCGCCTGCACCAACCCTGCGCCGTGCTTCTCCGTGCGAAGGTGCAGCTCTCCGCCTTGACCGCCCCTCTTTCCGCGCGGTGGCGAGCACGAGCTCCCACGCCGGAGCCGCCGCATCCGCCATGACTCGACGCGAGCTAGGCTCCACCCACCCTCCCGCCTCGCCACCCCCACCAAACGGTGCGCCGTCGAAAACCGTGCACAGGCGGCCAAGCCCGGCCCCTGCGGCGAGCCCTAACGCGCCGCCGGTGAGCTCCGCCGCCGCTCCGGCGAGCCCCCCCGCGCGCGACACTTAGCCAAATTTTCGAATCGTGCTGAAACTTCGTAACGGTTAAGGATTTTAGAAAAATCATAACTTGAGATTTACGCCACGGATTTGAACGATTCAAAGTGCGTTGGAAAGTTGGTAACCTGTACTTCAATATGGAATACATGAACACCTATGGTTACATAGTAAAATTTAATTTTTGAGCAAGATGAACACGCTATCACGACCACGCAGCTTAACAAGGTTGCATTTTGAGACTAATCTGTTATGGTCTCGTGACAACTTGGCATTTTTGAAAGTCAATAACTTTTAAAATACAAATCCAAATAAGGCAAATACACATCCGTTTTAATCCTTGAAAAACGTACTTTACATGACCCTATTTGGTTCCCCAAAGTTCTATAGCAAAATTTGGAATTTAAAGCACCTTAAGAGGGCATCGCGATAAGCCGGATAACCAGACTTCACTAAAACAGAATTGATGGAAATTAGCTAAGTTCAAGTTTGCTACTTTCCTTTTCTGTTAAGGTTAAACATTTTTCACATGTGCATGGTACATTTAAGCATGTCATAATAATGTTTATATTTTGGGCAAGAACGGTCATATATTGTGTAGGTTTAATCATAGCAAAACCACATGGAATGATGAGTGCTTATGGTGCACGATGTATAACGAAGTGATAAAACTTCATCCTAAGAAATGAGCACCAACCTCTTGCATACTAATTAATAAGGAAAAGATTGGTAATAATTATACCAGGAAATGTAGGTAATTAAATTAATTCGAGAAGGTATCACATAAATATTAATGCATAACTACAAGTGCTATACATCATCACATGGCAGCACTTAGTCATATAGTTATTTTCGTCGCACTCATATCAAAAAGGAATTATACCCTGTCTTCTTGATCTCAAAAATCAGCATGCACATTTATACTAAATGATGGAAAGTTTACCTAATTAGAAGGTTGTCCCCATGAAACAAACCACACTTACCACCATCATGACCACATCATCACGATTCGAGAACATGTTTAATTTATGCAAACGTTTCGTTACATTATATTATTGAGAAAGTTCCATGAACTATATAAATACGAATTCATCTATTGCTCATGCACTGCATATGCATTCATATAGGAATTCCGACCGGAGCTGAAGATCAAGAAGGGCACCAACTTGAAGTGAGCGAGTTCGAGTGTGTTAACTACGAACCGAATCAAGGCAAGCCCCGGAGCATGACCTATGTTTAAAGTTCTCTTTATCTTCACATACGTCTATGATGTATTGTGCATTTACGTTTAGGAGTTGCTCGGAAACCTAGTTGCACTAGATTCCCGTATCCTGTGGTCTTGGTTAAGTATAATCCTAATCGCTAATGCTATGCTTAATAATTTACCGGTAGCAACACCGAGTGGTTAGGAGACCTCTCGGTTTAGGTTTCAAATATTGTTACCTCTCACATGATTAAAATGGAGACCGTACGGGGAAGAGCATGTGTAGGATGCGGTGGCAAGGTTGGTCCTTGTTCGCCATAGCCCCGTGCGTGTCGGTCAAGGACCGTTCGTTGTGACTCCGCGAGCAAGTATTGAGTTGTGTACCAAATGCATACCTTCGTATGGGAGTTGGTAAACCGATGTAACTTGAGAGTCGTAGTGTTGGACGGTCACTCCACCCTTTGTGCAAAGTGTTGGTCACGGTGGATGCACGGGTTTGTGAGTAGATGGAGGGTGTGTGATTACCCTTGGACCCGACGCTACCGTGGTTGCATGTGGAATGCACACTCGGAGGGCGGACCCGGCTCATATCTATGATAATCTTGTGAAAGGTGGCCATACGTGTTCTTAAATGATGCGTATGTCGTGCATTTGGGTTTCCCTGCAGGGTGTAAATCGATATATATCGCCGTCCCTCGCGGTGATGAGTACCACTTGTCTCGAGCAGATTGCATCGTAGTAATCAAGAGAATATGATGATTAAAGCTTGCTGTTTTTGAATATTAAAGTCATGTATTGCAACCATGCTTGTTAGTATTGCTCACAAAAATTTATGATTTTGTTTCCACCCTCTTAACTTGGCTAAAATATGAGTTAGACAAATACTCTAAGTGCTGTTTTTGCAAGTTCCCGCAAGCCAGGTCAAGCCCCCGCATGTTAGGGTCGGTTCTTAGAACCATTTTTGACGGGTAAGCCTTGCGGAGTATATTAGATACTCAGGGTTTGTGTTGAAACTATTTTGAGGATTCCCGCAGCCCGATTATTGTGATTGCTGCGGGAAGTATGTGTGTCAAGGCGAGGAACCTCAACGAGTGGACCGTGGAGTGGGTTCCCGCTTCACCGACTCAAGAGTGAGACCATGCCGTATGGGCTGGTGTGGTCTCCTAGTTAAGCTATATATATATATATGTACCGTCGAGATAATTACGCTTCCGCAAAGACATTACCAAGTATTGTAAAATAACACTTCGCTTATGTATTGTAATCTGAAATTTGAACAATGGCTTGTAATATTTAAGAGATTATGTAGAAAACTTGATACTCAAGTGCTCTCCCGATGTAATAAAATGACGAATGAATTCCCGATGTATGTGCAATGTACGTTCGCTTCGTCGAATGTCTCCCGATACGATCCTGTTCGACAATCCCTCTCGCTCCGCGAGGTAGGGGTGTCACATCATCTCTGTAGAAGGGTACATTATAGCTCTGCACCGCCACTCACAGCCGGTGACCGCAGCTCATACTTGTAGTGCTCCTGCAAGTTGCGGGCGATGGGAAGAAACCACTCATCCCCGCCCACATTTCCCGCCTCCTCCTCACTTTCTTCTTCCTCACTTGACACCGGAGCGGGAGGAGGTCTCCTAGCTGTGCTCTTCCCTTTGCCTTTTCCAAGTCCTTTGCCCTTGCCGGGGCCAAGACCACGGGAGGAAGATTGGTAACCGGTTCTTGTGGCTTGCCTCTTGGCAAGGCGCGGATTCGGCACATCAAAGTCCGAGTCCGAGTCCGAGTCATCAAGGTCTTGAGGTGGACGCCGGGACACGGTTGCCTTCCTGCCACGAGTCATCTAACAAAGAGAAAAACATGTGTAAGGAGCAACATACACAATGTGGATATCTAGAGATACTACAAAGATGCTATCAAGAAAGGTTCCTGTCGGAACTTCCGGTACTAGTGCACTGGAACTTTCGGTACCCCGGTACCGGAACCTCCAACGGGTTCCTTAACCGTCCGGTAGCCTACAGGAACTTCCGGTAGGAGTCAACCCTAACCCTAGTAGTGCGAAAAATCACATCTAGCCAACGGATTTACTTCCTAGAAGCATGCTAGTGTTCTAGAACCGCTAGAGAACCATCTAAGCATCAAATATGCCTAGGGATTCAAGGATTCAACCCTAGATCTAGAAGTGAAGGCAATGAAGGAATACCTTCTCCTCTAGCTAGGAACTTGAAGAAGACCGGAGAGGTGAACTTGATGAAGGCTTGTCGAAGAACGCCGCCGGAAGTTGAAGAGGGCTTCCGGTTGATGAAGATTCGAAGTGGAAAGGTTGAAGAAGGTGGAGCCTAATTCAAATGGGAGCCGTCCCTTTCAAGGGAACGGGCGCCCCTATTTATATCGCCGCCCCGCACCGGAACTTCCGGTAGCCTATCGGAACTTCCGGTGCGGGCTCAAACCCTAGCTCAACGCCCCGCACCGGAACTTCCGGTAGCATACCGGAACTTCCGGTGTGGGTATGACACCCGAGGGTGAGCTCCCGATCGAAGCTTCCGGTACCGGGTACCGGAACTTCCGACTCGAAGGAAAAATCTCCTGTTCGACCTCCGATCGGAACCTCCAGTACTCTGCCGGAACTTTCGACTCGGGAAAAAAACGGTGAGCCCCAGTCCCCATACCGGAACTTCCGGTAGGGGGAAAACAGAGAAGAGTTGAATTTTGGGGAGGAATTTTCAAAAATAGTTTTGATGGACTAGTGAGGAATCTTGACAACATGTGATCAGTAAACAATCAACAAACAAAGCTATGATCACATTTTGACAAGAATTGACCTATTGGTCAAGAACCAAGAAAAGTTTTCAAAATAACTTAGTTAATTTTTCAAAGCATGCATTTCAACTTAAGATCCAAAACTATTAAAACAACAAGCAAATGTGCACGCTTTTACACCATCTTACTAGAGTCAAGTATATTTAGCTCACTCCTTAGATAGCAAAACCGGCTTTCATCTAATGCCTTGGTGAAAAATATCGGCCAATTGATTTTCAATTTTCACATGGCTCACCTCAATATCCCCTTTGATAGAATGATCTCTCAAGAAATGATGGCGGATATCTATATGCTTTGTGCGCGAGTGCTCAACGGGATTATATGCTAGCTTTATGGCACTCTCATTGTCACATAGGAGAGGAACACAGTTCAATTTGTAACCATAGTCCCTTAGAGTTTGTCACATCCACAATAGTTGTGCACAACAACTACCGGCTGCCACATACTCCGCTTCGATCGTGGATAGGGCAACGGAATTTTGTTTCTTGGATGACCATGACACTAGGGACCTACCCAAGAATTGGCAAGTCCCGGAGGTACTCTTCCTATCCACTTTGTTCCCGGCATAATCCGCATCGGAATAGCCTATTAGGTTGAACTTTGAACCCTTGGTGTCGAGTCTTAAACTCGGCAATAGTACTACCCGGTCCCTCACGAGCGTGGAATTCGATGGTGCAACACACGGAACACACAGGAACACAAGATTTTAGACAGGTTCGGGCCCCTCGAGTTGAGAGTAATACCCTACGTCCTGTATGTTATGTATTGCCTTTAGCGATTTGCTAATTGCAAGATCTTAGAGAGTTTTCGGGGGTCCCCGCTCCGCCTTATATATCCGGGGAGTCGGGGTTACATGCAGAGTCCTACTCAATTACACAGATTACATATATGGAATTCTATCTCTAACTTTCTTTATTGATTCGGAGTCCTAATTAGACTACAAATCGCTCAATAACTTGCTCCTCAAGTCATTGTACGCCTGTCTTGGTATCCGCCTTGTTTCCATACCGCTATACGTGAATATTCTATTATTCCAGCACCGGTACAAAACCAGTCTATTGTCTATCGCCATCATCTTTATCTTCCTTAATTTGTCGCCATGTCTCTGCGTATCCATTCCTCCATCATCTCGTATACCCATAAGGCAAGTATACGACAGCAGCCCCCGAGTAATTTTTGATTTAACCATGAATAAGACTAACCAGTCTTCCGCATGTTGGTCTTAATTCATGGTAAAATTAGAAAGAACTCTAATCTGCTGCACTCGTTCTTCTTTCTTCACAAATGCTTAAAAAGAAGCCAAAAAATTATTGTTTTTCACCCTTCACATAACCTAATTAGGTAATCATAGCTTATTCTTCTCATGGTGCGCCAACTAGGTGCACCCAATTGAGTATAGCCCCGACTCTTGGATCATTTGAACTTCTTTCAAATAATGCAAGAGTCCACTAGTTGATTCTTCATTATTTCATTTAATATGCAATTTCTACAGACCGCTCCTTTCAATTTCTATCTTTTTCTACTTCCAAGATCTCTACGGACCGCTCTTGAACATGGTGCTCCGATCAGGTGCACCTAATTAGGTATAGCCCCGACTCTTATATCATTTGAGAATCGCAAATAATGCAAGAGTCTTTGAGAAACTATGCTTTATTATTTCCCATCAAATCACATTCCTCTCAGCAATTTTTACCAAGAACATATTTTTCGGACCGGTTATACCGGTCGAATTTCATATCTCCTGGATATTTACACCAGTTTCATATAACAGACCGTCTAAATCAGCCTGAACTCATAATCCGCTTTGTGAAAATTTCACTAAGAACCAAAATTCTGGTTCATCGGACCAGTTTATTTCCCATATTCTCACAACGACTCGAGTCTCCAAGGCCTATAATCAGCCGGATGATTAACACCCACAGCCTTAAGGCATCCTTTATCACCGAGTTATGTAAAATTTAACTCTTTCTTACTACCGAGTTATAAAACTCAGTATTACTTTAATTTCCATCCGAAAACTCCCATATTTCAGACCGCTTTTACTTTCACAAAAGCACGATGGCTTATTCTTATGACCGTTAAGTCATAATTAACGCAAATAACAGATCATTAACCTCCTTATGGCCGTTAGGTCATAATTGCATAGTTACGACATAGGTTATTAACAATAAAAATCCATCGGGCCTCTCAAAATAGCCCAATAACTTTTCAGCCACCGGGCCCATCCCGAGTGTCTATAAAAAGAGACGAAAGGTCGACCTAGGTCAACCCCTGCTCCCGAAAGCTCATACGCGTCCGCCATTCGCCTTTGTTCTTTTGCTCTCTTCTTCCACATAAACCAATCTCAAGCTTTCCTTTTCCATCTCTCAAAATGGGCAAGAAGAAATCCGCCGTCGTCCCCGCGTCTTCTTCCTCTCGTTCCTCGCGATCGGCTTCCTTTTGGTATCCAAGACCTTGGTAACAAGCAAGGTCACCGAAACCTCCCTCAATGAAGCGGTTCGTGACGGATATCTTCCTCCTCAATCCATCCCGAATTGGAGCGTCCCTTCCCCCGGCCAAATCCCATGGGGAATAGATGATTCTCAACAGTTAGTTTTCAAGGCTTTTTTCCTTCACGGCCTTGATCTCCCTTGCTGTTCCTTTTTAAGAGGACTTCTTTTCTTTTACGGATGGGAGTTAGTGAACCTCAACCCTAACTCCGTCCTACAAATTGCTTTTTTCATCCACCTGTGTGAACCTTTCCTTGGAGTCCTCCCCCGCTTCAAGCTATTCCAATGCACTGTTCCAAATTCGCCCACTTCCTTCATCGGACCACCAAGCTGCAGCTTGGCGGAGTCGGAATCCAATGCTCGGAGCGTAGATGAATATTTTTCTCTATCCTTGAACAAGAGCATAGCCCATTGGAAAAATGGATGGTTCTTCTGCGACAATCCCCAGCCAAGCACTTCCTGCCTTCAGCGCTAAGATAGCCAAGAATTTCCGTACCGCAGAGACTAGGGAAAAGCTCAAAGAAGACAATGAAATTCTTGCGCTCCTAGCTTGCATTAGATACTTGAAGGACGTCAAAGGTGTTACCGCCGAGGCAGTGCTCCGGAGCTTCATAGTGCGGGGAGTTCAACCTCTCAAAAGGCAAGAGCACCCAGCTTGGTGCTTTGACGAAGACACCGCTATGCCTTTGGATGGAACCCCGCTTCCCGACAAAGAGCGATTAGAAGCGCGCATCAAACAGATGCTCCAGCCAAAACCAGGTCTATCCGGATGCACGAAAGTGGGTCCGGCCTTCAGCTCATCCAATCCTCGTGACCCCGTAAGTATCTCTTCTCGTTTCTTCAAATCTTTGTCGTTTATTACCATCATTTTCTTACGAAAATTCAATCTTTATAATTGCAGAAAATGGACAACTACAGGAGTCACCCTCCTCTTCCTCCCAATGACACATGGGGAGAAGATTATGCCAACAATACCGCCCCCTGGCTGTTCAAGCCGGTCCGACTCGTAGGCCTTCGGACCGGTCCTTTTCTTTACCTCCTAGCATAGCTCCAAAAATCACCAAGTCCGGGACCGTGGTTCAAGCACCTAGTACAAGACCATTGGCGGACCTACTACTCCTACTCGCTCCCGGCGATACTCCCTCGAGGCGCAAAGGCTTGAAGATCGACAAAGAGAAGAAGAAGCCGTCGAAAGGGATCGCCGAGCAACTCCGGCCATTCTCGAAGCTTCATTGGGGAAAACTCAAAGTACTCCTTCCTTGGTCGATCCCTTATCTAAAGTTCCCAAAAGGTCCCGGTATGGCCACCGGACCGGTCCCAGTGATGCTCGTAGAGGCAGCTCCAACTCCGCAAACCAATCTTGTAGAAAAAAGGACTACGGAAAGAAGTGGTGGGGATACCCAAGGCCAGCCCAAGAAGATCAAGACCTCCACCGGCTTTAAGAAAGCTTCCTCGTAAGTCTTTTATATTACTAATAATTTTGTCCGAATTGAACCACCCGCCAAAGCTCCTTGCCCCGGCCTTATTACATCCGCTTTCTTACAGGATCCCTTCGAACTTCCAAGCTAGCATAGCTAGTTTTTTAAGAAATAAAGCTTCTTCAACAGCTCTCGCCGGCGGCGTTTCTGCCTCTACTCCCGGTGCATCTCGGATCGGTCCCGCTCCTCGGCGCTTCTCAAACCAGCATTGCTCCCGCTTCTTCCTCTCTCGATCGGTAGGGCCCCTATTTCCGCTCTCACCGCTTCAATTACGAAACTCGTAGTGCGGCATCCACAAAGGAGCCCCCGCCGCCTCGCATATAGAAACCGAAGAGCAGGTTACCCTTGTTGAAAGCCCATCTTCCGGTAATCCTCCTCCCCAAGCTACCTTGTTCCAAATTCCTCCGGAGTTGTCACTGGGACCGGTATGGATGGAAGAAATTCCTCGCCGGCCTAGGACAACACGCAAATTTCCCGAAGAACCAAAGCTGGCTAGAATGGCAGTTGGAGACGTGGACGTGGACAGTTCGAGCGGAGCTAAAACATTTACCGCAACAGCTCAATGGGACGCCCTCCAAGAAGAAGAGGCTTTAAAGAATTTCTCGGAATCCGGCTAGGTACATCCTCTCGCTTCAAAAATTTCTCTAGGCAATTGTATTTTAAATATTAACTCTCTCAATCTTTTCTTTAGGTTCTCCTCAAAAGCTCGAAGCCAAAACCACTATCATCGTCCGCTTACGGGAGGAGCTCCGCACCAATGAAGAACGATTGGGTGAACTGGAATCTCGGACCGCCAATCCAAGGCCAAGGAAAATGATCTTCGTAAAAGAGAGGCCAATCTACAAAATACTCATCGAATGATGGAGGAGCGCCGGCAAGAAATCATCGAGCTCCGTCAAATTAATCGTAGTAATATTCTTCATTTTTCCCATATATTCCATATTTTTCCCGGCTGCCTCCCTTCCCGACTCGGTCCCACTCTTCATTTCAGCGCTCGAGAGCCTTGTTGCTGGTCACAAAAAGCTGAAGAAGCCCTTACTGAAAAGGCAGGCGCTCAAGAGCAAGCACTTGAAGAGGGTTCTCGTGTCGAAGAGCAACAAGCGGCACGGATTGGAGAACTTGAAGGCGAACTTACCGCCAAAGATAGTATCTTAGCCCAAACGCTTCACTCCAACAAGATGCTGGATATCGAGAATGCTCGCTTGAAGGCTGAATTAGCCGAAGCCTTAGAGGCAGCAAAATCAGCGCAAGCGGACAAGGAAAGCGCCCGAGGACTGCCCAAGAATCCGCTCAACTTGCTCTCCGGGCAAAAGATCGCGAGATTCAGCGTTTGCTAAAAATTGAAGCCAAGCTGAGAGAATCAAATACGAACATCAAGGGAAGATTCGGAGCTGCCGAGATCGTGCACGTGCATAAGTCCCATCTTGCTTGTTCACTCTTATGACATCCTTTTGAAAATACCGGTCTTCAGCAATATCTTTCTCTTAAATTTTTGCTTGTTCTTTCAGAACTTACTCGCAGGTACAGTGCGCACTCGAAATATCTCAATGGCGGTCAAACTATTGATCCCAATGAGATAGACCTCGAGTCCGCCATCCGGGCAATTCCTAGAAGAATCAAAGAACATTCAAAGATGGTTGCTGCTACGGGAGGAGGACACATTGCCGCTATAATCCAGTCTTGGACTTCGGTCGAAGAGTGTGATTTCAATTTTATCAAGGATGGCGCCCACCCTAACACTCATCGAAGACCGGTTCAACGAGTCGAAGAATTCACTCATTGGCACCGTTTCGAGTTGATAGAAGATGTTCCTCTTGATCCAACAAGCGTCCCTCTAAACACAGCGCCAACAGCTTTTGCTTTGGATCAAGATGCTCGGGATGCAGCAATCACCACTAGGCAAACAATTGAAGATAGATTTGAAGATCTTGATAGGGATTTACCGGTATCTTCTTTTGATTCTGAAGAAACGCTGGATGATAGACTTGAAGAAAATCCTAATATCGGTGACACCGGTACTTCCAGTGTATGAATTCTAGTTTCACCATCTTGTAATAGGGCCATCTTGTAATCAAACATCTTGATCATCACATTGTTTATTTTTAAATACCAATCACTTTTCTTTTCTATATGAATTCTGGTTTCACCATCATACTTACTAACTTATTTACCTAAAACATGATGGTTATTTCAACTAAATAATTATGATCAAACTCTGGCTCTCAATCAGCACAGATCACAATTCATAATTATAGCTTACTTTAACAAGATCATGTAACATAAGCAAAAAAGCTAGCTTGTAGGATTTTAAGATTTCACGATCTGTTCTTAACACATCAGCCTACCAATCAGTATTCATAAGAAAAAATGCTATACAATATCCTTTCCTGAATATATCAGTCTTAAACTTAAATTTAAATAGACCGCTCTTAACACAGCAATCTGTCAACTAAATGACTGGTCTTATTATTCAAGAATAGCAAAATATCACAGATCGCTCTTAACATAGCAGAATAGCAAAATATCACTGATCGCTCTTAACATAGCAGTAATAGCAAAATATCACCGATCGCTCTTAACATAGCAGAATAGCAAAATATCACAGAATGCTCTTAACATAGCAGCCCCCTGGCTCAATAATTTAATTCAAAATTAAAGTATGGAGACACAAAAGACAAACACATTATCATTAGACAAAATTACTTTATTATAATATGAAAAACTTTACAAAAAAATACTCTTAAGTATAAAAACGACTGAAGCTGATCAATGTTCCAAGAATTTGGGATTTCTTCTTCCTCCAAGGTCATAAGCCTATAAGCCCCTGGTGCTGGAGACCGATTTAACCAAAAAAGGTCCTTCCCGGACCGGTGACAACTTATGCCTGTTCTTGTTAGATCGAATCTTCCGAAGAACCAAGTCTCCTATTTGAAACTCCCGTGCGCGAACATTACGATCATGATAACGACACAATCCCCGATGATATTTAGCAGCTTGAATCAAAGCTTGATCCCTCAATTCTTCCGCAGCAACCAGCTCAACCTCGACGTTGATCATCATATTTTTCTTCATCGTAGTACCGTACTCGAGCTGATACCATATTCAATTCTGTAGGTAGCATGGCTTCGGATCCATACACCAATGAAAAAGGAGACTGCCCCGTAGCTCGCTCGACATTAGTGCGCAACCCCCAAAGCACCCAGGGCAGCTCCTTAACCCACTTTCCTGCATATAGCTTCAATCGGTCGAAAATTCTTGGTTTAAGACCAGTCAAAATCATTCCATTAGCTCGTTCCACTTGCCCATTGCTTTGCGGGTGTGATACCGATGCATATTGTACCTTAATCCCTAAACTCTCGAGCATAGTCCTTGAAAAGCTCGAAGTGAATTGAGGCCCATTATTAGTAATAATACTGTATGGGACCCCAAAACGTACGAAGATGTTCTGCAAAAACTTGATTGCTCGAGCTGTAGTTGTGCTAGTAACTCGCTTCAGCCTCGATCCACTTGGAAAACTTATCTACTGCCACAAAAATGTGCGTAAATCCTCCCGGTGCCCGCTTAAAAGGTCCAACTATATCCAGCCCCCAAGTAGAAAAAGGCCAAGTCATTGGGATCAACTGTAATTCATGAGCCGGAGTATGAGGCTGTCTTGCAAAAAACTGACATCCTTGACAATTCTTGACCACTTTGTGCGCATCATCCGTCACCGTAGGCCAATAAAATCCTTGTCTGAATACCTTCCCAACTAGTGTTTTTGAAGAAGCATGATTCCCGCAAATTCCCTTGTGCACGTCTTCAAGCAATTGAATGCCATCGAAACCGATACACATTTCATTAAAATATTAGCTCCACGTCTATATAATTCTCCTTCGAGAATTAAATAACTGCGGGCTCGAACCTCTAATCTTTGCTTCTCCACTTTATCCTCCGGAGTTTTACCAGATCGCAGATAATCAAGGTACGGGTACGCCAATCGGAATCAATAATCATAACATCCAGTGGTCGAACATCTTCAATGTTGGTCTTGCCTATTATCTTTTCCGGCAAGACCGCCTCATCGACCGGTCCTTCAAGACTACTTTCTCCTCTTGACTCTTTAAGACTAATTTATCCATGATCTCTCGTAATAGTAGCTTTGCGCTCCATCTTTATAGATGGTTTATCCAATACTTGAAGAAAAATGCCAGGAGGAACCGCTCGTCGTGAAGACCCCAGTCCAGCCAACTCATCCACAAGCAGAGTTATTTCCGCGCAGTATATGAGAAAATCGCAAACCATCAAATTTATCTTCAAGCTTCCGAACCTCTTGACGGTAAGCGATCATATGATCATCATGAGCATCCCATGCCTTGTTGACTTGACTTATCACCAACATTGAATCGCCATATATGTCCAATCGTCGGACTCCTAGCGAAATGGCTACTCTAAGCCCATGAAGCAAAGCTTCATATTCCGCTGTATTGTTGGAAGCTCGGAAATGCATTTGTAACACATATCTCGAGTGGTTCCTTTTGCGGGGTGAGAAGCACAACCCCAGCCCCGCGCTCGAAAGTTGCAGGGACCCATCAAAGAACATCTCCCAATACTCCAATGCTTGAATCTCCTGCGGTACTTGTGTCTCCAAGCACTCTGTTATGAAATCAGCTAATGCTTGTCTCTTAATAGCCGTTCGCGAAGAAAATGTAATTTCATATTGGCCAAGTTCTATAGCCCACTTAGCAACTTGGCCAATTGCTTCTAGATTTCGGACAATATCTCCAATGGCAAACCCAGTCTTAACCTCAATAGGATGTGCTTGGAAATAATGCGTCAACTTCCGAGAAGTTATCACTACAGACACATATTAACTTCACGTAATCGGAGATATCGTATCTTTGATTCAGTAAGAACTTCACTTACAAAATATACCGGATGTTGCACCAGTTGCAGGTGTCCTTCTTCCTTCCGATCGACCGCCAAAACTGTACTCACCACATGAGTTGTTGCTGAAATATACAACTGAATGGTCTCGTCTGCTCTGGAGGTACCAATACCGGAGGATTGCTAAGGTATTCCTTGAGTTGATCGAGCGCAGCCTGCGCCTCATTAGTCCACTCAAACTTATCTTGCTTCTTAAGCAACTTGAAAAACGGAAGTCTACGAACCCCCAGTCCCGAAATGAAACGGCTAAGAGCCGTCATACTACCCGTCAACTTCGAACATCCTTCAAGCAACTCGGAGGTTTCATGTCGATTATCGTCTGGATTTTTTCGGGTTGGCATCAATGCCTCGCCATGACACAAGATAACCCGAGTAATTTCCCGGAGCGAACTCCAAATACACACTTTCCAGGATTAAGCTTCATGAAAAAACTCCGCAGATTATCGAAGGTCTCTGCCAGGTCGGAGAGAAGTTCCTCGCTTTTCGAGATTTTACCACTATATCATCAATGTAAGCTTCTGCGTTCCTTCCCAATTGCGAATCCAGGCAACGTTGTATACCACGCTGATATGTAGCTCCAGCATTCTTTAATCCAAAAGGCATAGTCATATAGCAAGTATGCTCCAAAAGTGGTGATAAATGCGGTCTTTATTTGATCTTCGACTCTTAGCGGTATTTGATGATATCCTGAATAAGCATCAAGAAAACAAAGACGCTCGCAGCCAGCGAGTCGAATCAACAACTTGGTCAATTCGAGGCAGCGCGAAAGGATCTTTGGGGCAAGCGTTGTTGAGATCAGTATAATCGACATACATTCTCAATTCTTTAGTATTTTTTTTGGTACAAGAACCGGATTGGCAAGCCAATCTGGATGATACACCTCCCTAATAAACTTAGCTGCTAATAACCTAGTTATTTCCTTCTTAATAGCTTCCTTGCGGTCTTGAGCAAATCTTCGGAGCTTCGTTTAACCGGCTTCTCATCGGGACGCACCAACAGTGCGTGCTCAATCTTCTCCCTAGGAACATCCTGATGAGGACATCACTCCTTTGGATACAAATGACACTCCTCCGCTGAACATTCAAGGACCAATCACTAGAGCTCGCGCCCGACAATTAAATTTAGAGGTGAGCTCGTTCCTAAGTCTTTCCTTTCATAATTTTGAGAATAGTTTGCTACCTAATGATTTTATTATGATTAGGAATCAAGTAGAGGACCCTAATATGAATGGAATAGGGCTTGGAGGTGTGGAAGTCCAACAAGAGGCGCAAGGCATTGTGGAGGCCCAAACCAAGTCGACTTCGAGTCTGTTTCGGAGTCTAGGAACAGTCTGAATTAAAATAGACGCCCAGATCGCATACGAAGTCAGATTTGGACGTTCTACATATGGATGGAAAGATAATTTCATAAGCTTTCCAGTGGAACCAGTTCCACGTCAAATTTCATCCGGAGTCGCTGAGAATCATCGAAACATTAGAACGTCCAGAATCTGTTTTTGGTGCTGCGTCACCGTTTTTGGCCTTTGGGCCGTGTATCTCGTGTGAGCCCATTAGGGGAGCGTCCAGGGGTTCTTGCACATCCCCAAGTATTTATTAGCAGCAGCCGCCACCCATGTTAGGGTTGGGTTTTGCTTAGATTATTCTGCTTAGACAGTTTCGCCGTTCATCGGTTTGTGAGACCCCAACTTGTGAGATTAATCATACATCTGCAAATTTGGTTGCGTTCTTTCTTGTTCTTGCTTGTGTTCTTGATTCGCAGGCAGGGATTAGCCTTCAGGCGAGGTCAACCGTGCAACGCCGGTTGATAACCATAGAGGACGTGGTGCTGCGATTGCGGGGTTCGAACGTGTTGTTCAGGAGCCGGATCAACGTGTGTCACATCTTTGCCAAATCAAGAGTTATCTGAACCTTTCGGAAGATCGGGACCCTAGTCCACATCAAGTGGTAATCGAGCTTCAGGTGCACCGTCGGGTTTGCCCTACCTTTAGTTTAGTTTGTTTCTTTATGATCCTATCATCCACGAAAAAGCCAAAAAATTTAGTTTTAGGGTTCATCCTGTCCAAGCCGTGTTTAGCCTTTGCATGTTTCAATTTTAGAGTCCGTAGTGTTGAGTTTGTGTTCTAGTGATTGTTTTGTTGCTGGTTTAGTTCGTGTTCTTGTCGTCGGTTTGTGCCACATTGAAACCCTAGCCAAATTACCTCAAGTTTTGCTTTGTCTTGGGAGTTTTTGTCACCTCCGCTGCATGCACCATAGTCCCACCCTACACTCCCACCCTTTTCATCTAGAACTCAACACCCCACGAACAAGACCTATTCCTGTTTCCGTTGCATACATTAATCGTCGAAGAAAAAAATAAAAAAAAATCCTACCCGATTGCAATTCCGTCCACCGAAACCCTAATTCGGAGTCCCTTCCTTCAAACAGCCATAACTTTCGCATGCGGACTCGAAATTAGGCAAATTTTTTTTGAAATTGGGTAGAAAAAAATTTCGCCGGGCAGGAAAAATCTCAAAAAAATCGAGAAAAATAGTTAAGCCCACCGATCCGAGAGAAAAAGTTTGGAACCCGTCGTCGTTGCATCTTACAGTAAAATCCGTAGGTCACATTACTTCTCTGTTTGACCTGAAACTTTGCGTGGTTCCTATTTTGTTGCCTCTCAGTGGAAGAAAAATATCAAAAAAATAATATCAAAAAAGAAAAATTTGTGATTTCTACTAGTGCTAAAAGACAAAACATGGTTTTGGCCTGTTTTTTGTGTCTAGTTGCTGTTTCTTCCTTGTTAGTTACCTTTTCTTTTGTTTCCTTTATGCCTGTCATCCTTGCGTTGCCTGCACTACTATTCTAGGACACGTGTAGACCAGCAACTAAGGACAAGTAGCTTTGGACATTTATTCAGCATTAGTATCTCGTTTTTGAATTGTGTTCCACTCACATATTTGGCCCTCCTAGCTCCACATACTACTTCTGGACAGCACAGGTTTTTGACCCTTGCAATCGTGGTACACGCCTTCTAGGTATCCTTTGCCTTGCTTGGTAAGACCCTTGTAAGAACTTGGTAAGACGTTCCATTTGCTTTTGTGAGAGTCACCACCGTCCGCCATAGTAGTAGTGTTTATTAGGGATAACCTTCACTCGTTTGTTCCTGTTTTGGTATTTGCTATGGCAGGAGATGATGCAGATGTTCTACCCCTAAAGATTTCCACGAGTGTGTTAGTCAAGGGCAGCTTCGATCTGTTCTTGACAGGGCACGTGACGAGATGACGAAGCTGTTAACAAAGCCGTTACCGACGGCATCAACAAACTCAATCTCGGCAACCAGATTGAGCGGATCGATAAGCGGTTGTCCAAGATGACAGACACGGTTAATACTCTAGCGAAGTGGCGACAACATTTACCGCCAAGCCGACCGAGGTGGAGAACCGTGTGAAGATCCACGAAGATGAGGCCGGTAGCAATGCCGGTGGAAACAGAAAAGATGACATGGTGAATGATGCCACTTTCGACGTCGATGACGTAGCTATATGAGCACAAAGGCTTCACCGGCGTCTACAACAGAACACCCAAGGTATGGGTGACCAACATCGACAACAAGGTAATAATAATTGAGCCCCCGATGATCCTTATGCTAAGATTAAGTTTACCATTCCACCTTTTTCGGGGCAATATGATGCGGAGGGTTACCTTGATTGGGAGATGACAAGAGAGCAAAAATTTAGTGGGCACCTAGTTCCCGAGCAGCATAGAGTTAGACAAGCCACTAGTGAATTTAAAGATTTTGCTATCATTTGGTGGAATTCTCTAACTCGCTGATGATATTCATGTAACTTGGACTCAACTTAAGGAAGCTATGCGTGATCGTTTTGTCCCTCCTTCTTATCATAGAGATTTACGCAAAAAACTTCAGCGCTTAGAACAAGGGGATAAATCTGTGTAGGACTATTATGGTGAGCTTCAAAAGGGTTTACAACGCTGCATGATAGTAGAGGATAATGAGAGCTCTATTCTTCGTTTTTACTCTGGTTTGAGACGTGATATACAGGACATTGTTGATTATAAGGAGTTTAACACCATCAACAGCTTGTTCCAGTTTGCTATGCTTGCAGAGAAAGAATTGCAGGGACGGGAGCAGCAACAGAGGAGCAGCAGTACAAGCATGCCTTCTTACACTCCACAGTCGACGCCGTCCTCGGGGTTTTCTTCCCGGCCATCTCCACCAGCAAGAAAACGGCCTCCCGCGTCCGCGAGTGGTGTTATGGCAGCCCCACACGCACCTCCTACACGCCCTGCAAATTCAGGTAAAAATTCTCTGCAAGGTCCTGTTCAAAGTGCTTCATCGGTCGACTCGACGGGACGCACTTCCAACATTCAGTGCCACCGCTGCCATGGACTGGGCCATGTGTAGAAGGATTGCCCAAGTCAGCGGGCATACGTGGCCACCGAAGATGGAGGATACATCAGTACTCTCCGACATAGAAGATGATGATGAAGACGAAGTCGCCGATGACACCAACGAAGGCCATGTACTTGGTGGCGAAGACACTTCGGGTTTCATGAACATCATTGTGCAGCGTGTACTTAGCACACAAATTCAGACTTCTGAAAAGATACAACGCCACAACTTGTTCCAGATTTTCTTCGTCATCAAGAATCGACGAGCACGTGTGATCATTGATGGAGGAAGCTGCAACAATTTGGTGAGTTCAGATCTGGTTGAGAAGCTTGGTTTGGCCACACAACCACATCCTCATCCATACCACATTCAATGGTTAAACGACTCGGGAAAAGCTAAGGTAACACAAACTTGTAGAGTTCCTTTTTCCATTGGTGTTTATTCGGATTATGCTGATTGTGATGTGGATCCTATGCAAGCTTGTTCACTTTTATTGGGTCGTCCTTGGGAACATGATAATGATGCTACACACCATGGTAGAAGTAATAAATACATTTTTATGTATAAAGGACAGAAAATTACTTTAGTACCTTTGACCCCTGCTGAAATTGTACAAGCTGATAGAGAACGAGCTGCTTCTTTGAATAATTCTAAATCTGAAAATCAGCAAGTTGCTAATTCTGTTTTTCCACCTATAAAGAATAAGTCTGCACCTATTTCTAAGGGAGATGGAATTAATTTGAAAGGTCGTGTTATGCTTGCTACAAAATCAGACCTTGCTGAAATTTCTAATGATGATATTTTTTATGCTTTGATATGCAAACAAGCCTTGTATTCCTTTGATGATATTGCTAGCTCTTTGCCTTCTGCTATCACTGACCTTTTGCAGGAGTTTGAGGATATTTTTCCAGCTGAGATTCCTCCCAGATTACCACCTTTGAGAGGAATAGAACATCAAATTGATTTGATTCCGGGAGCTACCTTGCCAAACCGTGCTGCTTATAGGACCAACCCCGAGGAGACAAAGGAAATTCAGCGACAAGTCCAAGTCCTTTTGGACCGCGGGTATGTACGAGAAAGCCTTAGTCCTTGTGCTGTTCCTGTACTTTTGGTTCCTAAGAAAGATGGTAGTTGGCGCATGTGTGTTGATTGTAGAGCCATTAACAATATTACTATTCGCTATCGTCATCCTATTCCTAGGCTAGACGACATGCTTGATGAGTTATGCGGTTCTCTAATTTTCACTAAAATTGATTTACGTAGTGGTTACCACCAAATTAGAATGAAACTTGGAGATGAATGGAAAACAGCTTTTAAAACTAAATTCGGATTGTATGAGTGGTTAGTAATGCCTTTTGGGTTAACTAATGCACCTAGTACTTTCATGCGCTTAATGAATGAGGTTTTGAGGGCTTTTATTGGGCGTTTTGTGGTGGTTTACTTTGATGATATCTTGATTTACAGCAAGTCTTTAAATGAACATATGGTTCATTTACGTGCTGTTTTACTGCTTTAAGAAATGCACGTTTATTTGCTAACCTTGAGAAGTGCACCTTTTGCACCGATCGAGTTTTTTTCTTGGCTATGTTGTTACTCCACAGGGTATAGAGGTGGATGACAAGAAAATTGACGCTATTGCTAGCTGGCCGCAGCCCCAAACCATCACACAGGTTCGAAGTTTTCTTGGTCTTGCAGGTTTCTATCGCCGCTTTGTCAAAGATTTCAGCACTATCGCTGCACCGTTGCATGAGTTGACAAAGAAGGGTGTTGTGTTTCAATGGAGCAAAGCACACGACGAGTCATTTAGCTCTTTGAAGGACAAGCTTACACATGCACCGCTGCTGCAACTACCAGATTTCGGTAAGACTTTTGAACTTGAGTGTGATGCTAGTGGTATTGGCATTGGTGGTGTTTTGATGCAAAATGGCAAACCTATTGCTTATTTTAGTGAAAAGATAACTGGCCCTGTTCTGAATTATTCTACGTACGATAAAGAATTATATGCTCTTGTACGTTCTTTGCAAATATGGCGTCATTATTTATGGCCTCAGAAATTCGTTATTCATTCCGATCATGAATCGCTTAAGTATATTCGTTCTCAAAGTAATTTGAACCGTAGACATGCTAAGTGGGTTGAGTTTATTGAGTCTTTTCCGTATATTATCAAGCATAAAAAAGGAAAGGATAATGTGATTGTCGATGCTTTGTCTAGACGATACACTATGTTGTCACACCTTGATTGTCGCATTTTTGAGCTTGAATCAATTAAAGAACAATATGCTCTTGATGCTGATTTTAAAGATGTTTTGCTGCATTGTAGAGAGGGTCGTACATGAAACAAGTTTGTGATAAATGATGGATATTTGTTTAGACCTAACTGTCTTTGCATTCCAGCTTGGTTCTGTTCGTCTTTTGTTGTTACGAGAAGCGCATGGAGGCGGATTGATGGGACATTTTGGTGCAAAGAAGACGGCGGATGTGTTGGCCACATACTTCTTTTGGCCACGATTGAGAAGAGATGTTGATCGTTTTGTGGCTCGCTGCACTATCGTAACAACCCTAATAATAAAAGTGCATTTCATGTCATTCATCATCATGTCATCATGTGCATTGGGAAGAATATTTAATTTCGTTAAGAAATACACATGAAATGACAAATTTACTTAAGTTTAAATTAAGGTCTTAAAAAGACAAATTAAATACAAGTAAATTTTGGAGTTTAACATTTTCTGTTAATTAAACATAAAAATAAAAGATTTATGGAGTTGATACGGAATTATTTTATTTTGTAAAAATGTCCACAAGAAATAATGAAAGCGTCACTTCTTAAATTCAACTTGAATTTTTGATTCGAAATTTAGTTGGAATTTGAACTTCGTCCTAAAAGGAAAAAGATCCAGAATATTCTCAAATGTATTCCTGAATTGTCGCATAATTTTTCGACCCTTGGAAGTATGCTTTTCAATTAATTAAGAGCACGGGGGCTTTTTGCAAAAAATCGCAACTTAAGCCAGGAGCCAATTCCTTCTTTTTCTCCTCCCCGAACCGACTCGCAGCGCCCGCACCGCCTCACCCGCGCCGCCGCGGCAGCTCCCGGCCGCGCGTCCGCGTGAGCCCGCGCCACGCGGTGTTCTCCGCCACCTCACCCCTCCACTCCGTGGGGATAAAAACCCGAGCCCAAGTCTTGTTCTCCCTCCCCGAGCTCACTCCCTAAGCGCTGCGCCGGTTCGCCTCTCGACCCCGCCGGCCGGCCGCCTCGGACCCTCCCCGCGTGAGCCGCCAACCCCAAAAGGATGCACCACCCCCGCTGAACCTCCAAGCGCAAGCCGTTCCCCGGATGACCTCCGGGCCGGGCGAATTTCGGAGATTTGTCGAATAACGCCGCCGGCTCTACCCCGCCGGTGAAGTCCACTTTCCGGCCATTCCATCGGTAAATCCCCACCCTGCCGGTCTTCTCCATCAACCAAGGATGCTTCGGAGAAGACGGTCTTCCATCTAGTCCACTAACCCGCCGCCGGTGCCCCGCCGGACCTCCATTTGCGTAGCAGCTCGCCGCCGCCCTGCCTCGGTGCGCTCCGGCCACCGTGGACCCCGTTCTCGCGCCTCCCCGTGTCACGCCGAGTCGTTCGGGCCACGACACCAACCTCCCCACCCTCTTCCCACACTCCTCCGGCGACCCGCCGCCCACCTCCGGCCGCCCCCGCCATGTCCGGTCGTCCAAGCTTGAGTGGGCCGCGCGCGTCGTGGGCCGCCCACAACTCGGACCAACTTAGTTCCGGCCCAAAGTAAGCTTTCCTGTTTCTTTTAAATTTATTCAATTTCCAGATTATTTCAAACTTCAAAAATTCGTAGAAAATTCCACAAAAATCAGAAAAATGCCAAACCAAGTTCATTAGATTCATAAAATTATTCTCTATTTGATTATGTATTCAAATACCTATTTTGAGCAAATTATAATTTCATAGTGTAATTAAGTCCTTTTCTTTAGTTAAGAAACTCCATTATTTTATGCTAATTATTAATTGTTTTTGAAAAATAAATTTCTTTAAAAATTAGAGATACTTGCAGACGAAAGTGTTTGTGAAAACTATTTTCCAAAATTCAACATAAACACCGTCATTTCATGTGATCCCAATTTAATACACTATGTGCCATTGATTAATGATTAATCATGATTTGTTAATTAATGAACATGATCAATTGTTAATTAATGAGCATAAGTATTTGTTAATTAATGACCTTGATTACACAATAATTAATGAGCATGATCAATTATTACTTATTGCTTAACGAACATGATTAATTGTTAATTACTAATTGCAAAGTAATAAGCTTAAGTAAGGAGTAATTGCTAATTAACGAATCTTGGTTGATACAATCATTACACGTCATGTCATATCATGTACCTTCATGCATGCATGGTGGTGATTCGCGACGCATTATTGGTCGACCTAGGTTCCGGCGTGATCGAGATTTCCGTCCGAGGTCAAGGCGAGAGACTGGAACGTCGAAGTCGAGCAACACACGAGAAAGCCGACTCCGACTCGAATCCGGGCAAGCCCCGGTGCATCCCATCTATGTTTTTAAAGTCTTTTCTTTCATCGCAGTAATGAGTCGTGATTGTGCATTAAGTTATAGGAGTTGCTTGATACCCTAGATGCATGAGATAGGTTTCCATTTGTTTATGCTATATCGGTACGTGTAGCTCAATAGAGTTCGATAACCGCTAAGCTTATGTCATAGGGAATCGGTAGAAGTCGAGTGGTGGTATACACTACTCGCGAGATATAGGATAATGGCTGTTTCAATTATTGCTAAGAGGAATGATAAGAGAGAGATGAGAATGGAAGTGAAGATGTTAATAAGCCGAGACCGGACGGGCCCCGTAGGAGAAAGGGCAAGACGGAGATGAGGTCTTGCAAGGTGGTAGCCCCGTCCGTGTCGGTCAAGGACCGTACCGTTGTCGGCCTAGTTGAACAAGTTTGAACGTACCGTACTACATGCTGGTATCATGGGCCCGAGCAAGCTGATGTACCCTACCGCCCCGGAGATGTAGCGTAGCCAACTCTCTTTACCGATCGTTATCGAGAGGATAGTCTCACGGGAGGGAGATGGGTCGACCACGAGGGCAGTCGTGGCGTCGCCATACTCCCGGGGAGTTGGAAATGGCTAGTCTTCCGTCAGCTGTTAGCGGGAAAAGTTGTCGTATACGACCGGTGCGGTGCGTATACGTCGTGTAGTCGGGTTTTGCCAGCTGGTATAAATCGATTCGAATCGCTGTCCCTCGCAGATAATGAGTACCGCTTGTTTAGCTCGTCACATCGTAGTAATCAATCGAAAGATGAGGATGAGAGATGAAAGGATTGTTGGTCACAAATGATCTTTTCTTGCAAACTTGATTGCAGCAGCTTGTAGACTCGCAAAACCTTGTTCTCTATTGAACTTAACCCGAGCTAAAACTTGAAAGTAAGGATCAACCATTAGTGATGTTTTCGCAAGAGAGTCAACTCCACAGCCGTAAAGCCTTTGCATACTAGGCGTCGGCCTTAGCGTGCTCGTTGACGGGTCAGTCTTTGCTGAGTATTAGAATACTCAAGGTTTGTACGTTATGTTTTTTAGGATCAAGTCGTGCTTCTACGACTCGTCACGGTAGTGGTCCGGAAGAGGAGCCGTGTTCCAAGGGTGGTTCCCTCAAGTGGGAACAGATCCCGACGTCCCGAGCGAGGAGAATCGTGGTGTACGACGGGCTCAGTACATCACGCTAGTGGTCTTTCGTTGTAAAGTACAAGTTTCCGCTGCAAGACTCGTAGGTTGTTAAACTTCATTAATGTATTATGCTTCGCTGTACAATGTTTGTATTTCGAAAACCTGGTTGTATTATACCATGATGTATATATTCTGGCTTGTATGAGATGATGAACTGTTGTAACTCGCTGCGTCGAGTGTCCCCCCGTACCGAGTCCCGGGTATCCCGGAGGGGATGTCACAACCGGTATCGTAGCAATACAGAGGCAACAAGTACATTGTTTACAAGCTTGTTTTTCAAAACTTAACACGTTTAATGCGTTTAGAATACGAGAGAGTACGGAGCCCTATAAGGATGTAGGATAGTTAGACTTTTTACTAACTCGTTCGACGTTCGGGTTTTGGAAGTGCTAACTATTCATTGTAGCCTTATATACTATAGTACGTATAGTAGACTCGCCGAACATGCATCATGTCATATTGAGTGCTATAATAAAAGTCGGGGTTATACTTAGTTAGTATCCTAGTGTAGATTTAGTTTCCTAAGCATGGCACCGGAAGAAGTTTATGCTAGCGAAATAGAAGACGGGAAGAACTCTCATACATAAGCAATGGATCGAGGAATTTAAGATCTTCCTCTACGGATGGTCAAAGGCAGGAACGATCATGTGTATTTATCAAGGAGCCCCATATGAGAACTATGGATTTAAAGGGACAGATCAAAGACGCCAGTATGAATGGGTGCTATAGTTGAATCTTGTGATGAACAACTTACAACTCGCCAAAGAAATAGCTACCCAACTAGGTGCAGATATGAGAGACACATGATGAGATACTCGGATCTTAAACAAGTCAATAACTTCTCCAGGAAGAGCAGAAGGATGAAATATATGGGTAGAAGAATCCGGGAGCTAGTCACCAATGTCACTTCAATCTGCTCTAGGCCTCCTCCAGGCGGATGACTCGGTTGACTACCACTCTTGTAGCTACCAAAAGTTCTCTTTTTCTCTCCATTAATAGCCATTGTGATTTCTGTTCGGACTTCTTATCTTGACGGGAATTTCCGGAGGATAAGATTCGAGTATTAGGAGCCGACTACTCATAGTCCGCAACTAATTCTCCTTCTTCCACTCAATTACAGCCTCGAACTTATCTTTCCTTGAAGATTCTTGAGTGACTTCCATTGGAGAAAGAATAATTCCCCTTTCGACTAGACTAAGCCGTACCGAGAGCTAGTTTGGAAATGGGTGTTGTGCACTTTCAAATTGCCATTTTGCCTTTGAATTGTGCCGGTTCGCCTGTGCGCCTCTCAAAGTCAAACATGAGCGATATGGAAATGCATAGTCTATTTTGAAACTAGGAGAGCATCCAAAAATAATGTTCTTCCGAACGGATGGCGTATAACCTAGGGTACGCAACCGGAAAGAAGAGTACTATCTTGGAAACTCATCGGTGCAATTATCCTTGTAAATATCTTAAGCCTATATTTCCTTCAACACCCAGACAGACGAAAGCATTGTGGCGTCTTTTGGTAATCTATGTGCTTCATAATCTCAACCGTTCCAGTTAAATCTGCTCCTTCATCCTTGATTTTTCCCAAACCCCTTATAAATCTCGCGACTCCGATCTCCGCATAAAAGTGATAGGTATTGACAACAAACACCTTGACATTCTAAATTTGGATCGAGGAGTTAGTTTCAAGAAGTTGTAAGTGATGCTATACTCATGGAGGATGATCTTCATGCTCATTAAGAAGAGAAGACTAAGAAGAGAGCAGCCAGTGAACAAGGGAGTGAGGTACCTTCCACATATCGTCCGGTCTACATTTCTACGGCAGATCGGAGGTTCGAGTCTATGCTATAACGGTCACCTCGGTATCAGCAACGGATGTTCTCCTGTTCAACGGTTCAACAATCGGACTCATTGAGTATACGCCCTTATCCTCGACAGCCTAACCCGCTAGTCATCCATGCTACAACGGTGGTTGTCTTGAACACTTGGCTCAAGGAGGTGTCGCACCAACAAAGCAGAATCATGCAAGTAAAAATAAGATGAAGACCGGTCGTGTCAACGTCACCACATTTGAGGAGATTCCGAAAGGATCACAAGTCATGAAAGGTTTGATCTCTATCAACCATCATGCTGCCGAGTATGTTATTTGACTCGGGAGCAAACCGCAACTTCATCGAGCAAGAGGATATGTCCAAGATATAGCCCTCCGTCATGCAAGATGATTATCCACATCTCATATTATCACCTGGGGTAACGGACTTGCAGATCAAAGTACTACGGAGATACCATTGAAATTGAGACGTAAGGATGATCCCAACTCCTTTATAGTCTTAGACGGACAAGGATTTGATGCGACCCTTGGCATGAGGTGGATGAAGTATTATAAAGCAAGATCTGGATATAGATGCTTTTGCAGCTCATCCGAACTCTCCTCTTCATGGACGAGATTGTCTTCGATTGACTTCTTCCCAAGCTATTTTTCCGGCGATCTATAAAACTGCTGGTAAAAGTTTGGAAGACATTCCTGCAGTTGTGAAGACCTTGATATTCTCCAGAAGACTTACCGGGTTTACCACCTGACCGGGCAAGTAGAATTCAAGAGAGAACTTTAACCAAGGACTCGCATCCATATCGAGAAGATCGTATCGGATGCCACCCAATGAGCTGCCGAAGTAAAGGTGCAACAGAAGGGATTATCGGATAAGAGATATATTTGCCCAAGTTCATCACCTTGAGGATGACAAGCATTGTTTGTCAAGAAGAAGGATCAAATATTGAGGGTATGTGCAGATTATCGAACTTGGAATGCAATGACCATTACGCACAAGTATTCATTACGTCGAAGTGACATCCTGTTTGGTCGGTGGATGGGAGGAAGAGTGTTCCCCACGATAGATCTTCGCTCCGGATATCATCGGATCGAGATTAGAGTGGAAGATATACCAAGGACAGCCTTCTCTATCGGATATGGACTTTATGAGTACCTAGTGATGTCCTTTGGTCTAACCAAGGCACCAGACACACTCCAGCCTATCTCATGAACTCGGATGTTTATGCCGGAATTAGACAAGTATGTCGTGGTATTCATAGATGACCTTCTAAACTACTCCAAGTCGGAAGAGGAAGAATTAGCGATTGCGGTTCTAGCATTACAGAGTCTGGAGACATTATCTCTTGGAAAATTTGGTACACCTATACACGGACCACAAGAGTCTCAAACAAATCTTCATTCAAGCGGATCCGATCTAAACGAAGGCTGAAGTGAGCGAAGATGGCTAGAACCGATAAAGGATTATGAGATCGAGATCCACTTCCAGCCGAGAAAGCAAGTTGCAACAACCTCACCGCTCGGCTATTCACCGAAGCACTCGGAAGAGGAAATTAGCGAGCGTGGTCTCCGGATTCTTCCGTATGGAGCTTTGACCAATTTGGCTCTTATTCCTACCATTTGCGAAGAAGAGGAAGCGGTTCAGAAGAAGGATGTGGGTATGGAACACATCAGAAGACGACTCAAAAATGGAGAAGTCAAGTGTTTTCAAGAAGATGACGAAGGTGTTATCTCGGTTCAAGAATAGGCTAGTAGTGCCTAGGGACTTGGAACTTCGCAAGAAGATAATGGATGAAGCATATACATCTCGAGTATTCTATTCGTCCCGAAACCAACAAGATGTATCAAGACCTAAAGGAAAAGACTCGGTGGACAACCATGAAGCGAGAAGTAGCAAGGTATGTCAATGAGTGCGACACTTGTCGACGTGTCAAAGCAGACCATCCGAAGCAAACAGGTCCACTTCCATCTTTGAGTGTTCCGGAAGGGAAATGGAAAGATATTAGTATGGATGTCATAATCGGCTTACCGTTAACTCCACGGAAGCATAAACCCGTTTGGGTCCTTGTCGACGGATTAACTAGGTCTGCTCATTTCACCACTCGTACGTACTACCTACACGTCAAAGCAATATGCAGATTTACACATTGCTCGTGTACTCGTCTACGTGGTGTACCCAAGACCATCGTCTCGGATCAAGGAGCTCATTTGTATCCAGATTTTGGAAACAATTGCATAAATCGTTGTGAACCAGAGTTGATTTGAAATTCAGCGTATCACCCTCAAACAGATGGACCGACGAAGAGAATCGACCAATATCTAGAAGATATGTTTCGAGCTGGTGTTTCGTCATACAACAAAGATTGGGAAACATGCCTATCGTTACCAGAATTCTCATACAATAACAGCTACCAAGAAAGTACTTGGAATGACACCGTTCCAAGCTTTATACGGTCGTAGCTATCGCACACCGTTAAATTGGTCGAGCACATGGAGAGAGAATAATCCTTGGACCAGATCTAGCAAGGGATGCCGAAGAGCAAATACTTCGATTCAACAAAAGTTGAAGAGAACTAAGTTCGACAGTCGGTTATACGGATAAGAGACGTCGAAGAGTTGACACTCAACATAGGAGATCAAGTCTATCTTCGAGTATCTCCTACCAAAGTCGTTCAGCGATCTAGAATCAAAGGTCTCAACCGAAGAAGTGTATCGAAACCACCGGTAGACCTACCGACACCAGATGACTTGACATATGACGAACACCCAATTAAAGTTCTCGACACCAAGGATTGAGTGACTCGACATCGAACCATCAAGATCTACAAGATTCAATGGAGCAATCACTCGAAGCTGAAAGCTACTAAGGAACAAGAAGAGTTTCTCCGATCCAACTACCCGAGTTCTTTAGCACTATCGTCTAGTCGCTTCCATCGTGAATCTCGGGACGAGATTCCTATAAGGGGGAGGGCTGTAACAACCCTAATAATAAAAGTGCATTTCATGTCATTCATCATCATGTCATCATGTGCATTGGGAAGAATATTTAATTTCGTTAAGAAATACACATGAAATGACAAATTTACTTAAGTTTAAATTAAGGTCTTAAAAAGACAAATTAAATACAAGTAAATTTTGGAGTTTAACATTTTCTGTTAATTAAACATAAAAATAAAAGATTTATGGAGTTGATACGGAATTATTTTATTTTGTAAAAATGTCCACAAGAAATAATGAAAGCGTCTCTTCTTAAATTCAACTTGAATTTTTTATTCGAAATTTAGTTGGAATTTGAACTTCGTCCTAAAAGGAAAAAGATCCGAATATTCTCAAATGTATTCCCGAATTGGCGCATCATTTTTCGACCCTTGGAAGTATGCTTTTCAATTAATTAAGAGCACGGGGGCTTTTTGCAAAAAATCGCAACTTAAGCCAGGAGCCAATTCCTTCTTTTTCTCCTCCCCGAACCGACTCGCAGCGCCTCGCACCGCCTCACCCGCGCCGCCGTGGCGAGCTCCCGGCCGCGCGTCCGCGTGAGCCCGCGCCACGCAGGTGTTCTCCGCCACCTCACCCCTCCACTCCGTGGGGATAAAAACCCGAGCCCAAGTCTTGTTCTCCCTCCCCGAGCTCACTCCCTAAGCGCTGCGCCGGTCCGCCTCTCCGACCCCGCCGACCGGCCGCCTCGGACCCTCCCCGCGTGAGCCGCCAACCCCAAAAGGATGCACCACCCCCGCTCGAACCTCCAAGCGCAAGCCGTTCCCCGGATGACCTCCGGGCCGGGCGAATTTCGGAGATTTGTCGAATAACGCCGCCGGCTCTACCCCGCCGGTGAAGTCCACTTTCCGGCCATTCCATCGGTAAATCCCCACCCTGCCGGTGTTCTCCATCAACCAAGGATGCTTCCGGAGAAGACGGTCTTCCATCTAGTCCACTAACCCGCCGCCGGTGCCCCGCCGGACGTCCATTTGCATAGCAGCTCACCGCCGGCCCTGCTCGGTGCGCTCCGGCCACCGTGGACCCCGTTCTCGGCCTCCCCGTGTCACGCCGAGTCGTTCGGGCCGCGGCACCAACCTCCCCACCCCCTTCCCGCACTCCTCCGGCGACCCGCCGCCCACCTCCGGCCGCCACCTCCATGTCCGGCCGTCCAAGCTTGAGTGGGCCGCGCGCGTCGTGGGCCGCCCACAACTGGACCAACTTAGTTCCGGCCCAAAGTAAGCTTTCCTGTTTCTTTTAAATTTATTCAATTTCCAGATTATTTCAAACTTCAAAAATTCGTAGAAAATTCCACAAAAATCAGAAAAATGCCAAACCAAGTTCATTAGATTCATAAAATTATTCTCTATTTGATTATGTATTCAAATACCTATTTTGAGCAAATTATAATTTCATAGTGTATTTAAGTCCTTTTCTTTAGTTAAGAAACTCCATTATTTTATGCTAATTATTAATTGTTTTTGAAAAATAAATTTCTTTAAAAATTAGAGATACTGCAGACGAAAGTGTTTGTGAAAACTATTTTCCAAAATTCAACATAAACACCGTCATTTCATGTGATCCCAATTTAATACACTATGTGCCATTGATTAATGATTAATCATGATTTGTTAATTAATGAACATGATCAATTGTTAATTAATGAGCATAAGTATTTGTTAATTAATGACCTTGATTACACAATAATTAATGAGCATGATCAATTATTACTTATTGCTTAACGAACATGATTAATTGTTAATTACTAATTGCAAAGTAATAAGCTTAAGTAAGGAGTAATTGCTAATTAACGAATCTTGGTTGATACAATCATTACACGTCATGTCATATCATGTACCTTCATGCATGCATGGTGGTGATTCGCGACGCATTGTTGGTCGACCTAGGTTCCGGCGTGATCGAGATTTCCGTCCGAGGTCGAGGCGAGGAGACGGGAACGTCGAAGTCGAGCAACACACGAGAAAGCCGACTCCGACTCGAATCCAGGCAAGCCCGGTGCATCCCACCTATGTTTTTAAAGTCTTTTCTTTCATCACGAGTAATGAGTCGTGATTGTGCATTAAGTTATAGGAGTTGCTTGATACCCTAGATGCATGAGATAGGTTTCCATTTGTTTATGCTATACTTGGTACAGGTAGCTCAATAGAGTTCGATAACTGCTAAGCTTATGTCATAGGGAATCGGTAGAAGTCGAGTGGTGGTATACACTACTCGCGAGATATAGGATAATGGCTGTTTCAATTATTGCTAAGAGGAATGATAAGAGAGAGATGAGAATGGAAGTGAAGATGTTAATAAGCCGAGACCGGACGGGCCCCGTAGGAGAAAGGGCAAGACGGAGATGAGGTCTTGCAAGGTGGTAGCCCCGTCTCGTGTCGGTCAAGGACCGTACCGTTGTCGGCCTAGTTGAACAAGTTTGAACGTACCGTACTACATGCTGGTATCATGGGCCCGACAAGCTGATGTACCCTACCGCCCCGAGAGATGTAGCGTAGCCAACTCTCTTTATCGGGCTGTTAGTGAGAGGATAGTCTCACGGGAGGGAGATGGGTCGACCACGAGGGCGGTCGTGGCGTCGCCATACTCCCGGGGAGTTGGAAATGGCTAGTCTTCCGTCAGGTGTTAGCGGGAAAAGTTGTCGTATACGACCGGTGCGGTGCGTATACGTCGTGTAGTCGGGTTTTGCCAGCTGGTATAAATCGATTCGAATCGCTGTCCCTCGCAGTAATGAGTACCGCTTGTTTAGCTCGTCACATCGTAGTAATCAACTGAAAGATGAGGATGAGAGATGAAAGGATTGTTGGTCACAAATGATCTTTTCTTGCAAACTTGATTGCGGTAGTTGTAGACTCGCAAAACCTTGTTCTCTATTGAACTTAACCTGAGCTAAAACTTAAAAGTAAGGATCAACCATTAGTGCTGTTTTCGCAAGAGAGTCAACTCCATAGCCGAGAAAGCCTTTGCACACTAGGCGTCGGCCTTAGCGTGCTCGTTGACGGGTCGATCTTGCTGAGTATTAGAATACTCAAGGTTTGTTCGTTATGTTTTTCAGGATCAAGTCGTGCTTCCACGACCGTCACGGTAGTGGTCCGGAAGAGGAGCCGTGTTCCAAGGGTGGTTCCCTCAAGTGGGAACAGATCCCGACGTCCTGAGCGAGGAGAATCGTGGTGTACGACGGGCTCGGTACATCACGCTAGTGGTCTTTTGTTGTAAAGTACAAGTTTCCGCAGCAAGACTCGTAGGTTGTTAAACTTCATTAATGTATTATGCTTCCGCTGTACAATGTTTGTATTTCGAAAACCTAGTTGTATTATACCATGATGTATATATTCTGGCTTGTATGAGATGATGAACTGTTGTAACTCGCTGCGTCGAGTGTCCCCCTGTACCGAGTCCCGGGTATCCCGGAGGGGATGTCACAACTACTTGTCAAAAAGCGAAGTCTCGCTTGAATCCACATGGTTTGTATATGCCTCTTCCTGTTCCTTCAATACCTTGGGCGGATATTTCTATGGATTTTGTTTTTGGACTGCCTAGGACTAAGAGGGGGAGGGATAGTATTTTTGTTGTCGTGGATAGATTTTCTCGAGATGGCTCATTTTATACCTTGTCATAAGAGTGATGATGCTATTCATATTGCTCATCTATTTTTCAAAGAGATTGTTCGTTTGCATGGTATGCCTTCTACTATTGTTTCGGATCGTGACGCCAAATTCTTGAGTCATTTTTGGCGCACTCTATGAATAAGTTGGGAACGAAGTTGTTGTTCTCTACAACATGTCACCCACAAACTGATGGTCAAACCGAGGTAGTGAACCGCACATTGGGCACTATGTTGAGAGCTATTTTAAAGACAAATCTAAAGATGTGGGAGGAATGTTTGCCTCATGTGGAGTTTGCATACAATCGTGCAACACATTCGACCACCAAGGTAAGTCCTTTTGAGGTAGTGTATGGTTTTAATCCCCGTGCTCCTATTGATATTTTGCCTTTGCCTACTAGTGAGAGAGTTCACTTTGATGCTAAGGAGCGTGCTGAGTTTATTTTAAAAATGCATGAAACAACTAAGCACAACATTGAAAAGATGACTGAAAAGTATAGGATTGCTGGTAGTAAAGGTAAAAGGGAAGTTAAATTAGAACCGGATGATTTAGTATGGTTGCACTTGAGAAAGGATCGGTTTCCTGAGTTGAGAAAGTCTAAGTTAATACCTAGAGCTGCTGGTCCTTCCAAGATAATTGAGAAGATTAATGATAATGCATATAAACTTGAGTTGCCTCCCGAGTTCGGGGTCGGTTCCACTTTTAACATTGCAGATTTGAAGCCTTATTTGGATGAGGAGCATGAGCTTGAGTCCAGGACGACTCCGATTCAAGAGGGGGAGGATGATGAGGACATCACTCCTTTGGATACAAATGACACTCCTCCGCTGAACATTCAAGGACCAATCACTAGAGCTCGCGCCCGACAATTAAATTTAGAGGTGAGCTCGTTCCTAAGTCTTTCCTTTCATAATTTTGAGAATAGTTTGCTACCTAATGATTTTATTATGATTAGGAATCAAGTAGAGGACCCTAATATGAATGGAATAGGGCTTGGAGGCGTGGAAGTCCAACAAGAGGCGCAAGGCATTGTGGAGGCCCAAACCAAGTCGACTTCGAGTCTGTTTCGGAGTCTAGGAACAGTCTGAATTAAAATAGACGCCCAGATCGCATACGAAGTCAGATTTGGACGTTCTACATATGGATGGAAAGATAATTTCATAAGCTTTCCAGTGGAACCAGTTCCACGTCAAATTTCATTCGGAGTCGCTGGGAATCATCGAAACATTAGAACGTCCAGAATCTGTTTTTGGTGCTGCGTCACCGTTTTTGGCCTTTGGGCCGTGTATCTCGTGTGAGCCCATTAGGGGAGCGTCCAGGGGGTTCTTGCACGTCCCCAAGTCTTTATTAGCAGCAGCCGCCACCCATGTTAGGGTTGGGTTTTGCTTAGATTATTCTGCTTAGACAGTTTCGCCGTTCATCGGTTTGTGAGACCCCAACTTGTGAGATTAATCATACATCTGCAAATTTGGTTGCGTTCTTTCTTGTTCTTGCTTGTGTTCTTGATTCGCAGGCAGGGATTAGCCTTCTGGGCGAGGTCAACCGTGCAACGCCGGTTGATAACCATAGAGGACGTGGTGCTGCGATTGCGGGGTTCGAACGTGTTGTTCAGGAGCCGGATCAACGTGTGTCACATCTTTGCCAAATCAAGAGTTATCTGAACCTTTCGGAAGATCGGGACCCTAGTCCACATCAAGTGGTAATCGGAGCTTCGGGTGCACCGTCAGGTTTGCCCTACCTTTAGTTTAGTTTGTTTCTTTATGATCCTATCATCCACGAAAAAGCCAAAAATTTAGTTTTAGGGTTCATCCTGTCCAAGCCGTTTTTGGCCTTTGGGCCGTGTATCTCGTGTGAGCCCATTAGGGGAGCGTCCAGGGGGTTCTTGCACGTCCCCAAGTCTTTATTAGCAGCAGCCGCCACTGTCACACCCCTATCCCGAAAGATAGTTAAGTGTGGTACGGATCGCCTTGGGAGATGATTGACGAAGCAACCATACATAGCATCACATTAACAAACATACACGATTTGCAAGGTTACATAATTAAGTCTTGATTACAACATAGAGTTCGAATAAAAGATACATTAGGTTCGAAATTAAGTCTTACATAGCCATGATCTTTGTTCGAAATTAAAGTGCGGAAGCGAAATACAAAACTCGACGATACATAGATAACTTAAAGGAACCATGCCGGCCTAGGCCATGGCTCACTCGTCATGGGTCGGAGAGCTAGGGATCCATTCAATGGTCCACTCTTTGGGCTCTTCTCCGTCCCAAACCACCTTACCACAACAATCACAAAACCCGGCTTGCGGGAAACCCGTAAATCAACATGTAGTGGCAAAGCCCGAGTATCTAACATACTCCGCAAGTCTTACCCATCAAATTGGCCATCTAAGACCGACTCCTAGATGCATGGGGCTTGACCGGTTTAACTTGGCCTTTTGCATAAATAGCACCTATGCTAATTAGGTTGGCAAATCTATTACTTAGCCAAATTAATAGGGTTGTTGCATAAAAGAAACTTTAGTGAGCATACTAGCAAGACAAGAGTTTGCAATACAATTTAATATCAATATAAAACAGCAAGCTATTCAATCTCTTTCCATTACTACACATTGCGAACTGCTCGAATCAAGTGGTACTCATTAACCGAGAGGAAACGGCGATAATTATCGAATTATTAATCCTGCAGGAAAGAACCCAAATGCACGACATACGCATCATTTAAGAACACGTATGGCCACCGTTCGCGAGTTCATCATAAAGTAAAACACGGGGCCACCGACCCCGAGTACACGTCCCCTTGCGACCGTTCAACAACGCGCCCAAGGCTTAACCCATGTACTCTCCAACGGTCCTCAACCCGTGCAACCACCGTGCCAAACACATCACCTCCGGGTCGGTGAGATATCCGGCTCACTTTACAACTTACAAGCTACATAGGTTTACCAATCCCCATAAGAAAGGTATGCAAGTGGTACACAACTCAAACTTGTTCGCGGAGCCACAATGGGGTGTTCTCAATTTTAACCAAATTCATCATGTTCACATTTAGTCATAAGCCATGAGTGAGATCCCCAAATCTATCGTTGACTCCAAAAACATAGCATAGCACTTCTAACGAGGATATGACACATAAGCGACATAGGACATATAGGAATTTATGCATGTGGATTTCCAATCAACGCCTAAACTTAAATGCACATTCATCATCCTTAATATAGTGATAAAAGAAAGACATTTCAAATAATAGGAATGCACCGGGGCTTGCCTTGAGAGTGATCGAAGTTAGCACTAGCCTCACAAGCGTTGAGCGTGGCAATAGCTTCTTCCGGCGGGATCAATTCGGCGTCGTCACCTAAGGAATGAAATGCAATGCATAAGTCACATGAATACAAGGTCGATGATGAGAGTAATGCATGTGTGCTGTTTTGTAAAGATGCCTATGAACACATTAATCACAAGTTTGTTTGCTCAAACCCTAGCAATCATAACATGCCTCTTGTTTTCTTTTACGGGACCCAAATTACATGAACAAGCATAACCATACTAATATAATGAGTAATGACTTGATGGCATAGACATGAGTGCTGTGGTTAGTGTAGGTTTAGCACTAATATCTTAGCAAGTTTCTATAATACAAAACGAAGAAATCTAGGCTTATGTGTTTTAACATCACATGCGATGACGATTTCCTTTTAAAATAGGAATTCGATTTCAAAATTCATACATACGTGAAATACATGAAACCTTTTGACTAAACCTGCCATGAGGTGCTAAAGGACATAATGAACAGTGGAAATTACATAAACATGCATGAACATGATTTTTAGTGACATAAAACTATTTATGCATGTGCTGAAAATAACTTTTTAGGAATTTAGATCTAGGGTTTGCAAAAATCATTACTTAACATGCTCAAAATTTAACATGGGATTTTCTACATATGCACAGTACCAAAAGGAAATTAATTACCAAGTTTCATGCAAAAATAATTTATACAGATTTAATTAAAAATTAAATACAGAGAATGCAAGAAATGCAATAACTTGAAAAATATGAAATGAAATGCAGATCTTCCAGTGCCAAAAATTCATGTGTGTCTGGGTGAAGCTTTTGGCCAAGTGGCATTTAATTTGGATTTATATTTTTAAAGTTATGGCTTAGTTAAGTTTTCAGGGGTTGACTTTTGTCATTTTTGTAAAAATGTGAAAATGACCAGATCTGATGAGTTCATGTTACTTTTATGAAAGTACAGGTCTTCTAGTTTCCAAAACATTTTAGTTTGCAATTTTTGGACATTTCAAACGCCAGATATGAATTTTTCAAACTTGAACGAAGTTCGGATGTATTAACGAAAATGCCACCGAGCGATTTTTAAACAGAGGCGGCCGCGCGCGCTCCGGCGGCGGTGGTCGGCGCCGGCGAGGTTCGCCGCGGCGGTGTTGCGCTGGAGCTCATGCTCCGGCCTTTGGGGAAAAGGGTGCGCGTGGTGTGGGAAGCTCGCCGGTGGGGTTGGCGGGGGCTCGCGGTGGCCGGAGGGGCGGCGCGACGAGCGGCGGAGCTTGCGCGTGCGGTACGGAGGGCGAGAGGGGTCGAGTCCGGGCGCAAAGCTCCGCCTCACCTTGGAGAAGGGCGGCGCGGGCTTGGGCGGTGAGGAGGTGGGCCGGAACAGGGTTCTCGTGGGCGGGGTGGCTTGGCCGGTGCGACGGCGGCGTCGTCTCCACCAATTGCCGGCGAACTTCTGCACGATAGGGGCAGCCGTGATAGGGGAAGCTAGCAGGGACCCTTGCGCACGGTTTGGCCAAGAAAAGAGGGAGAGGCGGCCCACCTAGGCGGCGCGCGACGCGGAGGGGCACGCGGCGGCCGGGCGCGGCGGCGGCGGCGATTCTTCCTTGCGCGTGAGCTGCGGTGGAGAGGGAAGGGAGCCGAGGGCACCGTGAGCTGCGAGAGGGAGCTGGGGCAATGATTTGAGGCGAATGGAGATGGGGCCTTGGCTCCCGTGCGCGTTTTCTAAGGGCGGCCGGACGGTGAGCGGCGGCAGGGCGGGAGGCCTTCAATTCCGGCGTTGTCCGGTTGGCCGGCGGGTACTGTTCTAGTTGGGAGGTGGCAGGGGAGCGGCGTGGTGATGGGATGGGGCAGGGGCACGCGCGTGGCGGCGCTCGGGCTGGCCGGACCGCCGGTCCGGCCGCCATTGCCCAGGGGGCAACAGTAGCTCGAGGTCAAATTTGGATTTTGAATCTACGGTTTAAAACTTTGACGAAAATTCATATTTCTGGTGCTCCAAAAATAAAACCAAAAATATGGGGAGCTCCAGAATGATGTGCTCTAATTTTCATCTTTGAGTTTGAAGTTCTAAACTTGCTTCCAAAAATTCATATAAAATTCACAAGTAACAGCGTTTCAGATTTGAATTTGAATTTTTGGGCATTCAAAACTTTGTTCAAAAATTTTGTAAAAATATTGTAAATTCATCTTTTTACATGAGCAATGCAGTGGTGCAAAAATATGTGGGTAGTGTTTTTATAATTTTTGCATTTTGGTTAGGACTAGGGTTTAGGATTAGGTTTTTCCTTTGTCCTTTTTATTTTTCTTATTTTCTTTTTCCTGGTTGGGTGATTTAGCATTAGTATCTGGTTAAGGATGTGATTAGGGTAGTAACTGCGTGATTAGCCTAATTCGTGACATGGGATGTCACAGCCCTCCCCCTTAAAGGAATTCTCGTCCCGAGAATCGCTACGAATTAAGGAGAGGGAGTGCGAAAATTTACCGATTTGTGTGACGCGAGGAACTCGGGAAAATTCTTCTCTAGAAAATCCTCTTGTTCCCAAGTTGCTTCTTCTTCGGTGTGGTTACTCCATTGCACTTTATAGAAGGTGATGGTGCGATTGCGAGTTACTCGGTCGTTTTGATCAATAATCCGGACGGGGTATTCGGGGTAGGAGAGATCTTCTTCTAGTTGATCGGTGTCGGAAATGACCACATCTATCGGAGGCTTCAAACATTTCTTGAGTTGAGATACATGGAACACGTTGTGCACACGAGCAAGACTTTCCGGTAGTTGCAATCGGTAAGCAACCGCGCTATGCTTTTCCACAATCGGATAGGGTCCGATATAGCGGGGTGCTAGCTTTCCTTTAATTCCAAACCGAGACACGCCTTTATTCGGGGAGACACGAAGATAGACATGATCTCCCTTCTCAAATTCCAATGGGCGTCTCCTTTTGTTAGCGTAACTCACTTGGCGAGATTGTGCGGCTTTCATGTTGGCTTGAATTTGTCGAACCTTCTCTTCGGCTTGGGTGACAAGATCGGGACCAAAAGTGGTTCTTTCTCCCGCTTCCGACCAATTTAAGGGTGTACGACAAGAGTGACCATACAACGCTTCAAACGGTGACATTCCCGAACTCTCTTGATAGCTATTGTTGTACGAGAATTCGGCGAATGGAAGACAATCATCCCAATTTCCTCTATTTTCCATAGCACATGCTCTCAAGATATCCTCCAAATATTGATTCAATCTTTCGGTTTGTCCATCCGTTTGAGGGTGATATGCGGAGCTTCTAATGAGAGTGGTACCAAGACAAGAATGCAATTGCTCCCAAAAACGAGATACAAATTGCGGACCTCGATCGGAAACAATGGTTTTAGGTACTCCATGCAAACACAACACTCTTGAGATGTATAGCTCGGCATACTTCTTGGTATTGTAGGTAGTATGGACGGGGATGAAATGCGCGGACTTGGTTAATCTATCCACAATAACCCAAATTGAATCGTGCTTCTTTGATGTGAGAGGCAATCCAACGATAAAATCCATAGCAATGTCCTCCCACTTCCAAACAGGAATCTTCAATGGGTTCAATAATCCGGCCTTTCTCAAGTGGTCGGCTTTCACTCGTTGACAAGTATCACACTCGACCACATACCGTGCAATCTCACGCTTCATGCGTGTCCACCAAAACTTTTCTCTTAGGCCGCGATACATTTTATTGCTACCGGGGTGTATGGAATATTTAGACAAGTGTGCCTCGTCCATTATTTTCTTCCGTAATTCCATATTCTTCGGAACAACGAGACGTTGGTTGAACCATAATACACCATTGTCATCTTGTCGGAAACATGTAGCTTCATCTTTCTCAATCTTTTGCCGAATAAATTCCATACCTTCATCCTTCTTTTGCGCCTCAATAATTTCCTCACGAAGGGTAGGAATGAGAGCTAGATTATATAGTGAACCATAGGGAATGACTCGAAGACTCGGTTCACTAGAATCTGAAATTTCCGAGTTTTCCATAGAACAACCGGTAATATGATTGCATTGATCCTTGCGACTCAAAGCGTCGGCAACCACATTAGCTTTACCCGGATGATAATGGATTTCCAACTCATAATCCTTGATTAATTCCAACCATCTACGTTGCCTCATATTCAACTCTTGTTGGGTGAAGATATATTTGAGACTCTTATGATCGGTGTAAAGATTGACAAGATTTCCAAGTAGATAATGCCTCCAAGTTTTCAAAGCAAGGACAACCGAGGCTAGCTCCAAATCATGGGTAGGGTAGTGTTGTTCATGCTTGCGAAGTTGACGAGAAGCATAAGCAATGACACGACCTTCTTGCATTAGCACACATCCTAGACCGGTGCCGGATGCATCACAATACACGTCAAACGGCTTGGTGATGTCGGCTTGTGCTAACACCGGAGCGGATGTCAAATGCTTCTTGAGAGTTTGGAAGGCTTCTTCACATTCACGGCTCCATTTAAACTTAGCATCTTTCTCCAACAATTTTGTCATAGGCTTGGCTATGCTTGAAAAATTGGGAATGAATTTCCGATAATAGCCGGCAAGACCTAGAAAACTTCGGATTTGTCTCACCGACCTTGGGGATTTCCAAGTAAGCACTTCTCCCACTTTACTTGGGTCAACGGCGACACCTTCCGCGGAAATAATGTGACCCAAGAAAGGCACTTGCTTCAACCAAAATTCACATTTGCTAAACTTGGCATACAATTGATGATCACGAAGCCGTTGGAGAACAATGCGAAGGTGTTCGGCATGCTCTTCTTCGGACTTCGAATAAATAAGAATGTCGTCAATGAAGACCACGACAAACTTATCCAACTCGGGCATGAATACCGAATTCATCAAGTACATAAAATGAGCCGGGGCATTTGTGAGCCCAAAAGACATGACGAGATACTCAAAGAGGCCATACCGCGTAGAGAATGCGGTTTTGGGAATATCTTCGGCTCGGATCTTGATTTGATGGTAACCGGATCGGAGATCAATCTTCGAGAAAACCTTAGCACCAACTAATTGATCAAAAAGAATATCAATCCGAGGGAGTGGGTATTTATTTTTGATAGTTACCGCATTGAGAGGGCGATAATCCACACATAGACGTAGCGTCTTGTCTTTCTTCTTCACAAAGAGAGCGGGACATCCCCACGGAGATGAACTAGGGCGAATATATCCTTTGTCCATAAGCTCACCCAATTGCTCTTTTAAGATTGCTAGCTCATTGGGAGCCATCTTGTACGGCCTACGGGAAATTGGTGCCGTACCGGGTTGGAGCTCAATTTTAAACTCGACATCCCGATCGGGTGGCATGCCCGGTAAGTCATCCGGAAAAACATCGGGAAACTCACATACCACGGGAATATCCTCAATCCTTTTTCCCTCAAGATGATAGATTTTTGAAGTGGAGAATTTTGGATGGGACAATCGGAGAATAGATGAACCATGGAGTGGGGAGTTTAGGTGAACTTCACGGGAATCGATGTGTAAAACGGCTCTATGGAGTTTCATCCACCTCATACCTAGAATTATATCTATTCCTTGCCCACACAAAACTATGAGAGAGGAGGGGTATATTTTTCTTTCTAGGTTTAGTGGAACTTGCCTCAACTCTAGGTTTGTTTTTATTTTTCCACCGGGTGATGTGATGATATAGGGAATATCCAAAACGGTGGGGGTGAGTTGTAGGGTTTTTGCACATGCTTGACTAATGAAATCATGAGTTGCACCTGAATCAAACAGAACCAAAGTGGAGTGGTTGTTGACCGAAAACATACCCGAAAGTACCGGTTCTCCCGCTTGAATCTCTTCGGCCGTGGTATAGTTGACTCGGCCATTCTTAGCATTTGGAGTGGAGGATTGATTGCGATTCCCATTCCCATTATTCCCATTGCGGTTTTGATTGTTGTTGCCGCTTCCGGAACCATTGTTGTTGTTGTTGTTGTTGCCCGGGTTGCGTGTCGGAACACGACAATCCTTTGCGAAATGACCCGGACGTCCACAATTAAAGCACGGACCTTGAGGACCGGGCCTAGCACCTTGATATTGCTGCTGTGGAGGGCGGAACGAGGTGGTATGCTGCTGATTTCCACCGTGGGAGTGGTGGTGTTGCTGCGGCACAAGCCGGCGTGAGCCCCCGTCGACGGCAATGCGGCCCGAAACTTCTGTCCGGTCGGGGAAGTGATAGCTAGCTTGTACTTGGGCGGAGCGGAGCCGGATGGATTTCCTACGGCACGCTTCCTCTTCTTGTCCTCTTGGTGAGCACGGATAGCATCTTCTTGCACAATCGCGGCACTCATCAAGTCATTGAACGTGCCGGTAGTGACTTGAGCCAAGCGATCTTGTAACTTTGGGCTTAGCCCCGAACGACAGCAATCCTTCTTCTTGTCATCCGTGTCGGCATGATAGGATGCATATTGGGCCAAGTAGTTGAACTTCCGTGCATACTCTTGCACGGTTCCGTGCCTTGCTTCAAACCGAGAAACTCTTGCAACTTGCGCTTCATGAGACCGGCGGGAATGTGATGCGCGCGAAACACGGTGCAAAAGTCCGGCCAGTTCACTTGAGTACCGGCGGGAAGTGCGGCGGTGAAACTTGCCCACCATGCACTAGTGGAGCCACGAAGTTGTTGAGCCGCAAAGAGAACCTTTTGCTCCGATGTGCAATTGAGGAGAGCAAACTTCGACTCAATGATGCGGAGAAAATTATCCGCCTCCAACGGATCGGTAGTAGCTTCACCAAACTTGGGTGGTTGAGTGGCCCAAAAGTCGGCATAGGTGGAATTCCTCGGCCCTTGGGGTGGCGGCCCTTGGCATCCCTCCAAAGCATCCCTAGCGCCCCGAGTCTCCAGGAGAGTAACCTCCAACTCATCCTTCTCCTCGAGAAGGGCATCCACCTGGCCGGAGAGGACGTAGTTCTCCTCATTTGCGGCGGTGATCTGGGCATCACGCTCATGGAGCGTGGCCTGCAGAGCGGCGGCTCCATCGCCCTCAAGGGCAAGGTGGGCGTCGTGGAGCTGCTCGAAGAAGTTCCAACGCTCCGTCTCGCTATACTCGAGCTGCGTACGGAGGGTGTCCACCTCGGTAGTGCGCTCGGCTAGCTCGGCGGTGCGGGCAGCAAGCTCGGCGTCGCGAGCGGCGAGCTCGGCGTCGCGGGTGGTGAGCTCGGCATCGCGGGTGGCGAGGGTGGCCTGCAGGGCAGCACGCTCCTGCTCCAACTCGAGCACCCGCCTCGCGAGGTTCTCACGGTCCAACATGAGCTTGCCGGGGCCATCTGTCGGAGAATTTTGAAACACAAGTCAAAACTCAATATCCAACAACAAAACATGCTAAATAAGTAGAGCATGAATGATGGAATGGCACCAACTTAGCAAAAGAATGCAACAAAACTTTTCGCACAACCCTAACACGGTTCAATTTCCTGGACAGAATTGACATCTTACGGAAATCCAATTTTTACTCCTGTTTCTGGACTGAATCAAACTTTTATCTTGTTACGAAAGTTTTAGACAATTTCTTAAGCTTTCCAACGCATCCTAGAACAGCCCAATCCGACTTGTCGTTTGAAAGTTACGCACGATCTACGACAGGGACAGAACCGGAGCACATTCTGGAATTCCAGAACAGCTCTCTGTAATGGGCAATTCTAGCTACGTTCCAGATTTTTGCAAGACCTGAGACTAGAATATTGTTGTAGTGAATAATACAAGCTTTCCAGAAAGTCCTTATTTGCCTTATTTGAATAAGTAACTTGGAAGTTATGCTCATTTTCATGGAAGTTAAGAAATCTGCCACGTTTTTTTTGTTTCCGGTTTTTAAACTTTTGTGAGAATGAAGCTATGTGTCCCATTTTTCGTGATGGTTTCATTTAGATAAGTTTACATGCATATGTTTGACATGATGACATGATATGCAAAGATGATGGATGCTCAATATGTCGTTCCGTACGTCCTCACAAAATTAAAAGACCGCACCCGCCGATACGAGTATCGGACAAGCGCATCGGTGGCACACACACCTCTCACACGATACTACACGAACTAAAGCATTGTTATGTACCTGCAAGAGATGGATTCCAGAAACATTACATCAAATTCAAAAGAAGCAAGCCAAAAATAAATCCATGTCACCTCGCCTCACATGGAGAGCTCTCGAATAAGAGTGTATTCGAGTCACACCAATAATATCATGCGAAAATTGACAACACCCAATCACATACCTTTGCTCAAGCCGTAGTTGCAAAATATTTAACAATCATAACACGGGGTTAGTTTTGCCACCATTCTATATAGTCCTTATATTGGCCTTTCTATCTAGACTCGTACCTCACCGTGACTCAAAAACGGGTTTTAAGATTTTTAGAATGGGTGTTAACGTGACGCAAATCCCAAGTCGGCTCGATACCACGTGTCACACCCCTATCCCGAAAGATAGTTAAGTGTGGTACGGATCGCCTTGGGAGATGATTGACGAAGCAACCATACATAGCATCACATTAACAAACATACACGATTTGCAAGGTTACATAATTAAGTCTTGATTACAACATAGAGTTCGAATAAAAGATACATTAGGTTCGAAATTAAGTCTTACATAGCCATGATCTTTGTTCGAAATTAAAGTGCGGAAGCGAAATACAAAACTCAACGATACATAGATAACTTAAAGGAACCATGCCGGCCTAGGCCATGGCTCACTCATCATGGGTCGGAGAGCTAGGGACCCATTCAATGGTCCACTCTTTGGGCTCTTCTCCGTCCCAAACCACCTTACCACAACAATCACAAAACCCGGCTTGCGGGAAACCTGTAAATCAACATGTAGTGGCAAAGCCTGAGTATCTAACATACTCCGCAAGTCTTACCCGTCAAATTGGCCATCTAAGACCGACTCCTAGATGCATGGGGCTTGACCGGTTTAACTTGGCCTTTTGCATAAATAGCACCTATGCTAATTAGGTTGGCAAATCTATTACTTAGCCAAATTAATAGGGTTGTTGCATAAAAGAAACTTTAGTGAGCATACTAGCAAGACAAGAGTTTGCAATACAATTTAATATCAATATAAAACAGCAAGCGATTCAATCTCTTTCCATTATTACACATTGCGAACTGCTCGAATCAAGTGGTACTCATTAACCGAGAGGAAACGGCGATAATTATCGAATTATTAATCCTGCAGGAAAGAACCCAAATGCACGACATACGCATCATTTAAGAACACGTATGGCCACCGTTCGCGAGTTCATCATAAAGTAAAACACGGGGCCACCGACCCGAGTACACGTCCCCTTGCGACTGTTCAACAACGCGCCCAAGGCTTAACCCATGTACTCTCCAACGGTCCTCAACCCGTGCAACCACCGTGCCAAACACATCACCTCCGGGTCGGTGAGATATCCGGCTCACTTTACAACTTACAAGCTACATAGGTTTACCAATCCCCATAAGAAAGGTATGCAAGTGGTACACAACTCAAACTTGTTCGCGGAGCCACAATGGGGTGTTCTCAATTTTAACCAAATTCATCATGTTCACATTTAGTCATAAGCCATGAGTGAGATCCCCAAATCTATCGTTGACTCCAAAAACATAGCATAGCACTTCTAACGAGGATATGACACATAAGCGACATAGGACATATAGGAATTTATGCATGTGGATTTCCAATCAACGCCTAAACTTAAATGCACATTCATCATCCTTAATATAGTGATAAAAGAAAGACATTTCAAATAATAGGAATGCACCGGGGCTTGCCTTGAGAGTGATCGAAGTTAGCACTAGCCTCACAAGCGTTGAGCGTGGCAATAGCTTCTTCCGGCGGGATCAATTCGGCGTCGTCACCTAAGGAATGAAATGCAATGCATAAGTCACATGAATACAAGGTCGATGATGAGAGTAATGCATGTGTGCTGTTTTGTAAAGATGCCTATGAACACATTAATCACAAGTTTGTTTGCTCAAACCCTAGCAATCATAACATGCCTCTTGTTTTCTTTTACGGGACCCAAATTACATGAACAAGCATAACCATACTAATATAATGAGTAATGACTTGATGGCATAGACATGAGTGCTGTGGTTAGTGTAGGTTTAGCACTAATATCTTAGCAAGTTTCTATAATACAAAACGAAGAAATCTAGGCTTATGTGTTTTAACATCACATGCGATGACGATTTCCTTTTAAAATAGGAATTCGATTTCAAAATTCATACATACGTGAAATACATGAAACCTTTTGACTAAACCTGCCATGAGGTGCTAAAGGACATAATGAACAGTGGAAATTACATAAACATGCATGAACATGATTTTTAGTGACATAAAACTATTTATGCATGTGCTGAAAATAACTTTTTAGGAATTTAGATCTAGGGTTTGCAAAAATCATTACTTAACATGCTCAAAATTTAACATGGGATTTTCTACATATGCACAGTACCAAAACGGAAATTAATTACCAAGTTTCATGCAAAAATAATTTATACAGATTTAATTAAAAATTAAATACAGAGAATGCAAGAAATGCAATAACTTGAAAAATATGAAATGAAATGCAGATCTTCCAGTGCCAAAAATTCATGTGTGTCTGGGTGAAGCTTTTGGCCAAGTGGCATTTAATTTGGATTTATATTTTTAAAGTTATGGCTTAGTTAAGTTTTCAGGGGTTGACTTTTGTCATTTTTGTAAAAATGTGAAAATGACTAGATCTGATGAGTTCATGTTACTTTTATGAAAGTACAGGTCTTCTAGTTTCCAAAACATTTTAGTTTGCAATTTTTGAACATTTCAAACGCCAGATATGAATTTTTCAAACTTGAACGAAGTTCGGATGTATTTACGAAAATGCCACCGAGCGATTTTTAAACAGAGGCGGCCGCGCGGGCTCCGGCGGCGGTGGCCGGCGCCGGCGAGGTTCGCCGCGGCGGCGTTGCGCTGGAGCTCATGCTCCGGCCTTTGGGGAAAAGGGTGCGCGTGGTGTGGGAAGCTCGCCGATGGGGTTGGCGGGGGCTCGCGGTGGTCGGAGGGGCGGCGCGACGAGCGGCGGAGCTTGCGGGGCTCCGGCGAGCTCGCGCCTGCGGTACGAGAGGGCGAGAGGGGTCGAGTCTGGGCGCAAAAGCTCCGCCTCACCTTGGAGAAGGGCGGCGCGAGCTTGGGCGGTGAGGAGGTGGGCCGGAACAGGGTTCTCGTCGGCGGGGTGGCTTGGCCGGTGCGACGGCGGCGTCGTCTCCACCAATTCCCGGCGAACTTCTGCACGATAGGGGCAGCCGTGTTAGAGGAAGCTAGCAGGGACCCTTGCGCACAGTTTGGCCAAGAAAAGAGGGAGAGGCGGCCCACCTAGGCGGCGCGCGACGCGGTGGGGCACGCGGCGGCCGGGCGGCGGCGGCGGCGATTCTTCCTTGCGCGTGAGCTGCGTTGGAGAGGGAAGGGAGCTGAGGGCACCGTGAGCTGCAGAGGGAGCTGGGGCAATGATTTGAGGCGAATGGAGATGGGGCCTTGGCTCCCGTGCACGTTTTCTAAGGGCGGCCGGACGGTGAGCGGCGGCAGTGCGGGAGGCCTTCAATTCCGGCGTTGTCCGGTTGGCCGGCGGGTACTGTTCTAGTTGGGAGGTGGCAGGGGAGCGGCGTGGCGATGGGATGGGGCAGGGGCACGCGCGGGCGGCGCCAGGCTGGCCGGACCGCCGGTCCGGCCGCCATTGCCCAGGGGGCAACAGTAGCTCGAGGTCAAATTTGGATTTTGAATCTACGGTTTAAAACTTTGACGAAAATTCATATTTCTGGTGCTCCAAAAATAAAACCAAAAATATGGGGAGCTCCAGCATGATGTACTCTAATTTTCATCTTTTAGTTTGAAGTTCTAAACTTGCTTCCAAAAATTCATATAAAATTCACAAGTAACAGCGTTTCAGATTTGAATTTGAATTTTTGGGCATTCAAAACTTTGTTCAAAAATTTTGTAAAAATATTGTAAATTCATCTTTTGACATGAGCAATGCAGTGGTACAAAAATATGTGGGTAGGGTTTTTATAATTTTTGCATTTTGGTTAGGACTAGGGTTTAGGATTAGGTTTTTCCTTTTTCCTTTTTATTTTTCTTATTTTCTTTTTCCTGGTTGGGTGATTTAGCATTAGTACCTGGTTAAGGATGTGATTAGGGTAGTAACTGCGTGATTAGCCTAATTCGTGACATGGGATGTCACAGCCACCCATGTTAGGGTTGGGTTTTGCTTAGATTATTCTGCTTAGACAGTTTCGCCGTTCATCGATTTGTGAGACCCCAACTTGTGAGATTAATCATACATATGCAAATTTGGTTGCGTTCTTTCTTGTTCTTGCTTGTGTTCTTGATTCGCAGGCAGGGATTAGCCTTCCGGGCGAGGTCAACCGTGCATCGCCGGTTGATAACCATAGATGACGTGGTGCTGCGATTGCGGGGTTCGAACGTGTTGTTCAGGAGCCGGATCGACGTGTGTCACATCTTCGCCAAATCAAGAGTTATCCGAACCTTTCGGAAGATCGGAACCCTAGTCCACATCACATCCGGCATGTCGAAGGCTGCCATGCAAAGATATCCCTATTTTCCTGGAGGAAAAGAATGAGCGCGCTTTCCTATTTATCCCCCAAGTCAGCCCCTATATGGGTGACCTTGGAGGGGTCCGGCTCATCAAGCTGAATAGTCTTGGAAACCACTCGCATCAGCCTTCAATTTCTCCTTTGCGACCTTCTTGACCGGAACTTCATCCTCCAGCCTTGCCCGGACTTCTAGAGCCTCAATCGCTTCTCCGATTTCTCGACGTTCATCCTCCGAATTGGCCCGAGAGGCCAACTCGGTGCTATGAACTTCACAAGCATAAGTGGTCTTGATGTCGCCTCGAAACGACAAAACTCCATTTGGTCCTGGCATCTTCGAGCATCAAGTACTGGTAATTCGGAATGGTCATAAACTTTGCCAAAGCTGGCCTTCCAAGTATCGCATGATACGCTGAATCAATATCAGCTACCCGGAAGATAATATTCTCCCTCCTGTAGTTCTCCTTCGTCCCGAAGATCATCGGTAGAGAAATCTACCCCAAAGGGTAGCTATTCCGCCCGGGTATTATACCATGAAACGGTGAGATGCTACTCTCCAAATCAGCTACGGAGAGGCCAAGCTCCGGAAGAGTTTTGGCGAACAAGATATCCGGACAACTCCCGCCATCAATGAAGGTCCTCTTCAATCGCACCTTGTGAACTATGGGAGCCAAGATGAGTGGATATTTACCAGCTTTTGGCAATACCTCGGGATGATCAGCTCTGCTGAAAGTAATGGGCACCTCGGACCACCGTAAGTACTCGGGTGTAGCAGGAGCGACGGCATTAACCTCTCGAAACGCCAACTTTTGCTTTCTCTTCGATTCGTAAGCGTCCGAGCCTCCAAAAATCATGTTCACCTCTCGAGCCGGTTCTTGAAAACCTTCATCATCCCCGTTGTCATCGTGTTCTTTGTCCTTGCCCTTGTTGTCTCTCCGATTCCGATGAGCGGATCGGGGTGCGACCTATAAGGCGAACCGAGCGAATGGCCTTAACAGGAAGCACTCCTTGGCTTTATGATTCCCATTATGAATCATGCAAGGGCCTTCTAGAAGTGTTTCGAACGACAATCGTTCTCTTGGACCTCTCTTAGGAGGTGGCGGCCGGTCTCCTCCATGAGACCGGTCGACAGCTGCAACAAGGTGATCAGCCTTGCGCTTGTTGTTGTTCTTGGATCCGGACTCGGTTGCCTTGGTCATGCTTCGGTTCCTTCCCTTTGTTCCCGCGCAAATTGACCACGTTTGATTATTCGGTAGCATAATCATCTGCTATCTTGAAGCACTCGACGCCGTCATGGTCGGGTTTCGGTTCCGCCTTCCAATCTTGTGAACTAAGGCTTCACTACGGACGCCGACTTGAAACGCCGCAATTACTTGCTGATCGGGAACATTGGGGATTAAGGCTTTCTTGTTACGTGAAGCGCTCGATGAAGTCCGTGAGAGGTTCGTCGGGTTTCGCTTCGACTGTTGAGGTCGAAGTAATTCCCTAGCTTCTCACAAGTCACTTGGAAATTCTCTACGAACTTTTTGGTGAGGTCGCCCCAAGAAGAGATAGATTTCTCGGGTAGGGACTGCAACCATAAGCGTCCAGCCTGCTCCATGCACATGGGGAGGTAATTAGCTAGCACGAATGTATCTCCTCCCGCTGACCGGAAGGCGGTGGTGTACATGCGTAGCCACTCGGCAGGAGGTGCTTTACCATCATACTTATCAATGGCCTCGGGCTTAAATCCCCTGGGGTATTTGCAAATGCGTAAATCCTGCGTGAAAGAGGGAATCACGGAGTATTCATCATCTTCCAGACCGGTCCAGACCGGCGAAGGGGATCGTCGACGAGGGTAATGCCGGTAGTTGCGATCCCCGTCATCGTCGGAATAGTCGTAATAGCGATCATCTTGATACCTATCTCCCGAACCACCCCGACCATCATTATTCACCGGCTCCGTGTGCCGTGAAGGAGGCGGAGGCGGAGGTGGAGGCGCCGCTTGACGATCATTGTTTGCTGGTTCTTCATGTTGTGATGCAGGTGGGGGCGGAGGTGCCGCTTGATGATCATTGTCGGCGCGCCGGGGTTCAACGTCTCTGTCCCGGTTATCTCGCCCTCTTCGGTCTCTAGTACCACGACGATCATCCCTTCCGGGCCGTTCATCCGGATGAGCATGCCTATTACTATGCCCTCGATGATCATTACGCGGATGATTTCCACCGGGGCGGCGCCGAAGCGGCCGGTCCACGCCGAGGTGAATTAGTCACGTGCGGGCGAGACGGGGCAGGGTCCCGCGGACGATCATCCACATGACCGGTGCGACACCTCTCATCTTCTTCATGTCTCCGACGTTCTTCCGCTCTCTCTGCATGGCGATCGTTGAGGACATTACGAGCGTCCCGGTTGCCATTAAGCGGTACGCGCAAATCTTGGTCCGGAGCTCGTTCATGTGCATCCGCGATCGGGGTGTGTCGAGGCCCAAGCCTTCCTCCGGAGGAAGCTCCTTCGGACCGAGCTCTCGTAGGCCGCTCCGAGCGAGAACGCGAGCGGCATGAAGATTCCGACCTGTCATGGACGAGTTGATTTGTTTGTAGAGCAGCCGCATCTACCAAATTCGGAGCGTGTTGCAACCCTGGTGTTGCATTGAAGACTTCTTCCGGTATCGTCTCGAGGATTTGTTTTACTCCCACAATGTTGTGAATCGGCGACGTGAAGACCCGAGCGCCATTTAATTCCACTTCCATGGACCTCAAATCCAAAGCCCTGCTCGAAGAACGATGCCGCCTTCCACCGTGACACCCACGTCGGCTGTTATATCCTGGGGACGTCTCTTCCGGGTCTCCGGACCGGTCCGGCAATGGGCCCGTGGCTGGGGAACGGTCGAGGGAATGCTTCCTCCGGCCCGGCCAGCAGCGTTTGCACGCGGATTCGCGGCCGAAGGTTGTGGAGGTTGTTCATCTCCATTTGCTTCGTTTCACGACGACGACGATCGGATTCATCTCTCGCCATCCTTGCTTCTTCTTCAGCAGCTTCCTCGGGAGTAAGTTGGCGAATAACCGGTCTCGTCATAAACACTTGGAAGAAGACCGGACGTTCTTCCTCGAAGTCATCAACGAACTCGCAAGAGCGGCTTATCTTCACGCATTGGGCTCCAATCCGAGATGCGAGCGGTCCGATTGTTCGCGCTAAAGCTGCGTCGGATCCGCCAAGTTCCGAGCCTAGGATGCCAACCGTGGCGGTGATCGCGCTTCGAAGCTGCGGCCCGACAACGAGTCGGATTCATCAAAAGCAGTTTTCCGGCCGAATCGGCTTCAAAGTCAAGGGACCCGAAGCGGATCTTGAAGCCGGGCTCGAAGTTGACGACGAACGAAGAGGCCATCGAACTCACTAGGAACTCGCCGGGACCCCTTCTCGGCGCGCCAAATGTCGAGTCTTAAACTCGGCACTAGAACTACCCGGTCCCTCACGAGCGTGGAATTCGATGGTGCAACACACGGAACACACAGGAACACAAGATTATAGACGAGTTCGGGCCCTCGAGTTGAGAGTAATACCCTACGTCCTCTATGTTATGTATTGCCTTTAGCGATTTGCTTATTGCAAGATCTCGGAGAGTTTTCGGGGGTCCCTGCTCCGCCTTATATATCCGGGGAGTCGGGGTTACATGCGAGTCCTACTCAATTACACAGATTACATATATGGAATTCTATCTCCAACTTTCTTTATTGATTTAGAGTCCTAATCGGACTACAAATGGCTCAATAACTTGCTCCTCAAGTCATTGTACGCCTATCTTGGTATCCGCCTTGTTTCCATACCGGTATACAGAATCTTCTATTATTCTAGACCGGTACAAAACCAGTCTATTGTCTATCGCCATCATCTTTATCTTCCTTAATTTGTCGCCATGTCTCTGCGTATCCATTCCTCCATCATCTGCATACCCATAAGGCAAGTATACGACACTTGGGGTACCAAAGCCCTAGGTTGGGTGTGTGCACTAAATATCCGAAGATTCTTTTAACGGCCACCATGTGGCACTCCATAGGAGCGGCTTGGAAACGTGCACATATACACACACTAAGCATGATATCGGGCCTAGATGCACAAAGGTAAAGCAAAGAGCCAATCATAGAGCGAAAAACCTTTTGATCAACCGACTTGTCTTTCTTGGTGAGGTCGAGATGGCCCTTTGTTGCCATGGGCGTCTTGGCGGGCTTTGCCTTGTCAATGTCAAACTTCTTCAAGATGTCTTGAGTGTACTTGGCTTGATATAGGAAGGTGCCCTCCTTGAGTTGCTTGACTTGAAATCCTAGAAAGAATGTCAACTCTCCCATCATAGACATCTCGAACCTCTTTGTCATTATCTTGCTAAAATCATCACAAAATATTTGATTAGTAGAACCAAATATTATGTCATCGACATAAATTTGGCACACAAATATATCATGATCAAAACGCTTTGTGAAGAGGGTTGCATCGGCCTTGCCCATCTCAAAACCCTTTTTCAAAAGGAAATCCCTAAGGCATTCATACCATGCTCTTGGTGCTTGTTTAAGCCCATAGAGCACCTTATGGAGTTTGTACACGTGGTTAGGATACGTGGGGTCTTCAAAGCCCGGTGGTTGCTCCACGTACACTTCTTCCTTGATTGGCCCGTTTAGGAATGCACTCTTCACGTCCATTTGGTACAACTTGAAGTTGTGATGAGTGGCAAAGGCAAGTAGTATTCTTATTGATTCAAGCCTTGCCACGGCGGCATAGGTTTCATCAAAATCCAATCCTTCTACTTGTGAATATCCTTTTACCACCAATCTTGCTTTGTTCCTTGTTACAACACCGTCTTCATTTTGTTTATTGCCCACTTGGTGCCCACAACATTCTTGCCTCTTGGTCTTTGTTCCAATGTCCAAACTTCATTTCTTGTGAAGTTGTTCAATTCCTCTTGCATGGCCATCACCCAATCCGAGTCCTCAAGTGCTTCTTCTACTCTAAATGGCTCCAAAGAAGAGACAAAAGAGTAATGTTCACAAAAATTACAAACACGAGAACGAGTGATTACCCCTTTTTCTATGTCTCCAAGAATTTGTTCCACGGGGTGATCACGTTACACACTTTGGTGCACTCTTGGGTGTGGTGGATGTGAGCTTGTTTGATCGCCATCTTGCTCAACCTCTTGATCATGCGATGTGGGGTCATCATCTTGTGCTTGAGCATGATCTTCATTACCAGCTTCTTCATCTTGATCAACTTGATCATGCTTTGTGCATGGTTGGTCTTCACTTGAGGGAGGAGGTTGATCTTGATCATTTTGCGGTTCTCGCGGTCTCACATCACCAAGTGCCATTCTCTTGATTGCTTGCCCTGGAGCCTCAACATCGGTTAGTAGCTCGTATGGTGTTTTCCTCAAAAGTCGGTGGAGATATAACCGGTTAGAGGCATGACATGCGGTGTTGATTGCTTCGGCCCAAAAGCGATCGGAGGTCTTGTACTCATCAAGCATGGTTCTTGCCATCTCTATGAGAGTGCGGTTCTTTCTTTCAGCTACACCATTTTGTTGAGGTGTGTAGGGTGCCGAAAACTCATGCTTGATGCCTTCCTCATCAAGGTACTCTTCAACTTGAGTGTTCTTGAACTCGGTACCGTTGTCACTTCTTATTGCCTTGATCTTCACTTCAAATTCATTTTATGCTCTTTTCAAGAAAGTCTTGAGTACATCCTTCACTTCACCTTTATCACACAAAAAGAATACCCACGTGAAGCGAGAATAATCATCAACAATAACAAGTCCATATTTGTTACCGCCAATGCTAATGTAGGCAATGGCACCGAATGAGTCCATGTGTAGCATCTCCAATGGTCTTGTCGTTGTCACAATATTCTTGGATGGATGTGGTGCTCCAACTTGTTTTCCGGCTTGACATGCACTACAAATTTTATTTTTCTCAAAGCAAACATCCGTTAGTCCAAGAATGTGACCGCCCTTTTGGAGTTTGTGAAGATTTCTCATACCGACATGGACTAGTCGTCTATGCCACAACCACCCCATGTCGGATTTTGCAACTAAGCATGTGTCAAGTTTTTCTTTATCCGTAGTGAAATCCACAACATAAAGCTTTCCTTTGAGCACACCCTCAAAAGCAATCGAGCCATCACTTCGCCTTGAGACAATCACATCCTTGTCGTTGAACAAGCAATTGTAGCCCATTCCACAAAGTTGTGAGAAGACAACAAATTGAAGTCAACGTTATCTACAAGCATAACTTTCAAAAGAGAATGCGGAAAGGTTAAAGGAATGTACCATAACCCAACACATATCCCTTTCCATTGTCTCCGAAGGTGATATACTCATTTCTTTCTTTGCTTGGCTCGAATGATTCGAACATTTTCTTGTCTCCGGTCATATGATTGGTGCATCCACTATCCACCACCCAAGATGAACCGCCGGAGGAGTATTCCTACAAAAAAATTTATGCTTTGTTTTTAGGTACCCAAATTTGCTTGGGTCCTCTCACACTAGTAACAAGTGCCTTGGGCACCCACACACAAGATTTGTGGGTCTTGTTGCGTGGCCCAACATATTTTGCATAGACACGACCATGCTTGTTCCTCATGAGCACATAGGTCGCATCAAAATCATTAAAGAGAGCACAAGAGGGTTTAGGCACATTAGTACGCAAATCACAAATAAGGGAAGATTTGTTAGTGTTCTTGATTTGCTTCTCCGTCTTGACTTGCTTCTTTTGATATCCGCCCTCCTTGGTGAACTTGATGAATTCGGTGCCATTTTTGTTGATTCTTGCATTATGCTTGTCGCCTTGCTTGTACCCAATGCCATCCTTCACATGTGGCCGCCTCACATTGGTGTATGCACCCCTTGCATACTCGGCCTTGGCATCATTGATGGCCTTCACCTTCTTTTGTGCTTGTTGTTGAAGCTCTTGTACTTGCTTCTTCAAGTCGTCAATGGTCTTGACATTTTTTGTGCAAGCTTCAACATCAATCTTGTGGCACCTTATGCACTCATTGCTAGATGGGGGGAAGACGAAGATTGAGAGGAAGTAGTGTTACACTTAATTTCCTCAAATTGCACTTTAAGCGAATTGTGATCCTTTTGCAAGTTATCACACTTCTCTTGAAGTGACACATTTATGACTTTAAGTGTCTCACTATCTTCTTCAACCACTTTGAGAGACTTTACCAAGTCCTCATTCTTCGTCCTCTCAACTTCTAGGAGCTTCTCAAGTTCAAGCACCCTTTGCTTCTCTTGAACAAGCATTTCCTCTTGTTTCTCAAGAAGCTCCTCTTGCCTCTCATTAGTCTCCTTTTCCTGCTCAATGATGTCCAACAAATCAAACATGTTAGGAATTTGAGAACTTCCATTAGCATTTACCTTAGAGCCCTTAGCCATCATGTATTTGTGCCCGGCGTCATCTTCACCATCGGTCAAGCTTCCAAACAAGGAGGAGTTGGTCGGTGTGAGCCCAATAGCAAGTGATGCAATGCCTCCCTTCTCTTCATCGGATTCCGACTCGGAAGAGGAAGATGATCCATCGGAGTTCCATTCTTGTCCAATGTGTGATGAGGACTAGGGTCCCGATCTTCCGAAAGGTTCGGATAACTCTTGATTTGGCGAAGATGTGACACACGTCGATCCGGCTCCTGAACGACACGTTCGAACCCCGCAATCGCAGCACCACATCCTCTACGCCATGAAATGACCTTTGTCTCCACAAATGTAGCACTTGTTTTTAGCTTTTCTTGATTTTCTCTTGTCTTGATCATTCTTCTTGAAGCTTCTTTTTGACATGAGCTTGTTGAATCTTTTCACAAAGAGAGCCATTTCATCATCACTATCATCATCACTCTCCTCAACTACCTTCTTTTTCTTTTCTTGTTCGGCATTGAGAGCCAAATCATTTTTGCTCCCACTAGCTCTTTCCTTATCCTTAAGCAAAGAATTGATTCTATTGCCTTGGTCAATTTGCTGTTTTTGGGAGAGCACCTTTCCAATTACTTCATCGGTGGTGAAGTATCTAAAGCCATCCTTGTCTCTTATGTTGGACACTATGTTAGAATCCCATGATTGCAAAGCTTATAGCAACCTTCTATTCACTTCCAAGTCCGGCCCTTTTTCTCCAAGAGCTCTTCTCTTGTTTACTATCCTCATCATCCTTTCATGTGTTTCCTTTGGCCCTTCTTCCGACCTCATGACAAAGTAGTTAAAATCTTCTCTAAGTCCTTCTAGCTTAGACTCCTTTACACTATCAATGCCCTCATGAACCAACTCAAGCTTCAACCAAATTTGATGAGCATCCTCCAATCCGGCTATATTTTCATACTCGGCGGGACTAAGTGCGGACACAAGAGCACTTGTCGCCGTCACATTGCACCTTACATTGAACAAGTCTTGTGCGGTTGGCTTGCTTCTACATTCCCATATGAATCCATTTTGAGTCACATTCCTTACATTTTGATGCATGGAATCCAAGTGTAGGAGCATCTTTGTTTTTCAGTGACCGAAGTATTGACCATCGAAACAGGGTAGTCTTCCGGAGCCGGGTCCAATGTGCTCATCCCTTCCATCACTATAGGTGTATGGCATCTTGTTGTAGTTTATTGGCAAAGCACTAAACACATCTCCATCCTTAGCAATTCCTTTTCCACTCTCATTTCTAGCATCATCCAGGTGAGTTCTCATTGCCTACTTCACCGATAGGTTTTGGTGGTACTTCACCACTACGACTACCACTAGCCGTTGCATCTTTCTCATTTACCATCTTTAATCTTCATGCGGTGAGGCTTCAACGAAGATACCTTCTCCGATACCAATTGAAAGTCGCCTAGAGGGGGGGGTGAATAGGCAAACCTAAAAATTTCTGCGAAAAAAACACTAAGACAAAAACGTCAAATACCGGAACTTCCGGTGCAGGGGTGATAAATGCGGAATTAAACCCTACACAATTCTAGTGATTGCAAGAAGGAAAGACACAACCCTATGCAATTCTAGGAATTTAACGGCACAAAGGAAAACTAACAAGCAACCTAGCAAAGTAAACAACAACGCACTTAAGTAAAAGAGGGAGCACAAGGGACACGGATTTTTCACCGAAGTTCAAGCCCACCAAGGACTCTACGTCTCCGTTGAGAAAGTCCACCAAGGATCGGGTTTCTCTCAACCCTATTTCTCCCTCAAGTCACCACCAAGGTTGAGCTTGAGTTTTCCACTATCAAGGTCCCTTCCGGGACGGGCAATACAAACTTCTCGGGCGTCACCGGGAAGCCGATGTATCCTAATTGCCCCGGTGGTTGGACGTAGCCCATCCCCTAATTGGCTGGAGAATGAGGCCAGGCCTCATGTCTCAAAGGGAGAGGAACGGGTGGTCGCTCACGGATAACGTCGAGGACGGGTATCACGTGGGGTCCCCGGGTTCTCGGGCGGATGGGAAACTAACCCGGCCACTCGTCGGGAGTTAGCGTGAATGGTTGTCGTATGCGACCAAGGGGGTGCGTATACGTCGTGTAAACAGGTTTTCCCAGCTGGTGAAATCGATTTGAATCGTTGTCCCTCGCAGTAATGAGTACCGCTTGTTCACCGTGTCACATCGTAGTTAATCAAGTGAAAGATGGAGGAAGAGGGATGAAAGGATCTGTTGGTTGAAATTGATCTTTTCCTGCAAACTTGATTGCAATAGCAATAGACTGCAAACATAGAGGTTAAGGAACCTAATGTTGAGCTAAAACATTGAAAGTAAGGATCTACCTTTTAGTGTTGTTTTTGCAAAGGAGTAAACCCCACAGCCAGGAAGCCTTTGCATACTAGGCGTCGGCCTTAGCGTGCCATGTTGACGGGTCGGTCTCGCTGAGTATTAGAATACTCGGGGTTTGTTCGTTATGATTTCGGGATCCGAGTCGTACTTTCTCGACTAGTACGATAGCTTTCCGGAAGAGGATAAGTGCCCCGAGGGTGGTTCCCTCCAATGGGAACGGATCCCGACGTCGTGAAGAGGGAGGACCGTGATGTACGAAGGGCTCGGTGCATCACGTTGATCATTTAATAGTCTTTTGTTGTATAAAGTACAATTTCCGCTGCAATACTCGTAGGATGTTAACTTCAATAAGATTTATATTTCCGCTGCACGAATGTTTGTATTTCGAAAACCTGGTTGTATTATACCATGATGTATATATTCTGGCTTGTATGAAATGATGCACTCGTTGTAACTCGCTTCGTCGAGTGTTCCTCTGTACTGATTCCTGGGTGTCCCGGAGGGGATGTCACAATAGTTGACTTGACCTCCGGATGCAAAACCCTTTGCTTTCCGGATGCGTACTCCGGGTCCATCGGATAGCGCTCAACATATCCGACCAACTCGCGACCTCCTTCATCACGCCCTTCAGCTCGTATTGCTACACCACGAAGCCGTTTGGACTCAAGAACGTTGGCACCACGTACCAGAAGTTCATCCAGAAATGGGTCCGATCCGAACCTCAAGGGAGTGCAGCGACTTACAGGATGCTTAGCAGCACTTAGTCGCTTCATCTCGCGCCTTAGGGAAAGAGCCCTCCCTCTCTACAAGCTCCTTAAGAAATCCGAGCGCTTTGAGTGGATGCCGGAGGCCCGGGCCGCACTGGATGACGTGAAGCATATCCTGGCCAACCCTCCGGTCCCGACTCCACCATCTCCGGGCGAGCGACCCTTCCTTTACGTCGCGGCAACCACTCAAGTGGTCAGCGCTGCCGTCGTGGTCGAGCGGGAGAAAGAGGGACACGTGCTCAAGGTACAACACCCCGTATACTACGTCGGCGAGGTGCTCTCCGATTTGAAGACGAGGTATCTCCGGGTCCTCAAGATCCTCTACGCCGTGATGGTCGCCGGACGCAAGCTGCGCCACTACTTCGACGCGCACTTGATAACCGTGGTAAGCTCGTTTCCTTTACGCGACATCATTGGAAACAAGGAGTCTACGAGCAAAGTCGCCAAATGGGCTCTCGAGCTGATGGGGCACGACATCACCTATGTGCCCCAAACGGCTATAAAATCCAAAGTGCTCGTCGACTTCATCGTGGAGTGGACGGAGACTCAATTGACACCCGTGCCGGTGGACCAAGAGTACTTGTGTCATGTACTTCGACGGGTCGCCGATGCTTGTGACATCCCTCCGGGACACCCGGAAATCAGTACGAGAGGGACACTCAACGAAGCGAGTTACAATAGTGCATCATTTCATACAAGCCAGAATATATACATCATGGTATAATACAACCAGGTTTTCAAAATACAAATATCGCACAGCGGAAACATAAACATTATTGAAGTATAACAACCTACGAGTATTGCAGTGAAAACTTGTACTTTATACAACAAAAGACTACTAAACGATCAACGTGATGTATCGAGCCCGTCGTACACCACGGTCCTTCCTCTTCACGGCGTCGGGATCCGTTCCCATTGGAGAGAACCTCCGTCTGGACATTGCTCTTCTTCCGGGAAGCTACCATATAAGTCGTGAAAGTACGACTCATTCCCTGGAAGATAACGAACAAACCATGAGTATTCTAATACTCAGCAAGTCCGACCCGTCAAAATGGCACGCTAAGGCCGACGCCTAGTATGCAAAGGCTTTCTTACTGTGGGGTTTACTCCTTTGCGAAAACAGCACTAAAGGGTGGATCCTTACTTTCAATGTTTTAGCTCAACCTTAAGTTCATTAACCTTGATATTTGCAAGCTACAACTATTGCAATCAAGGTTGCAAGACAAGATCGGAATAGATCATTATTCCTTTCATCTCTCATTCTCATCTTCCATGTTGATTAACTACGATGTCACGAGCTAAACAAGCGGTACTCATTACTGCGAGGGACAGCGATTCGAATCGAGTTTATACCAGCTGGCAAAACCTGACTACACGACGTATACGCACCACACTGGTCGTATACGACAACTTTTCCCGCTAGCACCTGACGGAAGACTAGCCATTTCCAAACTCCCCGTGAATATGGCGACTCCACGACTTCCCTCATGGCCGACCCATTTCCCTCCCGTGAGACTCACCTCTCACTAACGACCGATAAAAGAGAGTTGGCTACGCTACACCTCCGGGGCGGTAGGGTACATCAGCTTGCTGGGCCCATGATACCAGCATGTATTACGGTACGTTCAAACTTGTTCAACTAAGCCGACAACGGTACGGTCCTTGACCGACTCGGACGGGGCTACCACCTTGCAAGACCTCATCTCCGTCTTGCCCTTTCTCCTACGGGGCCCGTCCGGTCTCAACTTCTTTAACACTCTCTTCATCTTGGTGTCAACACATCAACCCTTAAAGCCTCCATGCTTTAAGATTCCCTAAAACATCTATCGTTGCGACTATGAATTAAGCCTAGCTTCTATTCAGCTAATCGTACCAAGTATAGTATAAATAAACGGAAACCTATCTCAATGCATCTAGGGTATCAACCATTCCCTAGCACTTAATGCACAAACATAACTTAACTATCCGATAAAATAAAATATTTAAAAACATAGGTAGGATGCACCGGGGCTTGCCTTGATGCGAGTTGGGGTTAGCTTCCTCGGTGGGCTGGTCGACTTCGAAGTGTCCGTCTCCTGTCTCTCCCTCGGACGGAACCTCGATCACGTCAGGACCTAGGTCGACCAACAATGCGTCGCGAATCACAATCATGCATGCATGAATGAACATGATATGATCATGCAAAGGTTTTATTAATTATGTTCATCAACTAATAATTAATGATTAATTATGTTCAATAATTAACAATCAACAATTAACTTTTAATAATTCATCAGGTTTATTAATCAATAACTAACAATTGATCATGCTCATTAATTAATGCTTAATCATGATCATTAATTAATAATTAATCATGTTCCTTAATTCATAATTAATCATGCTTATTAATCAACAATTAATAATTACTTAATGACATGTGATAACACATAAGATAATAATTTGGGATCACATAAAATGATAGTGTTTAAGTTTAATTTTTGGAAAACAATTTTCATAATTTTTTTCGTCTGCAGTATCTTCTTCATTTAATTAATTTCCTTTCTCAAATTAATTATTTAATGAGCATAAACTAATAGCTTCTATTAAGTAAAGAAAGTAATTAATTAACATCAGTGAAATAAAAATACTCAAAATAGACATTTTATTTCATAAACAGGTAGATCTTATTTTTCTGAATCTAACAAAATTAGTTTCACATTTTTCCGATTTTTATCGAATTTTCTACGAATTTTTGAAAATTGAAATATGTTTTGTGCCACACGCCGGGCCACGGGGTTGGCCGCACGAAATCCTCACGTGGCCACACGCGATCCAGCGCGTGTGGTCCACGAGTGTGGCTCCGCTGCGGCGGAGAGGACACGACGGCGCGGCTACCGGAGATGGCCGGCGGTGCTCCGAAGCTCGCCGCGAGACCTCCTACTCACTCTACGCGACCTGGAGGACTCGGTGGAGAAGACCAGCTCGCATGAGTTCGACCGAAAGCATGCCGGCGGCGAGGTACGGCTCGGGCAGAGGCTCCGGCACGGCCAAGGCTCGCCGTGGTTGCCCAAAAATTGGTAAAAAGTGCAGAGAGCTTCTACGGTACATGCGCAAGCTCGACACGGGGTCCTAGAAGCATGAGCATGGCCGGAAGGGGTGGCTCACCGCGAGTGGCGTGGACGGTGGCGATGGAGCTCCGGGAAATGGCGAAATCCCGTGGGACATGAGGAGCAAACCTACGAGTGAGTGGTCAAGGATGAGGAGCTTCCAGTTGCGCATCCGTGAGGAGAAAAAGGAAGACAACGACTCACCACCGATCACCAATTTGGTGGCGCGGTGGCGGACGGACGGTGAGAGTCCCGGGAAGAAGACGGCCTCGCCTCGACGGAACAAAGCCGCTTAGCTCGGTTGGACGGGTTGAGGAGCTTCGCACGGTCTCCGCGGAGCCACCGGCGTCGTTGGTTTGGACGGAGGGTGGCTGCAGCGGCCCGGCGACGAGCTCCGGACACGGCGGTGGAGGTGGTGAGGTGTGGAGGAAATGAGAGAGAGGAAGGGGACAGGATAGGGCCGGGGGTTTATCTCGGTCGGGAGGCGGTAACGGCAAGCAGCCGGGCAGCTGCGCAAGCAGCTGCGTGGCGGGGTCATGGCGGCCCGGCTGGAGGCGGTGCGGCCACGGGCGGCGCCGAGACGCGGAGAGAGAGAGGAAGAAGAGAGAGGTCGGCGCTAGGCCGGGCCCGGTCATTTTGCAAAAAAGGCCCCTCTACTTTCGCGTAATTAAAAAGTAACCTTCCCGGCTCAAAAAATTCCCCAAAAATTCAGGGTTGCTAATGAAATTATTTCAAGCATTTTTCCTATTAAGTCCAGGTTAAAATTCCAAATAGTTTTTGGATTAAAAATTCATGTTTAAATTAACAAAAGAGGCTTTGTTTATTTCTTGTAAATATTTTTACAAAGCAAAATAATTTCAGGGGACTTTCATAATTCTTTAATTGTTATGTTTTAATAGTAGAAAATGTTAAACCCATTATTTGCTTTTATTTAATTCCTTTTTAAGAATTTAATTTTAACTTAGGTTAATTTAATATTTCATGTGCATTTCTTCACACAAAATTAAATATTTCGCAAATGCAATATGATGACATGCTCATGAATGACATGAAATGCACTTTATTTTCTTAGGGTTGTTACAGGTGATGTGCAGCGGAGCGAGCGTTGGACTCGTCTTCGTCTCCCCTAGGGAGTACGTATGAGGTATGCCATTCGGTTACACTTTTCAGCTTTGAATAATGTAGCCGAGTACGAGGCTTTAGTCAACGGCCTCAAGATCCCTATAGAGCTCCGGATCGGACGGCTCGAGATCCGCGGGGACTCGCAGCTCGTCATCGATCGGGTGATGAAAGAGTCAAGCTATCGGAACGACACGCCGATGCTCTATCATCAAGAGGTGCGAAAGCTCGAGGAGAAGTTCGACGGCCTCGAGCTCAAGCACATCCCGTCACGGCTCAATGAGGCGGCGGACTCGTTGGCTAAGCCGGCATCCAGCCGGGAACGGATCCCGTCGGGCATCTTCGCCAACGATCGGTTCCAACCGTCGACTAGCCCTCCCGATCCTCCTAAGGACGATGGAGGACCCATCAAAGCAAACTCGGGGGCTGCCCCGAGCGCCGACCTCGACCCCGAGGAACAATCTATCCCTAACATGGACTCGGGGCTGATCCTCCGCCATCGGACGAAGAGGTCATGGAAATCGACGTGCCGGCGGCCGGCGAGGCATCACAATCTGATTAGAGGGCGCAGTACATCGAGTACCTCCTCCATGGCAAGCTTCCAGCCGACCAAACCGAAGCAAGGCGCCTGCAAAGGCGCTCTAAGTCTTTCGTCCTAGTCGACGGCGAGCTCTACAAACGCAGCATGTCCATAATTCTGCAACGCTGCATCCCAATCGAGGAAGGCATAAAGCTCCTTAACGACATCCATGCAGGTGTACTGTGGGCATCATGCGGCGCCGCGGACCCACGTGGGTAACACCTTCGGACAAGGCTTCTACTGGCCAACCACCGTGGCCGACGCGACTCGCATTGTGCACACGTGCAAGGGTTGCCGGTACTACGCTTGACGGATGCATGAGCCCACTCAAGCCCTCCAAACCATACCCATCACTCGGCCCTTCGCGGTCCGGGGTCCGGACTTGGTCGGGCCATTAAAGAGGGCACCCGGGGCTTCACCCACTTGCTCGTCGCGGTTGACAAGTTCACGAAGTGGATTACAGCTCGAGCCATCAGCAAAATCCGGTCCGAAGAGGCAGGCGGTCGAGTTCTTCCTCGACATTGTTCATGGATTTGGAGTTCCCAACTCGAGAATCACGGACAATGGCACGTAGTTCATGGGGAACAAATTCCTCACATTCTGCGACGACTACCACATTCGAGTAGATCGGGCAGCTGTAGATCACCCCGAAACCAACGGGCAGGTTGAGCGAGCCAATGGCATGATCCTACAAGGGCTCAAGCCTCGCATTTACGATCGCTTGAAGCGTAAATCGGGAGTCTTCGAACAACTCCAAGTCGGGCAACCGGCTACACGCCATTCTTCATGGTCTATGGCTCGGAAGCGATTCTTCGACCAACCTCGACTATGGCACTCCTAGGGTCCGTGCTTTCGACGAGCAAGGAAACAAAACGGCGCTCGAGGACACCGCTGATTAGCTCGATGAAGCACGTGACGCTGCGCTCCTGCATTCCGCCGGGTATCAACGAGTGCTTCGACGATACCACGATCGCAACGTCAAGAGTCGAGGCTTCAACGTCGGGGACATGGTGTTATGCGGGGTGCAATGCAACAAGGACCGCCACAAGCTCTCCCTCCGTGGGAAGGACCCTACATCGTCGCACGTGTCATCGGACCCGGCTCCTACAAGCTCAAGATGGTGGAAGGTCAAGAGTTGACCAACGCACTGGAACATCACGCAATTACGTAAATTCTACCCTTGAACTCGCATTTGTTCCTTTACTCTTTAACGATCGCCCGCTCGGTACGGTGACCCTCATCTTCTGCTACGAGGTCAAGCCTCACTCGGGGGCTGGAAGGCGGGCGATACCTACGATTTTTCAAAACAAAAATCGCCGCACTTAGCTTTTTCGCGAACAAAATCCGTTAAGTTTTACTTGACCTTGGATTCGAATCTCGGTGACGAACAAAGTAAGTCGCGAGCAAACGAAATCACAGTCTAAGTTGGTCGGAAGGCCGAAGCTCGAGTACCCCAGCGGTCCTAGCGGACGCTCACCAAAGATAAGTGAAAAGGCCAAGACAGATTCAAGTCGAACTTAAAATCATTACAAAGAGCAAGACCTCGAAGAGTCAAGCGCAGAACGAGTTAAAAACTTAAAGTTATTTGCATGCAAGGGGACAACGCCCCATTGTTCATAAGAAAACGAATACAAAAACTAACTCCCTAGCTCATCTACATCTTGGGGAGGGGCTCCTCCTCGAGCTTTGCGGTGAGGGAATCGGCATGCGCGCGGGTCTCGGTCCGGAGGCGCCGACGAAGCCAGGAACAAGCCCCGAGCTAACGGCCCCAAAGTCAAGGCCCTCTCCCCTCGAAAAGGCGCTCGACCTCGACGTCGGCAAAGGCGCGGCCCAAGGTGATGTCGAGCTCCATCCGGGACGCCTCCGCCGTGTCCAGCCTTTGCTCCATTCCTACACCATCGAGAGAGTTCGACATTAGATACTCGAGCTTGAGAAGCTAAGGAAATGTCAAGGAATTTTGGAGGTCGAAAGGAAAAAGCTCTAAGTTATTACCTTCCTTCTCGGACCGCTGCTCTTGGAGCTCCCCGAGGTAGCCGGATGCGGTCCGGTGGGAGACCTCCGCCGCGGCCTCGGCCTTTTGCCTCGGCTCACGCTCCGTCCGGAGCGCTTCCTTGACCTTCACTACCGTCGAGGCGGCTTCTTCGGCCTTGGCCAAGGAGGCCGGGGCCGCTTCCTTCGCGCGGCGCGCCTCCGCCGCCTCGCGCTCCGCCGTCTCCATCGCCACACGAGCGACTCGCGCCGCGCGAGCGCTTCCTCCAAGCCGGCGCGGGCTTGACCAACCGCCTCCACGAGCACGTCCACCCCCGACTCGTGTTGGGACGAGAACTCGCGCACCACCGGCGTGAGCCCGCCCACGGAGTCCGATAGCTTCGATCTAGAAGCGACTCTAGAGCGCGGCCGGACTCCGCCGACGCCCTCCCGTCGTAGCCGCCACCTCGATGCCAACACTCCTCGGCTTCGCGGCCTGCGCCGCCGAGGAGGTTAACGACTTACGAAGAGTCGTGGCCGCAACCCTCCTCCTCGGCGGCACCACGCGCTTGGGCGCGGGCCCACCATCGCCGGGCTTGCCCTCGCGAGCACGCTTCCGGCAACCGCCGCCGAGTCGACCACATCCCCCGCATCCTCCTCGACGGGTTCCGTAGTGACCTCAAGGTTGAGTGAGGACCTCACGGCACCTCCTCCACCGGGCGTAGCAAGTTCAAGACATCAACACGCGCGTCCGCGTGTCGTGAGGCCGGCTCGCCGGCCGCAGCGAGGTTTAAGGACATCGACATGCGCGTCCGCACGTCAACCTTCCTCGCCGCTCCCCACCGGCTCGGGAACAGTCCCGCCGGATTCTTGGGCTTGTAGCGCCCGAGCTCGGAACCTAGCACGGGCACCACGTCCGCAGATATGGCGGAGGAAAGACGTTGCAGATCTACGCCGTCCACGGATGCGCGCGGTTGAGGTCCGTCTCGCCTTCGACTAACTCGGCGATTATCTTCGCCGCCTCTCTTGCATCGGCAGCGGGATCCCCCGTGAGGTCCACGACCTCCGACCCAAGCGGGGGTCCCCGCTGGTCCCCGTCCCCTCCACGAGAGACGCCTCAATGGTCCGGGAGCTCGACCCGCCTCCGTAGGTCGTGGGCTGCCTCGAGGGCCCGGCCGCGAAGGTCGAGCACGAAGGGGCGGAGGTCTCGAGGGCCGAGGTGACGCCTCGGCGGGAGCGGACATACGGGGTCTCCCCGTGGGTCTTGAACTCACCGGCTCCGCCGTCATCCTCGAAATGCGAGGGAATGGGGGTCGAGGCGGTGTAGGGGTTTAACCCCGCCGCCGTGTACGCATGCCTCTTCCTTTGATGCTCGACGTCTCGCACCGCCTTCTCCGCCTTAAGCCTGCTCCTCCGCGGCCCGCGGACGATTGGCCTCCCTCTCGCTCTGCTCCTTCGGGGACCCGCAGCTTGGGGCGCCGGGTGAGCGAGATCTCGGCGGACTCGTGGAGAGAAGAACAAGTTAGCAAACGATACCAAAAACACGAATAACAGCGAAATGACGAAGGTCGAAGTGACTCACCACATCGAGCTCTTGGGGGTGGGGCTTCATCTTCGGGGCCCCTGGGCGGGCCAAGCTCGCTCGATCGCACCCGGCGCGCTCCGGACGCGCAGCGCGATGGTGTCGTCGTCGAGTGGCTACGGCGCCATCACCGTGTGCCGGGACGATGCGGTCGTTGCTCGAGACCCGATGCATCGGCATCGAGCGCCGCATCGGCGGTGCGAAGTTTCGCTTGTGGTACGACCCCACCACCACGGTCATGTAGACATCGAACCGGTTTAAGTGCCGGATCGCCTCGATCATCGGATCGACTTGGTCCCGGTTGGTACAGGGGCTGCCCCACTTCCACTCCTCTTGGACTTCCTCGAAAACTCGGCCCTCGAAGGCCGGGAACGGATGCGCCGGGTCTTGGTGCAGGTAGAACCACTTCGGGTGCCACCCCTGGTTCGACAAGGGGTGGTCACCGGAATGTAGTCCCTCCCCGGTCCTTCTTCATGACAATCCCCACGCAACCGACGTGTGCGGGAACATCCTCGCCCAAGGAGTTCCGCCTCGATGGAGTTCCACAGGTCGAGGTTGGGCGCCATGCCTAAGAAACCCTCGCGAGAGAGCCACAAAGGTGCTCGACTGCTGGATCCCGTTGGGGTTCGGATGGTGAAGCTCCGGCTTGTTCCGGAACATCATGGCTCGCAGGAAGTCGTTCCCCGGCGTCCCCAAGCCGCGCTCGTGGAAGTGCAGGAAGGAGACGACGTAACCCGCCGGAGGATGGGGGAGCGACTCGTTGCTAGGGAGTATCCACCACTTTTACAGTGCCGCACTCGCGCCGCAGGCCTTGGGCCACCAGCCGCTCAAGGTCAGCCTTCGTCGTCGTAGAACGGGTCCAAGTCGACATGGCGAGGAGGGAGACGAAAGCTAGGGCTTGGAAGGACGAAAGCGAGGGAAGGCGACAACGTGTGAAGGCAAAAGGGCACAGCGGGATCGGCTTAAATAGGTGGTCGCGTTAGGCGGCGTGTCCCCTCGGTTCTCGCTGCGGGCCCCACGATCGCCACCCCTTGGGTAAAGTCCCTTAACTCCTCTCCTCCCCGATTTTCACGCCACCATATCCAGGTCCGTCGTCCCACTACCCGTACTAACAGCGGGGGCCCGCCACTACCGATCGAAACCGAATCTGCACCGCGCTAGCCCACCACTACACGCCGGTAACGGATGAGGACGCACCTCGATTCCCGAAATATGGAAGCCAAGACGGTAAGACCGCCACGCTACCCTCTCGTCTCCCCTGTCAATTCAAATTCTCTCACATACTCGACATAGGTGAGGAAGGGCACGCACCCCGAGGAGGTCCCTCGACCTCCTACCTACCCACTTCAAGGTCGACCGCTCAACCTCGAAGCTCGACCAAACCGAGGCTTGACCTCGAAGGTAAGCGGGGATAAGAGGCTGAATACCGCCTCGACGGCCCCACCCAGCCAAGGTTCCAAGGCTGGCCCAATCGAAAGGGTTCGACAGTCGCCTCGAGCATACAAAATCGAGCCGGGGAGAGACCCACGCGTGCAAGCGCAACGGGCATCGACCAAACACGTTTGAGTCCGCATCAACCTCCACTAAGGGGAATCTCACCGTAAAGAGGCATCGAGCCCCCGAAACTTATCGAATGGTTTCTTTCAACCCTAATCCTCCCAAGTGACCACAAAGGTCAAACTTGGTCTTCTTCTTCTTCCTTCGATTCTTTTCCTTGCGGAGGCGAATCACAACCTTCACAAACTTCCCAAGGCTCACCACAAGCTTGGGAGCTCTAGGCCGACACCTAGCCAATCTAGGAGAGCGAGTCTCCAAGAGTAACAAGTGAAAACGAGGTTAGTTGCTAAGGGAAGATGTGCTCTAGGTTCGGTTGATGCTATCAAGCTTGGAATCAAGATGGGAGCTCTCTCGAATGGCCTTGGATCTCAAAGAGAATGGAAAGGAGTGAGAGAGAGAGCTTGAGCAAGATTTGTGAGTTTAAAAGCACCACCAACTTTGCTCACGGGGTAGGTCAAAGCTATATATAGTTTGGGCTCTTAAAGAGCCGTTGCTAGGTCAATTATTGGCCTTCACGGAACTTCCGTTGGTGACGGAACTTCCGTTGGTGACGGAACTTTCGTCACCTCATAGAATCAAAGACGAAAAAAGCCAGGACGGAACTTTCGTCGGAGATGGGACTTCCGTCCCAAACTCTCTGGAATTGACGGAACTTCCGTCGGCCCCGACGGAACTTCCGTAAGTTTGAGTCTTGAACTGGAGAAACATCGGGACGGAACTTTCGTCCGATCGGCACTTCCGTGCCAATCTTTCCGGAACTAACGGAACTTCCGTCCGAGGACGGAACTTCCGTCCTAGGTGGTGAAAGGTGGAAATAGGTTGGCTTTTTTATCTTTGGATTTTGTTGTTTTGGTTCCAAGTTGTTTGAAGGTAGCTAGAGCACATTCTTTCCTGCAGGTAAGATCGTTTCACCCCTCTTAATAGTTTGACACAAATATACTCAAAAAGCTACAAATCTAAACTTGAGGCTTTTGCTTTTGAGTACTTTGATCACTTTTTAATTGAGGGGTTTACTTTCTCACATTGTGGGTATGTTCCATTTGATATCCTACACATACACTCAATAACACATTAGAGTTTTTAATTCTTTGTCATTTATCACCAAAACCCACTAGGGGACCTAGTTGCATCTTCAGAAACCTAGGTAAAACATTTGACCATTGCAAAGTTCATGTTTCAAGTATTCCAAAACATTTAGTTTGCATTTTTCTCATTTTTATTTTGGGAGATATGAATTTGTTTAAAGTAGCTAACAGATTTACCATTTTTCTAGATTTAGGGTGTGTGAAGAGTAAAAATAAAATCAGATCTCATGTGTAGCTTTGGATCTTCTATTTCCCTAGGATAGGGCTGTGATTTTTGCATGAGAGATGGTTGCAAAATATGGATAAGGAAGTGATACAACCATGGTTGTCGGGGAGAAGGATTAACGCTGTCACGTGGCACCAACCGAACCTACTTGATTGATGGATTAGCGAAACCACGTCGGCGGAAGAAGCTGGGCCCACGCCCATATGATCTCGCCGGAAGACAGGTCAGCAGGTGACTAGCTCGACCTTGCATGCCAAACTTGACGGGGCCCGCCTCGCACGACCTTCTCCGTCTTAGTCGGAGAGGTTCCGTCCCGCACGACTTTGCTCGCTCGACCTCCGCCCTCGACCTTCGAGCGCGACCTTGAAACTCGACCACCAACCGCATTAACTCTACCCACCCCGGCGCCCACGTGGGTGTTACTCGGAAGTCATTGGCGGGGGTTCGCACCCCATCCCTCCTGCCACCACCTGCTCCCGTCGGACCACGCCGACGGGACGTGCCGTCCCCGTGCCGCCCCGTTCCTCGACAGAATTGGCTCCGGGGAAGCCATCATCTGCCGACGTACGGCTGTACGACCCCTCCCGTCATATCCGTCGAACAGGTGTAACTCGAAGTCGAGCTCGAGTTACGCTCCGTCCCGCACGACCTTCGCCGGCAAGCTCGAGGTTCGAACGAGCTGCCCCCGACCTCGACCTAGAGCCGGCCATCAATGCGTATGACAGAGAAGGACGGATATGGCATGTCATATCCGTCCACTCTGCCACGACGCCGCCCATGACTCCGCGGAATGCGGAATACTCCATCTCGACGCAACCATCTATAGGAACGATGCGACCGCCCAGTCAACCCACTCAAGTACGCGTGAGGAAGAAGACCGACGGGAAGGCACGGGCATTCGACTATTCCACGATCGTCCTCTTTCTCTGTCTCCCCGTAATTCGAGCTTTACCCCTATGACTATAAAGGGGTAGAGTCTCTCACATACGCACACGTCTAACACACAGAGCTGAAACAATCACACTCTCACGCTTTTGCTCTCGTCCGCACGGGACTTGGAGCACACTCCTCTCCCACCACCTCTCGTACCCCGTTTCTCGCTTGGCGCAAGGAACACGAACGCCGCGACACCCCCCCCCGCTAGATGTAGGGAGCTTTCCCGAACCAGCCTAAATCTTTCGTGTCTTCCCTTGTGTACCATCCGGCCCAAAACGCGCATCCCCGACAAATTCTACAGCCGGTGGTTCGAACACCGACAATGGTGAGCTTAAGTTTAAGCAAGAGCTCACCGGAGAAGCAAAAATCGACGGTGAAACTAGAAGTAGTGTTCATGTCATACCCGAGGGAGAGCTTGGGGATCAACCAAAAACAAACCATGCAAGGGTTGGAGGGAGTCCAAGTGAATCCTTTTGCTGCCCTTGCTCATGCCAAGGTGAACCATGGCAATGGAGTTTGAAGATGAGTAGCCATGGTGCTTGTTCTTGGAAAGGGGAAAGAAAAGAGGAAGAAGATGAAGATGAAGACTTGGGCTCTTCACCAAGGAAAGGATGAGGGGTGAAGAGCACCTTGACGTCCAGGTGAAGTCCATGTGGTGTACAACCGGTGGGAGACTTAGGAGAGAAGGAAACAAAGGGATAAGAGAGAAACGGTGGGTCCCATAAATTGGAAAAAATCTGCCAACCTTACTGTTGCAGTCAAGACCAAGTCAACGTGAGTTTTTTGGGGTTGCCAATTTTTGTGGTGGTGTAGAATGAAATTTGGGACAACTTTTATACAGAACTTTGCTTGAGATTCGGCCTACAAAAATTAATAAAAAGCCTACACTATAAACTGTTTTTTGCTTTTACTGAATTTGTAGGGCTATTTAACCTTTGCCAAAAATTATGGTAAAATCACTAAATTCCTATTTTTGAATGCCCTGCATGATTATGCAAAAATATTGATATAAGTGTGTGCATAATAACCTATAGGCAATATTGAGAGCACTTGCATATGAGTTAAATATTGCAATACGGCTATATGTCCTTCTATGCACATTTTAACACAACAACTTATAAACAGCAATTAGGCAATAAAACACTTCTAAATACAATCCTCATGATGAAACATGACTTTTCTTATGATTAAACACCAGAAGCAAATATAAAAATGAGTTTATACAGGGATTTCTTCTCATGCAAGACAAGGCAAATGTAGTGCACTTAAGCATAAATGTCGAAAATAACATGACACACCCAAATACATCAGAACCATGTGTGATATGATGAAACATGCCAAATGAAATGGTGTGATCAAATTTGGTGAAGATTTATTTACAAAACTATTTTATTTAAGTACATTTCAGGCTTATCGTGAAGCCTTCTTAGTTGGCACAAAACTTAACTTTTCACCATAGAACTTGGGTAAACCAATTAGGGTCATGTAAGGTACATTCCTTAAGGAATACAACGAATGTTTATTTACATCATTTGGATATGTGTAGAAAAATGTATGGAATTTCTAAAACGCAATGTTGTTAAGTTCCCTTAACGGGTTAGCAATTTAAAGTACTCGAATCTTTTTCATTTTCTCCACAAAAAGTACTTGGCACATGTACTCATGAAAAAGTAAACATCTCAAGCTTTCCAACGAGTGCTTGGTCGAGTACTTTGGAGTTAAGTAGCGAAAGTTAATCAATTTCTAAAAAGCAATCCCGTTAAGCGTCATGACCGAGATAGCAACTTAAGGTTGCTCAAACTTTTATTTTCGCCACATAAACAAATGCGTCCAATAGGCTCATTTCAAAGTAAAGATTACAAGGTCTCCGGAAAGTCCTCATTCGTTCAAATCCATGTTTTCTACGCGAGTTATGCAATTTTTAAATCGCTTGCAAGTTCATCGATTTTACGGTTCTGCTATCGCGACTCAAAATATCACTAAGTGTGGGAGCACACCCAGCGCGCTGTGGCCACGCCGCGACGCGCACAACGCGCTCTAGGCACCGGGAACGGCGTAGCTGCCGGCGGCGACGGGAGGCGGGAGGAAGGGGGCGCGTGGGCTGGAGAGCATCGGAGGAGTGTGGGGATTGCGCCGTGGAACCCCAAGGCCGGAGAGGCTCACCACAAAGACGGGTCGACGCGGAGGCGGAGGACGACGACGGACGGCGGTGCGGTTGTGCGGCGTTCCCGACGAAACACTACACAAGAAGAAGAGCCAAGCTCAAGGGGTGTTCGTTGGTGCTAGTGGAAGCTACTGGAGAGAGGAATCGAGGGATGACTCACCGGAGAAGAGGGACGGCCAACAATGGCGGACGGTGCTGCTGCGCGGTGGGGTGGCACGTGCTCGGTGGAGCTCCCTAGGGATGAGGCGAGAACTCGTGACGCGCCGAGGCGAGGACGAGAGGGGCTATAAGTGAGGGGCGGCGGGGAAGTTTCTTTTCGGCGATGGTGGAAACAACGAAACTATGGCGATCACCGACGCGTGGGGAGCTCCTATGATGGCAGGACAGCGAACGTCGGGTGGAGTGGGCGTGAACGCCGAGGAGTCACTAGCGGGTGGCCCCGGCCACTATTCGAGCTCTGTTCCGGGAAGGTTCCCCCTATTTACCCTTTTGCCACTCAAGCACTGTTCTTGTTTTGCTTCATTTAAAAATCTTCTGCTTGGTATTTTTCGAAACCAGAATTTTGGTAGGTTCGATGAGTTATGAGGAACAAGTTTTGTTATAGGCAAAAGTTTTGATTCGATTTCTATAAATTTATAAAAATTCAAGAACAGCTGTTGTATTCAGACTCGGCTGATTTTTTTCTAGGACAGTGGGCCAACACAAAAATTTGGCAAAAATGTCCTAAATTCTTATTTTGATCTTTCGATTGGTATCGGAGCAGGTCTTCTCATTAAGAGCTTAACCGCTTGAGAACAAAAGATGTCGAGGGAACATGGCGAGTTGGACAATGATCCTAGCAAGAAAGGAGACACCGTTGCAAACATTCCGGACTTGAATCCATTTGCCAAGGATGGCACAAGTGGAGGGAACTTGGACACGAGGTACAATTTCAACTATAATGATGTGGCCAATGTCAATGGTAGTGGTAGTGGAAGGCTACCATGGTTTGATGGAAAGGATTTTAGTTGGTACAAGCATAGGATGAAGATGTACTTGCTGTCAATTGGTCCACCCGTGTGAGAAGTTGTTAAGGATTTGTGATTGAGGATAAGGAGCATCACACTCGTCATGGACAACATCCTTATACATCGCAATGCATAAGTCGTGTCGGCCATGCTCTCATTCTTGAGTCCTAAAGAGTACTCTAGGGTGTCCCGACTCAAAAATGCCAAGGCGATTTGGGACAAGCTAATTGCGGTCCACGAGGGAGTTCATGTAGTGAAGAAGTCAAGGATGCAAGTGTTGAAGAATCAATTCAACTTCTTTGTCATAAAGAAAGGTGAAGAGCCTCAACAAACACATGATAGTCTCTTGGATATTGTGAATGAGCGGAGGTCACTTGGAGATGATGTGACCGAAGAAGAAGTGAATCTCAACCTTCTAATGTCACTAAGAGTGTGGAACTCCACTCTTTGCACCATCATTAAAGAAAAGGAAGGATTTGAGAGATTCTCCACGGATGAAGTGATTGGGAGAATACTTGCTCACAAGAGTCGTGATGATGAAGGAAAGAGAGTGAGTGTGCTAATTGGAGATGAGAGCACAAGCAAGCAACGTGTGGCATTCAAGGCCAAAAAGATGGAGGTTGTGGAAGTTGACTAAATTAAGATTGAGGAAGACAATGAAGAGCTTGCTCTATTTGTTAAGAAGTTTGGCAAGTTCATGATAAACAATGACTTTACCAAGAAGAGCTTCGACAAAGCAAAAGCAAGAAGATCATCAAGGAAGTGCTATCATTGTCATGATCCCGGCACCTCATTGCGAAGTGCCCTCAACCCAATGGAAAGGAAGAAAAGAAGGAGAAGTTCATCAAGAAGAAGAGCTTCAAGAAACCGTAGAAGGGTCAAGCTCATATTGGCCAACAATACGTCTCCGATGACGATGATGAAGAAGATGAAGATGAAGAAGGAGGCATTGCCAATCTTGCCTATGGCCTCACACCGGCCAAATCATCACTCTTCAAGAACCTCACCGATGATGAGGATGACGCTCCCAAATGCTTCATGGCCAAAGAGAGCAAGGTACAAACTAAACCTCTTGCCAACTCCTCTAACAAATGATGATGAGGAGGAGCTAGTCCCCTCCTTGCAAGATATGGTGAAAATGTTAGGGATAATGCAAGAGAAGGTTGAAGAGAGTGAAGAGATGATGGATAAGCAAGAAAACATGCTTATTAAGAAGCTTGATGAGATCAAGGAATTGAAGGCTCTCCTTGAACAAGAAAGAGAGAAGAATGAGGAGTTGACTTTATGCCTTACAGAGGTAAACAAGTCAAATGCTAAACTTGAGGACATCAACCTCCGACTACAAACAAAGTGTGACTCTCTTAAAGAGAATCACGAGTTGTTGGAAGGAGAGTTTGGAGCTCTCAAGGTTAGCACATTGACCTATAAAAGTAAGGTCGAGTCAACTCAAGCCTCATCAAGCAAAGGGTGTGCTAGGTATGAAGATGTTGACGAGTGACAACATGGCTACCGACAAGGTGGCAATCAAGGAACTCCCCGACAAGGTTAAGAATCTTGAGAGAGCGGCTCAAATTGAGCTAGACAAGAAAATTGTTAGTGAGGAAAGAAATTTCAATGGCAACAAAGACATTAGGTTCAAGGAGCAGCCCAAGAAGAAGTACAACAACAAGAGCAACAACATGAACAAACAAAAGCAAGCTGCTCAAGTCAAGCACATTAAGAAGGCGAAGACAACACAAGAGCTGAATAAAATAGCTCATTCGTATCCTTATATGTGTATGATCATGCAACATATGAGCTAACCCATGGTGCTCATGGGAGAGTAGTTACAAGATTTGTTGGGCCACACTATGCAAGGTGGAACCCTTGTGTGTGGGTGCCCAAGAGTGTTGTTTCTAAAGTTAAGGGACCCAATAAAGTTTGGGTGCCTAAATCTTGTGCTTAATTGTGTGTAGGAATACTCCTCGGGCGGTTCAATATGGGTGCTTGATAGCGGGTGCTCAAATCATGTGACCGGGGAGAAGAAGATGTTCTCCACACTTGACAAAGACAATCTACCAAGTGGGAGTATATCATTTGGAAATGATCAACAAGGAAAGGTAATTGATCGTGGTGGAATTCAAATCACCCATGACCTTTCAATTAGTAATGTGTTCCTTGTGAAAGGTTTAGGGTACAACTTAATGTCCATATCACAACTTTGTGGAATGGACTTTAATTGTCTCTTTACCGATGAGGGCGTGACCGTCTTTAGAAAAGCGGATTCCTCAGTTGCATTCAAAGGGTACTTGGAGGATAAGATCTATCTTGTTGATTTCACCAACAAAGAGGGTCCAAATCTAAGTGCTTGTTTAATAGCAAAAACCACATTGGGTTGGTTATGGCATCGCCGACTAGCTCATGTTGGGATGAGGAATCTTCACAAGCTTCTAAAGGGTGGCCACATCGTTGGACTAAAAGATGTTGCTTTTGAGAAGGACAAAGTGTGTAGCTCATGTCAAGTCGGAAAGCAAGTTGGAGCCAGCCATCCATCCAAGACGATCATGATGACGACAAGACCATTGGAGATGCTTCACATGGACCTCTTCGGACCGGTCACATACATAAGCATTGGCGGTAACAAGTATGGCCTTGTCATTGTTGATGATTATTCCCGTTTCACTTGGGTATTCTTTTTCAAGGATAAAAGTGAGACACAAGGTTCTAAAGAGCTTCTTGAGAAGAGCACAAAATGAATATGATGTGAAGATCAAAAATATTAGAAGTGACAACGGCACCGAGTTCAAGAACACACAAGTGTATGCATACCGGGTTTCCAACAAAGCCATCGGCATTGTTGAGATCACGCATGATGTAACATACCGAGTTCAAGAATACGGATCAAATGTGTATGCATACCGGGTTTTCAACAAAGCCACCGGTGTCACACCCCTATCCCGAAAGATAGTTAAGTCCGGTACGGATCGCCTTGGGAGATGATTGACGAAGCAACCATGCTTAGCATCACATTAACAAACATACACGATTTGCAAGCTTTCATAATTGAGTCTTGATTACAGCATAGAGTTCCAAATAAAGATACATTAGGTTCGAATTTGAGTCTTACATAACCATGATCTTTGTTCGAGAATAAAGTGTGGAAGAGAATACATAACACGACGATACATAGATAACTTAAATGAACCATGCCGGCATAGGCCACGGCTCACTCATCATGGGTCGGAGAGCTAGGAACCCATTCAATGGTCCACTCTTTGGGCTCTTCTCCATCCCACACAACCTTACCACAACAATCGCAAAACCCGGCTTACGAGAATCCCGAAAATACACATGTAGTGGCAAAGCCTCGAGTATCTAGCATACTCGCGCAAGTCTTACCCGTCAAATTTGGCCATCTAAGACCGACACCTAGATGCATGGGGCTTGACCGGTTTAACTTGGCATTTTGCATAAAACGACACCTATGCTAATTAGGTTGGCACTTTTATGTCTTAGCCGAATTAATAGGATTGTTGCATAAAATAAACTTTAGTGAGCATACTAACAATACAAGAATTTGCAATACAAATTGATATCAATATAAAACAACAAGCTGCTCATTCTTTTCCTCTTACTTCACATTGCGAACTCGCTCGAATCAAGTGGTACTCATTAACCGAGAGGAAACGGTGATAATTATTGAATTATTAATTCCTACAGGAAAGACCCAAATGCATGACATACGCATCATTTAAGAACACGTATGGGCACCGTTCGCAAGTTCAATATAAAGCAAAACACTGGGCCACCGACCACGAGTACACGTCCCCTAGCAACCGTTCAACAACGTGCCCAAGGCTTAACCCGTGCACTCTCCAACGGTCCTCAACCCGTGCAACCACCATGCCATACACATCACCTCCGGGTCGGTGAGATATCCGGCTCGCTTTACAATTCACAAGCTACGTAGGTTTACCAATCCCCATAAGAAAGGTATGCAAGTGGTACACAGCTCAAACTTGTTCGCGGAGCCACAATGGGGTGATTCTCAATTTTAACCAATTCATCATGTTCCAATTTAATCATAAGCCATAAGTGAGACTCTCATTCTATCGTTGACTCCATAAGCCTAGCATAGCATTTCTATCGGAGATATGACACATAATCAACATAGGACGTATAGGAATTTTATGCACGTGGATTTTCAATCAACTCCTAAAACTTAAATGCACATTCATCATCCTTAATATAGTGAAGGAAGACATTTCAAAATAACTAGGAATGCACCGGGGCTTGCCTTCGAGTGATCGAAGTTAGTACTAGCCTCACAAGCGTTGAGCGTTGCAATTGTCTCTTCCGGCGGAATCAATTCAGCGTCGTCACCTAGAAGATGAAATGCAATGTGTAAATAAAAGAATACAAGGGCGATGCATATGGTGATGCATATATGCTGTTTGCATGAGCACATATGAATATGTTAAGCAAGAGTTTAGTTTCGTGAAATCCTAGTGAGCATGAACATATAAATTGCTCTCTTTTAATGGAGTTAATTAAATTACCAATTGTAATCCTAACATAGACAAGTAAGGGTTTCATCCAAGAGCACAGGAGTGTTGTGGTTATCGTGGGTGTTCAGATTCAAAATGATAAACAAGGTGAAACACAAGTCGATGCAATTAGGGTTAGGGACGGGATTATTATCACATGCGATGACAATTAATGCATGCATGAACTTGACGGAAACTTCTTACTAAACCTGCCATGAGGGACTAAGTGACATTGTGGAAAGTGAATTTGACATAAACATGCAAAAATATACTTTGTAGAAACATAAGACCCTTTTTACATGTGTTGAAATTAACCTTTTATTGCATAAATCTAGGGTTAGCAAAAATAATTACTTATCATGCTCCAAATTTAACATGGGATTATCTACACATGCACAGGCCTAGGAGGGAATTAATTACCAAGTTTCATGCAAAAATAATTTATACAGATTTAAATACAAATTATATACAGAGAATGCAAGAAATGCGATAACTTGAAAAATATGCAATGAAGTGTGGATTTTCCAGTGCCAGAAATTCAAGCATGCTCTTATGAAGGCTCTGACCAAGTGGCATTAAATTTGGATCTATATTTTTAAAGTTATGACTTAAATGATTTTTTGTTGATTGACTTTTGTCATTTTTGTAAAAATATGAAAATATTCAGACCAGACAAGTTCATGTTACTTTTATGAAAGTACAAGTTTTGCAGTTTCCAAAACATTTTAGTTAGCAATTTTTGGACTTTTAAATCGGGAGATATAAATTTTTCAAAATCAAACAAAGTTCGGATAATTTACGAAAATGCCATTAGGTCAAATTTGAACGGGGCGACGCGCGCGCTCCGGCGAGCTCGAGCGCGACGGCGTTCTAGGTCAGCTCATGCTCTGGGATTTGGTCAGGATGGAGCTCAAGTGATGGGGAGAACGTTGGTGGGGGCCGAGGGGGCCAACGGTGGCCGGAGAGGGGCGCGGCGAGCGGTGACGCTCGCGGAGGTGCGGCGGCGGTGCTCATCCAGCTCAGCCTGAGGGAGAGGGAGAGGGTTGGCCGGGAAGCTTCACCTACGCACGGAGGAGGGTGGCGTGGGGTCGCGCGGTGGAGAGGTGGACCGTGGAGGCGGCTCGGCGGAGGGATGGCGGAGCGAGAACGAGGCGGCAGCGGCTTCTCGAAATTCCCGGCGACTCGCCGCACGGGGAGGGGAGCGCGTCGGTGGGAGCTGCAGGGGGACCTCATGCGCGACTTGGCGAAGAGAAACGGGGGTGCTGCTTGCCTAGGCGACGTGCGCCGCAGAGGCGGGCATGGCGGTCGCGGTAGACGGCGGCGGCGCTTTTGTCGATTCGCGCACGGGCGAGGGAGACGAGGGCGGGGCAGCGGTGCGAAGGACTTGGGGAAGCGATTTGTGGCGGAATTGGGATGGAAGCTTGGCCTTTGTGCCGTTTTCTAAGGGAGAGGAGGACGGGCGGCAGGGGCGCGTTCGCCTTCAATTCCGGTCGCTCTCGTTGGCCGGCGGGTACAGGGGCGATTGGGGAGGTGGCGAGGGGTGGCGTGGCGATGGGACGGGGCAGGGCACACGCGGGCGGCGCCCGAGCTGGCCGGACCGACGGTCGGCCGTCATTGCCCGGTGGGCAAACAAGTGCTCGAGCTCCCCTTTTGAATTCAAATCCGGTTCGTTGAAATTTGATAAAAAAACGGTAGTTCTGCTGCTCCAAAAATTAAAACAAAATTACGTGGAGATTTAAAAAGATGTGCTCTAAGTTTCATGTTTGAATTTGAAGTTCAAATTCTTCCTCCAAAAATTCGTATAAAATTCATAAACAGGTGCATTTCAAATTTGAATTTGAATTTTTGAGCTTTTGAAACTTTGTCCAAAAATTTTGTAAAAATGCTGTAAAATCATCTTTTTGCGTGAGCAATGCAGTGGTGCAAAAATATGTGGGTGGTGCTTTTATAATTTTTGCATTTTTCTAAGGGGCTAGGGTTAGGGTTAGGGTTTAAACCTAGATTGCCTTTTTCTTTCAATTTTTCATTTTTTTCTTTTTCCTGCTTTGCTTTTGTAGGCTTAGTATTAGGGTTTGGTTGACGGCGTCATTAGTGCTTTAATTAGGTGCTTAAGTCCTAATCGTAACATGGGATGTCACAACCGGCATTGCTTGAGATCACGCGTGATGGAATATTTGATGAATCTAATGGCTCTCGGGTAGAGCAAGTTTATCCAAGTGATGTAGGTGATGAAGCTCCTTGTGAAGCAATAAGAAATTTGGCAATTGGTGAAATAGGACTCCAAGACCCAACTCAAGTGCAGGGTGATCCATCTTCTTTAAGTCAAGATCAAGATCCTCCATAAGATCCACAAAATGAACAAGATCAAGGTGATGGCCAAGATCATGGTGACGATCAAGATCAAGGCAACAACCAAGATCAAGAACAAGATGATGGAGATGGTGATCAACAAGATGAACCACAAGAAGAAGAAGATGCACCTAGGCCTCAACAACCCGGAGATCACCAAAGCATACAAAAAGATCACCCCGTTGACAACATTCTTGCTGATATTCAAAAGGGGATAACCACTAGATCTCGAGTCGCTACCTTTGTCACCATTACCCGTTTGCCAAGAGCTTGGTATGCACACCTAAAGGGATACCTCATCGACAAGGGCTTCATAATGGGCAAGGCCGATCCTGCCCTCTTCACAAGAAAAGTTGGAAGTGATTTATTTGTGTGCCAAATATATGTCGATGACATAATATTTGGTTCTCCTAACCAATCTTTTTGTGATGAGTTTGCCAAGATTATGACTAGGAAATTTGAGATGTCAATGATGGGGGAGTTCAAGTTCTTTCTAGGTATTCAAGTCAAACAACTAGAAGAAGGAACATTCATAAGCTAAACCAATTACACCAAGACATCCACAAGAAATTTGGTACGAACAAGGCAAAGCCAAGAAAGACTCCAATGAAGACAAATAGTCATCTAGGATTGGATGCGAATGGGAAGGCGGTCGACCAAACGGTATATCGCTCCACGATCGGCTCTTTGCATTACCTTTGTGCATCTAGGCCCGATATCATGCTTAGCGTGTGCATGTGTGCAAGATTTCAAGCCGCTCCAAAAGAGAGTCACTTTGTGGCCGTTAAAAGAATCTTGAGATATTTGGTTCACACTCCAAACATAGGGTTGTGGTATCCTAAGGGTGCCAAATTCAAGTTAGTTAGCTATTCCGATGCCGACTAGACCGGATGTAACGTAGATAGAAAAGTACCTCCGGGACTTCCCAATTCTTGGGCGGTTCCCTTGTGTCATGGTCATCCAAGAAACAAAATTCCATTGGCCTTTCCACACCGAAGCGGAGTATGTTGCAGTCGGTAGTTGTTTGTAACAACCCTAATAAAATACAGGTGCATTTCATGGCATTAATCATCGAGGTCATCATATGGCATTTTTGAAAATATTTAATTGTAGGTCAAGAATGCACATAAAATGTTATTGTAACCTAAGTTGGATTTAGTCTTAAAAAGAATTCAAATAAAAATAAATTATTGTGTTTAACAATTTTTGTTGGTCAAACATAATGATAAAAGATTTATGAAATTTCTATGAAATTATTTTCTTTTGTCAAAATGTCTACAAGAAATAATTAAAGCTTTTCTTTTTAATTTAAACATGAATTTTTAATCTGAAAAATATATGGAATTGGAACCTGGACCTAAAATGAAAAGTGTTTAAAATGTTTTGATTTACAACCCTGAATTTTCTGGAATTTTTCCGAGCTCGGGAAATATGCTTTTCAATTAATTAAAAATAGGAGGGTGTTTTTGTAAAATTTCCAAATCGGGACCACGAGCCGGTCTCTCTTCTTCCTCTCTCCCTCGGGACCGACCCGCCGCCGTTGCGGGAGCGCCTCGACGGCCGCGCGTCCCTCTCGAGCCCGTGTCACGCGGCTGACCAGCTCCACGCAGCTGACCGCTCGTGGCCCGCCCCGGCAAGGGATAAGCTCGGACCGGCCTCCGGTTTTTCCTACCGATGGCTCACAAGCGAAACACCGTCCATGTCCCGCTCTCGCCCTCCCGCCGGCAAGCAACTCGGTTGCTCTCCACCCGAACCATCACACCCCAAACGTTCCGCCACAACCCAGGCGCAGCTCCCATGCCGTCCAATCGAGCTCCCCGCCCTAGGACGAGAAGATCGAAGCGTTCTTCTCCTCGGAGGTCGCCATCGTTGGTCATGGCCATTTCTTCAAAATTCTTCATCTCCGGTGAGCCACTTCGCCTAATTCTTGTTTCCCTGTGTGCGCAAGAAAGCACGTCGTCATGTCTCGAGCCCACGTCGAGAATCTTCCGCATGACCGTGGTGTACGACGGGCTCGATACATCACGATAAACGTTTTAGTAGTATTTTGTTGTACAAAGACTAAGTTCAGCTGCAAGACTCGTAGGTTGTAAAACTGCAATAATGTTTATGCTTCCGTTGTACGATGTTTGTACTTTGAAAACCTGGTTGTATTATACCATGATGTATATATTTTGGCTTGTATGAAATGATGCACTCGTTGTAACTCGCTTCGTCGAGTGTCCCCCTGTACCGATTCCTTGGTATCCTGGAGGGGATGTCACAGCTGGTATCGGAACGGTTCGGGGGCAACGAGTACATTGTTTACAAGCTCGTTTTCAAAACATAACCCGTTTAGCACGTTTAGAGTACGCGAGAGTACGGAGCCCATTTAAGGACTTAGAACAGTTAGCTTTCTAATGGTTCGAAGTTCGTGGTTGTCCGGGTAGTCCCTAACTATTCATGTTAGTTCGTGCTAACTTTCGGTCGTTTGACTAATACGGAGTAGTGCATGCATCATCACATTTTGAGTGCTATAATATGAGGTTTTGGGGATTAGACCAAGTTACTATCGTAGTGTAGAGTTAGTTTCCTATGGAGGGCACAAGAAAGGAGATCATGCTAGTGAAATAGAAGGCAAGAAGAACTCTCACACGAGAGGCAATGGAATGGGAAAATTTAAGATCTTCATCTACAGATGATCAAAGGCAATCAAATACCGGGACAATCATGTGTAGTTATCAAGGAGCCCCATATGAGAGCTAGGGATTTAAAGGGATGGATTAAAGATGCCAGTATGAATGAGTGCTATAGTTGAATCTTGGGATGAACAACTAACAGCTGCCAAAGAAATAGATAAACTAGGTGCCGCCCGATAAAGATATGTGATGAGATACTTGAATCTTGAACAAGCCCAATAACTTTCCAAGGAAGAGCCCAGGAGCTAGTCACCGATGCCACTTCGATCGCTCCAGGCCTCATCCGAGCGAGATGACTCGGTTAACTACCCTTTTGTTGCTACCAAAAGTTCTCTTTCCCTCTCCAAGTAATAGCCATTTTGATTTCTGTTTAGACTCTTCACCTCGACAGAAATTTTTGGATGATAAGATTCCGAGTATTATGAGTCGACTATTCCTAGTCTGCAAGTAATTCTGCTTCTTTCACTCAATTACATCATGAACTTACCTTTCCTTAAGTTCTTGAGTGACTTCCATTTGAAGAAATAATCATCACCTTTTCAACTAGACTAAGTTTTACCGAGAGCTAGTTTAGAAATGGGTGTTTTGCACTTTCAAATTGCCATTTTGCCTTTGAATTGTGCCTGGTTCGCCTAGGTGCTTCTCAAAGTCAAACATGAGCGATGTGGAATTGCATACTCTATTTTGAAACTAGAAGAGAATCCAAATATAATGTTCTTCTAAACGGATGGCGTATAACCTAGGGTACGCAACCGGAAAGAAGAATACTTGTCTTGGAAACTCATCGGTGCAATTCTCCTTATAAATATATTAAGCCTATATTTCTTTCAACACCAAGACAGACGAAAGCATTGTCGCATCTTTTGGTAATCCAAGTTGTTGCATAAACTCAACCATTCCAGTTAAATATTTTCCTTCATCATTGACTTTCACCAACCCCTTATAAATCTCGTGACTCCTGAATAAGTGCGGATTCTCGATCTCGGTATGAAGGTGATAGATATTGACAACAAGCACCCCGACATTCTAAATTTGGAGCAACGAGTCATTGTACGCATCATGATCAATGAGTTTATAAGAGTCTTCAAGGATCTCCGAAGCGTTGGACACACTCGTAGTAGTCATCTTGAGGACTATGGGAATGCAAACATCATCCGTAGGTAGAACCAAATAGTGAGAACAACGCTATAGGTGCAAGGAAGAGATAAGTCATAAAGCTCTCAACGAGTCATGCACCTCACCCTCAATGACAAGGACCAATCTACCGGAAGAACCTACCCAACAATGCTAAGTTGAAGATTCGTCAACCTTACTACAATTAAGGGGTCTCGGAAGGAACTTTTCCCTTGGTGATTCATAAGATCAAGAGTACACATGTGGAAGAAGGTACCAATGGTCCGAGAATATCCAAATGCCACCTAGTTGATTTACCGGGGCTACCACTAGATTGAGAAGTGGAATTTAAGATAGAAATTTAACTAGGAACGACACCAATATCTCAAGGACTGTATTGAGTGTCGCCTCATGAGCTTGCAAGATCTTAAGCTACAATTAAAGGATTTCCTGGAGAAAGGACATATTCCCTCAAGTTTATGCCCGAGGTGATGTCCGGCCTTAAAAGATCAAACCCCGAGGTTGTGCGTGGATTATCGACCTTTGAATGCAGGTGACCATCAAGAACAAGCATCCACTTCCTCGAATTGACATCTTGTGTGATCAGTTGATGGGAGCAAAAGTGTTTACCAAGATAGATCTTCGCTCCGGATATCATCATATCGAGATTAGAGCGGAAGATATACCAAAGACAGTTTTCTCTACCATATACGGACTTTATGAGTACCGGTGATGTCCTTTGGTCTAAACAATGCACCAGCACACTTCATGTATCACATGAACTCGGTGTTTATGCCGGAATTGGATAAGTTTGTCATTGGTTTCATAGACGACATTCCGATCTATTCCAAGTCGGAAGAGGAACACGCCGAGCACTTAAGGACCGTGCTCCAACGTCTAAGGGATCCTCGGTTATATGCCAAATTCAGCAAATGTGAGTTCTAGTTGAAGGAGGTACCATTCCTAGGTCACGTGATCTCAAGCAAAAGGAGTGGCCATTGATCCAAGCAAGGCTAAGGAGGTATTGAATCGGAAGCCACCTAAATCGGTCACACGGATCCGAAGCTTCTTAAGTTTTGCTGGCTATGATAGAAGGTTCATTCCAAATTTCTCAAAGATTGCCATGCCAATGACAAAATTGCTAGAGAAGGATAAGAAGTATGAATGGAGCAATGAATGTGAAGAAGCTTTTCGGACATTGAAGAAGTTGCTCGCAACAGCACCAGTGTTAGCTCGATCAGATTGACCGGACCATTTGATGTGTACTTGGGATGCCTTAGGCACGGGATCGGGATGTGTGCTAATGCAGGAAGTCCGAGTAATTGCCTACGCATCTCGATAGCTTAGGCGACATCAGGAACATTACCCAACACATGATCTGGAGTTAGCAGATTGTCGTTCTAGCATTGAAAAGCTAGAGACCCCATCTCTTGGAAAATTTGGTACATCTAGGCACGGACCACAAGAGCCTCAACTATATCTTCACTCAAGAGGATCCGGACATGTGCCAACGAAGATGGTTAGAATTAAATAAAGATTATGAGATTGAGATCCATTACCATCCCGGGAAAGCCAAAGTCGTAGTTGACGCCTTGAGTCGGAAAGCTCATTGCAACAATCCCACCGCTCGGCTATTAGCTGAAGCGTTGCAAGAGGAAATTAGCGAGACTAGTTTTCGGATTCTTCCATATGGAGTGTTGAAGGCTCCTATTCCTACCATCCGCGAAGAAGTGGTAGCCGCTCGGAAGAAGGATATTGGTATGAACCACATTCGAAGACGATTAAAAAAAGGGGGGGAGCGAAAGTGTTTTCGAGAAGACAATAAAGGTGTGATTTGGTTCATTAACAGATTGGTAGTGCCCAAGAACTTGGAACTTCGCAAAAGATAATGGATGAAGCACATACATCTAAGTATTCTATTCATCCAGGAACCAACAAGATGTATCAAGATCTAAAGCCAAGATTCGGTGGACAACAATGAAACGAGAAATAGCCGGGTATGTCGGCGAGTGTGACACTTGCCGACGAGTGAAGGCAGATCATCCGAAGCAAGTAGGTCCACTTCAACCTTTGAGCATTCCCGAATGGAAATGGGAACATACTAGTATGGATTTCATTATCGGATTACCATTAACTTCACGAAAGAATAACCCCATTTAGGTCATTGTTGACGAGGTTAACTAAGTCTGCTCATTTCATACATGTTCATACTACCTATACGATGAGGCGGTATGCGAGAAATGTACATTGTTCGTATAATTGGCTTACATGGAATCCCAAAGACAGTCATCTCGGATCGAGGAGCATAGTCTGTCTCTAGGTTTTGGGAGCAGCTCCATTAGTCGTTGGGAACAAGACCAACTCGAAGCTCGGCTTATCATCCTCAAACGAATGGACAGGTAGAAAGGATCAATCAATACTTAAGAGGATATGTTTCGCTTCTATGTCTTAGCATATAGCAAGGATTGGGACAAATGTCTACCATTAGAGGAATTCTCCTACCACAACAGACTACCAAGAAAGCGTCGGAATATTGCCGTTTCAAGCTCTATATGGTCGTAGCTGTCGCACATCATTGAATTGGTATGAAAGTGGAGAAAGGATAATCTTTGGACCAGATCTAGTAAAGGATGCCGAAGAGCAAGTACGAATCATTCAACATAACCTCAAGAGAGCTAAATCTCGATAGATCGGCTATGCCGATAAAAGACGTCGAGAGTTGGTATTCAAAGTTGGAGACCAAGTTTATCTCCGAGTATCTCCCACCAAAGGTGTCTAGCGATTTGGAATTAAAGGAAAGTTAGCTCCACGGTATATCGGACCCTTTCCAATCTAGAAAAGATGTGGAGCCGTGGCATATCGTATGGAGTTGCCAGACACACCTATCAGGAGTCCACAATGTTGTGACATCCCTCCGGGACACCGAGGAATCGGTACAGAGGGACACTCGACGAAGCGAGTTACAACAGAAACATCATCTCATACGAGCCGAATATATACATCATGGTATAATACAACCAGGTTTTTGAAATACAAACATTCGAGCAGCAGAAATGTAACATTATTGAAGTTTATCATCCTACGAGTATTCAGCGAAGCTTGTACTATATACAACTCAAAAGACTTTAAACGATCAACGTGATGTACCGAGCCCTTCGTACATCACGGTCCTCCCTCTTCACGGCGTGGGGATACGTTTCCATTGAAGGGAACCTCCCTCCGGACATTGCTCCTCTTCCGGGAAGCTGCCATACAAGTCGTGGTAGTACGACTCGTTCCCTGAAAGATAACGGACAAACCCCGAGTACTCTAATAATCAGCAAGACCGACCCGTCAACATGGCACGCTAAGGCCGACGCCTAGTATGCAAAGGCTTTCTGTACGTGGGGTTTACTCTTTTGCGAAAAACAGCATTAAAGGCTGGATCCTTACTTTCAATGTTTTAGCTCACATTAAGTTCATTAACCATGGCATTTGCAGCCTATCACTATTGCAATCAAGTTCACAAGACAAGATAAAATAGATCATTATTCCTTTTATCTCTCCTCTTCATCTTTCATCTTGTTTACTACGATGTGACGAGCTAAACAAGCGGTACTCATTACTGCGAGGACAGCGATTCGAATCGATTTTATACCAGCTGGCAAAACCCGACTACACGACGTATACGCACCTCACCGATCGTATACGACAACTTTTCCCGCTAGCACCTGACGGAAGACTAGCCATTTCCAACTCCCCGGGAGTATGGCGACTCCACGACTTCCCTCGTGGCCGACCCATCTCCCTCCCGTGAGACTATCCTCTCACTAACGACCGATAAAAGAGAGCTTGCTACGCTACATCTCCGGGGCGATAGGGTACATCAGCTTGCTGGGCCCATGATACCAGCATGTAGTACGGTACGTTCAAACTTGTTCAACTAAGCCGACAACGGTACGGTCCTTGACCAGACTCGGATGGGGCTACCACCTTGCAAGACCTCATCTCCGTCTTGCCCTTTCTCCTACGGGGCCCGTCCGGTCTCAACTTTATTAACACTCTCCTCATCTCGGTGTCAACACGAGTAACCCTTAAAGCCTCCATGCTTTAAGATTCCCTAAAACAACTACCGTTGCGACTATGAATTAAGCTTAGCTTCTATTGAGCTACCTGTACCGAGTATAGAATAAACAAACGGAAACCTACCATAATGCAACTAGGGTATCAATCATTCCCTAATACCTAATGCACAAACATAACTGAACTATGTGATAAAATAAAATATTTAAAAACATAGGTAGGATGCACCGGGGCTTGCCTTGATACGGTTCGGGGTTAGCTTCCTCGGCGCGTGGGTCGACTTCGAGATTCCCGTCTCCGACTCGACCTCTAGTGGAACCTCGATCACCTTAGAACCTAGGTCGACCAATAATGCGTTGCGAATCACAACCATGTATGCATGAATGATCATGATAAAATTATGCAAAGGTTTTATTAATTAAGTCCAATAATTAATAATTAATAATTAATGCTTCATCACATTGGTTAATTAACAATTCATGAATACGCATATTTATTAAGTTGTAATTAGCAATTGGTTATGCTCATTAAGTAATGCTTAATTAAGGTCATTAATTACTAATTAATCTTGTTCCTTAATTAATAATTAATTAAGTTCACTAATTACTTAGGTTTAATAATTAATAATTAATCTTGTTTATTAAACTATAAATAAACCATTATTTAAGTGACATGTGATAATAGGTTAATTAAATTGGAATTACATGAAATGATAAAGCTTAAGTTTAATTCTGGAAAAATAATTTTCATAAATAATTTCGTCTACAGTATCTCCTTCATCTAATTAAATTATTTTATTCATTAAACATTTAATTAACATTAAATAATAGCTTTTCTTTAAACCAAGAAAGGGATTAAATATTATCCATGAAATAAAAATTACTCAAAATAAATATTTTATTTCATAAACAAATAGTTCTTATTTTTCTGAGTCTAACAAACTTGGTTTTGCATTTTTCCGATTTTTAATGAATTTTCTACGAATTTTTGAAAATTGAAAACCCTTCATGTGCCACACGGCCGGGCCACGGAGTGGGCCGCGAGGAATCCCCACGTGGCCACACGCGATCCCCGCGTGTGGCCCGCGGTGTGGCGCCACCGCGGCGGCCAGGAGACGGCGGCGCGGCCACCGGAGACGACCGGCGGTGCTCCAAAGCTCACCGTGAAGCCTCCAAAACGGTCTACGCGACTAGGCGAACACTGCGGCGGAGAGGAACTAGCATGAGCTTGGCCCTAGCTACGCCGGCGGCGAGATGCGGCCATGGCGAACCTCCGGCCAGGTGCGGAGCTCACCGTGGTCGCCCAATTTTAGGGAAAAACTTGCCACAAGTATTTACATCACATGAACAAAGACAACGAGAGGGGTGCTCACCGTGAGTGTTGATGGCGGCGGCGAGACCGAGCTTCGGGAAAACAAGGAAATTCCGATGAACCTGCACGGCGCATGCTCGGATGCGTATACCGAGTGTAGAGGGAACACTTGCGCACCTCTAGGAAGAAAAAGGAAGAACAATGGCTCACCAACAATCGCGAATTTGGTGGCGCGGTGACGGACGGACGGTGAGGGTCCCGGGAAGAAGACGACCTCGCCACGACGGAGCGGAGGTGCTCAAGCTGATTGAACGGGTGGAGGAGCTTCACGGGGTCCCGGCGGTGGTGGTGTGGACGGGGAGGGACCGGAGCGGCCCGGCGGCGTAGCTCCGGAGAGGCGGGGTGGCGGTGAGGTGAATGAGGGAGAGGATCCCCTCCGGAGGCGGCAACGGGGCAAGCGGCCGGTGCGGCTGCGCAAGCAGCTGCGTGGCTGCTGCGTGGCGACGCCGTCGGGAGGAGGTTCCCGCGGCGGCGCCGAGAGCGCGGGAGAGAGAGAGAAAGGAAGAAGAGAGGCTGGCGCTGGGCCAGGCTCGGAAATTTTACAAAAAAACCCTCGGCTTTCGGTTAATTAAAAAGTAACCTTCGGCGCTTCAAAAATTCCCAAAAATTTCAGGGGTGTAAATGAAAGTATTTTAGGCATTTTTCCTATTAAGTCCAGGTTAAGATTCCAAATCATTTTCGGATTAAAAATTCATAGCTAAATTAATAAAAGAATCTTTGTTTATTTCTTGTAAATATTTTCACAAAGCAAAATAATTTCAGGGGATTTTTGTAAATCTTTATTTATGATATTTGAGCCATAGAAAATGCTAAACCTATATTTTCCTCTTATTTACTTTCTTTTTAAGCATTTCCTTTATTCTTTAGCTATTTTGATATTTTATGTGTATGTTCTCAACACAAATTTGATATCTTCATAAATGCAATAATATGATGCAATGCTCATGATGACATGAAATGTATTTATTTTCCGAGAGTTGTTACAAATGTGTTCCACATGTCTCAACCGAAGAAATGTCCGAAACCACCAGGTGAACATACCGAACAGTCGATGTGGAACGATTACAGACGGACTTGACATATGACGAACATCCAATCAAAGTTCTCGACACCAAGGATTGAGTGACTCGACATCGAACCATCAAGTTCTACAAGATTCAGTGGAGCAATCACTCAAAAGCTGAAGCTATTTGGGAACAAGAAGATTTCCTCCGATCCAGTTACCCGGACTTCTTTAGTACCATCGTCTAGTCGCTTCGATCGTGAATCTCGGGACGAGATTCCTATAAGGGGAGGGCTGTAACAACCCTAATAAAATACAAGTGCATTTCATGGCATTAATCATCATGTCATCATATGGCATTTTTTAAAACATTTAATTGTAGGTCAAGAATGCACATAAATATGTTATTGTAACCTAAGTCTGGATTTAGTCTTAAAAAGAATTCAAATAAAAAAAAATTATTGTATTTAACAATTTCCGTTGGTCAAACATAATGATAAAAGATTTATGAAGTTTCTCCGAAATTATTTTCTTTTGTCAAAATGTCTACAAGAAATAATTAAAGCTTTTCTTTTTAATTTAAACATGAATTTTTAATCTGAAAAATATATGGAATTGGAACCTGGCCTAAAAAGAAGAGTGTTTAAAATGTTTTCGTTTACAACCCTGAATTTTCCGGAATTTTTTCGAGCTCCGAAAATATGCTTTTCAATTAATTAAAAATAGGAGGGTGTTTTTGTAAAATTTCCAAATCGGGCCCACAGGCCGATCTCTCTTCTTCCTCTCTCCCTCGGGACCGACCCACCACCGTTCGGGAGCGCCTCGACGGCCGCGCGTCCCTCTCGAGCCCGTGCCACGCGGCTGACCAACTCCACGCAGCTGCACGCTCGTGGCCCACCCCGGCAAGGGATAAGCTCGGACCGGCCTCCGGTTTTCCTCCCGGTGGCTCGCAAGCGAAACACCGTCCACGTCCCGCTCTCCGCCCTCCCGCCGGCAAGAAACTCCGGTTGCTCTCCACCCGAACCACCACCCCCAAACCTTCCGCCACAACCCGGCGCAGCTCCCATGCCGTCCAATCGAGCTCCCCGCCCTAGGATAGAAGATCGAAGCGTTCTTCTCCTCGGAGGTCGCCATCGGTGGTCATGGCCATTTCTTCAAAATTCTTCATCTCCGGTGAGCCACTTCGCCTAATTCTTGTTTCCCTGTGTGCACAAGAAAGCACGTCGTCATGTCCCGAGCCCACGTTGAGAATCTTCCGCAGGACCGTGGTGTACGACGGACTCGGTACATCACGATAAACGTTTTAGTAGTATTTTGTTGTACAAAGACTAAGTTCTGCTGCAAGACTCGTAGGTTGTTAAACTGCAATAATGTTTATGCTTCCACTGTACGATGTTTGTACTTTGAAAACCTGGTTGTATTATACCATGATGTATATATTCTGGCTTGTATGAAATGATGCACTATTGTAGCTCGCTTCGTCGAGTGTCCCCCTATACCGATTCCTGGATATCCCGGAGGGATGTCACATTGTTGTGCACAACTCTTATGGATGCGACAAACTCTAAAGGACTTTGGATACTCTTTGACCAAAGTTCCCCTCCTATGTGACAATGAGAGTGCCATCATGATTGCATATAACCCCGTTGATCACAATAGGACTAAGCATATAGATATCCGACACCACTTCTTGAGAGACCACTCAATCAAAGGAGACATTGAGATTAGTTATGAGACAACCGATAAACAACTAGCCGATATCTTCACCAAGCCACTAGATGAGAAAAGATTTTATGAGCTTAGGAATGAACTTAATATACTTGATTCTTCTAATGTGGAATGAACTCTTGAGCATCTTTGTGAAATTGATTGTGTTTGTTTTATTCTAAAAATTGTTTTTCAATATTGTTGCTTGTTTTCGTATTGAAAATATTTGAGGTTGATCATTTGATCATGTTGCTCATCTTGTGGATATTGTTTCACGTGGTTGATTGTTAGCTATCCACAAGAGAAAGCAACTCCAAGTTCCAACCTAGGAAATCTTTCTCAAAATTCATGAGAAATCCTTCATCTCACTTTGACTCAAAACAGTCTGAATCGGGACAGGACGGAACTTCCGTTCCCCACCTTCTTCCGTCAATTCGCTCGAGAGAAAGGCTTGGCGATCCATCTTTTCAACCGAGGAAAAAATCAAGAGAACCGTGGCAAAGCTTCTCCACCCCACGGTACTTCCGTTCCCCACCTTCTTTCCTCGATTCGCGCACTTCTTCGCGTGGATTTGGTATGGATCTTGGCACATCACTTTTCTCATCTTGGTCAATGCTAGTAGCTTGTTGGTTTATCTTGAGTAGAATAGGGTCTAGAACTTTAGAATACTCAAGTTTTTGTCAAGCTCTAGTGTGTAGGGTAGATTATTCATCACTTTGGCTAACTTCATGAACGAGGTTCGCAAGGACGAAAGTTCCGTCACCGACGGAAGTTCCGTCTTGACAGAAAATTGCTCATGAATTCATCCAAATTGATGCATGACTTACACTATATGACCTATACCTTATCGTTCCTTTTGTCTCTTGTCGAACATGACTCGCACCAAGCACTCGAGCAGAAAGAACATAGGGCCAATTATTAGGGAGCCAAGAGGAGATGTGGAGATTGAACAAGAAGTGGAATCATCGGAAAGTGAGGAGGAGTTGCCTCCTAAATCTCGGTTGAAAAGGAAGCGAGCCGTGAAACGTGCTCCTCCACCGGACGAGACGGGACAAAGGAAAAGGACTTGCCGGTGATCAGCCGGGTGCAACTAGTGCTCAACCGGTTGGAGGTAGTGATGAAATTTCCGGATTGAGAGTGAAAGCACTCGTGTATATCGGTGCTTATGGCAGGGTTGATCGGAGGAAGCACCCTCATGTGCTTGATGAGTTCGGGAAGAAGGATCCCCTCTATGTGAGGCAAAGGGAAGCCTCCGACCCAAGGTTTCATCCGTGGGGGCAGCAGGATTGCTATCATACATTCTTCATTGACATGAAGAAGAAATCTCACAGAGTTGCACGTTCATCGGTGGATCGATTGGAAGCACTTGGAGGATAAGAACGATCCCATCTTAGATCAAGTGATTGATGTTTGCAAGGTCCATGGCGTGTACGACTTGATGGCTTTCGGATATGATTGGAATGAAGAAGTCATCCGCGGTTCTATGCGACTCTTTTCGTTGACACAAGCCGTCACAGGATTCTTTGGATGACCCAAGGACAGCAATATGAATGCAGCTGGAGGGTCTTTGCCTCTTACTTTCACCTCCCAACGTCCGACAGAAATGATGATCATGAGAGTCTCACCAATGAACACATCCTTCTTGAGACCGAGTTGGCTTTCATGTATGAGGATGTACCTTGTGTCTATGGTCGGATCAAGGGTCTCTTTCCCTATTACTTCTATCTCAAGCGGATTCTCGGACAGACAATTGTGTCCAAGGACGGGTACAATGATCGGATAGCCTCTTGGTCCAGAAATGTGCTTGCCGGGTTTGCTCTAGAAGCAACTCCTTTTTGTGTAATGGATTTCATCTTTGAGGAGATCGATCGGCGCAGTGTCAACACTAGGATGACTCTCCCCTATGATTAAGGGAGTAACCAAGTTGCGCTTTGAGAAGTAATGCAAGCATCGCCCTTTGCAGCTCAAGCTCAAAGGAGGATCAAAGAAGAAGCGCAACTCCACTCGTGCTCCACCCCCTGTTGGCACCTCTAGCGGTGCAGCTCCTCTCCGCAGTCGCTCTCCCACTTCTCGTCTTATGGCAGCTCTTAAATCAATCTTCACGGTGTGCACGAAATGCAGTTGAAGTGTACAAGAACAAGCGAGTGCACTAAGAAGAATGCCCGGAGACTTAAGGCACTCATGAGAGCACAAGGATTGGAGGTCTCTCCTGCAGGGTCCGAGGAAGAGGAGGATGCAGCTCCTCCGGTCTATCGGTGACCTCCGGTCTATCGGTGACATCCCGAGGATTATGCCCCATATCTTGGTGGTGATGGTAGACAAGGCTCCCATGCAGCTCATGATGACAATGAAGACGAGGAAGAAGACTTTGGAGGCCAAGAGGGCCAAGAGGAAGAAGAATTTGCCTCCGGTGATGACGAGTGATTCTATCTCTTGCTCTCCTTCATTTCATTCATTTTTGGTGCCTTGATGCCAAAGGGGGAGAGAGTGAGAAAAAGGGATCACTAGCTCGTAGCCTTTCCTTGTATCTCTAGTGTTGGAACTCACGGAACTTTATTTGTATGAGACTATGTATTTGCCTTATTGTAATCGGGCTAGTCTTTTATTATTTGTAGGCTATGACATTGAATGATGAATGGTGAATGATTATCGTTTTAATGTGTGGATTAATACTTATGATGATATTTGTGGCTTGCATTTCGTGGTGTGCCGCTTTTGCGCTCTCGTTGCTTTTTTTTTCTTTCACACTTACTCATATCACTTGAGCAGGTTGTGTTTAGGCACCCTACAAGTACAAAATATAGGGGGCTGTCTCACATGTTTTTATGACCCATGCATCTCTTTAGGGGAGCTCCGCTATATTTTGTTCGTTTTGTTCTTTCGTTATTTGATATCCTTATCCCTTTTTAATTATTTGTCATCAATCACCAAAAAGGGGAGATTGAAGATGCAACTAGGCCTCCTAGTGGGCTTTGGTGATAAATGACGAAGAATTAAAAACTCTCATTCAATAATGTGTTATTGAGTGTTTGTGTAGGATATCAATGAAATTACCCCACAATGTGAGAAAGTACACCCCTCATTCAAAAGTTCATCAAAGTACTCAAAAGCGAAAGCATCAAGTGTAGATTTGTAGCTTTTTGAGTATAGGTGTGCAAACCATTAAGGGGGTAAAACGATCTTATGTGTAGGGAAGAATGTGCTCTAGCTACCTTCAAACATCTTGGAACCCAAATACCAAAAATCCAAATATCAAAATGCCAACCAATTCCACTTTCCATCTGCCTAGACGGAAGTTCCGTCTCGGGATGGAAGTTCCGTCAATTCCAGAGAGTTTGGCACGAAAGTGCCAAACTGGATGGAAGTTCCGTCCTGGGACTCCAACCAGTTCAAACCTCCACCGACGGAAGTTCCGTCGTGGGCTGACGAGTTTCGTCAATTCCGAGAGAGTTTGGGACGGAAGTCTCAACTCTGTTGGATGTTCCGTCCTGGCATTTTTGGCCTTTGACTCACCGGGGTGACGAAGTTCCGTCCCTAACGGAAGTTCCGTCAAGTCAATTATTGACCTAGCAACGGCTCTTTTTGAGCCCTCACTATATATAGCTTTGACCAACCCGTGAGCAAAGTTGCTTGGTGCTTTTTGAACTCACAAATCTTGCTCAAGCTCTCTCTCTCTCTCACTTCTCTCCATTCCCTTTGAGATCCAAGACCATTTGAGAGAGTCCCCATCTTGATTCCAAGCTTGATAGCATCATCCCAACCTAGAGCACATCTTCCCTTAGCAACTAATCTCGTTTTCACTTGTTACTCTTGGAGATTCGTTCTCCTAGATTGGCTAGGTATTACCCTAGAGCTCCCAAGCTTGTGGTGAGCCTTGGAAATTTTGTGAAGGTTGTGATTCGCCTCCGCTAGGAAAAGAATCGAAGGAAGAAGAAGAAAACCAAGTTTGACCTTTGTGGCCACTTGGGGAGGATTAGGGTTGAAAGAGACACGGCTCTTTGTGAGCTCCTCAACGGAGATGTAGGAACCTCTTTGTGAGGGGTCCGAACTTCGATGAAAAATCCCCGAGTCTCTCTTGCTCGTTTTGTTGTGTGCTTGTTTGTTTTTATTTGGGTGTTTATCACCCGATCTACTTGTGTGTTGTGTGTCTATTCAATTCCTGCAGGTACAACACTCCCAAGAGGTCAAGGAAGGTTTTCCATCCAAGTGGAATCATAAGATTCCACCTCCTTTGTCAATTTCTAGGTTTTCCCCATCACCCCCGACGAAGTTCCGTCTATGACGAAAGTTCTATCGAGGGCGAATTTGACCTTTTTGTTTTAGTATTGTGTTTTTAGGTTTTTATCTACATTGCCTATTCACCCCCCCCCGAGGCAACTTTCAAATCTGCAACATAAGTGCCCCGCACTTGCGGGAGACTCGTCCCTCTTTTTGGCAGTCTCGGACAGCCCCTGCTCTAATACCAATTGTTAAGAAATCGATGTCCCTAGACTAACACCGACTACCTAGAAACGATACCAAAGCTGGTGTGATACCACTTCTTCTATGGACCCAAATCCAACCTTCTAACTATATCGAGGAGACCTTCATCTTACTCTACTAACTTAGGTGACCAACTCTCTACAAAAGAGCTTAGCCTTTATTTATAACATACACTTGATATAAGGCACAACATTCTTCGTGGCTACACACCACTACTATCAATCTAGGGCTCACCATAACACTCCTAGACTCTAAGATACATCATGGCAACCTTTGTCATGCCTTCACATGTGGTGGCTTCTATGGCTCCATGACATGATACCTTGGAGGGTAGAGGGCACTTCTATTTATACTTACACATGATCACTATGATGTTTCCATGTGACAACATTTCACACCCTTCTAATCAAAATATCTAGCTCTAAAATATTCTCTTTCTTATCCTAATATCTAGATATTTCTTATCATACATAAATATCTGGATTCTACACTCTTCTTCACTTTGCCATGAATAAATAATGCTAGAATCTTCCATGGCAAATATCTTCTCTCTTATGTTTTCCAAAACATTCTAGAATATTCCAAGTATACATTGTCATAACTCAACATGTATTATTTCTAATTTTAATTATATTTTGTGTGTTAAATTGATTGCAAGTTGATGAACTAAGATTGCAAGTTAATTTTGTGTACTAAATTGATTGAAAAAATAGAATATACCTGCAAAAACTAAGTTGCAAAATGTACTGTTAGTTATTATATGCTTGTTAAAATACTGTGAATTATATTGATTTATTAATATAGTCAATATTCATGGATGTTACTTTTTGGTCTCTTTCAGATTCTGCGGAACTGCAAGGTTGCACAAATCCTTCCTCCCATAGCTGATACAGGGTGTCATTATTTATTTGTTTCTTTCCGTCACTGACTTTTAATATCCCTATATTATAAACTTGGTTATTTCTTTATATAAAGAAACTTGATTATTTCTCAGTACCTGCAGTAAGATCCGTGGCCTTCCGCTTCTGGTGGTGAGGATGGTGCAGTTGAATGCTTTGATATGAGCGAAAATACTTTTGTGGGCAGAATAAATGTTCCAGTTGTTTCTTATGAAGATTATGATCAGGTATTACTGTATATCAAGGTTATTAACACTGATAATACCATCACCAAAAAAGTAACACTGATAATAGATTATTATTTTTTAGTTGGATCTCATGTTTGAACTGTAGGAGGTCACATCATTATGATTTGATGATATACAAACTTGCATTGCATTGTTTAACCGGATAAAAATGGAGATAATAAATGAGGAAGATGGTGTGCACAAAAGGATACTCCTCCCTGATTGCCTGTCTGTTTAATTTTCTCTTAACTCACCATATACATTTCTAAAGTTTTGGTTGTTTCAAGTTCTTTTTATTTGTTCTGCCATGTATTGAATTACTGGTGACCTTTAAGATGCTGAATTTTATTTTTTGGAGGTTGTTGTTGCTCGAAGAATAAATTAATAGTGGATATTTCATATACTTTTTGTCTATCTGGTATTGCCAATCAGTTTGACAGCGTTAACTGAAATAATCCAGTTCTCTGATTGAATGATTGACCAATATCATAAATCTATTATCTATTTCTTTCTGTTGTAGAAGTCCTTTTAAGTAAAAGAGCCGATAGGATCAGGCACCATGACATATTATATTGTGTTGGCATAATATCTTCCATGTATTTAGAAGCAGAGGTAGAACATTATTTAGAAGCAGAGGTCGAAAGTGGTGATAATGAAGAGGAAGATATCTATAATAATGTTGGTTTCATTGTTTTGTAGGCCTCAAGAGAGTTCATACAAATATGAGCTAAAGGAGGTGCCTAATATTTTTCTAAAATTTATTATTTTGAACTTAGAGAATTTAATGTGAGAGCCCTACATGGGAGGAGAAAAAACATGTCAGTAGTAACAAAGATAATATGCTTAGATAGAACTGACCTGAGGTAAGGGTTCTTGAACAAGCCTGTTATAAATAAAAATTTATGTGGCAGCGGAAAGCATCCGAAGTTATGGACAAGGAATGGTCAAGCAAATGGGTTGGGCTAGACGGAGGAAATCTATAGGAGTGTTACCTAGGGGTGTGTATAGAAAATAATCAATTATTACTTTTGCACATTTGGTCCTACTCATAATTTGACTACTAGTTGATAACCCGCGCGTCGCAGCGGGGCTAAAAGATATTATTAACTTTAAAATTATAATTGAAATAATTATGTTAATCTCTAACATTTATTCTTTATCTAATGATTGAAATTAATTATGATAACATGACGCAATGTGGATTGAGAGAAATAGTCATTAAGATGTGCTAGTGGGTTTATATATAAGTAGATGAGTCAATGCTACCACCACTGGTGCAGTGCATTAATCGTTTTAGAGGTTGTTCATTTATCCCTGGGTGAAGTATAAACATGCCTTATGAGCACACAATTAATGTGTGCATTTTCATAATTGTTTGACAATGACATATTCATAGAGGTATGAATTTTTTGCTAACGTGTGCTCTCATCCGATTCTGCAGATGAGAAATTTTCTGAAAACGTTAAGGGTGCTGTGGGGAAGGAGTTAACAATGGGTCCTCTCCAGGGTTAAGTACCGTAAGCCGAATCTTATACCTTTATTGCATCATCCTGAGTCCTCTCCAGCAGTGACGGACCCAGCCAGTTGCTTGGGTATTCCCAAGAATACCCAACAATTTGGCAAAATCATTACCACTATAGTTTTACAGCTAAGAAAAATCATAAAATAGGCAAGTTCACTAGTATTTTTCCGCTTCACTATTGGTTTGGGAATACCCGAGCTCTAGATCCTGCGTCCGTCACTGCTCTCCAGAGTTGTGATTTTGGAGCATTATTAGGAGTGTGTGGTTATCTATGTAAAACCATGGGGGAAGAATGTAGTTTGGATATTCGTGGAGAACGGTTTTACCATAGAATTACGGTGTGCTTGAGTTGTACAAGGCTGTGATTTCAAAATGTGACTCGGTTCTCTATATGTGTATTATATGTGATGTTCTGACTCACTCCTTTTTTAGTAAATACATTTTTCTGACTTTAAATGAAAATATATTAATTACTATTAGAATGTGTAATCCACACCTATAATGTGACAAAAGCTATAATTGAGCATCAATGATTTTAACAACTGAACTCTTTTATTATTTGTATGGGATAGAATCATTATTCACACCTTATTGCAGAAAAACTAGCATAAATTATCATCTCACATGTTAATGACTTTATATTGTTTGTAAGCATAGATTTCTAACACTTATTGTAGAAACTTTATCTAAATATCTTACTCAAATATTTATTACAAAGTTCTATTCGCCCGTGGTACTTCACTTCATTGGGTTCAGCTATCAACCTACATACATGTATTGTTTTGTTGTTCATGTTAATTGGTGGAACCCAGCTATCAACCATTGCATTGTTCTGCTATCAGACTTGGCTGTTCCTGTTACTCTGTGGATGCTCTCAACTTTCAGGTAGCTCCATTTGTTTGGTATTAGTGTTCATATTCCTGTTACTATTAGTGTATAATGGGTACTGAAATCATATAAGCCTAATGTATGTTACCCTTTCTCTATCTTCAGCTAGCGTAACAATTCTTAAATTTGTGTAGCATATTAGTCATGAAGGGCTCACGTGTGACCTCATGTGCTCTGACCCAGAGACCAACGTGGGTGTAGAATTTCATCAAGAGCAGATTTAGTTATGTGATAAATATGAGAATTATTACTCAGTCATATTAGAAAAAGTAAAGTTGTTATGTCAAAGAGCAAAACATGCCGTACACTTTCCATTCAGCTTAAACCGTTGTTCATCATTAACGTGGGATACGCATCTCAAACCTTGAATGTCTGTTTGTATTGTAAATGTTAAAACTCAAAATATAGATAGGGAAAGGAAAAATATTCTTGTACTGAAATGTCTGTTTTATTATATTTTTGTTATAAGTTCGCCCGTACGTTGCTACCGGCACACGGCTAGTAATTTATTGAAGACAAGAAAGGAAGCCAGCTCCATTAACTACAAACTTCAATCAAAACCTTTCGCCCTCGTTACATCTTTCAAGGGCACATGCTAATTCAATGTCAGCCACATATGTTTGCAAAACTTCCTAACAAATTTGACACTAAACAGCCTATACTAATATTTCAAGACAAGAAAAGTGAACTTCGCTCCAATATGGCTGGGGCAATGGTGATTGCTCGGCATAGGACCATCCACCGCCCTCAGTTGCTATCTGTGAAGTCCGCGTCAATGACATCACCATCGTTGGGTCTGTTACCACCTGAGCTCGTCGGTCCGGCACCAGGAGTAGGCCCAGCCTCAGCGCCAGGAGCAGGCCCAGCACCATCAGCACCAGGCTGGTTGTACATGGCCTGCCCAATCTGCAGCACCTCCTGGTTCAAAGAAGCCATGGCATCCTTCATGCTCTGTGTTGACCCTCCAGAAATGGCGTCTTTGAGTTCCTGGAGCTTTGCGTCAACCTTTACTTTCACAGGAGCAGGGACTTTGTCACCAAGCTCCTTCAGCTGCTTCTCAGTCTGGTAGACCATGGAGTCAGCCTGGTTCTTGGTGTCAATGGCATCTCTCTTCTCTTTGTCCTCCTTGGCAAACTTGTCAGCTTCTTCAACCATCCTCTCAACCTACAGAAAGGAGTTTAAGACATTGCCATACACCAAAAGCAGGCACTAGTGCTTGAGGGTCAAACAATAAAGTAAATTAACACTACACTGATAAAATGGCATCGAATAATTAATAAGCACTTGTACAGCATAAAAACAATCACCAGGATAGGACATTGGAAACTGGAAAGTGAACTTAATACTACACTGATAAAATGACATCAAATAATTAAGCACTTGTACTGCATAAAAACTAGCACTAGGACATTGGAAACTGGAAAGTGATCGCATAGTAAAACCAGCACAAAATCCCTGACAAAATCATCAAAAGAAGAACCATGGCAATGTTCCCCCTGACCAACCACTGTTCATTGCGATTACGAGACACAAAGATGCACTAGCAAAAAGAAAAAAGTTTACCTCATCCTTTGGTAGTGTGCTAGCACCAGTGATGGTAATGTCCTGTTTCTTTCCAGTGCCCTTGTCAACAGCAGCAACAGAGAGAATACCATTGGCATCAATATCAAACTTCACTTCGATTTGTGGGACACCACGTGGTGCAGGTGGGATCCCATCCAATCGGAAGCTTCCAAGAGACTTATTGTCTCTGACAAACTCTCTTTCTCCCTGCAGAACATTAATCTCAACACTTGTCTGCCCATCTGCAGCAGTAGAGAATACTTCTGATTTTGAGGTGGGCAGTGTTGTATTCCTGGGAATAATCTTTGTCATCACTCCACCCAATGTCTCCAAACCAAGAGATAATGGGGTAACATCTAAAAGAACGACATCTTTCACGTCTCCAGCCAAAACACCACCCTGGTGGTACAAATAAAATTATTGTCAATATTTGGTGCCATACAATTTTAAAGAATCATGCAACTCCAACCAATTGCAGGTAAAGAGATAAGCACATAAGCAGAAAATAAATTGAAGATTCTCAGATAATGCTCTACAATGAAAAATTACATTGGAGGATAGAGAAAGTCACCTGTACAGCTGCCCCAAGAGATACAACCTCATCAGGGTTAACTGTAACATTGGGTTCCTTGTCAGTAATCTTCTTCACAAGTTCTTGTACTGCAGGGATACGGGTGGATCCACCCACAAGAATCACTTCATCCAGATCACCAACAGACAACTTGGCATCTCTCAATGCATTATTAACAGGAGTTTTAAGTCTATCACCATAGAGCCAACGTCAGCATAGCCTTTATGTAAAATAAGAATGCACTAACGCTGTGCAATTTTATTGTAGTAGTTGGATATTACTTGATGACCTTACCTGTCAATGAGGTCAGAACACAATTCCTCAAATTTGGCCCTAGAAAGGGTTGCCTCAATATGTTTTGGACCATCATTCGTTGCAGTAATAAATGGCAAGCTGTAAGAAGGATTCAGCATTTCAAATTACATACAATAGCTGACCAAAAGAACCCTATTGATGTTCGACATTTTTGCATGTACAATTGAAAACATGCTCACCTAATGTTTGCCTGAGTCAGCGTTGACAGTTCCATCTTAGCTTTCTCGGCCGCCTCAGTAAGCCGTTGAAGGGCTTGTTTATCCTTCAGGAGATCAATGCCTTCATCTTTCTTAAAGTTACTAGCAAGCCAATCTGTAATTCTCTGCAAAATTGAACGATAATTAAACAGTGACTACAATCTGTACAAAAGGTTGAACTTGTGAGGAAGCAACTATAAGCAAAAAGGGAATGGACAAAAATTACACACCTTATCGAAATCATCACCACCAAGGTGAGTATCACCAGATGTGGAAAGCACCTCAAATACACCATCTCCAACCTCAAGAACTGCAAAATGACGATGTTTAGTGGTAATATAGATATAAAATAATCTGCAAGTGCTTAAGACATCTGTCAAATGCATAATTATATTTATTAATGAAAAATAAAAATGAACAAAGTAACCCACATCTTGGTCCGGTCAAAAATCAAGTTTCCATCTCACCACAAAAATACAAATATACAAAACATCAAGAGATGAAGAGCCAAATAACAATCCAGATAACTTCAAAATTCTGAGCACCCCACCACAGCTTTCTAGTTATTACCCTTGTATGTTAGGACAATAAAATAAATGTTTCTATTTAAAAGAAGCTTAACAAAATTGACACTCCTCACCCAAAGATCCATAAACATACTTGATACACTAGCCAAGCTATGTAAAGTAGAATTTGTGTATTAGAAACAACTATATGAAACAATAAAACCTAAACCAGGCAAACCTCCCAACTCAAATTGGGTAAAATCTATGTATCTGTATAAAGTATTCAGCACTGGTACATTATCCAATTCAACAAAAACTGAATATTAATTACTAATATATATGACAATATGCATTCATGTGATTTGGAAGCAAAGCAATACTAGAAGACTTAACAGGTGGCTTTTTTGCATACCAGAGACATCAAAGGTACCACCTCCCAAATCAAAAACTAGAATTGTTTCATTATTTTTCTTCTCAAAACCATACGCCAGAGATGCAGCAGTTGGTTCATTTATAATACGAAGAACTTCCAGTCCCGCGATACGGCCAGCATCTTTTGTTGCTGTTCTTTGTGAATCATTGAAGTATGCTGGAACTGTAACTACTGCTTTTGTAATCTTCTCATTAAGAAACTTAGATGCATCGTCTACCAGCTTCCTCAAAACCTGTTGCAGTACCAAAGATAAGTAAAATATGCAATTTACAGAAAAAGTAAAGTGATAACAACCCCCAATGACCTATTGAAACCCGGTGCAAGTCACTAGAGAAAATGAGACATCATCTACTTATCAAAAACTGACTTTGCAAAAATAGAAATGCAGAATATAATCGAACCAGCTTCAAGTAATATAACTTTTCAAATTTCAACACTAGTTACGGACGAGAAAATTTCAATGTTGATTCAAAGCGGTTATCATATCCATTAAATGCCTATTGTTTTCAGACTAAGATTGTATCATGTTTGTCCAATTAAACATGAAAACAATAATCTTTATTCTTGTTGTGCATACCTACCTCAACGCAACCTTGAATGCTTAACAAGGACTCCAATGTATCTAGTGGCATCATGAACAACATTCAATACAATTGACTAAACATAGCACCTATCTAGTTCAAAACTGTTCCAGCCAATTGAAGGACGAACAAATTTCAAGCACCAGTTACCTGTGCAGAAATCTCCTCTGCGGCGAACTGCTTCCCGATAGCGGGGCAGTCCAGCTTGACGTTGCCGTTGTCGTCGCGCACGACGCTGTATGAGACCTGCTTGGCCTCGTCGTCGACCTCGTTCATCTTGCGTCCGATGAAGCGCTTGACGGAGAAGAAGGTGTTCTCGGGGTTGACGACGGCCTGGCGCTTGGCGATCTGGCCGACGAGCCGCTCGCCCGACTTGGTGTAGGCGACGACGGAGGGTGTGGTGCGCTGGCCCTCGGCGTTGGTGACGACGGTGGGCTTGCCGCCCTCCATGGCGGCCACGGCGGAGTTTGTGGTGCCCAGGTCGATCCCCACCACCTTCTCGCACGTCACCCGCAGCGCCGTCCCGCGGGAGGCGGAGGAGGGTGCGCGCATCCGCACCGACCCTGGCGCTGCCAGCCGCCGGCCCAGGAAGGCCGAGCTGGACGGGGCCCCGGCCCGCCCCGCCGGCGGGCGAGGAACGGCGACCCGCCCGCCGCCATCGCGCCGACCTGGGAGGAGGTGAAGGTGGCCATGGCGCGTCCGCTGCGAAGCCCTAACCCTAAGGAGCGGATGGATAGGGCGGTTCGAGCGGGGCTGGGGCGAAGAGGGGCAGCGGGGGAGAGGCGGAGGAGGCAAGGGGATAAGAGAGGGAGGGAGGTCAGGGACGAGGGGTAGCTAGCGTTTATATCGAACAGGACAGTATTCGAGAGGCTGACGGGTGGGGACCAGCTGGCTGTTCGATTCGTGGAGTGGTGAGGTAGGTGACTTGCGGGTGGCGGCGGCGGCGGCCGTGGACGGAGCGTGACGGGGTGCGCTGCCTGTCGTTGGGTTTTGCTGCCTGTCGTGGGGAGAAAGGTTCAGGTGTTATAAACGGGTTAGGTGTTTCTAAATTTTTTTTGCACCTCTATAATGTTCAAAATGTTCTAATAAAAATATGAATGGATAGGTAATGTCACCTTCTACTAACATGCAAAAGTTGAGTCGCAACGGAGACATACAAAAAATTTAAAAAAATGAGAAATCAGCATGTGAACAGTAACGGGTTGCGGGTTTAATGTGAACAGTTGCAACCCGCACTGTTCATATGCTGATTTCTCTTTTTTGTTACATTTTTTGTAAGGCTCCGTTGCAACTCAACTTTTGCATGTTAGTAGAAGATAACATGAGCTATCCATTCATATTTTTTGGAATGTTTTGAGCATTATAGAGGTGCAAAAAATTTTGGTAACACGATAACACCTAAGGAGCTGGTAATACCCGAACCTTTCTCGGATGTCTGAAGTTTCTACATACAGGGTGAGAAAGCCGCTTTTTCTTTTTCTTTTTTTGTCGAAAGACCAGCAGAGTTAGCCTCCTTTGACGGGATTTTTCTCGTAGAGTTTGTCGTATACTTGCCTTATGGGTATACAAATGATGAAGGAATGGATACGCAGAGACATGGTGACAAATTAAGGAAGATAAAGACAATGGCGATAGGCGACAGACTGGTCCTCGACCGGTCCGGGATAACGGAACATTCACGTATACCGGTATGGAAACAAGGCGGATACTAAGACCGGTATACAATAACTTAAGGAGCAAGATATTGAACAATTTGTAGTCCGATTAGGACTCGAATCAAAAAAGAAAGTAGAGATAGAGTTCCATATATGTAATTCATGTAATCGATTAGGACTACGCTTGTAACCCTAGCTCCCCGGACATATAAGGCGGAGCAAGGACCCCGAAAAACTCTCCGACATCTTGCAATTAGCAAATCGCTAAAAGCAATACATAACATACGGGACCTAGGGTATTACTCTCGATTCGAGGGGCACTGAACCTATCTAAAATCGCGTGTTCCTGTGTGTTACGTGTGTTGCACCATCGAATTCCACGCTCGTGAGGGACCGGATAGTATTAGTGCCGAGTTTAAGACTCGACATTTGGCGCGCCGGGAAGGGGTCCGGCGAGTTCCTAGCGAGTTCGATGGCCACTTCGTTTGTCGTCGACTTCGAGCCGGCTTCAAGATTCGCTTCGGGTCCCTCGACTTTGAAGCCGACTCGAACGGGAAATTGTCTTTAATGAATCCGACTCGTTGCCGGGCCGCTGCTCTAAAGCGTGATCACCTGTCACGGTTGGCACCTCCGATTCGGGACTTAGCGGGTCCGACGCGGCTTTAGCGCGAAACATCGGACCCCTACGCTTATGCCTCGGAACGATGCTCGGGCTGCGGTGATAAGCTGTTCTCCCGAGCTGGATATTGATTCGAGGAAGACGCTCCGATCTTCTTCCAAATGTTCATGACAGGACCGGTTATCCGACAACTCACTTCGAGGAAGCTGCCGAAGAAGAAGCAAGGATGGCGAGAGTTGAAGCTGAACGCGATCGTCGTGAAGCGGAAGAAGCAAATAGAGATGAACAACCTCCGCCACCTTCGGCCGCGGATCCGCGCGCAAGTGCTGCTGCTTTGGCTGGAGGAAGCGCCCTGCGACCGCTCCCCGGCCACGGGCCCGCTACCGGACCGGTCCGGAGACCGGACGAATCTCCGAGGATACAACAACCGACGGGGATGTCGCGGCGGGAGACGCCGTCGATCTTCCAGCAGAGCTTTGGATTTAAGTTCCATGGAAGTAGAGATGAATGGCGCTCGGGTCTTCACATCGCCGGTCCACAATATTGTAGGAGTGAAACAAATTCTTGAAACAATACCGGAAGAAGTCCTCAATGCTACGCCGGGATTGTGGCGCGCGCCGAATTTGGTTGATGCGGCGGCTCGCAAACAAACCAGCTCGTCCATGATCGAGCGGAATCTTCCGGTCGCTCGCGTTCCCATTCGGAACGACCGACAAGGGCCCGGTCCGACGGAGCTTCTTACGGAGGAAGGCTAGGACCCCGGCATACCCCGATTGCGGATGCATATGAACGAGCTCCCAACCAAGATTTGCGTGTACCGCTCAATGAGAACCGGGATGCTCGGAACGTGTCGATTGATCGCCATGCGAAAGAGCGGAGGAGCGAACAAGACGTGAGGAAGATGAGAGACGACGGACCGGTCATGTCGATGATCGTCCACGGGATCTTGCCCCACCTCGGTCGCGTTTAAACAATTCCCCGCGCCACGGGCCGGCGGCTCCGGCGCCACCCGCCAACGCAAATTATCCGCGCAACGAACATCGAGGGTATGGTAGTAGGCATGCTCATCGAGATGAACGACCCGAAGGGATGATCGCCGCGACACTAGAGACCGAAGAGGACGAGACAACCGGGACGAGAGATGTTGAACCTCGGCGCGCGGACAATGATCGTCAAGCTGCACCTCCACCTCCGCCTCCATCGCAACATGAAGAACCGGCGAACAATGATTGTCAAGCGGCGCCTCCACCTCCGCCTCCGCATCCTTCACGGCACGCGGAGCCGGTGAATAATGATGGACGGGGCGGCTCGGGAGATAGATACCGGGATGACCGTTATTACGACTATTCCGACGATGACGGAGGTCGTAATTATCGGCACCGCCCTAGCCGTCGATCTCCGTCACCGGTGCTGGACCGGTCCGGAAGATGATGAGTATTCCGTAATTCCCGCTTTTACGCGAGATTTACGCATCTGCAAATACCCCGGGGATTTAAGCCTGGGGCCATTGAAAAATATGATGGCAAAGCACCTCCGGCCGAATGGCTCCGTATATACACCACGGCTATTCGGTCGAGTAGGAGGAGACACGTTCGTGCTAGCTAATTGTCTACCGATGTGCATGGAGCAGGCTGGACGCTTATAGTTGCAATCCCTGCCCGAGAGATCCATCTCTTCGTGGGGAGACCTCACCAAAAAGTTCGTAGAAAACTTCCGGGCGACTTGTGAGAAGCCGGGGAATTACTTCGACCTCAATAGGCTGAAGCGAAGCCCGACGAGACCCTCACCGATTTCATCGAGCGATTACGCAATAAGAAGGCCTTAATCCCCAATGTTTCGATCGGCAAGTGATTGCTGCATTTCAAGCGGCGTCCGAAGAGAAGCATTGGTTCACAAGATTGGGAGACGAAATCGAAACCTCACCATGACGGCGTCGAGTGCTTCAAGATAGCGAGATGATTACGCTGCTGGAGAATTAAATGTAGTCAATTGGCGCGGGAACAAAAGGAAGGAGCCGAAGCATGACCAAGGCAACCGATCTGGATCCGGGAACGACAAGAAGCGCAGGGCTGATCACCTTGTTGCAGCTGTTGACCGGTCTCATAGAGGAGATCGGCCGGCACCCCCTAAGAGAGGTCCAAGAGAACGATTGTCGTTTGAAACACTTCCGGATGGCCCTTGTATGATTCATAATGGAAATTATAAAGCTAAGGAGTGCTTCCTGTTAAGGCCATTTGCTCAATTTGCCTTAAAGGTCGCACCCCGATCCGCCTACGAGGAATCGGAAGGATGACAAGGACAAGGATAAAGATCGTGAAGACAATGAGGATGACAAAGGCTTTCAGGAACCAGCCCGAGAGGTGAACATGATCTACGGAGGCCCGGACGCATATGAGTCGAAGCGGAAGCAAAAATTGTCGTTCCGGAGGTTAATGCTGTTGCTCCCGCAACTCCTGAATATCTTCGGTGGTCCGAGGTCCCCATTACATTTAGCGAGGCAGATCATCCGGAGGTACTACCAAAAGCTGGAAAATATCCACTCATCCTTGCCCCCATTGTTCGAAGGTGCGGTCGAAGAGAACTTTCATTGACGGGGGAAGCTGATTGGATATCTTGTTTGCTAAGACTACGCCCGAGCTTGGCCTTGATCGTGGCTGATTTAGGGCGCGGTGTTTCTCCGTTCCATGGTATAATACCCGGACGGAATAGTTACCCTTTGGGGCAGATCTCTCTGCCGGTGACTTTTGGGACGAAGGAAAACTATAGAAGGGAGAATATCATCTTTCGGGTGGTTGACATAGACTCGAGCATATCATGCTATCCTCGGAAGACCGGCTCCGGCAAAGTTTATGGCCATCCCAAATTATCAATACTTGATGTTGAAGATGCCTGGGCCAAACGGGGTCCTGTCATTCCGGGGTGATATCAAGACCGCTTATGCTTGTGAGGTGCATAGCACGAGTTGGCATCCCGGGCCAATTCGGAAGTTGAACGTCGAGAAATCGGGGAAGCGGCTGAAGCTTTGGAGGTTCAGGCAAGGATAGAGGATGAAGTCCCGGTCAAAAAGATTGCAAAAGAGAAATTGAAGGCCGATGCGGTGGCTTCCAAAACTGTCCGACTTGATTAGTCGGACCCCTCCAAGGTCACCCATATAGGGGCTGACTTGGGGGAATAAATAGGAAAGCGCGCTCATTCTTTTCCTCCAGGAAAATAGGGATATCTTCGCATGGCAGCCTTCCGACATGCCGGATATTCCTAGGGAGAAGATTGAGCACGCACTATTGGTGCGTCCCGATGCGAAGCCGGTGAAACGAAGCTCCGGAGGTTTGCTCAAGACCGCAAGGAAGCTATCAAGAAAGAGATAACTAGGTTGTTAGCAGCTAAGTTCATTAGGAAGGTGTATCATCCAGATTGGCTTGCCAATCCGAGTGCTTGTACCAAAAAGAATACTAAAGAATTAAGAATGTGCGTTGATTATACTGGTCTCAACAAAGCTTGCCCCAAAGACCCTTTCGCGCTGCCTCGAATTGACCAAGTTGTTGATTCGATCGCTGGCTGCTGAGCGTCTTAGTTTCCTTGATGCTTATTCAGGGTATCATCAAATACCGCTGAAGGTTGAGGATCGAGATAAAGACCGCGTTTATTACCCCTTTGGAGCATACTTGCTACACAACTATGCCATTTGGATTGAAAAATGCTTGGAGCTACGTATCGGCGCGGCATACAACGTTGTTTGGATTCGCAATTGGGAAGGAATGCAGAAGCTTATGTTGACGATATAGTGGTGAAGTCTCGAGAAAGCGAAGATCTCCTCTCCGACCTAGCGAGACCTTCGATATCTGCGGAACTTTTCCATGAAGTTAAACCTTGGAAAGTGTGTATTTGGCGTTCGCTCCGGGAAATTACTGGGTTATTTGGTATCATGGAGAGGTATTGAAGCCAATCCAGAAAAAATTCGGACAATTGTTAACATGCAACCCCGAGTTGCTTGAAGGATGTTCGAAGTTGACGAGCGGTATGGCGGCTCTTAGCCGTTTCATTTCAAGACTGGGAGTACGAGGACTTCGTTCTTCAAGTTACTCAAAAAACAAGATAAGTTTGAGTGGACTAGTGAAGCACAAGCAGCGCTTGATCAACTTAAAGAGTATCTCAGTAACCCTCCGGTGTTGGTCCCGCCGGAGCCTGACGAGGTTATCCGAGTTATATATCTCCGCAACAACCCACGTGGTGAGCACGGTTCGGCGGTTGATCGGAAGGAAGAAGGACACCTGTTGTGACATCCCGTGTCACGATTAAGGTGAAGCACGTAATTGCTACCGTAATCACATCACTAATCAAGCACCAATGATAATCACCCAAGGGAAGAGAAGAAAAATAAAAAGAAATAATGAAAAACCTAACTAAACCCTAACCCTAACCACCCCTAAAGGAAATGCAAAAATTATAAAGACACCACCCCTAGATTTTTGCACCATCGGATTGCTCATGTAAAAAGATGAATTTACAATATTTTTACAAAATTTTTGCACAAAGTTTTGAATGCCCAAAAATTCAAATTTAAATCTGAAACCCTGTTACTTGTGAATTTTGTATGAATTTTTGGAAGCAAGTTTAGAACTTCAAACTAAAAGATAAAAATTAAAGTGCATCATCCTGAATCTCCCCATATTTTTGGTTTCAAATTTGGAGCACCAGAAGTACAATTTTCACTCAAACTTTCAAACCACCGATTCAAAATTTGAAAAACCCAAATTCGAGCTCATTGCCCGGTGGGCAATAGCGGACCGCCCGCCGGTCCGGCGCCACCGCGGCCGCCCCGCGCGTGCCCTGCCCCGTCAAATCGCCACGCAAGCCCCCTGGCCACCTCCCAACCGTCCTGTACCCGTCGGCCAACAGGAACGGCCGGGAATTGAAGGCCGCGCCTCCCCTCCCCTGCCGGCCGTGCACCGCCCGTCCCCTCCGCCTTAGAAAACACCGCACGGGAGCCAAGGTCCCATCTCAACGCCCCCAATCATTCGCCCACATCTCTCTGCACCTCCTCGCACCGTTGCCCCACCTCCTCCCCCTCGCCGGCGAGTAAATTGAAGAAATCGCCGCCGCCACCGGGAGAGCCGCCATGGCCGCCTCCGCCGATAGCTCGGCCTAGGTGAGCCCACATGCACCAATGCTTGGCCAAGGTGACGCGCAAGGTCGCCCTCCAGCTTCCCCTTGATCCACTCCCCTTGTCCTGCAGTGTTCCGCCGGAAATTGGAGAAGAAAAGGGACGCCGCCGCCGGCCACCCGCACCCCTCCGACGAGCTCCTACCCCGAGCCCACCTCCTCACCGCCCAAGCCCGCGCCGCCCTTCTCCAAGGTGAGGCGGAGCTTTGCGCCCAGACTCGACCCCTCTCGCCCTCCGTACCGCACGCGCGCGAGCTCGCCGGAGCCCCGCAAGCTCCGCCGCTCGTCGCGCCGCCCCTCCGGCCACCGCGAGCCCCGCCAACCCCACCGGCGAGCGTCCCACACCACGCGCACCATTTTTCCCAAAGGCCGGAGCATGAGCTCCAGCGTAGCGCCGCCGCGAGCGAGCTCGCCGGCGCCGGCCGCCGCTCGCCGGAGCGCGCGCGCCGCCCTCGTTTAAAAATGAACCAGTGGCATTCTCGTAAATATACCCGAACTTCGTTTGAGTTTGGAAAATCCATATCTGGCAATTGAATCGTCCAAAATTTACAAACTAAAATGTTTTGGAAACTAGAAGACCTGTACTTTCATAAAAGTAACATGAACTCATCAGATCTGGTCATTTTCACATTTTTACAAAAATGACAAAAGTCAACCCCTGAAAACTTAACTAAGCCATAACTTTAAACATATAAATCCAAATTAAATGCCACTTGGCCAACGTCTTCACCCAGACACACATGAATTTTTGGCACTGGAAGATCTGCATTTCATTTCATATTTTTCAAGTTATTGCATTTCTTGCATTCTCTGTATTTAATTTTTAATTAAATCTGTATAAATTCTTTTTGCATGAAACTTGGTAATTAATTTCCTTTTGGTACTGTGCATATGTAGAAAATCCCATGTTAAATTTTGAGCATGTTAAGTAATGATTTTTGCAAACCCTAGATCTAAATTCCTAAAAAGTCATTTTCAGCACATGCATAAATAGTTTTATGTCACTAAAAATCATGTTCATACATGTTTATGTAATTTCTACTGTTCATTATGTCCTTTAGCACCTCATGGCAGGTTTAGTCAAAAGGTTTCATGTATTTCACGTATGTATGAATTTTGAAATCGAATTCCTATGTTAAAAGGAAATCGTCATCGCATGTGATGTTAAAATACATGAGCCTAGATTTCTTCGTTTTGTACTATAGAAATTTGCTAAGATATTAGTGCTGGACCAACACTAACCACAGCACTCATGTCTATGCCACCAAGTCATTACTCATTATAATAGTATGGTTATGCTTGTTCATGTAAATTGGGTCCCGTAAAAGAAAACAAGAGGCATGTTATGATTGCTAGGGTGTGAGCAAGCAAACTTGTGATTAATGTGTTCATAGGCATCTTTACAAAACAGCACACATGCATTACTCTCATCATCGACTTTGTTTTCATGTGACTTATGCATTACATTTCATCTTACAAGTGACGACGTCGAATTGATCCCGCCGGAAGAGACGGTTGCCACGCTCAACGCTTGTGAGGCTAGTGCTAACTTCGATCACTCTCAAGGCAAGCCCCGGTGCATTCCTATTATTTTGAAATGCTTTTCTTTTCTCACTACCTTAAGGATGATGACTGTGCATTTAAGTTCTAGGAATTGATTTGGAAATCCACGTGCATAAATCCCTATATGTCCTATGTAGAGTACGTGTCATATCCTCGTTAGAAGTGCTATGCTATGTTTTTGGAGTCAACGATAGATTTGAGGATCTCACTCATGGCTTATGACTAAATGTGAACATGATGAATTTGGTTTAAAATTGAGAACACCCCATTGTGGCTCCGCGAACAAGTTTGAGTTGTGTACCACTTGCATACCTTTCTTATGGGGATTGGTAAACCTATGTAGCTTGTAAGTTGTAAAGTGAGCCGGATATCTCACCGACCCGGAGGTGATGTGTTTGGCACGGTGGTTGCACGGGTTGAGGACCGTTGGAGAGTACATGGGTTAAGCCTTGGGCGCGTTGTTGAACGGTCGCAAGGGGACGTGTACTCGGGGTCGGTGGCCCCGTGTTTTACTTTATGACGAACTCGCGAACGGTGGCCATACGTGTTCTTAAATGATGCGTATGTCGTGCATTTGGGTTTTCTCCTGCAGGATTAATAATTCAATAATTATCGCCGTTTCCTCTCGGTTAATGAGTACCACTTGATTCGAACAGTTCGCAATGTGTAGTAATGGAAAGAGATTGAATAGCTTGCTGTTTTATATTGATATTAAATTGTATTGCAAACTCTTGTCTTGCTAGTATGCTCACTAAAGTTTCTTTTATGCAACAACCCTATTAATCTGGCTAAGTAATAAATTTGCCAACCTAATTAGCATAGGTGCTATTTATGCAAAAGGCCAAGTTAAACCGGTCAAGCCCATGCATCTAGGAGTCGGTCTTAGATGACCAAGTTGACGGGTAAGACTTGCGGAGTATGTTAGATACTCAGGCTTTGCCACTACATGTTGATTTACGGGTTTCCCGCAAGCCGGTTTTTGTGATTGTTGTGGTAAGCCTGTCGTAGATCGTGCATAACTTTCAAACGACAAGTCGGATTGCGCTGTTCTAGGATGCGTTGGAAAGCTTAAGATATTGTCTAAAACTTTTGTAACAAAATAAAAGTTTGATTCAGCCCAGAAACAGGGGTAATTGTCGAGTTTCCGTAACGTGTCAAATCTGCCAGAAAAAATGGAACCTTGTTAGGATTGCGCGAAAAGTTTTGTTGTATTCCTTTGCTAAGTTGGTGCCATTCCATCATTCATGCTTTACTTATTTAGCATGTTTTGTTGTTGGATATTGAGTTTTGACTTGTGTTTCAAAATTCTCCGACAGATGGCCCCCGGCAAGCTCATGTTGGACCGCGAGAACCTCGCGAGGCGGGTGCTCGAGTTGGAGCAGGAGCGTGCTGCCCTGCAGGCCACCCTCGCCACCCGCGACGCCGAGCTTACCACCCGCGACGCCGAGCTCGCCGCTCGTGCCGCCGAGCTTGCTGCCCGCACCGCCGAGCTAGCCGAGCGCACTACCGAGGTGGACACCCTCCGTACGCAGCTCGAGTATAGCGAGACGGAGCGTTGAAACTTCTTCGAGCAGCTCCACGACGCCCACCTTGCCCTTGAGGGCGATGGAGCCGCCGCTCTGCAGGCCACGCTCGATGAGCGTGATGCCCAGCTCACCGCCGCGAATGAGGAGAACTACGTCCTCTCCGGCCAGGTGGATGCCCTTCTCGAGGAGAAGGATGAGTTGGAGGTTAATCTCCTGGAGACTCGGGGCGCTAGGGATGCTTTGGAGGGAGACCTCCGGAACGCCCGAGCGACCATAGCGCATAACAACGCTACCATTGAGCATCTCCAAGCCGCCAACAATGCCCTGCACGCCATCCTTAATGGCGGACCTCCCGAGCCACTTGAGATCATCCCACCCGAGGAGGATGTGGAGATGAGTGATGGCGAGGATGCTTCCGACGTCGAGGACGGAGCACCACCCTCTCCCATGAGGGATGACGCCGACTACTACGGCGATGACGACGAGTAGTTGTCACGACCGGTGGTCATAGCTCCATGTGTGTAGGATTTGTAATCTCGTGAGGCATGTAACCGTGTTGGAAACGATCCGCGTGTTGTTAATTAAGCTCTCCGAGATTTGTGTTTGTTTATGGGTCACATGTGATGTAACCTAAGACCGTGTTGTATCGGATTCGTGGTTTCCCGTGTATCAAAAATTTCTATCATGTTGCTACTATGTTAGAATCTATGGAATATGTGTGTTGCCAATGCATTATGCTTATTTCATCAATATTTTCTTCGTACATGCAATCTGAAATTTTTGGTCCCTTATGCCCAATGTCATGTTTTCTTGCTATTTTAGCTCTTGGTCTAATGAGCTAACGTGAGAAAATTTTTCATGCGTGACAGATGGTGAATACCCGCCGTGGTGAAGCTTCCGGAAGTGGGCATGGTGCGAGGGAAGAACAACTCCCTAACCCTCCACCCCTCACGCCGTTGGAACAACTCGTGTCCAACCAAAACGAGATGTTCCGCTTGTTCTTTGCAAGTCAAACCAACCAAGGACAAGGCCAAGGACCGCCACCCCAAGGGCCGAGGAATTCCACCTATGCCGACTTTTGGGCCACTCAACCGCCCAAGTTTGGTGAAGCTACTACCGATCCGTTGGAGGCGGATAATTTTCTCCGCATCATTGAGTCGAAGTTTGCTCTCCTCAATTGCACATCGGAGCAAAAGGTTCTCTTTGCGGCTCAACAACTTCGTGGCTCCGCTAGTGCATGGTGGGCAAGTTTCACCGCCGCACTTCCCGCCGGTACTCAAGTGAACTGGCCGGACTTTTGCACCGCATTTCGCGCGCATCACATTCCCGCCGGTCTCATGAAGCGCAAGTTGCAAGAGTTCCTTAGTTTGAAGCAAGGTGCCGGAACCGTGCAAGAGTATGCACGGAAGTTCAACTACTTGGCCCAATATGCATCCTACCATGCCGATACGGATGACAAGAAGAAGGATTGCTTTCGTTCGGGGCTAAGCCCGAAGTTGCAAGATCGCTTGGCTCAAGTCACTACCGGCACGTTCAATGACTTGATGAGTGCCGCAATCGTGCAAGAAGATGCTATCCGTGCTCACCAAGAGGACAAGAAGAGGAAGCGTGCCGTAGGAAATCCATCCGGCTCCGCTCCGCCCAAGTACAAGCTAGCTATCACTTCCCCGACCGGACAGAAGTTTCGGGCCGCATTGCCGCCGACGGGGGCTCACGCCGGTTGTGCCGCAGCAACACCACCACTCCCACGGTGGAAATCAGCAGCATACCACCTCGTTCCGCCCTCCACAGCAGCAATACCAAGGTGCTAGGCCCGGTCCTCAAGGTCCGTGCTTTAATTGTGGACGTCCGGGTCATTTCGCAAAGGATTGCCGTGTTCCGACACGCAACCCGGGCAACAACAACAACAACAATGGTTCTAGGAGCGGCAACAACAACCAAAACCGCAATGGGAATAATGGGAATGGGAATCGCAATCAATCCTCCACTCCAAATGCTAAGAATGGCCGAGTCAACTATACCACGGCCGAAGAGATTCAAGCGGGAGAACCGGTACTTTCGGGTATGTTTTCGGTCAACAACCACTCCACTTTGGTTCTTTTTGATTCGGGTGCAACTCATGATTTCATTAGTCAAGCATGTGCAAAAACCCTACAACTCACCCCCACCGTTTTGGATATTCCCTATATCATCACATCACCCGGTGGAAAGATAAAAACAAACCTAGAGTTGAGGCAAGTCCCACTACACCTAGAAAGAAAAATATACCCCTCTTCTCTCATAGTTTTGTGTGGGCAAGGAATAGATATAATTCTAGGTATGAGGTGGATGAAACTCCATAGAGCCGTTTTACACATCGATTCTCGTGAAGTTCACCTAAACTCCCCACTCCATGGTTCATCTATTCTCCGATTGCCCCATCCAAAATTCTCCACTTCAAAAATCTACCATCTTGAGGGAAAACGGATTGAGGATATTCCCGTGGTATGTGAGTTTCCCGATGTTTTTCCGGATGACTTACCGGGCATGCCACCCGATCGGGATGTCGAGTTTAAAATTGAGCTCCAACCCGGTACGGCACCAATTTCCCGTAGACCGTACAAGATGGCTCCCAATGAGCTAGCAATCTTAAAAGAGCAATTGGGTGAGCTTATGGATAAAGGATATATTCGCCCTAGTTCATCTCCGTGGGGATGTCCCGCTCTCTTTGTGAAGAAGAAAGACAAGACGCTACGTCTATGTGTGGATTATCGCCCTCTCAATGCGGTAACTATTAAGAATAAATACCCGCTCCCTCGGATTGATATTCTCTTTGATCAATTAGTTGGTGCTAAGGTTTTCTCTAAGATTGATCTCCGATCCGGTTACCATCAAATCAAGATCCGAGCCGAAGATATTCCAAAAACCGCATTCTCTACGCGGTATGGTCTCTTTGAGTATCTCGTCATGTCTTTTGGGCTCACAAATGCCCCGGCTCATTTTATGTACTTGATGAATTCGGTATTTATGCCCGAGTTGGATAAGTTTGTCGTGGTCTTCATTGACGACATTCTTATTTATTCGAAGTCCGAAGAAGAGCATGCCGAACACCTTCGCATTGTTCTCCAACGGCTTCGTGATCATCAATTGTATGCCAAGTTTAGCAAATGTGAATTTTGGTTGAAGCAAGTGCCTTTCTTGGGTCACATTATTTCCGCGGAAGGTGTCGCCGTTGACCCAAGTAAAGTGGGAGAAGTGCTTACTTGGAAATCCCCAAGGTCGGTGAGACAAATCCGAAGTTTTCTAGGTCTTGCCGGCTACTATCGGAAATTCATTCCCAATTTTTCAAGCATAGCCAAGCCTATGACAAAATTGTTGGAGAAAGATGCTAAGTTTAAATGGAGCCGTGAATGTGAAGAAGCCTTCCAAACTCTCAAGAAGCATTTGACATCCGCTCCGGTGTTAGCACAAGCCGACATCACCAAGCCGTTTGACGTGTATTGTGATGCATCCGGCACCGGTCTAGGATGTGTGTTAATGCAAGAAGGTCGTGTCATTGCTTATGCTTCTCGTCAACTTCGCAAGCATGAACAACATTACCCCACTCATGATTTGGAGCTAGCCTCGGTTGTCCTTGCTTTGAAAACTTGGAGGCATTATCTACTTGGAAATCTTGTCAATCTTTACACCGATCATAAGAGTCTCAAATATATCTTCACCCAACAAGAGTTGAATATGAGGCAACGTAGATGGTTGGAATTAATCAAGGATTATGAGTTGGAAATCCATTATCATCCGGGTAAAGCTAACGTGGTTGCCGACGCTTTGAGTCGCAAGGATCAATGCAATCATATTACCGGTTGTTCTATGGAAAACTCGGAAATTTCAGATTCTAGTGAACCGAGTCTTCGAGTCATTCCCTATGGTTCGCTATATAATCTAGCTCTCATTCCTACCCTTCGTGAGGAAATTATTGAGGCGCAAAAGAAGGACGAAGGTATGGAATTTATTCGGCAAAAGATTGAGAAAGATGAAGCTACATGTTTCCGACAAGATGACAATGGTGTATTATGGTTCAACCAACGTCTCGTTGTTCCGAAGGATATGGAATTACGGAAGAAAATAATGGATGAGGCACATTTGTCTAAATATTCCATACACCCCGGTAGCAACAAAATGTATCGCGGCCTAAGAGAAAAGTTTTGGTGGACACGCATGAAGCGTGAGATTGCACGGTATGTGGCCGAGTGTGATACTTGTCAACGAGTGAAAGCCGACCACTTGAGAAAAGCCGGATTATTGAACCCATTGAAGATTCCCGTTTGGAAGTGGGAGGACATTGCTATGGATTTTATCGTTGGATTGCCTCTCACATCAAAGAAGCACGATTCAATTTGGGTTATTGTGGATAGGTTAACTAAGTCCGCACATTTCATCCCCGTCCATACTACCTACAATACCAAGAAGTATGCCGAGCTATACATCTCAAGAGTGTTGTGTTTGCATGGAGTACCTAAAACTATTGTTTCCGATCGAGGTCCGCAATTTGTATCTCGCTTTTGGGAGCAATTGCATTCTTGTCTTGGTACCACCCTCATTAGAAGCTCCGCATATCACCCTCAAACGGATGGACAAACCGAAAGATTGAATCAATATTTGGAGGATATCTTGAGAGCATGTGCTATGGAAAATAGAGGAAATTGGGATGATTGTCTTCCATTCGCCGAATTCTCGTACAACAATAGCTATCAAGAGAGTTCGGGAATGTCACCGTTTGAAGCGTTGTATGGTCACTCTTGTCGTACACCCTTAAATTGGTCGGAAGCGAGAGAGAGAACTACTTTTGGTCCCGATCTTGTCACCCAAGCCGAAGAGAAGGTTCGACAAATTCAAGCCAACATGAAAGCCGCACAATCTCGTCAAGTGAGTTACGCTAACAAGAGGAGACGCCCCTTGGAATTTGAGAAGGGAGATCACGTTTATCTTCGTGTCTCTCCGAATAAGGGCGTATCTCGGTTTGGAATTAAAGGAAAATTAGCACCCCGCTATATCGGACCCTATCCGATTGTGGAAAAGCATAGCGCGGTTGCTTACCGATTGCAACTACCGGAAAGTCTTGCTCGTGTGCACAATGTGTTCCATGTATCTCAACTCAAGAAATGTTTGAAGCCTCCGATAGATGTGGTCATTTCCGACACCGACCAATTAGAAGAAGATCTCTCCTACCCCGAATACCCCGTCCGGATTATCGATCAAAGCGACCGAGTAACTCGCAATCGCACCATCACCTTCTACAAAGTGCAATGGAGTAACCACACCGAAGAAGAAGCAACTTGGGAAGAAGAGGACTTTCTAGAGAAGAATTTTCCCGAGTTCCTCGCGTCACACAAATCGGTAAATTTCGCACTCCCTCTCCTTAATTCGTAGCGATTCTCGGGACGAGAATTTCTTTAAGGACGGAGGGCTGTGACATCCCGTGTCACGATTAAGGTGAAGCACGTAATTACTACCCTAATCACATCACTAATCAAGCACCAATGATAATCACCCAAGGGAAGAGAAGAAAAATAAAAAGAAATAAAGAAAAACCTAACTAAACCCTAACCCTAACCACCCCTAAAGGAAATGCAAAAATTATAAAGACACCACCCCTAGATTTTTGCACCATCAGATTGCTCATGTAAAAAGATGAATTTACAATATTTTTACAAAATTTTTGCACAAAGTTTTGAATGCCCAAAAATTCAAATTTAAATCTGAAACCCTGTTACTTGTGAATTTTGTATGAATTTTTGGAAGCAAGTTTAGAACTTCAAACTAAAAGATAAAAATTAAAGTGCATCATCCTGAATCTCCCCATATTTTTGGTTTCAAATTTGGAGCACCAGAAGTACGATTTTCACTCAAACTTTCAAACCACCGATTCAAAATTTGAAAAACCCAAATTCGAGCTCATTGCCCGGTGGGCAATGGCGGACCGCCCGCCGGTCCGGCGCCACCGCGGCCACCCCGCGCGTGCCCTGCCCCGTCAAATCGCCACGCAAGCCCCCTGGCCACCTCCCAACCGTCCCGTACCCGCCGGCCAACAGGAACGGCCGGGAATTGAAGGCCGCGCCTCCCCTCCCCTGCCGGCCGTGCACCGCCCGTCCCCTCCGCCTTAGAAAACACCGCACGGGAGCCAAGGTCCCATCTCAACGCCCCCAATCATTCGCCCACATCTCTCTCGCACCTCCTCGCACCGTTGCCCCACCTCCTCCCCCTCGCCGGCGAGTAAATTGAAGAAATCGCCGCCGCCGCCGGGAGAGCCGCCATGGCCGCCTCCGCCGATAGCTCGGCCTAGGTGAGCCCACATGCACCAATGCTTGGCCATGGTGACACGCAAGGTCGCCCTCTAGCTTCCCCTTGATCCACTCCCCTTGTCCTGCAGTGTTCCGCCGGAAATTGGAGAAGAAAAGGGACGCCGCCGCCGGCCACCCGCACCCCCTCCAACGAGCTCCTACCCCGAGCCCACCTCCTCACCGCCCAAGCCCGCGCCGCCCTTCTCCAAGGTGAGGTGGAGCTTTGCGCCCGGACTCGACCCCTCTCGCCCTCCGTACCGCACGCGCGAGCTCGCCGAAGCCCCGCAAGCTCCGCCGCTCGTCGCGCCGCCCCTCCGGCCACCGCGAGCCCCCGCCAACCCCACCGGCGAGCTTCCCACACCACGCGCACCATTTTCCCCAAAGGCCGGAGCATGAGCTCCAGCGCAGCGCCGCCGCGAGCGAGCTCGCCGGCGCCGGCCGCCGCTCGCCGGAGCGCGCGCGCCGCCCTCGTTTAAAAATGAACCAGTGGCATTCTCGTAAATATACCCGAACTTCGTTTGAGTTTGGAAAATCCATATCTGGCAATTGAATCGTCCAAAATTTACAAACTAAAATGTTTTGGAAACTAGAAGACCTGTACTTTCATAAAAGTAACATGAACTCATCAGATCTGGTCATTTTCACATTTTTACAAAAATGACAAAAGTCAACCCCTGAAAACTTAACTAAGCCATAACTTTAAAAATATAAATCCAAATTAAATGCCACTTGGCCAAGGTCTTCACCCAGACACACATGAATTTTTGGCACTGGAAGATCTGCATTTCATTTCATATTTTTCAAGTTATTGCATTTCTTGCATTCTCTGTATTTAATTTTTAATTAAATCTGTATAAATTCTTTTTGCATGAAACTTGGTAATTAATTTCCTTTTGGTACTGTGCATATGTAGAAAATCCCATGTTAAATTTTGAGCATGTTAAGTAATGATTTTTGCAAACCCTAGATCTAAATTCCTAAAAAGTCATTTTCAGCACATGCATAAATAGTTTTATGTCACTAAAAATCATGTTCATACATGTTTATGTAATTTCTACTGTTCATTATGTCCTTTAGCACCTCATGCCAGGTTTAGTCAAAAGGTTTCATGTATTTCACGTATGTATGAATTTTGAAATCGAATTCCTATGTTAAAAGGAAATCGTCATCGCATGTGATGTTAAAATACATGAGCCTAGATTTCTTCGTTTTGTACTATAGAAATTTGCTAAGATATTAGTGCTGGACCAACACTAACCACAGCACTCATGTCTATGCCACCAAGTCATTACTCATTATAATAGTATGGTTATGCTTGTTCATGTAAATTGGGTCCCGTAAAAGGGCTCGTTGGGCTGGCCGTTTCTACGGCTTCGCTGGTATCTGTTGCTGCTAGCCAGCAGCCAGCCAACCAAGATCGGCTTCTGCTGCACCCTGCACGAGAGAACAAGAGAAGGAGAGCCGCTTGCGTATTTTACTCCTCGTCAGCCGAACGGCTGCTCGTGGCCAGCCCGAACGGTCGGTCGGCAAAACAGCCAATTATGCTTGGAAGCCGGTCCAGCCGAACAGGCTGAAAGAAAACAAGAGGCATGTTATGATTGCTAGGGTGTGAGCAAGCAAACTTGTGATTAATGTGTTCATAGGCATCTTTACAAAACAGCACACATGCATTACTCTCATCATCGACCTTGTTTTCATGTGACTTATGCATTACATTTCATCTTACAGGCGACGACGTCGAATTGATCCCGCCGGAAGAGACGGTTGCCACGCTCAACGCTAGTGAGGCTAGTGCTAACTTCGATCACTCTCAAGGCAAGCCCCGGTGCATTCCTATTATTTTGAAATGCTTTTCTTTTATCACTACCTTAAGGATGATGACTGTGCATTTAAGTTCTAGGAATTGATTTGGAAATCCACGTGCATAAATCCCTATATGTCCTATGTAGAGTACGTGTCATATCCTCGTTAGAAGTGCTATGCTATGTTTTTGGAGTCAACGATAGATTTGGGGATCTCACTCATGGCTTATGACTAAATGTGAACATGATGAATTTGGTTTAAAATTGAGAACACCCCATTGTGGCTCCGCGAACAAGTTTGAGTTGTGTACCACTTGCATACCTTTCTTATGGGGATTGGTAAACCTATGTAGCTTGTAAGTTGTAAAGTGAGCCGAATATCTCACCGACCCGGAGGTGATGTGTTTGGCACGGTGGTTGCACGGGTTGAGGACCGTTGGAGAGTACATGGGTTAAGCCTTGGACGCGTTGTTGAACGGTCGTAAGGGGACGTGTACTCGGGGTCGGTGGCCCCGTGTTTTACTTTATGACGAACTCGCGAACGGTGGCCATACGTGTTCTTAAATGATGCGTATGTCGTGCATTTGGGTTTTCTCCTACAGGATTAATAATTCGATAATTATCACCGTTTCCTCTCGGTTAATGAGTACCACTTGATTCGAGCAGTTCGCAATGTGTAGTAATGGAAAGAGATTGAATAGCTTGCTGTTTTATATTGATATTAAATTATATTGCAAACTCTTGTCTTGCTAGTATGCTCACTAAAGTTTCTTTTATGCAACAACCCTATTAATCTGGCTAAGTAATAAATTTGCCAACCTAATTAGCATAGGTGCTATTTATGCAAAAGGCCAAGTTAAACCGGTCAAGCCCATGCATCTAGGAATTGGTACAACATCCGGTCTATTTTGTAAGTGAAGTTCTTACTGAATCTAAGATACGATATCTCCAATTACAGAAGTTAATATATGCTGTAGTGATAACTTCTCGGAAGTTGAAGCATTATTTCCAAGCGCATCCCTTTGAGGTTAAGACTCGGGTTTACCATTGGAGATATTGTTCGCAATCGAGAAGCGATTGGTCAAGTTGCTAAGTGGGCTATAGAACTTGGCCAGTATGAAATTACGTTCTCTTCGCGGACAGCTATTAAGGGACAAACATTAGCTGATTTCATAACAGAGTGGCTGGAAATACAAGTGCCGCAGGAGATTCAAGCATTGGAGTATTGGGAGATGTTCTTTGATGGGTCCCTGCAGCTTTCGAGCGCGGGGCTGGCGTGGTACTTCTCACTCCACAAAAGGAACCGCTCGGATATGTTTTGCAAATGCACTTTCGAGCTTCAAACAATACAGCGGAGTATGAAGCTTTGCTTCATGGGCTCGGAGTAGCCGTTTCGTTAGGCGTCCGACAATTGGATATCTATGGTGATTCAATGTTAGTGATAAGCCAAGTTAACAAGGTGTGGGATGCTCATGATGATCATATGATCGCTTATCGTCAAGAGGTTCGGAAACTTGAAGAAAAATTTCATGGTTTGCGATTTTCTCATATACTTGCGCGGAAATAATTCTGCTACGGATGAGTTGGCTAGGTCGGGATCTTCGCGACGAGCGGTTCCTCCTGGCGTTTTTCTTCGGGTGTTGGATAAACCATCTATAAAGATGGAGCCCAAGGTTACTATTACAGAAATCGAAGATAAGGCGGTCTTAGAAAGTCGGGAGGAAAAAGCGGTCTTGAAGGACCAGTCCGGTAGTACGGGTTTGCCGGGAAAGACAGTAGGCGGATTCAATACTGGTGATATTCAGCCATTGGATGTTATGATTATTGATTCCGATTGGCGTACTCCGTATCTTGACTATTTGCAATCCGGCAAAACACCAAAGGTTAAGGTGGAGAAGCAAAGATTAGAAGTTCGAGCCCGCAGATTATCTAATTCTCGAAGGAGAATTATATAAGCGTGGAGCTAATATCTTGATGAAGTGTGTGTCGGTTTCCGATGGTATTCAATTCTTGAAGACATACACAAGGGGATTTGTGGAAACCATGCCTCTTCGAAGACATTGGTTGGGAAGATATTCGAGACAGGGGTTTTATTGGCCTACAACGACGGATGATGTGCATAGAGTGGTTAAGAATTGTCAAGGATGCCAGCTTTTTGCAAGACAACCTCATACTCCGGCTCAGGAGTTGCAATTAATTCCAATGACTTGGCCTTTCTCTACTTGGGGGCTGGATATAGTGGAACCTTTTAAGCGGGCACCGGGAGGATTCACGCATATTTTTGTGGCGAGTAGACAAGTTTTCCAAGTGGATCGAGGCTGAAGCGAGTTACTAGTACAACTACGGCCCGCGCAATCAAGTTTTTGCAGAACATTTTTGTACATTTTGGGGTTCCATACAGTATTATTACTGATAATGGGCCTCAATTCACTTCGAGTTTTTCAAAGATTATGCTTGAGAGCTTAGGGATCAAGGTGCAGTATGCGTCGGTGGCACACCCACAGAGCAATGGACAGGTGGAACGAGCTAATGGAATGATTTTGACCGGTCTTAAACCGAGAATTTTTGATCGATTGAAGCCTTATGCGGGAAAATGGGTTAAGGAATTGCCCTGGGTGCTCGGGGTTTGCACACTAATGTTAGCGAGCTACGGGATAATCTCCTTTTTCTTTGGTATATGGATCTGAAGCCATGTTACCTATCGAAGTGAATATGGTGTCAGCTCGGGTTCGAGTATTATGATGAAGAAAAATATGATGATCAACGTCAGGTTGAATTGATTGCTACGAAAGAATTGAGAGATCAAGCTCCGATTCAAGCCGCTAAATATCAACAAGGATTGCGTCGCTATCATGATCGTAATGTTCGCACGCGGGAATTCCAAATAGGAGATTTGGTTTTGAGGAAGATTCGATCTAACGAGAACAGGCATAAGTTGTCACCGATGCTGGGAAGGACCTTTTTTGGTTAAATCGGTATCCGGACCGGGGCTTATAGGCTTATGACCTTGGAAGAGGAAGAAATTCCAAATTCTTGGAATATTGATCAACTTCAGTCGTTTTTATACTTAAAGAGTATTTATTGTAAAGTTTTTCTTATTATAATAAAGTAATTTTATCTAATAATGATGTGTTTGTTTTTTGTGTCTCCATACTTTAATTGTGAATTAAATTATTGAGCCAAGGGGTCTGTTATGATAAGAGCGATCTGAGATAATTTGCTATTCTGCTAAGTTAAGAGCAATCTATGATAATTTGCTATTCTGCTAAGTTAAGAGCGAGTCTATGATATATTGATTGATAGATTGTCGTGTTAAGGACGATCTGTGAAATCCTACAAATTAGCTTTTTGCTCATGATTACATGATCTTGTTAAAGTAAGCTATAATTATGAATTGTGATCTTTGCTTGATTAAGAGCCAGAATTGGATCATAATTATCAAGTTGAAATAACCATCATATCTTGAGTAAATAAGTTAGTAAGTATGACGGTGAAATCAGTATTCATATAAAGAAAAGTGACTGGTATTTAAAAGAAAACAAGGTAGTGGTCAAGATGTTCGATTACAAAATGGCCCTATTACAAAGATTTCTAAGCAGGACCGCTTGAAGTTCCGGTGTCACCGAGTCTTGGGATTTCTTTCGAGCCTATCATCTAATGTTTCTTCAGAATCGGAAGAAGTTATAATTAAATCTCTGTCAAGGTCTTCGAAGGCATTTTCTATCGTTTGTCCGGCGGCGGTTGCAGCATCCTGAGCATCTTGATCCAGGGCGAAAGCTGCTGGTGCTACGTTTAGAGGGATGCCCGACGGATCAAGCTGGAACATCTTCCACCAATTCGGAAACAGTACCAATGAGCGAGTTCCTCAGCTCATTGAACCGGTCTTCGGTGGTGTCGGGATGGGCACCATTTCGGATGAAATTGAAATCACAATCTTCGACCGGAGTCCAAGATTGGATTATAGCGGCAATGTGTCCCCCTCCTGAAGCAGCGACCAACCTTGAATGCTCCTTGATCCTTCTCGGGACTGCCTAGATGGCGGACTCAAGGTCCATTTTATTGGGATCAATAGTCCGACCGCCATTAAGATATTCCAGGGTATGAATGGTACCTGCAGTAAGTTCTGAAAAAACAAGCCAATATTCAAGAGAAAAGACCGGTATTTTCAAAAGATGGCGTAAGGATGAACAAGAAAGACTGGTACTTACGTCTATGCCGGATCTCAGCGGCTCCGAATCTGCCCTTGATTTGAGTGTTTGATGTTCTCGGCTTGGCTTCGATTTTCTGCAAGTGTTGAATCTCGCGATCTTTTGCCCGGAGAGCAAGTTGGGCGGATTCTTGTGCGATCTTCGGGGCTATTTCTTTATCCGTTTGAGCTGATTTCGCCGCTTCTAAGGCTTCGAGCAAGTTCAGCCTTCAAGCTAGCATTCTCAGTCTCTAGGATCTTGTTGGAGCGAAGGGTTTGAGCCAAAATGCTATCTTTAGCACTGAGTTCACCTTTGAGTTCTCCAATCCGGGCTGCTTGTTGTTCTTCGACGCGAGAACCTTCTTGCAGTGCTTGTTCTTGAGCCGCCATTTTTTCAGCAAGATTTTTTCAGCCTTTTTGTGAGTAGTGACAAGGTTCTCAAGTGCTGAAATCGAAAGTAAGATTGGTCGGGAAGAGAACCGGTTAAAGACAAATATATATGAAATATGAAGAGAAAAATTGGGAATATTACTTTGATTAACTTGACGAAGCCTTATGATTTCTTGTCGGCGTTCCTCCATCATTCGATGGGTGTTACGCAAGATGGCCTCTCTCTTCGAAGATCGTCTTCCTTAGCCTTCGGATCGGCGGTCCGAGTTTCCAGTTCACCCAATCGTTCTTGATTGGCATAGAGCTCTTCCCGCAAGCGGGTGATAATAGCAGTCTTGGCCTCGGAGCTTTTCGGAAGAACCTAAAAGGAAAAAAGAGAGTGAGAAATCTGATAATTAAAAGGAAATTGCTTGGAGGAATTGTTAAAAGATAGGGATATACCTGGCCGGATTCCGAGAAACTCTTTAGGGCCTCTTCTTCTTGGAGGGCGTCCCATTGAGCTGTTGCAGTAAAGGTTCTAGCTCCACTGGAGCTATCCACATCTACCTCTCCGACTACCATCTTGGCCGGTTTGGGTCCTCCAGGAGATTTGCGAGTTGTCCTGGCCCGACGAGGAATTTCTTCCATCCAGATCGGTCCCAATGAGAGCTCTGGAGGGATTTGAAATAAGGTAGCCTAGGGAGGAGGGTTGCCGGAAGAGGAGCTTTCGATGTTGGAAGCTTGCTTCTCGGCGTCTAGGTTTGAGGCGGCAGGGAGTTCCTTTGTGGGAGCCGCACTTTGAGCTTCTATGTTTGAAGTGGCGGGAGCAGATAGTGGAGGCGCCGGGAGTGGAACCGATCCGTGGCACGTCGGGGGAGGAAGTGGGAATGTTGCTTGGGAGGAGCCTTTGAGGAAGCTTTATTTCTTAGAAAGCTAGCTATGCTAGCTTGGAAATTAGGAGGGACCCTGCAAGGAGAAAGCGCATTTAATAAGATTGAGATAAGGAACTTTGGCCGTTTTTGGAGCTTCGACGGGTGAAATAACTTAAGAAGAATTAGACTTACGTGGAAGCCTTCTTGAAGCCGGTGGAGGATTTGACCTTCTTGGGTGGGCCTTGGGTAACTCCACCACTGCTATCTGCAGCTCTTTTCTCCGCTGGGTTGACTTGAGGAGTTGGAGCTGAATCCCCAGCATTAATAGGACCGGTCCGGTAACCATACGGGACCGTTTGGGGACCTTCGACAAAGGATCAACCGAGACAAAAGCGCCTTGAGTTTTCCCCAATGAAGCTTCGAGGATGGCCGGGGCTGCTTGGCGATCCCTTTCGACGGCATCTTCTTCTCGCCGACGGTCTTCAAGTCTTTGTGCCTCCGAGCGGGTATCGCCGGGAGCAACGAGGAGGAGTAGCGGGTCCGCCGATCGTCAAGGAAGTAGTACGTTTTCTTGTACTAGGAGCTTGAACCAAGGTCCCAGATTTTGTGATTTTTGGGGCTAAGCTTGGAGGTAAAGGGAAAGACCGGTCCGAGGATCTTTGATTCAGACCGGCTTGAATGGCTAGTGGAGCGGCATTGTTGGCGTAGTCTTCTCCCCAAGTGTCATTAGGAGGAAGAGGAGGATGACTTACGTAATTGTCCATTTTCTGCAATTATAGAGATTGAGACTTTATAAGTAAATGATGGCAATAAGCGATAAAGATTTAGAAAAACAGGAAGAAGTACTTACGGCATCACGAGGATTGCATGAGCTGAAAGCCGGTCCCACTCTTGTACATCCGGACAAGTCCGGATTTGGTCTGCAGCATCTGTTTGATGCGAACTTCTAACCGCTCCTTGTCGGGGAGGAAAGTCCCATCCAAGGGCATAGCGGTGTCTTCATTGAAAAGCCGAGCAGGGTGTTCTTGCCTCTTGAGTGGTTGGACGCCCCGCACTATGAAGCTCCGGAGAATTGTCTCGGCGGTTACACCTTTGACATTCTTCAAGTATCCGATGCGGGCGAGGAGTGCAAGAACTTCATCGTCCTCTTTGAGTTTTTTCCTGGTTTCAGCGGTGGGGAAGTTCTTGGCTACCTTTGCATTGAAGGCAGGGAGAGATGGCTGAGGATTGTCACGGAAGAACCAGCCTTTTTCCAGATGAGCTATGCTATTGTTCAAGGATAAAGAGAAATATTCATCCGCGCTCCAACGATTGGATTCCCACACCGCCAACTGTGCAGTCGGCGGTCCGACGATGGAAGCGGACGAATTTGGAACAGATATTGGAACAGCTTGAAGTGGGGGAGAACTCCAAGAAAAGCTTCGCATAAATGAATAAAAAAGGCGATCCGAAGAATGGAGTTAGGGTTAAGGTTCACTAACTCCCATCTATAGAAGAAAAGAAGTCCTCTAAAGAAAGAACGAGTATGGGAGATCGAGGCCGCGAAGGAAAAAGGTTTTGAAGACTAGTTGCTTGAGATTCATCTATACCCCAGGGAATTTGGGTCGGGGAAGGGACACTCCAATTTAAGATGGGTTGAGGAGGAAGATACCCATCTTTAACTGCTTCGTTCGGGGAGGATTCCGTGACCTTGCTTGGGACCAAGGTCTTGGACCCCAAACGGAAGCCGATCGCGAGGAACGAGAGGAAGAAGATGAGGGGCCGGCGGCGGATTTCTTCTTGCCCATCCTGAGAGATGGAAAAGGAAAGCTTGGAATTAGTTAATGAGGAAGGAAAGCGCAACGGAACGAAAGCAAATGGCGGGTGCGTATGAACTTTGGGAGCAGGGGTTGACCTAGGTCGACCTTTCGTTTTCTTTTATAGACACCTGGGATGGGCCCGGGGCTGAAAAGTTATTGGGCCTTTTTAAGAGGCCCGAGGAAATTTTCGGATGGAAGTTAAAGTGCAATTATGACCTAACGGCCATAAGGAAGTTAATGATCTGTTATATGCGGTCATAAGAGTAAGCCGTCGTGCTTTTATGAAAGTAAAAGGCGGTCCGAAATATGGAAATTTTCAGATGGAGGTTAAAGTCATGCTAAATTTTATAAATCAGCAGTATGAGAAAGTTAGATTTTACATCACTCGGTGATAAAGGATGCCTTAGGCTATGGGTGTTAATCATCCGACTGATTATAGGCTTTGGAGACTCGAGTCGCTGTGAGAATATAAGGAATAAACTGGTCTGATCAACCAGAATTCTGGTTCTTAGTGAAATTTCACTAAGAGGATTATGAGTCCAGGCTGATTCAGAGCGGTCTGTTATGTGAAATTGGTGAGAATATACAGAAGATAAGAAATTCTGACCGGTATGACCGGTCTGGAAAATATGTTCTTGGCAAAAATTGCTGAGAGGAATGTGATTCGATGGGAAATAATACAGCCTAGTCTCTAAATAAAGACTCTTGCATTATTTGTGATTCCCAAATGATCCAAGAGTCGGGGGCTATACCTAATTAGGTGCACCTGACCGGTGCACCGTATTCAAGAATGGTATGTGAAGATCGTGGAAAAGGAAAAGACGGAAATTGAAAGGAGCGGTCTGAAGAAATTGCATATTAAAGAAAATAATAAAGAACCAACTAGTGGACTCTTGCATTATTTGAAAAGAGTTCAAATGATCCAAGAGTCGGGGCTATACCCAATTGGGTGCGCCGATTGAGAAGAATAAGCTACGATTACCTAATTAGGTGATATGAAAGGTGAAAAAATAATAATTTTTTGGGCTTCTTGAAAAGCACCTGTGAAGAAAAAAGAAACGAGTTTAGCAACAGATTGGAGTTCTTTTTAATTTTACCATGAATAAAGACCAACAGGCGGAAGACTGGTTAGTCTTATTCAAGGTTAAATCAAAAATTACTCGGGGCTGCTGTCGTATACTTGCCTATGGGTATACAAATGATGAAGGAATGGATACGCAGAGACATGGTGACAAATTAAGGAAGATAAAGACAATGGCGATAGGCGACAGACTGGTCCTCGACCAGTCTGGGATAACGGAATATTCTGTATACCGGTATGGAAACAAGGCGGATACTAAGACCGGTATACAATAACTTGAGGAGCAAGATATTGAACAATTTGTAGTCTGATTAGGACTCTTAATCAAAAAAGAAAGTAGAGATAGAGTTCCATGTATGTAATTCATGTAATCGATTAGGACTCCGCTTGTAACCCTAGCTCCCCGGACATATAAGGCGGAGCAAGGACCCCCGAAAAACTCTCCGACATCTTGCAATTAGCAAATCGCTAAAAGCAATACATAACATACAAGACGTAGGGTAGTACTCTCGATTCGAGGGGCCTGAACCTGTCTAAAATCGCGTGTTCCTGTGTGTTACGTGTGTTGCACCATCAAATTCCATGCTCGTGAGGGACCGGATAGTACTAGTGCCGAGTTTAAAGCAATACATAACATACAAGACGTAGGGTAGTACTCTCGATTCGAGGGGCCCGAACCTGTCTAAAATCGCGTGTTCCTGTGTGTTCTGTGTGTTGCACCATCAAATTCCATGCTCGTGAGGGACCGGGTAGTACTAGTGCCGAGTTTAAGACTCGACAGAGTTGTTGCATCGAAGTTAGATTTTTTTAGAATGAAAATTGTGTGATATCGTAAAGAGACAGCTGTGTCGTACCTTATTCAACTTTACAGTGATTCTGGCAGCTATTTGGCACTCTTTTCTCTTTGCCTTCTTGGCATACGTAGGCGTAATGGATGTTCTTTTTAAACGTATACAAACATGTTTTTTTAAATGGAGGAGCCAATCAATAATTTTAAGTCAGCTTTGAAGAAGAAGCTAAAACCTGATTAAATGATTTGTGAAACCTATTAATAATCAAGACTTATGGTAGAGAAAAACCTTTTGTCTATGGAACACGGGTAGAGAAAATTTTTTTGTCTATAGAACACTATGGTAGAGAAGAAAAATGTTGCTATCAAATACATTTCATATCCAACTAACATATGCAATCAACAAATAAAAGACTTTTAGTTGTGAAGACAGTGCAATTTTTCCCGGAACGTGTCTTAACGAGAAAGCGTGCACATATCTCGGAAATGTTTTCTTAGTTTTTCTTTTTTGCGATTACAAAGTAAAACGCAGTACAGTACAGCTCGGACACACACAATGCACACACTCGCCCCTATGAACACAAATATGCTTCTATCTCTATGAGTATTTTCAAAGACTGAGTCGGCAAATCGTCAAGATTAACAAAGTCACCATTGGTTCTCGGAAGTGTTTTCTTAGTTTTTTTTGTATGATTACATTGTACAACTCCAACAATTAAAATGCCACACTCACCATTATGAATGCAGATAAGCAAATCCTACATCTTGGAGCATCTTCGAAGATTGAGTCCGTAAATTCTTAAGATTAATGAAGTCACCACTGCTCTGTTGATAGGAACTTGCCTTACACCGTTAAATCCTTGAAAACTCGCTTCCACGAGGAGTCAAAACCAAAAAATAAGGTCTTGGGACTCGTGTAACCATTAGGCTACAATATTACAACGATAACGAGAATTCAAGGCTCTTTCATGGTACAATATCGATGTCCCTCCCGGACCCTTACGAGCGTGGAATTCGATGGTGCAACACACGGAACACACAAGAACACGCGATTTTAGACAGGTTCAGGCCTCTCGATGGAGAGTAATACCCTACGTCCTGTGTGCTATGTATTGCCTTTAGGAGATTGCTAATTGCAAGATCTCGGAGAGTTTTTGGAGGGTCCCTGCTCCGCCTTATATACCCGGGGAGCTAGGGTTACATGCGAGTCCTAGTCGATTACATAGATTACATATACGGAAACTCTATCTCTAGCTTTCCTTACTAATTCAGAGTCTAAATAGACTACAAATTGCTCCTTTACTTGTTTATCAAGTCATCATACGTCGCCTTTGATACCCGCCTTACCTCCATACCGGTATATGGAATCCTCTGTTATTCCAGACTGGTTAGGGACCGATCTGTTGGCTATCTCCGCCAGCTTTATCTTCATTTATTTGTTACCATGTCTTTGCGTATCCATTTCTTTATCATCTGTATACCCATAAGACAAGTATACGACAGTAGCTCCCGAGTAAGTTTTGATTTGACCTTGAATAAGACCGACCAGTCTTCGTATGTTGGTCCGATTTCATGATAAAATTAAAAAGAACTCTAATATGCTGCAATGGTTCTTCTTTCTTCGAAGCGCTTTAAAAAGCCAAAAAAATAGTGTTTTTATCCTTTGTATCACCTAATTAGGTAATCATTTCTTATTCTTCTTCCGGTGCACCGACTAGGTGCACCCAATTGAGTATAGCCCCGACTCTTGGATCATTTGAACTCTTTTCAAATAATGCAAGAGTCCACTAGTTGATTCTTTATTATTTCCATTTATATGCAATCTTTAAAGACCGCTCCCTTTGATTTTCCATTATTTTCCACCTCGAGCGATCATTACGGACCGCTCTCGGATACGGTGCATCAATCAGGTGCACCTAATTAGGTATAGCCCCGACTCTTGTATCATTTGAGGATCGCAAATAATGCAAGAGTCTTTCTGGAGAGACTATGCTTTATTATCTTCGATCTATACCAATACTATATTTCCCGTGGCGTCGTCACCGCTCGGAGGCTTTAACCCGTCGTCCTCTCCTCCATATAAACACGTAGGACAGATATGTGGGACCTACCTGACTCCCCTCCTCTCCCGTCTCCCCCAAACCCTACCGCATGAATCCGCCGTCGTGTCGCGCCCTTCGTCTGTCTCCACCGCCGCCGCTCCGCCGCCGCTGCTTCTCCGGCTCTCCCTCTCAATCCGCGCCACCACGCTGTGGCTGGAGCCGTATTTTTCCAATCCCCTCAAAACTCGTCGTTGCTCCATCCCCAACCCTCATCCGCCCACACGCTGTCGTCCGCTCGCGCCTCTGCTCATGCCTCGCGCTGCTCCTCCCCTTCCCCTCCGCTCGCTCAATCCGCGCCCTCGCTGCCTTGATCCTTGCCCCGGGTCCCTTCCGCCTTCCCTCGCGCCCTACGCAGTTGCCTCTCCCTCTTCTCCGCTGACATCGACACTGTGACGAGGGTGACCAGAAGCCCGAGTGGATGAAGACTGCAAGGGCGACTAACGTACTTCTCCGCTCAACCCCACTCTTTCTCTTTGGTACCAGCTCAATCCTGTTCAACAAGAAGCCCTCAAGGTATTGATTTATGCTCTCCTTTGGATCTGTATATAAAATTAGGGAAACAATTCCTATGTTTGTAGATTTAAATGTTGGATTAGTCTTTGGCTGTTATGCACATCCAAGGTGCAGTATATGTTAAATGTTTCCATTCGTGGCTGTTGTACAGGTCCTTCTTCCTTTTCCCTTCATTCTCCATTGTAGTTACCTTTTGTGCTTGTCTTTTTGAGATGTGAATAATTATTTTCTTCACAATATGATCAATGTTGTGTTTACTCACAATATGGTTAAATAGGGGGCAGATCTGTAGCAATATAATCTGTTGTATTTATTTGACTCCATGAACTAAGATCATATTGGAGTTGTACATTTATTTTTGTCATATATAGTTCTTTATTTTCTTAGTTACAATCAGTTTGGATAAAGTGACACAGTGTTGAAATTTCAGCGTTCATCACAGGGAGTCATTATTTATTTGTTTGTTTCCAAACTTTTAATATCTTTATATAATAAACTTGATTATTTCTTTTTTCAGATTGATCTTTTTATTATGTCCTGATCATTCTTTAAATCTGCATGCGAAATATGGAAGCCATTATAGCTTGAGAATTCCAACCTTAGTCATCTAACATAACTTTTGCTGCATGGCTGGTCTTGCTGTTCAATGATAACAAATTATGGGAAAAGCAATATATTTTTTAAAAAATCTCACTTTGTATATAAAATTAGGGAAACAATTCCTATGTTTGTAGATTTAAATGTTGGATTAGTTTTTGGCTGTTATGCACATCCAAGGTGCAGTATATGTTAAATGTTTCCATTCGTGGCTGTTGTACAGGTCTTTCTTCCTTTTCCCTTCATTCTCCATTGTAGTTACCTTTTGTGCTTGTCTTTTTGAGATGTGAATAATTATTTTCTTCACAATATGATCAATGTTGTGTTTACTCACAATATGGTTAAATATCGGGGCAGATCTGTAGCAATATAATCTGTTGTATTTATTTGACTCCATGAACTAAGATCATATTGGAGTTGTACATTTATTTTTGTCATATATAGTTCTTTATTTTCTTAGTTACAGTCAGTTTGGATAAAGTGACACAATGTTGAAATTTCAGCGTTCATCACAGGGAGTCATTATTTATTTGTTTGTTTCCAAACTTTTAATATCTTTATATAATAAACTTGATTATTTCTTTTTTCAGATTGACCTTTTTATTATGTCCTGATCATTCTTTAAATCTGCATGTGAAATATGGAAGCCATTATAGCTTGAGAATTCCAACCTTAGTCATCTAACATAACTTTTGCTGCATGGCTGGTCTTGCTGTTCAATGATAACAAATTATGGGAAAAGCAATATATTTTTTTAAAATCTCACTTTGTTCAATTATCAGTGTTATATATTACTAACGCCTATATTGATTCATTAACAGAATGGGATGGGACATGGCCTATGATTGCTGGTACTGTGAATTCCTATATGTTGCTTCTTCACCAGTTTTGTACAGTATCAACTTGGAGCAGGTCTACTTTCAGTACTTAAACTGTCATTCTACTGATTTATTATCTCTTGTTTTATCTGTAACACAATTTATTGATGCCTACTGTAGCCATATCAAATATTTTTTATCCAATTTGGCAGTATCTAATTATCTATTCTAGCTCTGATTGCACCAAGTATACACATGACCTCTGTTGGTAATTAATTAAATATATTGGGCAGAACCATAATGATAATAGTTTTTTTCTTTTTTGTGGCTTTCAGGTTTCTGGAATAAAAAAAACATACACTTGGTGCAAAGTGCATCTTGGAGGGAAGGTTCTCCTTGTATCCCTCTCTTTCCAATCACCATGAATAATTATGGTCACTCAAAGGTAGTCATTTTCATTGACTTCTCTGTTATTTTTTAAGCGACACGGGTATGGAGTATTATTGTCAAATTCTCATTTTTCTCGGTACTTGTAGTAAGATCCATGGCCTTGTCGCTTCTGGTGCCGAGGATGGTGCAGTTGAATGCTTTGATATGAGGAAAAAGACTTATGTGGGAAGAATAAATAATCGAGTTGTTTATGAAGATTATGATCAGGTATTACTATATATTGTTTTGCCTTGACTACAAGTAACACTGATACTAAATTATTATTTTATACTTGGATCTTATGTTTGAACTACAGGAGGTCACATCATTACTACTTGATGAAGATCAAGGTTACCTTATAGTAGTTGGGAGTAGCATGGGAAGGTATGATTTCTGTTTTTCTGCTTTGATTTTCCTTGCTCTTTTCTTAGCATGCCAAATTTGTTGCTTGAATGCCAAGTATTGCTGCCCCATTTGCAGAATGCATAATATGTTTGACTTTATCATTACTACTATGCAGTGTCTTTTTTCTTGTATATCACTTGAGTGATAACCTTGTGTCCCTGTGTTACTGTTCTGTAGCAGTTAATGAGATCATCAGCAATGTTGGCAGGTGATTACACTAGAACTCCATATATTCCGGTCTATGCCTCTGTGCGAGTAAGTTCCTGGAGTAATCCGTGATTTAATGCCTGATATGAAAACATAGTTGGCAGCAATTCATTTATAACTTATGTTTTCTGATACATATGTTTAGTCGGTGACTGAGTGAGTACCAGGTGGCCAGAGATGTAGAACCTTTTTATTACGTATGCAGCATCAGTGTTTATAAATGATATTTTTAGCTAATCTGTGCTTCTATCCTTGTTAAGTTTATATGCTTATGTACATCATTACATCAGAAAAGGTCAACGCTCTTTTTTGGTCAGACGTATGTTCCACGTTTGTGTCATCTGCTATACCATGCTTAAGTGATGGTGTTGTTTGTTGCAGATGGACATTATCAACAATCGCTGCCAATTGGTTGATCCAGAAGCTGTGTGAGCAGAACTGCAGCATCTAAACTCTTTGAATGTTGATGGGGTTATTGTTGATTATTGGTGGGGGATTGTGGAAGCCTGGATTCCTCGCAGGTACGTGTGGTCTGGCTACAGGGATCTTTTTGGTATAATTAAAGAGTTCAAGCTTAAAGTACAGGTTGGGAATACCTTTATAATTTTACCAGGCATTCTTATTTATTATTACTGCTTCTGAAATTTACTCAGATGTGTCCAGCATACGGAGTTTCAGGTGAGAGTATATTACATGATGGTATGATGAGCATCTTCTCAAATGATGGTAAGAGACAGTACAGAGATGGCTCTAGAGGTTATCTAGGTCCTGATTTATAGACATAATAACAGGTTAAAAAATAAACATAATTTTATCTTCTTGCTTAACATTATTCATGTGTTTAATTACAATTCCATGCTGCAACACATTATGCATTTTCCTTGTATATAATTATGTAACATATTTAGAAGCTCATGCCAATGGATGCTGAGTCGAGGAGGCTGATAGATAAAGGTTCATGCTCCTAGAATCCCCATAGAAATGGTCAAAAATGGTTTCTTTGTTCCTCCATTCAGTGCTATTTTTTTTGCCTCCTCCTGGTTTGCATTCAAATATTCTTCAGAGGAGGGTGGAGAGCAAGCAACCAGAAATTGTGAACTCATCTCCTATAAGGATCTTTCATGTTGATTGTCTGCTAGGTTTTCAAGACTATTCCTCAGTGCATGGTAAGGCTTTCGAGCTTAAGATGCTTAATGAATAGATAGGTTTTGTCAATCTGTGCTACATTTTTCACATAGACTGTTGTTTGTCCTACATTTTTCACATAGGTTGTGTTAGAGCTTAAGATGATAATAGTTCTATTTGTTGGTCGTATGTTTTTTTATGCACATGAACTCTTTTATCAGTTATCTCATAGATGACCCATGACTCAGAAAATATAATTTGTTTATTTTATTTTCTTGCAGCCTATTGTGTATGATTTGATCCGAGATTATTGATGTCTCCGCCTACATATCACTAGCTTGATTATATTAATCATTGTATCTGTTAGCAAACTGATAGTTCTAACTTCCAATTAACTCTTTCCAGTGAGTTTTGTTTTAAGATGACCGAGAAAGGCCAGGCATGTATGGTTTAGTATAGTGGGTTAACTAAAACAAAAGTTTACAGTGCACATTTGGATTTGTGAATTTTGGAATATTACATTGGGTTTTGTTCTTGACTGCATCATGTGTATGAGAAAAAATTGAAAGTGATATTTATAAGTACTTCTAATGCCCATTGTTTGTATGAACAAATATGTTATCATATTATGTTGATATTATATGATAATTAATGTTATTAGTGTCTCAATTATTTATACAAGTGTATCACTGCTGGCTTTACACTCTTTTTAGTCCTTGTGTTTGGCTCAAAAACCGGAGACAATGATGTAGTAACGATTATTTTTTTATGTCACATGGTCCTGATATTCTAAATGAAATATGTATTAAGTAAATGGTGGTAGTATTGATTATTTTGTATAAACAAATAGGTTGCATGATAACTTTGTTTTGCCGATAGCAACGCACGGGCACACTACTAGTGAAATCATATTCCTCTTAGCAATTTCTGCCAAGAACACATTTCGCAGACCGGTCTAACCAGTCACATCACATTTCCTTTAAAGACCGCTTAAGTCAGTCTTACATCAACTGAAAAGCGAAATTCTGGTTGATCGGACCAGTTTATTCCCCACATTCTCATATCGACTCGAGTCGCCAGGGCCTATGATCAGCCGGATGATTAACACCCACAGCCTAAGGCATCCATTAACATTGAGTTAGGTAAAATCTAACTCTTCATACTCGGTAAATTATGAAATTTAACATTACATCAATCCAGATCCGAAAAGTTCATATTTCAGACCGCTTTTCCATTCACAAAATATTTCTTATAAATATAGTAATCACGATGGCTTATCCTTATGGCCGTTAGGTCATAATTAGTACGAATAAATAACATATCTTTAATATCCTTATGGCCGTTAGGTCATAATTGCACAATCACGACATAAGTCATTCAATGCCAAATTCATCGGGCCATATAAAATAGTCCGATATCTTTTCAGCCCCGGACCCATCTCGAGTGCCTATAAAAGGAACCGAAAGGTCGACCTAGGTCAAACCCATTCCCGAAAATCCATACGCACCCGCCATTCACCCTTGTTCTTCGGACACCACGATCATCGTTCTTCCCTTCCGCTCAAACCAATCCCAAATTTTCTTTTTCCATCTCTCAAGATGGGTAAGAAGAAATCCGCCGCCCACCCTGCGTCTTTTTCCTCTCGTTCCTCGCGATCAGCTCCCATTTAGCATTCAAGATCTTGGTAGTAGTAAAGTCACTGAAACATCTCTCAATGATGCGGTTCGTGACGGATATCTTCCTCCTCAACCAATCTTAAACCGGTGCGTCCCTACCCCCGGCCAAGTCCCATGAGGAATAGACGACTCTCGAGCAATTAGTTCTCAAAGCTTTTTTTTCTCCGTGGCCTTGATCTCCCTTGCTGCTCTTTCTTTAGGGGTCTTCTTTTCTTTTACGGATGGGAGTTAGTGAATCTCAATCCTAACTCCATCCTGCAGATCGCTTTTTTCATCCACCTCTACGAAGCTTTCCTTGGAGTTCTCCCCCACTTCAAGTTATTTCAATATCTTTTCTAAATCCGCCCACTTCCCTCATCGGATCGCCAAGCTGCAGTAGGCGGGGTAGCGATTCAATGCTTGGAGCGCAGATGAATATTTTTCTATTTCTTTGAATAAAAGCATAGCCCATTGGAAAAATGGGTGGTTCTTCTGTGATAATCCCCAGCCTGCACTCCCTCCCTTTAGTGCCAAGGTAGCAAAAAATTTCCCTACCCCGGATAGTAGGGAAAAACTCAAAGAAGATGAAGAAATCGTCGCTCTCTTGGCCTGTATCAAGTACCTAAAGGAAGTCAAAGGCGTCACTGCCGAGACAGTTCTTTGAAGCTTCATAGTGCGAGGAGTCCAGCCACTAAAGAAGCAAGAACACCCAGCATGGTGTTTTAACGAAGATGTTGCCATTCCACTGGACGGAACTCTCCTTCCCGATAAAGAGTGGTTAGAAGCCCGCCTCAAGCAAATGCTCCAGCCGAAACCGGACTTATCGGGATGTCCGAGAGTGGGTCTAGCCTTCGGTTCGTCAAACCCTCGAGATCCCGTAAGTATCCCTCTTCTCATTTTTGAATCTTGTTACATTTTAATCTTCATCCTCTTATTTTGATCCAATTGTTCAATACGGAAAATGGACAACTTTAGAAGCCATCCCCCTCTACCTCCCAATGATACTTGTTGGGAGGACTATGCGAGCAATCTGCTCCCCTCGCTGTTCAAGCCGGTCTTACTCAAGGGACTTCGGACCGGTCATACCCTCTGCGACCCGAAGATAGCTCCGAAGATATCCAAATCCGGAAAGGTGGTTCAAGCGCCTAGTACGAAGAAACGTACTACTTCCTTGACCATCGGCAGAGCCATCTCATCCCCTACCGCATCCGGCGATACGCGCACGGAGACGCAAAAGCTTGAAGACCGGCGGAAGGAAGCGGAGGCAGCCGAGAGGGATTGACAAGCCGCTCCGGCTGCTTTCGAAGCCGCTACCGGAAAATCTCTAGGAGCCCCCTCACTAATAGATTCTCTAGCCAATGTTCCCAAGAGGTCCCGGTATGGCATTCGAGACCGGTCCTTCGTCGGGTGACACAGGGGAACCAGTCTCAATGCCGCAACTCCAACCAGCGGCTAAAAGGACTTCGAGAGGGCCCTAGTGAAGATACCCAAGGTCCCGTCAAGAAGATCAAGACCTCCACCGGCTTCAAGAAAGCCACTTCGTAAGTTTCCTGCATCCCTGGTATTTTCCGAATCGTTCTTACTTCGGTCTTATAAGGCTCGTCACTTTTTTGCAGAATCCCTTCTAATTTCCAAGCTAGCATAGCTAGCTTTTTAAGAAACAAAACTTCTACCCTTGCTCCGACCGGTAGTGTTTCCACTACCACTTCTACCACATCCCCAGCTGGTATCGGGCCTTCTTGTAAGTCCCTTGATGTCGCCTAGAGGGGGGTGAATAGGCGATTAAAAGAATTTTAACAATTAAAACAGCAGCGGAAGACAACCTGCCAAAACCGGAGAGTCCGGTTTGGCAAACCGGAGAGTCCGGTTTTGCCGGAGACAGAAACTCGAAACTTGCCCTTTTGAAGATTGACCCCTCTAGCTCAAATATAAAGTACTAGGGTATGTAGAAGAGCTCAAGCAATAATATTCATAGAGAATCGATGCACGACCACACAAGCAACCTAGTAGATCGAGGTTTGCATATAAACACCAAATGAGAAGAAGAACAATGCAAACCAAATGAAGCACACAAGGATTTGTTCATCGAAGTTCGGTGGCTCTCAAAAGCCACCTACGTCTCCGTTGAGGAAGCTCTACAAAAGAGCCGGGTCTCTTTCAACCACTTTCCTCCTTTCCACTATTGTTTCTTTCCTTGCGGCGGCGAAACAAGCCTTTCACAAACTTTCCCAAGGCTCACCACAAGCTTGGGAGCTCTAGGGCGACACCTAGCCGTCTAGGAGGCTTCACCTCCAAGAGTAACAAATGCTTCACGGATTTGCAACGAAGTGCTCAAATGCTCAAGTGTAGGAATGCTCTCTTGTGCTCTCTAATTCAAATTCTCTCAACCCAATCCAAAGGATTTAGCTATAGGCTCACAAATCTCACAAAGAGAGGTTGGAGAGAGCTCTAGGACACCTTGGTTCAGGATATATGCGTGGATATGGTCAGCTCCCTCTAAAGGAGGGTGTGGTGGAGTATTTATACTCACTCCCCGAAAACTAGCCGTTGGGATCTGTCCGGTGAAAATCGGAACCTCCGGTTTGGGAAACCGGAGACTCCGGTTTTTCCAGAAATAGCCGTTGGGATTCAAAAACCAGTCAAAACCGGACACTCCGGTTTTGCCGAGAGACAGAGAGAGTGCAAGTGATGGCCATTGTGTGTTTCACTCTTCTCACTTGGGTTTTTGTTGAGCACCGAGACTTACTAGCTATCCATGTAGCATCCCTCTTGATAGAGCGGCATACCTATACTCAAGATCAATAATGAGATCAAATTACAACTTGAGCACATATACCACTTCTCTTCACTTTGCTTAAAGAGGGCATCTACATGAGCTTCTCTTGAGCATAACCATCTTGAGCTTGTGACTTGGAATCTTGCAAACTATGATATCAATATTCAACTTGAAATTCCTTGTCACTTCATATCTTTATGTTCCAACAAAGATTGATGCTTAGCAATATATACTCCACATAACTTGATTAGGTCATCGAGATTCAACTTCACTTGCCCTTCACCACAATAGGTACCTCGGTGTCAAGACTCTTCTTGCCCTTCTCCTCGGCGTGGTACTTCGCATCCAAGTCGTGTTGTCTATCCCTCTCCATCTTGCTATTTAGAATCATATATTTCCTTGCGTCATCCATAAGCATCCAATAGTATAGATAGTTGATTTTGGTGTTTGATCAAGTAGCTTCCAAGTATATTTGCATAAACGACATATAGCACTTGATCATTTTTCTTCTATGTGAAAGCAAGATAATAAGTAGAGACAACTTTATATCCAATAATTCCATGTCTCTCTTTATTTCCCATATATGCTTCCCATAAAGTCTTTATAAAGAACCATACATGTGTTGATCATATGGTCCATCGTAGCCAAGTTCTTGCTAATCCTTCATCAAACTTACCATCAAGATTGACACATTTCTTTGCATCATCCATTAGCACACCTTTGATATTCACCTTCATGTTGTATTGATTTTTCGTTGTGATGTATGTTGCTTGCTTGACATGAAACCAAGAATTAAGTCACCCATAGACATGGTGATACTCGCATTATCCAATGTGGAACATATCAACAAGCTTTATTTTTCTTCATGTGACACATAGTATAATATTTTCTCATTGATCATCCATCTTCTTCGTCTTCATCACATTCTTTGTCATATGGTAGTTACGTATATACATGTGATTGTGCACCATGTTCCTTTTTCTCATTTTTCCTCACTTGTTTGTCATACACTTAAATCTTTATCTTATGGAGTCCATGATCTCATACAAATAATATCCATAAGTGTGCTTTGCAAATGATGATTCATAATGATATCACAATTAAATTCCTGCTTATCATGTCAATAAACATATTAGTCCTTTAATCGTTTTGTCAATCAATTCACCAAAACCCACTAGGGGCCTAGATGCACTTTCAATCTCCCCTTTTTGGTGATTGATGACAACCCGATTAAAGCTTACAAATGAATAAAAACAAGGTTTTGAATTTTTAGATTTAAGGCGAGCTCCCCCTTACTTTGTGCAATTTTTGAATTTCAACAATTTGGCTTGATATGCCAAATGCACATATTTAGCAAAAAGCATGGAGCTCCCCCTACATCCGAGAATCCGTGGGGTGCATTAAAGTGTGTGAACAGGTAACACGTGATGCATATGACAAGGTAAGCACAAAGCAAACACCGAAGAAAAACAACCTCGATCATCGGCCAAACCGGAGACTCCGGTTTGCCAAACCGGACACTCCGGTTTTTCCAGGCTTCACAGAATTTAAAGAACAAGCCATCAAATCAACCAAGCATCACACATTTTAGCACAAAGATTCTCAAGTCCACAAATTTTAAAAACGACACAAATGGTAGATATGCTCTGTCCGGCCAAACCGGAAGTTCCGGTTTGCCAAACCGGAGACTCCGGTTTTGCCGTACAGTAACCAAGTGAAGCTGAAACCGAGATAAACTTGGCGACGACGACTTGATGCTTTAATCTTTCTCTCCCCTTTGTCACCAAGCACCAAAAAGAGAAGAGAAATGCAGGAAAGCTCACTCATCATCATCATCGCCCTCTTCTTCTTCATCACCATCATTCTCATCATCTTCATCATTTCTAGGAGGAGAGGCGAAAGGAGGGGGTTGTTGGTACTGCTGCCCACCAAAGAAGCCAAACCCAAAGTCGTTGAAGCTTTGGTCACCAAAGAACCGAGCACTCAAGTTTTGTTCTTGGTAACCACTCATCCTTTGCTCAAAAGTCTCCATGGGTGGACTTTCTCCATTCTCTCGAGCCAATAGGAGAGCACTCAATGTTGGGATAGCTTTGTTGGATCATTTGCTTCTGCCTCCTTGTGATCTTCTTCCTTTCTTGCCTCTCATGTCTTGCCACCACATCGGCATCATATTGAGACCTACACATGCCAAGGAAGAAGTTGAAGAATTTCTTGATTGGGGAGGATCCCTTCTTCTTCCTACTGCTGCTAGCACCTCCACACGATGAAGCTCCAAGTGTAGTAGCTGCTGCCCCACTCTCCTCAACCGGCATTTTCAGATTTGTCTTAATTCTATAAGGCGCATGCTTCATGTCACAATCAACAGTACAACCGGTGACCCTCTCAATCATAAGCATGATGTAAGGTGCATAGCCACAACTCTTCAAAGGGTTGTTCGCAATTACCTTGATTTCCTCCCATATGAAGTTAAAGACCGAGAAAGGAGTACCATGTGGAGGAGATCGAGTCATGGCTGCAAGAAGGTTCTTGTTGTAGGAATGAATGTTTGTGGCATCGCCCTCTCTAGGAGTGAGAGTCTTCCTAAACAACCGGTTCAAATATCCATAGAAGGGGAGCAAATCTGTGGTATGCCCAACACTCGCCTTGGCGGTTTCTTGGATACATGAATCCCATCCTGTTTGGCCTTAAAGTAACATGTGAGTGAAGGCGAGGACAGTTTGCATCATTTCTGCCAAATCCAAGAATCCTAGCAAACCGAGGATAAGACACCTCAAACCACCGCCCTCTCGTCATCCAATGGAGCTTGCTCACCGGGCCACGCTCCTCAACAAACAAGGTGGCAAAGAACCGAGCAATGATCTCATTGTTCCAATCCTTCTGTAACCCCATCACATCCTTCACATTTCTGGCCCTACAAGCAGCAATCACTTCATTGAGAATTGGGTCATTCCTAGCTGCTGTAGCCTGCCAATCAATCCACCGTGAGATGGCTATAGGTGTGGCCTTAGGCATGATCACGGACTCATAGAAGTCCTGCTGAAAGTAGGTGTGGAATCTGTAATCCGATGCCTCCCTCTCGAAGTGGCCTAGGGTCCACAGCCCTCATCTCTCTCACAGCCTCGGACTTGCCCTTGTAGCTCACTTTGGCTCTCCAACCAGGATTCCGTGGCCTCCGAAAGACCGGATGCCCATAGTTGGCACCACCAGCTGGAATGGGCTCATCCACATCTAATACCTCATCCTCCTCCACAAAGTCATCCTCCTCAATCTCTCGGAGATCCTCCCGCTGCTGCCCCGGATGACTCAGCCAAACCCTTGCCTCTCGTCCCGACGACCGACTCGTGGAGGTGAAGGAATGTAAGTGTCATCCTCCACATCATCACTTGAGGTGTCCTCTCGGATCCTCGAAGCAATCTCCATAGTCGCACGAGGCAAATCCTGGGTACGTGACACGGTCACTTTGTGACGAAGGCGACCGGAGGATGGACCTTGAGAAGGGTCAACATCGTCACCATCACGCCTTGCTTTCTTCCTCCTTTCCCCGTCTCCAGCCATACCGCCCCTCTTGATCGGGAACAACACAAAGTTGCTTTTAGGAGACAGTAGAAACAGGAAAAAGGAAGATAGGATATGAATTCGAGATGAAAACATGCACTTCGGTGTTTTCTGGGAAAACCGGAGACTCCGGTTTGCCAAACCGGAACTTCCGGTTTTCTCGGAGAAAACCCAAATCCATCTAGCCATCAAAAAAATACTCTAGGATGTTTCAAGGCATGTATGGACAGCAAGAAGCAATTTTATCTCCCTAGAAACAATAAATCGATCAATATTCTTGACCTAGGCTTCCACTCGTCAAAACCGGACCTTCCGGTTTGCCAAACCAGAACCTCCGGTTTTCGCAGTGAAAACCTAGGTTTCGAATCCAATCAATCTAGCCATCCAATCATCAAGATATTGAAGACTAATACTCTATGGCATCCTGGGAGACAATGCTAGGAAGGAAATTTGAAATTACCAAAGGACCTAAGAGATCGGGAGATGAGTCCATTGGTACCTTTGGAGAGGAAAAGTTCAAATCCGGAGGTGGAATCCGAGACTCCGGTCTTGGGGACACAAAATCCACCCAAAAGCCGAAGGATTCCACGGTTGGACCTTCAAATCGCCAAAGGAGATGAAGGAAAGTCACCCACGGTGAGGAAGATTGAGTAGAAGAGAGATAAGAACGAAGCGGTAAGTTTTTGGGTCGGTTGGGTTAAAACCGACAAAACCGGAGACTTCGGTGTTGGAAACCGAAACGTCCGGTTTTGTCCGGTCGAACAGTACAAAGCCGTTTTTCGAATAGACGCTTGATATCTCTTGAGGATTGAACCTCTTGATGAAGACGATGATGTAGAAGAGATCAAGATTTTACTTTTGAAAGATTATGGACTTGAGATAGATAATCTCACTAATTGTGGTTAGCCAACAATCAACCAAGAGGAGCTATAACCACAACTAGTTTGACATGATCACAAAGATCAAGAACCAATAATTTTGAAAAAATATATATATATAATTCAAGATAAGATTTTTTTAAAAAAAAGCATCTCACGAAGAGTAAGTGGCGAGATAAATCACCCACAAACCAAGGCACAACCTAGCACATCAATTCTATATGATGAGATAAAGCAAAAAGGCTAGGGCATATGGATCATACCTTCATGTCGAAAAACCAATCTTTTCATTTTTGATGAAAACACAATATTCTAGCCTTGCGCTTAGATTTTCAAGAATAATCCCGACGCTAGATTTTTCAAAAAAGGTTTTCATGCACTTTCAATGAGACACATTAGCATTAGTAGCACATGATTTATTTTCACACAAAGTGATCAACCACATGGAGAGATAACAAAGAAACCTCAAATGAAGAAGCATATGCTTTCCGCCCAAACCGGACTCTCCGGTTTGCCAAACCGGAGACTCCGTTTTTGCAGAGTTCATGTACTTGGAATTTTAACGGCGAAACCTGGGATTTTGGAGTAGTCATAAGTTTTTACATCCCATGTTGAGGTGTATCCATTAGGTAGGCATATTCTCCATGTTTGAGACAATTTTCATGAAAAGACTAGAGAAAAAGGTTAGTCTCACTTAACTTAAGACATAGAGTGAATCTCCCCCTAAATGAGTGCACCAAATATTTGAATAACTTATATGTGCACATACTCGATTAGGAATATGAAGAGATTCAATCTATATCTCAGTTAGGGTAAATAAATAGGGTATGCAAGGAATGAACTTATGTCACAAAATACTCACGACCACATAGACATGTGAGTAGCCAATGTCTTCATGTTGCACTTGTAAGTCCAGGATGTAAATCAACATGAGACATCACATAATCCAAGAATCACTTCATGCATGCACTTAAGTCACTTTTCCAAAATGAGCACTTCGTCGAAGATCTGCCAGGGAAACCGGAACCTCCGGTTTGCCACACCGGACAATCCGGTTTTTCCTGGACATTGGCTCCTTAGTTAGATCGGTGACTTTTTCACTTTTGTGGCTTGTATTGTCTTCTAATTTGCACTTCATGCACACTTAGAGCACCTGAAAATTTTGGAAGACAAATTTCTCCATAGGAGACATTAATTGCATCTTTCTACATAAAAGCGCATACACACAAGCTCATCAAAGATCGTCTCAAAACGAGTGCGATCGTATGCAAACAAATTGCATGAGCAGAGATTGAGAGATTATTGGAGCTTGGAAGTGATACTTGTTACCATGATGTCATTGATGTAGAGAATAGAAAATTTGTTCTACGCTTGGCACGTTTCACATCATGAACCCTTCATTTGTATGCCAAGCCATCAATGCATCGTGTGTACCTATTGGGCAAAGTTCAAGCACCTTTTGGTACCCAACTCTTGTTGGGTCCTTGAATGTTAGTCACACAAGATTTCGGCACCCATATGAGCTTTGTGCTAATACTTGGTGAACTAATCACCTTAACAGCACAAGAATCATTTGCGGCCTTCATGTTAGATATATCAGTATTGACCAACTTAGGAGTAGAAACTTGACCCACAGGACAATCCTTACCGATATGTCCTTTGTTACGGCAAGTATAGCAAATCCGGTACTTGATTCTTCTTTGCTTATCTTTGATTTGCCTTCTTGTGCTTGCACTTTTGCTCATACATCCACCATGATTGGATGACGAACTTTTGCTGTGGTCTTCATTGACTTGGGGCTTCTCTGCAGAAACCGGAACCTCCGGTTTGCCAAACCGGAGTGTCCGGCTTTCACAGCAGCCACTAGATTGCCTTTTCTTTTGAAAACTTGCTTGTTGATCTTGTCATGAATTTTCTTGAGCTTGTTGCAGGAGATATTAGCACATGTGACAGTGGATCCCTTCTCAAGCTTCTTCACCATGATATCACGGTTATCTTGAGATGGTTGCACATGGCTTTTACCCTTCAACTTGCTCAAGTCAATTTTGCCAATTTCACTTTCAACAAGATCATCACATGTTTCTACATTTATATGCTCATCACATGATGGCGTTACTTGAGAGCAACAATTGTTAGCACAAGGTAAATCAATGGACATTTGTGTACTTGTGCAAACATATGTGTGAGGTTGATAGAATTTTACCATAGTTAAAACAACCTCATTGGACACTTCGAGCATGGCATTTGAGTCACCAAAATCTTCATTTGAGCACCGAAGCTTTTCATGGCTCTTTTGCAACTCCATGTGCTTGTTGGTGAGTTCATCAAGTTGAGCCTTGAGATTGCAATTTTCTTGTTGCAAGGAAGCTACACATAGAGAAGAGTTAGTGGCACAAGCATAATCCTTCTTAAGGTTGTCATAATCATTAGTCAAGGATATATGCAAGTTGGAGAGTTTCTCATATTCTTTTCTTAGAGCTTTGAGCTCTTTCATTTTCCCAATGAGAAACTTTTCTTGCTGCTCAAGATGCAACTCTTGCTCCCGAATCTTCTCCATGCTCTCCATGATCTTGCTCAAGTCTTTCTTGCTCAACTTGTCAACCTTGTGGCCGTCATCTTCACTTTCACTTTCTTCCTTCCTAATCTTCTTCATCTTTGCTTTAGCCATGAGACATGTGATGTCTTCACTCTCTGAATCACTTGAAGAAACAGACTCTTCACTTGGTCTAAAGCGACAACAATCATTTTCTTCATTGTGAGCTGAACATGTTTCGTCCCGCCAAAACCGGAACTTCCGGTTTGGGAAACCGGAGACTCCGGTTTTCCCAGCATCGGCAGACCGAGCCTTGTTTGCTTCATAGCTCAATTGCTTCGCTTCTTCTTGGATTAGGAAGTTTGTTGAGGGTGATATCTTCTCGGGCTCATTTTCCAAGAGTGATACTTTCTCTTCACTTGAGCCATATATTTCTTTAAGTGCCACCCAAAGTAAGTGAGCGGTGTTTAGGGGGCCGTGCTTCTTAAAGATCATGTTGCCCACTTCTGCACTCAAAGCAGTAGACAAAGTGTGATATGCACGGGCTTCGAGATATAAGCATTTCTTTTGCGCACTAGTTAGAGAGGATCTCTCTAAGGCATAAGAAAAGCCTATATCTACGATCCACCAAACTTGAGAGCTCATTTCACGAAGGTACGAAGACATGAGAGTTTTCCATAGAGCAAAGTTTGCTCCATGAAAACGAGGTACCTCAATTGAAGGTGTGAAGACCCAAGGATGCGACATCGTCGTTTCTCCAAGCGGTTAAGCCTAATTAGGAGATTAAGCTCGATACCAATTGTAAGTCCCTTGATGTCGCCTAGAGGGGGGGGTGAATAGGCGATTAAAAGAATTTTAACAATTAAAACAGCAGCGGAAGACAACCTGCCAAAACCGGAGAGTCCGGTTTGGCAAACCGAGAGTCCGGTTTTGCCAGAGACGAAACTCGAAACTTGCCCTTTTGAAGATTGACCCCTCTAGCTCAAATATAAAGTACTAGGGTATGTAGAAGAGCTCAAGCAATAATATTCATAGAGAATCGATGCACGACCACACAAGCAACCTAGTAGATCGAGGTTTGCATATAAACACCAAATGAGAAGAAGAACAATGCAAACCAAATGAAGCACACAAGGATTTGTTCACCGAAGTTCGGTGGCTCTCAAAAGCCACCTACGTCTCCGTTGAGGAAGCTCTACAAAAGAGCCGGGTCTCTTTCAACCACTTTCCTCCTTTCCACTATTGTTTCTTTCCTTGAGGCGGCGAAACAAGCCTTTCACAAACTTTCCCAAGGCTCACCACAAGCTTGGGAGCTCTAGGGCGACACCTAGCCGTCTAGGAGGCTTCACCTCCAAGAGTAACAAATGCTTCACGGATTTGCAACGAAGTGCTCAAATGCTCAAGTGTAGGAATGCTCTCTTGTGCTCTCTAATTCAAATTCTCTCAACCCAATCCAAAGGATTTAGCTATAGGCTCATAAATCTCACAAAGAGAGGTTGGAGAGAGCTCTAGGACACCTTGGCTCAGGATATATGCGTGGATATGGTCAGCTCCCTCTAAAGGAGGGTGTGGTGGAGTATTTATACTCACTCCCCGAAAACTAGCCGTTGGGATCTCGTCCGGTGAAAATCGGAACCTCCGGTTTGGGAAACCGGAGACTCCGGTTTTCCCGTAAATAGCCGTTGGGATTCAAAAACCAGTCAAAACCGAACACTCCGGATTTGCCAGGAACGAGAGAGAGTGCAAGTGATGGCCATTGTGTGTTTCACTCTTCTCACTTGGGTTTTTGTTGAGCACCGAGACTTACTAGCTATCCATGTAGCATCCCTCTTGATAGAGCGGCATACCTATACTCAAGATCAATAATGAGATCAAATTACAACTTGAGCACATATACCACTTCTCTTCACTTTGCTTAAAGAGGGCATCTACATGAGCTTCTCTTGAGTATAACCATCTTGAGCTTGTGACTTGGAATCTTGCAAACTATGATATCAATATTCAACTTGAAATTCTTTGTCACTTCATATCTTTATGTTCCAACAAAGATTGATGCTTAGCAATATATACTCCACATAACTTGATTAGGTCATCGAGATTCAACTTCACTTGCCCTTCACCACAATAGGTACCTCGGTGTCAAGACTCTTCTTGCCCTTCTCCTCGGCGTGGTACTTCGCATCCAAGTCGTGTTGTCTATCCCTCTCCATCTTGCTATTTAGAATCATATATTTCCTTGCGTCATACATAAGCATCCAATAGTATAGATAGTTGATTTTGGTGTTTGATCAAGTAGCTTCCAAGTATATTTGCATAAACGACATATAGCACTTGATCATTCTTCTTCTATGTGAAAGCAAGATAATAAGTAGAGACAACTTTATATCCAATAATTCCATGTCTCTCTTTATTTCCCATATATGCTTCCCATAAAGTCTTTATAAAGAACCATACATGTGTTGATCATATGGTCCATCGTAACCAAGTTCTTGCTAATCCTTCATCAAACTTACCATCAAGATTGACACATTTCTTTGCATCATCCATTAGCACACCTTTGATATTCACCTTCATGTTGTATTGATTTTTCGTTGTGATGTATGTTGCTTGCTTGATATGAAACCAAGAATTAAGTCACCCATAGACATGGTGATACTCGCATTATCCAATGTGGAACATATCAACAAGCTTTATTTTTCTTCATGTGACACATAGTATAATATTTTCTCATTGATCATCCATCTTCTTCGTCTTCATCACATTCTTTGTCATATGGTAGTTACGTATATACATGTGATTGTGCACCATGTTCCTTTTTCTCATTTTTCCTCACTTGTTTGTCATACACTTAAATCTTCATCTTATGGAGTCCATGATCTCATACAAATAATATCCATAAGTGTGCTTTGCAAATGATGATTCATAATGATATCACAATTAAATTCCTGCTCATCATGTCAATAAACATATTAGTCCTTTAATCGTTTTGTCAATCAATTCACCAAAACCCACTAGGGGCCTAGATGCACTTTCACTTCGAAGCTCAAAGTGGCGGTTCGGAGGAAGAACCGCACACCAACCAAGAACGATTGGTTAAACTTGAATCTCGGACCGCCGATCTGAAATCCAAGGAAACCGACCTATCGAAGAGGGAGGCCAATTTGACGAACACCCACGGGCTGATGGAAGAACGTAGGCAAGTGTCACACCCGGTTTATAAAGACCAAACCAAGTGCATTCGTACGTGTGCCCAGGATCAAGTTTCACACGTACATGACAATAATAGATGAATATCAGTACAACCATTGTCTCTAATATAACATAGTAGCAAATATTATTACATAAATGTCCGAAGACTAGGCGACGAGTCGTCAAACACAACGGAAGACTCCATAACTCCACAGGCAATCGGCGGGGATTGCTGGCCTAGACAAACTCTTCTTTATTGAACTCCATATCCTCTCCATCTTCTTAGCAGCAATTTATAATAATATGGAAAATAACAAGTGTGTGTACATAACGTACTCAGCAAGTGTGGGAAAATATGACATGCAAGCTTAAGTAGAGAAAGGCTACACATAAAGTTCATTTGCAGAAATGCCACTCGACTCATAACCATTTGAAAAGCAATCCTATTAACTAGGTCAATACCTCTCAAGTTATCATTATTATTCCACACTATAAGCCAGCTCGCTTATAGTAAGCAACCATGGGTTACTCCCACCTAAACAGGACCACAGGTTGACCCACCCGTATCCATACCAACCATGCTGCAGGATCAACCCACCCGTAGCATAACCAAGCCAAAACAACCATGCTGCAGGATCAACCCACCCGTAGCATAACCAAGCCAAAACAACTATGTCTGCAGGATCACCGCACATGAAGCATAGCCAACCGGATCATCCCAACCATTTGCCCCTAATTCGTGTGAAGTGTCCATGCCGCTCGTGACCGTGAGCACGGCTGTTATAACAGCTTTACACTCTGCAGAGGTTGCACAACTTTACCCACAGAGCCGGTGATTTTATCACCCGTCGGTGACTAAAAATCTCCATGTTGCCACATTCACACTTCCGTAGGTGTGGGGCCAAGAGATCACCGCAGGGTCTTTCAATAGAGCCTCCCAGTTCATAAACAATCCATGCTAAGGTTTCACCGCTGTGGAATATCTTTCACTTCCTACAGAGGCCCCTCTTGCACCGTGGGTAGGAGTCGCGGTCCATCCCCTAGGTCCGGGACGCAGCCCATCATTCCCTTTCCTCGAGAGCTTATGAAACCGGGAGTCATCTAACTACTTGACCAAGACCTCCATAAAGAACCCGTGCTTTGCGCTCGTTGTCATGGTTACGCGTTCCACAAACCAGTCCTTAGAATCTGGAACAGTGCATGTGCACAAACCCAAGTCTTGTGCACGCTGGCACCATACCAAACCATACGGCCTGTCCGGATTCCTATCAACTATCAGTCTCACCATCATTATGTTCTAGTGAATCATTAGTCAAGATTAACACCGTCGGTGTTATGAAACCGGCCGACAAGTAAATTTGTGTTTGGAGGGGATCGACGCTACTACTCGGATGGGCCCGGGATGATTTAGGGAAGTGTGGTTTATACTGGTTCGGGCAATCGAAGCCCTACGTCCGGTTCGAGGATTGTTCGTGTTTCGTCTTGTGAAAAGAGCTACAAAGGATGCGAGGGAGGAGGGTTGCTCCAAGCCTCCGTGTGCAATGTGCTCTAGGATGTGTGTATGGTGAGTTCGATTAACTCGATCCGTGGTGTGTCCATCCCCCTCTTGCGCGTGTGCGTGGGGTCCCTTTTATAGTCCAAGGGACCAGGCCGAAGCGAGGCCGGAGCCGCCGTGCATCACCCTGCTCGCATGCGGGCCGCTCGGCGCTCGGTCGCGCGGCGCACGGTCGGTCTTGATCGGTAGCGCCGGTGTCAATGCCACGCTCGTCACCGTGGCAGCCGTCCTGTCGCATGCCGGTCTCCATCCGTCACTCCCGTTCATCACGGCCCCGGCAGAGATGGCGTTGACGCCTCCGTCTTGTCGTCGTGCCGGGGTGTCGGGCGACGCGTTAAGATGAGACAAGAGGAGCTGCGCAGATCTCACCCGATCCCCGTGGATTGGTGAGTTCCCGAGCGGAGTTATGGCGATCCCTGTTCACCTCGTTTAGTGTGAGGCTTCATGAGGAAGCCATTTGCCCCCGAGTCGGCCGAGGCGGGGACCGCCGAGCCCGTCCGAGTCCCGGACGGGAGAGACGGGGACCGCCGGGCCCGCCCGAGTCCCGGACGGACGAGGCGGAAGTGGTGCACCCGCCCGACCCGAGTCGGGCGAGGCGGAGGCCGCGGGCCCGGCTTTCGTAGCCTTCACGGGCCTAGGCGGACACCGTTGGTCAGCCACGGGACGGATTACAGTGCTATTGTCTCGTCAATCGCCTCGGCCTCCGTCCCGGTCACGAGCCATCATGGGCTTGGTAATGATCACGCCGCTCTGCAGCTAAGCTAGCGCTAGCGTGCGGCGCCGCGGAATGGGACGAGGAGGGCACCTGCGCCGGTCACATCACGTCCCGTTGGTGAGACGAGTTCCCGTGCGCTCGTAATTGCGCCTACCGGCCCGCCGTAATTCCTCCCCCATCCGGTGGGTGAGGTCGCTTCTCCGCGAAGCAAAGGCAAACGCGGCAGGGGTTGCGGTCCCCACCCGACGCCGAGCCGGGCGAGGCGGAGATCGTGGGCCCGCCCGCCCGGGGTCGGGCGAGGCGGAGATTTATGGAACCGCCCGCCCCGGGTCGGCGAGGCGGAAGTCGTGGAACCGCCCGCCCGGGTCGGGCGAGGCGGAAGTCGTGGAACCGCCCGCCCGGGCTCGGGCGAGGCGGAAGTCGTGGACCTCGCCCGACTCGGGGCTCGGGCGAGGCGGAGGTTTCGGCCCCACTTCGTATCCTTTATGCGTACAAGACAGAGTCGTTAGCCAGCCTATGACGGTGATTAAGTACCCTGATTAGGGTACCCAAATCTAGGTACCCGACAAACACCCTCTCATTCCCAAAAGACAAGCAACTAAGCATGACGTACCCATCCTAGAGTACTACCCAAACCAGGGCGACAAAGGAATGATATGGAAGGGTAAAGACATAGGATTCAAATTTAATCGCATGCATGTTTATTAAAACATTTAAAACATAGGTATCAAAATGGTCAACGGCCACTTGCCTTTTTCCACGAGTTGCTCGCTGCTCAAAGTCTTCAAACTCAAGGTCCTGGAAACTCTCGGATCGTCGACCTTCTAAACGTTGATTATACCGGAAAAAGCAAGTATAACATAAACATAAGAAAACAGTACACCAAACACGGCTATGATACTAAAAATACTAGAAAAAGATTTTACATGTTGCTATGATCACGTGAGCGCAAGAATCACTAAAATCGGAGCTACGAGTAAAAAGATATGCTCGTTTGAAGATTTAGGGGCTAATCCGTAAAAGACAGAAATTTATAATGTGATTACGAAAAATATAAGGAGCCCTATTGTAACAACTCCGAGGCTATGCGTCATTTAAAATTAGTGTGAGGCTAAATTATAAATTACCATTATCCGGGATTTAATGAATTAAATTAAATCGGAAATCTCGTGGATACGGTGCACGTGATCGTGTGGACCGGCTATAGTTCACCGATCCATGGGTCTATGGTAGACCAGGACTAAGACTATTTGCTTGATTTAATATGGACCGTGGATACGGAATCGCACGGCTGGAAGCGAGTCCGGCGAGGCGGACGGCTACCAGCGGTCACGGGACACGGCGGCGCCAAGGCCGATAAGACACGGAGGACGGAGCTACATGTGTCTTTTCCGGGTGGTGAGGTGGTCTGGAGCTAGGAAAACTATTTCGGTGAATTTTCACCGAAATATCCGAAATATCATATTTATCGGTAAGGTCCGATATAATTTTTATCACCGAAATTTCATCATTGACTATGCTTATTTATCGAAAATTGTTTTTATTATGCATACAACTATGTTAATTTAGAGATTAAAGATCATTTGTAGTCAAATCATGCAACTAATTTCAAAATGTAATTAATTTTAATCACCGAAATTACCGATATTTCTGAAATATCATGTTTATCGGTGACCTCCGATATTTTTTTCATACCGAAATTTTTTTCCTCGGTCTGGAGCTTGACAAAGGGTTGTTCAGGTCTAGGGAAGCTTCGGTGTGCGCTCCGTCGAGCTCGGCCTGACTGCCAATGGAGAACGGTGGCACTAAAGAGATTGGGGCCGAAGAAAAAGGCTCGAGGTGGGCGAGCTCGGGTGAGGATCGAAGCTGCATTTTATAGGCCGGAGCCGGGTAACTATGGAGAAAAATCGGAGCATGGTCGTTAATGGTAATTTACGCCGCTGTCGGGCGATGGCGCGGAGCTTTGATGGTTTGGAGCGCCTTGATGGCGGCAGCAGGTGCGCAGGCCTGTGGTGCAGCGCTTTTATGGATTGGGCGCCCGGGTGGCACGGACGACGGCAGAGCGGGGAAAAATCGGATCGATCCGAGGGCACGACTTGCAGTTCATTGAAGGGGAAGCGGGCCATGGAGAAGGTCCGGGTTAGGTGACTTCATGGCACAGCAGTACAGCGCAATCACAGCAGCAGGGATGCAGGTGCGCAGGGGCTGAAATCCGGTGAGATGCGGTGGTGGGCGGAGGAAAAACCGAGCGACTGTGCGGCGTCGATTGAGAACGCATCCTGTAGTCCATTGAATCGTGCTGCGCATGCACAGGCAGTGGGCTCCGGGGTCAGTCGCCTTCATTGCATGGTGGTACGTTGCTTTTATTGCGGGGAAGTGTGGGACATGAGCTCGGGACGAGCTGCGACGCGAAGCAGCGGCGTCAGGCAGCAGTGGCGGCGTCCTGGTGTCGATGGCGAGAGGAGGAAGAAGGATACGGGCGAGCTGGGCTGTTTGGTTGCTGTTGGGCTGTCTGTGGCTGGGCCTGGCCAATAGAACAAGTTTCCTAAGTATGTGTCGATTTGGACATACAACATCTGATGTCATGGGTCAACACTTTTTATTTATTCACTTGTTTCAACGTGAGGCTGGTTATTCGTAGTAAGCAGCCTAAAACATTTCTTTTATGTGATGCTACTAGCTCATCTCTTTCATTTAATTATTATTTATGTTAAGGCAAAGGTGTTTATGAACACTTTTCCCCCTACTATTGACTAGCTGTGCAAATATAATCTTTTATTTTGGTAACTGTGAAAAGACTTTATGTCACATGGTATATATCCTCTGCTATATTTTTCTTTGACCATATCAACCAACTTTTCCATAGGCCTCTATTGACATGAGGTTGGTAATTTATACTCGCACAACCTTGGAATACGTTTATTTTTTTCTTTTAACAGGCAAAGTGTTTATAGACAGTTTGCCCCCTGCTATTGATCATGCCAACGTTTCTTGCATACTTATTTGCCTTAGGCATATAGCTCTTGATGTCGCCTCTATATGCTTTTTGGTATATGAGGCTAGCATTTTATATCCAAGCGGTCTATTTGCAGCTCACAGTTTAGGCTCATAAGGCATTGAAGCTAGCATTTGATATGACTCTCTTTTTTTTTTTTTTGCTTATAGTTTAGGCTTGTAAAGCATTAGAGCTTTTTATTTGGTTTGATTTTTTTTTCTTACAGTTTAAATTCATAAAGCGTTGGAGTGATAACATGTTTGTTACAGTTTAAGCTCGTGAAGCATTGGAGCTAATATATGTCTGTTGCTTACAGTTTAGCCTCGTGAAGCATTACTATTTATTTGTTTTGATTGATTTTTTTATTTCGCTTACAGTCTAGACTCGTAAAGCGTTGGAGCATATATATTTGTTGCTTACAGCTTAGACTCGTGAAGCATTAGAGCTATATATCTATTTTGATTGATTTTTTTTTCTCTTACAGTTTAGGCTCGTGAAGCATTAGAGCTTATATACTTGATTTGATTTGATTTTTTTATTTCGCTTACAGTTTAGGCTCATAAAGTGTTGGAGCATATATATATTTGTTTTGTTTGATTTTTTTTATTTCGCTTGCAATTTAGGCTCGTGAAGCATTAGAGCTTATATATTTGATTTGATTTGATGATTTTTTTTATTTCGCTTACAGTTTAGGCTCATAAAGCGTTGGAGCATATATACTTGTTTTGTTTGATTTTTTTATTTCGCTTGCAGTTTAGGCTCGTGAAGCATTAGAGCTAATATTTTGTTTGTTACAGTTTAAGCTCGTGAAATATTGGAGCTTGTACTTGATTTGATTTTTTTTTATTTCGCTTACAGTTTAGGCTCGTAAAGCGTTGGAGCGTATATATTTGTTTTATTTACGCATAGTAGCGCTTTAGAAATTTCCCATTTATTGGAGGAGGGCAATATTCGCCATCCGGAGAAATAATTCGATACGCGCCACTTGAGTAAACATCTTTTACAACGTACGGGCCTTCCCATTTAGGTTCGAATTTTGCTTGCATACGATGTGTGATATTCATGGGTCGCACAACTGCGAGGACTAAATCTCCTTCTTTAAATGATCTTCTCTTTAAGCGTTTATCGAAAGCTCGGGACATCCTAGCCTGATATGCTTCTAAATTTTGTAGAGCTTGAAGCTTCTTCTCTTCAAGGTTATCCAGTTCTTTTAAGCGTAATTTTGCCGCTTCGTCTTCCGTAAGTTTTTCATGAATAGCAACTCTTAGGGAAGATATTTGCACTTCTAACGGTAAGACTCGCTTCACCCCCATATACTAAAGAATAAGGAGTCATTCCCGTTGGTGTACGTGTTGTGGTTCGGTATGCCCACAAAGTTTCAAGTAGTTTTTCATGCCACTGTCGTTTATTCTGCGACACCACTTTTTAAGTAATTTGCATAGCACTTTGTTGAATGCCTCTCGCTTGGCCGTTAGCGAGACGGGTTATATGCCGTGGAGAAAAGATGTTTAATTTTGAATTTATTGGTTAACTTTTCTACATCTTTGTTTTTGAATGAAGTTCCATTATCGGATATGATTCGAGACAGAACACCAAAACGATATATGCGATTAGTTCTTATAAAATTCTCAACATTTCCTGCTTTAATATCTTTTAATGCTATAGCCTCCGCCCATTTAGAGAAATAGTCCGTGGCGGCAAGGATAAACCTATGGCCTTTAGATGAAGGAGGATCAATTGGTCCAACAATATCCATTCCCCACATGTCAAAGGGCCATGACATATTTGTTGGATGCAATGGTTCGTGTGGCTGATGGATAAAATCAGCATGTATTTGACATTGATGACATTTCTTTGAAAATTTCATTGAATCATCAAACATAGTGGGCCAATAATAACCCAAATGTTTTAACCGATAATGTAATTTCGGGCCAGATTGGTGTGCACCACAAACTCCAGCATGTACTTCTGTCGGCGCCTCTATGATTTCATTTCCCGCAAGGCAACGAAGTAGAATCCCATCACATGACCGCCGATAGAGCACGTCGTTGATGCAAGTATAATTGATGGATCTTTTTCTTATCCTAGTCCTCTCGGAGGAATCTAAAGGCAAGTATCCATGCAACAAATATTCAAGGAAAGGAGTTCTCCAGTCACCTAATTCAATTTCATAAGCATCAGCAGCGAGGACCGAGGTGGACATAATATCCTCCTCCTCATTAAGTATTGGGAGAATTCTTTGCTCCTCTACTTGTACTTCCAACGTTTGACCGTAATTTAATGACATGCTGGCTGCCAAGCTTGCCAAAGCATCAGCCTTTTCATTTTTGCTTCGTACGATATGTTCAATTTTCATATAGGAAAACTGAGACATGAGCTGTTTGGCTTTGAAGAAGTACGGGACTAACTCTGATTTCTTTACTGCGTAGGTTCCCAACAACTGATTAATTATTAATTGAGAATCACCATATACGTGTAATGTATCGAGTCCCATGTTTTGGGCTATTTCAAGCCCGATAATTAAGGCTTCATATTCAGCAGCGTTGTTTGATACCGCTGAGGTTAGTGTGAATGAGTACGGAATTATTGCTTCGCTAGGAGTGACGAAAACGATGCCCGCACCTGCTCCTGATTTTCTGCAAGCTCCATCAAAATACATCTGCCATGAAGAGTCAGCCATAGTAGTGGCAAATACTTCCTCATCGGGTAGATCATCATCGATGGGGTAATCGTCGGGTATAGGATGTGCCGCCAGGAAATTAGCCAAAGCTTGACCTTTTACCGCCTTTTGGGGCACAAAAATAATATCAAATTGTGAAAGGAACATTGCCCATTTAGCCATTCTTCCTGACAGGGTCATTTTATTTAGTATATACCGAAGTGGATCCGCTCTCGAGATGAGGTGAACTGTATGTTCTAGCATATAGTGGCGAAGCTTTTGTGCTGCGAACACTAATGCTAAGCATATTTTTTCTATGTCCGGATAGTTGCATTCTGCCCCCACGAGGGTGCGACTAAGATAGTATAGGGAAACTTCTTTTCCTTCATCATTGTTTTGTGCTAGGAGGGCGCCTAATGAGGTCGGCATGGCTGCTGTGTATAATATGAGTGGTCGCCCTTTTACAGGAGCACATAAGACTGGTGGATTCGTCAGGTACCTTTTAATGTCTTCAAAGGCATTCCGGCAAGCTTGATCCCACACGAATGGAACTCCTTTTTTCATGAGTCTAGAGAATGGCTTGCATCTCCCGGATAAATTTGAGATAAACCTCCTAATATATGCTAGGTGGCCTTGTAGACTTTTTAATTCATGAATATTTTCAGGTGGTGGCATATTTGCTATTGCTTTTATCTTAGTAGGGTCAACCTCAATGCCATGCTTTGTGACAATGAAGCCAAGGAACTTCCTTGAAGAAACACCAAAAGCACATTTCATTGGGTTCATTTTCAATTGATGTTTTCTAAGGCGTTCAAACACCACAGCTAGATGTTCTAGATGGTCTTTTTCTTGTTTTGATTTTACCACAATATCGTCTATATAGCATTCAACGATTTCATATAACAATCCATCAAGAACAATGGTCATGGCGCGTTGATATGTAGCACCGGCATTTTTTAGTCCAAAAGGCATTACTTTATAACAATATATACCTTTGGTGGTTCTAAAAGCTGTCAATTCCTCATCCTCTCGGTGCCATTTTTATTTGGTTATAACCAGAAAATCCATCCATAAAGGAAAATATTTCATATCCCATGGTAGAGTCGATGAGGATTTCGGAAATGGGTATGGGAAAGTCATCTTTAGGGCATGCTTTATTTAAATCTCTAAAATCAACACATATGCGTGTCCGACCATTTTTCTTCTTTGTAGGCACGACGCTTGAAACCCATGTTGGGTATTTTACTTCTCTAATGAAGCCAGCAGCTATGAGCTTGTCTACTTCGACCTCTATTTTTGGGAGAAGCTCCGGGCGATACCTTCTTTGACCTTGTTTTACTGGTTTGAAATTTTCTTGTATGGCTAGGTGATGGACGGCGATCGATGGATCTAAACCTGGCATTTCTTCATAAGACCAAGCAAAGACATCTCTATTTGCTGAAAGGAATTTATGATATTCTTTTTGTTCTCAATAGATAAATGTTTACATATAAATATTGGACGAGGATCATCGAGCGTACCAATATTTATTTCATCTAACTCATCAATAGTTGGCTGATTTCCATCCTCCATTTGTGGAGGAGCGGGTGTAGCATCGATTGGCTCGACGGAGGTCATATGGACTTCATATCCCAGCTCATACTTTTCTTCTTTCAACACCTCATCTTGATGTAAGGCATTTAATTGTGCTCGCGACAAATACTTTTCAAATGGTGCAAGCTGCCCCGGCCATCACATAATGAAGGACCAGTGGAGATATCATAGCCCATCTGCTGCATAATGTAAAGCACATTATTATCATAAAGAGAGATGGGTAAAATTTCTTCATCTTTGTTTGTCAAACTAATATGTGCAACAACATTACTTTTATTATGTCGCTCATCATTAGCTTCTTTTATTTTTCTTTGAACCCTGGGAGGTAATGGAGTAGGAAATTTGATACCTTTATCATCTGGATGATTTGTATACAATGCGAAATATTGGTTCGCCCTTTTTTCTTTGACTGCTTGGGACATATTGATATATCTTTTTGCTTGATGAAGCTTCTTCACTATCTTTTGTTGGAAGATCTTCTAGAACAACCTTTCTCTTTGGTTTTGTTATTTTATCAACGAGGCTCAAAATAGAATTTTGCATCTGCATAAAATGATTCAGCCACCGTGAAAGGCTTCTTATCCGCAAATATTGTCACCACATCGCCTCGATGTATCCTTGTATTTAAGGCATTGGTGGAGCGTCGATGGAACCATTTTATTTTCATGCAACCATGGGCGCCCAAGAAGGGCGTTATATGAGGTAGCCGCATCGATCACATGAAACTTTACATAAGTCATGAATTTATCCAACTTCAAGACTAGAGAAATTATACCCATGGCTTCTTGACCTGATTGATTAAAGCCATGGATGATGACATTAGACTGACTTAAATCTTTGGGAGAATAGCCTATCTTTTTAAGAGTGCGCAACGGTAACAAATTTATAGCTGAACCACCATCGACCATGATACGATTAATTGGTAGGTCATCAATGTCACCGAACATGAGAAGGGGCCTGTTATGTTTTTTATGTCCCAACAACAAGTCCTCATCACTAAACACCATATCTTTATCCTTAATCTGTTCTATTTCCGCTTGTGATACTTCAACTCTATAATCTTCTCGGGAATGAAAGTGCTGTGATAAAAGCTTTGCGCAAATCGGAGGATAAACAAAGAGCATCATACACAGAAAGCATCGCTGGAATTTTCTTCAAGTGTGCAATTACATCATATTTGACCGACACATTAGATACATGGTCAGCCTCATCATTTGGAGTTACATTTTTGCCTTTTGGCTGTTTGGAAGGAGGATAAGGGTCGAGCGGTTGACGACCTGATCTAAGTTGTGCTTCATCAACTTCTACATCTTCTTCTTTAGGGAAGTGTAAATCCTCATCGTCATCTTCAAAGACCCCAATGGCGAGAGTCGCACACTCTTCGGGAGATCGTCCTCACGCCTCCAAATATTTTGGGGGAAGCGTGGGACTTTGCTCCTCGGCCTCATTTCTTGTAGGGCGCGTCGTCTTGATAATTGCTGTTGACGCTCTCTTGATCTTCGGGGGATGATTTTCCATATCTTGGAATGGAAGTCCACCGAAGGTGAGTCTTGCTTTCATTTGCTCGCTTAAGCTTGAGTTGCGAAGCATATCCCGATGAATTCATATTAACAAACTCAGGTTTTGATTTGACCATAATTTGATCATAAGTTTGCATCACATTTGAATTTGCATAACTCACCGGATGATCCTCAAAAGTGGCCACATTTGACGTTGCCGTTTTCTTGCCTTTCTTTAAGCTTTTGAGGAGGTCGGCATTTATCGTGCCATCATCGATCATCTTTTGGATAATATTTTTCACCACAAAGCAATCTTTGAGTGTATGGCCCAAAATGCGGTGGTAGTGACGAAATTTGGCTCTTTGAACTTAGAAGCTTCTTCCGGCCTCTTTGGTTTAGGGAGCTCAATGAAATTCAATTCTCTTAGGCCCATGAATAAGTCTTGAACTTCCTCGACGGGGAATGAGTATTCCTTATTTTGACGCTCAATAAGAGTTGGCCTCCTAGGAGCTTGTTCTTTTCTGTTTTCTTGATCCCTCATAGCGACACTTCTAGGGTGAAACTGTGGGGGTGAAACTGTAGTCTCCATGGCTTCTGCTGATTTTTGTTTGGTGGAGAACTTATCACGTTGTCCACCCTTTTCCATGGGTTTTCCAAACGATCTCGAACCACGTGCAACATGTCTCATGTAGTTCTCAATATCTCGTGGCTTTGGAGGCCAATTCCTCAAAGGTGATTGGACGCACACCTTGGAGATAAATAGCCATGTCCGGGCTTAAATTGTTCATGCACATCCGAACCGCTTCTGGTTCGGTGATTGGTCGTGGGCAATGAAGGCTCAAATTCCTCCATCTATTGATAAAATCCGCAGCTTTTTCATTAGATCCTTGTAATGTTTGTGTCAATTCTGTTATTCCCACCGTCCTCCGAGTGCTGTAGAAGCGTTCCGAGAAGGCATCTTGCATTTGCTCCCAAGTCCGTATAGAACCGGGTGCTAATTTGCTATACCAAGTGAAGGCAGGACCGACAATGTTTGCACAAATTGTCGGAGGAGGAGAGCACCATTATGCATTGTGTCTTGACAAGCTGCCAGGAAATGGGCCACATGTTCATGAGGCGACCCGGATCCATTGAACTTGCTGAACTGCGGTTGACGATAGTTACTTGGAAACGGCACCATATCCACTTCGGCGGGTAAGGCTTTACGTACCCTGGACGCATTGAGTAATGAGTCTGCATATATTGTGCCTTTACACCTTCGGCAATCATCCTTTGGATTGCCTCAATGCTGATTGTACTTGGTGCTTCATGGTGGCTGTTTTGGCTCGCGAAGCACTCCCTACATTTTCTTGTCTTGCATTATTATTAGCTGCTATTTGTCGATGAAGCGCAGCCAACTCTTCCCCTTTTTGTCGATGTGCAGTTGTTTGTTGACGTAGTGCAGCCAATTCTTCTTCTCTTTGGTGATATGCGGCTGTCTGTTGACGTAGTGCAGCCAATTCTTCTTCTCTTTGTCGATGTGTAGCCGCTTGTTGGCGAAGCGTAGCTAGTTCATTTTCTTTTTCTTCGAGCATAGCTGTGAGGTGCGCCATTTGCTCATCTACCGGCCGACTTTCGTTTGCGGCAAGCACTTGCTCAATATGGTTCAACTCACCCTTCATATGGGGTAACATCACTCGAACCTGCAGTATCCAATAATTCTTTTTCAGAATATGCAAAATTATTACACAGGGGATTATAAGACCCTACATATATTGAATCATTACCCGAACTTGTAAGGCTACGGGTCATGGGGCGATGATCGACAACATTTTGTCGAGGCTTTTTCCTCTTGAAATGTATCGATGTAGACGATGTACTACTAGAATCATTTCTGTGATACCCACGGGCATTGATGCGAGTACTTCAATTGTCTTACGTGCGGCCCTCCTTCTTGGCCTCCTGATAGATTTGGGTGTATCATCCTTTGTCATTACTAAAGATTGATTACTCTCTTGGCTTGATGAGGGGGTATTTGGCCCTTCAATTATTTCAGACATTGCGTCAACCGGCAAAGCCATAAGGGTGTCAAAAATGAAATCCCGTTGTGACTTCACCATGACGGGTTCACCGATTGCCATTGGAAGGTATTCTAACAACCAACGAATATTGCGTTGGCGACGTTGACGGCGCTCAGCCGACATGGATCCTTGTAAGGACTTTTCTTGCATCATTATTTTGGACGATATCATGTCACACATCACATATAAGGAATCATCATAGTCCTCCCCGATATCAAAGGAGGGAAGATAGTCCTTTTGCCATTCAAACTTGTTTTTTGCTTGATCATTATCAGATTCATAAATCGGTGAGGGAATAAATTCCGGGGCATCCGCACGAAGTCGAGTCATGACGTCACGTGAATCTTCTTCGAGAGGATGATGCATTGCACTCCACCTTAGGAGCTTTTCCTTTATTTGTCGGTCGCGATTTAGGCATTCGCACCGCATCAACCACTTCTACAGGATGAGATTCAATAATTTTTAGGGGCACATTGGATGAGTTAGCCCCCAGCATAGTAGGGGAGTTAGGTGGAGCAGATCAACCCCTCGGTTCTTGGGCTTGATGTAGATGCATGGAATGCTTTTTTCTTTGGATTTGTTTTCATGACGCCGACGAGCCATTCTCCAAGTGTCGTACGACGAAAGTTTGACCTCGCTTCACGGCTTGGAGCTTTAGAACTTGTAGGCTTTGAACTTGCAGCCTTGGAGAAACTAGGAGGGACCGAGCGAGAGAATGATGCCTTGCGCACATTATTCATGTGTGCATCCGACACCACAACCCTTTCCTTTGCAGCAGCCCTCCTTGCCCTCCGCTTAGAAGCTTTGGACACGACGGGAGTGAATCCTTCCTCGGGCTTGGAGTTGGTTCCATGGTGCACTACCATCGGCGATATGGCCGTGGTGCGTGACGACTTGGCGTTGCTTGTTTCTTGAAGGGGACCCATAGGAATGCTGATCCAAAGGGAACCGACTTGGATGGTGATGCAGTCCTGAACACGTCCAGCCATTTTTTCCTTCACATAAGAAAACCATATATGAGTTTCCTTGTAGGTGTATATGTATATCATACAAGAATATTATCATATACATATTTTTTTAACATAGCGTACACGCATATCATGTAATTTCATTTTTTTCACACTTTGACATTTAACATCAAAGTCATACATAGTAACCATGTTGGAATTCAAAGATGAGGGGAGAAGTAGGTCCCACTCGGGCGTGCCGAGAATCGATGACGGGAAAACGGTCGAGGTGACGCGCACCCTCATCAAAAGAGACAAGTTTGAATTTTAATTTAATTTAATGCATAAAAGAAAATAATTCAGGTATTGCGAGCTCATACTTCCATAATTCTTACATATACATAAAAATTATGTTAATTACATCTCCGTAGGGAAAACCCCCGATTAAGAATTCCAACATAAAGATAAAATTACATTATAGTTGCAGCATATTGCTTCCTATTACAAACTATGAAAGAAAATAAAAGCCTTCGGTCTTGTCGTCGTAGTCGAACTTGCCAAAGTGCATAATATATCTTTTCTTTTTAGAATATGACATATGCGCATATGTAGATGCACACATATATTTTGCCCTTTATGAATGTCAAAAGACATGCAAATATAAGATGCATATTTTCGAGAAATTGGATATTGAATGATATAACAAATATTTGATAATGGGCGTGCATAGTATGATATTTACACATCATTGCATCTAAGATATATATATATGCACACACACCAGAGCAGTTGATGCGAGCGTAGTTTCTTTCATTAGCAACTTGGTTCAACCAGTATTGAGATTACTACCATATGACAGTAGCGTATATGAAGCACATTATTTTATTTGTTTAGAACATGCGGATTTTGAAGTCGGGTAGACTAAATGCATTTATTTATACTTGATCATCTAGTCACTTTCTATTGTTGTAAGCTTGAGATGTCGGGCAAATATGTAAGCCAGACCTAGTCTAGTAAAACATGATATAAAAATATTCACTTATTTATTTATTTTAACTAGGTTGATGCTAGTACAATTTCATGAGGAATTTTGGATAATGCAAACACAATGAGGTGCCACATACATATTTTTTTAACACAAGTGCTAATAATCACATTTATTGCAAATATGCAGGAATTTGGCCTGTGAGGAAGATCTAATTGATTAGTTTACCTAATTTTTGCTTTTCTCTTTTATATGGTTGCAATGAGGGTAACTAGCCTGTGGGCTAAGCATGATCTTAGCATGAGGTCAGGGGTGCTAATTGGCCAGAACAGATTATTTTCTTTTGGAATTAAATATGGATGATCCAAGGCTATCACGACAACGAACTATAATGCAGCCTATAGAAATTTCAGTTTATTTGTTTGATGCAAAATGACTATAGCATGAAGGATACGGTACAAAAGTAACTGCATGTATGGTACAGTACACAGGGATGTTTTATTTCTTTACACATGTCGTCACTAATATGTCACGATTATGGGCGTGATAAAAGAAATTATGCACTTAGTCGGGTATCTTAATTTCACACACATGAAAGATATATAAGAATCAAATGCATGAATTTAATGATGGATTATGCATGCCATAATTCGTATCAATGTGGTGACCAAATCATGATCCAAGACAAAAGTCATGCCTAGTTTGTATCAGCCAAACAAGACCGAACCAGGGGCATAGCACCATCATATTTAGGCATAACATGACAGTCATATAGGCAATTTAAAGGAAAACTTGAATCTAATATGGAGAATCAAGTCGTAATCCTTATACTCACCATGATTCAGTATCAACACGGGGACCAAATCATGGCTCAAGACAAAGTTTGTCATGATCTGATTTGTATCGGCCGGCAAGACCGGATCAAGAGGCATAGTGATTTTATATTTGAACACAAACGATGAGAGAATATAAATAATTTTGTAGAACTCGAATCTAGTATAGAGAAACAAGTATGAATGGCGCGATTTTTCCATATACACATCAGGATTTGTATCATCGTAGGAACCAAATCATGGATGGAGACATAATTCTCACAGAGCCTGACTTGTATCCACTAACTAGACCAAATCCAGAGGCATAATTCACGTGAAAAGAGAAAAGAATGATTTTGTGATCAGCTTTCAGCAGGCCTAATCACCGGCAAGGGGCATGTTGATTTTCTCACCTGACGGAGAGACTTTTTGGAGATGGTGCTCGCCGGAGAACGAACTTGGCAACGAATGCAGATGCTTGGTGGTGCAGACGTACCGACGGTTGTTGTCGACGAGCAGTAGTCACTTGACGTCGATGGTGTTCGCTGCTTCTTGATTGCTTGCCGGCGAGACGTAAACGACGACGCAATGGTGCTTCGGCAGCCTAACGGCGATGCTTTGCGAACTTTTCTTTGGCAGCCTAGCGATGCAGCGCAAGAGCAGGGAGGCGAAATAGACTAGAACGAGAGCAGGGAATCGGGGAGTCGGGGGGCCTCTCTCCGTGACCCTTGCCTGCTATTTATACAGCAGGGCCGGCGGCAGTTCGCGTCGAGCGAGTGGGAAGATGATTAGCGGCCAAGGCACCCATGAACTGCGTCGTGCGCGCGCTTTGAGTGGTCTGTGCAGGAACGTGCGACTCTAGCTTCCTTGGCCGTGAAGTTTTCTTTCTAATTTGTATTTTATTTTTTATTTACTTCTTTATTCGTTAGTCATAGTTTCTGGTGACAACTATTTGCAAATTGCCGTGCTAAGTGGTTCGGTCTGGAGATTTTTTTCCCTCTAGCTTATTGACTTAGTCACCAAAATATCTTGAAGATTAAGTGCGTCTCCCAGTGCCCCCTTGTTGGGCCATTAGTTTATGGGCTAATCACCTGATTAAGGGAGATGCTTAATTAGCTTCCGGCCAATTAGGTAAATGGGCCATGTATATACGTATACTCACAAGCACACGCTTTTATTTAACTAACTTCTTTCTTTTGGCCCATTAGTAGCTATATGAATGATTTGGATATAAACGCAAGTGTTCATGCTTTCTTTTTTGTATCTTGAAAATTTGTATTATATATTTTCTTTAGAAATATGATATTTGTACAAATATCCTATATATCGCCATTATTTAAGATTTATTCATCATGTATATCTTTTCCATGGCACAAGAGAAGATTCAATATTTATATTTATTCAATATCTTAAATTTTAATTTGAACTATATGGCCCAAATTTGGATGTGCCAAAATTGGTGTCAACACTAACCAGCATGAATGCAACAAACATTTGATTTAATTTATTTAGAAAATAAATTATTTGCCTAAGATTATTTGTAACAACCTAATTAATTTGAAAATTTTAAATTATTCCAAATCTTGGGAATTAGGGTGTTACAAACCTACCCCTTAAAAGGAATCTCGCCCTTGAGATTAAGGTGAAGCTGGAGAAGAGGTCTGGGAATTCTTTCTTAAGATCATCTTCTCTTTCCCATGTCGCTTCATTTTCTCGAGTGATGACTCCAATGTACTCTGCACATCCGAATCCTTTTATTCCTTGTGACCCTTTCTACAGTATTCTGAATCTTGATCGGATATTCTTGATATGTGAGATCTTCACTGGCATCCAAATCCTCAAGTGGTACTTGTTCCTCGGGAACTCGAAGACACTTCTTTAATTGTGACACATGGAACACATTGTGCACATCACCCAACTTTGGAGGTAACTCTAGGCTGATAAGCTACCTCACCTCTTTGCTCAAGGATTCTGAATGGACCAATATACCTTGGTGCTAATTTCCCTTTGACCTGGAAACGACGAAGTCCTCTCATAGGTGATACCTTTAGATACACATAGTCACCAACTTGGAAACTCAACTCTCGTCGTCTATGATCGGCATAGCTTTTCTGTCCGGATTGAGCTATCCTTAGGTTTTCTCTTACATCTTGAATCCTCTTCTCTCGCATCATTCAAAATGTCGAGGCCCAAAGACTTGACGTTCTCCGGTTTCATTCCGGAACAATGGAGTTCTACACCTTCGTCCGTATAAGGCTTCAAACGGTGACATCTTTAGACTTGCTTGATAGCTATTGTTATAAGAGAATTCCGCATAAGGTAGACTTTTATCCCAACTTGCACCATAGGTTAAAGCACAAGCTCTCAACATATCCTCTAGGATCTGGTTCACTCTCTCGGCTTGCCCGTCGGTTTGAGGATGATATGCTGAACTAAAATTCAACCTTGTATCCATACATTCATGCATCCTTTCCCAAAAACGGGAGGTAAACCGAGTACCTCTATCCGACACTATCTTCTTGGGTACACCGTGTAGGCACACAATTCTAGACATGTACAGTTCTGCAAGTCTTGCTCCATCGTAGGTGGTCTTCACCGGGATGAAGTGTGCGACCTTTGTCGGACGATCCACAATAACCCAAATAGAGTCATATCCCGATTGCGTCCTAGGTAATCCCACAATGAAATCCATGCTAATTTCTTCCCATTTCCATTCTGCTATCTTCAATGGTTGTAGTAGTCCTGTAGGTCTCCGATGTTCTGCCTTGACTCTTTGACAAGTGTCACATAGCGCGACATATTCCGCTACATCTCTCTTCATACCACACCACCAGCATCGACTCTTGAGGTCATGGTACATCTTGGTACTTCCAGGGTGGATGGAATAAGCCGAGTCATGAGCTTCTCTCAGGATCACTTCCTTGATGTGCTTAATATCCGGCACACAAATCCTTTTCTTATACCACAAGGTTCCTTGCTCATCCACAATGAAATTAGGAGCTTTTCCTTCTATGATCTCGCTTCTTAATTTCTATGATTTTATCATCCTCTAGTTGTCCTTTACGAATATCCGACTCTAGTGTCGAGTCAACTTCCATTTCTACAACCTTAGTGTTTGACACCCATCCTAGGTTGAGCCTTTCAAATTCTTCACATAGCTCAGGTCGTATTTTCCTAATTGACAAGCATACTTAAATACGACCTTCGGCTAAGGGCATCTGCAACCACATTAGCCTTGCCATGATGATAATTGATTCCCGGATCATAATCCTTAATGAGTTCTAACCATCTTCGTTGTCCGAGATTGAGATCTGGTTGGGTAAAAATATACTTCAAACTCTTATGATCCGAATAAATCTCACATCTTTTTCCAATGATGTAGTGCCTCCAGATCTTGAGTGCATGAACTACAGCTGCTAGTTCCAAGTCATGGGTTGGATAATTTTGCTCATGCTTTCTTAGTTGTCGTGATGCATATGCTACCACATGACCATCTTACATCAAGACACAACCAAGACCTTGTCGAGATGCATCGCAATAGATAGAGAACGGCTTCTCCATATCGGGCATCACTAACACATGTGCGGTTGTTAACCTTTTCTTCAACTTTTGAAAACTAGCTTCACACGCTGGGGTCCATTTAAATTCCTTTCCCTTAGCTAGCAACTCTGTCATGGGCTTTGCAATCTTGGAAAATCCTTTAATGAATCGACGATAATAACCAGCCAATCCAAGAAAACTACGGATGTCCGAAACACTCTTGGGAGTATTCCAACTTAGAACATCTTTGACTTTGCTCGGGTCTGCCGACACTCCTCCTGCGGATATAATGTGTCCAAGGAAAGAAACTTCCTTTAACCAAAACTCACATTTGCTCGAGCTTAGCATACAATTGATTTTCCCTAAACTTTTGCAAAACCAAGGCGGAGGTGTTCTTCATGCTCTTCCTCATTTCTTGAGAATACCAAGATGTCGTCAATGAACACGACAACAAATTTATCCAAGTACTCCATAAAAACCTTATTCATCGGGTACATGAAATAGGCAGGAGCATTGGTCAACCCAAATGACATGACTGTGTACTCATACAGTCCATATCTAGTGATGAAAGCAGTCTTGGGTATGTCACTCTCTCGAATCTTCAATTGATGGTAACCTCGAACGAAGATCAATCTTGGAGAAGACACATGCTCCCTTTAGCTGGTCAAACAGATCATCAATCCGAGGTAATGGGTACTTATTCTTGATAGTGACCTCATTAAGGGATCGATAATCCACACACATCCGTTGGGTTCCATCTTTCTTGGGGACAAAGATGACCGGGGCTCCCTAAGGAGATGTACTAGGACGAATGTATCCCTTATCTAGCAATTCTTGTAATTGTTCCTTAAGTTCAGCTAATTGATTAGCAGCCATTCTATATGGTCTCTTAAAAATAGGTGCAGTACCAGGAACTAGTTCAATAACAAACTCAATGTCACGGTCCGGTGGCATACCCGGTAGTTCCTCTCGAAAGACATCCGAGAACTCGCAGACAACTCGGATATCACCTGTGGGGTTGGCATCCAGTTGGTTCACTATGGCTTGATTAGTGGCTCCCTTTTGAGTAATGACTTGATCCGCCACATATTCCAATTCAGAACCATTCTCCGAGTGTAAGTTTGACTCCCTTTCTAACACAATCAATGATTCCTTTGTGCTTGGTCAACCAATCCATTCCAAGGATAACATCTATTCCACTAGACCCAAGAACTATGAGGTTTGCGAGTAAAATCTACCCCCCTTATTTTAAGGTTTACCTTAGGGCGGACATGCCTTGCATTCATTTCCCCACCAGGAGAACTTACAATCATCCTATTCTTTAGCATGGCTATTGGTAGGTTCTGTTTTCTAGCATCATCAGCAGATATGAAAGAATGTGATGCACCGAGTCGAATAACACAACTGCAGGTGTGTCATTGAGGTGGAACGTACCGATAACAACGTCCGGAGCGGTCTGCGCAGTTTCCAAAGCAACATGGTTGACACGCGCTCGGACTTGATTCCGCTTGGCAGAAGTTGGCGCATTGCTTCCTTGGCGGCTCCGTGCTGATAGTGCATTACGGTTCTGGGGCTGTCCTTGACCCTTGTGTGGACACCTATTGGCATAGTGTCCAGTCTCTCCACAAAACCAACATGGTCCTGTACCGGTGAAGCCTTGACCAGCATTGACCTTCTGCGGTGGTGACATGATACTCGCGTGAAGCTTGGGAGTTGGAAGGCTGACTTGAGTTCTGTTTGTTGTAGGATATTGATCCCTTGTATTGTGTTCTCTGCTGAACATTCCGTGGCCCTTGACGGTATGTTGCCCCGGAGGATTGGGAACCAAAGCGAGGCCCGGAGTTGTTGCCTGCTGATTGGCTTTGACGTTCTATCTTGCGCTTACGGTCCATCAAACCTCTCCTATTTTCCAGGACAATTGCCTTGTTTACCATGCCTTGGAAGTTCTCATAGTCACGAGCCTCTAAAGCATAGGCCGGACTATCATTTAAGCCATTGAGAAAATGGTCTTGCTTCTTCTCGTCGGTGTCAACATCATTCGGGGCATATCTTGACAGCTGTGTGAAACGAGCGACATACTCATTCACAGACATGGAACCTTGCTTCAGATCCAAGAACTCCTTCCTTTTTAGCTTCATCAGTCCAAAAGGTACATGATGGGCTCTAAAGCTGTTCTTGAACTCTTGCCGGTTGATGGTTTCTCGGCTCTTCATGAGCTTCCACATATGCGTCCCACCATGCAGCTGCGGCACCTTCAAGCAGGTGAGAGGCATACAACACCTTCTCTCTATTGCTACACTGGATGACCTGAAGCTTCTTCTCCACGGATCTCAACCAATCATCTGCATCCAAGGGATTTACTGAATGGGAGAATGTCGGTGGCTTGATTCTTTGAAATTCTCCAAGTTTATTCCCCTGTTGTGGGTTAGGCACTTGTGCATCCCCTTGCTGCATCTCGTGCTAGTTGTTGTTGCAAACCGTGGAGGACTTGGGTTTGCATTGCCAAAACTTGTTCCACGGTGGCCGGTGGTGGCTGCGGGTTGGGGTCATTGTCATTGTTGTTGTTGCTCGCATTATCATCACCAGTGTGAAGTCGGTTCCTAGTGTTCACCATCTAAAAACAAATGTTGGCAATAAGAGATATGGTACCAATAATATTAGTCTACCCTATTTTGTTATTAGCACAAATGTCATGTAAGACAAGTCCTACATTCCATCGACAAACAGAAGACCCAAATCAGACAAAGCACTCCAAACAAACAAGCGCTTTTCCCATTAAGGGACGTTATACGTTAATCCATACTCTCATTTCTATCGAAGCCTAAAACTTATTTTCAACATTTTGAAAAGACGCGATGGAGGGGTAAAACAATTCTTTTCTCTTTGCAAACCACAAAACTGTGACATCCCATGTCACGATTAAGGCTAATCCCGTAGTTAGAACCCTAATCACCTCACTAATGAAGTACTAATGCTAATCACCCAAAGGAAAAGAAAGAAAAATAAAAAGGAAAAAGGAAAAAACCTACTCCTAAACCCTAGCCCTAACCAAAATGCAAAAATTATAAAAACACTACCCACATATTTTTGCACCACTGGATTGCTCATGTAAAAAGAAGAATTTACAACATTTTTACCAAATTTTTGAACAAGGTTTTGAATGCCCAAAAATTCAAATTCAAATCTGGAACACTGTCATTTGTGAATTTTGTAGGAATTTTTGGAAGCAAGTTTAGAACTTCAAACTAAAAGATGAAAATTAGAGCACATCACCCTGAATCTCCCCATGTTTTTGGTTTCATTTTTGGAGCACCAGGAATATGTTTTTTTTCGTCAAAATTTCAAACGGTAGATTCAAAAGTCAATCCGGACCTCGAGCAACAGTAACCACCGGGCAATGGCGCCATGCCCGGCGGTCCGCCGCCTCCCGCGCCTGCCCCGGCACGCGCGCGTCTGCGCCCCGCCCCGTCCCGTCATTCCCCACGCCCCAACACGTCGCCCCAACCACCTGTACCCGGCGCCCAATCGGGCGAGCGCCGGAGTAATGGCGCCGCCCGACTCGCTCGCGCCTCCCTCTGCCGGCACCCCTTAAACAAAGCCGAATGCCCCCTCTGCGACGCAAACGGCTTCGCCACAACCCTGCCCAGCTCCACAACTCATCGCACCGGTGCCCCCTCCTCTCCACGCGCGCCGGGGCCAAGGATGGACCGCCGCCGCCATTAGCGCCGCTCCAAGCTTTTCCGCCTAGGCGAGCCTCCTTTGCCCCACTCTTCCCCTCAATTCGGTGCGCAGGCAGGCCCTCCACCACCCCTCACGTTGGGACTCACGTTTATGCAGGCTCCGTCGCGGATTTTGGAGAAGTAGTGCCGCCGCCGCCACCGGTTGACGCCGGCCTCCCGTCGAGCTCCCACCTCCGGTCCCTTTCATCGCCACCTACGCCGACGCCGTCGTTCCCAAGGTAAGGCGGAGCTTTTGCCCAAGACCGCACCTCCTCTCGTCCTCCGTGCGCGGCGCGCGACGCCGCCGAAGTGCCGCCCCGCCGCCGCACCGCGTCGCCGGCGCTCCGGCCGTCGCGCGGACCCCTCGTCGCCACGCGCGAGTTCCCCGCACCATGTGCGTATTTCCCCCAAAGGCCGGAGCATGAGCTCCAGCGCAACGCCGCCGCGGCGAACCTCGCCGGCGCCGGCCACCGTCGCCGGAGCGCGCGCCGCCTCTGTTTTAAAAAAATGAACCGATGGCAAGTCCGTAAATACACCCGAACTTCATTCAAGTTTAAAAAATCCATATCTAGCGTTTGAATCGTCCAAAAATTTCAAACTAAAATGTTTTGGAAACTAGAAGACCTGTACTTTCATAAAAGTAACATGAACTCCTCAGATCTGGTCATTTTCACATTTTTATAAAAATGACAAAAGTCAACCCCTGAAAACTTAACCAAGCCATAACTTTAAAAATATAAATCCAAATTAAAAGCCACTTGGCCAAAGTCTTCACCCTGGCACACATGAATTTTTGGCACTGGGAGATCTGCATTTCATTTCATATTTTTCAAGTTATTGCATTTCTTGCATTCCCTGTATTTAATTTTTAATTAATTCTGTATAAATTATTTTTGCATGAAACTTGGCAATTAATTTCCTTTTGGTACTGTGCATATGTAGAAAATCCCATTGTAAATTTGGAGCATGTTAAGTAATGATTTTTGCAAACCCTAGATCTCAATTTCAAAAGGGTCATTTTCAGCACAAGCATAATTAGTTTTATGTCATTAAGAATCATGATCATGCATGTTTATGTAAGTTATACTGTTCATTATGTCCTTTAGCACCTCATGGCAGGTTTAGTCAAAAGGTTTCATGTATTTCACCTATGTATGAATTTTGAAATCAAATTCCTATTCTAAAAGGGAATCGTCATCGCATGTGATGTAAAAAAACACCTAAGCCTAGATATCTTCATATTGCACTATAAAAACTTGCTAAAATATTAGTGCTAAACCTACACTAACCACAGCACTCATGTCTATGCCATCAAGTCATTGCTCATTATATTAGTATGGTTATGCTTGTTCATGTAATTGGGTTCCGTAAAAGAAAACAAGAGACATGTCATGCTTAGTAGGGTTCGAACAAACAAACTTTTGAATTACATACTCATTTGGATCTTTACAAAACAGCACACATGCATTACTCTCATCATCGACCTTGTATTCATATGACTTACGCATTGCATGTCATTCCTTAGGTGACGACGCCGAATTGATCCCGCCGGAAGAAGCTATCGCCACGCTCAACGCTTGTGAGGCTAGTGCTAACTTCGATCACTCTCAAGGCAAGCCCCGGTGCATTCCTACTTTTTGAAATGTCTTTCTTTTAATCACTATATTAAGGATGATGAATGTGCATTTAAGTTTAGGCGTTGATTGGAAATCCACGTGCATAAATTCCTATATGTCCTATGTCGATTATGGGTCATATCCTCGTTAGAATTGCTATGCTATGGTTATGGAGTCAACGATAGATTGGGGATCTCACTCATGGCTTATGATTAAATGTGAACATGATGAATTTGGTTAAAATTGAGAACACCCCATTGTGGCTCCGCGAACAAGTTTGAGTTGTGTACCACTTGCATACCTTTCTTATGGGGATTGGTAAACCTATGTAGCTTGTAAGTTGTAAAGTGAGCCGGATATCTCACCGACCCGGAGGTGATGTGTTTGGCACGGTGGTTGCACGGGTTGAGGACCGTTGGAGAGTACATGGGTTAAGCCTTGGGCGCGTTGTTGAACGGTCGCAAGGGGGACGTGTACTCGGGGTCGGTGGCCCCGTGCTTTACTTTACGATGAACTCGCGAACGGTGGCCATACGTGTTCTTAAATGATGCGTATGTCGTGCATTTGGGTTCTTTCCTGCAGGATTAATAATTCGATAATTATCGCCGTTTCCTCTCGGTTAATGAGTACCACTTGATTCGAGCGAGTTCGCAATGTGTAGGAATGGAAGGAGATTGGATAGCTTGCTGGTTTATATTGATATTAAATTGTATTACAAACTCTTGTATTGTTAGCATGCTCAATAAAGTTTCTTTTATGCAACAACCCTATTAATTTGGCTAAGTAATAAAATTGCCAACCTAATTAGCATAGGTGCTATTTATGCAAAAATGCCAAGTTAAACCGGTCAAGCCCCATGCATCTAGGAGTCGGTCTTAGATGGCCAATTTGATGGGTAAGACTTGCGGAGTATGTTAGATACTCGGGCTTTGCCACTACATGTTGATTACGGGTTTCCCGCAAGCCGGTTTTTGTGATTGTTGTGGTAAGGTGGTTTGGGATGGAGAAGAGCCCAAAGAGTGGACCATTGAATGGGTCCCTAGCTCTCCGACCCATGATGAGTGAGCCATGGCCTAGGCCGGCATGGTTCCCTTAAGTTATCTATGTATCGTCGAGTTATGTATTTCGCTTCCGCACTTTAAATTCGAACAAAGATCATGGTTATGTAAGACTTAATTTCGAACCTAATGAATCTTTTATTCGAACTCTATGTTGTAATCAAGACTTAATTATGTAACCTTGCAAATCGTGTATGTTTGTTAATGTGATGCTATGTATGGTTGCTTCGTCAATCATCTCCCAAGGCGATCCGTACCACACTTAACTATCTTTCGGGATAGGGGTGTGACAAAAACATTTTGCAAAAATGAATAGAGAAGGCAATGGGCGAATAACCCTTTTCAATTTTTTTTTGAAAAATAGTTTTTTTCAAATATATATTTTTTTCAACATAAAATATTAAGGCTAGCAACCTACGATCGACATGGCTCCGATACCACCTTCTGTCACACCCGGTTTATAATGACCAAACCAAGTGCATTCGTACGTGTGCCCAGGATCAAGTTTCACACGTACATGACGAGTAACAGGGAATATCAGTACAACCATTGTCTCTAATATAACATAGTAGCAAATATTATTACATAAATGTCCGAAGACTAGGCGACGAGTCGTCAAACACAGCGGAAGACTCCATAACTCCACGAGGCAGTCGGCGGGGGATTGCTGGCCTAGACAAACTCTTCTTCATTGAACTCCATATCCTCTCCATCTTCCGAGCAGCAATTTATAATAATATGGAAAATAACAAGTGTGAGTACATAACGTACTCAGCAAGTGTGGGAAAATATGACATGCAAGCTTAAGTCGAGAAAGGCTACACATAAAGTTCATTTGCAGAAATGCCACTCGACTCATAACCATTTGAAAAGCAATCCTATTAACTAGGTGAATACCTCTCAAGTTATCATTATTATTCCACACTATAAGCCAGCTCGCTTATAGTAAGCAACTATGGGTTACACCCATCCAAACAGGACCACAGGTTGACCCACCTGTATCCAAACCAACCATGTCTGCAGGATCAACCCACCCGTAGCATAACCAAGCCAAAACAACCATGCTGCAGGATCAACCCACCCGTAGCATAACCAAGCCAAAACAAACATGTCTGCAGGATCACCGCACATGAAGCATAGCCAACCGAGATCATCCCAACCATTTGCCCCTAATTCGTGTGAAGTGTCCATGCCGCTCGTGACCGTGAGCATGACTGTTATAACAGTTTTACACTCTGCGAGAGGTTGCACAACTTTACCCACAGGCCGGTGATTTCATCACCCGTCGGTGACTAAAAATCTCCATGTTGCCACATTCACACTTCCGTAGGTGTGGGGCCAAGAGATCACCGCAGGGTCTTTCAATAGAGCCTCCCGGTTCATAAACAATCCATGCTAAGGTTTCACCACTGTGGAATATCTTTCACTTCCTACGAGAGGCCCCCTCTTGCACCGTGGGTAGGAGTCGTAGTCCATCCCCTAGGTCCGGACGCAGCCCATCATTCCCTTTCCTCGAGAGCTTATGAAGCGGGAGTCATCTAACTACTTGACCAAGACCTCCATAAAGAACCTGTGCTTTGCTGCTGTTGTCATGGTTACGCGTTCCACGAACCGGTCCTTAGAATCTGGAGCAGTACGAGGCACAAACCCAAGTCTTGTGCACGCTGGCACCATACCAAACCATCCGGCCTGTCCGATTCCTATCAACTATCGGTCTCACCATCATTATGTTCTAGTGAATCATTAGTCAAGATTAACACCCTCTCATTCCCAAAAGACAGCAACTAAGCATGACGTACCCATCCTAGAGTACTACCCAAACCAGGGCGACAAAGGAATGATATGGAAGGGTAAAGACATAGGATTCAAATTTAACTCGCATGCATGTTTATTAAAACATTTAAAACATAGGTATCAAAATGGTCAACGTCCACTTGCCTTTTTCCACGAGTTGCTGCTGCTCAAAGTCTTCAAACTCAAGGTCCTGGAAACTCTCGGACTGCTGACCTTCTAAACGTTGATTATACCGGAAAAAGCAAGTATAACATAAACATAAGAAAACAGTACACCAAACACGGCTATGATACTAAAAATACTAGAAAAAGATTTAACATGTTGCTATGATCGCGTGAGCGCAAGAATCACTAAAATGGGAGCTACGAGTAAAAAGATATGCTCTTTTGAAGATTTAGGGGCTAATCCGTAAAAGACAAAAATTTATAATGTGATTACGAAAAATAGAAGGAGCCCTATTGTAACAACTCCGAGGCTATGCGTCATTTAAAATTAGTGTGAGGCTAAATTATAAATTACCATTATCCGGGATTTAATAAATTAAATTAAATCGGAAATCTCGTGGACACGGTGCACAGACTGTGTGGACCGGCTATAGTTCACTGATCCATGAGTCTATGGTAGACCAGGACTAAGACTATTTGCTTGATTTAATATGGACCGTGGATACGGGATCGCACGGCTGGAAGCGAGTCCGGCGAGGCGGACGGCTACCAGCAGTCACGGGACACGGCGGCGCCAAGGCTGATAAGACAGAGCTCGTCGTTCTCGCTCTACGGCACACTATTTCCAGCGCGGTTTCTTCTAAAAATGGAGAGGAGCTCGCAGAGGTTCTCACCAAGGCGTCTCGCAACGCGGGCGAGGCCGGGAAACGGAGCGTGACGATGGGGCCGACGATGCTGGTTCGGCGCTGTCGACACGGAGCTACCTGAGTCTTTTCCGGGCGGTGAGCTGGTCTGGAGCTTGACAAAGGGTTGTTCAGGTCTAGGGAAGCTTCGGTGTGCGCTTCGTCGAGCTCGGCCTGACTGCCAATGGAGAACGGTGGCACTAAAGAGATTGGGGCCGAAGAAAAAGGCTCGAGGTGGGCGAGCTCGGGTGAGGATCGAAGCTGCATTTTATAGGCCGGAGGCGGGTAACTATGGAGAAAAATCGGAGCATGGTCGTTAATGGTAATTTACGCCGCTGTCGGGCGATGGCGTGGAGCTTTGATGGTTTGGGGCGCCTTGATGGCGGCAGCAGGTGCGCAGGCCTGTGGTGCAGCGCTTTTATGGATTGGGCGCCCGGGTGGCACGGACGACGGCAGAGCGGGGAAAAATCGGATCGATCCGAGGGCACGACTTGCAGTTCATTGAAGGGGAAGCGGGCCATGGAGAAGTTCTGGGTCAGGTGACTTCATGGCACAGCGGTACAGCGCAATCACAGCAGCAGGGATGCAGGTGCGCAGGGGCTGAAATCCGGTGAGATGCGGTGGTGGGGGAGGAAAAACCGAGCGACTGTGCGGCGTCGATTGAGAACGCGTCCTGTAGTCCATTGAATCGTGCTGCGCATGCACAGGCAGTGGGCTCCAGGGTCAGTCGCCTTCATGGCATGGTGGCACGTCGCTTTTATTGCGGGGAAGTGTGGGACATGAGCTTGGGACGAGCTGAGACGCGAAGCAGCGGCGTCAGGCAGCAGTGGCGGCGTCCTGGGGTCGATGGCGAGAGAAGGAAGAAGGATAGGGGCGAGCTGGGCTGTTTGGTTGCTGTTGGGCTGTCTGTGGCTGGGCCTGGCCAATAGAACAAGTGGGTGAGGAGGGAGAGGGAAAAAAAAAGAAAAAGAAAAGGGGTAGCACGGAGGGAGTTGGCCCAAGGCCGTGAGCGTGGCCTATTTTCTTTTCTTTTTCTTTTCTGTTTTCTATTTCCTATTCCCAGCTTAATTCAAAACGAATTTCTACTCAATTTCGTAAATACTTTCTGCACACAATAAAACCCTACATGTAACTAACCAGCATGAATGCAACAAACATTTGATTTAATTTATTTAGAAAATAAATTATTTGCCTAAGATTATTTGTAACAACCTAATTAATTTGAAAATTTTAAATTATTCCAAATCTTGGGAATTAGGGTGTTACTGCAAGAGATTGTTAAGCTCCACGAAGAAATCCAAAGTAATGCTCTTAATTTCATCTCGCACATTCCGCATTTTCCTTCTTTTCTCTATTACCGGTCTTGTTTTTCATCTCAAGCACTTGAAAATCTTGTTGAAGCCCATATAAAGGCGGAAGAAATTCTTTCGGAGAAAGCAGCTGCCCGAGAACAAGCTCTGCTGGAAGGTTCACGGATCGAAGAACAGCAAGTGGCCCGGATCGGAGAACTTGAAGGTGAACTTACTGCCAAGGATAATATCCTTGCACAAGCTATTCGTTCTAACAAGATGCTAGAGGCCGACAACACTCGTCCGAAAGCTGAACCGGTCGAAGCTCTAGAAGCCATAAATACAGCACAAGACGAGAGAAAGAGAGTGCTGTAAGGACAACCCATGAATCTGCCCAGCTCGCACTCAAGCTAAAGAAGCAGAAATCCGACGCTCGCTGAAAAGCGAAACCAAGCTGAGAAAGTCAAATGTCAATATTAAAGGCAGATTCAGAGCCGCCGAAATTAGACATAGACGTAAGCTTTTTCTTTTTCTTCTTTACTGAGTAAATTCTCTTTTTATATCGGTCTTGTTACCGCTCTCTCCGCCTTTACTAGCGGTCTTGAGTCCACCTCTCTTTTACATCGGTCTATATTGACACTTGTTTCTCTGTCTTTTACGTAACTTGCTGCCGACGCGATGCAAACGCTGGAATATCCGAATGGCGGCCGGGCTATTGATCCCAATGAAGCGGATCTCGAGACCGCTATCCGGGCCATTCCAAGAAGAATCGGAGAGCATTCCAAGATGGTTGCTGTTTCAGGAGGAGGTCATATCGCCGCCATAATCCAATCTTGGACTCCGGTCTCGGATTGTCATTTCAACTTCATCAAGGATGGCGCCCACCCGAACACTACCGATGATCAATTCAAAGAGTCGAAGAATTCGCTTATTGGTACCGTTTCGGAACCGATAGAGGATGTTCCTCTTGATCCGACGGGTGTTCCTCCGAATGTAGCTCCAGCAGCCTTTGCTCCGGACCAAGATGCACAAGATGCACCAATCGCCGCCGAGCAGATGGTGGAGGATGCTTTTGAAGATCCGGATGCTGATTTAGTGTTATCTTCTTCGATTCCGAAGAAACGATTGACGATAGATTAGCTGAAAATCCTAAGACCGGTGATACCGGTACTTCCAGCGGTCCTACCCAATAGATTCTTGTCATAGGGCCAGCTTTCTTTTGTAATCAAACAAGTTTATCATCATGCTATTATATGTCATTTTATTCTTGATGATAACGAAGTTTTAATATCTTCTTCCTTTCCTTGTGAATACTCGGTTTCAAAATGTCACCATCTTACTTACTAACGGTGCGTGCTCAATCTTCTCCCTAGGAACACCCGGCATGTCAAATGGCTGCCATGCAAAGATATCCCTATTCTCCTGGAGGAAAAGAATGAGCACGCTTTCCTATTTGTCCCCCAAGTCAGCCCCTATATGGGTGATCTTGGAGAGGTCCGACTCATCAAGCTGAATTGTCTTGGAAACTACTGCGTTAGTCTTCGGTTCTCCTTTGCAATATTCTTGGTTGGAACTTCATCTTCCAACCTTGCCCGTACTTCTAGAGCTTCAGCTGCTTCTCCGATTTCTCGCCGTTCATCCTCCGAATTGACCCGAGAGGCCGGTTCGGTGCTATGTACCTCACGGGCGTAAGCGGTCTTGATATCGGACCGGAATGATAAGACCACATTTGGCCCCGGCATCTTCAAGCATCAAGTATTGGTAGTTCGGGATAGCCATAAACTTAGCCAAAGCCGGTCTTCCAAGTATCGCGTGGTATGCTTGAGTCATTGTCGGACAACTCGAAGATGATATTCTCCTTCCTGTAGTTCTCCTTTGTCCCAAAAGTCACCGGCACGAGAGATCCGCCCCAAAGGATAACTGTTTCGACCGGGTATTATACCATGAAACGGCGAAACGCTGCGATCCAGGTCAGCTACGGAAAGGACAAGCTCGCGCGAGTTTTAGCAAAAAGGATATCCAAGCGAGCTTCCTCCATCAATGAAAGTTCTCTTCAATCGCACCTTCCGGACAATAGGAGCCGGAATGAGCGGGTATCTTCCGGCTTTGGTAGTACCTCGGGATGATCAGCCCTCATCGGATGTGATCGGCACCTCGGACCATCGTAGATATTCGGGGGTAGCGGGGGCAATGGCGTTGACCTCTCCGAGCGCCGGCTTCGCTTTTGCTTCGACTCGTATCCATTAGGGCCTCCATGGATCATGTTCACCTCCCTCGCTCCCGAAAATCTTCGTCATCTCCATTGTCATCATGCTCTTTATCCTTGCCCTTGTCATCTCTCTCGGTTTACGTGTCCGGACTATGGCGCTACCTTTAAGGCGAATTGGGCGAACGGCCTTAACGAGAAGCACTCTTTAGCTTTATGATTCCCGCTATGGATCATACAAGGGCCCTCCGAAGTGTTTCGAACGAAAGTCATTCTCTTGGACCTCTCTTAGGAGGTGCCGGCCGATCTCCTCCATGAGATCGGTCGACGACTGCAACAAGGTGATCTCGCCTTGTGCTTGTTGTTATTCTTGGATCCGGATCGGTTGCCTTGGTCGTGCTTCGGTTCCTTCCCTTTGTTCCCGTACAAATTAACGACGTTTGATTCACCAGACAAGATAATTATCTACTATTTTGAAGCACTCGACGCCGTCATGGTAAGGTTCCGATTATGCCTTCCAATCTTGTGAACTAATGTGTAACAACCCTAACAAATCAAAGTGCATTTCATGTCATTCATCATCATGTCATCACGTGCATTTGTGAAAATATTAAATTTGGTGTTAAGAAATACACATGAAATGTCAAATTAACCTAAGTTAAATTAAGATCTTAAAAAGACAAATTAAATACAAGTAAATTATGGTGTTTAGCATTTTCTGTTGGTTGAACATAAGAGTAAAAGATTTATGGAGTTGCTACGAAATTATTTGATGTTATAAAAATGGCAACAAGAAATAATGAAAGCTTTTCTTTTTAATTTAAACATGAATTTTTAATCTGAAAATCATTTGGAATTTGAACTTGGACCTAAATAGAAAAGTGTTTGAAATGTTTTCATTTACCACCCTGAATTTTCTGGGATTTTTTCGAGCTCTAGAAATATACTATTCAATTAATTAAAAACAGGAGGGTGTTTTTGTAAAAATTCCAAACCAGCCCCACCAACCAGTCTCTCTTTCTCCTCTCTCTCACAGCGCCGCACCGCCTCTCCACCGTCACGCTGGCAGCAGCTCCGGTCGCGCGCCTCTCGCTCCCGGCGCCACGCAGCTAGCTCCGCACCACCTCACCCACGGCCCGACCGGGATAAAAGCCCAAGCACCACTCGCTTCTTCTCCCTCTCGGCCTTCTCTCATTCGAACACCCCCGTCCGCGCGCCTCCTCTCGCCCTTCGCCGTCCGGCCGTCTCCGGCCCCTCCTCAACCGAGCCGGCATCACCCGGAGTTCCGCACGAGCCCCATGAACCTCCCCATGGCCACCGCTCGCACCCAACCGATGGAAAGCCGGAGATCGAGGCCGTTCTTCCTTAAGCCGTCGCCACGGTCGGTCGTCACCGCAATCCCGAATTCTTCCCCCACGGTGAGCGAATTCTTCTTCTTCCGCTTTCTAAGGCTACGCAAGCTCTTCCTCTCGTCCCCGGTAGCTTACCATTCCTTATCCTCCACGGTCCGCCGGAATTTACCCATGTTTCATGAGCTCAATGTGCCGCCGCCTCGTCTCCCTGGCGAGCTCCACTTTCCGGCCGTTTTTGAGGTCAATTGATACCACGCCGATGTTGTCCTTGCTCGGTAGATGCTCCTAGGCTCTTCTTCCCCAAGTGTAGTCCACTAGGACGTTGTGTAGCCGCCGCCGAAGGTGGCCTCCTCTTGCCTCACGCCGCCGGACCACCTTCCGGTCCGGAGCCACCCGTCCGACCCCACCTTCGCCTTATTCACGTCGCTGCGATCCACGTTGAGCATGGTCTTGTCCGGCCTCGTCGCCCCTAGCGCCGCTCCGGCGTGGCGCCGCCCGCTCCGGCCGCCACGGCCATGGCCTCGGCGCCTAGCCTCGGGCTGGGCCGCACGCGAGATTGGGCCGCACCACCCATGGGCCATGTCTGTTTCAGCCCATGGCCATTCATTACTTTTTCGCGAATTTATTGATTTCTAGTTTATTTTCCAACTTGCAAAATTCATAGAATATTCCAGAAAAATTAGAAAAATACCAAACAAAGTTCATTAGATTCATAAAATTATTTCCTATTTGAGTATGTATTCAAATGTGTATTTTGAAAAATTATAATTTCATAGTTTAATTAATTACTTTTCTTTGATTAAGATAATCTATTATTTTATGCTATTTATTATTTAATTTTTAAAAATGAATTTCTTTACAAATTAGAGATACTGCAGACGAAAGTGTTTGTGAAAACTGCTTTCCAAAATTCAACATAAACACCGTCATTTCATGTGATCCCAATTTAGTACTCTATATATCATTGATTAATGATTAATTATGCATTGTTAATTAATGAACATGAGTAATTGTTAATTAATAAACAAGATTAATTGTTAATTAATGACCATGCATAAGTATTGATTAACGAGCGTGATTAATTGTTAATTATTAATTAAGGAACATGATTAATTGTTAATTACTGAACATAATTAATCGATAATTGTTAGTTGATGAACGTATTTAAGGAAACCCTTGCATAATCATATCATGTACATTCATGCATGCATAGTTGTAATTCGCGACGCATTGTTGGTCGACCTAGGTCCTGGCGTGATCGAGGTTCCGTCCGAGGTCGAGACAAGAGACGGGAACGTCGAAGTCGACCAACACACCGAGGATGCTAACCCCGACTCAAATCAAGGCAAGCCCCGGTGCATCCCACCTATGTTTTTAAAGTCTTTTCTTTTATCACAAGCAATGAGTCGTGATTGTGCATTAGGTTATAGGAGTTGCTTGATACCCTAGATGCATGAGATAGGTTTCCATTTGTTTATGCTATATTGGTACATGTAGCTCAATAGAGTTCGATAACTCGCTAAGCTTAAGTCTTATGGAATCGATAGAAGTCGGGTGGTGTCCTACACTACTCGCGAGATATAGGACAATGACTGGTTCAATGTTATGCTAAGAAGAATGATAAGAGAAAGATGAGAGTGGAAGTGAAGATGTTAACAAAGCCGAGACCGGACGGGCCCCGTAGGAGAAAGGGCAAGACGGATATGAGGTCTTGCAAGGTGGTAGCCCCGTCCGAGTCGGTCAAGGACCGTACCGTTGTCGGCTTAGTTGAACAAGTTTGAACGTACCGTACTACATGCTCGGTATCATGGGCCCGAGCAAGCTGATGTACCCTACCACCCCGAGAGATGTAGCGTAGCCAACTCTCTTTTACCGGTCGTTAGTGAGAGGATAGTCTCACGGGAGGGAGATGGGTCCGCCACGAGGGAAGTCGTGGAGTCGCCATACTCCCGTGGGAGTTGGAAATGGCTAGTCTTCCGTCGAGTGCTAGCGGGAAAGTTGTCGTATACGACCGGTGTGGTGCGTATACGTCGTGTAGTCGGGTTTTGCCAGCTGGTATAAATCGATTCTAATCGTTGTCCCTCACAGTAATGAGTACCGCTTGTTTAGCTCGTTGCATCGTAGTAATCAACTGAAATATGAAGATGAGAGACGAAAGGACTGTTGGTCGGAATGATCTTTTCTTGAAAACTTGATTCCAGTAGTTGTAGACTGCAAACCCTTGTTCTCTATTGAACTTAACTTGAGCTAAAACATTGAAAGTAAGGATCCACCTTTAGTGCTGTTTTCGCAAAGGAGTAAAATCCCACAACCGAGAAAGCCTTTGCATACTAGGCATCGGCCTTAGCGTGCCTCGTTGACGGGTCGATCTTGCCGAGTATTAGAATACTCGGGGTTTGCTCGTTATGTTTTCAGGACAAGAGTCGTTCTTCCACGACTTGTACGGTACCTTTCCGGAAGAGGAGCAAGTGCTCGAGGGTGGTTCCCTCCACCGGGAACAGATCCCGACGTCCTGAGCGAGGAGGATCGTGATGTACGACGGGCTCGAGTACATCACGCTAGTGATCTTTTGTTGTAAAGAGATTAAGTTCCGCTGCAAGAATCGTAGTATCTAAACTTCGGTAACGATTTATGCTTCTGCTGTACGATGTTTTTATCTCGAAAACCTGGTTGTATTATACCATGATGTATATATTCGGCTTGTATGAGATGATGAACTGTTGTAACTCGCTTCGTCGAGTGTCCCCCTGTACCGATTCCCGGGTGTCCCGGAGGGGATGTCACAGCTGGTATCGGAGCGGTTCGGAGGCAACGAGTACATCATTATAAGCTTGTTTTCAAAACTTAACACGTTTAGCACGTTTAGAACACGAGAGAGTACGGAGCCCTATAAGGATGTGGAATAGTTAGATTTTTGCTAAGCTGTTCGACGTTTGGGTTTTGGGTAGTGCTAACTATTCGTTGTAGTTTTATGTACTATGGTACGTATAGTTAGTCTGCCGAGCATGCATCATGTCATTTTGAGTGCTATAATATGTGGTTTTGGGAATTAGACCAAGTTAGTATCGTAGTGTAGAGTTAGTTTCCTATGGATGGCACCGGAAGAAGTTTATGCTAGTAAAATCGGAGTCAAGAAGAACTCTCACACGGAGGCAATGGAATGGGGAAATTCAAGATCTTCATCTATAGATGATCAACGTCAATTAGAGGGAAGGACGATCATGTGTAGTTATCATGGAGCCCCATATGAGAGCTACGGATTTAAAAGGATAGATTAAAGATGCCGAGTACGAATGAGTGCTATAGGTAAATCAAAGAAAGGGTTAAACAACTAGATGCAGATTTGACAGACACATGATAAGATACTCGGATCTTGAACAAGTCCAAGCATTCCCGAAGAAGAGCAGAAGGACGAAATGTATGAGCGAGAAGAAACCAGGAGCTGGTCTCCGATGCTACTTCGATTGCTCTAGGCCTCATCCAGGCGGATGATCGGTTAATTACCACTTTTGTATCTACTCAAAAGTTCTCTTTCCCTCTCCAAGTAATAGCCATTGTTGATTTCCGTTCGGACTCTTCATCTCGATAGAACTTTTTGGATGAATTTTCAGTAGTATGAGATGACTATTCCTAGTCCGGAAGTCATTCTCCTTCTTTCACTCAATTGTATCCGGAACTTATCTTTCCTTGAAGTTCTTGAGTGACTTCCATTTGAAGAAGTAATCATTGCCTTTTCGACTATACTAAGTTGTACCGAGAGCTAGTTTGGAAATGGGTGTTTTGTATTTTCAAATTGCCATTTTACCTTTGAATTGTGCCGGTTCGCCTGTGCGCTTCTCAAAGTCAAACATGAGCGATGTGCAAATGCATACTCCATTTTAAAACTAGAAGAGAATCCAATTATAATGTTCTTTTGAACGGATGGCGTATAACCTAGGGTACGCAACCGGAAAGAAGAACACTATTTTGGAAACTCATCGTTGCAATCATCTTTATCTTAAGCCTATAATTCCTTCAACACCAGACATGACGAAAGCACTCGTCGCATCTTTTGATAATCCATGTGTTTCATAATCTCAACCTTTCCAGTTAAATCTGTTCCTTCATACTTGACTTTCACCAACCCATTATAAATCTCGCGACTCCTGTGTCCGACATGTAAGTGGTAGATATTGACAACAAACATCCCGACCGTCTAAATTTGGACCAAGGAGTTAGTTTCAAGGAGTTGTAAGTGATGCTATACTCATGGAGGATGCTCTTCATGCTCATTAAGAAGAGAAGACTAAGAAGAGAGCAGCCGGTGAACATGGGAGTGAGGTACATTCCAAGTATCATCTAGTCTATACTTTTGTAGCAGATCGGAGGTTTGAGCCTCAGCCATCGATTCCATTTCTTGCCGATCACCTCAAGCATCAGCAACCGGTGTTCTCCTGTTCAGCGGTTCAACAATCGGACTAATCAAGTATACGTCTCTTATCCTTGACGCCAAAATCCGTTGATCATCCATGCTATAACGGTGATTTGCTTAGACACTTGGCTCAAGATGGTGTCGCACCAACAAAGCAGAATTTTTCAACGCGCCCTCAAAGGAAAGCAGTTGGTCGACGTAAGGATGCATTGAAATATGCTAAGATGAAGAATGGTCGTGACAACTTCACCACCGCCGAAGAAATTCCAAAAGGGTCACAAGACATGGCTGGATTGTTCTCTATCAACCATCATGCTGCCAGTATGTTATTGGACTTGGGAGCAACCCGCAACTTCATCAACAAAGGATATGTCCAAAATATAACCCTCCATCACGCAAGATGATTTATCCACAGCCCATATCATCACCCGAGGTAATATACTTGCAGATCAAAGTACTACAAAGATACCATTGAAGTTGGGTCGTAGGGATTATCCTACCTCTTTTATAGTCTTAGACGGGCAAGGATTGGATGCGAATCTTGGTAGAAGATGGATGAAGTATTATAAGGCAAGATCTGGATATAGATGCTTGTGCAATTCGCCTGAATTTTTCCTCTTCATGAACGAGATTGTCTTCGGTTGACGTCTTCCCAAATTATTCTCCGGTTTACCACCAGATCGGACAAGTAGAATTCAAGATAGAGTTTGAACCGGGGACCGCACCGATATCAAGAAGATTGTATCGGATGCCACCCAATGAGCTGGCAGAATTGAGGTTACAATCGAAGGAGTTATTGGACAAGGAAACATTCGCCCAAGTTCATCACCCGGGGAGGCCAGCATTGTTCGGCAGGAAGAGGGATCAAACATTGAGGTTATGTGCAGATTATCGAACTTTGAATGCGATGACCAATAAGCACAATATCCACTTCCTCGGATTTACATCCTGTTTGATCAGCTGATGAGAGCAAAAGTGTTTACCAAGATAGATCTTCGCTCCGGAAATCATCGGATCGAGATTAGAGCGGAAGATATACCGAAGACAGTTTTCTCTACCGGATATGGACTTTATGAGTACCTGGTGATGTCCTTTGGTCTAAACAATGCACCAAGCACATTTCATGTATCTCATGAACTGGATGTTTATGCCAGGATTGGACAAGATTGTCGTGGTGTTCATAGATGACCTTCTGATCTACTCCAAATCGAAAGAGGAACATGTAAATCATTTAAGGACCGTGTTCCAACATCTAAGGGATCACCAGTTAGATGCCCAATTCGAGTAAGAGTGAGTTTTGGTCGAAGGAGGTACTATTCCTGGGTTATGTGATATCAGCGAGAAGAAGTGACTCGTTAATCCTCGTAAGGTTAAAGAATTATCGGATTGGAAGCCATCTAAATCGGTCACACGGATCCGAAACTTCTTAGGGTTGGTAGGCTATTATAGAAGATTCATTCCCAATTTCTCGGAGATTGCTAAGCCAATGATCAAATTGTCGAAAAAAGGATAAGAAGTATGAATGAAGCAATGAAGGTGAAGAAGCTTTTCGGACGCTCGAAGAAGTTACTCAAAACAGCACCAATGTTAGCTCAGCCAGATTTGACCAAGCCATTTGAGGTGCATTGTGATGCCTCGAGCACTCGGACTTGGATGTGCTCTAATGCAAGAGGGTCGAGTGAGTATCTATGCGTCTCGACGGCTGAGGCGATAGGAGGAACACTACCCGACACATGACTTGGGAGTAACAGCTGTCGTTCTAGCATTGAAAAGCTGGAGACACCATCTCTTGGAAAGTTTGGTACATCTATACACGAGACCACATGAGTCTCGGGTAAATCTTCACTCAAGCGGATCGAAACATGCGCCAACGAAGATGGCTAGAGCTGATAAAGGATTATGAGATCAAGGTTCACTACCATCCCGAGAAAGCCAATATCGTAGCTGGCGCCTTGAGTCGGAAAGCTCATTGCAACAATCTCGCGACTCAGCTATTAACTGAAGCAATGGAAGAAGAAATTAGTGAGCCTAATCTTCGGATTCTTCCATATTAAGTATTGAATAATCTGGCTCTTATTCCTACCATTCGTGAAGAAGTGGTAGCAGCTCAAAGAAGGATGTTGGTATGAGTCACGTCGGAAGACGAATTAAGAAGGGTGAAATAAAGTGTTTTCGAGAAGATAGCGAAGGTGTGATCTGGTTCAAGAATAGACTAGTAGTGCCTAAGAACTTGGAACTTCGCAAGGAGATCATGGATAAAGCCTATACATCTGGGTATACTATTCATCCCGGAACCGACAAAAATGTATAAAAATCGAAGCAAAGATTCTGGTGGACAAAAATGAAGTGAGAAATAGCAAGGTATGTCGGTGAGTGTGACACTTGCGGACGAGAAAAGGGCAGATCATCCGAAGCAAGCGGGTCCACTCCCACCTTGAGTATTCCCGAATGGTAGCGGGAAGACCTCGGTAGGGATCTAATGTGGGGTTATCAATGACTTCATGGAAGCATAACTCCATTTGAGTCATTGACGACGGGTTAACCAAATCAGCTCACTTCATATCCGTACAAACTACCTACATGGCAAAGCAATATGCAGAATTATACGTTGCTCGTGTACTCGCTTACATGGTGTACTCAAGGCCATCATCTCATATCAAGGAGCTCGGTTTGTATCTAGATTCTGGGAGCAGTTGCATGAGTCCTTGGGAATCAGAGTTGATTCGAAGCTCGGCGTATCACCCTCAAACGGATGGACAGCCAGAGAGAAGCAACCAATATCTAGAAGATATGCTTCGATATTGTGTCTTGACATACAACAAGGATTGGGAAAAATGCCTACCGTTAACAGAATTCTCATACAATAACAGCTACCAGGAAAGTGCCGGAGTGTCACCATTCCAAGCTCTATACGGTCGTAGCTAGCGCACACCGTAAATTGGTCGGAACATGGAGAGAGAATAATATTGGGACCAGATAGTAAGGGATGCCGAAGAGCAAGTAAGCCTCGCTCAGCGAGAACCTAAAGAGAGCCAAATCTCGACAAACCGGTTCTACGGACAAAAGACGTCAAGAGTTGGTATTCACGGTTGGAGACCAAGTCTATCTCCGAGTATCTCCTACCAAAGGTGTTCAACGGTTTGGAATCAAAGATAAGTTAGCATCACGCTACATTGAACCCTTTCTAATTTAAGAAAGATGTGGATCAGTTGTATATCGTTTGGAATTGCCAGCGCATTTGTCGGGAATCCACAATATATTCCACGTGTCTCACTCGAAGAAGTGTCCGAACCACCGGTAGACATACCGACAAAGCAAATGTGGAACGATTACTGACTAGATTTGACGTGTGATGAACATCCGATCGAGTGCTCGACATCAAGGATCGAGTGACTCGACATCGAACCATCAAGTTCTACAAGATTCAGCGGAGCAATCACTCGGAAGCTGAAAGCTACTTAGGAACGAGAAGAGTTTTTCTGATCCAATTACCGAGAGATCTTTAGTACCATCGCCTAGTCGCTCGATCGTGAATCTCGGGACGAGATTCCTATAAGGGGGAGGGCTGCAATCCTAACAAATCAAAGTGCATTTCATGTCGTTCATCATCATGTCATCAGGTGCATTTGTGAAAATATTAAATTTGGTGTTAAGAAATACACATGAAATGTCAAATTAACCTAAGTTAAATTAAGATCTTAAAAAGACAAATTAAATACAAGTAAATTATGGTGTTTAGCATTTTCTCGTTGGTTGAACATAAGAGTAAAAGATTTATGGAGTTGCTACGAAATTATTTGATGTTATAAAAATGGCAACAAGAAATAATGAAAGCTTTTCTTTTTAATTTAAACATGAATTTTTAATCCGAAAATCATTTGGAATTTGAACTTGGACCTAAATAGGAAAGTGTTTGAAATGTTTTCATTTACCACCCTGAATTTTCTAGGATTTTTCTGAGCTCTAGAAATATACTTTTCAATTAATTAAAAACAGGAGGTGTTTTTGTAAAAATTCCAAACCAGCCCCACCAGCCGGTCTCTCTTTCTCCTCTCTCTCACAGCGCCGCACCGCCTCTCCACCGTCACGCTGGCAGCAGCTCCGGCCGCACGCCTCTCGCTCCCGGCGCCACGCAGCTAGCTCCGCGCCACCTCACCCACAGCCCGACCGGGATAAAAGCCCAAGCACCACTCTGCTTCTTCTCCCTCTCTGGCCTTCTCTCATTCGAACACCCCTGTCCGCGCGCCTCCTCTACCCTTCGCCGTCCGGCCGTCTCCGGACCCTCCTCAACCGAGCCGGCATCACCCGGAGTTCCGCACGAGCCCCATGAACCTCCCCATGGCCACCGATCGCACCCAACCGATGGAAAGCCGGAGATCGAGGCCGTTCTTCCTTGAGCCGTCGCCACGGTCTGGTCGTCACCGCAATCCCGAATTCTTCCCCCACGGTGAGCGAATTCTTCTTCTTCCGCTTTCTAAGGCTGCGCAACCTCTTCCTCTATCCCCTGGAAGCTTACCATTCCTTATCCTCCACGGTCCGGCCGGAATTTACCCATGTTTCATGAGCTCAATGTGCCGCCGCCTCTGTCTCCCTGGCGAGCTCCACTTTCCGGCCGTTTTTGAGGTCAATAGATACCACGCCGATGTTGTCCTTGCTCGGTAGATGCTCCTAGGCTCTTCTTCCCCAAGTGTAGTCCACTAGGACGTTGTGTAGCCGCCGCCGAAGGTGGCCTCCTCTTGCCTCTCGCCGCCGGACCACCTTTCGGTGCGGAGCCACCCGTCCGACCCCACCTTCGCCTTATTCATGTCGCTGCAGATCACGTTGAGCATGGTCTTGTCCAGCCTCGTCGCCCCTAGCGCCGCTCCGGCCGCCGCAGCCATGGCCGCAGCGCCGGCCTCGAGGCTGGGCCGCACGCAGGATTGGGCCGCACCACCCATGGGCCATGTCCGGTTCAGCCCATGGCCATTCATTACTTTTTCGCGAATTTATTGATTTCTAGTTTATTTTCCAACTTGCAAAATTCATAGAATATTCCAGAAAAATCAGAAAAATACCAAACAAAGTTCATTAGATTCATAAAATTATTTCCTATTTGAGTATGCATTCAAATGTGTATTTTGAAAAATTATAATTTCATAGTTTAATTAATTACCTTTCTTTAATTAAGATAATCTATTATTTTATGCTATTTATTATTTAATTTTGAAAAATGAATTTCTTTAAAAATTAGAGATACTGCAGACGAAAGTGTTTGTGAAAACTGCTTTCCAAAATTCAACATAAACACCGTCATTTCATGTGATCCCAATTTAATACTCGTATATCATTGATTAATGATTAATTATGAATTGTTAATTAATGAACATGATTAATTGTTAATTAATGAACATGAGTAATTGTTAGTTAATAAACAAGATTAATTGTTAATTAATGACCATGCATAAGTATTGATTAACGAGCGTGATTAATTGTTAATTATTAATTAGGGAACATGATTAATTGTTAATTATCGAACATAATTAATCGATAATTGTTAGTTGATGAACGTATTTAAGGAAACCCTTGCATAATCATATCATGTACATTCATGCATGCATAGTTGTAATTCGCGACGCATTGTTGGTCGACCTAGGTCCTGGCGTGATCGAGGTTCCATCCGAGGTCGAGACAGGAGACGGAACGTCGAAGTCGACCAACACACCGAGGATGCTAACCCCGACTCAAATCAAGGCAAGCCCCGATGCATCCCACCTATGTTTTTAAAGTCTTTTCTTTTATCACAGTAATGAGTCGTGATTGTGCATTAGGTTATAGGAGTTGCTTGATACCCTGGATGCATGAGATAGGTTTCCATTTGTTTATGCTATACTTGGTACATGTAGCTCAATAGAGTTCGATAACTGCTAAGCTTAAGTCTTATGGAATCGATAGAAGTCGGGTGGTGTCCTACACTACTCGCGAGATATAGGACAATGACTGGTTCAATGTTATGCTAAGAAGAATGATAAGAGAAAGATGAGAGTGGAAGTGAAGATGTTAACAAAGCCGAGACCGGACGGGCCCCGTAGGAGAAAGGGCAAGACGGATATGAGGTCTTGCAAGGTGGTAGCCCCGTCCGAGTCGGTCAAGGACCGTACCGTTGTCGGCTTAGTTGAACAAGTTTGAACGTACCGTACTACATGCTGGTATCATGGGCCCGAGCAAGTCGATGTACCCTACCACCCCGGAGATGTAGCGTAGCCAACTCTCTTTACTCGGTCGTTAGTGAGAGGATAGTCTCACGGGAGGGAGATGGGTCCGCCACGAGGGAAGTCGTGGAGTCGCCATACTCCCGGGAGTTGGAAATGGCTAGTCTTCCGTCAGGTGCTAGCGGGAAAAGTTGTCGTATACGACCGGTGTGGTGCGTATACGTCGTGTAGTCGGGTTTTGCCAGCTGGTATAAATCGATTCTAATCGCTGTCCCTCACGGTAATGAGTACCGCTTGTTTAGCTCGTCGCATCGTAGTAATCAACTGAAATATGAAGATGAGAGACGAAAGGACTCGTTGGTCGGAATGATCTTTTCTTGAAAACTTGATTCCAGTAGTTGTAGACTGCAAACCCTTGTTCTCTATTGAACTTAACTTGAGCTAAAACATTGAAAGTAAGGATCCACCTTTAGTGCTGTTTTCGCAAAGGAGTAAAACCCCACAACCGGAAAGCCTTTGCATACTAGGCATCGGCCTTAGCGTGCATGTTGACGGGTCGGTCTTGTTGAGTATTAGAATACTCGGGGTTTGCTCGTTATGTTTTCAGGACAAGAGTCGTTCTTCCACGACTTGTACGGTAGCTTTCCGGAAGAGGAGCAAGTGCTCGAGGGTGGTTCCCTCCACTTGGAACAGATCCCGACGTCCCGAGCGAGGAGGATCGTGATGTACGACGGGCTCGGTACATCACGCTAGTGATCTTTTGTTGTAAAGAGATTAAGTTCCGCTGCAAGAATCGTAGTATCTAAACTTCGATAACGATTTATGCTTCCGCTGTACGATGTTTGTATCTCGAAAACCTGGTTGTATTATACCATAATGTATATATTTTGGCTTGTATGAGATGATGAACTGTTGTAACTCGCTTCGTCGAGTGTCCCCCTGTACCGATTCCCGGGTGTCTCGGAGGGGATGTCACATAATGCTTCACTCCGGACGCCGACTTGAAACGCCGCAATCACCTGCTGATCGGGAACATTGGGGATTAAGGCCTTCTTGTTGCAAAAACGCCCGATGAAGTCTATGAAAGTCTCGTCGGGCTTCGCTTCGACTCTGTTGAGGTCGAAGTAGTTCCCTGGTTTCTCACAAGTCGCCCGAAAATTCTCCACGAACTTTTTGGTGAGGTCGGCCTAGGAAGAGATAGATCTCTCGGGTAAGGATTGCAACCACAAGCATCCAGCCTGCTCCATGCACATGGGGAGGTAGTTAGCTAGCACAAACGTGTCTCCTCCTGCCGACCGGATGGCGGTAGTATACATGCGAAGCCACTCAGCAGGAGGCGCTTTGCCGTCGTACTTATCGGTGGCCCCAGGCTTAAATCCCCGGGGTATTTGCAAATGCGTAAATCTCGCGTGAAAGCGGGGATCACGGAGTACTCATCATCTTCTAGACCGGTCCGGATCGGTGAAGGGGGTCGTCGACGAGGTTAATGCCGGTAGTTACGATCTCTGTCATCATCGGAGTAGTCGTAGTATCGATCATCTTGATATCTATCTCCTGAACCATCCCGGCGGTCATTGTTCACCGGCTCTGCAGGCTGTGAAGGAGGAGGCGGAGGCGGAGGCGGAGGCGAAGGCGCCGCTTGGCGATCATTGTCACCTCGTCGAGGCTCTCCGTCTCTGTCTCGGTTGTCTCGTCCTCTTCGATCTCTCGGTATCACGACGATCGTCTCTTCTTGGCCGGTCATCTCGATGAGCATGTCGGTTGCCGTGCCCTCGTTGATCATTCCGTGGAGGATTTCCACCGGGGGTGGCGCTGAAGCAGCCGGTCCACGCCGTGGCGAAGGCGAGGCGGGGCAAGATCCCGCGGACGATCATCCACATGACCGGTCCGGCGCCTCTCATCTTCTTCTTGTCTCCGATGCTCTTCCGTCCTCTCTACATGGCGATCGATAAGGACGTTACGAGCGTCACGATTGCCATTGAGCGGTACGCGTAAATCTTGGTCCGGAGCTTGTTCATGTTCGTCCGCGATCGGGGTGTGTATAGGCCCAAGCCTTCCACCGGAAGAAGCTCCTTCAGCACCGGGCTCTCGCGAGCCGCTCCGAGCGAGAACGCGAGCGACCGGAAGATTCCGATCCGTCGTGAACGAGTTGATTTGTTTGTAGAGCAGCCGCGTCTACCAAATTCAAAGCGCGTCGCAACCCTAGCGTTGCATTGAAGACTTCTTCCGGTATTGTCTCACCGGCCACCGGAGCGCCGCCAATGGCGCCGCCGCCTCGATGGCCGCCGGCCGCCGCCCACCTGGCCCGAGCCCCCCTGCGCCGTCCGATTTGAAACCGAGGGCCCAGATTAGACGGGGCTGATACCCCTTCATAATCGGTCCACCGTGGACCATGGACCACGGGTCCACGGGACCTATGCACCCGGTCCACGGGTTTTTATTTTGTTTTAATTCATTTTTTCGCTGAATAATGCGCAACTTACATTGTAACCCCGGCGAATAATTTAATTAAATATAGGTCCTGTTTTATGCATAAATAGCCCCTGTTTAGTAGTTTATTTACAAAATACCCTCTCGTTTTAGGATAAGACGTAGCTTTTACATTCTAACCCCTGAATTTAATTAAAACTACACGCGCATGCCCCTGTTTAAAGGAAAATTTACGCGCTACCCCTCCAAGTCTATAGTTAATTATGTTTAGGCCCCTGCAGCTTGTTTTTAGCGTAACTTTTGATCCGTAACTCCAAATTAAGTGATTCTTGCGCCAAAATTCTCGTAGGAACATGTAATTTGCATTTAGGGCATTATCATACTGTTTTGCATCTTGCTGCATTCTCTGTATTAATTTATTGCTATGCTTTGTACGTTCCGACGTGATACGCGTATAGTTGAGAACGTCCCGGAGCCGCAGGAGTACGAGGATCTGCAGAACCAAGAGTTTGAGGAGTTTGAGCAACCACCCTCGTACGATCAAGGCAAGTGCCCTTGACGCATTTTGTACCTATTTCTGTCTATTCCGTCACATAGTGTAGTAAATGCATGTTTAGGTAAAATTGATGAATGCCTATGCTAGGACCTCCTAGTGTTGATTGTTCCTGTATTCCTTGTCGCCATGGACGTAGATTTTGGGATAAATTGGTAGAATTGCTTAGCTTGCTAATTTATCATGCTCCGGGTTATTATTAATCTTATATGTTACTCGCTTTACATTTTCTCGCATGATGAATGATGAACTGGATTAATTAGAAACATGGCATAGGGTTTTGGGTGAATGGTTGGGGGCTACGCCCGGGTGTACCGGTAGTCCCGTGTTTGTTATCACCCGAAACATAAGGACCGGTTCTCGGAGCGATAATCCATGCTAAACCGTACGAGCCACGAGCCAAGTATGGGCGCGGCTTGCCGTAGTATACGGTAGATGCCGGTGGAGTACGCGCGAAGGAGAGGGGGCTGTGGTCGGGGAGTACCGGCAGTCCTAGGGGAGGCTTGGCGAAGAGACGAGGTCTCCGAGCCATCCGGCACAAGAGAGTGAGGCTGCCCGAGTGGAGGGTTTACTCCTCTAGGTTAGCGGATCTCTAGTGGTCGCGTACGAAATTGGAGGACACCGTGAACCGTCTTGGAGGTGATCTCTTGGCCACACACCCCGGAAGTGTGATACGTGTCCGATGGTACTGGCATAATGGAGACTTTAGTCCACCTAACCTTAGGGGACGAAATCACTTCCTCGTGGGGAAATGTATACAACCTCTGCAGAGTGTAAACCGTCATGACAGATCGTGCTCACGGTCAAGAGCGGCATGGACCCTCACTTGATTAAGGGATAAAGGGCGGAATGGTGAATGGTGATAGGTTGTACCCGAGATGCTTTAGCAGACCTCATTAAAGATAGTAATTAGGATGCTTAATTAAAACCCGATTAGATAGGTGCTTTCTGCATTAACCCCAATAATAGCCTTCCTTATCTATAGCCACATGTCATTCTTTCCCACACTTGATGAGTACGACATGTACTCACACTTGCTATATCCTACGTTGCTCGCTCAGCTCCAGGAGAAGGTTGGGAGTCGTACGAGGGTCGGGACCAGGAGTACTAGGCGGGCGATCCACCGGTCGATGCCTGTGGCGTCATGGGTGTCTACGTTAATTTACTTCGCTGTGATGTACTCTCGTTAGACCTACGGGTCGTGCTGTAATAAAGATGGATGATACAATGTAATAATTCGAGGATATGGCTATTTATACTCGTTTATCATTAATGATGTCGCGTATGTGTGATTTAACCGATCCCGGCACACATACGTTAGCATCCATTTCATCTCTCGGAAATGGGTGTGACAGAAATGGTATCGAGCCATATCGATCGTAGGACGCCGACCTAGCTAGAAACGGACGAACTCTAGGAAAATATGTACCTTATATACTCTATTTATGTAAACTATTTTCGAAAATTATATCTCCTTGTTATATATTCTTGATTTATTGCTTTATTGTTCATATGCTTTTAATTGTTTAAATTTTTATCTTATTTCTTCACTCTTCAACTTATAGATGGCACGCACCAAGCGGACCGCACGCAAGAGCACCGGAGGACGCATTCGCCGCCCTGCGGTCGCGGCAAGCACCGCGAGCACCAAGCACCGCAAGTAGCTGTACCTCAGGAGCCGGTACAGCAGGAGGTTCAGCAGGAGGCACCCCCGCAGCCAAGGGCGCCGGCTGCGGGATACGTCCCGAAAAGGTCACGGGATGAAGAGGAATGGGTCCCGCGCGACCTAGCCTATCGCTACGCCGATGAGCTTCAGTCCCACGGACAGTATGCTGGGAACATGGGCACCACTCTCCGGAAATGCTTCGGCAGCTGGCATCGTCAACCGCCCCTTTTACTTGAGCAAGGGTGTGAAGAGGTTCACACGAGAAGAATGGACAACCGAGATCGTGGTCTCCGAGGGTGAAAGGTCACCGGGAAAGTTCAAGAATCCCACCCCCAGGTCCACTCGCGCGGCAGCAGATGCCGATGCATCTTGGAGGGCCATCAGCAATTTGAGTGACGAGCTCAACGACAGGTTGGTTGGCACCGGCTTCTCTTACATTCCTCGTCGCCCTAGCCACCAGGAGAGGTATACTCGTGGGACCCCTTGGCCCACTTGTGTATCCCAATGAGCTGCTTCGAGCCTCGTGATGTGTCCATGGATGTATGTGAGAGCATGAGCAGCCTACAGGAGGAGAACTTCCACCTGCGGAAGAGGCTATGGGACTTTGAGAAGAGCCATCAGGCCCTTCTTCGCCAGGAGGCGGGAGAAGAACCCGCACGCAGCCTTCGGACTTGGACAGCTGCCTCTCCACCTCCTCGCTATGTCACCAAGTCTTCATCCGTTGAGGAGTCCACCGCCGGCGACGCCGCCTCCCATGCTTAGGAGCTGCCCTTTTCCTTTTATTTAAAGTTTGAGTTGTAATAAAGAACGCTTAGATCGTTTTGCTTGGTGTGATGTAATGAACTATTTTGCTTGGTGTGCTTGATGTGAGTTGTGGGACGCTTCAGCACCTTGTCCACAACCTCATCCTTTTTGCTTATCTAATAATTAAACAATCATGCTTTACTATTACCTTGATGCATATAGTTATGGGTTATACGCTTTTATTTCGCCATTATTATACCTTGTCTTACATCTCTCCCAACTCTCCACATCGGATGGTTAACCAAAGGAGGAATGACGCTAACAACAATGCCAACAACAACGCCAACAACGGGATCATCGTTGAGCAGATGTTAGCCATGCAGCCCGGTTCATGACAACTTTGGTCCAAGCATTGGGCACTATCCAGAATAATATCAACAACGGAGCTACACCGCCGTCGAGGAGTCGGTTGGACGACTTCATGAAAACCAAACCAGTCCCTTTCTCCCAAGCCAAGGACCCAATGGAGGCCGAGGATTGGCTTAAGACTGTGGAGAAGAAGCTCTTGATAGCCCGAGTGCAGCAACCGTGAGAAGGTTCTCTTTACAGCCCACCTGCTAGCTAGGACGGCAACCGATTGGTGGGAAGCTTATTGCAATGCTCATGTCAATGCGGAGACGATCACTTGGAATGAATTCAAGACTCACTTCCGCTCCCACTATGTTCCCGCGGGAGTGATGATGTTGAAGCAGCAGGATTTCCGCGATTTGAAGCAAGGGAATATGACAGGTGAGTGAATACCTCAATCAATTCACTCAGTTGTCGAGGTATGCCGCTGATGATGTGAACACAGATGCAAAGAAGCAATATATGTTCATGAGGGGACTCAACAACGACATTGAGATACAGCTGCTGAATGGTGACTATGTGAATTTCCGTAAGCTGGTGAACAAGGCCCCGTTGATTGAGAACAAGAAGAATGAGATCGAACGGGAAGGCAAAAGGAAGATGTTCTTCTCTCGGGCAGTCATCTAGTGGCAAACCCCGTCCTCGCATGATGCTTCCACCCAACACCTACTACCGCGCTCCCAACCCCACCAGGCCACCCATGCACGCTCCTCGCACCGCTTACCCCATGCAACGCCCCACCTACCAAGCGCCACGCCCCAACTTCCAAGCACCCCGCCCCAATTATCAGCAAGCTCCACGCCCCACCTACCAGCAAGCCCCTCGCCCTGCTGCACCCACCGCTCCAAATCAGGCTGCCCAGGGCAATGGACCTAGAGGACCCCGCTATCATCGCCATGAACAGGGTCACTTCGCTAACGAGTGTCCCCACAGTGGCTGCTGCAAAGTCCGCATCAGCAAGGAATGGCGCTCGGGGGCAGAACAACTACATCTATGGCAAGGTCAACCACGTCACCACCGAAGGTGCTCGAGCAGGACCGGAACGTGGTAATTGGTATGTTTTTGGCAAACTCCAACCCCGCAACCGTTTCGTTTGATTCTTGAGCATCGCATTCATTTATCACATCCAGCTATGTTGCAAAATATACCTTGCCCATATCTACTATGAAGTACACTATGATAGTTAGCTCCCCTGGAGGAGAGATGAGAACTAACCTTGTGTGCCCCAAGGTTATTATTAAGATACCGGGAGTAGACTTCTCCTCTAATCTTATAGTCCTAGACTCTAGTGGGCTTGACATTATCCTTGGAATGGACTGGTCGAAGAAGTGTGATGGGATCATAGTATGTGCCAAGAGAGCAAGTACAGCTGACCAACTCGGAGAGAAATAAGGTGAAATTCATAGCAAAAGAGCCCATGACCAAGGGAGCAATCGTGGATCAAGCTAAGACGGTCACCATTGAGGAGATACCGGTAGTGAGTGACTATTTAGATGTATTCCCGAACAACCGCCGTGTATGCCACCGGACCGTGATATCGAGTTTATCATTGACTTAGTACTCGGGACTGCTCCCATATCTAAGAGGCCCTATAGGATGGGAGTAAATGAGTTAGTAGAGCTTAAGAAGCGGATAGAAGAGTTGTTGGCGTTGGGTTTTATTCGCCCTAGCTCCTCACCTTGGGGTGCGCCGGTACTCTTCGTAGATAAGAAAGACAAGACGCAGAGGATGTGCGTGGACTATCGTTCCTTGAATGAAGTGACCATCAAGAACAAGTATCCACCGCCACGGATAGAGGATGTGTTTGACCAGCCGAGAGGAGCCTGTGTGTTCTCCAAGATTGATCTGCGATCGTGGTACCACCAATTGAAAATCAGACCGTCGGACATTCCCAAGACTGCATTCATCACTGGATACGGGCTGTATGAGTATACGAGTGACGTCCTTCGGCTTGACTAATGCACCTGCCTACTTCATGTACCTCATGAACAAGGTGTTTATGGAATATTTGGACAAGTTCGTGGTGGTTTTTATTGATGATATCCCGGTATTCTCCAAAAATGAAGAGGAACACGCGCAACACTTGAAGTTGGTTCTTGAGAAGCTACGGGAACACAAACTCTATGCAAAGTTCAGCAAGTGCGAGTTCTGGTTAAAGGAAGTGGCATTCCTCGGCCATGTCATCTCGGCTGGAGGAGTATCTCGTGGACCCGGGCAAGGTGAGAGATGTCTTGAATTGGAAACCACCGCAGATCGTCACCGAGATACGAAGTTTTCTTGGATTGGCGGGATACTACGGACGCTTCAAAAGGACTTCTCTAAGATCGCCGGACCCATGACCGAACTCCTATCAAAAGACAAGAAGTTCGATTGGACCCCGACTTGTCAAGCCGCTTTGAGGAGTTGAAAAAGAGACCGACATCCGCTCCCGTATTGGTATTGCCGGACCTCACCAAGAGTTTTGATGTGTATTGTGATGCTTCAATGCAAGGTCTCGGGTGCGTACTCATGCAAGAAGGTCAAGTAGTTGCTTACGCCTCTAGGCAACTACGCACACACGAGAAAAAGTACCCAACCCATGATCCGGAATTGGCAGCAGTGGTGCATGCTCTAAAGATGTGGAGACACTATCTTGTCGGACATCGTTATGAAGTCTTTACAGACCATAAGAGCCTCAAGTACATATTCACGCGGACCGATCTCAACATGAGACAACGACGTTGGTTGGAGTTGATCAAAGACTATGATGTGGGAATCAACTACCATCCCAAAGCTAACGTTGTTGCGGATGCCCTTAGTCGGAAGGTTTACTCGCAATCGGATATTGATGATGGAGTTGCCGCTCGAGCTATGCAAGGAGTCCGAGCGGTTCGACCTCGGATTCTTAAATGAGACCACCGTCATAGAAATCGAGCCTACACTTGCTAAAGGAAATTCGAGAGGGACAGAAAGGACATGAGAAAATAGAGGAGATCGGGACACTCATAAAAGATGGACGAACCACAGAATTTTCGGAGGATGAACATGGCATTATTTGGCGAGGCAAGAGGATCTGTGTACCCGATCCGAAGCACATCCGTGATATGATCTTAAAAGAGGCACATGACACCGCTTACTCTATTCATCCGGGTGGCACCAAAATGTATCATGATCCGACGACGCAAGTATTGGTGGTATGGCTTGAAGCGTGATGTTGCTGAATATGTCGCCACTTGTGATACTTGCTAGCGTGTAAAGGCTGAACATCGGAGACCTGCCGGATTGTTGCAACCCTTGAGGATTCCGGAATGGAAATGGGAAGAGATCAGTATGGATTTCATAGTCGGGCTGCCTCGTACGCGATCCGGATACGACTCCATATGGGTTATAGTAGATCGATTAACCAAGGTAGCTCACTTCATCCCGGTCAAGACGACCTATTCGGGAGCTAGACTAGCGAGTTGTACATGTCCGGAATAGTGTGTCTACACGGAGTGCCCAAGAAAATTGTCTCCGACAGAGGTACTCAATTTACGTCATGATTTTGGGAGAAGCTACATGAGTCAATGGGTACCAAACTGAATTTCAGTTCTGCGTATCATCCCCGGATCGATGGACGGACAGAGAGGACGAATCAAATCCTTGAGGACATGCTGAGAGCTTGTGCTTTGGAACACGATAGGAGTTGGGATAAGAGTCTTACGTATGCAGAATTCTCCTATAATAACAGCTACCAGAGCTAGTATTGAGATGGCTCCCTATGAGTTCCTCTACGGAAGGAAGTGCAGATCACCATTGTTCGGAGTGAGACAGGTGAGAACAAGGTCTTTGGACCTGATATTCTGAAAGAGGCAGAGGAACAGGTCAAGATCATGCGCGAGAACTTAAAGGTCGCACGGTCAAGACAGAAGAGTTACGCAGATCATAGACGAAGGGATGCGAGCTTTGAGATTGGTGACTTCGTATATCCGAAAGTGTCACCCATGAGAGGACTCCGACGCTTCAAGGTCAAGGGAAAGTTGGCACCCCGTTACATTGGTCCTTTCAAGATACTCGATAAAAGAGGAGAAGTAGCTTATCGGTTAGAGTTGCCGGAGAATCTCTCGGGCGTGCACGATGTGTTCCATGTATCTCAATTAAAGAAGTGCCTACGTGTACCGGAGGAACAACTACCGATGGCGAAGTGGATGTTCGTGATGATCTCACCTATGCCGAACAACCGGTCAAGATCCTTGAGATTTCCGAACGGGTGACCCGAAACAAGACCATCCGTATGTGCAAGGTTTTATGGAAACATCACACGAAGCGGAAGCCACATGGGAACGAGAAGATGACTTGAAAGCCGAGTTTCCCCACCTCTTCTCCGATCCGACCGAATCTCGAGGGCGAGATTCCTCTTAAGGGGGTAGGTTTGTCACACCCTACTTTTGCTTTTTCTTAAAAATTATTTTTCTCCATTAATATATACTAGAAAAAGGGCTACAAATTATTTTTCTTAATAATAACTAAAAATTAATGCATTCCATTCATGACAACATGGCATGTAGAATTTATTTTCCATGTGACAAATAATTAGTTAGGCAATACTTATTTTATCCACTTAGAGAAAACCCAGGAAAATAAAAAGGAAAATAGAAAATAAAATAAAACCCCGGAAGACCCCTTGGGCCCAAGTCTCTCTCCCTCCCTTCTCTCTTTCTCTTTCCCCGACCCAAGCCCGGCCAAGCAAGGCCCGGGCGGCCTTCTTCTTCCTCTCGCCACCCCGACCCGCCGCCCCCAAATTTCGCCTCCCTTTCCAAATCCCGCGCCCCGGACACCACCTCGCCCCAACCCGACCGCCCGCGCGTGATCGCCGCCCCCTCTTCCTCCTTTCCCCCACGCTAGCACGACCGAATTGATGCCCCATCAATGCGAATCAAACTCGAGCGCCATCACCGGAGAAACGGCCACCCTCGCCTCGCCGGCCGCCCTAGCCCCCTCGGGCCTATAAAAACCTCGCCGCGGACGCCTGCAACCCTTTCCCACCTCACGCTCGAGCTCCCCCTGCCCTCTTCCACGCTAGCGCCGCCGTCCCACGAACCGCGCCGCCACCCTCCGACGCGGGCTTGTTTCCGGTCGCCTCCGCACCCGTCCGACCCCGGACGAGCTTCGCCTCCACCGCCAATACCTACGCCGCACGAAGAAACCCCCGGACGACGACGAGCTCCGCCGCCGGACTTCATCGCCTCCACCTCGGCGCCGCTAAGCACCTTCCGGCCGCCCCGTCCGTGCTTGTCCGCTCGGTGAGGATCCCTGAACCCCCGCTTCATTTCCCCTTCCGCCACCGCAAACCGGCCACCGGAGCGCCACTCCGGCGAGCTCCGGGCGCCGCCGCCCTCGATGGCCGCCGGCCGCCGCCCACTGGCCCGAGCCCCCTGCGCCGTCCGATTTGAAACCGAGGGCCCAGATTAGATGGGGCTGATACCGCTTCATAATCGGTCCACCGTGGACCATGGACCACGAGTCCACGGGACCTATGCACCCGGTCCACGGGTTTTTATTTGGTTTTAATTCATTTTTTCACCGAATAATGCGCAACTTACATTGTAACCCCTGGCGAATTATTTAATTAAATATAGGTCCTGTTTTATGCATAATAGCCCCTGTTTAGTAGTTTATTTACAAAATACCCTCTCGTTTTAGGATAAGATGTAGCTTTTACATTCTAACCCCTGAATTTAATTAAAATTACACGCGCATGCCCCTGTTTAAAGGAAAATTTACGCGCTAGCCCTCCAAGTCTATAGTTAATTATGTTTAGGCCCTATGCAGCTTGTTTTTAGCGTAACTTTTGATCCGTAACTCCAAATTAAGTGATTCTTGCGCCAAAATTCTCGTAGGAACATGTACTTTGCATTTAGGGCATTATCATACTGTTTTGCACCTTGCTGCATTCTCTGTATTAATTTATTGCTATGCTTTGTATGTTCCGACGTGATACGCGTATAGTTGAGAACGTCCTGGAGCCGCAGGAGTACGAGGATCTGCAAAACCAAGAGTTTGAGGAGTTTGAGCAACCACCCCGTACGATCAAGGCAAGTGTCCTTGTCGCATTTTGTCGAGTCTTAATCTCGGCATTACAACTACCCGGTCCCTCACGAGCATGGAATTCGATGGTGCAACACACGAAACACACGGGAACACGAGATTTTAGACAGGTTCGGGCCCCTCGAATCGAGAGTAATACCCTACGTCCTGTATGTTATGTATTGCCTTTAGCAGATTGCTAATTGCGAGTTGTCGAGTGTAGGAACTTGTCCTAACTTGTGAGAACCTATGAGAACTTGTCAGAACTTGTGCTTCTAGGGGTCCCCGCCCCGCCTTATATGTCCGGGGAGGCAAGGTTACATGTAGAATCCTAGTCGGATACAATATCTACATACTTAGAAACTCTATCTCTAAGCTTCCTTATCAATTCGGAGTCCTACTCGATCGGTCTTGTACTTTCCTTAAGGATTAATCCGAGTCTTGTTATCCGCCTTTGTTTCCATACCGGTCTTATAGAACCTTCCGGAATCCTATACCGGTCGGACACCACTCGTGGGCCCGCCCCACCGGTCTTATGTCTTCAATATGCTACCATGTCCTTGATAAATCATTCTTGTGATCAATGTATACCCGTAAGGTAAGTCTACGACAATGACCCCGAGTAATTTTTGATTTGACATTGAATAAAACCGACCGATCTTTTGCATGTTGGTCCGATTCCAATGTTAAATTAAAAAGAACTCCAATCTTCTGCAATACTTCTTTTTTCTTCAAGACGCTTCAAAAAGCCAAAAAATTGGTATTTTATCCTCCATACCACCTAATTAGGTGTGCAAAGACAAAAGTAGTTTCCTTCTAGTGCGCCGGTTAGGTGCACCCAATTGGGTATAGCCCCGACTCTTGGATCATTTGAACTCCTTTCAAATAATGCAAGAGTCCACTAGTTGATTCTTCATTATTTCCTTCAATATGCAATTTCTACGGACCGCTCCTTTCAATTTCCATTATTTTTCACTTCCCGATATCTCTACGAGATCGCTCTTAAACATGGTGCACCGGTCGGGTGCACCTAATTAGGTATAGCCCCGACTCTTGTATCATTTGAGGATCGCAAATAATGCAAGAGTCTTTCTTGAGAGACTATGCTTCATTATTTTCCATCAAATCACATTCCTCTCAGCAATTTCTGTCAAGAACATATTTTTCGAGACCGGCCATACCGGTCGAACTTCATATCTCTTAGAGATTCACACCAGGTTGACATAACGGACCACCTAAATCAGCTCTGAACTCATAATCCGCTTAGTGAAATTTCACTAAGAACCAATCGAGACCAGTTTCCCAATTAACTTACATCGACTCGAGTCTCCAAGGCCTATAATCAGCCGAATGATTAACACCCAGGGCCTAAGGCATCCAATTTCACAATGATTAGATAGGCAAGACCTAATTGTCTTTGATCTAACCAGATCTCATTATTCAATTTTCTCAAACAATCTAATTTGATATTCCAATGTTATCATGGCTGAGCACTCCATACCTCGGACCGCTTAAATATTTGCAAAATAGCCCCCGTGATTATTCAAATCACGTAGACCATTCCTCTTAACATCTTCTGCAAAGAACATACTTTTTGACCGGTCAAGACCGGTGTCAAATCTCATACTCCTGGTGATTCGCATCGAGAACGATACTAGATCGCTCAAATCGGTCATAAGCGATATTCCGCTTATCGAATAGCGCTCAAATCCAAATTCTCGACTGATCAAATCAGTCGCTAAAATTCACACAATAAACTCGAGTTTTTCACACCTATTATCAGCCGAATGATTAACACCCGGGGCCTAAGGTTAACCAATCAATCGGACAGCAGTCTTCAATCCAACTAGTTTGTTGTATAAATCACTCCGAAATCATATATTCCGGGTTAAAAATGCTTAACAGATCGAGCACCAAACACTCGGAGCGGTCATCACAATTGGCAAAAGAGCCCCGTGATTCTCCAAATCACGTGGACTTCTCCTCTGTTGCCGCACCCAAGACCGGAAGCACCGGTACATCAAGCGGATCCGAGACCTAGTTCCTAGTCCATTGTATCTCGTAAAGACAATTTAAGAAGTACATAAATATGCTCATATGTAAATAAATACTCCAATGTTTTATTTACTTGCAAATCTCAAATTATTTCCAGATTCTTGACTGGTATTTATATGTTTTCCTTACTTCAACATATAAGATTTTCTCCTTTCGCGCAAACTGCGGCGATCCAGATTAATCATTATATGTCTAATGTAATTCAACTTTAATAACCGGTCACCCCAACTTCAAAAAACTTAAATTTTACCATCCTGTTTCAACCAATCAAGTCTATAACCAAGCAACGATGGTTAATTCAACACAAACCAACAATGACATAACCACTGGCTCTAATCAGCATTAGGTATAGCACATAGCGGCGGTCTACTTAACAAAATCGTGCCGTATAGAAAAAATGACCGGTCTTAGAACTCGGGATCACAAATTATTAACTGACCGCTTTTAAATAGCAGCCTCATGGTATGGTATATTAATTCAAAATTAAGATTCCAAGATAAATAAAACCATGGAGATAGGCAAAGATTCACATATTTCATATTATCAAAAAGCTATCATGAGCATCGCATTATATATGTTTAAACACAAAAACTTAAGTGTAAAAGCGACTTAGCTGGTTTATTGGGCATAGCCTCCGAGCCCGGCCGAAGATGATGTAGCCGATCGATGAGTAGTTTGACAATCGCGCTCGACTCAAGACAACATCTCCGTGCAACAGACAACCCTTAAAATCATAATTGACGACCAATGTAGATGGTTGAAGGTAACGTAACCGGTCAAAACTGAAGATTAGCAGCCGCGCTAATGCTTAAGATCGCGTTCGAGCAGCAGCGATGCTCCAAGTTAAAGTTGACGACCAATGAAAGCTGTTGAAGACGCCACAATCGGTCGAAGCGAAGATTGGCAGCCGTGCTAATGCTCAAGACCGCGTCCGAGCAGCAGTGGCGCTCCAAGTTGAAGTTGACGATCGATAAAAGCTGTTGAAGATGCCACGATCAGTCGAAACTGAAGATTGGCAGCCGCGCTAATGCTCAAGACCGCGTCCGAGCAGCGGCGGCGCTCAAGTCGAAGCCGATGACCGACAAAAGATGTTGAAGACGGCACAACCGGTCGAAGCGGAGGTTAGCAGCCGCGCTAATGCTCAAGACCGCGTCCGAGCAGCAGCGGCGCTCCAAGTCGAAGTAGATGATCGATGAAAGATGTTGAAAACGATGCGACCGGTCGAAGCGAAGTTTAGCAGCAGCACTAATGCTCAAGACCGCATCCGAGCAGCAGCAGCGCTCTAGGTTGAAGTTGACGACCGATGAAAGCTGTTGAAGACGGCGCGATCGGTCGAAACTAAAGGTTAGCGACCGCGCTAATGCTCAAGACCGCGTCCGAGCAGCAGCGGTGCTCCGAGTTCAAGTTCACGACCGATGAAAGCTGTTGAAGACGATGCGACCGGTCGAAGCGAAGATTGGCAGCCGCGCTAATGCTCAAGACCGCATCCGAGCAGCAGCAGCGCTCCAAATCGAAGCCGACGACCGATGAAAGCTGTTGAAATTATCGTCGTGGCGTCGGTCATCGCTCGGCGGCGTTGATCTTCGTCGTCACAAGACGGCGATCACTACACCGGTCGCCGTCGTCGTCGCGGCAGCGATCGTCATCCTGCATCGGTCATCGCTCCATGATACCGGTTGTCGTTAGGCGAGCCAGCGGTCGTCGTCCTGTGACACCGGTCGTCACCGTCGTCGCGGCGGCGATCGTCGTCCTACGACAGGCTCGTTGTCGTCGTCGCGGCGATGATTGTCGTCCTGCACCGGTCATTGCTCCGCGACACCGGTCGTTGTCGTCGTCATCGTCGCGGTGGCGATCGTCGTCTGCGACACCGCTCGTCGTCGTCGTCGCGGTGGCGATCGTCATCCTGCGACACCGCTCGTCATCGTAGAGTGAAGTCGAGAAACCCGAAGCAGATCTTGAAGCTTGTAACGAAGTCGAAAGTAGAAGCCATCGAACTCGCTGGGAACTCGTCGGGACCCCTTCTCGGCGCGCCAAATGTCGAGTCTTAATCTCGGCATTAGAACTACCCGGTCCCTCACGAGCATGGAATTCGATGGTGTAACACACGAAACACACGGGAACACGAGATTTTAGACGGGTTTAGGCCCCTCGAATCGAGAGTAATACCCTACGTCCTGTATGTTATGTATTGCCTTTAGCGGATTGCTAATTGCGAGTTGTTAGAGTGTAGGAACTTGTCCTAACTTGTGAGAACCTATGAGAACTTGTCGGAACTTGTGCTTCTAGGGGTCCCTGCCCCGCCTTATATGTCCGGGGAGGCAAGGTTACATGTAGAATCCTAGTCGGATACAATATCTACATACTTAGAAACTCTATCTCTAAGCTTCCTTATCAATTCGGAGTCCTACTCGGTCGGTCTTGTACTTTCCTTAAGGATTAATCCAGTCTTGTTATCCGCCTTTGTTTCCATACCGGTCTTATAGAACCTTCTGGAATCCTATACCGGTCGGACACCACTACGTGGGCCCGCCCCACCGGTCTTATGTCTTCAATATGCTACCATGTCCTTGATAAATCATTCTTGTGATCAATGTACACCCGTAAGGTAAGTCTACGACACATTTTGTACCTATTTCTGTCTATTCTGTCACATAGTGTAGTAAATGCATGTTTAGGTAAAATTGATGAATGCCTATGCTAGGACCTCCTAGTGTTGATTGTTCCTGTATTCCTTGTCGCCATGGACGTAGATTTTGGGATAAATGGGTAGAATTGCTTAGCTTGCTAATTTATCATGCTACGGGTTATTATTAATCTTAAATGTTACTTGCTTTACATTTTCTCGCATGATGAATGATGAACTGGATTAATTAGAAACATGGCATAGGGTTTTGGGTGAATGGTTGGGGGCTACGCCCGGGGTGTACCGGTAGTCCCGTGTTTGTTATCACCCGAAACATACGGACCGGTTCTCGGAGCGATAATCCATGCCGTACAGCCACGAGCCAAGTATGGGCGCGGCTTGGCATAGTATGCGGTAGATGCCGGTGGAGTACGCGCAAAGGAGAGGGGCTGTGGCTGGGGAGTACCGGCAGTCCTAGGGGAGGCGTGGTGAAGAGACGAGGTCTCCGAGCCATCCGGCACAAGAGAGTGAGGCTGCCTAAGTGGAGGGTTTACTCCTCTAGGTTAGCAGATCTCTAGTGGTCGCGTACGAAACCGGAGGACACCGTGAACCGTCTTGGAGGTGATCTCTTGGCCACACACCCTGTAAGTGTGTTACGTGTCCGATGGCACCGGCATAATGGAGACTTTAGTCCACCTAACCTTAGGGGACGAAATCACTTCCTCGTGGGGAAATGTATACAACCTCTGCAGAGTGTAAACTGTCATGACAGCCGTGCTCACGGTCAAGAGCGGCATGGACCCTCACTTGATTAGGGGATAAAGGGCGGAATGGTGAATGGTGATCGGTTGTACCCGAGATGCTTTAGCAGACCTCATTAAAGATAGTAATTAGGATGCTTAATTAAATCCTGATTAGATAGGTGCTTTCTGCATTAACCCCAATAATAGCCTGCCTTATCTATAGCCACATGTCATTCTTTCCCACACTTGATGAGTACGACATGTACTCACACTTGCTATATCCTACGTTGCTGCTCGGCTCCAGGAGAAGGTTGGGAGTCGTACGAGGGTCGGGACCAGGAGTACTAGGCGGGCGATCCACCGGTCGATGTCCGTGGCGTCATGGGTGTCTACGTTAATTTACTTCGCTGTGATGTACTCTCTGTTAGACCTACGGGTCGTGCTGTAATAAAGATGGATGATACAATGTAATAATTCGAGGATATGGTTATTTATACTGTTTATCATTAATGATGTCGCGTCCGTGTGATTTAACCGATCCTGGCACACATACGTTAGCATCCATTTCATCTCTCGGAAATGGGTGTGACACTCGCCGGCGCCAGCCGCCGCTCGCCGGAGCCCGCGCGCAGCCCCCTTTGAAATTTGCCCAGTGGCAATTTCACAAATACCGCAAACTTTATTCCATTTTGAAAAAATCATATCTCCCGATTCACAAGTCCAAAAATTGCAAACTAAAATGTTTAGGAAACTACATAACTTTTACGATCATAAAAGTAACATGAGCTCGTCAGATCTAGTCATTTTCATATTTTTACAAAAATGACAATAGTCAATCCACAAAAACTCACTTAAGTCATAACTTTAAACATATAGATCCAAATTTAATTCCACTTGGTCAGAGCCTGCATATAAACATACTGGAATTTCTGGCACTGGGAAATCTACATTTGATTGCATATTTTTCGTGTTATTGCATTTATGGCATGCTCTGGATTTAATTTTTAATTAAATATATAAAAATGATTTTGGCATGAAACTTGGTAGATCTATTCCTCATAGTCCTGTACACTTGCATAAAATCCCATGTTTAATTTTGAGCATGCTAAGTAATTATTGTTTTGCTGCCCTTAGATTAATTCAATAAAAGGTTAATTTCAGCACAAATAAAAATGGTTTATGCTCCTAGAAATTTCATTTTTGCATGTTTATGTAAATTTCACTTTCCACAATGTTACTTAGTCCCTCATGGTAGGATTAGTAAGAAGTTTCCGTTAAATTCATGAATGTGTTGATTTTGTAATGAAATTCTTGATCTAGGGTTGCATCGTTATCGCATGTGATGATGGAGTTTCACTCCTAACCCTAAATGCATTTTAACTCACTTTAAGCTTTTGATTATCAATTCAAACATTACTCACCATGTGGACCACAGCACCCATGTCTCATTGCCTAAGCCATTGTGTTGCCCATGTATGTCCACACTTGGTAATTTAATTTAACCCTAGTAAGGAAAGCAAGGTTATGTATCCATGCATACTAGAAATTCCTCGAAACTAAATTTTACTCAACATGTTCATATGTACTCATGCATAACAGCACACATGCATTACTATTGTTTCATCAACTTTGTATTCTTTTTATTTACGCATTGCATTTCATTCTCTAGGTGATGACGCCAAGGTGATTCCGCCGGAAGAGACCATTGCAACTCTCAACGCTTGTGACGCTAGTACTAACTTCGATCACTCTCAAGGCAAGCCCCGGTGCATTCCTATTATTTTGAAATGCTCTTTGTTATCACTATATTAAGGATGATGAATGTGCATTTAAGTTCTAGGAGTTGATTGGAAATCCACGTGCATAAATTCCTTCATGTCCTATGTAGAATATGTGTCATACCTTCATTAGGAATGCTATGCCATGGTTATGGAGTCAACGATAGTATGGGACACTCACATATGGCTTATGATTAAAGTTGAAAATGATGAATTGATTAAAATTGAGAACACCCCATTGTGGCTCCGCGAACAAGTTTGAGTTGTGTACCACTTGCATACCTTTCTTATGGGGATTGGTAAACCTACGTAGCTTGTGAATTGTAAAGTGGGCCGGATATCTCACCGACCTAGAGGTGATGTGTATGGCACGGTGGTTGCACGGGTTGAGGACCGTTGGAGAGTACACGGGTTAAGCCTTGGGCACGTTGTTGAACGGGTCGCAAGGGGACGTGTACTCGGGGTCGGTGGCCCCGTATTTTGCTTTATGATGAACTCGCGAACGGTGGCCATACGTGTTCTTAAATGATGCGTATGTCGTGCATTTGGGTCTTTCCTGCAGGATTAATCATTCGATAATTATCGCCGTTTCCTCTCGGTTAATGAGTACCACTTGATTCGGGCAGTTCGCAATGTGTAGTAAGAGGAAGAGAATGAGAAGCTCGCTGTTTATATTGATATTAATTTGTATTGCAAATTCTTGTATTGCTAGTATGCTCACTAAAGTTTCTTTATGCAACAACCCTATTAATTTGGCCAAGTCATAAAAGTGCCAACCTAATTAGCATAGGTGCCGTTTTATGCAAAAATGCCAAGTTAAACCGGTCAAGCCCCCATGCATCTAGATGTCGGTCTTAAACGGCCAACTTGACGGGTAAGACTTGTGGAGTATGCTAGATACTCGGGCAAACCACTACATGTGTATTTTCGGGATTCCCGCAAGCCGGGTTTTGCGATTGTTGTGGTAAGGTTGTGTGGGATGGAGAGGAGCCCAAAGAGTGGACCATTGAATGGGTTCCTAGCTCTCCGACCCATGATGAGTGAGCCGTGGCCTAGGCCGACATGGTTCACATAAGCTATCTATGTATCGTCGTGTTATGTAATCGCTTCCGCACTTTATTTCGAACAAAGAACATGGTTATGTAACTTAAATTCGAACCTAATGTATCTTCTATTTGGAACTCTATGTTGTAATCGAGACTTAATTATGTAAACTTGCAAATCGTGTATGTTTGTTAATGTGATGCTATGTATGGTTGCTTCATCAATCATCTCCCAAGGCGATCCGTACCATACTAATCTATCTTTCGGGATAGGGGTGTGACAATAAAAGGGAGCACCGGGATAGACGAGGAGGATGGACTCCAGCTCTCCTAGACAGAGCCTTCTTCTTCCTCCCAACTCTCCATGGCTCAAGAACATGAGCTCCTCTTGTACTCAGATCTATAGACCCCTATAAATAATACAAGAAATACAGACAAGCAGGACGTAGGGCTATTAGGCTCACGGGCGGCCCGAACCTGGGTAAAATCGTCGTGTTTTATTTGCTTTGCTTTATTCGCTTCGCCATTACTTTTGAGGATTGCAGCGTGGTTCATCCCTTAACCGAACTCTCGGGGGCGGTTTGGCTAACCCCCATATGTTGATATTCACACATCGACGGTATGTTTTAAGGTTCCGTCTCCTTTTTCCTATCCTGTGCTTCTAGGCCTTTGCATGAATAAGGTGTTTTGAGCTTACAACTGATCCAAGTATTGTTGAGTGTGTGTCACTTAATAATTTCGTGTACCTTAGATATTTTGTTTATACCTTCTCCCTGAAACTTGACATATGTTAGGTCAAGGATAAATTCAAATGAAAGGTATAAGCTAAATATGCTAAAAGAACTCCTTGGATGTTGTTTTGCTTATGAGTGCTGTAGTGTAAATATTTTTGAAAATCTACCTAGACTTGCTAGGTTGAGTGGTTTTTCAAAAATATTTGTATTTTCGGTCTTTGTGACCATATCGATTCATCATGGCCATTGTTCACCTTGTTTGTTTGATGGCTGGCTATGAATGAAAAGATACTCTCAAGTTCACAATTTCATCTCTTCGTGACCACCGGATTTGTTGACATAGCACATCCGGACTACGTTTGCTGCCTCAACAAGTCTTTATACGTTCTCAAGCAGGCCTCTCGGGCATGGTATGACCGCTTTGCCTCCTTCATTCTCACTATGGTGTTCATGGAGGCTCGGTCGGACACCTTTCTTTTTGTCTTCAATTGTGGCTCTGAGCAGGTCTCTACCACTGATCTTCTTCAGTGCATTATTGCAGCGCTCTAGGCTGAGTTTGCTATGAAGGATCTAGGCCCCCTTCATCATTTTCTGGGTGTTAGTGTTCAACACAAGAATTCTGAGTTATTCCTAAGTCAAAAATAATATGCCTTGGATATACTTGAGCGGGCGTCCATGACTGAGTGCAAGCCTTGCCGCACACCAGTGGACACGAATCCGAAGCATACTGCTGCTGCTAGTCCTCCTGTAACTCATGCCACATAGTACCGCAGCTTGGCTGGTTCTCTTCAGTACCTTACATTCACTCAGTTGGAAATCACCTACGTTGTTCAGCAAATTTGTCTCCACATGCATGACGCTCGGGGAGCTCAACTAACTGCAATGAAGAGGATTTTTTGATACATTCGTGGCACTGTTGACTTCGGTTTGTAGCTTCACTCATCTTCACCATCTGAGTTGATCGTCTATTCTAATGCTGACTCGGCTGCCTGCCCCGACACATGTCGCTCTACCTCTGGTTTATGCGGTCTTCCTCGGTGGTAACCTCGTTTTTTGGTCCTCCAAGCGGCAGAATATTGTCTCTGGCTCTAGTTTTGAAGTTGAACATCGGGTTGTGGCTAATGCTTTTGCTGAGGTTTCGTGGCTGCGTCAACTTCTACAAGAGCTCCACTATCCATTATTGAAGGCGACTCTTGTTTATTGTGACAATGTGAGTGTTGTGTATTTGTCCTCCAATCCAGTCCAGCATCAACGAATGGAGCATGTTGAGATTGATCTTCACTTTGTTCGTGAGCGGGTGGCCTTAGGACATGTTCGTGTGCTTCATGTTCCAACAACTTCCCAATATGCTGACATCTTCACCAAGGGGCTACCGACAACAGTTTTTGTTGAGTTTCGCTCCAGTCTCAATGTCTCACCATGTGGCTCGAGACGTTGTAACTGTTGGGGGGGGGGGGGTTGTTAGAATTATTGTGTATTAGGTTATGCCTACATTAGACCCATGGGGCCCACTAGATTTACTGCCATACACTAGGGCCGATGCGCTGTTGGTGCACCCCCTCGCAGTACCTTATGTGGGGGACTAAATATTGTAACCATCGTTGATCAATGGAATACAACTAATATTGAGCCCCGATTATATTTCCTACCCTAACTATGTCTTTAAAGTATTTCATCATTTTTATTGTTTTTGCATCATTCAGTAACATACGATGCTAACATAAAATGTATTTTTGATTTGCTCATACAGAAGAAGGCCCTGCCGATAATAAGGAAATTAATGAACAATTTGCATTGGCTGTGAACGAGGTAGATCTGAGTAAGAACAACTTGCTGGTTATGAGAAAATCATGAATCATATAAAAAATAAAAAAGGTCAAACATTTTTTTGTTGATGGTCCAATTGGAACAAGGAAAACATTTCTCTACAAAGCTCTGATTGCTACGATTCATTTTCAAGGACTTATAACTGTTGCATCAGCCATGTCGGGAATTGCGCCTTCCATAATGCCTGGTGGTCGTACTGCTCATTCAATTTTTAAAATTCCGATGAAGATCACAAATACTGCTATGTGCACTTGTAGAGGTTCCAGTGTGATACATCTAATCTACTTCATGATGCGACACTCTTGATTTTGGGGTGAGGTCGCCATGACTAAGAGGCAAATTGTAGAGGTTCTTGATGGATCCCTATAGGATATTATGCAATGTAAGGAACCATTTGGTTGCAGAGGCATGGCGTTTGGTGGAGATTTCAGACAAGTTTTACCAGTTGTGCCACGAGGTACTAGAGCACAAATTATGGATGCCACACTACTAAGATTTTATATATGGAATAATATCCGCAAGATAAGCCTAATGCAAAAATATGAGAGCACAATTTGACTCTTGTTTGCAGAGTATCTACTTAGATTGAGGATAGTATTGAAGAGACTATTGATAGAGATTATGTGTGTCTCCCCAAAGAAATGATGATTGAGTGCCAAGATGACAGCTCTATTAAAAGTCTCATAGATGGTGCCTTCCCCGGTCTTCACATGAATTGTACTTCACGAGATTATATGAGTATGCGAGGAATTCTATGCACAAGAAATAACTCTGCGGATGAAATAAATGCAAGGATGATTGTCAAATTCCAGTGTTTATAGTTGGGACTCAGTTGAAGACGACTCAAAAAATAATTACCCCCAAGATTTTCTAAATTCAATCACACCTAACGGTCTTCCTCCCCACAAGTTGAAGATAAAAATTAAGAGAAAATTCCTTGTATGGCCCTAAAAAAAGTTGACTTCCCTTATGTGCCACTGAAAATTTTACTTTCCCTTATGTGCCTCCACTTCAAATTTTCCATCCCTTGTATGCCACTCCCAACCATTTTTTTTAATCTTATAGTGATTTCTTTTTCTACCCTACTGTTATCAACTTGCAAGAACACTTTCATTGCTTTAATGTTTGAGCTAATTTTTATGGCGACATAATAAATGGCGATTAAAAAGTTTTGTTATTAGGTCCACTGCAAATTCAACACAAATTATGAATAAAAAATTCAAACGAATTCAGCTTACCTTAATTTTTAGGTGTATTAAATAGCTCAATTAAATTCTAAAAATTATACAATTATATTTTGTGATGTATTGTTTTTAATTATTTTTTCATGTTCATCTTTGAAGAATTTAGTTTTACAATATATTTTTACTCGGGAGTGGCACACAAGGGAAAAGAAATTTAGCATAGAAGGGAGAATTTTTTTTTCATTGGCATGGAAGGGAATGAAACTTTTTTCAGGGACATACAAGAGATTTTCTCAAAAGTTAATTGTCCTCTTATTCTTCCTTGAAATCTAGATCCATTTAGTGGTTTCTGCAATGGTGCTCGTTTATTGTCAGAAATTATGATAATCATGCAATTGACGTGGAGATTGTTAATGGAACTCATGCCGGAGAGAGCGCATTTGTTCCTCACATTCCACTAGAGCACTCTGAAGATGTCTCAATCCCCCTCAAATTTAAGAGGAAGCAATTTCTAGTTCGGTTAAGCTTTGCCATGACTATGAACAAGGCACAAGGACAAACTATTCCACATGTTGGTATTTATCTACCGAAGCTGTTTTCTCGCATGGTCAATTGTATGTTGCTCTTTCAAGGGGTGTGTCCCGTCAAACTACTTGGGTTCTTGCAAAACCAAACAAAGACATTAAGAGAGAAGAAAACTACACCAAAAAGATCATATATAGAGATCTATTACAAATTTGATAATGGCATGATCCTTTTTTTTAATTAATTTCGCTCCTAACTTAAATCTCTACCTTACAGGAACTTGCATATTTTTTTAGGGGCAATTAATAACTTGCATACGTGAGATGTTCATTACTGATTTGAAAATGAAATTGTTAGGCATGAACAATTATGGAAGAATGCAAATTTGTTGTGTTTCACCTAATTGTATCCAACTCTATTATTTTTAAAAGTAAGTCTAAATTTGTATTCATGTAATATAATATATTCAGAGTCTTATATTCACTATAGTTTTTGTCCACCCTTCATATTTCTATGCAATAATGCGTATTTGTTTTGTTAGTACAATATATATCAATTATTTATCTTTACTTAAATATATGTTTCCAATTAGTATAAGATATCATTAGAGTACAATATGACGTGCATGTCCCAACGTGCACTATACTAGTACTGTTTATAATTTTGTTTTTCACTGTTGTACTCGGATCTGACTTTCCCCTCTACTCATAGTCATGAGCGAAGTAACAAATCAAATAAAATTGAGTGTTTCACGTATGTATAGCCGTATGGACCATGGAGGCATGAATAACTTCAGTAGATATATTGGACAAGCACCAAAAGGCGTCCAGACTACAAGCCGTATCATGTTTATAAACTTGCATTTTCCACAAGAATGTCAATGAAACACAACTATATACATAGATTTACAGCATGGAGCAATCTACAGGTGAAAGAACGATTAAATATTCACAGCATGTTAAATGATCAATTACAAGCCGGCCACTTATGTTGAGTGGACTGGCAATGAGACCTGACTGTTATATTTACATGATGACTATCAAGTATCAACACAACTTTTTGCTAAAATGAGCTAATTCTGCAATCAATAGTTGTACCTTGCCGATAACTATTTTTTATGAATCAGCCCAACATTCCCATGATGAGACTGAACATACAAGGCAAAAAACTGAGTGCAACTGACGAATTCGACAATGAGACTGAACATACAGTTAGAAGAATGCAGCTGCAGCGAAGTGTCCGACCTAAGTGAGGTCAATTTCCACGCGCTCTGGTGTTCCCCTCTCACTTTGTTGCGCCACAAGTTCTATGCCTAGCTGCCCTTTATCCCCTGCACCAAAGGCGTAGAGTTTCCCTGAATCTGTCAGTGCGAATGTATGTGCATTCCAATATATCGAATTTGTAAGGCTGATCTGAACCATCTTTTCATTAACTCTCTTCAAAGACGTCACCAATTCAGGGCTAAGAACATTGGCGTGCCTATTGTTACCCTGTAAATAAAATTACAGTCATACAGAAAAACAGATACAGTAATTATTATTATGACATCTATATAGAATCGTTTGACAATGATAAGAAAGAAGTTGTGCTGCATTCTTGCTAAATAGGAGTAACATCAAATAGGGATAGAAAGTAGCATGTCTAACCTCTATTATAGTGTTGTGACCGAGACTAGATGATTCACCACATCCAAACGAGTAAACATCGCCTTTATCTGATACCACAAATGTTGTGTAATCTCCAGTTGCTACATGGACAGCCTTAACACCACTCAAAGCCTCAACCACCTTGGGAACAGATTCACATTCCTCATTACCATGACCCAAGCAGCCATAACGCCCCCATCCCCAAGTGCAAACACGTCCATCCTTGCCAACAACAGCAGCATGCCATGCTCCAGCAGCAACCACCACTGGCTGTATATTTAAAGCTTGGAATTGCTCAATTAACCTAGGATATTTTTCGTCAGTTCGCGAACCATGACCAAGTTTCCCTCCTAAACCGCAACCAACAGAATAAACAGACCTGCAATATTGTGACAACTAACCATTAGAGTAGAAAATTCTATGATTAAGTGAAATTAAAAATTGAGATCAAGCATTATCATATTGAAAAAGCTCATGAGAAGACTATCTTAGCAAATCTAGACAAATACTCATCAATTGTCAATATATAATAACTAGTTGAATCAGAATAAGAGGAGAGAAGTTAAATTACTAACTCAAGAGATCAGCCAGAATCTCTTTCTCACGGGTTATCAGTCGAGTTGATATTAGAAAAACCATATAAATTGAGTGAACCAAACACCTATGTAAAGCTCAAAACTCATGATACACTAAAAAACAAGGTTTGGGGTTGTATATCCCTCTCATATTAAGTTTGCTTACTACACGATGCAGTTTTCCTATACTCAACCAAAATGTGAGTGTAAATGCAGATAAGAAAGTCTTCTCTTGACAAAAAAGTTATGTCAAACATTACAGATTTAACGGATGGTTGCATGTTTGGTTGCAGGATCTTACATGCCAGTAGGTTGGCATGCCAGAGCTAGAAGATAACAGTATCCTGCAGCAATCTGCACAACTGGAATGTTCTCAAGGGGGCCTGTGAGAAGATATGGCTGCACATCATTTGTCTCAGTCTGATGACCAAGCCTCATGTCGCTTCCCCATGAAAACGTATATACACGGCCCTCCCGTGACAACACTGCGGTAAAGAAGTTTCCGATTGCTGCCTGGACAACGTATATGTCCTTTAATGATTCTACCATCTGTGGCGTAGTCACAACTTTAGAGCCTTGAAGCCCATATTCAACTTCTCCAAAGGAATCCTTTCCAAATGCATAAACTCTACCAGCATCACTGACAAGCATTGTCCGTCCTGCCCCAGCTGCTGCTTGAATAATTCTAATCCCCTGCAATGATCTGAGCACCAGTAGAAGCTGAGAACGCCGTTCACTTGCATCAATAATAAAATAATGTTTAACTGTAAAATCTGAAGCACCTGACAAGGCGTGGTCTCCACTCCTCTTCTAAATTACCATGGCCAAGTTGACCAGAGTTGTTGGACCCAAATGTATACACAGCACCACTTGTTGTCACAGCAATGCTGTGACCAGGCCCAACAATTGCTTGTGACTTTTCTCTCCGGCAACATGCCTCACCTGCCATTATAAACCTAAGAACTAACTTCCAACTTCCACCACAGCGTTGCTTAAACAGTTCTTTTTCATGTGCAATCATAGGCTTAAAGATAGCCCTTTTCTGACACATGTCCAATGCTGCGAGCTCCGACATCGATAGTTGGAAGTCAGGAGGAAAATTGGCAGGTTTCCTGAAGAATGAGCATGTTGCCTATTGCAAGCAGAAAGTCTATCAGTGGCAATATCAATTCTACAACAGAGAATGAGTACAAAACTTTACTTGCCTCCAAATGGGCGAGGTCTTCAGGGTCTAGATTACATGATGTGAGGACATGGAGGACAATGGATGGGTTTGCAGCCAAAGGGAACTCCCCAGGAGCAGAGTCACCAAAGCAATGGCGTTGTGCTCGCTGAAACGATTGCTGCAATGGTGATGCAAGAGCAAGTGTCTCATCTACAATAAGGTGGAGGGGAGAGATGAGGAAGCTCCATGGCTGGTGGTGGCGTCCATCCCTGCCATGGCTGAAACGTGCAATGCTCTATGCTTTTAACTCAAACTTGTGGCGATCCGTGTTGAAGACATCTACACCAATGTGAAATGCATTAATGTAACCATGACTTGCACCTACAATCAATAATTAGGTTGCAGGTTACTTTCACTAGAAGCTAATCAACAACTATTCGCCTAGCACATCGAAACACAAGTTTATTATACTATTCACCTGAATCGGATAAGTGGATGAGAAAGAATCCATCCAACACATCTAACGAACAATAAAAAAATAATAACTAAATAGAGCATATCCTATCGCACCCCATATCCTACTGGCACAATCATGCACCAAACCAGACGCAAAACAGAACACTAAGACATCAAAGAGGAGGGGGAATAGTAGTCGGATCTCAAACAAGTAGAATTAACAGACTAATGGGTGTGAGGCTTGCCAGCACAAAGGTTGGAGGACAGGGGAAAGCTTGATGCAGAACAGGAACGGGAAGGGGCCAGTGGCAAGGCAACCACTTCCAGCCTTGAGAAAGAAAGCATATTCACAGAACACCTCGAAAAGTCTTGTCCTATCCGGCAATTATCAAACAGTATCAGCAGTTCACTAGCGCTGCGTGCAAGCAAGACTAGTTGCATGAACGGTGTCAAAATATCAGAGTAAATACGAGTCTTTGCCTCAAGGAAAACGATTCGATTGACCGTCAGAAGGAAGGATCCGCAAAAGTCGCTTGGATTACAACTGCCGGCAGGCAAAATTGGGGCGAAAACTCAATTTGAAGCATAATTCACCCATCCAAACCTCAAGAAAACGTCTGGAGGATAGTATCATCATCAGAATCATGATAGGCCCGGATCATCGGACCAAAGGCCAAGAACTGACACAAGTGATCACCCAGCACCAGAGTAAGGAATCGAAAAATCCTTACCCAGAATTTCCCGGTCAATCGAGAGCAGAAGTGAGCGCAAAGGATCGAGCTTTCGTGTCGGCAAGGAACGGCGGGACGATCGGCGGGTCAATAAGCGAGCCAATCGGGAATTCCGGGCGCCGGAGACGGGCGAATCTTGCCAAGAATCGGGGCAGCGACTGGCACGGCACGGCTCTCCAAGCCCAATAATGATGGGGAAGGAGAGGAAGAGGTTGCTGCTTGGACGAGGTAACTGCGGGTATTAATTTGTGCAATTGTGCAAGATGTTGCTTCAGCCTTTAGCCTCGCTGGTGGTGTGTCTTTGGGATGAGGTGTCGGGGAGAGAGCGTGCGGGCAAAGTGAACGGACGGGGGCCGTCGTGGGACGCAGAAATGCTTTGTTCGTTTTGTGGGTCTATAAATAAAAGTTTAATTAGAAAATAAATTACAGACTTCTAATTAATTTACAAGACGAATCTAATAAGATTAATTAAGTCATCATTAGTAGTATCACTTTAGCAAAACATAGATTAATTAAGTTCATTAGATTCATCTCGAAAATTAACACCAATCTGTTAAAAGGGTTTTATCATTAAATTGATCGAAATATTTATAAATAGTAAGGTTCTCTTTGATGTGACAATACTAAATTTCAGAAGCGCACGAAACGAACACACCCTAAGCTTAGGTGTCGACATGGTGTGACTGTGTGAGTAAAAGGAGGTCAATCGGGAATTTATGGAGTGCGCTAAAAATTTGTAAGATTGTCAAAGACAGGTCAACCAACTAAAATCAAATTATTGATATATTGACATTCAGATGTTTGAAACTTTGAATATGCATTATAACAAAAATATAAATTTCATATATAAACAATAATTGTTAGTATATCCGGCCGTATGTAGCAACTTACATGTGTCACTAATCAGATTTAGAGATCTTAAGAAGCAACTTACAATCTAAAATAATCAATGTAACATAATAAAATGTGTCTATTTATGTCTTCTATTGCATACATATCTCTGAATAAGTAAAGGACACTTCAATCATATAAAAGCCCACAATGCTTGGGCTCAAAGTAGATTTCCCAAAAGCATGCGTGCAAAATACATGTCTCGAAATCATTCTCTTGCATTATCAAGGATGCAGTAAAATGAACCATCCCCGAGCTAATCCTAAGATCTGATGAGGACATCACTACTTCCGTTACACCCACGCCTCCCACAACATCAATAACACCAACTCCGGCTGGCCCTCTTACCCGCGCTCGTGCTCGCCAACTAAACTATCAAGTGAGTTCATTCCTAAGCTCATGTCCATCTGATTTAGACTCTCGAGACACGTGTGTTCTTGTTTTGCTTAGGAATGATGGAGAGGATAAGAACGGGAGGGGATTCTCGCGTGTTGGATTCGGACTGCAGGACAGGGTCAACTTGTGACAGACGCCACGACTTCATCCGGACTCCGTTTTGGGCGTGCAAGCACAATTTGGAAAGCTTACAGAGTCTACTTTCCAACGGATCTGAGATCAACTTCATATCTGCTCCGAGTCGACCGCAATCGTCGTTTTGCTGCAGAGACATAAATCTGTCTAGTTTTGGGCCCGACGGGCCGTGTATCAAGTGGGGCCCAATAGGGGCCGCGTCTTAGGGTTTGGGGACGACCCCCACCATGTCCTGGTCGTCCTCCACCCTCCCATATACCCCATAGCCGCCACTTTTCAGATTGGGTTTTGTTGATTAGAGTTAGCCTTTGCTACTTGTTGCAGCGTGCACTGTGCCGCCTGCCCGTTCATCTCCGGAACCCCACCATATTGTGTTTTCAGTTGTGAACCTTCAATTAAATTTAGCAATTTCAGTGCTTGTTCTACTTGTTCTTGCCAGTTCTTCGATTGCTTGCAGGACGAGTGCCCTCGTGGCCGGTGGTCGCGCTCCCACAAGATCGCGGCGACCATTGGAGGCGGTGTATCGGTTGCTAAGGCGCAACGTCCTTGGACGGTTGTAGTCGGGCCGTGAACGTCGTCTTCATCACCAATCGAATTATCTTCCACTCTCATCGAAAGATCGACGCCAAAACCCTCACGGGTTCACATCAATTGGTAATCGAGCAAGGTTGTTCGGTGAGAGACCTCCTGTTCTTTTCTGTTTTCATTTTTCCTATCGTCCGAGAAAAGCCAAAAACAATAGGTGATTAGTTTCCTGCAATCCCATAAGACTCTTTGAGCCTTTTACTAGTACTTCTTAGTTAGGGCTTGTTGAGTTTTCGGTTGCAACGGTTGCGTCGAATTGCTGGTCATAAGTCTAGTCGTTTAGAGTTTCGAGTTCGCAACACGTTTGGTCACTTCTATTTCTCCTTTCGATAGTCTTGATCGAGTCCCACTCTGTATCTGGTTTTGAATCAAGTCCGAGTTGAAGAACAAGTGTTTACGGATGTGTTAACCGAGTAGAATACAGGCCGCGCTTGAATCAAGTTCAGTTTTGTATCCGGGCCGCTTTCCCACCAGTTTCGGTATAGTTCAATACCACTCCATATTCCGCAATCAGCACACACATATCATTCATATTTGTGCTCGGCCTTACTCTAGAGAGAGAGAGAGAGAGAGTATCTTTTAATTACCTTTTTACCCCTGCTCTCTCCAGAAAAAGTTTATGTGGTGACTTGCTCTTTTGTGTTCCCTTTGTTCCTATTTTCAGTTTTGAGGAACCCCTGGAAAAAAAAAATCAGAAAAAAAAAAATAAAAAAAAATATATATATAAAAAGAAAAAGAAAAGAAAAGGAGAGAGCAAAGGAGGGGCTGATTATTTTTTCTCTGTTCGGTGGTGCTTGGTGACTTCCCTTGTGTCTAGGCTCGCGTCTCTAACACGGTCTAGGCTAGGACCAGCAAGGTACCGCCGTTGAACGATTATTCAGCTTGCTTTTTATAACTAACGTGGTGCTAGTACTTCCTTGTTCTTTACTTTCAGCCCACCTATCGCTCCACATACTCGAATATAGCTTGACGGGGTTTGTTGCTACGGCACCGATACACTTCCTCCTAGGTTGCTCGACTTGTTGGTTGCCGACCCCTCTTGTCGAGCAAGGTAAGAATTGGTAAGAGCTTGTGGTTCAGCTTGAGAGTGAGAGCCTTGCATTAGCTACATCCTAGTAGTATAGGGTTTGGTTTTTGTTTCTTCACTTGTTCTCTATTTGTTTGTTCTTGTGCACCTAACCATGGCAGGTTCGGACATAGATGACTTGGAAGGACATTCTCCTCGCACAAAGGGCATCATAGGATACTTTGAGCGCAAAGTGAAGCTGCACACGGAAGGACTTGATGGAGATTTGCAGGTGACGAATGAGAAGATTGGGCAGCTGGAGGCCTCCCAAATCACCACCAACACCAAGCTTGGGACCATGGAGGCATCCATTACTCGTATGGATACAAGCCTTGGCGCTTTATTGAGGCGTTTTGACGATCTCATGGCTAACGGCGGCAACCAGCGACACGAGGACAGGAGAGGTGAAGAAGATGAGGAAGAGGTTGAGGACAAGCTGGGGTGAAGACTATGGTGCGGATAGTGAGCTCAATGATCTTGACGCTCGTCCTCGCCGTCGACTACGGCGTAATCGTCGTGGTATGGGTGGTCACCGTCGCCGTGAGGTACGCAACGATGATGCATTTTCAAAGATTAAATTTAAGATACCTCCTTTTGATGGTAAATATGATCCTGATGCATACATTACTTGGGAGATAGCTGTTGATCAAAAGTTTGCTTGTCATGATTTTCCTGAAAATGCTAGAGTTAGGGCTGCTACTAGTGAGTTCACTGATTTTGCTTCGTTTGGTGGATAGAACATGGCAAGAAAAATCCTAATAACATACCACGAGACTTGGGATGCTTTAAAACGGGTCATGCGGGGTAGATTTGTACCTTCGTATTATGCACGTGATCTGTTAAACAAGTTGCAAATTTTGAGACAAGGAACTAAAAGTGTAGAGGAATATTACCGGGAAATGCAAATCGGCATGCTTCGTTGTAATTTGCGGGAGGGAGAAGAATTTGCTATGGCTAGATTTGTGGGGGGTTTAAACAGAGAGATTTTTGACATTGTGCAATATAAAGATTACACTAACCTCACAAGTTTGTTTCATATTGCTTGTAAAGCTGAAAGGGAAGTGCAGGGACGACATGCAAGCTTCAAGGCTAACATTTCTGCGGGGAAAAATACTTCATGGCAGCCACGCACTGTTACTTCTCCAAGTGCACGTGCTCCACCACCACCTTCTTCCTCCGCTCGGACGACATCTTCTACACCCAACAAGCCACGCTCTACTCCCTCTATTGCAGCAACCAAGGCTCCCATCAAGCCTACGGAGAGCGCTTCTTCGGTTGCATCTACGGGAAGAACTAGGGAAGTTCAATGTCATAGGTGCAAGGGCTTCGGACATGTGATGCGTGACTGTCCAAGCAAGCGGGTCTTGGTTATCAAAGATGATGGTGAGTATTCTTCTGCTAGTGATTTTGATGATGATACACTTGCATTGCTTGCGGCTGACCATGCAGGTAGTGATGGACATCTAGAAGAACATATTGGTGCAGCTGAAGCTGAGCGTTATGAGAGCCTCATTGTCCAACGTGTGCTCAGCACACAGATGGAGAAGGCGGAGCAAAATCAGCGACACACCTTGTTCCAAACAAAGTGTGTAGTTAAGGAGCGTTCATGTCGCTTGATCATTGATGGGGGTAGCTGCAACAACTTGGCTAGCGGTGACATGGTGGAGAAGCTTGGACTTACTACCAAACCACATCCACATCCATATTACATTCAATGGCTGAATAATAGTGGTAAGGCAAAGGTAACTAGACTTGTGCGAATTAATTTTGCTATTGGCTCTTATAAGGATGTTGTTGAATGTGATGTTGTGCCTATGCAAGCTTGCAATATTCTGCTAGGTAGACCTTGGCAATTTGATAGAGATTCTATGCATCATGGTAGAACAAATCAGTACTCTTTTCTATACCATGATAAGAAAATTGTTTTGCATCCTATGTCTCCTGAAGCTATTCTACATGATGATCTAGCTAGAACTAGAAAGGTTAAATCTCAGGAGCTTGCTAAAGGTGAGAATGATAAGAATGCTAAATCTGAATGTGATAAGAAAAATGAGATATCTTTGAAGGGACAATGCTTGCTTGCGACTAAATCTGATATAACTGAACTAATTGCTTGCACTTCTGTTGCCTATGCTTTGGTATGCAAAGATGCTTTGATTTCCCTTCACGATATGCAACATTCTTTGCCTCCTGCTGTTGCTAACATTTTGCAGGAGTTTGCTGATGTGTTTCCAAGTGAAATACCACCGGGGCTGCCACCACTTCGAGGAATTGAGCACCAGATAGATCTCATCCCCGGTGCTTCATTGCCCAACCGTGCACCATACAGGACAAACCCGGAAGAAACGAAAGAGATTCAGCGCCAAGTGCAAGAACTACTTGATAAAGGTTATGTGCGTGAGTCTCTTAGTCCTTGTGCTGTTCCGGTTATTCTAGTGCCTAAGAAAGATGGATCATGGCGTATGTGTGTGGATTGTAGAGCTATAAATAATATCACCATTCGATATCGTCACCCTATTCCACGATTAGATGATATGCTCGATGAATTGAGTGGTGCTGTTGTGTTTTCAAAGGTTGATTTGCGTAGCGGGTATCACCAAATCCGCATGAAACTTGGAGATGAATGGAAAACTGCTTTCAAAACTAAGTTCGGTTTATATGAGTGGTTAGTCATGCCTTTTGGGTTAACTAATGCACCTAGCACTTTCATGAGATTAATGAATGAGGTTTTGCGTGCTTTCATTGGAAAATTTGTTGTTGTCTACTTTGATGATATATTGATTTACAGCAAAACTATGGATGAACATCTTGATCATTTACGTGCTGTTTTTAATGCTTTACGTGATGCACGTTTATTTGGTAACCTTGAGAAGTGCACCTTTTGCACGGATCGAGTCTCTTTTCTTGGCTATGTTGTTACTCCACAGGGAATTGAAGTTGACCGGGCCAAGGTTGAGGCTATTGATGGGTGGCTCTGTACCTAAGACCATCACCCAGGTGCGGAGCTTTTTAGGACTTGCTGGGTTCTATCGCCGTTTTGTGAAGGATTTCAGCACCATTGCTGCACCTTTGAATGAGCTTACGAAGAAGGGAGTGCCCTTTTGTTGGGGCACCAAACAGGAGAACGCTTTCAACATGCTAAAAGATAAGTTGACACATGCACCTCTTCTCCAACTTCCAGATTTTAATAAGGCTTTTGAGTTGGAATGTGATGCTAGTGGAATTGGATTGGGTGGTGTTTTGTTACAAGATGGAAAACCTGTTGCTTATTTTAGTGAGAAATTGAGTGGGCCAGTTCTGAATTATTCTACTTATGATAAGGAATTATATGCTCTTGTGCGTTCTTTAGAAACTTGGCAGCACTATCTGTGGCCCAAAGAATTTGTCATACATTCTGATCATGAATCTTTAAAGCATATTCGTAGTCAAGGAAAATTGAATCGTAGGCATGCCAAATGGGTTGAATTCATTGAATCTTTTCCTTATGTTGTCAAACACAAGAAAGGCAAGGAGAATGTTATTGCTGATGCTTTGTCTAGAAGATATACCTTGTTGACACAACTTGATTACAAGATCTTTGGTTTGGAAACAATTAAAGAACAATATGTGAATGATGTTGATTTTAAAGATGTGTTGCTAAATTGTAAAGATGGAAAGGCATGGAACAAATTCATTGTTAGTGATGGGTTTGTGTTTAGAGCTAACAAGCTATGCATTCCAGCTAGCTCCGTTCGTTTGTTGTTGTTACGGGAAGCGCATGGAGGTGGTTTGATGGGGCATTTTGGAGCAAAGAAGACGGAGGACATACTTGCTGGTCATTTCTTTTGGCCAAAGATGAGGAGGGACGTGGAGAGATTTGTTGCTCGTTGCACTACATGTCAAAAGGCTAAGTCACGGTTGAATCCTCATGGTTTGTATATGCCTTTACCTGTTCCTAGCGTTCCTTGGGAAGACATTTCTATGGATTTTGTGTTGGGCTTGCCTAGGACTAGGAGGGGACGTGATAGTATTTTTGTGGTTGTGGATAGATTTTCTAAGATGGCACATTTCATACCTTGTCATAAAGCTGATGATGCTACTCATATTGCTGATTTGTTCTTTCGGGAAATTGTTCGCTTGCATGGTGTGCCAAATTCAATTGTTTCTGATCGTGATGCTAAGTTTCTTAGTCATTTTTGGAGAACTTTGTGGGGCAAATTGGGAACTAAGCTCTTGTTTTCTACCACTTGTCACCCCCAAACTGATGGTCAAACTGAAGTTGTGAATAGAACTTTGTCTACTATGTTAAGGGCTGTTTTAAAGAAGAATCTTAAGATGTGGGAAGAATGTTTGCCTCATATTGAATTTGCTTATAATCGTTCGATGCATTCTACTACAAAGATGTGCCCTTTTGAGATTGTTTATGGGTTGTTGCCTCGTGCTCCTATTGATTTGATGCCTTTGCCTACTTCTGAAAAACTGAATTTTGATGCTAAACAACGTGCTGAATTTATGTTGAAGTTGCATGAAACAACTAAAGAAAATATTGAGCGCATGAATGCAAAGTATAAGCTTGCTGGTGATAAAGGTAGAAGGCAATTGATTTTTGAACCTGGAGATTTGGTTTGGTTGCACTTAAGAAAGGATAGGTTTCCTGCATTGAGAAAATCTAAATTGATGCCTAGAGCTGATGGTCCTTTTAAAGTGCTAGAAAAAGTTAATGAGAATGCATATAAGCTTGATCTTCCTGCAGATTATGGGGTTAGCCCCACATTTAACATTGCAGATTTGAAGCCATATTTGGGAGAACAAGATGAGCTTGAGTCGAGGACGACTCAAATGCAAGAAGGGGAGGATGATGAGGACATCACTACTTCCGTTACACCCACGCCTCCCACAACATCAATAACACCAACTCCGGCTGGCCCTCTTACCCGCGCTCGTGCTCGCCAACTAAACTATCAAGTGAGTTCATTCCTAAGCTCATGTCCATCTGATTTAGACTCTCGAGACACGTGTGTTCTTGTTTTGCTTAGGAATGATGGAGAGGATAAGAACGGGAGGGGATTCTCGCGTGTTGGATTCGGACTGCAGGACAGGGTCAACTTGTGACAGACGCCACGACTTCATCCGGACTCCGTTTTGGGCGTGCAAGCACAATTTGGAAAGCTTACAGAGTCTACTTTCCAACGGATCTGAGATCAACTTCATATCTGCTCCGAGTCGACCGCAATCGTCGTTTTGCTGCAGAGACATAAATCTGTCTAGTTTTGGGCCCGACGGGCCGTGTATCAAGTGGGGCCCAATAGGGGCCGCGTCTTAGGGTTTGGGGACGACCCCCACCATGTCCTGGTCGTCCTCCACCCTCCCATATACCCCATAGCCGCCACTTTTCAGATTGGGTTTTGTTGATTAGAGTTAGCCTTTGCTACTTGTTGCAGCGTGCTCGTGCCGCCTGCCCGTTCATCTCCGGAACCCCACCATATTGTGTTTTCAGTTGTGAACCTTCAATTAAATCTAGCAATTTCAGTGCTTGTTCTACTTGTTCTTGCCAGTTCTTCGATTGCTTGCAGGACGAGTGCCCTCGTGGCCGGTGGTCGCGCTCCCACAAGATCGCGGCGACCATTGGAGGCGGTGTATCGGTTGCTAAGGCGCAACGTCCTTGGACGGTTGTAGTCGGGCCGTGAACGTCGACTTCATCACCAATCGAATTATCTTCCACTCTCATCGAAAGATCGACGCCAAAACCCTCACGGGTTCACATCAAGATCTATGGTAGCTTGCCCATCACCATTGCTTTCTCAACACGCACGCACAAAATGAACCATTATTCCAGCTTGTCTTTTATGAAGATGCACATATTAATACTCACGACAAAGGATTTTGGATGAACATAATTGAAAAGAGGAACCTAAATTGCTAATTTGTCTGCTTCATATTGCATAGGGCTATCCATCATAACCAGTAAAGAAATATATTGCATAGGGCATGTGTCCTCGAGTCTAGTTTGAATGCAACATCCAATAAACATATAAGCAAGTAATCCTTTGTTCTGGATCAGAGTTAAAAACTATCAAATTTTATTTGAGTTACAGAATGAGCGAGCACAACCGATAGACAACTCCTAATATTATATACCACTTTTTTCAGTTTCCACCTTGCAACACAAACATGCTTGTACAATAGTGAAAGTCTCACCTTTTCTCTCGTGGATTCGATTAAACCTTGAAATACTCTAAGTGAAAAGAGCTACGATTGTAAGCCGTCCTCTTGTGGTATATAAATGGGTGCGTATAAACGAGCAACAAGCAATTCCCTAGCGCTGTTGACGAGGAACAAGCAATTCTTTTACTATCTATTTATCTACTAACCTCTAGTCCCGTCTTTTGTAGTGGTTTGTGTTTTTGTTTGATTCTTTAGGATGAGTACACTAGAATCTTCTTGTACGGTTAGAGAGCATTCACTGTCGTCCCATAATTGCTAGTCCCTCGGTCTTTGAATGAGAAGGATACAACCCCTCGTATGTGCTTAATCCGATCATCATCAATATGGTCGAGAATAGCGGTTTCTTCGAGACAAAAGAAGAAAATCCGTACACCCACTCTACAAGATATGGAAGTGCTTTGCTAGACCTTTCAACATCACGCGAATCTATACGGATGGTTGTTGTTTCCTTTCTCTCTAGGAGGGAAGGCTAGGGAGTGGCACAAATCAGCATCACACGAAGCGAAAGGGAGTTGGGAGGATTTGCTAGGAAATGCCTGTCTTCACTACTTTTCCCTACCCAAGGTGCAGAAACTAAGAAGGGAAGTGGTGAATTTTATGCAAGCAGAAGTGAAAGTGCATCTAGGCCTCCTAGTGGGTTTTGGTGTTTTGATGACAACACGATTAAAGAGCTAATGTAATTTGCTAAGTTGTAACAGGAATATGTCTTGTAAAATTATTGTGAACATTGTTGTATCAAGACATGGATGTATATGGATATTTCACATGTATATTCTTGTATTCCATATGACAAAGAATATGATGAAGATGAAGCCACATGGATGATCAACCATGAAAATATTATACCATGTGTCACATGAAGAGAAATGAAGCTTGTTGATATGTCTCATATTGGTCATTGAAAGTATCACCATATTCATATTGGTGACTTAATTCTTGGCGTCATATCAAGCAAGCAACATATATCACAACGAAAAATCAATACAACATGAAGATGAATATCAAGCGTGTGCTAATGGATGATGCGAAGAAATGTCTCAATCTTGATGGTAAGTTTGATGAAGGATTAGCAAGAACTTAGCTGCGATGGACCATACATTGGAGAAGGGCAAGCAAGAGGCTTGGCGCCGAAGAACCTTTGTGGTGGAGAAGAGCAAGTGGATGTTGAATCTAACGAATCAAAAAGGCCATGGAAGATTGCATATTTCCTAGTATCAATTATTTATGAATCAAGAAAGAAGACGTGACATGGATAAAATATGGAGTTTTGTCTATTTGATGATAAAGTCCATGGTCATCAGCTCAAGGTGGATATGCTCAAGTAAAGAATTGTTGCCAACTCTCAAGAAGCGAAATATGAAGAATTTCGGCATATGTCTCTATCACAAGCTCAAGTGGAAGAAAAATAGCTTTTATCTATTTCTTGAGTATAGGAATGCCGTACTATCAAGAGGGATGCAACATGTGTTGAATGACGATGTCAAAGTGCTCAAAATCCTAGAGAGAAACCAATCCGAGTGACCTAAACCCTAAGCGAGTGTGTTCGTCAGGTCAAGGAGGTCGGACCGCCCTATCAAGGAGGTCGGACCGCCTTGAACCGAGTTTTTGGGTTAGTATGTCAAGGAGGTCGGACCGCCTGTCAAGGAGGTCGACCGCCCTGTCAAGGAGGTCGGACCGCCTTGTACTAAGTTTTCCGGGGTCAACTTCGGGTTAGTGAGTTTTTGGCCTTAGAAGTGAAGCATAGTTAATATGAGTGGGTTGAGCAATCAAGTTTGTGGTTTGTGGAGGTTTTCGCGTCAAGTGGTTGGTTGCTCGCCGGTGCAAGGCGGTCGAGGCCGCCTGTCATGGCGGTCGGACCGCCCCGAGCTCGACAGCTCCAACGGCTAGTTTTTGAAACGAGCCTTTAAATAGCCCTACACCACTCCCTTTGATTGCTGCTGGTTCTTGCCCGATTCTATAGCATTCCAACGGCCATTTGAGCTCTCCCCAACATCTCTTTGTGAGATCCAAGTGATTTGAGCTAAATCTTTTAGTTGGGTTGGAAGATTTGAGGGTGTGAGCAAAAGTGAGCAAATCCTAAGCCGTGAGCACTTTGGGCTACGTCAAGCAACTCGTGATTCATTTGTTACTCTTGGAGGTGAAGCCTCCTAGATGGCTAGGCGTCGCCCTAGAGCTCCCAAGCTTGTGGTGAGCCTTGGGAAAGTTTGTGAAGGTTGTGATCTTGCCTCCGGTGTGGAAAAGATCAAGATAGTGGATTGAGGGAAGTGGTTGAAAGAGACCCGGCTTGAAGCGTGCTAGTGAGCAGCTCAAGCTTCCTCAAACGGAGACGTAGGGATCACGTTGAGGTGATTTCGAACTTCGGTAAACAAACTCGTGTGTCTCCGTCTCCCTTGCTTTTCTTGTTTTCTAGCTTATACTTGTGCTTCCGCTTCGATCTACTTTGGTGTGCTCATTTGTGAGCAGATACTTCGTGTATGTGCTAAGGAAAACCTTTGGAGCATCATCTCAAGTTTTGGTTTGAGCTAGAATTCATTTTGTAGAGCTGACCTGTTTCTCGTCTGTGTAAGGAGGTCCGACCGCCCGATAAGGAGGTCGGACCGGGTTGAACTAGGGTGCACCCAGCTCTACTTGTGCAAGGAGGTCGGACCGGGTTGACAAGAAGGTCGGACCGGGTTGAACTAACCTGTGTGAAAAAGTTGTGTTAATTTCAGATTTTGCCTATTCACCCCCCCCCTCTAGGCGACATCAAGGTCCTTTCAATTGGTATCGAGCCTAATCTCCTAATTAGGCTTAACCGCTTGAAGAAACGACGATGTCGCATCCTTTGGTCTTCACACCTTCAATTAAGGTACCTCGTTTTCATAGAGCAAATTTTGCTCTATGGAAAACTCATGTCTTCGTACCTTCGTGAAATGAGCTCTCAAATTTGGTGGATCGTAGATATAGGCTTTTCTCATGTCATAGAGAGATCCTCTCTAACTAGTGTGCAAAAGACATGCTTATATCTCGAAGCCCGTGCATATTACACTTTGTCTAGTGCTTTGAGTGCAGAAGTAGACAATACACTCCTTGAGAAGCATGGCTGCCTAAAGACTGCCCATTTACTTTGGAAGGCACTTGAGGAAACATATGGCTCAAGCAATCAAATGGAGTCATTGCTAGAACATGAGTCGAGCTCACAGCTACATCAATGATCTCCAATGAGCGCCATCAACCAAGTGAAGAGTCAACCTCCGAGAGCAGTTCACTCTCATCCAAGAGTCATGAATCATGTGGCATGGATGAAGAAGATGAGAGTGGAGATGATGAATTTGACTTCATATCCGACAGACATAAGCAAAAGAGACTTGGCCAAAGTCATGCAACTCGTGGTGAGGATTCAAGAGCAAGAAAAGCAGCTAAAGAAGCAAGAAGACTTGCTCATTGAGAAGATGGAAGAGCTCAAGGCTCTATATGAAGAACATGAGAAACTCAACAACTCACATATCTCCTTGATCGATAAAAATGAAATACTAGAAAAGGAGTATACTTGTGCTATTGATGCTTCTCTATGTGCAGCAGCTCTAAGGCAAAAGAATGATGATCTCAAGGATAGACTTGAAGTGCTCACAAACAAACATGTGACGATGCAAAAAGATCATGAAGAGCTCATGTGCTCTCATGAGATACTTCAAGACTCGCATGCTATGCTACAAGTGGCTCATGAGGTTGTGGTAACATCGGTGAAACATTCTCAACCTCTCACACAAAAATGCACCTGCTCACAAAAGTCAATTGAATTTATTTGTGCTAACTCTTGTTGCTCTCAAGGCCAATATTCAAGTGTTGAGCAAACCATTGTAGAATCTTGTGATGACTTCATAGCTCAAGAAAATGATCAATTAAAGCTAGAAGTCAAGAGACTTGAAGATGAAGTGGCTAGGTTGAAGGGTAAGGCCCAAGTGCAACCATCCCAAGATAACCGTGACAACATGGTGAAGAAGCTTGAGGTGGGAACAACCGTTGCTAAGGCCTCACTCCCAACCAAACAACAAGTCTCCGAAGCACAAGAAGCAAGAAAAGGCAAAGAAGAATCTTGACCATATCCAATGCTACAGGTGCAATGATATGGGTCATTATTCATTCATGTGCTCAAACAAGATTCAAAGCAAAACCAAGGTGTCCAGAGGACAAAGAAGATCAAACAAAGCTATTGTGTGCTTTGGATGCAAGAGCAAGGGCCATATGATCGTGGAATGCCCAAATGTCTCAGCTGGTCGGAAAAACCTAGTTCAAGGTGTTGAGGCTGCCTTGACAGGGTGGTCGGACCGCCCTAGCACTCGGTTCGACCAGCATCAAGACTTTGGACATGAAGAAAAAGAAGCCCATTGCTCTTAGGACGAGACAAGGCCTACAAAAAGCACAACTCAAGCAAGAACAAGAGATGGTGTTCAAGACCAAAAGAAGAGTGTGCTACACATGCCGGCTCAAAGGACATCAAAGTAAGGATTGTCCAAATGGTAACAAATCCGAGCCTAAACTTGTCAATTCTGCTTGTACTAATAATGGAAAGGCAAAAATGGATATTGGTGCTAGAAAGGTGAGTAGTTCACCATATGTTAGCACTACATCCATTTGGGTGCCTAAATCTTTGTTGACTAATCATGAAGGACCCAACAAGTCTTGGGTACCAAAAATTGCTCGATCGAGCTTTCAGGGATGATGAGATGCATTGGAGACTTGACACATCAAACAAAGTGAATTGAAGTTCAAGTAGTCAAGTTCAATGAGTATTTGTTCAATATCCTACCCAATGACATCTCAAGATAAAAGTGTATGGTGCAAATGAATGTTGAGAAGAAAGAGCAGGACAAGAAACAACAAAAGTGCAATATGAAATTCAACCCGGTCGAGCTGCCTCGACAAGGTGGTCAAACCGCCTTGAAGTTGAAAATTTCAGATATTCCCAATTTGTTTGAAGACCGGAGTGATTCTTGTTCCCTCCACACTCGAATGAGTATATTCTTACTTATCTCTCTTCTCAACTTATTTACTTGTGACCAAGTTATGGTTTGAACTCCATATAATTCTTAATTGAATATGCATGCAAAATTATGGCAATTCAAAAGCTTGGCATGCATCAAGGGGGAGTTTAAATTATAACTCCGGTCCGAGAGACTAATGTTCATTCTAGCATGTGTGTAGTCTCACAAGGAAGAGTGTGTCTCTCCCGATGTGCAAAGAGAAGAAAAATTTGTCTCTATGGAATTTGTGCCACTTGGGCCTCTCATCATTGACTTCATTGGGTGAAACTTCTGTTGGATGAGATGGCATGTACATCAATTGTGAATGGCTCAAATTGTTGATTATTCTTCACTAGAATGAAGAAATTGATGTTTGTGGCAAAGGTATGTTTTTAAGTTTTTGTCTCCTTTTTCTTATCCTGTGCATCTAGGCCTTTGCATGAATAGGGTGTTTTGAGCTTACAACTGATCCATGTCTTGTTAAGTGTGTGTCACTTGATGAGACCGAGCATCTTAGATATTTTGTTTATACCTTATCCATAGACTTGACATATGTTAGGTCAAAGATAAATTCAAATGAAAGGTATAAGCTAAATATGCTAAAAGGACTCCTTGGATGTTGTTTTGCTTCGAGTGCTATAGTGTAAATATTTTTGAAAATCTACCTAGACTTGATAGGTTGAGTGGTTTTTCAAAAATATTTGTATTTTCGATCTTTGTGACCATATCAATTCATCATGGCCATTGTTCACCTTGTTTGTTTGATGGCTGGCTATGAATGAAAAGATACTCTCAAGTTCACAATCTCATCTCCTTGAAAATTCCTACTCTTAAGAAATGTGTGAAAATTAGTCCAAAGATGGCTGAAAAGGAAGGACTAAAATCTCTCAAAATTTGGTTCAAAGGTGTTTGAATTTGAAGGACACAAAAGAATTAAGTGTTGCAAGATCAAGTGACCAAGGATTATTGGAGAATTGAGAAATACATAAAAAAATCAAGTTTAATCGGACAATGTCCGACCATATCGGATATTTGAGTCGGACTCCAAAGAGTTGCACATTCCTCCGGAATCAGCAGAGTCGGACATTATCCTACTCAGTCGAATATTTGAGTCGGACTCCAGAGAGTTGCACATTCCTCCGGAAACAGTAGAGTCGGACAATGTCCTACTCGGTCGGACATTATCCGACTATGAGCGAAACAAGCACGTGACATCCCGCTAAAACAAGCATAACTTTTGCATCCGATATCCGATTTCAGTGTTCTTGGACTCTATGGAAAGAGAATTTGGACGACTATACATAACAACTAAAATCAAGGTCCTTTCAATTGACCCTCCCTCACCAAAATAGTCTTCCACTCATCCAAACACCATAAACTTGACTCCCCTATCCAAAACAGTTCTCTTTCTTTCCCAAACACTCCAAACTCGGTTCCCCTTCGTCCTAGAGCCTCCCAATGGTGATTCCTTGATTCCACCTTGGATTTCCTCCATTCCTTGGTGGATTTGGCGGCCCCAAGTGCGGTCAGGCCGGATCCAAGACCGGCATTGCCCTAAACTCTGCCATTCACTCTCTCCACAAGGTATAGAAGTAACTCCTCCCGATCTACTTCCCTTGAGTTGTTCCTCAAACTTTCTACCATGGAATAGACTTATAGCATGCTTGGAAACTCCTCAAAACCCAAACTTATGCTTTTCCCAAATCAGCATTGCAAGAATATGTGAAACACAAATTCCCCTGTTCGGGGCGGTCGAGCTATCTCGGTAACCCGGTCAGACCGGGTTGAGGAGAGAATTTATGCTTCACATTTCTTTTGAATTTCCTTGATAATCCTATTCCTACCAATGCCAATATTTTCACTAGAAATTGAAAGAATCGACCTATCCTTGTGTTCTTTAATTGGACCAAGCACCTCCGTACAAGGCGGTCGGACCGTATGGTCGTGGCGGTCGACCGGGTGTCCCTGTTCAGAGCAATTGAAAACCATCTTTTCATGCCTTGTCAACTCCAAATCAAATCTTCTCTGTTTCCCGAGGCCTTATACACAATTCATTGATCTCTTTATCTCAGGAAATCAATATGCCAAGGTCAGGACATGAAAGGAGGAAAAAGGGACGGTTTGATTCAGAGGCAAGTGGCAGCTCGAGGGATCCTAAAGGAAAAGTTGCAGGTATGGCTGTCCAAAAAAAATCTACACAAGAAATTATACGCAAAGATCTCAATAGGGGCAGCATGTTCATTGATCGTTTTGTTGCAGCCGAGGAAGAAGAAATGGTTGAGGCCAGCAGTGATGAATCTAGTGGTAATAAGGATGAGGAAGAGATTGAGGACGAAACTTATCGAGTCGGAAAAGAGGATCTTGCTGCAGCAGAAGAGACCGAGGAGAGTGAGGAAAATGACGATGTGGGTGATGACGATAATGATGAAAGTTAGGAGGAAGAAATTGATGGTGAGGAAGATGAGATGATCATAAGCAAAGTTGCAAAATCAGTATATCCTCAAAAACCAATCTTGAGGTCTCCAAATAGACCTCCCACTCTTATGCCAATAGATTATCGAGTCGGAGGATCAACAAAGACAGTGAGGAAGATAAGAAAGAAAAATCCATACCAATTGTTTAAGGAAAATGGCACGGACTACTGGTTTCATAATTGTTTTCAACAAGATTACTATGAAACCGTTTTGAAAAACAAGGTTACAGTTGTGTCGGAGGCTCGGTGGATTGACTGGTATCATTTGAAAAATCAGAGTAATTCAATATTTGATGATGTTATTGCAGCTTGTGAGAAGACTCATATCAAGAATTTGATGGGTTTCAAATATGACTGGAACAATGAGATCATTGCTCAATTCTATGCGACAGTCTATTTTGAGAAAGAAGGAGGTGAAAAGAAAATGCACTCGGATGACAGAGGGTATGGTCTATACAATCACATATGGTAGGTTTGCACGGATATTCGGATTTGGGCAAAGTGATTCTAACAGATTCAGAATCCATAGTGAGGATCCACTACCAAAGGAGCAAATAAGGTTTATGCATCCTCCAAATGAATTGGATAAGGTGGTACCGGTAAAAGGCATGTACACCTATTACTCGGTGTTGAATAGGATGTTTAGAAAGACCCTCTCACCTAGAGATGGAAACCCTCGGACATCACTCTCTATTCAAAGAATTTGCTAGCAAGGATGAGAGATGGAGGTCAGCCTTTCCGTGTGATGGACTTCATTTGGGAGTGATAGAACTGAAGTGCCCGATCTTTCGATGAGTGGAGATAATTTCGATTTGGTGGGAGTAGACCCTCACGATCCGACTACGACGAGAGAACCCGAAGCGCCAACGCAATCGCTGAACCAACTCCCGATGGTTACCAACCTTGCTGGTGCAAGATTAGCCTGACCACGAAGATCAATTCCTGTTATGCAATCGAAGAACAAACAAGAATATGAAGCGAGCAATCTGAATATCACTCGAAGGTGGAGTTCTGAATCACACGAAGACAGCGCGTATTTGCGCGTGTTCGAGAATAGCTAAAGCTAGATGTAAAACAAAACTCGAGTCTGAAAATAAAAGAGGAGTCTATCTAAATAGGGGACGCAGCCCCCGGCGGCCAGGAGGGGCGGCGCGCTACGCACCCGCGGGTACCGTTCACGCCTAGGGTTGTGAGGGTTGGGCCTCCCGTTGGGCCAACCGCTATTCTTCCGGCCCTTCGTTCTTCGGTAGCATGATGTAGTTCAATTCTCTTGCACGGGCCCGAGTAATTGGCCCAGGTGGAAGGAGTGGCGCCCGGACCGGGGCTGGTCCGGAAGATGGCGCAGGCGGCGTCTCTCCGTAAGGTGGCGCCCGGCGTGGAGGATCATCCGGAAGCGCCGGAGAAGGTTCTGCTGGTGTAGATGTACTCGTGTTGTAGTTGGTGTCCTCATCATCCTCCCCTTCTTGAACTGAAGTCGTCCTCGACGGCAACTCCTCATCTTCTCCCGCATACGGTTTCAAATCTGCAACATTAAAACTAGTGGAAACACCAAACTCCGCAGGCAGGTCAAGGATATAAGCATTATCATTAATCTTGGTTAGCACTTTAAAAGGACCAGCAGCACGAGGCATCAATTTAGAACGGCGCAAAGTAGGAAAACGATCCTTTCTCAAATGCAACCAAACCATATCACCAGGTTGAAAAGTAACAAGCTTTCTACCTTTACTACCAGCAACCTGATATTTAGCATTAGCAGCAGCAATGTTCTGTTGTGTCTGTTCATGTAAATTAATCATGTGTTCAACATGTGCAACAGCATCAATGTGTGGGGCGTCCGCAGCATCAAGTGAAAACAAATCAATAGGTGCCCGAGGAATGTAACCATACACAATCTGAAAAGGGCACATCTTTGTAGAAGAATGCGTTGCATGATTATAAGCAAATTCAACATGAGGCAAGCAATCTTCCCAACGTTTCAAATTTGTATCTAAAACAGCCCTAAGCATGGTTGACAAAGTACGATTAACCACCTCAGTTTGGCCATCGGTCCGAGGGTGGCAAGTTGTGCTAAACAGCAATTTAGTACCCAATTTATTCCAAAGTGATCTCCAAAAATGACTCAGAAACTTAGCATCACGATCGGAGACTATTGTATTTGGAATACCATGCAAACGAACAATCTCTCTAAAGAACAATTCAGCAACATTGCTAGCATCATCGGTCTTATGACAGGGTATGAAATGAGCCATTTTGGAGAAGCGATCAACAACCACAAAAATGCTATCCCTCCCCTTCTTAGTTCGAGGCAATCCCAAAACAAAGTCCATAGAAATATCAAGCCAAGGGGAAGTAGGAACAGGCAAAGGCATGTACAAACCGTGGTTGTTCAATCGTGACTTAGCTTTCCGACAAGTAGTGCAGCGTGCCACAAGACGCTCAACATCACGGCGCATCCGAGGCCAAAAGAAGTGTGCGGCCAGTATTTCTTGCGTTTTGTAAACGCCAAAGTGTCCCATGAGACCGCCTCCATGTGCTTCCTGTAATAACAAAAGACGAACCGAGCTAGCTGGAACACACAGCTTGTTAGCGCGAAACAGGAACCCGTCCTGCATATGAAATTTGCCCCATGGTTTACCAGTCATACAATGCATAAGGGCATCCTTAAAATCAGCATCATCGACATATTGATCCTTCACAGTTTGCAAGCCAAAGATTTTAAAATCTAACTGAGATAGCATAGTATAGCGACGAGACAAAGCATCAGCAATAACATTCTCCTTCCCATTCTTATGTTTAATGATGTAAGGGAAAGACTCAATGAATTCTACCCAATTTGCATGACGACGGTTCAGATTTGTTTGGGTACGAATATGTTTTAAAGCTTCATGATCAGAGTGAATAATAAACTCACGATGCCAAAGATAGTGCTGCCAAGTTTGCAAAGTGCGCACTAAAGCATAAAGTTCCTTATCATAAGTAGAATATCGCAAGCTAGCACCGCTTAATTTTTCACTAAAATAAGCAACAGGTTTTCCTTCTTGTAACAAAACAGCACCTAACCCAATACCGCTAGCATCACATTCAAGCTCAAAGATTTTACCAAAATCAGGCAATTGCAAGAGAGGAGCATGAGTTAACTTATCTTTCAAAGTATTGAATGCAGCCTCCTGTGAATCACTCCATGTAAACGGCACACCTTTCTTTGTAAGCTCATGTAGAGGTGCTGCAATAGAGCTAAAATCACGCACGAAACGGCGGTAGAAACCTGCAAGTCCTAGAAAACTCCGAATCTGCGTGACCGTCGTTGGTGTAGGCCACTCCCGAATGGCATCGATCTTGCTGCTATCCACCTCAATGCCCTGTGGAGTAACAACATAGCCAAGAAACGAAACACGTTGTGTGCAAAAGATGCATTTTGCGATGTTACCAAACAAGTGAGCAGCACGCAACGCATCAAAAACAGCACGCAAATGTTCTGAATGTTCTTTCATAGACTTGCTGTAAATCAGGATATCATCAAAATAAACAACAACGAACAATCCAATGAAAGGTCTGAGAACTTCATTCATCAAACGCATAAAGGTGCTGGGAGCATTAGTCAAACCAAACGGCATAACCAACCATTCATATAAGCCAAATTTCGTTTTAAAAGCCGTTTTCCATTCATCACCCAATTTCATGCGAATCTGATGGTAACCACTACGCAAATCAATCTTAGTGAAAATAATGGCACCACTAAGCTCATCTAGCATATCATCAAGGCGTGGTATAGGATATCGGTAACGAATGGTGATATTATTAATAGCACGACAGTCTACGCACATACGCCATGACCCATCTTTCTTTGGAACAAGTAACACAGGAACTGAGCAAGGGCTAAGAGACTCACGAATGTAACCCTTCTCAAGTAACGCCTGTACTGGCGCTGGATCTCCTTCGTCTCATCCGGATTTGTACGGTAAGGGGCGCGGTTCGGGAGCTGGGCGCCGGGGATGAGATCGATCTGGTGTTCAATGCCACGAAGCGGAGGAAGTCCTGGTGGCAAGTCTTTGGGAAAGACATCAGCGTACTCCTGCAAAAGGTTAGCAACCACAGGGGGAATATCCAAAGATGGTGCATCATCAAGTGAAACGAGCATACTAGAGCATACAAGTGCATAGTAGGGCAAATGAGTATCGCGTATATCATCAAAATCAGCACGTGTAGCAAGTAAAACAGGAGCATTCAACTTGATTTCAGAACTAACAGAGGTTGATGGTGAAGGCTCAGGTTGTTTAGCGGTTTTAGCAGCTCGAACAAGATCATCTTTAACAATTTGTTCAGGTGTCATGGGATGTATAATGATTTTCTGACCCTTAAACATGAGAGAATAATGATTCAAACGACCATGATGCAAGCTATCAGTATCATATTGCCAAGGTCTACCAAGTAACAACGAGCATGCTTCCATGGGGACAACATCACAATCAGCAAAATCAGAATAAGCACCTATGGAGAAAGGAACACGTACGGACCGTGTTACTCTAATTTTTCCACCATCATTAAGCCACTGAATGTGATATGGATTCGGATGCTTACGAGTGGGTAACGACAACTTCTCGACCAGCACTGTACTTGCCAAGTTGTTGCAGCTGCCACTGTCGATGATGATGCGAATCGACCGCTCATGCACAACGCCCTTGGTATGGAAGAGTGTGTGTCGCTGATTGTGCTCAGGCTGGACCACCTGTGTACTAAGGACACGCTGCACAACAAGATTTTCATACCTATCGGCGTCGCCGGGATTAACATGTACCGCCTCATCAGCTGCATGGTTAGTGGCAAGGATAGTATGTTGAGGTTCATCGGAATCACTAGCGGAAGAGTAGTCACCATTGTCGCGTATGATCAATGCACGCTTGTTTGGACAGTCCCGAATCACGTGTCCAAATCCTTTGCAACGAAAACACTGAACATCCCGCGTACGTCCTGTAGCTGAGGCGGTGCCCGTGGGGGGTCGCGCCTGCAGGTTTGGGCGTCCTCTCGCGTGTTGTAGGTGGGGCCGTAGCTGGTGCAGGGGAAGCAACGGCTGAACCGGGTGTCGAACTGCGACCTGCAAAAGAGTTAGCATACGTCTTCGAGCGGCGCCCTGCACTTCACGTTCAGCTTTGCAAGCATATTCAAATAATGTGGTCATATCATCATATTCCTTATAATCAAGTATATCCTGAATGTCGCGGTTCAAGCCACCACGAAAACGTGCCATCGCAGCGTCGTCCTGCTCAATCAAACCACAACGAATCATACCTTTTTGTAGCTCCTGGTAATAATCCTCAACAGATTGTTGACCTTGCTGAAATCGCTGCATTTGATTAAGCAAATCTCGGGCATAATATGAAGGTACAAAACGATGTCGCATAGCAGCTTTTAATTGTGCCCAAGTGGTGGGAAGTGTAGTTGGATGTTTTTGTTTATATTCACGCCACCAGATTAAAGCAAAATCAGTAAATTCACTAATAGCAGCTCTAACTTGAGAATTCGCAGGGATATCATGGCATGAAAATTTCTGTTCTACCTCTAATTCCCAATCAAGGTATGCGGCAGGATCATATTTGCCATTAAAGGATGGGATCTTAAATTTAATCTTAGCAAATGAATCATGAGGAGGAGGACGTACCATGCGGCGAGCACGACCAACTCGGTTGCCAGCATCTCTGTCCGCCTCGAGTCACCTCCGTAGTCCTTCTGCAGCTCCGAGATTGTGGTGTTCAACGCCTCAAGCCGTGAGACGATAGCGTCGAGCGTGGTCTTGGTGGCGGTCCGAGCGAGATCAATCTGGTCGAACCGCTCATTCGTCGTCGTGACCGTGGAATCGAGCCGTTCATGCATCGTCTTCATGTCCGTGACAAGTCCATCAACTTGTGCCTGCACGTCCTGCAGCGTCACCTCCTTCTTCTTCTTCTTCGCCTCGTCTCCCGACATGGTTAGCGCAAACAGAAAAACAAAAACCTACAACGACAAGGGTGGAACAGCTCGCAAGGCGCTCACAAAGGTGCTGTTATCAAATTCTTATCTGTTCTTACCACGCACACAGAGCCAACTGCAACCAACCGGTGGAACTCGCGAAAGATTGGAGCAGCGATTGCCTGGAGAAACAAAAATCTGCTCGTCGTAGAAAAATGTGGAGTTCTGGGTAGGCTGCACTCAAATCAAGGGTTAGCACAATCAAACAATAATGCAAGGTTGAATAATAGTGCTAAAACCCGTACAAAGTTGCTGGAAACAAGAGAATATGATCACGGGAGAACCCAAAAACTCAAACTGCACACGCACTTTTCTGGAAATCCAGGGGTATTCCGGTAAAAAAAGATACTCTCTCTCTCTCTCTCTCTAGAGTAGGAAACTCGCCCTCAAACGGAAGATGTCCACCTCGTGTTCGTTTCCTTCTGGTATTAGGAGTACTTTCCTCTTTTTTTTTTTTAACTTTCCAAAAGGAGTACAACACCGGCAGGGAAAGTCGCGATCCAGAGAGGAGGCGCGATCGGCGCGTGGCGGTGTTGCGTCCTTTCCTTTTTTCTTTTTTTTTCTTTTTTTTTTTCTTGTTGCTTTCCTAAACAGAGGCGAACACGGAGAGGCGATCAGGGCTGGAGACGTGGTCGATTGGGACTCGACGACGAGGGCGATCGGAACGCGGCGAAAGTAAGGAGGAAAAAACAGCGAACAAAAGATGATGGCGCGGTGTAGGGGGAAGACCGGCGTGTGGTGGATGGCGAGCGACAGAAAGATGGTGGCGGCGCTAAGGTTGAAACAAAAACAAGGGTAGAACACAAAGTAACCAGCAACAATTGAACGCGTAAAGCACACAAACTCAACAATGCAAATTATTGAAAGAAAGTGCAAGGCTCAAAGGGGTGCTGGGACAATGTTCTAACCTGATAATTTTTTTTTTTGGGTTTTGTGTACTGCAGGTAAAAGAAAAAAAAACACTCGATAAACTCACCGATCAACCTGGAAATCTGATACCACTTGATAGAACTGAAGTGCCCGATCTTTCGATGAGTGGGGATAATTTCGATTTGGTGGGAGTAGACCCTCACGATCCGACTACGACGAGAGAACCCGAAGCGCCAACGCAATCGCTGAACCAACTCCCGATGGTTACCAACCTTGCTGGTGCAAGATTAGCCTGACCACGAAGATCAATTCCTGTTATGCAATCGAAGAACAAACAAGAATATGAAGCGAGCAATCTGAATATCACTCGAAGGTGGAGTTCTGAATCACACGAAGACAGCGCGTATTTGCGCGTGTTCGAGAATAGCTAAAGCTAGATGTAAAACAAAACTCGAGTCTGAAAATAAAAGAGGAGTCTATCTAAATAGGGGACGCAGCCCCGGCGGCCAGGAGGGGCGGCGCGCTACGCACCCGCGGGTACTGTTCACGCCTAGGGTTGTGAGGGTTGGGCCTCCTGTTGGGCCAACCGCTATTCTTCCGGCCCTTCGTTCTTCGGTAGCATGATGTAGTTCAATTCTCTTGCACGGGCCCGAGTAATTGGCCCAGGTGGAAGGAGTGGCGCTCGGACCGGGGCTGGTCCGGAAGATGGCGCAGGCGGCGTCTCTCCGGAAGGTGGCGCCCGGCGTGGAGGATCATCCGGAAGCGCCGGAGAAGGTTCTGCTGGTGTAGATGTACTCGTGTTGTAGTTGGTGTCCTCATCGGGGAGGAGATCAAGGCAACTTCCATGGACCCTCAAAAGTCATGTGGTTTTGGTCCTTACCCGATGTTCATGATTGAGGAGACAACAAGATATAATTATCCCATAGAACATCCGAAAGTCGCCTAGAGGGGGGGTGAATAGGCGATCCTAAAAAATTCTGCGAAATAAGACTAAGACGAAAACGTCAAATACCGGAACTTCCGGTAGGGTACCGGAACTTCCGGTGCAGGGTATAAATTGCGGAATAAAACCCTACACAATTCTAGTGATTGAAAGAAAGAAAACACAGCCCTATGCAATTCCAGGAATTTAAGAACTCAAAGGGAAACTAACACGCAACCTAGTGAAGTAAACAACAAAGCGCTTAAGTAAAAGAGGGAGCACACAAGACACGGGATTTTTCACCGAAGTTCAAGCCCACCAAGGACTCTACGTCTCCGTTGAGAAAGTCCAGCAAGGACCGGTTTCTTTCAACCCTATTTCAACCTTAAGTCACCACCAAGGTTGAGCTTGAGTTTTCCACTATCAAAGTCCCTTTCGGGACGGGTAATACAAACTTCTCGGACGTCACCACACAAGTTGGGAGCCGACGAGCACGCCTAGCCGTCTAGGAGCTCAAAGCTCCAAGAGTAACAAATCCAAATCGCAAGCTTGATGGGAGTGAGGATGCTCAAGAATGGAATCAAGTCTCTCAATCTCTTGCTTAAAGTCTCTCACTCGAATCCTAGCTCAAGGATGGAAATTTTGCTTTTGGAGAGGATTTGGAGTGCGTGGAGTGTGGCTCAAGTGTGTGTGCGTTCGGAATGTGCAAGAGAGAGTGAGTGAGGGGTGGAGTGTGGCTTATATACCACACCTCCAAAAAGAGCCGTTGGCTCGTCTCGAACACCCCGCATCGAACTTCCGATGGCATATCGGAACTTCCGGTACGGCGGATTAGGGTTAGATCTCGGATTTTTGGCCCGCACCGGAACTTCCGTGGGGTACCGGAACTTCGGTACTTAGGTTTAGGGTTTGAAAACGGGGCCGCACCGGAGCTTCCGGTGTCCTATCGGAACTTCCGGTATGGCATTCCGGAGAGCTTCAAACTCTCCGTTAGCCTACCGGAACTTTCGGTACCGGGGACCGAAACTTTCAAGTATGGCTTTCCGGAGAGCTCAAACTCTTTGTTAGCCTACCGAAACTTCCGGTACCGGGGACCGGAACTTCCGGTATGGCTTTCCGGAGAGCTCAAACTCTTTGTTAGCCTATCGGAGCTTTCAGTACTGGGGACCAGAACTTCCGGTATGGCTTTCCGGAGAGCTCAAACTCTCTATTAGCCTACCGGAGCTTCCGGTACTGAGGACCGGAACTTCCGATGGGTCCCGAAAGAATACGCTTGGGATGGTTTTTCTTGAATTTTGTGAGCATCTTCATTCTTTGCCAAGATTGTGATTTGCATCCCTCTTTATAGTACGGCATCCCTATGACTCAAAGCAAAAATAAAACGCGAAGCTCAAGTTTTGAGATAGGTTTTCTCCAACTTCTTGTTTTATTGCATTTCTCATTTCTTTTCTTCTTTTGATCATTCTTGCTATGCTTTCATGTTCTTTGGATGTTCACTACACACATTCTCATGAAAACATTAGTCCAAATTTAATTGTATTGATATCAATCATCCAAAATAAAATGAGGGGCCTAGATGCACTTTCAACATCCTCCTCCACACAGGCCTCCGAGACTTATTCCAGCAAAACATCACATTGTGAGAATGCCTACACCTCCACCTCGCTCACAAGCAGCAACAAGATGATGACATTCAGCCGGAGCAGCAGCTGGAACAGTTCAACCCGGTCGGACCGGGTCAGCAGAGGCGATCAGAGCCGCCCTGGAGGGGCACCGGCAGGATGCCAACCCGGCCAGACCGGGTGAGCAGGGCGGTCCGACCGCCCCGCATGGCCGATGGGGCAGCGGCTCGTCCCGCCATCGCGAAAAATCGACATCTCCAATTAAAAAAATTTACAACATGATTTTTGGAATGTGCAAAACTCAACATGCTCGTGGAAACACGTGATCAAGCGAAAAGAGCGGATTTGGCTAGGAGAATTAGAAGAATTGAGAGAGTCCGATTTCCAGATGACCCTCCCTCACCGGTTAGACAAGAAGAAGAACGGCCACCAACCCCCCTAATGGAAAGGTATCACGGATGGCAAACAAAAGACTATTACTCTCGGATTCATGGTTCTAGCAGCGAGTGGTGGACATGGTGGATTTTCGGAACCCACACATGGTGGTATGGGTATGCCTAGTGATCCGACAGCCGGTGGCTATGTGCCGCCTCACAACGACATGTATAATGATCCTCCTCAACAGTTTACTCAATTTGAACCATCTTCACAGTTTGCACCGCCTCCTCCTCCAGAACAGTCACAGGATGAACCACCTCAAGAGGAACCAGCTAGGCGCAGTGTAGTTGAGGATTTCGGTGTTAATCCCAATGATCAAAGTGGTAGTGGCAGTGACTTTCAGTGAAGCACGGACACCCCTTCGGACTACCTTTTCTTCTTTTTGGATGATTGTTGACAAAAGGGGGAGAAGAAAAGGATTAAAGCTTCAACATTTCAGATGGGGGAGAAGAAAAAGATCAAAGGATGCTGAAAATGAAGAAATGTGGTTTCATCGGTGTAAGGCGATCGGACCGCCTTGGGAGGGCGGTCGGACCGCCCTAAGCTTCTTACATCCAGTGTAAGGCGGCCGGACCGCCCTTGCAAGGTGGTCGACCGCCCGGCCTATTTTCAAAACTCCTTCTTGTAATAATTCACTCTTTCATCGTGTTGAACTTGAGAACAAAATTGCATTGTGTGCTATGTGTGTTTGTGACCCTCAATTATCTAAGGAAAATTTGTGCTAGTGTGAAATGCAAGAGTTGAATGGTGTAATGTTTGTTGCTCCTTCTTTTTCTTTTTGCTTCGTGCTTGATCATGCGCATCACGTACTATCACATCACAATGTTACGCACTCCAAGGATGCAGTGATATAGGGGAGCTCCATGTTTTTTATTGAATATGTGCCTTTGGCATTTTGAGCCAAAAATGGAATTTCACTCCTATGCACATATTTAGGGGAGCTCTAAGTATATCACTACATCCAAAAGATTTTTATGTTTTTATTGTGAAGCTTTAATCGGTTTGAGATTGAAAGTGCATCTAGGCCTCCTAGTGGGTTTTGGTGTTTTGATGACAACACGATTAAAAAGCTAATGTAATTTGTCTGAGTTGTAACAGGAATATGTCTTGTAAAATTATTGTGAACATTGTTGTATCAAGACATGGATATATGTGGATATTTCACATGTATATTCTTGTATTCCATATGACAAAGAATATGATGAAGATGAAGCCACATGGATGATCAACCATGAAAATATTATACCATGTATCACATGAAGAGAAATGAAGCCTGTTGATATGTCTCATATTGGTCATTGAAAGTATCACCATATTCATATTGGTGACTTAATTCTTGGCGTCATATCAAGCAAGCAACATATATCACAACGAAAAATCAATACAACATGAAGATGAATATCAAGCGTGTGCTAATGGATGATGCAAAGAAATGTGTCAATCTTGATGGTAAGTTTGATGAAGGATTAGCAAGAACTTAGCTGCGATGGACCATACATTGGAGAAGGGCAAGCAAGAGGCTTCGTGTCGAAGAACCTTTGTGGTGGAGAAGAGCAAGTGGATGTTGAATCCGACGAATCAAAAAGGCCATGGAAGATTGCATATTTCCTAGTGTCAATTATTTATGAATTAAGAAAGAAGAGGTGACATGGATAAAATATGGAGTTTTGTCTATTTGATGATAAAGTCCATGGTCATCAGCTCAAGGTGGATATGCTCAAGTAAAGAATTGTTGCCAACCCTCAAGAAGCAAAATATGAAGAATTTCGGCATATGTCTCTATCACAAGCTCAAGTGGATCACGAGGTTATCAGCCTTGCGCTTGTTATTCTTGGATCTAGACTGGTTGCCATGGTCATGCTTCGGCTCCTTCCCTTTGTTCCCGCGCAAATTGACCACGTTCGATTCTCCAGCAGCGTAATCATCTGCTATCTTGAACCACTCGACGCCGTCATGGTAAGATTTCGGTTACGGCTACCTATCTTGTGCACCAATGCTTCACTTCGGACACCAGCTTGGAACACCGCAATTATCTGCTAATCAGGAACATTGGGGATTAAGGCCTTCTTGCTAAACGCCCGATGAAGTCCGTAAGCATCTCATCGGGCTTCGCTTCGACTGTTGAGATCGAAGTTGTTTCGTGGCTTTTCACAAGTCGCTTGAAAATTCTCAACGAACCTTTTAGTAAGATTGCCCCAAGAGGAAATAGATTTCTCGGGTAGAGATTGTAACCACAAGCGTCCAGCTTGCTCGATGCACATGGGAAGATAGTTTGCTAGCATAAAAGTGTCTCCTCCTCCGACCGGATGGCGGTTGTGTACATACGGAGCCATTCGGTAAGGGGAGCTTTGCCATCATATTTGTCTATCCCGGGCTTAAATCCCCGGGGTACTTGCAAATGCGCAGATCCCGCGTGAACGCCGGGATTACGGAATATTCGTCATCTTCCGGACCAATCCACACCGGTGATGGCGAACGACGGCTGGGGTAATGTCGATAATGACGATCCCCGTCATCATCCGAGTAGTGATAGTAACGATCATCCCGGTTTCTAGCTCCGGGACCGTCTTGGCGATCATTGTTGCCTTGTTCCGAGGAGGCGAAGGAGGAGGCGGAGGAGGTGGCAGAGGCACCACTTGACGATTATTGTTATCTTGTCGAGGCTCCCCGTCTCTATTCCTATTATCATGTCCCCGTCGATCTCTATGGTCACAATGATCATCTCTTCTAGGCCGATCATCACGATGAGTGGAGCGATTGCCACACCCTCGATGATCATTGCGCCGACGATTATCGACCGGAGGCGGCGCTGAGCAGCCGGCCTATGCCTAATCGAACCAATTGTCGGCGGGGAGGTGGAACGGGATCCTCCGGACGATCATCTACATGACCGGTTCACCGTCGCTCATCTTCTTCTTGTCTCCGCCGTTCTTCCGCTCTTTCGCACGACGATCAATAAGCGTGTTATGAGCGTCACGATTTCCATTGATCGGTATGCACAAATCCCGATCGGGAGCACGCTCGTGCTCATCCGCGATCGGGGTGGGTCGACGTACAATTCTCCCTCTAGAAGAAGCTCCTTCAAATCGGGTCCTCGTGTACCGGTCCGATCGTGAATGAGAGTGACTAGAATATTCACCTCCGTCTTGCACAAGCTGATTGGTTTGCGAGAGCAGCCGCGTCTACCAGGCTCAAAGCGCATTGTAATCCCGGTGTCGAATTGAACACTTCCTCCGGGATAGTCTCCATAATCTGTTTTACCCGGACGATGTTATGAACCTGCGACGTGAAGACTCGAGCGCCGTTTAATTCAACCTCCATGGAGCCCATATCCAACGCCCTACCGGAAGAGCGATGATGTCCGTCACCGCGAGATCCACGTCGGTTATTATAACCTCGGTGAATTCTCTACCGCATCCCCGGGTTGCTCGTCAAAGGTCCGGCAGCGGGCGGAGCCGTAGCAGGAACACCCTCTCCATCTTGGCTGGTGCTAGCAATATTTGCGCGAGGATTTGAAGCTCGTGGAGGTGGATCTTCCCCATCTGTTCCGTCCGCCTCACGCTGTCGGCGGTTTGCTTCGTCTCTCGCCATCCTAGCCTCTTTCGCGTCGGCTTCCTCGGGGTGAGTTCTTGAAGAACCGGGCCGTCATAAACACTTCCTCGAGAGAGCTGCTTATTGCAACAGATCGGGTACCGGTCTAAAGCGCAAGCGGTCCGATGATTCGCGCTAAAGCTACGTCGGGCCCATCGGATTCCATGCATAGATTTTCGATCGTGTCCGGTGATCGCGCTTCAAAAGCTGCGACCGGATCGCGACTCGATTCATCAAGAGTAGCTTTCCGGCAGAATCAGCTTTGAAGTCGAGGGACCCGAAGCGGACCGTGAAGCCGAGCGCGAAGTCGATGACGAACGAAGAAGCCATTGAACTCGCTTGAAACTCATCGAGACCCCTACTCGGCGCACCAAATGTCGAGTCTTAAACTCAACACTAGAACTACCCAGTCCCTCACGAGCGTTGAATTTGATGGTGCAACACACGAAACACACAAGAACACGAGATTTTAAACATGTTCAAGCCTCTCGAAAGAGCGTAATACCCTACGTCCCGTGTGTTATGTATTGCCTTTAGCGGATTGCTAACCGTGAGTTGTCGGAGAGTTTTCGGGGGTCCCTGCTCCTCCTTATATATCCGGGGAGCTAGGGTTACATGCGAGTCCTAGTCGATTACATGGATTACATATTCGGAAGTCCTATCTCTAGCTTTTCTTATTGATTCGAGTCCTAACGGACTACAAATTGCTCCTTTACTTGTTAATCATGTCATCATACGTCGATCTTTACGCCTGCCTTATTTCCATACCGGTATATGGAATCTTCTGTTATTCCATATTGGTCGTGGACCACTCTCGGGCCCTCTCCGCCGCTCTTATCTTCATTGATTTGCTACCATATCTCTAATAATCCATTCCTTTGACATCTCGTATACCCACAAGATAAGTATACGACACGGCGTAATCGAAATCTTAACATGACGGCGTCGGATTGCTTTAAGATAGCGAGACGATTACGCTGCAGGAGAGTCAAACGTAGTCAATTTGCGCGGGAACAAAGGGAAGGAGCCGAAGCACGATCATGGCAACCAGTCTAGATCCAAGAATAACAAGCGCAAGGCCGACAACCTCGTCGCCGTCTGTTGACCAATCCCATGGAGGAGACCACCCCGCACCACCTAAAAGAGGACCAAGAGAACGAGTCTCGTTTGAAGCCTTACTTGAAGGGCCTTGCATGATTCACAATGGGAATCACAAGAATAGGGAATGTTTCCTGCCGAGACCGTTTGCTTCATTTGCGTTGAAGGTAGCACCCCAATCTGGGTAGCACTCGGTTGAAACAGTTATCCTTTAGGACAGATTACTCGCCGGTGACTTTTGGGACGAATGAAAATTATCGAAGGGAGAACATCATCTTTCGTGTGGCTGATATTGGTTCAACATATCATGCCATAGTGGGAAAACCAACCCCGGCTAAGTTTATGGCCATTCCCAATTACCGATATCCGATGTCGAAGATGCCCGGGCCCAATGGAGTCTTATCATTTCGGTCTGATATCAAGACCGCATATGCTTGTGAAGTACATAGCACCGAGTTGGCAACTCACGTCAATTCGGAGAAAGAACGCCGAGAAATCGGACAGTGCAGCTACCGCCCTTGAGACGCAGGCGCCGCTAGAGGAAGAAGCTCCATCCAAGAAGATTGCCAAGAAGAAGGTGAAGGCCGATGCGGTCGCTTCCAAGACTATTCGAGCTTGCCGAGACAGCACCCTCTAAGGTCACCCATATCGGGTCCGATCTAGTGGACAAATAGGAAAGCGTGCTCACTCTTTTCCTCCGAGAAAAATAGGGATATCTTTGCATGGCAACCTTCCGACATGCCGGGTGTCCCTTGGGAGAACATTGAGCACGCATCGTTGGTGCGTCCCGACGCGAAGCCGCTCAAGCGTAAGCTCCAGAGGTTTGCCCAAGACCGCAAGGAGGCCATAAAGAAAGAGATTACTAGATTATTAGCAGCTAAGTTCATTAGGGAGGTGTATCATCCAGATTGGTCCGCGAAGATGCAACTAGGCCCCCTAGTGGGTTTTGGTGATAAATGACAGAATTAAAAACTCTAATGTGTCATTGAGTGTATGTGCAATATATCAAATGAAACATACCCACAATGTGAGAAAGTACACCCCTCATTCAAAAGTAATCAAAGTACTCAAAAGCAAGAGCCTCAAGTTTAGATTTGTAGCTTGTTGAGTATAGGTGTGCCAAACTATTAAGAGGGGTGAAACGATCTTACGTGCAGGGAAGAATGTGCTCTAGCTACCTCCAAACATCTTGAAACCCAAATAACAAAATCCAAAGATCAAAAAGCCAACCAATTCCCCTTTTCACTGCCTAGGACGGAAGTTCCATCAATTTCGAGAGAGTTTGGCACTTCCGTGCCAAACCGGACGGAAGTTCCGTCCTAGGACTTTCCTAGTTCAAATCTCCACCGACGGAAGTTCTGTCGTGGCTAACGGAAGTTCCGTCAATTCCATAAAGTTTGGGACGAAGTCCCAACTCGACGGAAGTTCCGCCTCGGCTTCTTTCGCCGTTGATTCTAAGGGGTGACGGAAGTTGCGTCACCAACGGAAGTCCTGTCGGGTCAATTATTGACCTACTAACGGCTCCTTGAGAGCCCTCACTATATATAGCTTTGACCAACCCGTAAGCAAAGTTGTTGGTGGTTTTTGAACTCACAAATGTTGCTCAAGCTCTCTCTCTCACTCCCTTCCATTACCTTTAAGATCCAAGGCCATTTGAGAGAGCTCCCATCTTGATTCCCAGCTTGATAGCATCATCCCAACCTAGAGCACATCTTCCCTTAGCAACTAATCTCGTTTTTACTTGTTACTCTTGGAGATTTGTTCTCCTAGATTGGATAGGTGTCACCCTAGAGCTCCCAAGCTTGTGGTGAGCCTTGGGAAGTTTGTGAAGGTTGTGCCTCCGCAAGGAAAAGAATCGAAGGAAGAAGAAGAAAACCAAGTTTGACCTTTGTGGTTACTTGGGAGGATTAGGATTGAAAGATACCCGGCTCTTTGTGAGCTCCTCAACGTAGACGTAGGAACCTCTTTGTGAGGGGTTCGAACTTCGATGGAAAATCCATGTGCCTCTCTTGCTCGTTTTGTCATGGGCTTGTTTGTTTTCCTCTAGGGTGTTTCATCACCCGATCTACTTGTGTGTCTGTGTATCTATTGAATTCCTGCAGGTACAACACTCTCAAGGTGAAAAGGGAGGTTTCCATTCAAGTGGAATCGTGAGATTCCCTCTCTATCAATCCCTAGCATTTTCCTCTCTCTACCCCGACGGAAGTTCCGTTAGTGACGGAAGTTTCGTCCAGGGCGAATTTGACCCTTTTGTTTTAAGTGTTGTGATTTTCAGGTTTTTATTTAAATTGCCTATTCACCCCGCTCCCTCTAGGCAACTTTCAATTGGTATCGGAGCAGGTCTTCTCGGTAAGAGCATAACCGCTTGAGAAGAAAAGATGTCGGGGAACGTGGCGAGTTGGACAATGATCCTAGCAAGAAAGATGACACCGTTACGGACTTGAATCCTTTTGCCAAGGATGGCACAAGTGGTGGGAAGTTGGACACGAGGTACAACTTCAACTATAATGATGTGGCTAATGTGCATGGTGGTGTTAGCGGAAGACTACCTTGGTTTGATGGAAAAGATTTTAGTTGGTACATGCATAGGATGAAGATGTACTTGCTATCAATCGGTCCGCCCGTGTGGGAAGTTGTTGAGAAAGGATTTATGCTTGAGGATGAGGAGAAACACACTCGTTATGGATAACATCAACATACATCGCAATGCACAAGACGTGTCGACCATGCTCTCATCCTTGAGTGCTAAAGAGTACTCTAAGGTGTCCCGACTCGAGAATGCCAAAGCTATTTAGGACAAGCTAATTGCGGTTCACGAAGGAGTTGATGTGGTGAAGAAATCAAGGATGCAAGTGTTGAGGAATCAATTCAACTTCTTTGTGATGAAGAAAGGTGAACAGCCCCAACAAACACATGATAAGCTCTTGTACATTATGAATGAGCGGAGGTCACTTGGAGATGATGTGACCGAAGAAGAAATGAATCTCAAGCTTCTAATTTCACTAAGAGTGTGGAACTCCACTCTTTATACCATCATTGAAGAAAAGGAAGGATTTGATAGATTCTCCACGGATGAAGTGATTGGGGAAATCCTTGCTCACAAGAGTCGTGATGATGAAGGAACGAGAGTGAGTGTGCTAATTGGAGATGAGAGCACAAGCAAACAAGATGTGGCACTCAAGGCCAAAAAGAAGGAGGTTGTGGAAGTTGACCAAATTGAGATTGAGGAAGACAATGAAGAGCTTGCTCTATTTGTGAAGAAGTTTGGCAAGTTCATGATTAACAATGGGTTTACCAAGAAGATCTTCGACAAAGCAAGGGCAAGAAGATGAACTAGGAAGTGCTACCATTGTCATGATCTGGGGCACCTCATTGCGGAGTGCCCTCAACTCAATGGAAAGGAAGAGAAGAAGGAGAAGTTCATCAAGAAGAAGAACTTCAAGAAATCATACAAGGGTCAAGCTCTTATTGGCCAACAATATGTCTCCGATGATGATGATGAAGATAAAGCTAAAGAAGGTGGCATCGCCAATCTTGCCTATGGCCTAACACCGGCCAAATCGTCACTCCTCAACAACCTCACCGACGATGAGGATGATGCCCCCAAGTGCTTCATGGCCAAAGAAAGCAAGGTAAAAACTAAACCTCTTGTCAATTCCTCTAACAATGATAATGAGGAGGAGCTAGTCCCCTCCTTGCAAGATATGGTGAAGATGTTAGGGATAATGAAAGAGAAGGTTGAAGAAAGTGAAGAGATGGTGGATAAGCAAGAAAACATGCTTATCAAGAAGCTTGATGAGATGAAGAAGTTGAAGGTTCTCCTTGAACAAGAAAGAGAGAAGAATGAGGAGTTGACTCTGTGCCTTACAAAGGTAAACAAGTCAAATGCTAAACTTGAGGACATCAACCTCTCACTCCAAACAAAGTGTGAATCTCTTAAAGAGAATCACAAGTTGTTGGAAGGAGAGATTGAAGCTCTCAAGGTTAGCACATTAACCTATAAAAGTAAGGTCGAGTCAACACAAGCATCATCAAGCAAAGGATGTGCAAGATGTGAAGATGTTGACATTGACAACATTGCTACCGATAAGGTGGGAATCAAGAATCTCACTAACAAAGTTAAGGATCTCGAGAGAGCGGCTCAAATTGAGCTAGCCAAGAAAATTGTTAGTGAGAAAAGAAAGTTCAATGGCAACAAAGGCATTGGGTTCAAGGAGCAGCCCAAGAAGAAGTACAACAACAAGAGCAATAACATGAACAATCAAAATCAAGTTGCTCAAGTCAAGCACATCAAGAAGGCTAAGACAACACAAGAGCTCAATAAAATGAGCTCATTCGTATCCTTCTATGTGTATGATCATGCAACATATGATATAACCCATGATGCTCATGGGAGAGTAGTTGCAAGATTTGTTGGGCCACACTATACAAGGTGAAATCCTTGTGTGTCGGTGCCCAAGAGTGTTGTTTCTAAAGTTAAGGGACCCAAGCAAGTTTGGGTGCCTAAATCTTGTGCTTAATTGTGTGTAGGGATACTCCTCGGGCGGTTCAATATGGGTGCTTGATACCGGGTGCTCAAATCATATGACCGAGGAGAAGAAGATGTTCTCCACACCTAACAAAGATAATCTACCAAGTGGAGTATATCTTTTGGAAATGATCAACAAGGAAAAGTAATAGGTCGTGGTGGAATCCAAATCACCCATGATCTTTCAATTAGTAATGTGTTTCTTGTGAAAGGTTTAGGGTACAACTTATTGTCCATATCACAACTTTGTGGAATGGGCTTTAATTGTCTCTTTACCGATGAGGGCGTGACCGTCTTTAAAAAGTGGATTTCTCAATTGCGTTCGAAGGGTACTTTGAGGATAAGATCTATCTTGTAATTTCACCAACCAAGAGGGTCCGAATCTAAGTGCTTGTTTGATAGCAAAAACCACATTGGGTTGGTTATGGCATCGCCGACTAGCTCATGTTGGGATGACGAATCTTCACAAGATTCTAAACCGTGGCCACGTTCGGACTAAAGGATGTTGCTTTTGAGAAGGACAAAGTGTGTAGAGCATGTCAAGCCGGAAAGCAAGCTGGAGCCAACCATCCATCCAAGACGCCGATGACGACAACAAGACCATTGGAGATGCTCCACATGGACCTCTTTGGACCGGTCACATACTTAAGCATTAGCGGTAACAAGTATGGCCTTGTCATTGTTGATAATTATTCCCGTTTCACTTGGGTATTCTTTTTGAAGGATAAAAGTGAGACACAAGGTGTTCTAAAGAGCTTCTTGAGAAGAGCACAAAATGAATATGATGTAAAGATCAAGAAGATAAGAAGTGACAACGGCACCGAGTTCAAGAACACACAAGTCGAGGAGTACCTAGATGAAGAAGGCATCAAGCAAGAGTTCTCGGCACCATATGCCCCACAACAAAATGGTGTAGCCGAGAGAAAGAACGGTACACTCATTGAGATGGCAAGAACCATGCTTGATGAATACAAGACTCCGACACCTTTTGGGCCGAAGCCATCAACACCGCTTGGCATGCAACCAACCGGTTGTATCTTCACAAGATTTTGAAGAAGACACCATATGAGGTTCTCACCAAGTAAAGTTCCTAACGTGTCATATTTCCGTGTCTTTGGGAGCAAGTGCTTTATTCTTAACAAGAAGTCAAGGTCTTCTAAGTTTTCTCCAAAGATCAATGAAGGTTTCATGCTTGGATATGGATCAAATGTGTATGCATACCGGGTTTTCAACAAAGCCACCGGCATTGTTGAGATCACGCGTGATGTAACATTTGATGAATCTAATGGCTCTCAAGTAGAGCAAGTTAATCTAAGTGATGTAGGTGATGAAGCTCCTTGTGAAGCAATAAGGAACATGGCAATTGGTGAGACAAGACCACAAGACCCAACTCAAGTGCAAGGTGATCCATCTTCTTCAAGTCAAGATCAAGATCCTCCACAAGATCCCCAAAATCAACAAGATCAAGGTAGTGGCCAAGATCGTGGTGACGATCAAGACCAAGGAAACAACCAAGATCAAGAACAAGATGGTGGAGGTGATGTCGGGGGAAAGATTAGCGATGCCACGTGGTGCCATCCGGACCCACCCTACGAGAGGATCAATCCCTAAACACGGAGTCGGGTCAACGGTTCGGCAAGGACATGGCTCGAGCATCTCCCTGCGAACAAGATCCATTCGTGGACCGACCTACGAGAGGTGCTCGTGGGTAACTTCCGAGCGACGTGCACCCGCCCGGGCAATCCTCGGGAGTTAAAGAACTGCCGGAAAAAGCCGAACGAACCGCTCCGGGACTACATTCGGCGCTTTTCCGGCGCTGCAACGAGCTTCCCCACGTTGACGCGGACGTTGTGGGCACGTTCCTTTCTGGAATGAATTGTGAGGCTCTCGTCCATGAGCTGGGGTGTAGCTTCCGTGAACAACCCGCGAGCTCCTCGACATCGCCACAAGCCACGCTTCGGGCGAGGAGGCGGTCGGAGCCCTCCTCCACCGCGATACCCCTAAGAAGGGGAAGGGCAAGCGGGCCGATGGTAACGCCGACGGAGGTCCCTCCGGCTCCAAGCCCGAGCAAGAAGAACAAGTCGCGGTAGAACGACGGACCAATGGTGGGCGCAGCCGAGAAAAGGGCGCCAAGCAGCCCAACAAAGAGCCACCGAACCACTTCGAGAAGAGGTGGGAACGGGCCGTGCCCCAACCACGAGTTCCTCGTCAAGCACTCGATGAAGGACTGTTCGTTGATGAAGAAATTCATCACGCAGCGAGGGAGGACAGGGCGCACCTAGCCGGAGCACGAGGACAACGCCGAAGTCGAGCGCGACGCCGGTGACGAGGAAGGTGAGGGCTATCCCCGAGCGGAGGGATGCCTCATGATCTTCGCGAGCTCGACGCTCGTCCCGGCCGACGCTCCGTCAAGCTCGAACGCCGTGACGTCTTCGCCGCTGAACCCGCAACCCCGGCCTACTATAGACGGTCGGAGTTGCCGATCACTTCGACCGCGCCGATCATCTAGCGCGAGTCCCGCGACCGGGCCGGTACCCGCTCGTGGTCGACCCCATCGTCGCCAAGACGCGCCTCACTAAGGTGCTCATGGATGGAGGCGGCGGCCTCAACATCCTGTATGCCGACATCCTCGATGCCATGGGAATCGAGCGTTCGCGCATTCGCCCCAACGGTTCGCCGTTCCACGGCGTCGTTCCAGGGACGCAAGCTGTTCCTATCGGGCAAATCGACCTGCCCGTCACATTTGGGACTCTTTCGAACTTTTGAACGGAGACCCTCACGTTCGAGGTGGTTGGGTTCCCGGGAATCTACCACGCCATCCTCGGGCGGCCATGCTACACGAAGTTCATGGCCGTCCCGAATTACGTCTACCCGAAGCTCAAGATGCCCGTGCCGAAGGGAGTCATCATCGTGGGCGCGTCCTTCCAAGCACGCCTACCGGTGTGATGTCGACAAGCTGCGACCTTGCATCAGCCCACCCGGCCTCGACCACGGAGCCGGCGGTGATTAGGGAGCAGGTCATCGAGGATCCTCCGCGAGCGAGCCGCAAGTCGGCCTCGTTCGAGCCGGTGGAAGGTACCAAGGAGGTCGTCCTCGACCTTGAGGGTGACGAGAAGAAGATGGTGCGTATCGGCACCTCCCTTTCCCCCAAATAGGAAAGCGTCCTCGTCGACTTCCTCCGCGCGAACATCGACGTCTTCACGTGGAAACCCTCGGACATGCCGGGAGTAACGAGGGAAGTCGTCGAGCACTCCTTGCACATCGGGCCGGGCTCCAAGCCGGTGAAGCAACGCTTGCGCCGCTTCGACGAGGAGAAGCGCAAGGCAATCGGAGAAGAGATCGTGAAGCTTCTAGTGGCCGGGTTCATCGGGGAGGTGTATCATCCGGAGTGGTTAGCTAATCCTGTTCTTGTACGAGAAAAGAATGGAAAATGGAGGATGTGTGTTGATTATACTAGCCCGAATAAGGCCTGTCCAAAGGATCATTTTCCTTTACCACACATCGACCAAATAGTATACTCGACCTCCGGATGCGAAACCCTTTGCTTTCTAGATGCGTACTCCGGGTACCATCGGATAGCACTCAACAAATCTGACCAACTCGCGACCTCCTTCATCACGCCGTTCGTTTTGTACTTGCTACACCACGATGTCGTTCGGTCTCAAGAACGCTGTGCCACTTACCGGAGGTTCATACAAAAGTGTTTCGACTATCTCATCGGAGACATAGTCGAGGCCTACGTAGACAACATCGTCATCAAGTCCAAGAAGGTCGACCAGCTCGTAGTCGACCTCGAACGAGCGTTCGCCAAGCTGCGCGAGAACGACGTCAAGCTCAACCCCGAGAAATGCGTCTTCGGGGTCCCAAGGGGAATGCTCCTCGGCTTCGTCGTTTCGGAGTGTGGCATCGAGGCTAACCCGGAGAAGATCTCCGCCATCGAGCGCATGGGTCCGATTCAAAACCTCAAAGGGGTACAACGGCTCACGGGGTGCCCGGCGACGCCGAGCCGCTTCATTTCACGCCTCGGCGAAAGAGCCCTTCCACCCTACAAGCTCCTCAAGAAGTCCGAGCCCTTCGAGTGGACGCCGGAAGCGCAAGCTGCCCTTGACGACGTGAAGCGCATTCCGACCAACCCTCCGGTCTTAACCCCGCCGCTGCCGGACGAGCAACTCCTCCTCTACGTCGCAGCGACGACCCGGGTCGTTAGCGCCACCGTCGTGGTCGAGCGCGAGAAGGAGGGACACGTACTCAATGTACAACACCCCGTCTACTACGTCGGCGAGGTGCTCTCCGACTCAAAGACAAGATACCCGCAGGTTCTCAAGATCCTCCACGACTCACCCAGGGGCTCGGGGGCTACCGTCTGGGGAAAGATTAGCGATGCCACGTGGCGCCATCCGGACCCACCCTACGGAGGATCAATCCCTAAACGCAGAGTCGGGTCAACGGTGAAAGCCGGGCCCACTCCCGTACGGCCACCACGGAGTGACAGGGTCGATCTTGCCCGCCAAGCACGGGAGAGCCCCGCCTCGCACGACCTTGTCCTCCGAGCGTAGGACGGTCCCGTCTCGCGCGACCTTCAAGCTCGACCGCCAACCGCATTAACTCCACCTGTCCCGGCACCCACGTGGGCGCTCCTCGGCAATCATTGCCGCCGACTCGCGCTCCATCCCCCCGCCACAGCCTACCGCTCTCGTCGGGGCATGCCCGTGGGACATGCCATCCCCGAAGCTCGACGGGGTTGGCGTGGACCGAAGACTCGGGGCTCACCCATCATCATCCGACGTACGGCGGTACGGCTCCCCGTTTTACCCGTCGACAGGTGGAGCTCGGGGTCGGGCTCGAGCTGCCCTCCGCCCCGCACGACCTCCGCCGACAACCCCGAAGCTCAAAGGGCTACGCCCACGACCTCGACCTCCGGCCCACCATCAATACGCCGACAAGAAAGGACCGGCATGGCTCTGTCCACTCCAACCACTCCGTCGGGACGCCTCCCATGGCTCCACCGAAAGGGGAACACTCCACCCTTGCTTCCCCAACGTGACAAGCTACACGAACGACGCGACGGCCCGGTCAAAGCACTCAAAGCATATGTCAAGGCCGGGATCGACGGGATGGCACAGAGCACCGGATAAGTACATCACCACACTCTCTCTCTCTCTCTCTCTCTCTCTCTCTCTCCCTGGAGACTAGCCGGTGGTCCGAACACCGACAGGTGATGATCAACAAAACGAACCACAAGAAGAAGAAGATGCACCTAGGCCCCCAACAACCCCGAGTGCGCCAAAGCATACAAAAAGATCACCCTGTTGATAACATTCTTGGTGACATTCACAAAGGGGTAACCACTAGATCTCGAGTCGCTACCTTTTGTCATCATTACTCGTTTGTTTCCTCTTTAGAACCTCTTAAGGTGGAACAAGCGTTGCAAGACTCGGATTGGGTGGTGGCCATGCAAGAAGAGTTGAAAAACTTTGAGAGAAACAAGGTGGTCATTGGTGGAGAGACCCAAGCAAAATGTTGTGGGAACCAAGTGGGTGTTCCGCAAGAAGCAAGATGAACATGGTGTGGTGGTGAGGAACAAAGCAAGACTTGTTGCAAAAGGCTACTCACAAGTTGAAGGCTTGGACTTTGGGGAGACAAATGCACCAGTGGCAAGGCTTGAGTCAATTCGTATATTGCTCTCCTATGCTACACATCATGGCTTCAAGCTATATCAAATGGATGTGAAGAGTGCATTCCTCAACGGTCCAATACAAGAAGAAGTCTACATGCAACAACCATCGGGTTTTGAAGATCCGAAGAAGCCTCACCACGTGTACAAACTTCACAAAGCTCTCTATGGGCTCAAGCAAGCGCCAAGAGCTTGGTATGAACACCTCAAGGGATACCTCATCGACAAGGGCTTCATAATGGGCAAGGCCGATCCTACCCTCTTCGGAAGAAAAGTTGGGAGTGATTTATTTGTGTGCCAAATATAGTCGATCACATAATATTCCCATGGCAACTCCTTCACCCATTTTCCACCATACGGCTTCGAGCGGTCAAAGATTCCTGGCTTAAGACCGGTCAAAATCATCCCATTTCCACGCTCTACTTCACCATTACTATGTGGATGTGATATCGAAGCATAATGAATCTTGATTCCCAAGCTTTCTACAAAATCCTTGAAAGTTTCGAAGTAAATTGCGGCCCATTATTAGTAATGATGCAATGCGAAACTCCAAACCGGACAAATACGTTTTGCAAAAACTTAATTGCCCGAGCCGTGGTTGTATGCGTCATCGCTTCGCCTCAATCCACTTAGAAAACTTATCAATTGCCACAAAAATGTGAGTGAAGCCTCAAGCCGCTTTCTTGAATGGTCCTACAATATCCAGCCCTCAGGTTGCAAACGGCCAAGTCATCGGTATCATGCGCAACTCATGAGCGAGTGTATGGGGTTGGCGCGTAAAAACCGACATCCTTAGCAAGCCTTCACCACTCGTGAGCGTGATCAATCGTTGTTGGCCAATAAAATCCTTGCGTGAAAGCCTTTCCAACCAATGTCTTTGACGAAGCGTGATTCCCACAAATTCCTCTATGAATTTCCTCCAATAACCGGACTCCATCGATCGTAGATACACAATTCATTAGTATATTGTCACCCGCACGCCGATAGAGTTCATCTTCCACAAGTAAATAGTTTCGTGCTCGATTTCCAACCCCTGCCTTTCAACCTTATCCTCCGACAAGTACACTAGAGCGCAAATATTCAATATAGGGAGTATGCCAATCGAAATCAATCATCATAACTTCAACCACGAGACTCTATTTCTCCGGTCTACATCATATCCCGGATTGGCTCATCGGTCTTCGCTACTTACGGGACCGCCTCACCGGTCTCGTATCTCGATAATTGTAGCCTTCGCACCATCTTGATAGATGGCTTATCCAAAACTTGAAGAAATACCCCATGCGGTACTCGCCTGCCTTGAAGATCCCATCTTGGCCAACTCATCTACGAGTGGAATTGTCTCCGCGCAAAAATGTGAGAAAAACGCAGACCGTTAAACTTGTCTTCGAGCTTCCCGACATCTTGCCGATAAGCCATCATATGATCATCATGTGTATCCCAAACTTCTTAATCCGACTGATGACAAGCATCGAGTCTCCATAAACATCCGGGCGTTTAACATCGAGCAAAATTGCCACACGAAGTCCATGAAGCAAAGCCTCATACTATATAGCATTTGAAGTACGTATTTCAATGGATCCTTTTGCGAGTCAAAAGCAAAACTCTAGCCCATGGGTCCGAAAGCTGCAGAGACCTGTCAAAATACATCTCCCAACATTCCAGATTCCGAATAGCGGGCGGAATCGTGTCTCAAACCATTTAGTGATGAAATCAGCCAATGCTTGACCCTTGATCGCCGTCCGCGATCGGAAGGTAATCTCATACGGGCCAAGTTCAATTGCCCACTTAGAAACCTGCTCGGTCGCCTCGTGGTTTCGTACCACCTCTCCAATAAAAAACCGATCTTAACCTCGATCGAATGTGCTTGAAAATAGTGCTTTAGCTTTCGGAAGTTATCTCAATGGCATATATCAGCTTCGCATCCGAATATACTGCACCGGGATTCGATCAATAGCTCACTAACGAAATAGCATGGGTGCTGAACTAATTGAAGCTGACCTTCTTCCCGTTTGTCAACCGCCAAAGCTGTACTCACCACATGAGTGGTTGCTGAAATATACAACTGGATAGTTTATCGAGCTCCGCGGTACCAAGACCGATGAATTGCTTAAATATTCCTTAAGCTGATCAAATGCAGCCTGAGCTTCGTTTGTCCACTCAAACTTATCCTGCTTCTTGAGCAGCTTGAAGAACGGAAGACCCCTAATTCCCAGTCTTGAAATGAAGCGACTTAGCGCAGCCATACAACCGATCAATTTCGAACATCCTTGAAATAGCTGGGGGGGGGGGGCTTCATGTTGATAATTTTCTAAATCTTTTCCGGATTCGCCTCAATACGAGCACCACGATACTAAGTATCCAAGCAATTTTCCGGACCGAACCGCAAACACACACTTGTTCGGGTAAAGCTTTATGGAGAAGTTCCGCAGATTGCTAAAGGTCTCTCGCGAGTCGAGAGAAGATTTTCGAGCTTCCGAGACTTAACCACTATGTCATCCACATATGCTTCAGCGTTCCGACCGATGTGCGAGTCAAGGCGGTGTTGCATACCGCGTTGGTAAGTCACGGCAGCATTCTTCGGACCAAACGACATACTTGTGTAATAGTAGGCTCCAAAGGGGATGATAAAAGCAGTCTTAATCTAGTCTTCAACCCTTTCGCGGAATCGATGATAACCAAAATAAGAATCAAGAGAACAAACATGCTCGTAGCCGCTTTCGAATCAACAACTTGGTCAATCCGAGGCAGCACGAACGGGTCTTTGGGACAAGCCTTATTGAGATCAGTATAATCAACGCACATTTGTAATTCCTTAGTATTCTTCTTGGGTACAAGGACTGGATCGGCAAGCCAAGCTGGATGATACACCTCCCTAATAAACCTAGCTGCTAACAACCTAGTAACTTCCTTCTTGATAGCCTCCTTGTGGTCTTGAGCAAACCTCCGTAGTTTCTATTTAATCGGCTTCGTGTCGGGACGCACCAACGATGCGTGCTCAATGTTCTCCCTATGAACTCCCGGCATGTCGGAAGGCTCGCCAAACAAAGATGTCCCTATTTTCCTAGAGGAAAAGAGTGAGCGCGCCTTCCTATTTATCCCTAAGGTCAGCCCCAATATGGGTAACCTTGGAGGGGTCTGTTTCATCAAGATGGACGAGTCTTGGAAGTAACTACATCAGCCTTGAGCTTCTCCTTCATAGTCGTCTTTGATGGTCCTTCTTCAAGCGGTGCTTGTACCTCAAGGACATTAGCTGCTCGCTCGATGTCACGTCGTTCTTCCCCTAAATTGACTTGAACAGCCAACTCAGTACTATGTACTTCGAAGCATAAGCGGTCTTGATGTCGACCGGAACGATAAGACCACATTGGGCCCAAGCATTTTCAGCATCAAATACCGATAATTCGGGATCGCCATAAAATTGGCAAGTGTCGGTCTTCCAAGTATGGCATGGTATGCGGAATCAATATCAACCACCTGGAACGTGATGAGCTCCCTCCTATAGTTTTCTTTCGTACCAAAGTTCATCGGCGAGTAATCTGCCTCAAAGGATAGCTATTTCGGCTAGACACAATGCCATGAAACGGCAAAGCGCTATGCTCCAAGTATGCAACCGAAAGACCAAGCTCCGGAAGAGTCTTAGTGAAAAGGATATCCAAACAACTTCCACCATCAATGAAAGTCTTCTTCAATCGAGCCTTATGGACGATCGGTGCCAAAACAAGCGGGTACCGATCGGCCTTGGGCAAGACTTCCGGATGGTCGACTTCACTTTAGGCAATAGGGACTTCGAACACCGTAGATATTTAGGAGTTGCAGGAGCAACTCGCATTGATCTCTCTTATAGAAAGCTTTTGCTTGCACTCGGAAACATAAGCACCAGGACCACCACAAATGAAGTTCACTTCCCTTTCAGTTCCTAAAAACATTCATCATTGTCATCATTGCCATCGTCTTGCTTCGGTCTTTGCCCTTATCATCCTTATGATTCCATGGCCCCGACTCAGGAGCCACCTTCAATGCATCCGAAGCAAAATGCCTTAACAGAAAGCATTCTTTGTTCTTATGATTCCCATTATGAATCATGCAAGGCCCTTCAAGCAAATCTTCAAACGAAACTCGTTCCCTCGACCCTCTTTTATAGGGTGTTGGACGATCTCCTCCATGAGACTGTTCTACCGCAGCAACGAGGTTGTCGCCGTGCGCTTGCTGTTCCTCGGAGCCGATCGGTTGCCATGGTCTTGCTTCGGCTCTTTCCCTTTGTTCCCGTGCAGATTCACTACACTCGGACTCTCCAGCAAGCATAATCATCTCGCTATCTTGAAGCACTCTAACGCTTGTCATGGTAAGATTTCGATTACGTTGACCGATCTTATGTACCAACACTTCACTCCGAACGCCGACTTGGAATGCTGCAATCACTTGTCGATCGGGAACATTAGGGAGGCTTTCTTGCTGCGAAGCGCCTAATGAAGTCCGTAAGCGTCTCATCGGGCTTCGCTTCACTGTTGAGGTTGAAGAAGTTTCCGGCTTTTCACAAGTTGCTCGAAAATTCTCAACGAACTTTTTGGTCGGATCGCCCAAGAAGAAATAGACTCCTTAGACAGAGATTGTAACCACAAGCGTCCAACCTGTTCCATGCACATGGGAAGATAATTTGCCGTAACAAAAGTGTCGCCTCTTTGAGCGGTTTGAGGTATAGAGTGCCGAGCCGCGATAACATTGGAATATCAAATTGGATTGTTTGAGGAAATTGAATAATGAGATCTGGTTAGATCAAAGACGATTAGGTCTTGCCTATCTAATCATTGTGAAATTAGATGCCTTAGGCCCCGGGTGTTAATCATTCAACCGATTATAGGCCTTGGAGACTCGAGTCGATGTAAGATAATTGGGAAACCGGTCCGATCAACCAGAATTTTGGTTCTTAGTGAAATTTCACTAAGCGGGTTATGAGTTCGAGCTGATTTAGGCGGTCCGTTATGTGAAACTGGTGTAAATATCCAGGAGATATGAAATTCGATCGGTATGACCGGTCTCGAAAAATATGTTCTTGGCAGAAATTGCTTGAGAGGAATGTGGTTTGATGGAAAATAATAAAGCATAGTCTCTCAAGAAAGACTCTTGCATTATTTGCGATCCTCAAATGATACAAGAGTTGGGGGCTATACCTAATTAGGTGCACCTTGACCGGTGCATCGTGTTCAAAAGCGGTCTGCAGAGATCTCGGGAAGTGGAAATAATGGAAATTGAAAGGAGTGGTCCGTAGAGATTGCATATTGAAGGAAATAATAAAGAATCAACTAGTGGACTCTTGCATTATTTGAAAGGAGTTCAAATGATCCAAGAGTCGGGGGCTATACCCAATTGGGTGCACCTAACCGGCGCACTAGAAGGAAAATACTTTTGTTTTTTGCACACCTAATTAGGTGGTATGGAGGATAAAATACCAATTTTTTGCTTTTTGAAGCGTCTTGAAGAAAGAAGAAGTATTGCAGAAGATTGGAGTTCTTTTTAATTTAACATTGGAATCGGACCAACATGCGGAAGACTGGTCGGTCTTATTCAATGTCAAATCAAAAATTACTCGGGGCTGCTATCGTAGACTTACCTTACGGGTATACATTGATCCGAAGAATGATTTATCAAGGACATGGTGACGTATTGAAGGCATAAGACCGTTGGAATGGGCCCATAGAGTGGTGTCCGACCGGTATAGGATTCTAGAAGGTTCCATAAGACCGGTATGGAAGCAAAGGCGGACAATATGACTGGATTAATGCTTAAGGAAAGTACAAGGCCGACCGAGTAGGACTCTGAATTGATAAGGAAGCTTAGAGATAGAGTTTCTAAGTATGTAGATATTGTATCCGTCTAGGATTCTACATGTAATCTTGCCTCCCCGGACATATAAGGCGAGGACAGGGGACCCCTAGAAGGACAAGTTCCCATAAGTTCTCACGAGTTAGGACAAGTTCCTACACTCCGAGATCTTGCAATTAGCAATCCGCTAAAGGCAATACATAACATACAGGACGTAGGGTATTACTCTCAATTCGAGGGGCCCGAACCTGTCTAAAATCTTGTGTTCCTGTGTGTTTCGTGAGTTGCACCATCGAATTCCACGCTCGTGAGGGACCGGGTAGTACTAGTGCCGAGTTTAAGACTCGACAAATCGTCGTATTAATGAGTAAGATCCGAGCCAAGAGCGCCCGCCGGCCACTACGTGACAAAAGCCACTAGGGACGATGGGGCTCGATCCTCGGCCCCCAAGGTCGAGCAAGGCGGAAAACCCGCCGACACAAGCTGCGTCGAAGTAATGGCTTCGGGAACATGCGCCGCTATAGGGCCAACACGTCCAATCCCCAAGAAGCCCTATAGAAACATCATCCCTCACCTAGGTGGGACGGGCTAGGCGCCACGCTCGGATCGCCGTGCCGGCCGAGCAATGGTAGGGAATGACCAAGTGGGTGGACGAGCGGCAGAACCGTATATACGACGGGCGACAAGACCCGCTCGGGGCCCGCATGCCAACGTTAAGAGCACACCACTCTCTGTCTCTCTGTCTGTCTCTCTCTCTCTCGCCATGTAAAAATGGGAACCTTTCTTCTTCTTTAGACAGAGTTCACATACACACCATTGAGACTTGGTGACGTGTACTAGGGTCCCGATCTTCCGAAAGGTTCGGATAACTCTTAATTTGGCGAAGATATGACACACGTCGATCCGGCTCTCGAACAACACGTTCGAACGTCGCAATCGCAGCACCACGTCCTCTAGGGTTATCAACCGGCGTTGCACGGTTGACCTCACCAAGAAGGCTCATCCCTGCTCGCGAATTAAGAACACAAATAAGAATAAGAAAGAACGTAACTAAATTTGCGGATGTATGATTAATCTCACGAGTTGGGGTCTCACAAACCGATGAACGACAAAACTGTCTAAGCGGAATAATCTAAGCAAAACCTAAACCCTAAGGAAGGGGCCGCGGCTGCTTATGAGGTCCCTAGGGTCGTCCATCTCCCTTGGACACAGCCCTTAGTGGGCTCAACAAAATACACGACCCAAAGGCCAAAAGGCGGTGGTGCAACACCGGGACAGCTTTCGGACGTCTTCTTATTTCAGCAATTCCCGACGACTAGGGAGGAATTTGGATATGAGACCAGCTCCAATGGAAAGGCTATCTAATTATCTTTCCATCCATATAAAGAACGTCCCAAACGGACTTCGTATTGTGATCGAGGCGTCCGTTTTGGTGCGGGATGTTTCCGGACTCCGAAACGGACTCGAAGTCGACTTTGTTTGGGCCTCCAACTTGACATGGACGCCCTTGCTAGCCCTTCACGCCTCCAAGCTCCCTCCACATGTCTCATCATCATCTCCATGGTTCCTAACAATAATTAACTTATTAGGTAGCAATATATTCTCAAATATACATAAAGGAACTACTAAAAACGAGCTCACCGGCAAGTTCGACGGCGCTCTAGTTATCATTGAATAATGCATGTGCAGCGGAGGAGTATTGGTTGTATCCGAGAGTGTAATATCATCATCATCCTCTCCTTCTTGAATTTGAGTTGTCCTCGACTCAAGCTCACCTATTTCTTTATTAATATTTTTATTACATTGGCGTAGGAACGTGCTTACCTTATACCCGACTTCAATGGTCGTATCTAGAGCTTTCATGCTCTCATCACTTGAAGCTTCCTCCTCTCTCACCACCATTGTAGACCCCCGTGTTACACGAACAGGGGCCACCCATACACTAGACGTAGGGATTCTTCCCGAAATGGTATATCGCCATGTCTCTCTCGTGTCCGCTTCTCACGAACCATTCAACCCTAAGCGTGCAATCCCCGTACGAACAAATTTACTAGTAGGTGTTAGTTTGAAACACCGACACGGTCGGCTCCACGGTGGAGGGAGACCAGGCGTGTGATCTCACGGTAGATCCCGGGGAGGAACCCGTAACTGAAATATTGCTTTTGAGTCTCACTAGAACCAGTAACTGAAATATGACCGTGACTGAATGTTGTGGCCCTTTTAGCCGTGCTACCTCAATGGAATTGGGAGCTTGTTTTGATTGCTACCTCAATGTAAAATATAGCCACCGAAGATTAATGTTATTTTTGTTTGGTTCAGTTCAATATTGATGCAGCTAGATTGAATCATGAGGGTGCATCTACAATCCAAGGAAGGACACCATAATTGTTTTCTCAAACCGTCTATTTTTATGACTGAATGTAGCCATCTAAAATCGATTGATTTCTCAAACAATCTATTTTTACGATTGAATGCTCAGTTATCTATAACGTGTTTTTTACACTGTTTATTAGGACTATTTTTTTAGTACTAATGTTCAAGTACCTTGATTCAGACATATATCCGTTAATGCTTTACCAGACTTTGAATGTTTAGTGTAGTGACTGAAAATAGATCATGATAAAATTCACTCTTGATTCACATAGTTCCGAGGTTGATATTGCAAGCCTAATCTGATAACATTTATTGTCAAAGTGCTCAAAGTGCTAATGTGAGACTGAATGTGTGTGTGTGCAATAATAGAATTTGAACTATATGTTTTTTTTAGCAAAATAAGTGTTAACATATATTTTATCATGGTGCTAATGTGAAACAATGTGATCATGTTTCTTTTATTCATGTTTGATAATATTTTATCGAATAAGCATATAATAATACATAAATATATTTGTAGTTGATCGCAGCTACATGTAAAGCATTTAAACAAGGCTAGAGGCAGACTCTCAATTTGAGGTGTATCAATTATTTTTATACTGTTTGCACGATAATTTGAAAGTTCTTCAAGACGGATCTCTATACATGGGTTATATACATGTCCTTAAGGCCAGTCTCAATGACTTCTTTTATTTCATGTGTTTCAAGTGTGATACGTTAATTTTTTAGTCTTGTCATATAAAATGAAATACATCTCTCAATTTACTATTTTATTTCACAAATTTCACGAGGTTAAATGAGACAATAAATTGTTACTAGATGGTACGGTTTTGTTGATTAGTGGTGTTAAAGATGAAAGAAAAGACTCAATACACTTTTTTTTGTCTTCCATTAACTTGGAAAGAGTGTCCACGGTCTTTTTATTCCTCTGATGTGGCAGCTAATTAATAATAAAAGCACATTAAAAATGGCCTATATGACCTGTAGCCGTTCTTCCGGCGGCAGCGCGGCCATCCTGTCCATCCATCACCACGCTGTCCCAACGGAGATCCACAGTTCTTCTTCGCGCCTTTCTCCCCGCCCACCGACGCCACCCGCCTACCCCACGCCGCGCAGGCTCCCTTCCACGTGCCCCTGCAGCAGCGGTCACCACGCGCTCCCCTGCCACCCACCACGCAGCTGATCCCACACCCATCCTCCGCTCCTGCTTCCACGTGTCCCACAGACTTCAAACATCGTACGTGCCCCCGAGCCACGCGAGCCCCCGCCAAGGCGGCCACCGCGCGATGGCCGCAACGGATCCCGCGCGACTCACCTCAGGCCTCGCCCATCTCCTCACGTCCATCCTTCGCTGCCGTACGTGGACGCAGCAGAACGCGCACGCATTCGATGGCACGTGGGCCCGACACGTCACCGAGTCCACATCTCAGTGATGGAGTTGCACATTTCGAGCCTCGTGCGTGATTTAGCTGCGGGTCCTACTCAGTGCTGCCGCTGCGCTGCGCAGCGGCGTTAATGGATCGCCCGCAAAAACAAAAAAGCCATCTCCCTCGCTGACTCGTGGGGCCCACAGGCCCCGGCCCTACGCGCTAGCAAAGCGCTTGCCCCCCAACGGTCTCCGTCCGTTTTACTGCCGTAGCCCTCAAAGAGCGGCCATACCTCTCCCAGCACTGACTCTGTCCCCGCATGTCAGTCTGTAAACATGAGAAGCATCGGCACTGAGGCGGTCCCCACAGTGACCCATCCTTCTACTACTACCTCGCTGGAGTAGCTTTGGTCTGCGTCGCTCGCCTCTCCCCTCCACTCTGCTGCTGCCGTCGCTACTGTTACTCGCCATTAAAACAAACGCACACCGCCACCAACGCCGCGCGGTACTGTGCTAGTACTGCTGTTTCCCGCCGCGCTGCTGACGATCTCCATGGCCTCGCGAACCCTAGGCGGCGACCGCGGCGGGTCGTCGTCGTCCTCCTGCTGCTGAGCCCGCGGGCCCGATCCGCATCACGGCGGCCGGCGGCGCGGCGAGATGAACCCGCTGTGCTGCATCGCGCCCGTCTCGCTCGACCACGCCCCGGACCAGCTGCACCGCCAGACGCACCAGCCCCCGCGCATCCTCGCCGCAGCGGCGGTGGCGGCGCCGCCGTCGCATCCGCCCCCGCCGGCGACGGCGGCGGTCGCGGGGGTGCTGCACAAGTGGGTAAACTACGGAAAGGGCTGGCGGTCGCGGTGGTTCGTGCTCGAGGACGGGGTGCTCTCTTACTACAAGCTGCGCGCCGGGGTCGCGGCGGCTGCCAAGGCGTCGCTCGCGGCGGCGAGGGTGATCGGGGAGGGCGTGGCGCTGCAGAGGGCGCGGGAGGAAGCTGCCGCCGCGGGGAAGCAGTGGAAGCCGTTCGGTGAGATACACCTCAAGGTACGGTAGTAGAATTGCGTCGGATTGGGGTTGCTCAACCATGATTTGCGGCTGGGGAGAAGTGACATTGTTGAGCCGGCATTGGTCGGGTAATGATTAGGCGAGGAGTACTGTATTCACAGTGGGGTACACATGTTCACGGCATAAAATTTGGGGTTTGGCATCTCATTTTTGGTCCGCTGTTTGAAATTGATGACATATATTGATAGCCTGCCTTGGAGAGTAGTAGTCTGATGTGGCAATTCACTGTTATTATGGAATGATCTTTGTGATTTAGCACAATGCTGCTGGAAACATGATCATAGTTGTAAGGAATTTCCCTGCTTTGTTGTTCAGGTTTCATCGATCCGAGCAAGCAAGTCAGATGATAAGAGGCTGTACATATTCAGTGGGACGAAGACATTACACTTGAGGTGTGATACTGAGGAGGACAGGAATGCATGGATAGAGGCCTTGCTGGCTGCCAAGGACCGCTTCCCGCGGTCTCTGACTGCGAATGATTTGGGTCCAATGGCAGACATTATGGTTTGCACTGAGAAGCTGAGGACACGTCTTCTGCAGGAGGGGCTCAATGAAACAGTTGTCAAGGAGTGTGAGTCTATTATGATGAGTGAGCTGCTGGAGCTGCACAATCAGATAAAGTCTCAGCAGCAGCAGCATTCTATTCTGATAGACCGCCTCCGGCAAATGGAGGTAGCTTTCTATCTGTTGTTTGTTTACTTTATGCACAGTATTTTGATGATTTGATTTAGAAAAGAGAAAACAAGCAGGCGGAAAGCCATTTTTATTCTTTTCAGTGAAGCAATGAAGTAAAAAAAAATGAATTATAATCTAGAATGTTGTTTTGTTAGTCTCAATTGCTTCTAGTATACTGTTGTCCTTCCTAATTCCACTCTATATTTTATTTTGATTGACAACAACAATCTAGAGACCAGCCTATAGCATATGCTGATATGCATGTAAATTGTTCTTCACCTATTTAAGTATAAAATTCATGACATTAGATCTATATGTTATTGCGTGATATAAAATACCATATAAATGTTAGATTCATTGCAATTCTTGTTTCACTAATGAAGAGAAATTTAATTGTGTTTAAATGGTTCATTGGTTTCTCTGAAATATGTGGCTTTCACCACGTTACATTGTTTATATCTGAGGTTGGGATGACTTCTTTAACAATATGATTAATCATAGAGGAACATTACAACTGTATAAATGCATCAACAGAATGTTCCTTGAAAAGAATTTGTTTACCATCAATTCCTGGAAATAATTTTCTAAATCCATAATGATTTTGATCGTAATCTTAAGGGCCAACTTGGTCCATTTATTGGTGCAGACAGAGAAAGTTGAGCTGGAGAGAACGGTTGTGCATGAAACTAAGGAGAGAGAGACACATGGGTACGCCAACGGCAGATATAGTGGTTAGTAATTTCATTAATTCTTTTTATTGTGTCTTGCTTCTTACTGTACTTGGTTACCTCTGGTTTTATATGTCTTGATATTGCCTTTCGGTCGTATTGTTCTTAGTCTCAATAATTTCTAAGATTCACATATTGCTCATGTCATTTTGATGTAAAGAACTTACACAAATGGCTACTCCTTCATGATTCCTTTTTTTTCGCATGTAGCAAAAGGGAAGGATTGTATCATTTACATCTCGACGTATCACTCCACATTTTACATAAAGTGATGGTGCAACTCTTATTTTAATCGTTAGGTTTATATAGTTAGTGCAAGGATAGCTGAGAAACATGTTTAAACATGAGTATTCATTTATTGAACTTAGATGGGTGTCGTGTCTGTGACTGAATGCTGAATTCTTGTCATTTTGTTTTCAAGATCACTCCACATTTTACATAAAGTGATGGTGCAACTCTTATTTTAATCGTTAGGTTTATATAGTTAGTGCAAGGACAGCTGAGAAACATGTTTAAACATGAGTATTCATTTATTGAACTTAGATGGGTGTCGTGTCTGTGATCGAATGCTGAATTCTTGTCATTTTCTTTTCAAGATTGCTGCTAGTGTGCATTGACTTGAGCACCTTTACGAGTGCTCCAGGATACCCATGAATTAAAAATATCACGCAGCCTAATCTAACGGTCCATTAGTAATGGGTAATAAGGTAATTAGCCCCTTAGCCAAAACCAAACTCATGTCCTTCCATCAGCCCGTCAAGCATCGACGCCGCTTGTCTCGAACAGCTTATCGTGCGCTCGGTTGTGCCTGCCACCGTCCCGATCCGGCATACTCCACCGAGGATACGAGCAATCAGTTTTTGTGGGTGTGATTGCCGCGAGCCCGACGTTCTCCGCCGAGGAAGTCAATCTGTGCAGCCTCCCGAGTCCCGTCCCCATTGGCTCATCGCCGCCGACAATCTTTATCGGGGCCTCAAATCGGTTCCCCCTCCATTTGGCCATCGCGATCCGTGGATTTCGGCATTCTCCGTCGAGGCCGCGGTCCATTCCATTCATGTTTGTTATCGTTGAAACCGAACATTCATTCAATGTCACCACCGTCGGCACCGACACGGGCACCGCCTCCGCAAAACGAACCCTAGCCGTAGCCTTTGCCACACCATTTGCAGCGTGCCGCAGAGCCGGGTGATGGGTGCAACCATCGGAGAAGGCTGCCGCACACCCTCCATTCATTGCCTCGTCGCCGCCGCCGCCACGGCCCAAGATGATGAAGCCGTTGGCACTCGCCTCTACGAGAAAACAGACGGATGAAAGCAAACACAAACTTTGCACTTACTCCCTTAGAGAAAAGAATAATTTAAAAATAATCACATTGATTGATTATTAAACTACCCCGTGATACTTATGATACCCCTTAATGATACTTATGATACATGTGTAACTTAAAAGTATCATGATGCTGATCTAAACCGTTGGATCTAAATAATAAACGGTGGGCATTCAATTCGAGTACTCGTAAAACACCTCATTGACTTTTATACGTGAATAAAAAAACTTGACCTTCGGGGGTATGACGGCCCTTGGGCATTACGTTAAGTAGGAGATCTCACGCAGATCAAGAAAAACCCCTAAACCTCCTTTCCTCCACCCTTACATGGCGGCCTCGTTGCCCATGTGAGTGGGCCGGGCCTTAAGCCATGCGCTTTTGTGCGTGCGTAGTCGGACGAGGGATTTTTTTACCTAGGCCACGTAAATTCGCTCCCACTAGGAATCGAACCCGGTCACCGAGGTGCTTACTCGTAAGCCTTAACCATTAAGCTAAGAGCCTTTTCGCTTAATCCCGAATAAAACAATGTATTTTCTTTCAATGTGTTTTTGTCACATGTTTATCATATTCTTCTCGCTATGAATGATAGCTCCATGCCATTACTATGTGCTGAATTCCGAGAACTTGAGGCTTTAAGCAACTTTTACCCGGTACCCCACTATTAATGTTAATATTTTATGTGGATCAAATTCCACTATAGTACTCTACTTTCATAAAGTATATTTTTCTTCATATTTGCCAACACTCCGAGATATGGACATTGTTTTATCGGATAAATCATCTAGTTTTATCATTATATGCTCTATGGTGAATTGTGGCTTTGCAAATACATAAAAATTTAAGAACCAATCATCCAACTATCGAAACCTTTATCGAGTGTGATTTCTTAATCGGTTATACGATTGGAGGCGTTTATCGGTATAAATGGATATGCTCGTTATGTTCAAAACATTACTTTTATACCTCCGTAGTTTACAACAACAACAACAACAACAACAACAAAGCCTTTTATCCCAAGCAAGTTGGGATAGGCTAGAGATGAAACCCATAGAAAACATGAAAAGGAGAGATCTAGAAAAAACACAAGATAAAAGGTAGAGATAAGGGTAAGCAAAAAGAAAGAAAAAGGGTCACGGTTCAAGCACGTCTATTGCTAGTCTCCAAGCGCATCTATCCATAGCTAGTTTCTTAGAGATATTCCACTCCTTCATGTCCCTCTTAACCGACTCATCCCAAGTTAAAGTTAGGTTAGGTCGCCCTCTACCTCCCTCCACATTATCATCTCGCTTTAGAACCCCACCGCACCGGCGCCTCCGGAGGCCTCCGTTGAACATGTCCGAACCATCTCAACCGATGTTCAACCAATTTCTCCTCTATCGGTGCCACTCAAAACTTTTCACGGATATCATCATTCCGCACTCGATCCCTTCGTGTATGCCCGCAAACCCAACGCAATATACACATCTCTCGCTACGCTCAATAACCGAACATGTTGCCTTTTTGTAGGTCAACACAACACCGTACAACATCGCCGGGTGAATCACCGTCCTATAGAATTTACCTTTTAGCTTTTGTGGCACTCTCTTGTCACGAGAGGACACCATGACGCCATTATTATCATAAGAACACCATATCATAAGATTCGCGTTCTTGAAAATCGACACTTCTCCAAACCCGGAAGACAGACGGAATTCTAGGATTGTCCTTTTGGGTAAAGACTTTTATGCATACTTCTTCCGAGTTATCTATACCATACTATATTCTCGTAAGATGATACACGCTAGCTAAAGATCCACCGGGCGCTACATCATAAGCACATTGGGAACGTAAATAATTGTAACCATATACATATAAAATGACAGCAATGGAATCCCAATCCCCTGCTTTTATTTGTAAAGTCTCTATTCCTCGGTGATCGAAGCCCAAAGATCTATGAACCACCTCATGTTTGACTAGCCAATTAGATAACCACCCTTGCTGCATTGTCTTGATCTCCCCCTTTGTATAAATATTTCACATTTGAAATGTATGTTTGAAAGCTATCCAAGTAAATATTTATCTATCCAAATTTTATGGTATGGTATATTCTGACGTCCTTTGCTTATAAAAAAGGTAACAAAAGGACAAAAAAATCTCTCTATTCCCGCGTCTTCTATTCAGGACATTCTCACACTTTCTTTTTTAAAGAAAAGGTATATGTATCATATTTATACTTAATACTTTTCAACTCTACCATTAAATTCTTTTAACCGATTCATCCATAGCCTTAGAGCAGAATTTTGACTCTATACCCTTCATTCCACTATGATTATTGATCAATAGTAGAATAATTGCTTCATAGAAATAGGAGACATAATTTACATGGATGTAGTAAGTCTCGCTTGGGCTGCTTTAATGGTAGTCTTTACATTTTCTCTTTCGCTAGGAGTATGGGGGAGAAGTGGACTCTAGGGATACTACTAATTGATTGAGTAGTCGAGTTGTAGTATCAACTCTTTTCTTTAATTGATCATTTTATTTTGTATTAATCATTTTTCCAAACTTTATTTTTTATCTTTTTCTTTAGTTTTGTTTCACTCTTGTAAAAAAACTCTTTTAAGAAAGAGTCGTTCTATTGTACTATGTTTCATTCTAATATAATAGAAAATAGAAATAAAAAATAGAAATTGAAAGAAATAGAGTAGAAAGAGCAATTATAGTAGTTAAAAATTTCTACTAGAAGTGACGAGTAAAAATAAAGCTCTTTACATAAGAAAATTAGATTTTTTTTTACACGAAGCTATTCACGACATATCGCACATTTTCCATTTATACTCGTTTTCTTATTCTTAGATTTTTTTTTATTTTGACTTGCTTGAAATTAAGTGGATGCAGTGAAAAAGAAGTTAAATTAGATTACTATTTCAATCTACTAATCTATTCTATGTAGATTCAAGATAATATAATCTAAAGTTAAAGTGTGGTAGAAAAAACTATATGTAGTTCTTTCTACCACACTTTAGGATTCCAACCAGATCCTTTCATTTAAGACTTGGATTTTTATTTTCTTTAATCCCGTTTTCATTTCTGCAATGATTAATTGGATTCAACCAACCGGCTGAAATTCTATGTCTAAATCTTCATCAATGTCATCGTCCTTTTGTAACATCGATCCTAAATACCGAAAGGTATCATTCTTGTTCACCACTTGCCCGTCGAGGCAAACGTCTCCATCCTCATGCCTAGACGTGCTAAAGTCGCACATCATGTACTCGGTCTTGGTCCTACTAAGTTGGAACCCCTTCGACTCTAACGTGTGTCGCCACAATTCCAACTTCCTATTAACCCTGATCCTACTCGCATGAACCAACACCACATCGTCGACGAAAGAGCAGACACCACGAGATATCACATTGTATTTCCCTGGTGACCTCATCCATAAGTGATGAATATAAATAAGGGCTTAATGCCGACCCTTGGTGTAGTCCTATTTTGATTGGAAAGTCACTAGTGTCGCCATCACACATCCTAACACACGTCCTGGCATCCTTGTACATATCCTTGATGAGGGTAATGTATTTAGTTGAGACTTTGTGCTTCTCCAAGGCCCACCATATGACATTTCTTAGTACTTTGTCATATGCGTTCTCAAGATCTATAAAGACCATGTGCAAGTCCTTCTTCTCGCTCCCTATATCTCTCCATCAATTGTTGTATTAAGAAAATTGCCTCCATGAACCTTCCAGGCATGAACCCAAACTGGTTTTGGGTCACACTTATAACTCTTCTTAGGTGATGGTCAATAACCCCGTCCTAGAGCTTCATCGTATGGCTCATCAACTTAATCCCTCGATAGTTGGTACAACTTTGAACATCTCCCTTGTTCTTGAAGATCGAAACTACTATACTTCTCCTCCATGCTTCCGGCATCTTGTTTTCCTGAAAGATGAGGTTAAAAAGCTTAGTTAGCCATACTATAGCCTTGGCACCCAAGCATCTCCACACCTCGTTGGGGATACCATCGGGGCCCATCGCTTTTCCTCCCTTCATCATCTTCAAGGTCTCCCGATCTCTCGTTTCGTGAATTCTCCTCACAAAACACCCGTTGGCATCATTCAAAGAGTCGTCCAACCGAATGGTAGGACCCGCCTATCCCCCATTAAACAACTCGTCGAAGTACTCCCGCCATCTGTCCTTGATCTCCTCCTCCTTTCCCGTAAGTCGGTCTGCTCCATTCTTGATACATTTGATTTGGTTGATGTTCCTTGTCTTCCTCTCGCGGATCCTAGCCATCCTATAGATTCCTTTCTCACCTTCCTTCGTGTCTAGCCGCCGATAAAGGTCGTGATATGTCCGACCCTTTGCTACACTTATAGCTTGCTTTGCAACCTTCTTAGCTATTTTATAGCCCTCTATGTTGGCTGCACTCTTATCGAAACACTCCTTGATAGTCCTTTGCACCTCATCATTCCACCACCAGGTGTCTTTCGTTTCCTTCCTGCTTGCCTCCCTTCCTAACATATGTTGCCATCTTTAGTCACATGTCATCCGGATCCTCCCCTTCCTCCCAAGGCCCCCTCCTAACATCCTTTTCTTGAAAGTTTGCGCTAAATCCCCTCTAAGCTTCCACCACTTCGTCCTCACGATCTTGTTATGTTTGCCTCCGTGAACATGCACTTGAAAGCGAAATTGTGCCACCGTACTCTTATGTTGAGGAACAACACACTTTTCGAGTACCACCTTGCAATCTAAGCAAGCACGCCCGTCCTCCCTCCTCGCTAGGATAAAGTCGATTTGGCTCGATTGTTGCCCACTACTAAAGGAAATTAGATGGGATTCCCTCTTCCTAAAGAACGTATTCGCAACCAACAAGTCGTAGGGCAACGCGAATTTGAGGATATCCTCGCCCTCTTGATTCCTACTACCATACCCGAACCCCCGGACCCGTTCGAACCCTACATTAGTCGCCCCCACATGGCCATTGAGGTCTCATCCTATGAAAAGTTTCTCGCTAATAGAAACGGAACTAACCATGCTATCTAGGTCTTCCCGTAACCGTCTTTTGGTGCTCTCACTAAGAGCTACCCGGGGGCATAGGCACCGATCACATTCCGAGCCGAATCTCCAACTATCAAACGGACTAGGATAATCGTATCGCCTTGCCTCCTAACATCTACGACTCCATCCTTAAGGGTCCTATTGATCAAGATGCCTACACCATTTGTACCCGAAGTTGTTCTTGTGTACCACAGCTTGAAGCCGCATCAGTCCACCTCCTTCACCTTTTGGCCCTTCCATTTAGTCTCCCGAACACATAGAATATTTACCCGTCTCCTAGTTGCCACCTCGACTAACTCTCGTAACCTACCCGTTAGGGACCCTACGTTCCAACTACCTAGACGAATCCTAGTTGGCTTGGCTAACTTCCTTACCCTCCGCACCCGTCCAGGAAAGTGCGAAGATCCTTGCTCGTTTTTCAAACCTGGGCGTAAATGTAGCGCGCCACTAAGGTTGCGACGACCCAACCCTTGCTCACTTATCATCGTACTCATATCATGATATGATGCGCCACCAAGGGGTGGCGGCCCGGCCTTTGCCCATTTAACACCACACCTGGGTTCTGATGTGATGCGTTGCTAAGAGGGTTACGTCCAACGAGTTTCTTATGGGTTTCATATCCATTAGAGTGGCTAGTTTTTACGTTGGTTCGCCAAACCTAACACAACCCGTAAGGGACCATTCCGTCTTGGGACGTGCTATGTTGAGATGACTAAAAAAAAGTCTTCGAGTGATAGGCGGAGTTTATGAGTAAAATTAATACTATATGAGTAAAATTTAATACTATATAAAAATGAAACAGGCTAATGTTTTACAAGATTCATTGAAAAAAATGTAACTGGATATTATTAGTTGGTTTGCCTTTCTTAATAGATTAATGGAGCTTATGAAAAGTTAGTTGGCTCAATGCTATGTTCTAAGTTATGTGATTGGTTATCATCTTGCATAAATATCTAAGAGATGATTGGGTTGACTTTGCAATAAACCTTTCGGAAGTCCACTTCTATTGTGATGCTTGAGCCTAGGCATTGCGATGGTGGTGGCCTACCAAGGAACACCACATGGTTAGTTACACACAACGCTAACCTTTTTTTTATTCTTTATGGAATTTGCAGATTTCTATTCAGTTTTATCAGGAGGGAGTGCAAGCGAGTCTGATCCCGACACTGCAAGTCAAGTGGCTGAAGTTGAAACTGATGAAGATGAAGTAGCATATTTTGATACAAGAGACTTTTTATCTGCAGAGTCTCTACGAAGTGCTTCATGCCGAAGAAGGGAGCTTCTTGCAAATGGGTCAGAATATGCTGGCGAGTCTGTTACATATACTACAAAATCTGCTCAATATCCGTTTGTGCGACGAAGAGATAAGCTACCTGAGCCGAAAGAAAGAGAGAAGCCAATAGGATTATGGTCAATAATCAAAGAAAACATAGGCAAAGATCTCTCCGGTGTTTGCTTACCTGTTTATTTCAATGAGCCTCTCTCTTCTTTACAAAAATGTTTTGAAGATTTGGAGTACTCTTACCTGGTCGATGAGGCACTACAGCGGGGAAAGCAGGTAGATAAACAGCATTTTCTTCAAAGGATGAATGCTGTAAAATTCTGTTTGGTTAAAGATATTTCGGGGTCTGGAGAGAAACATTTTGATTGAGGCAAATATTGTAAAAGTAATGGAAATGTTTAATAGCTATCAGTGTCTGGGAAACCTCAGTTTGTGTTATGTGCTCAACTTATGACACTTACAATAGCCAAATTCTGTCCAGGGAAATAACATTTACAATAGCCAAATTCTGTCCAGGGAAATAACATTTACAATAGCCAAATTCTGTCCAGGGAAATAACATTTAAGTCGTTTGTTTTAAGCCCAGGTAGCTTCAGTTCATCCAAATCCAACATAGGCATATAAGCGAGTTCAGTACTTGCAAATATGATGTATGATTCTGAGTGAGTTCGTTCTTTTTGATGCAAGGTTATCTCCCGATTTTGTTCTATATAGTTCCTAGCAAATTATCTGCCATCAGGTTCCTTATATCATTAGAGACAAGAAACCCCACTGACTAATTCATAAGAAAATTCAATATTATTCTATTCCATTTGCATGTGATGCTTTCCCTTTGTCTCCTTGTATACTATTTTCTCACATGTTAAATCTTGTATTGAGGATTTGTGTTCATGCCATATATTATGGAAGGTAATACTTGCTTGTGATAACCTGCAGTTCCTTTAATTTCCATCCTTTTATACTTTGGAACATGATATTTTCCTTTCTGTTAATTTCTAACATCTCTTGGTGCACATGATGCAGGGTGATAGCTTGATGAGAATGCTTTACATTGCAGCTTTTGCAGTATCAGGTTATGCTTCAACTGAAGGGCGGCAATGCAAGCCCTTCAATCCTCTTCTTGGGGAAACTTATGAAGCTGACTATCCAGATAAAGGACTTCGCTTCTTCTCTGAAAAGGTTGGATAAATGTTCATGAAACTTATGAATTATGAAAAGGTTGAGTGATTCTGTCATTGCCTTTATTCTTATAACACAAGGCCCTGAAGTTATAATATGTTATGTTCAGTAAAATGTGTTCTTACCTGAACCGAAATAAAACATGTCGTTACATGAATTTTATTACTTTTTTCAGGTCAGTCATCACCCAATGGTTGTTGCATGCCACTGTGAAGGTAGAGGCTGGAAATTTTGGGGGATTCCAACCTGAAAGGAAAATTCTGGGGTCGATCCATTCAGCTCGATCCAATTGGTGTTCTAACCCTCCAATTTGATGACGGAGAAACATTTCAGTGGAGTAAAGTGACTACTTCCATATACAATATTATACTTGGGAAAATTTATTGTGACCACTATGGCACAATGCGTATCAAGGAAATGGCCAGTACTCCTGCAAGCTTAAATTCAAAGAACAGTCTATAATTGATCGAAATCCACACCAGGTAAAGCTGCAATTTTGAAGAGAGTGAATTTACATCAAGAAAAATATAGATTATTGTGTGACTGGATATAGTTTTTGAAAAAAGTAACTGTTTGTTTGAGAAATAAGATCAATGTTTTTTATAAATGGCAGAGAATCGGTACCCTGACTTTACTGCCGTGTGTCCAGAGTTCTCTATTCAGCATTGAAGCATCTCGAAAGATTTGCTCTTGACCATTACTACCTACCATAATTTGTTAACAAATTTATAAAGATGCAATGGTAGTAGTACCTTTTTATGAAAATATGCTCATACCATTTCCTGTGGACAGAAAGTTTCATAAGTGTTTGTTTCATAGGATTAGGTTGTTATCTAGATAAGGATGAAGAGGTTGGATTGTGGCCTGATCCTCTAGTGTTGTCATGCCTATAAAGATACATGGCCAGGGATAGTGCAGCAAGCAGATATTAGTCCAAGTAAGGGTCCCCATGTACCACCTCTGTAATCGACTAATCGTTGCATCCTTCTCTAGAATCTAGAGCCTCTCCTTGTAGCACACTTCCATTAGCGTTTGCTACCTCTAGTTGTTGTCGTCTAGTCCCCTCCGACAGATGTTTATATCTCATAGAAGCCAATCCATATCATATTGACACTTGAAACTTACATTTTACTTGAACTGGAAGTGGTTTTCACCATATTCTGCACTAAGAGCCTTGCTAACCAACCCTCCAATGTTCTTTCTCATATATGTCCATGACTCTACAAAGTAGTTTGATATATTTGAAATAGTGTGGAATAAAGGGGATTATCCTTGTGTTCAGTATTCCTTCATTACGGTGAAGGAGATTATCATTCTTGTGTAGTGCACAGCAATATTGCAAATCTTTTAGCTGAGGTTCTATGTTGTCCTTGCTTATAGAAATCTGTGAGTGATATTTGAGATGTATAAGTTATTTGCACGTGAAATTCATGTTTATTGTTGCTTATCCATGTGGTGAATTCTTGGTTATAAATAATTTAAATATAATTGGACCAACTCTCTTTTTGCTTTCTAAATTGTTAGAATCATTGTGCAGGTGCATGGATTTGTGCAAGATAACAGAACAGGACAAAAGGTAGCAATGTTAATTGGAAAATGGGATGAAGCTATGTATTATGTTCTCGGGGATCCAAGTGTGAAACCTAAGGGGTATGACCCAATGTCAGAAGCAGTTCCTTTATGGGAGAGAGACAAATCTGTCAATCAGACACGATACAACCTTTCCCCGTTTGCAATTTCTCTAAATGAACTGTCACCTCACTTGTTAAAGAAATTGCCTCCCACTGATTCGCGTTTGAGGCCTGATCAAAGGCATCTTGAAAATGGTGAATATGAGATGGCAAATGCAGAGAAACTTAGGCTTGAACAACTGCAACGACAGGTATGCACTATTATGGCATGTCCGTTTTGTCTGTTGTAGCTTCATAGGTCTCAGAGTAGGTTCAGACTTTTTTATATGTTGGCATCTCATATATAAAGTAGTGCATAACTATTTCTATTCTTTGCAGGCTCGAAGATTGCAAGAGAAAGGATGGCAACCGAGGTGGTTTAGGAAGGATGATGAAGACACCTACCGCTATGTTGGTGGATATTGGGAAGCAAGGGAGAAGGGGAACTGGGACGGAATTCCCAATATCTTTGGCTAGAACATTGTGTCGGCAGGGCTGTCATAACTTCTTTTTCCTTGTGTTATATCAGCCTCTCCTTTGCAGAGTATTTTGCTGGCTACGTATACATGGCAGAAATATTTGCCAATTTCCTGAAAGCCGAAATATACTGAGATACAAGAGGAAATTATGTTAGTAGAAAACAGCCCATCAGATGGTCTGAGTAAACCATGCAGAAGTATTATAGTTTTAAGGATGCTACCGAGGGGCTACTCCTGGCTAGGTTGATGGATCTAGCTGTCAGTCTGGATGGATGTAGCGTCTAGTAGTCGCAGTCCTCTTCTATTCATCAATTCTCCGTCCTTTCTCTATAGGAAGTATATCCAACCCGTTTCACCAAAACTCGGTTGCTAGATCTCTATCCGTTGCACGAACAAGGAATGAACCACCATCTTCATTTCAGTTCGTTTAGGCCTTGCTCCTTTCTGTGGGATTGATTCACCAATGAGTCTGGTTTCAGATATGCATTGAGTGGTTCTAGCTCTTTCACTTCACTCGAGGCTTGCTACGGTCACGGATTGGTGCTAGGTCTCTTGGGCATGGAATGAGCTGAAATATGATGAGTTCCATATCAATTCAGGCCTTGAACAACATGGATCGCAACTCAAACCATATGGAATAGAAGAATTTGGAACTAGTCCAGTCCAATTCGAAATGGTCGTTCGGTTACGCATGGATTGGTATGGGAACTCACCCAATTCTAGTTCATTTCATGTCCATTCCATGCCTTGAAGGCCTAGCATCAATTCATGATTCTACCTAATAGAACGTAGCAGGCCTAGATGAAGTGGAATAGAGCCATGTGAGATCCATTCCCACATAAATGAACAAGGCCTCATGCATGACCGAATATCCATTTCGAGTTGGGCTGGACGAGTTCCACATACTCCCGTTCCATATGAGGCCTTGTTCGTTTCTATGAGAATGAATCCCAAATCGACCTGTTTCGTGGCCTGGATTGAGTGGTTCTAGCTTTTTCACTCCATCCGGGCCTCCAACGTTCCATGGAGTACGGGTGATGGATTGATGCTAGGGCTCGAGGGCATGAAATCATGGAATGGACTGGAATAGGGTGGGTTCCCAAACCAATCCATACGCAACCGAATGTCCATTTTGAATTGGGCTAGACCAGTTCCACATTCTCCATGTTTCATGTGATTTGGCACGCGATCCATGTTGTTCTAGGCAAACAAACAAGGCCTGATTTTGGCTGCAATCCATGGCCTTCCGAGCCAAAACGAACAAGGCCATAACTAACTTTCATTCACCTTATTGGTTCCGTATTCTGAAAAATATATGTATCCGTTGTAGTTGTTGCCGGTGTTTGACCACCTCCGAGCTCCACTCTTTCTAGCCGCCGTCACCTAACCAGTCGTGCCTCGTCCGAAATGTCTTCGTATTACTCCGTAGCCATCACCTCCAAAACCTCTTCCTAGCATCCGCAAGCGGGGATGAGAAAGCAAATGAATCCCACGACATGAGTCACTAGCCATCACCTCCAAAACCTATTCCTAGCCTCCTGCAAGTGGGGATGAGAAAAGAAATGAATCCCACGGCATGAGTACTTGCTAGTTAACCTCACTATTGTCCTTAGTGTTGAATGCTAACTTCTTATAACAAAAGATAGTAAGCTTGAAATCATTACCCCAAAGCAAGTTCATATCCAACGCCTTTCCACACATGCAAAGCACTCCAAATGGATGTTGTGAACAAAAACAATTATCTATCAAATGATCTTAGGAAGACAACTCATCTTTCAATCACTCAACATATATTCTACATCATAATGATAAAATATTTGTGTAAGGCTTACATGAGTAGCTAGGTGATGTAATTCGAGTCTAGACACAAACCAATAACATATTGTAAAGCTAGGAGACAGCTTCTTGATTGGTTTTATTGAGGCTTGTCAAAAAGGCCATTAGAAATAAATTTTTCAAAAGAAACTCACACCTTTAGATAATTGGACATGTACACAACAAAATTGATCTTGAGAAGAAAGAAATTTCCCACTATCGGATTGCACATGTTTGAACTTTCTTGAGCACCTTGAGGGTATCCTCTCCCCCACACTTAAAATTTGGCTAGTCCCGAGCAAACCTTTACTTCGTAAGTTTATCCTTGATTATCGATTTATTTGGAATTTTTCTTGGATTTTCAGCTTGATTTAGCACTTGTGCCGATCGACATAGGGTCTCTACACACACCTATTGCTCTGGATTCCTTCATTTCTTGCTCCATTGTTGATGCAATATATTCTATAGCCAAGAATATAGGATTTGGTCAAGGATTGGTAATTCTTATCAAGATATTTTTGGTTTTTAGGGTAGGATAGTCAGCGAAGTTTGCATAATTTCGAGCTGGATAACCACTGCATGAGTAATTCAAGGCTAGAAAGCAACTATACACAAAATTATGGCCAGCTTCTAAGTCTCATACCAAAAGAATTAAATCCTAATGAAACTCAGCTTATCAATTTAATATCTTTCTTCTATTCAAAGGTTCATATGAGTTTTTCAAATATATGGTATTGGAAGGTATGATCAATAATAAGAACATCCTTAAGTTCACAACATAAACATTGTAATTTTCGTAAATGGGTGGTACTAAGTTAATTCATACAAATTGGATATGTCAATTCAAGCACATGGATATTTCAAAATGTTGTTCCACATAAGAAATATCTGCTGAAAAATTTTGAAGTGTAAGTTCAAATTTTTATTAATGCTCAACACTTTTTGATTATCATAGACACTCTTTTAAATAAGAACATATGTAATAAGATTTTCTTAAAAGAGCACAACTTTCACCATTATAATAAGATTGATGCTCGAATACATGGTGTTGGTTTTTTCTAGCACAGCTTGCATAAATAAAAAACTACTACTAGCACACTTGTGGAATTTTAAACACACACGATACATTATTTCCCAACCTGCTAACACACACATAAGTAAATAAATAAAAGATTAGAAAATAAAAAGAAAACACAAACCGGGAAACCAATACAAGTATCGCCCACACTTCGACACTCTAGTCATCAAGCGGTGTCGAGGCTGATGAGGACATCCTAGCCATTCCTCAAAACTATTACACAAACTATGCTCCACATCGAGTGGATATCACAAATGCGAACCAACCATCAATACATTCGAAGGTGAAAGCTACAATTAGCTACATGCATAAACTACCTGTAAGGCAAAGCTACGGCTTGGTTTATATGATTGTAGATTGAAGCGCCACGCTGTACTTGAAGTGTTATTAATGATACCACCAACTACATGTGCCAGAAGAGCCTAGGAACATGTCTACGCAAACCATCGACCGAGTCATGCAAAGGATATGGAAAACGGATGTGTAATCCATTACCCAAGTGATGTTATCCATCAAGAACCAAGAGCCGTAAATGATGATGCTATTCAAGGAATGAACCACAAACAACATACAACAAATTATGAATCGACTATGACAATTCCAGGATCGGTTACACAAAATAATGTACCGATACATAAAAAGGTGAACTCCATCGTTAAGAAATATAACTTTGCATTCTATGAGAACTTTCTACTACCTAAATGTCGTACACTTATTTTGTTAAGGTTTGCACACAAGAAAGAACTCACAAGACCAACCAAGATGGATTACACCAAGAATGACAAGAGTTACACGTAAGTTGTATGGACCAATCATGTTTTGATTTCAGAGCCACGTAACCAGGAACCATAAGTTTGACATTCCACCCACATAATACACATTGTTGGAAAGATAATCAAGTTTACTTTCACCTCCAATAAACGACTCATCATTTCGACTTCCCACTAAAGAGAATGATTATCTAAGTGCAGATCGCCAGGGAGTCCGAAGGTCGCGCGAGACTTTACAGGGCTTCTGTTTTCACACCATTCATCTACCTTTTTCTTAGTAGAAACTCTTGCACGTTTCACGACCAACTAGGAGGGATGTTACTAGTATAAATAATCCATGTATTCCATTCATTTCCAACAACTTTGATAATGAAAAACAACCCCATTTGGTTACCCGAGTGCTATCAAATTTAGATAGAGTTCTCTACACCTTTACTCTTGCAATTTCCTTGGAGATTACATAAGCAACGTTCGACGTCACCCAATTGGTGCTCCAGCTCCGTTTGATTGCAGGTTGTGTTGGTTGGTAACTCGTGAGTGTGGTTGGGCAAATCCTTGATTCAAGGTTGCTGTATAAAGACGATGGTTGGCTTTGGGTTGATGTCGTAAGGTTGCACTATTATCCCGGCTGCTTGCGCTAGTTATCTTGGCTTCTTTGAAGTTAGTTATCTTCATTTTGTTCCTACGTCTTGGGCCACAATCTCATTGGGGGTGGCGGATGATCGAAGCCATAGCACCACGCATTTAGCCGCCGAGCTCTTCCACCATCGCATCATGATTGGCTCTCCACAGTGCTCGTTGTGTCCATGATGAGCTTGATGTACTACACGTTGTTGTCCATGTAGGCATGCATAGGGGAAAAGAAGTCCCTCGAAGGCTCCCCGGAGTGACAGTGTCGTGCCCGTGTATCTCGTAGTCCAAGTCGATTAGCTCGTACCGGATCGACATAGAGGTCACGCCGATTGGTGCGAAGCCTCCACCAACCGACGCAGCGAGCCTCGTTGTTGTCTCACCTCCTTCCCAGCCCTGCTCGGTCCGCCGAGGGGTGGGGGGGGGTTGTCGTCTATGTCTCAATTCCCCTAGACGTTGCCGATCGGCGTGCTCGTTGATGCGCGGTGGATCATCCACCTGCGCTTGTCCTTCTTCACTCGACCTCTCTCGTAGAGGTCCATCTCGAGCCAGTAACCCCTATGGATCTTGTGTGGGAGGAACACACCAAGCTCCACATAGGGAAGCCTCGATGCTAGTGCCGCCGATGTGGAACCCGACGCGTGCACTTCCCGTGACAATATTGCGACGAGTCATGGCCTCAAGATGAAGGTGGGGTTCACACAACGAGCCATCTTGGCACGACGCTGTTCGCCATGACCAAGAGGGTAGCCTCCAAAAGCCAATCTCCCGCTCGCACTACTCCTCTTGGTTAACCAATTGCGCACCATCATTAGCATGGGGCTGCAAATGGTCGGACTCATGATGGCGTTGTAGAGCCACCACATGTCCGTGTCATTGATGTTGCTAGAGTCGATCCTAGCCATGGTACGCGCCGCCATCTTCCATTGAAGGAGTTGGATAGTGCGGTTCCGGATGTTCCCGCTTGCGCTCCTTAGTGGGCGAGAGGCGATGCCAAAATGAGTCTAACTCCTCCTTACTCATGTGCTCCTCCACGTCGGCGCCAAGGTCGAAGCTTTGGAGCGTGGCCAGCCCGTCGACCATGATCATGTACTCCTCACCCGCACGCGAAAGGTGAGAGCATCACTTCCATCCTCACCGCGGCCTAGTTGCATGGTCGATGTGGCCTCGGTGGCGATGTCGAGGTTGTAGCCGACCACTATCTTGTGGAAGCCAATCCAACCGAGGTTGGAGAGCATCCGGCGGATGTTGCTCCACAGCCCAATCTCACTAAGGAAGAGCTCGTCAAACTCGAAGTTGGGGACAAGCCGCCCCGAACGACGTTGTACCACCGTCTGCTCCTCCACGCTCGTGACCTTCCCCCAATTTAGAAATAAGCCCCCCAAATTAGAAAAAGTCCCCCGCCCTAGCCGAAAATGCCCATTTTACATTTAGCCATTCTAGTTTCTAGAAACTCACAAAAATACCCTCCCCTTGTATAAAGCCCATGTCCTTTTTACAAAAACACCCCTAGAACTTCCGTCAACGATAACTTTTCAACCATAGCTTCGTTTTGAGCGATTCAAACACCGTTGGAATCATCTTAACGAACCCTAGCCCCTCAAGCCTCTATGTTTTTTGTTTTTTTTATTACCTTTTCCTTTGGTTATTTTTTATGACGATAAATTACGTATAGTAATGCCGTCTCGTAGACTAGGAGAACCATGTGCAAGAGCCCGAGGACTCGGACTACGAGGAAGACTTTGAGGATGCATTAGGAGGCAAGCTCTATCTATTCCTTGACCATGATTGTTCATATCGGCCTTGTCGAGTCTTAAACACGGCACTAGAACTACCCGGTCCCTCATGAGCGTGGAATTCGATGGTGCAACATACGAAACACACAAGAACACGCGATTTTAGACAGAGTTTAGGCCTCTTGATGGAGAGTAATACCCTACGTCCTGTGTGTTATGTATTGCTCTTAGCAGATTGCTAATTGGGAGTTGTCTAGAGAGTTTTCGAGGGTCCCCGCTCTCGCCTTATATACCCGGAGGAGCTACGGTTACATGCGTAGTCCTAGTCGATTACATGGATTACACATTCGGAAGCTCTATCTCTAGGCTTTCCTTATTGATTCGTAGTCCTAACGGACTACAATTGCTTCTTTACTTGTCAATCAAGTTATCATATGTCGGTCTTTAGACCCGCCTTATTTCCATATCGGTTTATGGATTTTTCTGTTATTCTATACTCGGTCGTGCACCACTCTATGGGCCCTCTCAACCGAGTCTCATCTTCATTAGTATGCCACCACACCTCTCATCACTCATTCCTTCAACTATTGTATACCCACAAGGCAAGTATACGACAAGCAGCTCCCGAGTAATTTTTTATTTGACCTTGAATAAGACCGACCAGTCTTCCGCATGTTGGTCTCGATTCCAGTGTGAAATTAAAAAGAACTCCAATCTTCCGTAATACTTCTTTTCTATTCAAGATGACTTCAAAAAAGCAAAAAATAAAAAATATTTTACCCTCCATACCACCCAATTGGGTATGAAAAAAATTCCTGTATACTTCCCGCAATCTTTACAGCACCGCTCCTAAAATAAGGTGCACCAGCTTAGGTGCACCCAATTGGGTATAGCCTCCGATCGTTGTATCATTTGAATTCGTTTCAAATAATGCAAGAGTCTATGACTTAATTCTGCATTATTTTCTTCGTCCTCTATAGACCGCCTTTTCCAATCTCCCGGACTTTCCACTCTCCGCGATCTTCAACGGACCGCTCTTGAATGTGGTGCACCGGTCAGGTGCACCTAATTAGGTATAGCCCCGACTCTTGTATCATTTGGATATCACAAATAATGCAAGAGTACGGAATTATGCTACCATCAATTATGCTAGATTATAACTAGTATCAACCGAATCCCATTAAGCGCATATTTTAGACCAGTACCCTGGTTTTAATTTCATAATTTCCTGGATTTCACATCTTTTCATATATCAAACTGGTCAAAGCAATCTTACTTTCATTCCGCTTAGTCATATCAAACTAAGAGCAAAAATCCTGGTTGATCGGACCAGTTTTTCTCATTTTCTCACATCGACTCGAGTCTCCAAGGCCTATAATCAGCTGGATGATTAACACCTAGAGCCTAAGGCATCTATTTTTACGAAATTAAGTTATGCAAGACCTAATTGTCTTCGATCTAACTCTTCCATACCTCCAAATAATTCAATGTGGTGCTAATATTATCCCAACGTCCGAAAATTCCATATTTCGGATCGCCTTATATTCGCAAAAGAGCCCCCGTGATTATATTAATCACGTCGATCGGTTCCTTATGACTGTTTGGTCATAATTACATAACCAAGACTTTAATGAATAAATCACCCACGTAAAATTTATTGGGCTGTAAAACACGGCCCAATAACTCTCTAGCCCCCAAGCCCAACTCGGGTACCTATAAAAGATACGAAGGGTCGACCTAGGTCAAACCCATTTCCGAATCTCCATATGCGCCCACAACGTCTCCTTATTCTTCGGACATTGCGATCTTAGTTCTCGGATCCTTCCCTTCCAAAACAAACCAATTCTAGTTTTCCTTTCGGATCTTCGAGATGGGCAAGAAGAAGTTTTTCGCCAATCCTTCCTCATCATCCACCATTCCTCGTGATCAACTTCCCTTTGGCGCCCAAGAACCGAGCGACAACAAGATCACAGAGGCAACCTCCAGGAGATGGTTTGCGACGGCATTCTTCCACCCAAACCTATTCTCAATCGGGGAATTGATGATTTTCAAGCAATCGGTACCGAAATCCTTCTTCCTCCGTGGTCTCGATCTTCCTTGCTGCTCTTTTTTCCGAGGCTTGCTTTTCTTTTATGGATGGGAATTAGTGAACCTAAATCCCAACTCCATCCTCCAAATAGCCTTTTTTATTCATCTCTCGCGAAGCCTTCCCGGACATTCGCCCTCATTTTAATCTTTTCCAAGACATATTCCAAATCCGCCTACTCCAATCTTCCAACAACCGCTATGCCGGTGGAGTGGGGATACAAAGTTGAAGTGCCGAAGAGTACTTACCCCTTTCCTTCAATAAGAGTATAGCTAATTGGAAGCAAGAGTGGTTCATCTCGCGATAATCCTCAACACGCTCTTCCCCCTTTTAGAGCCGGTGTAGCTAGGGAACTTCCCTCCCGGAACTCAAAAACACCAGGGAAGACCTCAAACAAGATGAAGAGGTGATCGCCTTGTTGGTTATGATTAAATATCTGAAGGAAGTGAAGGGCGTCACGACTGAAACCATTCTCTCGGAGTTTCATCGTCCGAGGAGTTCAGCCAATCAAAAGGCTGGCCTCATCCGGATGGTTATTCAATGACAACAACATCAATCCAACCGACGTAACAGCTCTTACCAGCCTGGAACGCTTAAACAACTCGTTTGAAGAAGATGCTGCAATCCGAATTTGATGACTTAGTATGCCGGAGAGTAGGCTTGGCATTCAGCTCTTCCAATCCTCGCGATCCTGTAAGTATCTCTTTTCTCACTTAATACCGGTATTCTGAACTTCTTATATCTTCACGCTGCTATCTCCTTACTCATGTACATTTATTTAATGCGGACGTTAGACAGATTCAAAAGCCACTCTCCTCTTCCAGACGAACGATCCATGGGGCAAAGACCGTGAAGCAAATGCCCCTCTCATCCCTACGCAAACCGGTCCGCCACCTCCCGCTCTTGGTCAAGGGCCTCCGGACCGGTCTGTTCCTCCTCGAGCCGGGCCATCTCGGAAGATTTCAAGATCTCGGAAGGCAGTCCAAGCCCCCAAGACAAGAAAGCGCACATTAGCCTTAAGTGCCGATAGTTTTGTTTTGATTCCTGCTTTCGTGCCCGGAGACACTCGCATGCAAGCACAAATGTCGAGTCTTAAACTCGGCACTAGTACTACCCTCGTCCCTCACGAGCGTGGAATTCGATGGTGCAACACACGTAACACACAGAGCACGCGTTTTTAGACAGAGTTCAGTGCCCCTCGGATCGAGAGTAATACCCTACGTCCCGTATGTTATGTATTGCCTTTAGCGATTTGCTAATTGCCGGATCTCGTAGAGTTTTCGGGGTTCCCTCGCTCCGCCTTATATATCCGCGGGAGATGGGGTTACTTGCAGAGTCCTAATCGATTACATGAATTACGTATATGGAATTCTATTTCTAACTTTCTTTATTGATTCGTAGTCCTAATCAGATTACGAATTGTTCAATAACTTGCTCCTCAAGTCATTGTATACCGGTCTTAATGTCCGCCTTGCTTCCATACTGGTATTCAGGATCTTCGTTATCCTGCACCGGTCAAGGACCGATCTGTTGCCTATCGCCATCCTCTTTATCTTCCTTAATTTGTCACCATGTCTCTGCGTATCCATTCCTTCATCATCTCGTATACCCATAAGGCAAGTATACGACAAGCAGCTCCCGAGTAATTTTTGATTTAACCTTGAATAAAACTAACCAGTCTTTACATGTTGGTCTTTATTCATGGTAAAATTAAAAAGAACTCCAATCTGCTGCACTCGTTCTTCTTTCTTCACAAGTGCTTTAAAGGAAGCCTGAAAAAATTATTGTTTTTCATCTTTCATACCACCTAATTAGGTAAGCATAGCTTATTCTTCTCACGGTGCGCCGACTAGGCGCACCCAATTGAGTATAGCCCCGACTCTTGGATCATTTGAACTTCTTTCAAATAATGCAAGAGTCCACTAGTTGATTCTTCATTATTTCCTTTAATATGCAATTCCTGCAGACCACTCCTTTCAGTTTCCATCTTTTTCCGCTTCCAAAATCTCTACAGACCGCTCTTTGAATACGGTGCACCGGTCAGGTGCACCTAATTAGGTATAGCCCCCGACTCTTGTATCATTTGAGAATCGCAAATAATGCAAGAGTCTTTTCTCGAGAGACTATGCTTTATCATTTCCCATCAAATCACATTCCTCTCAAGCAAATTTTCGCCAAGAACATATTTTCCAGATCGGTCATACCGTTCGAATTTCATATCTCCTGTATATTTTCACCATTTTCACATAATGCACCGTCTAAATCAGCCTCGAATTCATAATCCACTTAGTGAAATTTCACTAAGAACCAAATTTTTGGTTGATCAGACCAGTTTATTCCCTATATTCTCACAACGACTCGAGTCTCCAAAGCCTATAATCAGCCGGATGATTAACACCCATAGCCTAAGGCATTCTTTATCACCGAGTTATGTAAAATCTAACTCTCTCATACTACTGAATTTATAAAATTTAGTATTACTTTAATTTCCATCTGAAAATTTCCGTATTTCAGACCGCTTTTTACTTCCATAAAAGAACGACGGCTTATTCTTATGACCGTTAAGTCATAATTAACGCAGATAACAAATCATTAACTTCCTTATGGCCGTTAGGTCATAATTGCATAGTTACGACATAGGTTATTAACAATAAAAATCCATTGGGCCTTTTAAAATGGCCCAACAACTTTCCAGCCCCCGGCCCATCCCGTGTGTCTATAAAAAGAAACGAAAAGTCGACCTAGGTCAACCCTCGCTCCCAAAAGCTCATACGCGCCCGCCATTCACCTTTGCGTCGTTGCTCTCTCGTTCCACATTAACCAATCTCAAGCTTTCCTTTTCCATCTCTTAAGATGGGCAAGAAGAAATCCATCGTCGTCCCCTCATCTTCTTCCTCTCGTTCCTCGTGATCGCCTTCCTTTCGGCATCCAAGACCTTGGTAGCAGCAAGGTCACCGAAACCTCCCTCAATGAGGCAGCTTAGTGATGGGTATCTTCCTCCTCAACCCATCCTAAATTGGAGCGTCCCTTCCCCCGGCCAAATTCCATGGCGAATAGACGAGTCTCAACAATTAGTTTTGAAGGCGTTTTTCCTCCGCGGTCTCGATCTCCCTTGTTGTTCCTTTTTCGGAGGACTTCTTTTCTTTTACGGATGGGAGTTAGTGAACCTCAACCCTAACTCCATCCCGCAAATTGCCTTTTTCATCCACTTGTGCGAAGCTTTCCTTGGAGTTCTCCCCCACTTCAAGCTATTCCAAGTACTTGTTCCAAATCCGCCCACTTCCGCCATCGACCGCCAAGCTGCAGCTTGGCGGTGTAGGAATCCAATGCCGGAGCGTAGACGAATATTTTTCCCTCGTTCTTGAACAAGAGCATAGCCCATTGAAAAAAAGGATGGTTCTTTTGCGACAATCCCCAGCCAGCTCTTCCTGCCTTCGGCGCTAAAGTAGCCAAGAATTTCCCTACCGCAGATACCAGGGAAAAGCTCAAAGAAGACAACAAAATTCTCGCACTCCTGGCTTGCATTAGATACTTGAAGGCCATCGGAGGTGTCACCGCCGAGACAGTTCTCTCGGAGCTTCATAGTGCGGGGAGTCCAACCTCTTAAAGGGCAAGGGCACCCAGCTTGGCTTTTCGACGAAGACACCGCTATGCCTTTGGATGGAACCCTTCTTCCCGACAAAGAGCGGTTAGAAGCTCGCATCAAGCAAATGCTGCAGCCGAATTCAGATCTATCCGGATGTACAAGAGTGGGTCCGGCTTTCAGCTCATGCAATTCTCGCGGCCCCGTAAGTACCTCTTCCTATTTCTTCAAATCTCTCGTTGTTTGTTACCATCATTTACTTACAAAGACTCAATCTTTATAATTGCAGAAAATGGACAACTACAGGAGTCACCCTCCTCTTCCTCCTAATGACACTTGGGGAGAGGATTATGCCAATAATACCACTCCTCTAGCTGTTCAAGCCGTCTCGACTCAAAGGCCCTCAAACCGGTCCTTTCCCTTACCTCCCAGCCCTAGTCCCAAAAATCACAAAGTCCGGGTCCGTGGTTCAAGCACCTAGTACAAGAAAACGTACTATCTCCTTGACCATTGGCAGACCCGCTACTCCTTCCATCGCTCCCGGCGATACTCGCTCGTAAGCGCAAAGGCTTGAAGACCGACGGCGAGAAGAAGAAGCCGTCGAAAGGGATCGCTAGGCAGCTCCGGCCATTCTCGAAGCTTGATTAGGGAAAACTCAAGGTACTTCTCCCTGGCTGATCACTTATCCAAGGTACCCAAAAGGTCACGGTATGGCCACCAGACCGGTCCTAGTGATGCTGCAGAGGCAGCTCCAACTCCGCAAGTCAATCCAACGGAGAAAAGGGCTGCAGACAGTAGTGGTGGAGATATCCACGGCCCACCCAAGAAGATCAAGACCTCCACCGGCTTCAAGAAGGCCTCGTAAGTCTAACTCTTTTCTAAATTATTTCATCTCGCTAAAGCTCCAAAGCCCCAGCTCTTATTAAATGTGCCTTTTTTTTATAGGATCCCTTCTACTCCCTCCATTCCTATATGTAAGCATTACAGGGATTCAAATTTTGTTCCATTATATAAGCATTCCTACATATAAGACAAAATATGATTGGTTGGTTGGTGGGTGGAGAATTGATGAGGTAGTGTAAAATGAGGGGTATATATGTCTTCTATCCTCTTGACTAATTTTGTCTTGGGAATCTAGGAATGCTTATATATAGGAATGGAGGGAGTAACTTCCAAGCTAGCATAGCTAGCTTCCTAAGAAATAAAGCTTCTTCAACAGCCTCCGCCAGCGGTGTTTCGCCCTCGGCGCTTCTCAACCTAGTACCGCTCCTCGCCGCTTCCTCTCGGACCGGTAGCGCTCTTGCTTCCACTCCCACTACTCCAATCACAAAACCTCGTGGTGCGGCATCCACAAAGGAACTCCCCGCCGCCCGAGCGTAGAAGCCGAAGAGCAAGTTACCATTGCTCGAAGGCTCGTCTTCCGGTAATCCTCCTCAAGCTACCTTATTCCGGATTCCTTCGAGCTACCGCTAGGACCGGTCCGGATGGAAGAAATTCCTCGCCGGCCTAGGACAATACGCAAATCTCCTGGAGAACCGAAGCCGGCTAGAATGGTAGTTGGAGACATGGAGGTAGACAGCTCGAGCGAGGCCGTAACTTTCACCGCTACAACTCAATGGGACGCTCTCCAAGAAGAAGAAGCTTTAAAGAAATTTTCAGTAATCCGGCCAGGTATATCTTCTCGCTTCAAAAATCTCTCTAGGCAATCACATTCTAATTATTAACTCTCTCAATCTTTCCTTTAGGTTCTCCTCAAGAGCTCCGAGGCCAAGACCGCCATTATCACCCGCTTACAGGAGGAGCTCAACACCAATCAAGAACGATTGGGTGAACCGGAAACTCGGACCGCCAGTCCGAAGGCCAAGGAAAACGATCTCCGGAGGAGAGAGGCCGGTCTGCAGAACACCCATCGAATGATGAAAGAGCGCCGACAAGAAATCATCGAGCTCCGTCAAGCTAATCGCAGTAATATTCTCAATTTGTCCTATATATTCCACATTTTTCCTCGTTATCTTCCTTCCCGATTAATCCCATTTTTGATCTATGCGCTCGAGATTCTTGTTGCTGCTCATAAAAAAGCTGAAGAGGTCCTCACCGAAAAAGCAGCTGCTCAAGAGCAAGCACTTGAAGAGGGCTCTCGTGTCGAAGAGCAATAGGCGGCGCGGATTGGAGAACTTGAAGGCGAGCTTATCGCTAAAGATAACATATTAGCTCAAGCACTTCGCTCCAACAAGATGCTAGAGATCGAGAACGCTCGCTTGAAAGCTGAACTAGCTGAAGCCTTAGAAGCAGCGAAATCAGCACAAGCGGACAAGGAGAGCGCCTCGAAGACTGCCCAAGAGTCCACCCGACTTGCTCTCTAGGCCAAAGATCGCGAGATTCAGCGTTTGCTGAAAATCGAAGCCAAGCTGAAAGAATCCAACACAAACATCAAGGACAGATTCAGAGCTGCTGAGATTAGGCACAGGCGTAAGTCCCACCTTGTTTATTCTTATGTCATCTTTTGAAAATACCGATCTTCAGCAATATCCCAGTATTAAATTTATACTTGTTTTTTCAGAACTTACTCGCAGGCACAGTGTGTACTCGGAGTATCTCAATGGCGGTCAAACTATTGATCCCAACGAGATAGACCTTGAGTCCGCCATCCGGGCAATCCCAAGAAGAATCCGAGAACATTCAAGGATGGTTGCTGCTTCAGGAGGTGGACACATCGCCGCTATAATCCAGTCTTGGCATCCGGTCGAAGAATGTGATTTCAATTTTATCGGGGATGGCGCCCACCCGAATACTATGGAAGACCGGTTCAATGAGTCGAAGAACTCACTCATTGGCACCGTTTCGCAGTTGGTGGAAGATGTTCCTCTTGATCCAACAGGCGTCCCTCTTAACGTAGCGCCAGCAGCTTTTGCCCCGGACCAAGATGCTCGGGATGCAGCAACCGCCGCCGTACGGACAATATAAAATGCCTTCGAAGATCTTGATAGGGATTTGTCAGTATCCTCTTCCGATTCTCGAGGAAACGCTCGGATGATAGGCTTGAGGAAAATCCTAAGACCGGTGACACCGGTACTTCCAACGGTCCTCGCTTAGTAAACTTTGTAATAGGGCTATTTTAGAATCGGACATCTTGGTCATCATATTTTAAATATCAGCTTACTTTTCTTTTCTATATGAATACTCGGTTTCACCATCATACTTACTAACTTATTTACTTAAGACATGATGGTTATTTCAACTAAATAATTATGATCCAATTCTCGCTCTTAATCAGCACAGATCACAATTCATAATTATAGCTTACTTTAACAAGATCATGTAACATAAGCAAAAAGCTAGTTTGTAGGATTTCAAGATTTCACAGATCGTCCTTAACACAACAGCCTACCAATCAAGTATTCATAATATCATAGACTGCTCTTAACATAGCAGAATAGCAAAGTATCATAGACTCGCTTTTAACATAGAAGAATAGCAAACTATCACAAACTCGCTCTTAACATAACAGCCCCTGGCTCAATAATTTAATTCAAAATTAAAGTATGGAGACACAAAAAACAAACATCATCATTAGATAAAATTACTTTATTATAATATGAAAAACTTTATAATAAATACTCTTAAATATAAAAACGACGAAGCTGATCAATGTTTCGAGAATTTGGAATATCTTCTTCCTCCAAGGTCATAAGCCTATAAGCCCCTGGTCCTGGAGACCGATTTAACCAAAAAAGGTCCTTCCCGGACCGGTGACAACTTATGCCTATTCTTGTTAGATCGAATCTTCCGAAGAACCAAGTCTCCTACTTGGAACTCCCGAGTGCGAACATTACGATTATGATAGCGACGTAATCCCCGATGATATTTAGCGGCTTGAATCGGAGCTTGGTCCCTCAACTCTTCCGCAACAACCAGTTCAACCCGACGTTGATCATCATACGTTTCTTCATCATAATATCGTACTCGAGCCGACACCATATTTACTTCTCGTAGGTAGCATGGCTTCGGATCCATACACCAAAGAAAATGGTGATCGTCCCGTAGCTCGCTAACATTAGTGCGCAGCCCCCAAAGTACCCAGGGCAGTTCCTTAACCCACTTTCCCGCATACGGCTTCAATCGGTCAAAAATTCTTGGTTTAAGACCGGTCAAAATCATTCCATTAGCTTGCTCCACTTGTCCATTACTTTGCGGATGTGCCACCGACGCATATTGCACCTTGATCCCTAAACTCTCAAGCATAATCTTTGAAGAGCTCGAAGTGAATTGAGGCCCATTATCGGTAATAATACCGTATGGGACCCCAAAACGTACAAAGATGTTCTCGCAAAAACTTGATTGCGCGAGCTGTGGTTGTACTAGTAACTGCTTCAGACCTCAATCCACTTGGAAAACTTGTCTATCGCCACATAGCGTGCGGTCAACACGCTTAGCAATTTTATGGGGCAAGCTTTGTTGAGATCAAGTATAATCGACACACAATCTTAATTCTTTAGTATTCTTTTTGGGTACAAGAACCGGATTGGCAAGCCAATCTGGATGATACACCTCCCTAATAAACTTAGCTGCTAATAACCTAGTTATTTCCTTCTTAATAGCTTCCTTGCGGTCTTGAGGAAATCTTCGGAGCTTCGTTTAACCGGCTTCGCATCGGGACGTACCAACAGGTGCGTGCTCAATCTTCTCCCTAGGAACACCCGGGATGTCGAAGGCTGCCATGCAAAGATATCCGTATTTTCCCGGAGGAAAAGAATGAGCGCGCTTTCCTATTTATCCCCCAAGTCGGCTCCTATATGGGTGACCTTACAGGGTCCGACTCATCAAGTCTGAATAGTTTTGGAAACCACCGTATCAGCCTTCAATTTCTCCTTTGCAACCTTCTTGATCGGGACTTCATCCTCCAGCCTTGCCTCGGACTTCTAGAGCCTCGCTTGCTTCTCCGATTTCTCGACGTTCATCCTCCGAATTGGTCCGAGAGGCCAACTCGGTGCTATGTACCTCACAAGCATAAGCGGTCTTGTTGTCACCTCGAAACGACAAAACTCCGTTTGGTCCCGGCATCTTCAAGCATCAAGTATTGGTAATTCGGAATGGCCATAAACTTTGCCAAAGCCGGCCTTCCAAGTATCGCATGATACGCCGAATCAATATCAGCCACCCGGAAGATAATATTCTCCCTCCTGTTGTTCTCCTTCGTCCCGAAGATCACCGGCGAGAAATCTGCCCCAAAGGATAGCTATTCCGTCCGGTATTATACCATGAAACGTTGAGACGCCGCGCTCCAAATCAGCTATAGAAAGGCCAAGCTCGCGCAGAGTTTTGGCGAACAAAATATCCAGGCAACTTCCGCCATCAATGAAGGTCCTCTTCAACCGCACCTTGTGGACAATGGGGGCCAAGATGAGCGGATATCTACCAGCTTTTGGCAATGCCTCAGGATGATCAGCTCCGGTGAAAGTAATGGGCACTTCGGACCATCGTAAGTACTCGGGTGTAGCAGGAGCGACAAGCATTAACCTCTCGAAACGCCAACTTTTGCTTTCTCTTCGATTCGTAAGCGTCCGGGCCTCCAAAAATCATGTTCACCTCTCGAGCTGGTTCTTGAAAACCTTCATCATCCCCATTGTCATCGTGTTCTTTGTCCTTGCCCTTATCATCCCTCCGATTCCGATAAGCGGATCGGGGTGCGACCTTTAAGGCGAACCGAGCGAACGACCTTAACAGGAAGCACTCCTTGGCTTTATGATTCCTATTATGAATCATGCAAGGGCCTTCTAGAAGCGTTTTGAACGACAATCGTTCTCTCGGACCTCTCTTGGGAGGTGGCGGCCGGTCTCCTCCATGAGACCGGTCGACAGCCTGCAACAAGGTGATCAGCCTTGCGCTTGTTGTCGTTCTTGGATCCGGATCGGTTGCCTTGATCATGTTTCGGTTCCTTCCCTTTGTTCCCGTGCAAATTGATCACGTTCGATTCACCAGCAGCATAGTCGTCTGCTATCTTGAAGCACTCGACGCCGTCATGGTAAGGTTCCGATTTCGCCTTCCAATCTTGTAAACCAAAGCTTCACTCCGGACGCCAGCTTGAAACGCAGCAATCACCTCGCTGGCCAGGAACATTGGGGATTAAGGCCTTCTTATTGCGAAACGCTCGATGAAGTCGGTGAGGGTCTCGTCGAGCTTCGCTTCACTGTTGGGGTCGAAGTAATTCCCCGGCTTCTCACAAGTCGCTTGGAAATTCTCTACGAACTTTTTGGTGAGATCGCCCCAAGAGAAATAAATTTCTCGGGTAGGGACTTCAACCATAAGCGTCCAGCCTGCTCCATGCACATGGGGAGGTAATTAGCTAGCACAAACGTATCTCCTCCCGCCGACCGGATGGCGGTGGTGTACATGCGTAGCCACTCGGCAGGAGGTGCTTTACCATCATACTTATCAATAGCTCCAGGCTTAAATCCCCTGGGGTATTTGCAAATGCGTAAATCCCGCGTAAAAGCGGGGATCACGGAGTATTCATCGTCCTCTAGACCGGTCCGGACCGGCGAAGGGGAACGTCGACGAGGGTAATGCCGGTAGTTGCGATCCCCGTCATTATCGAAATAGTCGTAATAGCGATCATCTTGATACCTATCTCCCGAACCACCCCGACCATCATTATTCACCGGCTCCGCATTCCGAGAAGGAGGCGGAGGTGGAGGCGCCGCTTGACGATCATTGTTTGTTGGTTTCTCATGCCGCGATGGAGGTGGGGGCGGAGGTGCCGCTTGACGATCATTGTCGGCACGCCGGGGTTCAACGTCTCTGTCCCGGTTATCTCGCCCTCTTCGGTCTCTAGTATCACGACGATCATCCCTTCCGGGCCGCTCATCCCGATAAGCATGCCTATTACTATGTCCTCGATGATCATTGCGCGGATGATTTCCACCGGGGGCGGGTCGAAGCGGCCGGTCCACGCCGAGGTGAATTAGTCACGCGCGGACGAGACGGGGCAGGGTCACATGGACGATCATCCACATGACCGGTGCAGCGCCTCTCATCTTCCTCATGTCTCCGACGTTCTTCCGCTCTCTCTCTCGCATGGCGATCAATGAGGACATTACGAGCGTCCCGGTTGCCATTAAGCGGTACGCGCAAATCTTGATCCGGAGCTCGTTCATATGCATCCGCGATCGGGGTGTGTCGAGGCCCGAGCCTTCCGCCGCAGGAAGCTCCTTCGGACCGAGCTCTCGTAGGCCGCTCCGAGCGAGAACGCGAGCGGCTTGAAGATTCCGATCCGTCATGGACGAGTTGATTGGTTTGCAGAGCAGCCGCATCTACCAAATTCAGAGCACGTTGCAACCCCGGTGTTGCATTGAAAACTTCTTCCGGTATTATCTCGAGGATTTGTTTCACTCCAACAATGTTGTGAACTGGTGACGTGAAGACCCGAGCGCCATTTAATTCCACTTCCATGGAGCTCAAATCCAAAGCCCCGCTCGAAGAACGTTGCCGCCTTCCACCGCGACACCCACATCGGCCGTTATATCCCGGGGACGTTTCTTCCGGTCTCCGGATCGGTCCGGCAATGGGCCCGTGGCTAGGGGAGCGATCGCGGGAGCATTTCCTCCGGCCTGACCAGCAGCATTTGCACGCGGATTTGCAGCTGAAGGTTGCGGAGGTCGTTCATCTCTATTTGCTTCTTCGTCTTCACGGTGACGGCGATCGGATTCTTCTCTCGCCGACCTTTCTTCTTCTTCGACAGCTTCCTCTCGAAGTAAGTTGGCAAATAATCGGTCCTGTCATGAAGACTTGGAAGAAGGCTGGACGTTCTTCTTCGAAGTCATCAACGAACTCGCTAGAGCGGCTCATCTCTACGATTGAGCTTCAATCCGAGATGCGGGCGGTCCGATTGTTCGCGCTAAAGCTGCGTCGGATCCGCCAAGTTCCGAGCCCGGGATGCCAATCGTGGCAGGTGATCGCGCTTCGAAGCTGCGGCCCGACAACGAGTCGGATTCATCAAAAGCAGTTTTCCGGCCGAATCAGCTTCAAACTCAAGGGACCCGAAGCGGATCTTGAAGCCGGGCTCGAAGTCGACGACGAACGAAGAGGCCATCGAACTCGCTGGGAACTCGCCGGGACCCCTTCCTGGCGCGCCAAATGTCGAGTCTTAAACTCGGCACTAGTACTACCCGCCCCTCACGAGCGTGGAATTCGATGGTGCAATACACGTAACACACAGGAACACGCGTTTTTAGACAGATTCGAGCCCCTCGGATCGAGAGTAATACCCTACGTCCCGTATGTTATGTATTGCCTTTAGCGATTTGCTAATTGCCGGATCTCGAGAGAGTTTTCGGGGTCCCCGCTCCGCCTTATATATCCGGGGAGATGGGGTTACATGTAGAGCCCTAATCGATTACATGAATTACATATATGGAATTCTATTTCTAACTTTCTTTATTGATTCGAGTCCTAATCTGATTACTGAATTGTTCAATAACTTGCTCCTCAAGTCATTGTATACCGGTCTTAATGTCCGCCTTGCTTCCATACCGGTATTCAGGATCTTCGTTATCCCGCACCGGTCAAGGACCGATCCGTTGCCTATCGCCATCATCTTTATCTTCCTTAATTTGTCACCATGTCTCTGCGTATCCATTCCTTCATCATCTCGTATACCCATAAGGCAAGTATACGACAACAAAAACTTGAAGAACGGCGCAAAGAACAAGAAGCCGTTGAAAGAGACCGCCAAGCTGCTTGGCTCGCGGTTCAAGCAGCTTCCATTAACCCTCAAGGGGACCCTCCATTAACCGATTCACTTGCCAACGTCCCCGAAGGTCTCGATATGCCGCTCGGACCGGTACTTCGGGCGACACTGCAGGAGAAACAATATCCGCACCTCGGCACCGCCGATAGCAAAAAGGAGTGCGGAAGGTTCAAGCGGAGACTCTCGGGGTCCTCTTGCCAAGAAAAGCAAGATTTCATCCGGCTTTAAGAAAGCAACCTCGTAATTATTCCTAACCCAGTCCATTTTGATCTTTTCATAATCCATAATCATTACTGTCTTTTAACCTCGTTCTTTTTCTATAGGATTCCTCCTAACCTCCAGGCCAACATTGCAGGCTCGTTGAGGAACAGATCCAATATCCCCTCCGCCAACCTTATGATTGTTAGCAGCAAAGCAGCAGCTCCAATCCAACGGCATCAAGTGCCGAGCCTATCTCTCGAGGCCAAGAGCGCGACAATCACAAAGGAACCCCTACCACCTCAACGGAAGAGCAATTTACCAAAGAAGCTTCTACATCTCAAGTTATCGAGGAGCAGATTATTACCGAAGCCGACGTCAATGATACGAGTAACTAGTGACTTCCCGTCTCGAGCCACATTATTCCAGCACCGCCCTGAACTCCCATTGGGGTCGGTCCGGATCGAAGAAATACCTCGTCGGGCCGGAACCTCGCGCAAAGCTCCGGATGCACCAAAACTCGCCAAGATGGTAGTTGGTGATGTGGAAATCGATAGCTCAAGCGGGGACAGAAAGTTCACGGCAACAACCAAGTGGTACTCTCTTCAAGAAGAAGAGGCCTTGAAGAATTTCTTCGAGTCCGGCCGGGTGTGTTTTATTTCTTACCTAGTCTTTTCCTTATTTTACAGTCTTCACATTTCGATTTTTCCCTATATATTCATCTTCTCTTTAGGTTCTTCCGAAGAATTCAAAAGCCAAGAGCGCCATGATAGCTCGACTTGAAGAGGAGCTTCACCGGACTCAAGAACAATTGATTGAGCTCGGATCTCGGACCGCTAGTCCGAAATCCAAGGAAGAGGATCTTCGAGCGGAGGGAAGCAAATCTCTTGAATACTCACCGCATGATGGAAGACCGCCGGCAGGAGATCATTCGACTCGGACAAGAGATTCGGAGTAAGCCTAAACCTTAATCTTAGTCATCATGTACTGTTCCGTAAGCATTCTAACCGGTCTTCTTGTTTCAGCTCTTGATGATCTTGTCGCAACCCACAAAAAGGTCGAAGCAGTCCTTACCGAGAAGGTCTGTTGTGCAAGATCTAGCCCTCCAAGAGGGCTCTCGGATCAAAGAGAAGCAAGCTGCCGGTGTTGGCGAACTAGAGGGCGAGCTTACTGCCAAGGACAACATCCTGGCTCAAACGCTCATGTCCAACAAAATGCTTGAAAATGAAAATACTCGGCTCAAGGCCGAACTTGCGGAGGCTCTAGAAGCTGTAAAGACCGCTCAAGCGAGAAAAGGAGAATGCCTTGAAGACTGCACATGAATCTGCTCAGCTAGCGCTTAAAGCAAAGGAAGACGAGATCCAACGTCTACTGAAGAGCGAAGCTAAGCTGAGGGCCTCCAACATCAATTTCAAAGGCAGATCCAGAGCCTTATATATCAGGCATGGGCATCCTAGGTACTGAATAGTTATTCAGTACCCTGACCCATTGGGTGCACCATACCGAACCAGACAATCAGCTTGGACACCTAACCAACTCAAACCATTACTCCACCACCAACCTGGTATTAAGGAAAGAAAAAACAATTACGGATTGCAATCAAGGCTACACTAAACACGCGCGCACCATGCTGCATGCATGCATTTTAAATTGCAATCGAGGCTGCACCAAACACCAGCGCACCAGGCTGCATGCATGCATTTTTAATTCAGGCAAAAAACTTTGTGACTACTTTATTTGCTATTCCAAATCAGTATAGAAGACTTATGATTGTAAAATACAGTAAGAAATTACAGATTCGAAAACACACAAACCTCTACCTAACCCATCCAGTCCTCGTTAACCGTAAACACATAATCCATGTTTCCATAATAGTAGTAGCTCTTGTCATAAAAAAATATTAGTTAACAACTTAAGTATTCATATGAGACGACAGTTAGTCGAATTAGTTGTTTGGTAACATAAAACCAGTAACTTTTAATAGTAAGAATAACTCCCGTGTGAAATCAAGTTATAAAAATATGTTATGTTCAGATATAAACAAGATGATTCGAAAATCCTGAATTTGATATATGATGTTTTGAGAAAGATATCTGCTAATTCTTAGTCGTATGAGGCCGAGGCTTTATTTGATTTTTTGAAAAATTAATATTCTATATTTCATGTTTTCTAATCATAAAAACGTTTTCATTTAATTGTAAAATGTTCTAATATTCTAAGTGTTACGTTCGGAAAACTTGATAGTGAACTTATTACGAACAATATACATTTTATGATTATGGATCTATAAAACCTTTTCATATAACAATAAAATCATATTAGTATTTACAGTTACAACCTTCCGTACTAAAAAAATTATCTCACAACCATAAAAGTCTTATGATCACGAATTAACATGCGAGTGCATGGATGTTAAATCCTATATGATTTATAGCTCAAAAATATTTTTATATCATAACAAGTAACCATGATATAGTATGCATTTCTGTCAGTCAAGATAATATTTTACAGTTAGACGATAAAAGTATTATGTGCACAGTGACACGGGATTGTAAAATCTTTTGAGCAACCGTGCATGAATTCTTGTTTGTAACCATAAATTCTACAGGACTACGGAATCCAGTTATTGTGTGTAAATAGTACAAAATGTGAACATAAATTTTAAACCACTTTTTTATTAGTGTTTTGAAACATAACCAACAATTTCATTGAATATAATTTGAAAAATTGACAATTTCTTGGTCACTTTTTAACTGTGAAAACATATTCGAGCAAGCATACAAATCTTACAGAATTTTTTTGTTTATACTTGTGACTATTAAACCTTTTGGCTTTGGGTATAATTTTATTATCAAGGATTGTGATCATAAAATTAATAGTACTTTATGATTAAATAGAAAGATTTTTATAATGTCAAAAAAGAAAGACATCTCTCTGTTGAGAGCATAAATATTTACAATCAAAACTGATAAAATTTATAGGACGGGTTCACGCAAAATTACTAGTGCTATGAAATAATAAATATCAGCTGTTAAGTCATTTTGATAGCTGATAAGTCGTTTTCATCAATAGATTAAGTATATTTTTCTGCATAAAACAAGACCTAATATGAATGATACTTTTGAAAATAAATTATTTACAATTATACCATGTGTGTTTTATGATGTGAATATTAAGTATTTACACGTCGAGATTAATTGAGCCGGGGCCTATATATCTTGACTGGCACGTTGAATCCTAAAAACAGTTTTTTTTAACTATTTATGATATGTGAAAGACGAGATCATAAAATCCTCAATGTTCAAAGGACATGCTGCATCAGACACCGGCCTCAACATTATGCATGCATGCAACAGAATTAAATTATTCCAACATTCCACCCGAAAGCCAGGCTAGCAGATAGTGAAGGGGAGTTTTTTTTTCTTTCGGAAAAGGTCATGAAAGGAAGTGTTTTGGGGAGAAGATATTACTTCCATACAAATCTCCACAAATACACCGCGTGCATGGAAATAAAAGCAAAGCACGTATTTGAATGTTAGTCATACTCATAAACAATTCATTTGTGACCATAAAATCACCTCGGGTGTATTCATAAATTGGTGATTTTATCCGAGGATGTGGATACAAACTGTTGAAAGCTAGAATGTTATATATGTCATAAACATTTTGGTCGCAAAACAAAATTGTCATAAACATTTCAAAGCTAAAATACAAGTCTAAGTACAAAGAAATTCATTGTTTGGAAAAAAAAACTACCAATTCTGGATATCATGATGTTGATACAAACGTTGGGGGTTAACATCTAGATTCTCTTGGAACAGTGCAATCATGCATGAACCTCCCTCTCTCCCGCGTCTCACCGCCGCTCGCGGGAAACCGCCTTTCGGCGGAGCTGCCACGCAGCAGCCACGCAGCTGCTTGCGCAGCTGCCTGCCTGGCGCCCTTGGCGCCTCTCCGGCGAGATAAAAGCCCCTGCCCGACCTCACCTTCTCCCTCCTCTCTCATTTTTCTCCACAACCCTAACGCCATTGCCACTCCTCTGTCATCACCGGCGCCAGCCCACTCCGGTGACCCTCCGTCCAAGCCACCACCCCGGAAGCTCCGCAAAGGTCCTACGAAGCTTTTCGAACCATCCAATTAGCTTGAGCTGCCTTGCTCCGTCGTGGCGAGCTCATCTTCCTCCATGGGACCTCACCGACGTTCATCGGCCGCAACCCAAAATTCTCGTGCTCCGGTGAGCTATCGGGCTTTTCTTTCATTTCCGGAGGTGCGCAACTTGTTGCTCAAGTTCCGGGCAGCTCAAAACCTTCTTTGCTCTGCAGGTCACCGTGCAATTCCTCATCTTCTCCACCTCCGACCGCCGCCGTCTCCGCCACTCACGGTGAGCACCATCTTCCGACCATGCTCATGCTCCTAGGATTCCCTATCGAGCTTGCGCATGCTCCGTAGTAGCTCACAATGCAATTTTTCCTAATTTCCGAGCTCTCGGGCGGGCTCCACACCGAGCCGGAGTCGCCGCCGCGTCCGGACCTCGCCGCCGGCGTGGCTAGAGCCGAGCTCATGCTAGTTCATCCATGCCACGGTGTTCGCCGTGTCGAGTAGAGCTTGTTGGTAGCGCCGCGGCGAGCTCGGCTCAACGCCGGTCAGCTCCGGTGGCCGCGCCGCCGTGGCCGTGTGACATCCCCTCCGGGACACCCGGGAATCGGTACAGGGGGATACTCGACGCAGCGAGTTACAACAGTTCATCATCTCATACAAGCCGAATATATACATCATGGTATAATACAACCAGGTTTTCGAAATACAAACATTGTACAGGGGAAGCATAATACATTAATGAAGTTTAACAACCTACGAGTCTTACAGATGGAAACTTGTACTTTACAACAAAAGACCACTAGCGTGATGTACTCGAGCCCGTCGTACACCACGATCCTCCTCGCTCAGGACGTCGGGATCTGTTCCCACTTGAGGGAACTACCCTCGGAACACGGCTCCTCTTCCGGACAGCTACCATAACGATCGTGGAAGAACGACGCTTGCCTTGAAATTATAACGAGCAAACCCCGAGTATTATAATACTCAGCAAGATCGACCCGTCAACAGGGACGCTAAGGCCGACGCCTAGTATGCAAAGGCTTTCCGGTCGTGGGGTTGACTCCTTTGCGAAAACAGCGCCAAGAGGTGGATCCTTACTTTCAGTGTTTTAGCTCAACATTAGGATTCATTAACATCTATGTTTGCAGTCTACAACTATTGCATTCATGTTTGCAAGAAAAGATCACTTTTCGACCAACAATTCTTTCATCTCTCAACCTCGATCTTCCAGCTTGATTACTACGATGCGACGAGCTAAACAAGCGATACTCATTACTCGCGAGGGACAACGATTCGAGTCGATTGTATACCAGCTGGCAAAACCCGACTACACGACGTATACGCATCACACCGATCGTATACGACAACCTTTCCCGCTAGCACCTGACGATGAGACTAGCCATTTCCAACTCCCCGGGAGTATGGTGAAGCCACGACTTCCCTCGTGGTCGACCCATCTCCCTCCCGTGAGACTATCCTCTCACTAACGACCGCGAAAAGAGAGTTGGCTACGCTACATCTCTCGGGGCGGTAGGGTACATCGACTTGCTCGGGCCCATGATACCAGCATGTAGCACGGTACGTTCAAACTTGTTCAACTAAGCCGACAACGGTACGGTCCTTGACCGACACGTGACGGGGCTACCACCTCGCAAGACCTTAACTCCGTCTTTGCCCTTTCTCCTACGGGGCCCGTCCGGTCTCGGCTTATTAACATCTTCACTTCCATTCTCATCTTTCTCTTATCAATCCTTTAGCATATAACCGAACCGATCAATAACCTATCTCTCGCGAATAGTGTATGCCACCACTCGACTTCTACCGATTCCCTATGACATAAGCTTAGCAGTTATCAAACTCTATTGAGCTACCTATACTAGTATAGCATAAACAAATGGAAACCTATCTCATGCATCTAGGGTATCAAGCAACTCCTATAACCTAATGCACAATCACGACTCATTACCGTGATAAAAGAAAAGACTTTAAAAACATAGGTGGGATGCACCGGGCTTGCCTTGATTCGAGTCGGAGTTAGCTTTCTCGATGTGTCTGGTCGACTTCGAAGCTTCCGTCTCCTTTCTCGACCTCGGACGGAACCTCGATCACGCCAGGACCTAGGTCGACCAACAATACGTTGCGAATTACAACCATGCATGCATGAATGTACATGATATGATTATGCAAGGGTTTCCTTAAATACGTTCATCAACTAACAATTATCGATGAATCATGTTCAGTAATTAACAACTAACAATTAACAATTAATAATGCTCGTTAATTAATACTTAATCCTAGTCATTAATTAACAATTAATCTTGTTTATTAATTACAAATACTCATGTTCATTAATTAACAATTAACCATGTTCATTCATTAACAATTCATGATTAATCATTAATCAATGATAGGTATTAACACATAGAGTATTAAACTGGGATCACATGAAATGACGGTGTTTATGTTGAATTTTGGAAAATAAACTTAACAAAACTTTCGTCTGCAGTATCTCTAATTTTTAAAGAAATTTATTTTTCAAAATCAATTAATAAATAGCATAAAATAATAGATTATCTTAATTAAAGAAAAGGAATTAATCAAACTATGAAATTATAATTTCTCAAAATAGGCATTTGAATGCATAATCAAATAGAAAATAATTTTATGAATCTAATGAACTTGGTTTTGCATTTTTCTGAATTTGCATGAAATATGAACTTTATTTTAAATTGAACCTCTATCATTTTGTGTGATTTTCATATGAGTTTGCAAAAATAAAACTATGATTATATGCATAAACTTTTCATGGTAACTTAGCATGCTCTTCTGGCCTATTGAATAACAGGAAGGTGTGACATGAACTATATAAAATGCATTCATAAATTAAATTCAAAAGATGCACATTTATATTCCTAAGAAAATATACATGTTATGCACAAAAATTAAATACTATCATGCCCACATGCATATAAAAGATCATTAGATGATATAAAGGATAGAACACATCAAAAGCAAACTAACAAAGTTGAGTTTGCACTTTTAGCACATATAAACAAATAGTTATGATTTAATTAGTGTTTTGGAATGATTTGAGTTTGCCAAGAAGAAAAAAATATTGGGAAAACCTGATCAACAATCATGACCAGTGGATAGATCGTGACACAAGGGATCCAACAAAAATGGATTTACTATTTTAGGAGCTATGGATCAAAAGATCTGAATTTAGAAAAATAATACTGTTTTCTGGAAAAGAATAAATGACGAAATAAAAATGAACTGGAGCTCAGGCCAAAAGCAACGGGGCCAACAGGCCTGGTTCCACGGCCCAAAGGGTATGCGGCCAACTTGGCCGCTGGCCTGGCCAGAGGCTAGCCATGCGCCGGACAGGGGCGGCGGCGCGGTCTGCCGGTCTGGTGGCAGAGGCGTCCAGCCGGGACGGGAGCTGGCACCTCGGGTCGAGGTCGACGCGCAGAGCTAGGAGATGGGGTCACCCAGGCGAGAAGCTCACCGGAACGGGCTAGCGGCATGAGGCGGCGGAACAAAGGCAGGAAAAGAACCGTTGTAGCTTCAACTCGTCCAGGAAAATAGAGAAAATAAACATCAGGATGATGTTAGAAGCTGGTGCGCACATGATGGAATGTAAATCAGGGCAGAACACTCACCAACGACAGTGAATTTGGCCAAACCGTCAAAAGTGGTCATTGGTGATGTCCTTGGAGTCAACCTTGAAATACTCTCTGCACACTGAACCAAATTGATTGAGGTTTCTTCCTACAGCTTCCGTGTGTCGATGCGCATCGATCTGCAGTCTTGTTTCGAGCTGGGATGGAGCAGAATGGCGGCATGACGAAGCTCAGATGGTGGCGGCCATGGAGCTTGTGCTCGCGAGCCAGAGACCGAGAGAGCGAGAGAGAGAAGGATTCGCTCGTGGCCTTTATCTGGTTTCGGAGAGAGGCACGCGAGCAACTGCGTGGCTGCGAGCGGCTGCGCGGCACGCCCGGCGCTGGACACGCGGCCGGGACTCTCCCGAATGGCGGTGGTGAGGCGGTTCTGTAAGAGAGAGGAAGAAGAAAGAGAATGACAGGTGGGGCTTCGGCCATTTTACAAAAACGCCCCTGACAAAAGAACTATTTGGAACACCTCTTTCCGGACCTCTAGAAATTCCGGGAAAAATCAGGGATGGAAACGAAAACATTTTGAATCTTTTTCTTTATTGGCCGGAGTTCAAATTCCAAATGAATTTTGGATTAAAAATTCAAGTTGAAATTAAAAAGAGAAGGTTTCATTATTTCTTGTAGACCTTTGTACAAAATAAAATAATTTCTTAGCAACTCCATAAATCTGCTATCATTATGTTTAATCAACAGAAAATATTAAACACCATAATTTGCTTTTATTTAAATTCTTCTTTTTAGGATCTTAATTTAATCTTAGGTTAAATTTATATTTTAGGTGCATTTCTTAACACAATATTTAATATTTCCACAATACATAAGATGATATGCTTATGAATGACATGAAATGCATGCTTATTCTTTCAGGGTTGTTACAGAGCCGCGCCGCGCGGTGGTGCCACACTGCGGGATCCCGCGCGTGTGGCCACGTTGGGATCCGGTGTGGCCCCCTGTGGCCCGATGTGTGGCACTGAGAATAGGTTTTGATTTTCAAAAATTCATAGAAAATTCCATAAAAATCAGAAAAATGCAAAACCAAATTTGTTAGACTCGAGAAAAATAAGATCTATTCATTTATGAAATAAAATATCTATTTTGAGCATTTTTATTTCATAGATAATAATTAATCACATTCTTTGATTAATAAAAGCTATTAGTTTATGCTAATTAAATGTTTAATATAAGAAAATAATTTAATTAAATGAAGGAGATACTTGCAGATGAAAGTAATTATGAAAATTATTTTTCCAAAACAATTAAACTTAAACATTATCATTTCATGTGGTTCCAATTTATTATCCCATTATCACATGTCATTTAAATAATAATTAATTATTGATTAATAAACAGGGTCAATTATTAGTTAATGAACCTAAGTAATTAGTAACTGATGAACATAATCAATTATCAATTAAGGAACATGATTAATTAGTATTTAATGACCATGATTAAGCATTAATTAATGAGCATAATCGATTGTTAACTATTGATTAATGAGCATGCTTAATTATAAATTGTTAATTAACAAATAGGATGAATTATTAATTGATAATTGTTCATTGTTAATCACTAAACATAATTAATCCTTAATCATTAGTTGATGAACATAATTAATAAAATCTTTGCATAATCATATCATGTTCATTCATGCATGCATGATTGTGATTCGCGACGCATTGTTGGTCGACCTAGGTGCTCGAGGTGATCGAGGTTCCACCGAGGTCGAGTCGGAAACAGGAATCTCGATGTCGACCCGGACACCGAGGAAGCTAACCCCAACTCGTATCAAGGCAAGCTCCGGTGTATCCGACCTATGTTTTTAAATATTTTACTTTATCACATAGTTCGATTATGTTTGCGCATTAGGTGTTAAGGAATGATTGATACCTAGTTGCATTATGGTAGGTTTCCATTTGTTTATACTATACTCGGTACAGGTAGCTCAATAGAAGCTAGGCTTAATCCATAGTCGTAACGATAGATGTTTAGGGAATCTTAAAGCATGGAGGCTTTAAGAATTATTGTGTTGACAATAAGATGAAGAGAGTGTTAATGAAGTTGAGACCGGACGGGCCCCGTAGGAGAAAGGGCAAGACGGAGAGGAGGTCTTGCAAGGTGGTAGCCCCGTCCGAGTCGATCAAGGACCGTACCGTTGTCGGCTTAGTTGAACAAGTTTGAATGTACCGTACTACATGCTGGTATCATGGGCCCGACAAGTCGATGTACCCTACCGTCCCGAGAGATGTAGCATAGCCAACTCTCTTTTATCGGGTCGTTAGTGAGAGGTTAGTCTCACGGGAGGGAGATGGGTCGGCCACAAAGGAAGTCGTGGAGTGGCCATACTCCCGGGGAGTTGGAAATGGCTAGTCTTCCGTCGAGTGTTAGAGGGAAAGGTTGTCGTATACGATCGGTGTGGTGCGTATACGTCGTGTAGTCGAGTTTTGCCAGCTGGTATAAAATCGATTCGAATCGTTGTCCCTTACAGTAATAAGTCCGCTTGTTTAGCTCGTCACATTGTAGTAAACAATACGGAAGATGAAGATGAGAGAGGAAAGGAATAATTGATCTATTTTATCTTGTCTTGCAAACTTGATTGCAATAGTAATAGCCTACAAATAACAAGGTTAATGAACTTAATGTTTTGCTAAAATATTGAAAGTAAGGATCCATCCTTTATGCTCGTTTTCCCAAAGGAGTAAACCCCACGACCGTAAAGCCTTTGCATACTAGGCGTCGGCTTTAGCGTGCCATGTTGACAAGTCAGTCTTGCTGAGTATTAGAATACTCGGGGTTTGTTCGTTATCTTTCGGGGAATGAGTCGTACTACCACGACTTGTATGGTAGCTTTCCGGAAGAGGAGCAAGTGTCTCGAGGGAGGTTCCCTTCAATGGGAACGTATCCCCACGCCGTGAAGAGGGAGGACCGTGATGTACGAAGGGCTCAGTACATCACATTGATCGTTTAGAAGTCTTTTGGTTGTATAAAGTACAAGCTTCCGCTGAAATACTAGTAGAATGTTAAACTTCAACAATGTTATGTTTCTGCTGCACGAATGTGTGTATTTAGAAAACCTGGTTGTATTATACCATGATGTATATATTCTGGCTTGTATGAGATGATGTTTCTATTGTAACTCGCTTCGTCGAGTGTCCCTCTCGTACCGATTCCTTGGTGTCCCGGAGGGGATGTCACAGCTGGTATCGGAGCGGTTCGGAGGCAACAAGCACATCATTACAAGCCTATTTTCAAAATTTAACACGTTAATACCGTAGAACACGAAAGAGTGTGGAGCCCCATAAGGATGTAGAATAGTTAGGTTTTTACTAACTGTTCGATGTTCGGATTCTATGTAGTGCTAACTATTCGTCGTAGTTTTATATACTATAGTACGTATAGTTAGTTTACGAACATGCATCATGTCATATTGTGTGCTAAATAAATATTGGGGGTATACTTGCTAGTTTCGTAATACTCGTATAGGTTGTTCTATTTGTTTTCTTTTGTGGGAAGAAGTGTTTAACCAGTTTAAACATGTTCCCTGCAGATGCCGATGACTCGCGGTAGGAAGCGCGTCCGGGAGGAGGAGGACACACGGGCTGCACGCGTCGCAGAGCCGGAGCAGCGGATCCACAGCTTTGGAGTTGCGGACGTAGAGCCGGGACCGATAGCTAGGCGCTTGGAAGAACCGTTGTCGAGTGGACTGCCGGGAGGTACGGAGGTCCCACGCCAGGATCGCCGAGCTGGAGGAGCAGCTAGTGGAGGTTACCCTGGACCGTGACGGTTTTCTCGGGCGGCCATAGCGTTGGACGCGCAGCCGGCCACGGTCACGAGAGGAGCGAGACGCCGCTATCGAGGCCGACGAGGTGCACGCGACCGAGTTGGCAGGGATGACAGACACAGCGTAACCACATTGTGGAGACGCCGATTGAGATAGAGCTCCGGATGGGTCGGCTTGAGGGACCGTACGACGGGTTGGCCGACGCGCACCACGCACCGATACACGACCACGACACACTCGCTTGTGCAGTTTCAGCAGCTACCGCAGCAGCAGCAGGGTCCACCGGACGATGCCGAGGAGGTCTCCGGGATGGACTACGAGCCACCACCGGCCTCACTAGCGAGAGGACGTCGGGTCGGACGCCGACAGCCCACGCGCCGTCGGCTTAGTTGTGTTGTGACCTTACCGATGTAGGAGGGTAGCCACATTTTGCCGACATAGGTCGGATGTAGATAGGGTACTAGCAGGTGTTGGTCGGATGGTAGTGTATGGAAAGTGGGTTTGAGTTGTACAAACAATAAATAATGAAAAAGAAGTGGTAGTGATATATCTATGCAGTTGCTAGAATAAAAGGATTGCTGAAATAATAGGAATTAGTTTCTGCTTGTATCCGATATTCTTACTTCTCCACGAGAGATGGACAGCTCGAGTACCGTTGTTAGTGAAGTAAGAGGACAAAGAGAGGATGTTCGTGTAGTAAGGCTGGAGAGACAAATGCAGGAAAAGGAGGAGTTACTAGCACTTAGAGAGGCGCAGTTGCTAAACAAGGAGCAGCGAGATTCAATTTAAGGATCAATAGCCGGCAAACGCACATGCCCCGATCACTCGGTTAGAGCAAGATCTACTAGAAGCACACAATGCGATATTGAACGAAGCAATAGGACAGACAACCTCCGGAGAATGAACCAATGAGTGCAGGAAAATCCCGTGGCGGCTGAATCGAAGAAGAAGAGGAGGATCCTGAAGAGATAATGGATGTGGATTCAGTCATAGACTTCACGGAGATTCCACAACTAGAGGATGTAGAATCCGAGACAGGCAGTTCCATAAGCCGGAAGTGACGTCCGAGCTTCGCGAAGAAGAGTAGAGTGTTAGCTAGTAGCAAGTGAGAAAATTAGTATGTAAAATAGGAGTTAGTTAAATAACGAGCGTGATGTAACCACGCATGAGTGTACATTAGGAATCGTTGTAACATGGATGTATGAGCATGTGTTTATGGATTTGTTGGTTGTTCTAATAAAAATGATTGTTGCATAAGATTCATTTGGAATTCCTCATCTATGTATTCCTGTTCCTTCCATTATTATGTTGGAATGAAGATGTCTAACGTAAAAGTTTTTCTTGGACGGAATGGTTGGAACAAGAAGACGTGATGAGCCGTGAGAGTTCTCAACGCGGGCGGAAACACCACCACCACCCCCGACATTGGCACAGGCCATCGCAGCTGTGCTGGATTCTCGCGCGGAGCAGCGAGAATTATTGGAGCAATTGGTCCGCAACACCGCTCCACAGGAACGTCACCAAGGCCGGAATGCACCGGAAGAGAGGGTGACTTTCTCGGACTTCTTATCGGTTCACCCCCGGTCTTCTCGGATGCGGGTGAACCATTTGAAGTCGATAACCGGCTTCGCACCATTGAATCAAAGCTAGAGTTGTTTCCATGCACCGATCACCGGAAGACACTCTTCGCTTCCAAGCAATTGCAAGGATTTGCTCGGAGCATGGTGCGCCAACTACAGGGCAATGTTCCCTCTAGGACATCAAGTTTCATGGGCCGAGTTCATCAAAGCTTTCGGGAGCACCATAATCCGTAAGGTTTAATGAACCGGAAGAGGAAAGAGTTCCTATCATCGAAGCAAGGTGACATGAATGTGCATACCTACTCTAAGATATTCAACCGTCTTGCTCGATACGCTCCCGAATATGTGGACACGGATGCTAAGAAGAAGAATCTGTTCAAGAAAGGAATGAGGACCAAGCTACGATCACGCCCGGTGCTAAACAAGACCGATAGCTTCAATGACTTCGTGAGTAATGCTATCGCGTTGGAAGATTCCATCCGCCTTCATCGGACAGAGAAGAACAAGAAGAGGTCGGTCGTTGGACAAGGAAGTGGCGGACCGTCGAAGTACCGGCTGGTCTATACTCGCACCGTCAGGTCAACGCTACCAACACACACCTTCTCGTCCAAATTACTATCGGCAGTCTCAGCCACCCCAACAATCTCAAGAACAACGGTCGAATCAATATCGTCCGCCCTATCAGCAGCTAGAATACTCGGAACCCCGCACCGGTGAATCAAGCACCGCAGCAGAATGGACCGCCATGTTTGAATTGTGGCCGTCCAGGGCATTACTACCGCAGTTGTCCATATCCACGAAGGTACCATATGCACCTAGACCACAAGGACAGCCGCAAAATCAGCCAAGAGCACAGGCCAAGAATGCTCAAGTGAAGACCGGCCGTGCAAACGTTACCACGGCCGAGGAGCTACACGAAGGAGGACAAATCTTAGCGGGTATGTTTTCTATCGCTGATCATCCTGCTATGGTTTTATTTGATTCGGGAGCCACGCATAATTTCATCGACAAGTCATATATTGCTAAGCATTGCATCACGCCATCCAAGTTGACATGGACACATATTATTTCAACACTTGGGGGTAAAATCCTTATAAATGAAGCAGCTGCCAATATGCCATTAAGATTGGGTAGCAAGGTTTATTCCACTTCGTTAATCATATTGGATGGGTAAGGGTTAGATGCAATTATTAGCATGCGATGGACGAATTTCCATAAGACAAGTATTGGATATAGCATCTCGAGCCGTATATCCGAACTCTCCTGTTCATGGTCGAGATTGCTTACTCTTAACTCTTCCCCAAGCTATGCTGCCAATGGTTAATAAGGTTATAGGTAAGAGTCTGGAGGATATACCCATAGTCCGTGAGTATCCGGATGTCTTTCCGGACGATTTATCGGGACTACCGTCGGACCGAGCGGTAGAGTTTAAGATAGAGTTACGACCTGGATCAAGAAGGTCGTATCGGATGCCGCCGAATGAGCTGGCAGAGTTGAAGGTGCAATTAAAGGAATTATTGGACAAGGGATATATACGTCCAAGTTCATCGCCATGGGGATGCCCAGCCTTGTTCGTGAAGAAGAAGGACAAGACATTGAGGCTATGTGTGGATTATAGACCTCCGAATTCGGTTACCATCAAGAACAAGTACCCTCTTCCGAGGATTGATATCTTGTTTGATCAACCGATGAGAGCCAAAGTCTTCTCCAAGATTGATCTTCGCTCGGGATATCATCGATTAAGATAAGAGCTGAAGATATACCGAAGATCGCATTCTCCACAAGATACGAACTTTATGAGTACTTGGTGATGTCTTTTGGATTGACCAATGCACCAAGCACACTTCATGTATCTCATGAATTCCGTATTCATGCCTGAGCTGGACAAGTTTGTCGTGGTATTCATTAACGACATCTTGATCTACTCTAAGTCGGAAGAGGAGCATGCCGATCACTTAAGGATTGTGTTGCAAAGGCTAAGGGATCATCAGCTCTATGCTAAGTTTAGCAAGTGTGAATTTTGGCTAAAGGAAGTGTCGTTCCTAGGTCATGTGATATCAGCCGAAGGAGTGGCCGTTGATCCCGACAAAGTTCAAGAAGTGTTGGACTGGAAACCACCGAAGTCCGTCTCGCAAATCGAAGTTTCTTAGGATTGGCTGGTTACTACGTAAGGTTTATTCCAAACTTTTCGAAGATCGCCAAGCCAATGACTAAACTATTGGAAAAGGATAAGAAGTATGTATGGAGTAAAGAATGTGAAGAAGCTTTTCAAACATTAAAGAAGTTGCTAACAACAGCCCCGAGTACTCGCTCAGCCGGATCGACGAAGCCTTTTGATGTGTACTTGTGATGCATCGAGAACAGGACTCGGATGTGTCCTAATGCGAGAAGGTCGGGTGATTGCCTATGCTTCTCGACAACTTAGGCGTCATGAGGAACACTATCCCACCCATGATCCGGAGTTAGTAGCTGTCGTTCTAGCATTGAAAAGCTGGAGACACTATCTCTTGGGTAACTTAGTACATCTATACACGGACCACAAGAGTCTCAAGTACATCTTCACCCAAGCGAGATCCGAATATGCGTCAACGAAGATGGCTAGAATTAATCAAGGATTATGAGCTGGAGATTCACTATCACCCAGGCAAGGCAAACGTGGTCGCCGATGCTTTAAGTCGCAAGGTTCATTGCAATAATCTCATGGCTCAACTCTTGATTCAAGCATCTACACAAGGAAGTGAAGAGCCGAATCTTCGGATTGTTTCGTATGGAGCCTTAACAAATTTGGCTCTTATCCCTACCATTCGTGAAGAAGTGGTAGCAGCTCAACAGAAAAGTGTTGGTATGGAACACATAAGGAGACGACTCGAGAAAGGCGAAGTTAAATGCTTCGGAGAGGACGATGCGGGAGTTATTTGGTTTAAGAATCGATTGGTAGTACCGAAAGATCTATCACTTCGCAAGAAGATAATGGATGAAGCTCATATGTCTAAGTATTCTATCCACCCTGGAACCAACAAGATGTATCAAGATCCGAAGCAAAGATTTTGGTGGACACGCATGAAGCGGGAAATAGCCAAGTACGTCAATGAGTGTGATGTCTGCCGGCGAGTCAAAGCCGAGCACTTGAAGCGGGGGGACCCTTACAACCTTTGAGTATTCCTGAATGGAAGTGGGAAGATGTCGAGCATGGATTTCATCGTTGGGTTACCCCTAAGCCCACCAAAACATGACTCTATCCGGGTTATTGTGGACAGGTTGACGAAGTCTGCTCACTTCATACCGGTACATACTCGGTATATCTGTCGAGAAGTATGCGGAGCTGTACATCGCTCGCATTCTCTGTTTGCATGGAGTGCCGAAGACCATTATATCGGATAGAGGAACGCAGTTTGTCTCCATATTTTGGGAGCAATTGCATGAATCACCGGGAACAAAACTAATACGAAGCTCGGCGTATCATCCTCAAACCGATGGACGGACAGAAAGGATCAATCAATATATCTCGAGGATATGCTTCGAGCATGTGTCTTGACCTATGGTAAAGATTGGAAGAAGTGTTTAGCGCTAGCAGAGTTCTCATACAATAACAGCTATCAAGAGAGTGCCGGAATGTCATCGTTCCAAGCTCTATATGGATGTAGTTGCCGCACACCTTTGAATTGGTCCGAAAGTGGAGAAAGAGCAATCTTCGGACCGGACCAAGTAAGAGATGCGAGAGGAACAAGTACGTCTAATTCAACGAGAATCCTAAGAGGGCTAAATCTCGATAGATCGGTTATGCCGATAAAAGACGTCGAGAGTTTGTATTCCGGTGGGAGATCAAGTTTATCCCCGTGTATCTCCTACCAATGTGGTTCAAAGATTCGGAATCAAGGGCAAGTTAGCACCACGATATATCGGACCGTTTCCAATCTTAGAAAGATGTGGAACCGTGGCATACTTGTTTGGAGTTGCCGACACACTTTTCGGGTATACATAATATTTTCCATGTATCTCAACCGAAGAAGTGTTTGAAGCCACTAGGTGGATATACCGAGAGCTGAAGTGGAACGAGTTACTGACCGGACTTGACATATGACGAACGTCCGGTTAAGGTTCTCGACACCAAGGATCGAGTGACTCGACATAGGACCATCAAGTTGTACAAGATTCGGTGGAGTAATCACTCGAAGCTGAAGCTACTTGGGAGCAAGAAGGGTTTCTCCGATCTAACTATCTCGAATTCTTAAGCACTATAGGTTAGTCGCTTGATCGTGAATCTCGGGACGAGATTCCTGTAAGGAGGAGGGCTGTAACAACTCTCGGAAATAAATGCATTTCATGTAATCATGAGCATGTCATCATATTACATCTATGAAGTTATTAAATATTGTGTTGAGAAATTGCACATAAAATATCACATTAACTAAAGATTAAAGTATATGCTTATCAAGAATTTAAACAAGAATAAATAATGAGTTTAACATTTTCTATTGCTTAAACATCATAAATAAAGATTTATAAAAGTTCCCGAAATTATTTTGCTTGGTAAAAATAACTACAAGAAATAAACAAAGCTTCTTTTGTTAATTTATCTATGAATTTTTAATCCAAAAATAATTTGGAATCTTAACCTGGGCTTAATAGGAAAAATGCCTAAAATACTTTCATTTACACCCCTGAATTTTCGTAGATTTGTCCGAGCACGGGAAGATGTTTTATCAAATTACCGAAAGTGGGAGGGCGTTTCGCAAAATGACCGGGCTCGGCCTACGAGCCGGCCTCTCTCCTTTCTCTCCCTCTCTCCTGCGTCTCACCGCCGCCCGCGGGAAACCGCCTTCCGGCGGAGCTGCCACGCAGCAGCCACGCAGCTGCTTGCGCAGCTGCACGCTTGGCGTCCTTGCTCGCCTCTCCGGGCGAGATAAAAGCCCCTGCCCGGCCTCACCTTCTCCCTCCTCTCTCATTTTTCTCCACAACCCTAACGCCATTGCCACTCCTCTGTCATCACCGGCGCCAGCCCACTCCGGCCACCACCCTCGGAAGCTCCGCAAAGGTCCTACAAAGCTTTTCGAACCATCCAATTAGCTTGAGCTGCCTTGCTCCGTCGTGGCGAGCTCATCTTCCTCCACGGGACCTCACCAGACGTTCATCGGCCGCAACCCCAAATTCTCGTGCTCCGGTGAGCTATCGGGCTTTTCTTTCATTTCTAGAGGTGCACAACTTGTTGCTCAAGTTCCGGGCAGCTCAAAACCTTCTTTGCTCTGCAGGTCGCCGTGCAATTCCTCATCTTCTCCACGTCCAGACCGCCGCCGTCTCCGCCACTCACGGTGAGCACCATCTTCCGACCATGCTCATGCTCCTAGGATTCCCTGTCGAGCTTGCGCATGCTCCGTAGTAGCTCACGGTGCAATTTTTCCTAATTTCCGAGCTCTCGGGCGGGCTCCGCACCAGGCCGGAGTCGCCGCCGCGTCCGGACCTCGCCGCCGGCGTGGCTAGAGCCGAGCTCATGCTAGTTCATCCATGCCACGGTGTTCGCCGTGTCGAGTAGAGCTTGTTGGTAGCGCCGCGGCGAGCTCGGCTCAACGCCGGTCAGCTCCAATGGCCGCGCCGCCGCGATGGTGCCACACTGCGGGCCACACGCGCGGAATCACGTGTGGCCACGTTGGGATCTGGTGTGGCCACCCCGTGGCCCGGTGTGTGGCACTGAGAATAGGTTTTGATTTTGAAAAATTCATAGAAAATTCCATAAAAATCGGAAAAATGCAAAACCAAATTGGTTAGACTCGGAAAAATAAGATCTATTCATTTATTAAATAAAATATCTATTTTGAGCATTTTTATTTCATAGATAATAATTAATCACATTCTTTGATTAATAAAAGCTATTAGTTTATGCTAATTAAATGTTTAATATAAGAAAATAATTTAATTAAATGAAGGAGATACTTGCAGACGAAAGTAATTATGAAAATTATTTTTCCAAAACAATTAAACTTAAACATTATCATTTCATGTGGTTCCAATTTATTATCCTATTATCACATGTCATTTAAATAATAATTAATTATTGATTAATAAACAGGGTTAATTATTAATTAATGAACTTAAGTAATTAGTAACTGATGAACATAATCAATTATCAATTAAGGAACATGATTAATTAGTATTTATTGACCATGATTAAGAATTAATTAATGAGCATAATCGATTGTTAACTATTGATTAATGAGCATGCTTAATTATAAATTGTTAATTAACAAATAGGATGAATTATTAATTGATAATTGTTCATTGTTAATCACCGAACATAATTAATCCTTAATCATTAGTTGATGAACATAATTAATAAAATCTTTGCATAATCATATCATGTTCATTCATGCATGCATGATTGTGATTCGCGACGCATTGTTGGTCGACCTAGGTGCTTGAGGTGATCGAGGTTCCACCGAGGTCGAGTCGGAAACGGGAATCTCGAAGTCAACCCACACGCCGAGGAAGCTAACCTCGACTCGTATCAAGGCAAGCCCGGTGCATCCTACCTATGTTTTTAAATATTTTACTTTATCACATAGTTCGAGTTATGTTTGCGCATTAGGTGTTAAGGAATGATTGATACCTAGTTGCATTATGGTAGGTTTCCGTTTGTTTATACTATCTTGAGTACAGGTAGCTCAATAGAAGCTAGGCTTAATCCATAGTCGCAACGGTAGATGTTTAGAGAATCTTAAAGCATGGAGGCTTAAAGGGTTATTGTGTTGACAATAAGATGAAGAGAGTGTTAATGAAGTTGAGACCGGACGGGCCCCGTAGGAGAAAGGGCAAGACGGAGAGGAGGTCTTGCAAGGTGGTAGCCCCTCCGAGTCGGTCAAGGACCGTACCGTTATCGGCTTAGTTGAACAAGTTTGAACGTACCGTACTACATGCTGGTATCATGGGCCCGACAAGCTGATGTACCCTACCGCCCCGGAGATGTAGCGTAGCCAACTCTCTTTTACTGGCTGTTAGTGAGAGGTTAGTCTCACGGGAGGGAGATGGGTCGGCCACGAAGGAAGTCGTGGAGTCGCCATACCCGGGAGAGATGGAAATGGCTAGTCTTCCGTCGGGTGTTAGAGGGAAAGGTTGTCGTATACGATCGGTGTGGTGCATATACGTCGTGTAGTCGGGTTTTGCCAGCTGGTATAAAATCGATTCGAATCGTTGTCCCTCGCAGTAATGAGTACCACTTGTTTAGCTCGTCACATCGTAGTAAACAATATGGAAGATGAAGATGAGAGAGGAAAGGAATAATTGATCTATTTTATCTTGTCTTGCAAACTTGATTGCAATAGTAATAGCTTACAAATAACAAGGTTAATGAACTTAATTGTTGAGCTAAAGTTGTCACACCCCTATCCCGAAAGATAGTTAAGTGTGGTACGGATCGCCTTGGGAGATGATTGACGAAGCAACCATACATAGCATCACATTAACAAACATACCCGATTTGCAAGTTTACATAGTTATGTCTCGATTACAATATAGAGTTCCGAATAAAAGATACATTAGGTTCAAATTTAAGTTTACATAACCATGATGTTCGTTCGAAATAAAGTGCGGAAGCGAATACATAACACGACGATACATAGATAGCTTATGTGAACCATGCCGGCCTAGGCCACGGCTCACTCATCATGGGTCGGAGAGCTAGGAACCCATTCAATGGTCCACTCTTTGGGCTCTTTTCCATCCCACACAACCTTACCACAACAATCGCAAAACCCGGCTTGCGGGAATCCCGAAAATACACATGTAGTGGCAAAGCCCGAGTATCTAGCATACTCCGCAAGTCTTACCAGTCAAATTGGCCATCTAAGACCGACACCTCTGCATGGGGCTTGACCGGTTTAACTTGGTATTTTGCATAAAACGGCACCTATGCTAATTAGGTTGGCACTTTTATGACCTAGCCAAATTAATAGGGTTGTTGCATAAGTAAACTTTAGTGAGCATACTAGCAATACAAGAATTTACAATACAAATTTATATCCACATAAAACAGCAAGCTTCTCATTCTCTTCCTTTTACTAAACATTGTAAACTGCTCGAATCAAGTGGTACTCATTAACCGAGAGGAAACGGCGATAATTATCGAATTATTAATCCGCAGGAAAGACCCAAATGCATGACACACGCATCATTTAAGAACACGTATGGCCATCGTTCGCGAGTTCATCATAAAGTAAAACATGGGGCCACCGACCCCGAGTACACGTCCCCCTTGCGACCGTTCAACAACGCGCCCAAGGCTTAACCCGTGTACTCTCCAACGGTCCTCAACCCGTGCAACCACCGTGACATACACATCACCTCCGGGTCGGTGAGATATCCGGCTCACTTTACAACTTACAAGCTACATAGGTTTACCAATCCCCATAAGAAAGGTATGCAAGTGGTGCACAACTCAAACTTGTTCGCGAAGCCATAATAGGGTGTTCTCAATTTTTAATCAATTCATCAGGTTCAATTTTCATCGTAAGCCATAAGTGAGATTCCCATTCTATCGTTGACTCCATAAACATAGCATAGCGTTTCTAACGAGGATATGACACATAAGCGACATAGGACATATAGGAATTTTATGCACGTGGATTTCCAATCAACGCCTAAAACTTAAATGCACATTCATCATCCTTAATATAGTGATAAAGAAAACATTTTCAAAATAATAGGAATGCACCAGGGCTTGCCTTGAGAGTGATCGAAGTTAGTACTAGCTTCACAAGCGTTGAGAGTGGCAATAGCTTCTTCCGGCGGGATCAATTCGGCATCGTCACCTAAGGAATGAAATGCAATGCATAAGTAATATGAAACACAAGGTAGATGATGATGGTAATGCATGTCTGCTGTTTTGGAGGAGTGCATATGCATAAATTTAGTAACATTTAGTTTTTGTGAAACCCTTCTAGGCATAAACACACATCTTGCTCTCCTTTAAAGAAGTTAATTATATTAACAAGTATAACCTTAATACATGAGCAAGAATTTGGTACATGACATGCAAGCTGTGGCTAACATATGGGTCCAGAATCTAAGAAAAGATTTAGAGGAGTCTAAATGCAAATCAAATGAAATTTAGGGTTAAGTGATTATCATCACATGCGATGATGATGCAACCTAACTCGAGAACTTGATAACAAAATTAACACATACATGATTTGAACGAAAACTTACTACTACTCCTGTCATGAAGTGCCATGTTACATTGTGGAAGGTGACAATTACATAAACATGCAAAACCAAAATCTTTAGAAGCATAAAACTAATTATACATGTGCTGAATTTAACCTTTTATGGGGCTAGATCTAGGGTTAGCACAAATAATTATTTAGCATGCTCACAATTAATATGGGATTTTCTACACATGCACAGTACTAGGAGGAAATTAATTACCAATTTTCATGCAAAAATAATTTATAAAGATTTAAATAAAAATTAAATACAGAGAACGCAAGAAATGCAATAACTTGAACAATATGCAATGAAATACAGATCTTCCAGTGCCAGAAATTCAAGTATGCTTAGGTGAAGGCTCTGACCAAGTGGCATTAAATTTGGATCTATATTTTTAAAGTTATGACTTAAGTGAGTTTTTGTCGATTGACTTTTGTCATTTTTATAAAAAATATGAAAATGACCAGATCAGACGAGTTCGTGTTACTTTTGTGAAAGTACAAGTTTTGTAGTTTCCAAAACATTTTAGTTGCAATTTTTGGACTTTTAAATCGGAAGATATGGATTTTTCAAATCAAACGAAGTTCACGAAAATTACGAAAAATGCCATTACGTGTCTTCCCCGGGAGCTCGGGACAGACTCGCCGGAATTCGGCCGGAGCTCGCCGTAGGCTGCTGTAGTGGGGGAAAAAGGGTGGGACCATCATCAAAACATGGCTAGAGGTATGGGGAGTCCTCTCTAGTGGTCGCCGGCCGACGGCGATGACCGGAAGGCGGCGACATCGACGACGATGGTCGGGGACTACTTCGGCGGCGGCTAGCGGTGCACGAAAAGTTGGGGAACAAGGTCTGGGAGATTGACCTCGTGATGGAGAAGAGCGGCACGGGGTCAGGTGTCGAGGGAGAAGGCCGGAAGTTGTGGCTCGTCATGGGGGTGGAGATTGCGGTGACAACGGCGTTCTTTTCTTCTCGAAATCCGACAAGGCTGGTGCGAGACAGAGGGAGAGGGTTAGGGAGGAGCTTCAGCGGGTTGTTGCGCATAGATTTGTGGAGAAATCGGAGGAGGAGAGGCTGCCTAGGACGAGCAGCGGGTGGTGGCGGCCATGGTGAACGGAACGGAGTAGGCGATGAGTTTTTCTTCCGTGTGCTCGCCGGCAAGGAGAGGGAGGTGCTGTTGCTGCTTGGAGAAGCTAGAGAGGGATGTGAGGGTCCAGTTTGAGGTGCTTGGAGATGAGACCTTGGCCTCGGTGCCAATTTCTAATGGGAGCAGGGAGGAGGCAACGAGAGGAGATGGGCGGCCGGAGGTACTGTTCCCATTCAATCCCGGTGAGTCCTGTTGGCCGGCGGGTACCAAAGTGGTTGGGGAGGTGCCTTGGGGCGTGGGGGTGACAGGACGGGGCACAGCAGGCGTGCGCTGGTGGCAGGGGTGGCGGACCGGCGGGCACTGGGCGCCATTGCCCGATGGGGAAGAAGCTCGGGCTGCTGTTTTCAAATTTTGAAATCGTGTTTCTGAAATTTGAACGAAAATGGTACTTCTATTGCTCCAAAAATTAAACCAAAAAGACTAGTAGTTCAGCATGATGTGATCTACAACTTTTATTTTGGGTCAAAGTTCCAGTATTGTTTCAAAAAATTCATACAAAATTTACAAACAGTGCCATTTCAGATTTGAATTTGAATTTTTGAGCGTTCAAAACTTTGTTCAAAAATTTTGTAAAAATGCTGAAAAATCGTTATTTTGCATGAGCAACAAGATGGTGCAAAAATATGTGGGTAGTTCGTTTATAGTTTTTTGCGTTTTTCTTAAAGCTAGGGCTTAGCCCTTGGTTTTCCCTTTTCTTTTGATTTTTTTTTCTATTTTTCTTTTCTTGCTTTCTTTTGGACGATTAGCATTAGGGTTGCATTTGTGGGGGGTCATTAGGGTCTAACTAGGTCATTAACGCTAATTTGTGACATGGGATGTCGTAGCCATCCCCCTTAAAGAAATTCTCGTCCCGAGAATCGCTACTAATTAAGGAGAGGGAGTGCGAGAATTTACCGATTTGTGTGACGCGAGAAACTCGGGAAAGTTCTTCTCTAGAAAGTCCTCTTGTTTCCAAGTTGCTTCTTCCTCGGTGTGGTTACTCCTTGCACTTTGTAGAAGGTGATGGTGTGATTGCGAGTTACCCGGTCGCTTTGATCGATAATCCGGACGGGGTATTCGGGGTAGGAGAGATCTTCTTCTAGTTGATCGGTGTCGGAAATGACCACGTCAATTGGGGGCTTCAAGCATTTCTTGAGTTGAGAGACATGGAACACATTGTGCACACGAGCAAGACTTTCCGGTAGTTGCAATCGGTAAGCAACCGTGCTATGCTTTTACACAATCGGATAGGGTCCGATATAGCGGGGTGCTAACTTTCCTTTAATCCCAAACCGAGATACGCCCTTATTCGGAGAGACACGAAGATAGACATGATCTCCTTTCTCAAACTCCAACGAGCGTCTCCTCTTGTTAGCGTAATTTACTTGACGTGATTGTGCGGCTTTCATGTTGGCTTGGATTTGTCGGACCTTTTCTTCGGCTTGAGTGACAAGATCGGGACCAAAATTAGTTCTTTCTCCCGCTTCCGACCAATTTAAGGGTGTACGACAAGAATGACCATACAATGCTTCAAACGGTGACATTCCCGAACTCTCTTGATAGCTATTGTTGTACGAGAATTCGGCGAATGGAAGACAATCATCCCAATTCTCTCGATTTTTCATAGCACATGCTCTCAAGATATCCTCCAAATATTGATTCAATCTTTCGGTTTGTCCATCCGTTTGAGGGTGATAAGCGGAGCTTCTAATGAGAGTGGTACCAAGACAAGAATGCAATTGCTCCCAAAAGCGAGATACAAATTGCGGACCTCGATCGGAAACAATGGTTTTGGGTACTCCATGCAAACATAGCACTCTTGAGATGTATAGCTCGGCATACTTCTTGGTATTGTAGGTAGTATGGACGGGAATGAAATGCGCGGATTTTGTTAATCTATTCACAATAACCCGGATTGAATCATGTTTCTTTGATGTGAGAGGCAATCCAACGATAAAATCCATAGCAATGTCCTCCCACTTCCAAACGGGAATTTTTAATGGGTTCAAAAATCCGGCTTTCCTCAAGTGATCGGCTTTCACTCGTTGACAAGTATCGCACTCGGTCACATACCGTACAATTTCACGCTTCATGCGTGTCCACCAAAACTTTTCTCTTAGGCCGCGATACATTTTGTTTCTACCGGGGTGTATGGAGTATTTGGACAAGTGTGCCTCATCCATAATCTTTTTCCGTAACTCCATATCCTTTGGAACAACGAGACGTTGGTTGAACCATAATACACCATCGGCATCTTGTCGGAAACATGTAGCCTCATCTTTTTCTATCTTTTGCCGAATAAATTCCATTCCTTCATCCTTCTTTTGTGCCTCAATGATTTCCTCACGAAGGGTAGGAATAAGAGCTAGATTGTACAATGAGCCATAGGGAATAACTCGAAAGCTTGGTTCACTAAAATCTGAAATTTCCGAATTTTCCATAGAACAACCGGTAATATGATTGCATTGATCCTTACGACTCAAAGCGTCGGCAACCACATTAGCTTTACCCGGGTGATAATGGATTTCCATCTCATAATCCTTGATTAATTCCAACCATCGACGTTGCCTCATGTTCAACTCTTGTTGGGTGAAGATATATTTGAGACTCTTATGATCGGTGTAAAGATTGACAAGATTTCCAAGTAGATAATGCCTCCAAGTTTTCAAAGCAAGGACAACCGAGGCTAGTTCCAAGTCATGGGTAGGGTAGTGTTGTTCATGCTTGCGGAGTTGACGGGAAGCATAAGCAATGACACGACCTTCTTGCATTAGCACACATCCTAGACCGGTGCCGGACGCATCACAATACACGTCAAACGGCTTGGTGATGTCGGCTTGGGCTAACACCGGGGCGGATGTCAAATGCTTCTTGAGAGTTTGGAAGGCTTCCTCATATTCACGGCTCCATTTAAACTTAGCATCTTTCTCCAACAATTTTGTCATTGGCTTGGCTATGCTTGAGAAATTGGGAATGAATTTCCGATAATAACCGGCAAGACCGAGAAAGCTTCGAATTTGTCTCACCGATCTTAGGGACTTCCAAGTAAGCACTTCTTCAACTTTACTCGGGACAACGGCAACACCTTCCGCGGATATAATATGACCCAAGAAAGGAACTTGCTGCAACCAAAATTCACATTTGCTAAATTTGGCATATAATTGATGATCACGAAGCCGTTGGAGAACAATGCGAAGGTGTTCGGCATGCTCTTCTTCGGACTTCGAATAAATAAGAATGTCGTCAATGAAGACCACGACAAACTTATCTAACTCGGGCATGAAGACTGAATTCATCAAGTACATGAAATGAGCCGGGGCATTTGTGAGCCCAAAAGACATGACGAGATACTCAAAGAGACCATACCGCGTAGAGAATGCGGTTTTTGGAATATCTTCGGCTCGGATCTTGATTTGATGGAAACCGGATCGGAGATCAATCTTAGAGAAAACCTTAGCGCCAAATAATTGATCAAAGAGAATATCAATCCGAGGGAGCGGGTATTTATTCTTGATAGTTACCGCATTGAGAGGGCGATAATCCACACATAGACGTAGCGTCTTGTCTTTCTTCTTCACAAAGAGAGCGGGACATCCCCACGGAGACGAACTAGGGCGAATATATCCTTTGTCCACAAGCTCGCCCAATTGTTCCTTCAAGATTGCTAGCTCATTGGGAGCCATTTTGTACGGCCTACGGGAAATTGGTGCCGTACCGGGTTGGAGCTCAATTTTGAACTCAACATCCAGATCGGGTGGCATGCCCGGTAAGTCATCCGGAAACACATCGGGAAACTCGCATACCACGGGAATATCCTCAATCCTTTTTCCCTCAAGATGGTAAATTTTAGAGGTGGAGAATTTTGGATGGGGTAATCGGAGAATAGATGAACCATGGAGTGGTGAGTTTAGGTGAACTTCTCGGGAATCGATGTGCAAAATGGCTTTATGGAGTTTCATCCATCTCATACCTAGGATTATGCTATTCCTTGCCTACTTAAAATTATGAGAGAGAAGGGTATACTTTGCTCTCTAGGTTTAGTGGTACTTGGCTCAACTCTAGGTTTGTTTTTATTTTTCCACCGGGTGATGTGATGATGTAGGGAATATCCAAAACGGTAGGGGTGAGTTGTAGGGTTTTTGCACATGCCCGACTAATGAAATCATGAGTTGCACTCGGAATCAAAAAGAACCAAAGTGGAGTGGTTGTTGACCGAAAACATACCCGAAAGTACCGGTTCTCCCGCTTGAATCTCTCGGCCGTGGTATAGTTGACTCGGCCATTCTTAGCATTTGGAGTGGAAGATTGGTTGCGGTTTCCATTCCCATTATTTCCATTACGGTTTTGATTGTTGTTGCCACTTCCGGAACCATTGTTGTTGTTGTTGTTGCCGGGTTATGTGTCGGAACACGGCAATCCTTTGCGAAATGACCCGGACGTCCACAATTAAAGCACGGACCTTGAGGACCCGGTCTAGCTCCTTGGTACTGCTGTTGCGGAGGTCGAGAGGAGTTGTTGTGCTACTGATTTCCACCGTGAGAGTGGTGGTGCTGCTGTGGCACAAATTGGCGTGATCCCCCGTCGGCGGCAATGCGGCCCGAAACTTCGTCCGGATGGGGAAGTGATAGCCAACTTGTACTTAGGCGGAGCGGAGACGGATGGATTTCCTACGGCACGCTTCCTCTTCTTGTCCTCTTGGTGAGCACGGATAGCATCTTCTTGCACAATTGCGGCACTCATCAAGTCATTGAACGTGCCGGTGGTGACTTGAGCCAAGCGATCTTGCAACTTTGGGCTTAGCCCCGAATGAAAGCAATCATTTTTCTTGTCATCCGTGTCGGCATGATAGGATGCATATTGAGCCAAGTAGTTGAACTTCCGTGCATACTCTTGCACGGTTCCGGTACCTTGCTTCAAACCGAGGAATTCTTGCAACTTGCGCTTCATGAGACCGGCGGGAATGTGATGCGCGCGAAATGCGGTGCAAAAGTACGGCCAATTCACTTGAGTACCGGCGGGAAGGGCGGCGGTGAAACTTGCCCACCATGCACTAGCGGAGCCACGGAGTTGTTGAGCCGCGAAGAGAACCTTTTGCTCCGATGTGCAATTTAGGAGAGCAAACTTCGACTCAATGATGCGGAGGAAGTTGTCCGCTTCCAAAGGATCGGTAGTAGCCTCACCAAACTTTGGCGGTTGAGTCGCCCAAAAGTCGGCATAGGTGGAATTCCTCGGCCCTTGGGGTGGCGGTCCTTGGCCTTGTCCTTGATTAGTTTGACTTGTAAAGAACAAGCGGAACATCTCGCTTTGGTTGGACACGAGTTGTTCCAACGGCGTGAGAGGTGGAGGGTTAGGTAGCGGCTCATCCCTCCCACCATGACCACTGCCGGAAGCTTCGCCACGACGGGTATTCACCATCTGTCACATATGAACAATTTTCTCACGTTAGCTCGTTAAGAGCTAAATTGGCAAGAAAACATAATATTTGACATACGGGATCAAAAATTTCAGATTGCATGTATGAAAGAAATATTGCGGAAACAAGCATAATGCATTGGCAACACACATGTTCCATAGATTCCAACATAGCTAGCACATGATAGAAATTTTTTGATACACGGGAAACCACGAATCCGATACAACACGGTCTTAGGTTACATCACATGTGACCCATAACAAGCACAATTCTCGGAGAGCTTAATTAACAACACGCGGATAGTTTTTCAACACGGTTACATGCCTCACGAGATTACAAATCCTACAACACATAGAGCTACGACTACCGGTCGTGACAACTACTCGTCGTCATCGTCGTAGTAGTCGGCGTCACCCCTCATGGGAGAGGGTGGTGCTCCGTCCTCGACGTCGGAAGCATCCTCGCCATCACTCATCTCCACGTCATCCTCGGGTGGGATGATCTCAAGTGGCTCGGGAGGTCCGCCATTAAGGATGGCGTGCAGGGCGTCGTTGGCGGCTTGGAGATGCTCAATGGTAGTGTTGTTATGCGCGATGGTCGTCCGGGCATTCTAGAGGTCTCCCTGCAAAGCATCCCTAGCGCCCTGAGTCTCCGGAAGAGTGACGTCCAACTCATCCTTCTCTTCAAGAAGGGCGTCCACCTGGCCGGAGAGGATGTAGTTCTCCTCATTCGCGGCGGTGAGCTGGGCCTCACGCTCATTGAGCGTGGCCTGCAGAGCGGAGGCTCCATTGCCCTCAAGGGCAAGGTTGGCGTCGTGGAGCTGCTCGAAGAAACTCCAACGCTCCGCCTCGCTATACTCGAGCTGCGTACGGAGGGTGTCCACCTTGGTAGTGCGCTCGGCGAGCTCGGCGGTGCGGGCAGCAAGCTCGGCGGTGCGAGTAGTGAGCTCGGCGTCGCGAGTGGTGAGGGTGGCCTGCAGGGCAGCACGCTCCTGCTCCAACTCGTGCACCCGCCTTGCGAGGTTCTCACGGTCCAACATGAGCTTGCCGGGGGCCATCTGTCGGAGAATTTTGAAACACACGTCAAAACTCAATATCCAACAACAAAACATGCTAATAAGTAAAGCATGAATGATGGAATGACACCAACTTAGCTAAAGAATGCAACAAAACTTTTCGCACAATCCTAACACGGTTCCGTTTTCTGGACAGACTCGACCTGTTACGGAAACTCGGCTATTACTCCTGTTTCTGGACTGAATTAAATTTTTATTTTGTTACGAAAGTTTTAGATCATTTCTTAAGCTTTCCAACGCATCCTAGAACAGCTCCATCCGACTTGTCGTTTGAAAGTTATGAGGGATCTACGACAAGGACAGAACTGGAGCACATTCTGGAATTCCAGAACAGTTCTATGTAATGGGCAATTCCAGCTACGTTCCAGATTTTTTCAAGACCTGAGACTAGCAGTTTCTTGAAGGGAATAACACAAGCTTTCCAGAAAGTCCTTATTTGCCTTATTTGGATAAGTATTGAGAGAGTTATGCTCATTTTTGTGAAAGTTGAAATTCTGCCATGTTTTAGGTTTCGGTTCCAACTTTTGTGAGAATTAAGCTATGTGACCAAACTTTTGTGATTGTTCCATTTAGGCAAGTTCATATGCATATGTTTGACATGATGAGATGACATGCAAGTATGATGGATGCTCAATGTGTCGTTTCGTACGTCCTCACAAAAATTAAAAGACCGCGCCCGCCGATATAAATATCGGACAAGCGCCTCGGTGGCACACACACCTCTCACACGATACTACACGAACTAAAACGTTGTTATGTACCTGCAAGAGATGGATTTCAGAAACAATACATCAAAATAAAAGAAACTACCAAAAATAAATCACAATTCTACTCTTACGATCCATGGAAGGGATCGCCTCGCGGTATCGTCACGAGCCGACATTGTCCCGTATTATTACTTCCGCGGGCACGGAGCGCTAATTTAAATTGCAAACATACCTTTGCCAAAAGCCGTAGTTGAGAACTTAAACAATCATAACACGGGGTTAGTTTTTGCCACCATTCTATATAGTCCTTATATTGGCCTTTCTAGCTAGACTCGTACCTCACCGTGACACAAAAACGGGTTTATGATTTTTAAAATGAGTGTTAGCGTGACGCAAATCCCAAGTCGGCTCCGATACCATGTCTCACACCCCTATCCCGAAAGATAGTTAAGTGTGGTACGGATCACCTTGGGAGATGATTGACGAAGCAACCATACATAGCATCACATTAACAAACATACCCGATTTGCAAGTTTACATAGTTATGTCTCGATTACAATATAGAGTTCCGAATAAAAGATACATTAGGTTCAAATTTAAGTTTACATAACCATGATGTTCGTTTGAAATAAAGTGCGGAAGCGAATACATAACACGACGATACATAGATAGCTTATGTGAACCATGCCGGCCTAGGCCACGGCTCACTCATCATGGGTCGGAGAGCTAGGAACCCATTCAATGGTCCACTCTTTGGGCTCTTCTCCATCCCACACAACCTTACCACAACAATCGCAAAACCCGGCTTGCGGGAATCCTGAAAATACACATGTAGTGGCAAAGCCCGAGTATCTAGCATACTCCGCAAGTCTTACCCGTCAAATTGGCCATCTAAGACCGACACCTCTGCATGGGGCTTGACCGGTTTAACTTGGCATTTTGCATAAAACGACACCTATGCTAATTAGGTTGGCACTTTTATGACCTAGCCAAATTAATAGGGTTGTTGCATAAGTAAACTTTAGTGAGCATACTAGCAATACAAGAATTTACAATACAAATTTATATCCACATAAAACGGCAAGCTTCTCATTCTCTTCCTTTTACTACACACTATAAACTGCTCGAATCAAGTGGTACTCATTAACCGAGAGGAAACGGCGATAATTAACGAATTATTAATCCTGTAGGAAAGACCCAAATGCACGACATACGCATCATTTAAGAACATGTATGGCTACCGTTCGCGAGTTCATCATAAAGCAAAACACGGGGCCACCGACCCCGAGTACACGTCCCCTTGCGACCGTTCAACAACGCGCCCAAGGCTTAACCCGTGTACTCTCCAACGGTCCTCAACCCGTGCAACCACCGTGACATACACATCACCTCCGGGTCGGTGAGATATCCGGCTCACTTTATAACTTACAAGCTACATAGGTTTACCAATCCCCATAAGAAAGGTATGCAAGTGGTACACAACTCAAACTTGTTCGCGGAGCCACAATGGGGTGTTCTCAATTTTTAATCAATTCAACATGTTCAATTTTCATCGTAAGCCATAAGTGAGATTCCCATTCTATCGTTGACTCCATAAACATAGCATAGCGTTTCTAATGAGGATATGACACATAAGCGACATAGGACATATAGGAATTTTATGCACGTGGATTTCCAATCAACGCCTAAAACTTAAATGCACATTCATCATCCTTAATATAGTGATAAAGAAAACATTTTCAAAATAATAGGAATGCACCGGGGCTTGCCTTGAGAGTGATCGAAGTTAGTACTAGCTTCACAAGCGTTGAGAGTGGCAATAGCTTCTTCCGGCGGGATCAATTCGGCGTCGTCACCTAAGGAATGAAATGCAATGCATAAGTAATATGAAACACAAGGTAGGTGATGATGGTAATGCATGTCTGCTGTTTTGGAGGAGTGCATATGCATAAATTTAGTAACATTTAGTTTTTGTGAAACCCTTCTAGGCATAAACACACATCTTGCTCTCCTTTAAAGAAGTTAATTATATTAACAAGTATAACCTTAATACACGAGCAAGAATTTGGTACATGACATGCAAGCTGTGGCTAACATCTGGGTCCAGAATTTAAGAAAAGATTTAGTAGAGTCTAAATGCAAATCAAATGAAATTTAGGGTTAAGTGATTATCATCACATGCGATGACGATGCAACCTAACTCGAGAACTTGATAACAAAATTAACACATACATGATTTGAACGAAAACTTACTACTACTCCTATCATGAAGTGCCATGTTACATTGTGGAAGGTGACAATTACATAAACATGCAAAACCAACATCTTTAGAAGCATAAAACTAATTATACATGTGCTGAATTTAACCTTTTACGGGGCCAGATCTAGGGTTAGCAGAAATAATTATTTAGCATGCACACAAATTAACATGGGATTTTCTACACATGAATAGTACTAGGAGGAAACTAATTACCAAGTTTCATGCAAAAATAATTTATAAAGATTTAAATAAAAATTAAATACATAGAATGCAAGAAATGCAATAACTTGAACAATATGCAATTAAATGCAGATCTTCTAGTGCCAGAAATTCAAGTATGCTTAGGTAAAGGCTCTGACCAAGTGGCATTAAATTTGGATCTATATTTTTAAAGTTATGACTTAAGTGAGTTTCTGTTGATTGATTTTTGTCATTTTTGTAAAAAATATGAAAATGACCAGATCTGACTAGTTCGTGTTACTTTTGTGAAAGTACAAGTTTCGTAGTTTCCAAAACATTTTAGTTTGCAATTTTTGGACGTTTAAATCGGAAGATATGGATTTTTCAAAATCAAACGAAGTTCGCGAAAATTACGAAAAATGCCATTACGTGTCTTCCCCGGGAGCTCGGGACACACTCGCCGGAATTCGGCCGGAGCTCGTCGGAGACCTCGCCGTAGGCTGCTGTAGTGGGGGAAAAAGGGTGGGACCATCACCAAAACATGGCTAGAATATGGGGAGTCCTCTCTAGTGGTCGCCGGCCGGCGGCGATGACGGGAAGGCGGCGACATCGACGGTGATGGTCGGGGACTACTTCGGCGGCGGCTAGCGGTGCACGAAAAGTTGGGGAACAAGGTCTGGGAGATTCACCTCGTGATGGAGAAGAGCGGCACGGGGTCAGGTGTCGAGGGAGAAGGCCGGAAGTTGTGGCTTGTCGTGGGGGTGGAGATTGCGGTGACGACGGCCTTCTTTTCTTCTCGAAATCCGGCAAGGCTGCTGCGAGACGAGAGGGAGCGGGTTAGGGAGGAGCTTCAGGGGGTTGTTGTGCATCGATTTGGGGAGAAATTGGAGGAGGAGAGGCTGCCTAGGACGAGCAGCGGGTGGTTGCGGCCATGGTGAACGGAACGGAGTAGGCGATGAGTTTTTCTTCCGTGTGCTCGCCGGCAAGGAGAGGGAGGTGCTGTTGCTGCTCGGAGAAGCTAGAGAGGGATGTGAGGGTGCAGTTTGAGGCGCTTGGAGATGAGACCTTGGCCTCGGTGCCAATTTCTAATGGGAGCAGGGAGGAGGCAACGAGAGAAGATGGGCGGCCGGAGGTACTGTTCCCATTCAATCCCGGTGAGTCCTGTTGGCCGGCGGGTACCAAAGTGGTTGGGAAGGTGCGTTGGGGCGTGGGGGTGACAGGACTTCTGTTGCTCCAAAAATTAAACAAAAAAAAAACTGGTAGTTCAGCATGATGTGATCTACAACTTTTATTTTGGGTCGAAGTTCCAGTTTTGTATGAAAAAATCATACAAAATTCACAAACAGTGCAGTTTTAGATTTGAATTTGAATTTTTGAGCGTTCAAAACTTTGTTAAAATTTTTTGTAAAAATGCTGAAAAATCGTTATTTTGCATGAGCAACAAGATGGTGCAAAAATATGTGGGTAGTTCGTTTATAGTTTTTTGCGTTTTTCTTAAAGCTAGGGCTTAGCCCTAGGTTTTCCCTTTTCTTTTGATTTTTTTTTCTATTTTTCTTTTCTTGCTTTCTTTTGGACGATTAGCATTAGGGTTGCATTTGTGGGGGTCATTAGGGTCTAACTAGGTCATTAACGCTAATTTGTGACATGGGATGTCATAAAAATTTTGAAAGTAAGGATCCACCCTTTATGCTGTTTTTGCGAAGGAGTAAACCCCACGACCGTAAAGCCTTTGCATACTAGGCGTCGGCTTTAGCGTGCCATGTTGACGGGTCGGTCTTGCTGAGTATTAGAATACTTAGGGTTTGTTCGTTATCTTTCGGGGAATGAGTCGTACTACCACGACTTGTATGGTAGCTTTCCGGAAGAGGAGCGAGTGTCCTGACGGAGGTTCCCTTCAATGGGAACGTATCCCCACGCCGTGAAGAGGGAGGACCGTGATGTACGAAGGGCTCGAGTACATCACGTTGATCGTTTAGAAGTCTTTTGGTTGTATAAAGTACAAGCTTCCGCTGAAATACTCGTAGAATGTTAAAGTTCAATAATGTTATGTTTCCGCTGCATGAATGTTTGTATTTCGAAAACCTGGTTGTATTATACCATGATGTATATATTCTGGCTTGTATGAGATGATGTTTCTGTTGTAACTCGCTTCATCGAGTGTCCCTCTCGTACCGATTCCTGGATGTCCCGGAGGGGATGTCACAGCATCTTGAAGAGCCCACTCTTGCTCTTCGAGCTAGGACCACGACCACGGGCCCTGTCCGGGCGAGGAGCAGTGCTAGTGCTAGGAGGAGCTGCACTACTAGAAGTTGGAGCAGCTGGAGGTATAACCTATGAGGGGGTCCGAGGAGCATTGGTCGGCATCCTAGGCTGAAGGGGAGTGTGCTTGCAGTCCTTGTTGAACGTCTTCTTGGTGATTCTTTCAATCATGCACATCACAAATGGTGCATACACACAAGAACGCCTAGCATCCACCGATCCATGCCACATCTCACTCGAAGATAAAGTCCCATACATTGAACCGACGCCGAGTGGGCAAGATGTGAAAAAGATCTTTGGCATAAGAGGCAACATGATCTGCATTGCCACCCCTAGGGGAGAGAGTGAGGCGAAGCATCCTGTGCAGGACCATATAGAGAGGCTTGAGACCGTTAGCATAGGGTGGGTTGCACAGGTCCTCATCCACATACATGTACCTCATGAGCTCGGGGTTGAGAGAATCTGAATCATGGAGGCGAACATCCCGAGTCATAGTATCCCTCAATCCAAGAATGTTAGCAAACCTTGAGAAAGTGCATGAGAGCTTCTCTCCATCCGTCATCCACCACATCCTCCTTGCAGTCTTGTCAAAGTAGACAGTGGAGTAGAACCGACACACTATCTCTTTGTTCCGATCATATTTGAAACCCATGATGCCTTTGATTCCATGAAACTCACACATGGCAATAATCTCATCAAACAAAGCTGTGCACTTGCTTGCCATGTAATCCCGAGTAAATGTACCGCATAGGCACTCGTGGGCTTGACCTTGCTCCTGTATGCACACATGTACCGGTCGGTGTGGAAGTGGGACCAAAATCTGTTATCAAGTGTCTCTCGATCCATCTCAAACCAATTTATCTCTCTAGCTTCCGTGGCCGCTGACTCTACACCTTTGACATAGTTGATCATCACCCGATCAAGTGCGGGATCCACTACCACATCTCTCATTTCCCGATGAATTTTAGTGGGTTCCTCTTCTTCCCTAGGCTCAACAATGGGAAGGCCGACAGTCCTAGGCCGTCTCCTCTTCTTTCCGGATCGCCGAGCGTCCTCGTAAAGCTTAGCCCTCTTCTCCGGGTTGTGGTTGGTGGAAGAGCGACCCATGCCGACAAAAGAGAATCAAGGAATGGTATAAGATAGATAGCATAGATAGATGAGTTGCGGAAGCAGACTTAGTGAAAATTATGTTGGAGTCGGACATTGTCCAACCGGGTCGGATAATATCCGACTAGACGGAGAGAGTCGGATATTGTCCGACTCACTCGGACATTGTCCGACTACAACAGGAATTTCACTAACTTTGCTCTTCCGCATAGATCTACCGCACATTCCTAGCCAAATTGCATCTACAACATGTATAGCCTCCTAGGAACAACTTCTATGCATCATCTAGGCAGGGGAAACAAGGAAACTCCTAATCAATCAAAGTTGACCTTAAACCCTAGGTGAGAAGAAGGATTAGGGGTAAAAACCTTGAATCCGACGATGGAATCGGATGATGTCCGAGTAGGAGAAGCTTTTCCCCACAAATCTCTCCAAATCGCCGGTGGAAGAGGGAGATCGCCGGAGAGGAGCCTTGGTCGCCGGTTTGGTGAGGAGAGAGAAAGAGTAGGTTTGAATGGGGGAGATAGTTGAAGGGGTAAGTTTGGATTCGGGCTTATAGGGCAGAAATCCCGTGGAGTCGGACATTGTCCGACTCTTCACTGGCAGATCGGATAATATCCGATCGGGTCGGACAAAGTCCGAGTCTCTGAAGAATTTCAAACTTGCTCCCAACGTAGAAAATTTCTCCAAACTTTTCTTTTCTCTCTTGACCTCAATTAAACTCATGGACATGTGCTAAGGCTTCATTGGATGTAACCAGCCACATTCCATCATTCCAACAATGATTACATCCAAATCCGCATGATCCAAAGATCAAGAACCAAATGATTTTGAAAAACAACACATACAAGATTTTTCAAGAATTTTATTTTTCAAAGCAATTACTCTAATTCACAGCAGATATGCAAGCTTTCTAGCCACATTACTAGAGTCAAGGATATTTAGCTCACTTCTTAAATGACAAAAACGGCTTTCATCTAGTGGCTTGGTGAAAATATCGGCCAATTGTTCATCGGTTCTCACGTGGCTCACTTCAATGTCCCCTTTAATAGAGTGATCTCTCAAGAAATGATGACGGATGTCTATATGCTTTGTGCGCGAATGCTCAACGGGGTTATATGCTAGCTGTATGGCACTCTCGTTGTCACATAGGAGCGGAATACGGATCAACTTGTAACCATAGTCCCTTAGAGTTTGTCGCATCCATAATAGTTGTGCACAACAACTACCGGCTGCCACATACTCCGCTTCGGTCGTGGACAGGGCAACGAGTTTTGTTTCTTAGATGACCATGACACTAGGGACCTACCCAAGAATTAGCAAGTCCCGAAGGTACTCTTCCTATCTACCTTGTCCCCGGCATAATCCGCATCGGAATATCCTATAAGGTTGAACTTCGAACCCTTGGGGTACCAAAGTCCTAGGTTGGGTGTGTGCACCAAATATCTCAAGATTCTTTTAACGGCCACCATATGGCACTCCATAGGAGCGGCTTGAAAATGTGCACACATACACACACTAAGCATGATATCGGGCCTAGATGCACAAAGGTATAGCAAGGAGCCGATCATAGAACGATATACCTTTTGATCAACCGGCTTGACCTTCTTGGTGAGGTCGAGATGGCCGTTTGTAGCCATGGGTGTCTTGGCGGGCTTTGCCTTGTCCAGGTCAAATTTCTTCAATATATCTTGAGTGTACTTGGCTTGACATAGGCAGGTGCCCTCCTTGAGTTGCTTCACTTGAAATCCAAGAAAGAATGTCAACTCTCCAATCATAGACATCTCGAACCTCTTTGTCATTATCTTGCTAAACTCATCACAAAACATTTGATTAGTAGAACCAAATATTATGTCATCGATATAAATTTGGCACACAAAGATATCATTATCAAAACGCTCTGTGAAGAGCGTTGCATCGGCCTTGCCCATTTCAAAACCCTTTTTCAAAAGGAAATCCCTAAGTCATTCATACCATGCTCTTGGTGCTTGCTTAAGCCCATAGAGCACCTTATGGAGTTTGTAAACATGGTTAGGATACTTTGGGTCTTCAAAGTCCGGTGGTTGCTCCACGTACACTTCTTTCTTGATTGGCCCGTTGAGAAATGCACTCTTCACATCCATTTGGTACAACTTGAAATTGTGATGAGGGGCAAAGGCAAGTAGTATTCTTATTGATTCAAGCCTTGCCACGAGGGCGTAGGTCTCATCAAAATCCAATCCTTCTACTTGTGAATATCCTTTTGTCACTAATCTTGCTTTGTTCCTTGTCACAACACCGTCTTCATTTTGTTTATTGCGGAACACCCACTTGGTGCCTACAACATTCTTACCTCTTGGCCTTTCTTCCAATGTCCAAACTTCATTTCTTGTGAAGTTGTTCAATTCTTCTTGCATGGCCATCACCCAATCCGAGTCCTCGAGTGCATCTTCTACTCTATATGGTTCCAAAGAAGAGACAAAAGAGTAATATTCACAAAAATTGCAGACACGAGAACGAGTGATTACCCCCTTTCTATGTCTCCAGGAATTTGTTCCACGGGGTGATCACGTTGCATACTTTGGTGCACTCTTGGATGTGGTGGATGTGAGCTTGTTTGACCGCCATCTTGTTCAACCTCTTGATTATACGATGTGGGTTCATCATCTTATGCTTGAGCGTGATCCTCATACTCTCATTTGATGAGCATCTTCTCATACTCGGCGGGACTAAGTGCGGAAACAAGAGCACTCGCCGCCGTCACATTGCACCTTACATAGAACAAGTCTTGTGCGGTTGGCTTGCTTCTACATTCCCACAAGAATCCATTTTGAGTGACATTCCTCACATTTTGATGCATGGAATCCAAGTGTAGGAGCATCTTTGTTTTCCAATGATCAAAGTATTGACCATCGAAATAGGGAAGTCTTCCGGAGCCGCGTCCAATGTGCTCGTCCTTTCCATCACTATAGGTGTATGGCATCTTGTTGTAGTGTATTGGCAACGCACTAAACACATCTCCATCATTAGCAATTCCTTTACCACTCTCATTTCTACCCTTGAGAACAGCTTCATCCGGTGAGTTTTCATTGCCTACTTCACCGATTGGTTTTGGTGGAACTTCACCACTACCACTACCACTAGCCGTTGCATCTTTGTCATTTGTCATCTTTAATCTTCAAGCGGTGAGGCTTCAACGAAGATACCGGCTCGATACCAATTGAAAGTCGCCTAGAGGGGGGGTGAATAGGCGATAATACTCGAAAATCACTTAATTTAACAAATTAGACACGCAGGAAAGATTTGTCCGACTATAGTAGGATAAAGTCCGACTCGGACAAATATCCGACTAGAGTAGGACAAAGTCCAACTGCCTCGTGCGGAAAGTAGATCGGCAGCCAAGTTGGACAAATCCACGGGTATTAAACAACAAGTAGGCAGCTAGCGACACAAGAAAGCTAAAGCAACAAAGGCACAAGCAAGCAAGCCACCTACACAGAGTTAATCTAGGAATTTAAGCAAGAACAACCTAGAGCTATAGCACACAAATTGCAAGAAACTAAAGGGAGACAAGGAGACACACGAATTTTCACCTAAGTTCAGCTCCACCAAGAAGCCTACGTCTTCGTTGAGGAGTCTACCAAGGACCGGGTTGCCCTCAACCCTAAACCTCTTCAAGCCACCACAAAGGCCGGCTTAAAATCCACTAAAACAAAGCTCCACGAAGGGAGGGGCAATACAAACGACCCGAGTCTCAACCACAAACTTGGGAGCTCACCGGGTAACGCTTAACCGTCTAGGGGATGAATCCCCAAGAGTAACAAACACAACAAGTACTGGCGATGAGAATGAAACACAACAAGTACAAAAGGGACTCGAATATTGTCCGATTGAGTCGGACATAGTCCGACTCCTAGGGTTTCGGAAGGAGGGCATCGCCTCCGGAGTCCGAGCGGAATGTCCGAGTGGGTCGGACAAAACTTGAGTTGGACAAAGTCCGACCGAGTCGGATATATCCGACTCCTTAGCGGTGCAGCTCTCCGGAGTCCGACTCCAATATCCGAGTGAGTCGGACTTTGTCCAACTCCTCCTGATTTTCACGAGTGGCATGTTCTCCGGAGTCCGACTCGAAAGTCCGAGAGACTCGGACTTTGTCCAACTCCTAGGAAGTGGAAAACTGATTTTTGATTTGGAGATGGAATTTTGAGCACTTGAATTCTCACACTTCATACTTGTGTGTCCCTCTTGATAGTATGATGTTTCCTATACTCAAGACATAAATAAAAGCCTTCACATCTTGATCTTGAGCATAATTGGACCATTTTTCCAAATATGGCATACTTGCCCACTTCCTTTTTGTGTTTCTTTGCTCTCAATTGAATTTTAAATATACACTGCGCACAAGCTCATTTAAAACATTAGTCCGTTTTAATTGTGTTGACGTCAATCACTCAAAACCATAATTAGGGGCCTAGATGCACTTTCAGAAAGATACAATAAGATTTCTAGTTGTGTACATGTTTTTATTCCTTTACAAGAGAAAGTTATTTACAAAGGTTTATAGTTGTTAAAAAGACATTCTTTAACTATAAAAACTTAGTATCAGAAGTGTAAAAGTAACTGTGGTTTTAATTAGTACCCTTTACAACAATAAAACTCAACATTTTGAGTGTAACTTTTTATATTTATGCAATTGTTTGAGCCCTTTATTTCAACAAAGCGAACCAGGTTACACAACCTTTTTGCCCATAAAAACGATGTCATGTACATCTAAAGTACTTTTAGTTTTACAGCCACAAACTCTGACAGATCCATATAACGCTTTTCATGCAACCATTAAATATTATTATTCATAGGATCACGACACATTATAAATATTATTAGTGTGATCATGTCAAAAGCAACCATGAGATTACGTGATCATGTTAAAAAAAACTTGTGATTTTTTCTCAGCAATTAGCATAAATTTTTTATCGACCACAGCATCTTACACATAGAATAATTATAAAAAAATGTAATTTTTTCAGTCTGAAATCTTAAAAGGTCAGCCTGACTTGAGCATAAAACCTAGGACTAGTTTCAAAAAAAAAAAAAAAAAAACTAGGACTGTTGAGTCATAAAACTAAACTTATTATTTGAGATCATAAACTTCTAAAATTAGAAAGTTTAGATGTTGTAATGTTGAAAGTTTATGGGTACCATTTAAGCATTTTACAACTTCGGAGACACAAGCAAACCCTATCTAACACATCCTTGCTAAGTAATGAGAACAATTTAATCATGTGGTCCATGGTACATTAACTAATAATATTTTTACAGTTTAATCATGACAGTTTATAGTGAGATATACGCTTTTGCATATGCACAAGGATACACAAATCAAAGAAATTAATTACTTCCTTAATAGACGGTTCATCCATGGACAGTGGGCTCCTTCTCTTGCAACACTAACACATCTATTTCTTGTTATCATTTTTCAATAAAAATTGATTCATGGATTTGATGGAATAATGGTTTCGAAAAGTAGATTTGTGTCATTTGTACACATAGAAGAAGGGTCAATTTTTTCGTGAGGGATAGACGAAGGGTCAATATGAAAACTTTTGTCACAAAGATATTTTTACAGGTACACTATGATGATTTGCAAATTTGAATTGAATTCTTTTACAACTTGAGATCCCTAGACCTTAACATGCAAAAGGACGTACATATAAAAATCAACTCTTGTGATTGTAAAACTCTGGTTTCCAATAATACATGTAAACTTGATTAATTCTCTAATTATAGTTGTAAACGGTGCGACATGTGAGCATAAAGTGTTTCCTGAAAAGTAAATTGTATTAGTTCTGGATGAACCAATTGCTAAGCTGCCTAATTCTAAAATATAAGCTGCTAAACTTAATTAATATCATCAATAGTTGAAATGGTGTTTGTATAGAACTTCTTACAATGATTATAAAAGGAAGTCATTAACAATCGGCCAGTTACACAACTTGTTGCTTGTTAAGCCATCTTCTCTTGTGGTCTATACTTGCAAGTCTGGGCACAACAATTGGTGACTCTTAAGTGGCAGATGTGCTAACAATTGTAGTGATACAATCTCGAGTAAAATCAATAAGAACTTCATTAGGTACAAAAACTCATAAAAGTGCCACTTATAACATCGTCAACAACTGATGAAGAAAGGACACATGAGACTTGCTATTCTTAGTGATTTGTGACATTTCTTTCTTCTAAATCGCAATTTAATCATAAATCTTTTGATGTAACAAGATAATGTTATTGGTTTTGGTCATCACAACCCTCTTAAAGTATAAAAGTTGCCCACATCCATATATGTTTCCAGCCAGGAGTTAATTAGTCCTTCAAAATTTCTCTATATATAACTGTAAAATCTTGCGGGTTTATGATCACAACCCTTTATAGTAAAAGGCTTCATCCTTGAATGAAAAGAATTGGAAATCTCAAGGCAATTAAATACATAGTTGCCAAAACAATTTTCTACAGTTAGAAAATGGTGTGATTGTTCTTTAAAATCCCATCAAATTGTAAAAAGTTACAATTTGAAATATAAACTAGTGCTGCCAAATCATAGTAACCCAATCAACATATAGTTCATCTATTTTAATTAAAAAGGAAAAAATATGATCAAGGTTTGTACGGTTTTAAAGGAAAAATATGATTGAAGCTTGTATGGTTTTATGAAACGACTCAAGTTGTAAAAAGTTATTATTTGAAAATATAAAACTGGTGGTGGCAGCACATAAACAACTCATTATATGTATAATTTGCTGGTTTTATGAAGCTTGATCCTCCCCCGAGCAGTGCACAAGTGATGTGAAAGTCTTGCATCTGCACAAAAGAAAAATGAATAAGAACCTACAATTGAGTTAATCAACACTAAAATAGCAAATGAATTGGGGGAAAATATATTATATACATACCTTTACAATCTCGGTTGTGTTGTCTGGACTGTTCAGGATGCATGTGATTGCTTCACCTGTGTTGATCCCGTGGCGTGGAGAATCTTGACCAGGATTTTAGCTCGTGATAATAATTCAAGAGAAAACATCCTGTAGCGCTACCGGGACGAGCCCGTTTGTAGGCGCGGGATTTGCAGCCATATTATTCGTGTCATGCACATCAGGCACATCCGTCAGTTCTTCCCTGAAAAGAATTAGATGGATCGATGGAGAGACAACAGCTGCAAATCTTAATTGAAGATGAAAAGAGAAAAAAAAGGGATGACAAAAGAACACACGGCACAATACTTGCCTCTTGCGCCCTGTCAGCAAGCGCACATGCATCCACGCAAATGCAACGGAACAAATAAATTAAAATCGCTAGTGAAAAAACAGTTTGATGATATGCACGCACTGTTTTCTCTCTGGTTTATGGCATAACAAAACAGAGAGGAGAGATGAGGCGACCCAAGAGAATAAATAATGAAATAAGGAAGCACGGCAATTGAATAGGAATGAAATCACGGCATGCACGCATTTCCTATAAAGTCCCATCCATAATTAAGGTGCACTAATTAATTAGGCAATTACACCTCCACATGCCATGTAGGAGAGCTACCTGGCTGGATCAATTGAAAAAGTTTAGGTTGGAATAGGGCGAAAAAGGGACGGGAAAATATCCGCCCGTCCGAGATCCGAAGATCGAAAAAGTAAATATGGCCAAATATGGGATGCATCAATAGGCATCCGACATCATCCGTATCTGAATCCGAGTCTAAGAAAAGCAAGCGGGATAGGATATGGGATGAGTATTATCCATCCGAAATCCGAAATTATTATAATTTATTTAGATATACATGATTATAATTAAAAAATATGATCACAAATATCTATATTTAATGTAAATAGTCAATAAAATTATTTTATTCCCTATATATTAGTGATTAATATCTCTAATTTCACTTTAACTACACTTCTACAATGTAATTTTTATCCTTACAAATCTTATAATAATATCCGTCTCCGACTCCGACTCCGAAATAAGAATATGGGACAGGGTATGGGATTGACAAATAGTTATCCGGCACTATCCGCTCCGACTCGGATCCGAGAGAAAAATACAGGACGTGATATAGGATGAGCTATATCCGCCCGTATCCGATCCGTTTTCATCCCAAGGTTGGATGAACAAAAAATGGCCTGGGTACTGAATAAGCTATTCAGTACCAAGGGTATAATATAGGAGCTCTTTAAATACCGGTCTTATCTTCTAATATTATTATCAAATTTTATTCTACAGAACTTGTAGCTGGCAGTAAGAGGACACTTGAGTATCTGAATCGGGCTCAACCCCTTAATCAAGAAAATATGGATTTAGAAAGCGCCATCCGGGACGCTCCTCGAAGAATCGGGGAGCACTCCAAGATGATTGCCGCTGTAGGGGGAGGACATGTCGCTGCCATAATCTAGTCTTGGACTCCTGTCGAAGACTGTGATTTCAACTTTATCGGAGCGGGTGCCCATCCAGAGACAATCGAAGACCGGTTCAATGAGTTAAGGAATTCACTCATTGGCACCGTAATAGAGCTTGTTGAAGACATTCCTCCGGACCCGACAGGCGCCCCATCGAACGAAGCTGCGGCACTCCTCGCCTTGGATCAAGCTGCGCAAGATGCTGCTGCAGCCTTCAGCAGAATGTAGAAGATGAGTACGATGATCTTAATTTTGATCTTCTATCTTCAACATCGGACTCCGAAGGAACAACCGATGACAGGCTGGTTGAGGATCCCGGGACCGGTGACACCGGTGACTCAAGCGATCCTGCTCAGTAGATGTTCTTTTGTAATCAGCCTTATGTATGCGAAAAAGATACTTATATCAGAATATTCTGTTATATATTATATGTCCTTTTAATCACAACCGGTCTTTATTCTTTTTGCACATAGCAAAACTTCTACGCGCAGAACTGCATTGATTCAGACCGGTCAATATACAAATTTCACCACCTTAAGTCCACTAATCAAGTCTATAACCAAGCGACGATAGTTATTTCAACTCAAATCAATTATGACTAAACACTGGCTCTAATCAGCACAAAGTATAACTCACAGTGGCGGTCTACTTAACAAAATCATGTCGTGTAGAAAAAATGACTAATTTAAAGACTTAAGATTACATATTATCTCGGACTACTCTCAAGATAGCAGCCCCCTGGCTCAAAACGTTAAAGAAAATTTACATTTTGAGCCATTACACAAAATGACCAATCAGATCTTGTACAACATAATCATTGGCTCTAATCAGCACAAGATATAAATGACGGGTACTGAAACATAAAATTTTCATAAATTCACAGACTGCTATAGCAGCCCCCGACTCGGTATGTTAATTTAAAAATTAATATACCGAGGCACGTAAACACAATATGATCATCACCAGGAACAAAAAAGGCATTATATCATACTCGTGAAGTTACAAAAATCATCGGATACAAAAAACTTTAAGTATAAAAGCGACGAAGTTGATCAATATTCTAAGAATTTGGAATTTCCCCCACCTCCTGGGTCATAAGCCTATAAGCCCCCGGTCCGGAAATTGACTTGACCACAAAAGGTGTCCTTCCCAGACTGGTGACAACTTATGCCTACTCTTATTAGACTGAATCTTCCCGAGCACTAAATCACCCACTTGAAATTCCCGCGTGCGTACATTACGATCATGATACCGCCGCAACCCCTAATGATGTTTGGCCTCTCGAATCAACGCTTGAACTCTTAATTCTTCTGTAGAAATCAACTCAACTTGGCGTTGTGCATTATATTTATCTTCATCATAATGCTGCACCCTAACCGATACCATATTCACTTCCGTAGGCAACATTGCTTCGGATCCATATACCAGAGAGAAAGGAGATTGTCCCGTGGCTCGACCGACGTTCGTGCGCAATCCCCATAACACCCAAGGTAACTCCTTCACCCACTTTCCAGCGTATGGTTTCAAGCGGTCAAAAATTCTGGGCTTAAGATCGGTTAAAATCATACCATTAGCACGCTCTACCTGCCCGTTACTCTGCGGATGTGATACTCGAAGCATAATGTATCTTGATCCCCAAACTTGCAGCATAATCCTTGAAGAATTCTAAGGTGAACTGCGGTCCATTATCTGTAATTATACAATGTGGAACTCCAAATCGGACAAAGATATTTTGCAAAAATTTGATTGCCCGAGCGAGTGGTCGTACTAGTAACCGCCTCGGCTTCAATCCACTTGGAGAATTTATCAACAACCACAAAAATATGAGTAAATCCTCCTGGTGCTTTCCCGAATGGTCCGACAATATCCAGCCCCCAAGTTGCAAAAGGCCAAGTTATTGGAATCATACGCAACTCCTGAGCCGGAGTATGAGGCTGTCGTGCAAAAAATTGACATCCCTGTAGAAACACCTTTCCAACCGGAGTCTTTGACGAATCATGATTTTCGTAAATCCCCTTATGAATTTCTTCCTGTTGCCTAGAGGGGGGGGGGTGAATAGACAATTTAAATAAAAACCTGAAAATCACAACACTTAAAGCAAAAGGGTCAAATTCGCCCCGGACGGAACTTCCGTCGGGGTAGAGAGGGAAAATGCTAGGGATTGACGGAGAGGGAATCTCACGATTCCACTTGAATGGAAACCTCCCTTTTCGCCTTGGGTGTGTTGTACCTACAGGAATTCAATAGACACACAGACACACAAGCAGATCGGGTGATAAAACACCCGAGAGGAAAACAAACAAGCACACAACAAAATGAGCAAGGGAGGCACGGGGATTTTTCATCGAAGTTCGGACCCCTCACAAAGAGGTCTCCGTTGAGAAGCTCACAAAGAGCCGGGTCTCTTTCAACCCTAATCCTCCCAAGTAACCACAAAGGTCAAACTTGGTTTTCTTCTTCTTCCTTCGATTCTTTTCCTTGTGGAGGCGAATCACAACCTTCACAAACTTCTCAAGGCTCACCACAAGCTTGGGAGCTCTAGGGTGACACCTAGCCAATCTAGGAGAACGAATCTCCAAGAGTAACAAGTGAAAACGATATTAGTTGCTAAGGGAAGATGTGATCTAGGTTGGGATGATTCTATCGAGGCTTGGAATCAAGATGGGAGCTCTCTCAAATGGCCTTGGATCTCAAGGGGAATGGAAGGGAGTGAGAGAGAGACCTTGAACAAGTTCCGTGAGTTCAAAAAGCACCAGACAACTTTGCTCACGGGTTGGTCAAAGCTATATATAGTGAGGGCTCTCAAGGAGCTGTTGGTAGGTCAATAATTGACCCGACGGAACTTCCGTTGGTGACGGAACTTCCGTTACCCCTTAGAATCAAAGGCGAAAGAAGCCGGGACGGAACTTCCGTCAAAGTTGGGACTTCCGTCACAAACTCTCCGGAATTGATGGAACTTCGTCGGTGGAGATTTGAACTGGGAAAGTCCCAGGACGGAACTTCCGTCCGTGCCAAACTCTCCGGAATTGACGGAACTTCCTTCCTAGGCGGTGAAAAGGCGAATTGGTTGGCTTTTTTATCTTTGGATTTTGGTATTTGGGTTCCAAGATGTTTGGAGGTAGCTAGAGCACATTTTTCCTTGCACGTAAGATAGTTTCACCCCTCTTAATAGTTTGGCACACCTATACACAAAAAGCTACAAATCTAAACTTGAGGCTCTTGCTTTTGAGTACTTTGATCACTTTTAAATGAGGGGTGTACTTTCTCACATTGTGGGTATGTTTCATTTGATATCCTTCCCATACACTCAATAACACATTAGAGTTTTTAATTCTTTGTCATTTATCACCAAAACCCACTAAGGGGCCTAGTTGCATCTTCACTTCTAGCATTTGAATTCCATCGGAGACGGATACACATTTTATTAAAATGTTAACCCCTCGTCGATAAAGTTCATCTTCAATAAGCAAATGGTTCCTTGCTTTGACCTCCGGTCTTTGTCGCTCGACCACTGTGTTCTAGGGTTTTACCGGACCGCAAATATTAGAGATATGGAGTTCGTCGATCAGAATCTATCATCATAACTGCAGGCAATTGGTCTGCTCCTTCAGCTTGTGCCCCATCTTGAACCTCTTGTCCAATCTCGTGTCTGTAAGACCGTCTCACCGGTCTTTTCCTCCAAGACCACAACTCCGGTCTTTATTTCTGTAATAGTAGCTTTTTGAACCATCTTAAATGAAGATTTACTTAAAACTTGAAGAAATACCCTAGGCAGTACCGCCTGTCTCGAAGAAATTGATCCGGCTAACTCATGTTCAGCAGAATTATTTCCACGCAATATATGAGAAAAGCGTAGACCGTCAAATTTATCTTCAAGCTTTCGTACTTCCTGCCTATAAGTCATCATATGATCATCGTGAGCATCATACTTTGTTAATTTGACTAATCACAAGCTTAGAATCTCCATAGATGTCCAATCGTTTGACTCCCAACGAAATAGCTACCCGAAGTCCATGAAGTAAAGCTTCATATTCTGCAGCATTATTTGAGGCACGGAAGTGCATCCGCAATACGTATTTCAACGGATGTTTTTGTGGACCAAAAAGCACAACTCCTGCCCCCGTGCCTAAAAGCTGCAGGGACCCGTCAAAATACATTTCCCAATACTCCGAGTCCTGAATTGTCGGGGTATTTGAGTTTCGAGCCACTCGGTGATATAAAATCAGCCAATGTTTGCCCCTTAATAGTTGTTCGTGAAGAAAAGGTAATCTCGTACTCGACCAAGATCTATAGCCCACTTGGCAACCTGTCCAATTGCCTCCCGATTACGTAGTACATCCCCGATGGCAAACTCGGTCTTAACTTTGATCGCATGTGTTTGAAAATAGTGCTTCAAGTTCCGTGATGTTATCACAACAGACATATATCAATTTCTGCATTTGAAGATATCGCATCCTTGACTCCGTCGAACTTCACTCACAAATGATACCGGGTGTTGAACTAGTAGCGGATGTCCTTCTTCCCTCCGATCGATCTGCCAATACCGTACTCACAACATGAGTCATTGCAGATATGTACAATTAAATGGTTTCATCGAGTTACGGCGGTATCAATACCGACGGATTACTGAGATATCCCCGGAGCTGTTCAAATGCGGCGTGAGCCTCATCTGTGCACTCAAACTTATCTTGCTTCTTGAGCAATTTAAAGAAAGGTAGGCCCCCGACCCTCGACCTTGAAATGAAGCGGCTCGGAGCGGCCATACATTCGGTTAACTTCGCACATCCGTCAAGCAGCTGGGAAGTTTCATGTTGACGATCGTCCGAATCTTCTCCAGATTACCCTCAATGCCACGCCACGACACCAAATATCCAAGTATCTTTCCAGACCAAACCCCAAACACGCACTTACTAGGATTAAGCTTCATAGAAAAGTTCTGCAGATTGCTAAAGGTCTCTGCCGAGCCGGAAAGAAGATCTTCAACCTTCCGGGATTTAACCATTATATCATCCACATATGCTTCAGCGTTCCTTCCAATTTGTGAGTCCAAACAACGTCGCCTGCCACGTTGATAAGTACCGCTGCGTTCTTCGAGACCGAACGGCATTGTTGTGTAGCAATAAGCTCCAAACGGTGTGATGAACGCGGTCTTGATTTGATCTGCGACCTTCAAGGGAATCTAGTGATATCCAGAATAAGCATCATGAAAACAAAGACGCTCGCAACCAGCGATCGAATCAACAACTTGGTCAATCCGAGGCAGCGCGAAGGGGTCTTTGGGACATGCCTTGTTGAGATATATATAATCAATGCACATTTTTAATTCTTTTGTATTCTTCTTTGGTGCAAGAACTGGATTGGCAAGCCAATCCGGATGATACACCTCCCTAATGAACTTAGCCGCAAATAATCTAATAATCTCTTTCTTGATTGCCTCCGTGCGGTCTTGAGCAAACCTCCGGAGCTTCGCTTGGTCGGCTTCGTGTTAGGACGCACCAACAATGCGTGCTCAATCTTCTCCCTAGGGACACCCGTCATGTCGGAAGGTTGCGATGCAAAGATGTCCCTATTTTCCTAGAGGAAAAGAATGAGCGCGCTTTCCTATTTGTCCCCAAGGTCAAACCCGATATGGGTGACCTTAGAGGGGTCTGTCTCATCAAGCTGAATAGTCTTGGAAACGACCGCATCAGCCTTCAATTTTTCCTTGGCGATCTTCTTGGGTGGAGGTTCTTCCTCAAGCGGCGCTTGCGTCTCAAGGGCGCTAGCCGCCGCCTGATTTCCCGATGCTCTTCCTCCGAATTGACACGAGTTTCCAACTCAGCATCGTGTACATCACAAGCATACGCGGTCTTGATATCAGATCGGAACCTGGAACGACAAGACCCTATTGGGCCTAGGCATCTTCAACATCAAATACTGGTAGTTCGGGATCGCCATAAACTTAGCCAAAAGTCACCGGTAAGACACGAATTCGCCACGAATAAAGGCATCTTCAAAAGACACGAATTCGCCACCGAAAAGTGATGTTCTCCCTTCTTTAATTCTCTTTTTTTCCCAAAAGTCAGCGGCGAGTGATCTGCCCCAAAGGATAACTGTTCCGGTCGGGTATTATACCATGAAACGGCGAAACGCTATGATCCAAGTCTGCCACCGAGAGACCAAGCTGCGGCAGAGTTTTAGCAAAGAGTATATCCAAGCAACTTCCTCTATCAATGAAGGTTTTCTTCAAGCGCACCTTCCGGACAATTGGTTCTAGAATGAGCGAATATCGACCAGCTTTAGGCAAGACTTCGGATGATCGTCCCTGCTAAATGTGATTGGTACTTCCGACCATCGCTGGAGCGAAAACATTGACCTCCTTGAGTGCTAACCTCTATTTGCGCTTCGACTCATACGCGTCCGGTCCTCCGTAGATGAAGTTCACTTCTCCGAGCGGTTCCTCAAAGCCTTCACCATCATCATCACGCTTCCTATCTTTGCCCTTGTCCTCCCGTTGATTGCACTCGCCCGGACTAAGGTGCCACCTTTAACGCAAATGAAGCAAATTGTCTCAGCAAGAAACATTCCTTATTCTTATGATTCCCATTATGAATCATGCAAGGCCCATCAAGTAAGTCCTCAAACAAAACTCGTTCTCTTGGCCCCCTCTTAGGTGGTGCGGGGTGGTCTCCTCCATGATACTTGGTCCACGGCAACGACAAGGTTGTCGACCTTGCGTTTGTTATTCTTGGATCCAGATCGGTTGCCATGATCATGCTTCGGCTCCTTCCCTTTGTTCCCGCGCAGATTGACCACGTTCGATTCTCCATCCACATGGTCGTCTGCTATCTTGAAGCACTACGATGCCGTCATGGTAAGATTTCGGTTATGCCTGTCGAGCTTATGCAACAATGCTTCACTTCGGACGCCGACTTGGAATACAGCAATCACTTGCAGATCGGGAACATTGGGGATTAAGGCCTTCTTGCTGCAGAAACGCATAATGAAGTCCGTAAGCGTCTCATCGGGTTTCCTGGCTTTTCGAAGTTGCCGGAAAATTCTCAACGAACTTTTTAGTAAGATCACCCCAAGAAGAAATAGATTCCTTGGGTAGAGATTATAACCACAAGCGTCCGGCCTGTTCCATGCACATGGGAAGATAGTTCACAAAACAAAAGTGTCACCGCCCGCGGACCGGATGGTAGTCGTGCATGTGAAGCCACTCAACAGGGGAGCCTTGCCATCATATTTGTCAATAACCTCGGGCTTAAATCCCCGGGGTATTTGCAAATGCGCAGATCTCACGTATATGATGGGATTATGGAGTATTCGTCATCTTCCGGACCGGTCCGGACTAGTGATGGCGAATGGCGTCTATAATGTCGATAATTGCGATCCCTGCCGTCAACAGAATTGTCATGATAACGATCATCCTGATTTCCAACACCAGGACCGACCCGGCGATCATTGTTACCCTACGCCGTAGGAGGCCGAGGCGGAGGCGGAGGTGGAGGTAGATCTTGACGATTATTGTTGCCTTGTCGAGGTTCTCCGTCCCTATTCCTACGGTCTCGTTCCCGTCGATCTCTACTATCATGGTAATCATCCCTTCTCGGCCGGTCATCACGGTGCGTGGACCGGTGGCCCTGCCCTCGATTGTCAGCTGGGGCGGCGCTGAAGCAGCCTGCCTATGACTAGTCGAACCGGTTGCGAGCGCAGGTGGCGGCACGGGATCCACCGGACGATCATCGACATGATCGGTCCATCATCATTCATCTTCTTCCCGTCTCCGCCGGTCTTCCACTCTTTCAGCATGACGATCAATGAGCATGTTACGAACATCACGATTACCATTGAGTGGTATGCGTAAATCTTGATCGGGAGCACGGTCATGTTCATCCGCAATTGGCATATGTCGGTGTCCAATTCTTCCTCCGGAAGAAGCTCCTTCGGACCAGGTCCCGCATACCGGTCCAAGCGCGAATGAGATCGGCCGGAAGATTCTGCTCTATCTCCCACGAGCTAGTTGGTTTGCAAAGCAGCCGCATCAACCAAACTCGGTGCGCGCTGCAACCTTGGTGTCGAGTTAAACACTTCTTCTAGAATAGTCTCCAGAATCTGCTTCACACCTACGATGTTATGAACGGCGTCGTGAAAACTCGAGCTCCGTTTAACTCGACCACCATAGAGTCCAATCTGAAAATTTCATTATTTTAGACCGCTTTTTATTCACATAAAGCACCATGGCTTGTCCTTATGACCGTTAGGTAATAATTAACGTGAATAACAAATCTTTAATATCCTTATGGCCGTTAGGTCATAATTGCATAGTCACGACATCGGTCAATTAATGCTAAATCCATTGGGCCTTGCAAAATAGCCCGATTAACTTTTCAGCCCCTGGGCCCATCCTAGGTGCCTATAAAAGGATGAAGGGTCAACCTAGGTCAAACCCATTCCCGAAAGTTCATACGCGCCCGCCATTTGCCCTTGTTCTTCGCTCTTTTCTTCCACATAAACCAATCTTAGATTTTCTTTTTCCATCTCTCAAGATGGGTAAGAAGAAATCCGCCGCCAACCCTGCGTCTTCTTCCTCTGTTCCTCGCGATCAGCTTCCGTTCGGCATTCAAGATCTTGGTAGTAGCAAAGTCATGGAAACATCACTTAATGATGCGGTTCGTGACGGATACCTTCCTCCCGACCAATCTTAAACTGGAGCGTTCCTACCCCGGCCAAGTTCCATGGGGAATAGACGACTCTCAGCAATTGGTTTTTAAAGCTTTTTTCCTCCGTGGCCTTGATCTTCCTTGCTGCTCCTTCTTTAGGGGTCTCCTTTTCTTTTATGGATGGGAGTTAGTGAATCTTAACCCTAACTCCATCCTGCAGATTGCTTTTTCATCCACCTCTGCGAGGCTTTCCTTGGAGTTCTCCCCCACTTCAAATTATTCCAATACCTTTTCCAAATCCGCCCACTTCCCTCATCGGACCGCCGAGCTGCGGTGGGTCGGGTAGGGATTCAATCGTTGGAGCGCGAGATGAATATTTCTCTATTTCTCCGAATAAAAGCATAGCCCATTGGAAACAAGGGTGGTTCTTCCGTGATAATCCCCGACCTGCACTCCCTCCCTTTAGCGCTAAGGTAGCCAAAAACTTCCCTTCTCCGGATACTAGGGAAAAACTCAAAGACGATGGAGAAATCCTCGCGCTCTTGGCTTGCATCAAATATCTAAAGGAAGTCAAAGGCGTCACCGCCGAGACAGTCCTTTGGAGCTTCATAGTGCGAGGAGTCTAGCCACTCAAGAAGCAAGACCACCCAGCATGGTGTTTCGACGAAGACGTAGCCATTCCTCCGGATGGAACTCTTCTCCACGATAAAGAGCGGTTGGAAGCCCGCCTCAAGCAAATGCTCCAGCCGAAACCGGATTTATCGGGATGCCCGAGAGTGGGTCTAGCTTTCAGCTCGTCTAACCCTCGATGTCGTAGACTTACCTTACGGGTATACATTGATCGGAAGAACGATTCATCAAGGATATGGTGGCATATTGAAGACATAAGACCGGTCGGGTAGGCCCACGAGTGGTGTCCGACCGGTAAGGATTCCAGAAGGTTCCATAAGACCGGTATGGAAGCACAAGCGGATAAGAAGACTGGATTAATCATTAAGGAAAGTACAAGACCGACCGAGTAGGACTCGAATTGATAAGGAAGCTTAGAGATAGAGTTTCTAAGTATGTAGATATTGTATCCGACTAGGATTCTACATGTAACCTTGCCTCCCCGGACATATAAGGCGGGGGCAGGGACCCCTAGAAGCACAAGTTCTCATAAGTTCTCACGAGTTAGGACAAGTTCCTACACTCGACAACTCGCAATTAGCAATCTGCTAAAGGCAATACATAACATACGAGACGTAGGGTAATACTCTCGATTCGAGGGGCCCGAACCTGTCTAAAATCTCGTGTTCCTGTGTGTTTCGTGTGTTGCACCATCGAATTCCATGCTCGTGAGGGACCGGGTAGTTCTAATGCCGAGATTAAGACTCGACACTCGAGATCCGGTGAGTATCTTTCTCTTTATCTTTGAATCTTGTTATTTTTAATCTTCATCCTCTTACGCAAATTCAACTTCTCAATACAGAAAATGGACAAGTTCAAGAGCCACCCTCCTCTACCTCCCAATGATACTTGGGGAGAGGACTATGCGACGACACTCGCTCCCCTCGTCTGTACGAGCCGGTCTTACTCAAGGCACGTCGGACCGGTCTTTCCTCTCGCCACCCGAGCATAGCTCCGAAAATATCCAAATCCGGAAAGGTGGTTCAAGCTCCTAGTACGAAGAAACGTACTACTTCCTTGACCATCGGCACACCCGCCTCTTCTTCCGCTACTCCGGGTGATACGCGCACGAGGCGCAGAAACTTGAAGAGCGACGGAGAGAAGCAGAAGCCGTTGAAAGGGATCACCAAGCTTCCCCGGCCGCCTTTGAAGCTGCCTTGGGAAAATCCCAGGGAGCTCCCTCTCCGACCGACTCCCTATCCAATATTCCCAAGAGGTCCCGGTATGGCAGCCGGACCGGTGTCGGTGACCCGGAAGAAATAGTCCCAACACCGCAAGTCAATCCGAGCGACAAAAGGACTGCAGAGGGAACCGGTGAGGATACTCAAGGTCCCCCCAAGAAGATCAAGACCTCTACCGGCTTCAAGAAAGCCTCCTCGTCGATCTTCTATATCTCTATCCCTTTCTGAATTGCTTTTATCCCGGTCTTATAGTATTCGCTTCTTTTCGCAGAATCCCTTCTAATTTCCAAGCTAGCATAGCTAGCTTCTTGAGAAACAAAGCTGCTTCTCCAGCTCCTACCGGTAGTGCTTCCACTACCTCCTCTACCGCACCCCCGGCTAGTGCCAAGCCTTCCGAAGCTCCAAGTGCGGCACCCGCAAAGGAAATCCCTGCCGCCTCTAGCGCAGGACCTTCGTCTCAAATCACCGAAGATCAAGCCGTCAACATTGGAAGCTCATCTCGCTAGCAACATCCCTCCCCGGGCAACTCTATTCCGGATTCCTCTAGAGCACTCACCGGGACCGGTCCGGGTGGAGGAAATTCCTCGTCGTCCTAGGACGACACGCAAATCTCCGGGAGAACCCGGACCGGCCAAAATGGTAGTCGGAGATGTGGAGGTGGACAGCTCCAGTGGAGCCGAACGTGCACCGCAACAGCTCAATGGGACGCCCTCCAAGAAGAAGAGGCCCCGAAGAACTTCTCGGAATCCGGCTAGGTGCATCCTTCGCTTCAATGGTTTCTTCAAGCAATTTCCTTTTAATAATTGCATATCCTTCTTTTAGGTTCTTCTGAAAAACTCCTTAGCTAAGATTGCTGTAATCGCTCGCCTGGAGGAAGAACTATGCACCAATCAAGAGCGATTGGTTGAATTGGAATATCGGACCGCCGATCCGAAATCCAAGGAGACCGATCTGCAGAGAAGAAAAGCCAATCTGCTGAACACTCTTCGACCGATGGAGGAAGGCCGGCAAGAGATCATCAAGCTCCGCCGAGAAATCCGAGTAATACTCTTAATTTTATTTGCATATTCCATATTTTTCCTTGTCGCTTCTCTCTCGACCGGTCTTACTCCTTATCTCGAGCACTTGAAAGCCTCGTTGCCGCTCGTAAGAAGGCGGAGGAAATCCTTTACGAGAAGGCAGCTGCTCAAGAACAAGCACTTGAAGAGGGCTCTCGCGTTGAAGAACAACAGGCAGCCCGAATTGGAGAACTAGAAGGTGAGCTTACCGCCATGGATAACATCCTGGCGCAAGCACTACGCACCAACAAGATGCTAGAAACTGAAAATGCTCGCTCTGAAGGCTGAACTAGCTGAAGCGTTAGAAACAGCAAAAACAGCGCGAGCGGACAAAGAGAGCGCTCCGAGGACTGCCCATTAATCTGCACAGCTTGCTCTCAAAGCAAAAGAACGCGAGATCCAGCGTCTGCCGAAGATTGAGACCAAGCTGAGAGAATCCAGTGTTAACATCAATGGCAGATTCGGAGCTGTAGAAATCAGGCACGGACGTAAGTTACTTCCTTCTTATTCCTTCTTATGAAATTCCTTTAAAACACCGGTCTGTAGTGATAATATTTTCTCGTACTTTTGCTTTCTTCAGAACTTGCTGCGGGTACAGTGCGAACACTGGAGTATCTCAATGGCGGTCAAACTATTGATCCCAATGAGATAGATCTCGAGTCCGCCATTTGGGGCTTCCCCGGAAGAATCAAAGAGCATTCCAGAATGGTTGCTGCTGCAGAAGGAGGCCACATAGCCACAATAATCCAATCTTGGACTCCGGTCTCGGATTGTGATTTCAATTTTATCGGGGATGGCGCCCACCCGAATACTACCGAAGATCAGTTCAATGAGCTGAAGAACTCACTCATTGGTACTGTTTCAGAATTGATAGAGGATATTCCTCTTGATCCAACGGGTGTTCCTCCGAACGTAGCACCAGCGGCCTTTGCTCTGGATCAAGATGCGCAAGATGCAGCAGCTGCCGCCAGGCAGAGAGTAGATGACGCATTTGAAGATCTAGATGCTGATTTGCCACTGTCTTCTTCTGATTCTGAAGAAACGCTGGACGATAGACTAGTTGAAAATCCTAAGACCGGTGATACCGGTACTTCCAGCTGGTCCTGCTATTTAGATTTTGTATTAGGGCCAACTTGCTTTTGTAATCAAACATCTTGATTATCATGCTATTTAGATTTCTTTTCTATATGAATACTGGTTTCACTATCATACTCACTAACTTCTTTGCCCAAGACATGATAGTTATTTCAGCTGGAACTAACTATGACTAAATTATGGCTCTAATCAGAACAGATCACAATTCATAGTTATAGCTTACTTTAACAAGATCATGTCATCATAGGAAAAAAGCTTGGTTGTAAGATCTAAGATTTCACAGACTGCTCTTAACATTGCAGCCTACCAATCAGTATTCATAAGAAAAATGCTACACCATTTCCTTTCCTGAACATACCAGTCTTAAACTGAAAAGAAACAGACCGCTCTCAACACAACGAGCCTACCAACTAGATGACTGGTCTTATTATTCAGGAATAGCACAATATCACGGACTCGCTCTTAACATAGCAGCCCCCTGGCTCGATAATTTAATGCAAAATTAAAATATTGAGACACAAAAGCAAACACATTCTGAATAGACAAAATTACTTTATTATAATATGAAGAAATTTACAAAAAATACTGTTAAGTATAAAAATGACGAAGATGTTCAATGTTCCAAGAATGTGGAATTTCTTCTTCCTCCAAGGTCATAAGCCTATGAGCCCCGGTCTAGAAACCGATTTAACCGAGAAAAGGTCCCTCCCAGACAGGTGACAACTTATGCCTGTTCTTGTTGGACTGAATCTTCCGAAGAACCAAGTCTCCTACTTGGAATTCCCGTGTTCGAACATTGCGATCATGATAACGACGCAGTCCTCGATGATACTTTGCTGCTTGAATTAAAGCTTGATCCCTCAATTCTTCCGCAGCAATCAATTCAACTTGGCGCTGATCTTCATATTTCTCTTCATCATAGTACTGTACTCGAGCTGATACCATATTCACTTCGTAGGTAGCATGGCTTCGGATCCATACACCAAAGAAAAAGGAGATTGCCCTGTAGCCCTACTAACATTAGTGCGTAGTCCTCAAAGCACCCAGGGCAATTCCTTAACCCATTTTCCTGCATACGGCTTCAAACGGTCAAAAATTCTAGGTTTAAGACCGGTCAAAATCATTCCATTACCTCGTTCCACCTGTCCTTGCTTTGCGGATGTGACACCGACGCATATTGTATCTTAATTCCCAAACTTTCAGCATAATCCTTGAAGAACTCTGAAGTGAACCGAGGCCCATTATCGGTAATGATACCGTGCGGGACTCCAAAGCGCACAAATATGTTTTGCAGAAACTTGATCGCTCGGGCCGTAGTCGTACTAGTAACAGCTTTGGCCTCAATCCATTTAGAGAACTTATCTACTGCCACAAAAATATGCGTGAATCCTCCCGGTGCCCGTTAAAAAGGTCCGATAATATCCAGCCCCCAAGTAGAAAAAGGCCAAGTCATTGGAATTAACCGCAACTCGTGAGCTAGAGCATGAGGTCTGCTTGGCGAAAAATTGACATCCCCGACAATTCTTGACCACTCGTGCGCATAGTCCGCCGCTGTAGGCCGATAAAATCCTTGTCCGAACACCTTCCCAACTAGTGTCTTCGAAGAAGCATGATTTCCACAAATTCCCTTGTGCACGTCTTAAAGAAATTGAATGCCATCGAAACCGATACACATTTCATCGAATATTAACTCCACGCCTATATAAATCTCCTTCGAGAATTAAATAACTGCGTGCTCGAACCTCTAGTCTTTGCTTCTCCAGCATTGATTTCGTTCACTGTCTTATCCGGTAAGACCGCTTCTTCGATCGGTCCTTCGAGACTACTTTCTCCTCCTAGTTCTTCAAGACTGCTTCATCCACAATCTCCGTAATAGTAGCCTTGCGCTCCATCTTTATCGATGGCTTATTCAATACTTGAAGGAAAACACCAGGTGGAACCGCTTGTCTTGAAGACCCTAATCCGGCTAACTCATCCGCGAGTAGAATTGTTTCCACCCAGTATATGAGAAAATCTCAAACCATCAAATTTGTCTTCAAGTTTCCTAACCTCTTGTCGATAGGCGACCATATGATCATCATGAGCATCCCACACCTTGTTAACTTGACTTATTACCAACATTGAATCACCATATATATCCAATCGTCCGACTCCTAACGAAATAGCTACTCGAAGCCCATGAAGCAAAGCTTCATACTCCGCTGTACTATTTGAGGCTCCGAAATGCATTTGTAATACATATCCGAGTGGTTCCTTTTGTGGGGTGAGAAGTACGACCCCAGCCCCGCGTCTAAAAGCTGCGGGGACCCATCAAAGAACATTTCCCAATACTCCAACGTTTGAATTCCTGCGGGACTTGTGTCTTCAACCACTCGTTATGAAATCAGCTAAAGCCCGACGCTTAATAGCTATTCGCGAAGAAAACGTAATCTCATATTGGCCAAGTTCTATAGCCCACTTAGCAACCTGGCCCAATGCCTCTCGTTTCGCACAATATCTCCAATGGCGAACCCAGTCTTAACTTCAATGGGGTGCGCTTGGAAATAATGTTTCAACTTTCGAGAAGTTATCACTACTGCATATATTAACTTCGGTAATCGGAGATATCGCATCCGTGATTCAGTAAGAACTTCACTTACAAAATATACCGGATGTTGTACCAATTGCAGATGTCCCTCTTCCTTCCGATCGATCGCCAAAACCATGCTCACCACATGGGTTGTTGCAGAAATATACAACTGAATAGTCTCGTCTGGTTCCGGAGGTACCAATACTGGAGGATTGCTAAGGTATTCCTTGAGTTGATCAAGCGCAGCCTGTGCCTCGTCTCGTCCACTCAAACTTATCTTGCTTCTTAAGCAACTTGAAGAACGAAAGTCCACGAACTCCCAATCTTGAAATGAAACGGCTGAGAGCTGCCATACTACCCGTCAACTTCGAACATCCTTCAAGCAACTCGGAGGTTTCATATTGATGATCGTCTGGATTTTTTCCGGGTTAGCTTCAATGCCTCGCCATGACACTAGGTAACCCGAGTAATTTCCCGCATTGAACTCCAAATACACACTTTCCAGGGTTGAGCTTCATGGAAAAATTCTGCAGATTATCGAAGGTCTCTGCTAGGTCGGAGAGAAGATACTCGGTTTTCGAGATTTTACCAGTATATCATCAACATAAGCTTCTGCGTTCCTTCCCAATTGCGAATCCAAGCAACGTTGTATACCGCGCCGATATGTAGCTCCGGCATTTTTTAATCCAAAAGGCATGGTCGTATAGCAATATGCTCCGAACGGGGTGATAAACGCGGTCTTTATTTGATCTTCAACTCTTAGCGGTATTTGATGATACCCCGAGTAGGCATCAAGGAAACAAAGATGCTCACAGCCAGCGGTCGAATCAACAACTTGGTCAATCCGAGGCAGCGCGAAAGGGTCTTTGGGGCAAGCTTTGTTGAGATCGGTATAATCGACACACGTTCTTAATTCTTTAGTATTCTTTTTTGGTACAAGGACTGGATTAGCAAGCCAATCTGGATGATACACCTCCCTCATGAACTTAGCTGCTAATAACCTAGTTATTTCCTTCTTGATGGCCTCCTTGTGGTCTTGAGCAAACCTCCGGAGCTTCGTTTGATCGGCTTCGCATCGGGACGCACCAACGGTGCGTGCTCAATCATCTCCCTAGGAACACCTGGCATGTCGGAAGGCTGCCATGCAAAGATATCCCTATTTTCCTGGAGGAAAAGAATGAGCGCGCTTCCCTATTTATCCCCCAAGTCAGCCCCTATATGGGTGACCTTGGAGGGGTCCGACTCATCAAGTCTGAATAATCTTGGAAACTACCGCATCAGCTTTCAATTTCTCCTTTGCGACATTCTCGATCGGAACTTCATCCTCCAACCTTGCCTCTGCTTGTAGAGCCTCGACTGCTTCTCTAATTTTTTGACGTTCATCCTCGAATTGGCCCGAGAGGCCAGCTGAGTGCTATGTACTTCACAAGCATAAGCGGTCTTGATATTACCCGGAACGACAGGACCCCATTTGGTCCTGGCATCTTTAGCATCAAGTACCGGTAATTCAGGATGGCCATAAACTTTGCCAAAGCCGGTCTTCCAAGTATCGCGTGATACGCTAAATCAATGTCGGCTACCTGGAAGATAATATTCTCCCTCCTGTAGTTCTCCTTTGTCCCAAAAGTCACCGGCGGAGAAATCTGCCCCAAAGAATAGCTGTTCCGCCCGGGTATTATACCATGAAACGGTGAAACACAGCGCTCCAAATCAGCTACGAGAGAGGCCAAGATCCGGCAGAGTTTTAGCAAACAAGATATCCAGGAAACTTCCTCCATCAATGAAAGTCCTCTTCAATCGCACCTTGTAAACGATAGGGGCCGGGAAGAGCGGATATTTACCGGCTTTTGGCAGTACCTCGGGATGATCAGCCCTGCTGAAGGTAATGGGCACCTCGGACCACCGTAGATATTCGGGAGTGGCGGGAGCCACGGCATTAACCTCTCGAAACGCCAATTTTTGCTTTCGCTTTGACTCGTACGCGTCCGGGCCTCCATAGATCATGTTCACCTCTTGAGCCGGTTCTTGAAAGCCTTCGTCATCCTCATTGTCATCGCGCTCTTTATCCTTGCCCTTGTCGTCTCTCCGGTTCCTATGAGCAGATCGGGGTGCAACCTTTAAGGCAAACTAAGCGAATGGCCTTAACAGGAAGCACTCCTTAGCTTTATGATTCCCATTATGAATCATGCAAGGGCCCTCTAGAAGTGTTTCGAACGACAATCGTTCTCTTGGACCTCTCTTAGGAGGTGCCGGCCGATCTCCTCCATGAGACCGGTCGATAGCTGCAACAAGGTGATCAGCCTTGCGCTTATTGTTATTCTTGGATCCAGATCGGTTGCCTTGGTCATGCTTCGATTCCTTCCCTTTGTTCCCACGCAAATTGACCATGTTTGATTCACCAGCAGCGTAATCGTCTGCTATCTTGAAGCACTCGACGCTATCATGGTAAGGTACCGATTTCGCCTTCCAATCTTGTGAACTAATGATTCACTTCGGACGCCGACTTAAAACGCCGCAATTACTTGCTGATCGGGAACATTGGGGATTAAGGCCTTCTTGTTGCGAAACGCCCGATGAAGTCCGTGAGAGTCTCGTCGGGCTTCGCTTCGACCTGTTGAGGTCGAAGTAATTCCCCGGCTTCTCATAAGTCGCCTAGAAGTTCTCCACGAACTTTTTGGTGAGGTCACCCCAGGAAGAGATAGATCTCTCGGGTAGGGATTGCAACCACAAGCGTCCAGCCTGCTCCATGCACATACGGAGGTAATTCGCTAGCACAAACATATCTCCTCCTCGCTGACCGGATAGCGGTGGTGTACATGCGAAGCCACTCAACAGGAGGTGCTTTACCATCATACTTATCAATGGCCCCGGGCTTAAATCCCCTGGGGTATTTGCAAATGCCTAAATCTCGCGTGAAAGCGGGGATCACGGAGTACTCATCATCTTCCGGACCGGTCCGGACCGGTGAAGGGGATCGCCGACGAGGGTAATGCCGGTAGTTACGATCCCTATCATCATCGGAGTAGTCGTAGTATCGATCATCTTGATATCTATCACCCGAACCATCCCGGCGGTCGTTGTTCGCCGGTTGTGCGGTCTGCGAAGGGGAGGCGGAGGCGGAGGCGCCGCTTGGCGATCATTGTTGTCTCGTCGAGGCTCCCCATCTCCGTCTCGGTTGTCTCGTCGAGGCTCCCCATCTCTATCTCCGTTGTCTCGTCCCCTTCGGTCTCTCGGTATCACGACGATCATCTCGTCTTGGCCGGTCATCCGGATGAGCATGTCGGTTGCCTTGCCCTCGTTGGTCATTGCGCGGAGGATTTCCACTAGGGGCGGCGCCGAAGCAGCCGGTCCACGCCGAGGCGAATTAGTCATGTGCGGGCGAGGCGGGCAGGATCCCACGAACGATCATCCACATGAAGAGTCCGACGCCTCTCATCTTCTTCTTGTCTCCGGTGCTCTTTCGTTCTCTCTACATGGCGATCGATGAGGACGTTACGAGCGTCACGGTTGCCATTCGGTGGTACGCGCAAATCTGGTCCGGAGCTCGCTCATGTGCATCCGCGATCGGGGTGTGTCGAGGCCCAAGCCTTCCACCGGAAGAAGCTCCTTCGGACCGGGCTCTCGTAGGCCGCTCCGAGCGAGAACGTGAGCGGCTTGAAGATTCCGATCTGTCATGAATGAGTTGATTTGTTTGTAGAGCAGCTGCATCTACCAAATTCAAAGCGCGTTGCAACTCCGGTGTTGCATTGAAGACTTCTTCCGGTATTGTCTCAAGGATTTGCTTCACTCCCACAATGTTGTGGATCGGCGATGTGAAGACACGAGCGCCATTTAATTCCACTTCCATGGAACTCAACTCCAATGCTCGCTCAAAGAACGATGGCGCCTTCCGCTGCGGCATCCACGTCGCCTATTATATCCTGGGGACTTTTCTTTCGGGTCTCCGGACTCGCTCCGGCAGCGGGCCCGTGGCGGGGAGCGGTCGCGAGAACGCTTCCTCCGGCCTGACCGGTACCAGCAACGTTTACGCGAGGATTCGCGGCTGAAGGTGGTGGAGGTTGTTCATCACCGTCCGCTTCATCCGTTTCACGACGACAACGATCGGATTCGTCTCTCGCCATCCTTGCTTCTTCTTCAGCAGCTTCCTCGGGGTTGAGTTCTCGAAGAACCGGACCCGTCATGAACACTTGGAAGAAGGCCGGGGACCCTTCCTCGAAGTCATTACCAAGCTCGCGAGAGCGGCTTATCATCCCGGACCGGGTGCCGGTCCGAGACGCAAGCGGTCCGATTGTTCGCGCTAAAGCTGCGTCCGATCCGCAAAGTTCTAAGCCGGAGGTGCCAACCGTGGCAGGTGATCGCGCTTCGGAAGCTGCGGCCCGGCTACGAGTCGGATTCATCAAAAGCAACTTTCCGGTGGAATCGGCTTCAAAGTCGAGGGACTCGAAGCGGATCTTGAAGCCGGGCACGAAGTCGACGACGAACGAAGAGGCCATCGAACTCGGCTGGGAACCGGCCGGGACCCCTACCCGGCGTGCCAAATGTTGAGTCTTAAACTCGGCACTAGTACTACCCGGTCCCTCACGAGCGTGGAATTCGACGGTGCAACACACGAAACACACAGGAACACGAGATTTTAGACAGGTTCGGGCCCCTCAAATTGAGAGTAATACCCTACGTCCCGTATGTTATGTATTTCCTTTAGCGGATTGCTAGTTGCAAGATCTCGGAGAGCTTTCGGGGGTCCCCGCCCCGCCTTATATATCCCGGGCAGCTAGGGTTACATGCGAGTCCTAGTCGATTACACGGATTACATATATGAAAGTTCTATTTCTAACTTTCCTGGTTGATTCGAGTCCTAACGGACTACAAATTACTCCTTTACTTGCTTCTCAAGTTATCATACGCCGACCTTGATACCCGCCTCATCTCCATACCGGTATATGGAACCCTCTATTATTCCGGACCGGTGAGGGACCAATCTGCTGGTTATCTCCATCATCTTTATCTTCATTGATTTGTTACCGTGACTTTGCGTATCCATTCCTTTATCATTTGTATACCCATAAGGCAAGTATACGACATCGGAGAAGTTATTCAGGGCTTCCTCTTCCCGGAGGGCGTCCCACCGAGCCGTTGCGGTGAACTTTCTAGCTCCGCCGGAGCTGTCCACTTCTACATCTCCGATTATCATTTTGGCCGGTCTGGGCTCTCTCGGAGACTTGCGTGTCGTCCTAGGCCGACGGGGAATCTCTTCCACCCGCACCGATCCCGGTGAGAGCTCCGGAGGAATTTGAAATAAGGTTGCTTGTGGAGGAGGGTTGCTTGGTCGACGAGCTTCCGATATTGACAAATTGGTCTTCGGTGATTTGAGATGAAGTTTCTAAGCTGGAGGCGGCAGGGATTTCCTTTGTGGGTGCCGCACTATGAGTTTCGGAAGGCTTGTCACCGGCCGGAGAAGCAGCGGAAGCGGTAGGTCGGAGCACTACTAGTCGGAGCTAGGGTAGAAGCTTTGTTTCTTAAAAAGCTAGCTATACTAGCTTGAAAATTAGAAGGGATTCTGCGAAGAAAGGCAAACGATATAAGACCGAGGTTGAAGCGGTTCGTAAAAGATTGGTGATATAAAGGACTTACGAGGTAGCTTTCTTGAAGCCGGTGGACGTCTTGTTCTTCTTGGCGGGACCTTGAGTATCCTCACTGGTTCCCTCTCGCCGTCCTTTTGCCGCTAGATTGACTTGCGGTGCTCGGGACTGTTTCTCCTGCGTCACCGGGACCGGTCCGGCTGCCATACCGGGACCTCTTGGGAACATTGGATAGGGAATCCGTTAAAGAGGGGCTCCTTTTTCCCAAAGCAGCTTCAAAAGCGGTCGGAGCAGCTTCGCGATCTCTTTCGACAGCCTTCTGCTTCTTTCCGCCGCTCTTCGAGTTTTTGTGCCTCCGTGCGTGTATCGCCCGATGCAGCGAGAAGATGAAGTGGGTCCGCCGATGGTCAAGAAAGTAGTACGTTTCTTCGTACTAGGAGCTTGAACCACCTTTCCGGATTTGGATATCTTTGGAGCTATGCTTGGGTGGCGAGAGGAAAGACCGGTCTCGAAGTGCCTTGAGTAAGACCGGCCCGGACAGCGAGGGAGCAGATGTGCTCGCATAGTCCTCCCCCAAGTATCATTGGGAGGTAGAGGAGGGTGGCTCTTGAAGTTGTCCATTTTCTGTATTAAGTAATTGAATTTACGTAAGAGGATGAAGGTTAAAAAATAACAAGATTCAAAGATAAAGAGAGAGATACTTACCGGATTCACTCTTAGGCATCCCGATAAATCCGGTTTCGACTGGAGCATTTGCTTGAGGCGAACTTCCAACCGCTCTTTATCGGGGAGAAGAGTTCCATGCATCCAACGGAATGACAACGTCTTCGTTGAAACACCATGCGAGGTGTTCTTGCTTCCGAGTGGCTGGACTCCTTGCACTATGAAGCTCTAAAGGACTGTCTCGGCGGTGACGCCTTTGACTTCCTTTAGATATTTGATGCAAGCTAAGAGCGCAAGGATTTCTCCATCTTCTTTGAGTTTTTCCCTAGTATCCGGAGAAGGGAAGTTTTTGGCTACCTTAGTGCTAAAGGGAGGGAGTGCGAGTGCAGGGATTGTCACGGAAGAACCACCCATTTTTCCACCGGGCTATGCTTTTATTTAAGGAAATAGAGAAATATTCATCTGCACTTCCGCATTGAATTCCTACTCCGCCTACTGCAGCTTGGCGGTCCGAAGAAGGAAGTGGGCGGATTTGGAAAAGATATTGGAATAACTTGAAGTGGGGTAGAACTCCAAGGAAAGCCTCGCAGAGATGGATGAAAAAAGCAATCTGCAGGATGGAGTTAGGGTTGAGATTCACTAACTCCCATCCGTAAAAGAAAAGAAGGCCCCTAAAGAAGGAGAAGCAAGGGAGATCAAGGCCACGGAGGAAAAAAGCTTTAAAAACTAATTGCTGAGAGTCATCTATTCCCCACGGGAGTTGGCCAGGGGTAGGGACGCTCCAGTTTAAGATTGGTTGAGGAGGAAGGTATCCGTCACGAACCGCCTCATTGAGAGATGCTTCGGTGACTTCGCTATTACCTAAATCCCGAACACCAAACGGAAGTTGGTCGCGAGGGACGAGAGGAAGAAGATGTAGGGTTAGCGAGAGGATTTCTTTTTGCCCATCTTGAAAGACGAAAGAAGGAAATCTCGAGGTTGTCTTGTGCGGAAGAGAAGAATGAAGAGCAAGAACAAAAGGTGGGCGCGTATGGAATTTCAAGAATGGGTTTGACCTAGGTCGACTTTTCGTTTTCTTTTATAGCCACTCGAGATGGGCCCGGGGCTGAAAAGTTATCGGGCCATTTCAAGGCCCGATGGATTTAGCATTGAATGACTTATGTCGTGATCGTGCAATTATGACCTAACGGCCATAAGGAAATTAAAGATCTATTATTTGCGTTAATTATGACCTAACGGTCATAAGGATAAGCCATTGTAAGTAGCGCTATACTCGCGCTGATTTTTTGTGAATAAGAAAGCGGTCTCGAAATATGGAATTTTCAGATTGGAATTAATGTAATGCTGAATTTCATGATTTAGCGAGTATGAAAGAGTTAGACTTTACCTAACTCAATGTTAATGGATGCCTTAGTCTCGTGGGTGTTAATCATCCAGCTGATCATAGGCCTTGGAGACTCGAGTCGATGTGAGAATATGAGGAATAAACTGGTATGATCAACTAGAATTTTGCTTTTTAGTTAACTTAAGACCGACTTAAGCGGTCTTTAAAGGAAATGTGATGTGACTGGTTAGACCGCTCTAAGAAATGTGTTCTTGACAGAAATTGCTAAGAGGGATATGATTTCATGGAAGATAGTAAAGCATAGTCTCTCCAGAAAGACTCTTGCATTATTTGCGATCCTCAAATGATACAAGAGTTGGGGGCTATACCTAATTAGGTGCACCTGATCGGTGCACCGTATCCAAGAGCGATGCAGTAACGATCGTGGGAGGTGGAAAATAATGGAAAATTAAATGGAGCGGTCTGAAAAGATTGCATATCAAAGGAAATAATGAAGAATCAACTAGTGGACTCTTGCATTATTTGAAAGGAGTTCAAATGATCCAAGAGACGGGGGCTATACTCAATTGGGTGCACCTAGTCGGTGCACCGGAAGAAGAATATGCAATGATTACCTAATTACGTGATATGAAGGATAAAAACACTAATTTTTTGGCTTTTTAAAGCGCTTCGAAGAAACAAGAACCGTTGCAGCAGATTAGACTTCTTTTTAATTTTCCCATGGAATCAAGACCAACATGCGGAAGACTGGTCGGTCTTATTCAAGGTCAAAACCATAATTACTCGGGAGCTACTGTCGTATACTTGCCTTATGGGTATACGAGATGATAAAAGAATGGATGCGCAAAAACTCGGTAACAAATCAATGAAGATAAAGGTGGTGGAGATAGCCAACAGACTGGTTCCTGACCGGTCCGAAATAACGAGAGGATTCCATATACCGGTATGGAGATGAGGCGGGTATCAAGACCGGCGTATGATAACTTGAGAAGCAAGTTAAGGAATAATTTGTAGTCCGTTAGGACTCGAATCGACTAGGAAAGTTAGAAATAGAACTTCCTTATATGTAATCCGTGTAATCGACTAGGACTCGCATGTAACCCTAGCTCCCCGGATATATAAGGCGGAGCAGGGACCCCCCAAAGCTCTCTCGAGATCTTGCAATTGGCAATCCGCTAAAGGCAATACATAACATACAGGACGTAGGGTATTACTCTCAATTTGAGGGGCCCGAACCTGTCTAAAATCTCGTGTTCCTGTGTGTTTCGTGTGTTGCACCATCGAATTCCACGCTCGTGAGGGACCGGGTAGTACTAGTGCCGAGTTTAAGACTCGACATCGGAGTCCGGCCAGGTACATCTTGCTTCTTCAATGATTCCTTCAAGCAATTTCTTTTTAATAATTGAATCTCCTACTTCTTCCTTCTTTTAGGTTCCTCCGAAAAACTCCGAAGCTAAAAATGCTATAATCGCTCGTCCGGAGGAAGAGCTATGCACCAATCAAGAACGATTGGCTAAACTTGAATCTTAGACTGCCAGTCTGAAATCCAAGGAGACCGATCTGCTAAAAAGGGAAGCCAATCTATTGAACACCCACAGGCTGATGGAGGAACGCCGGCAAGAGATCATCAAGCTCCGCCAAGAAATCCGGAGTAATACTCTTAATTTTATCTGCCTATTCCATATTTTTCTTCTTGCCTCTCTCTCCGACCAGCCTTACTCCTTATCTCAGCACTAAAGTCTCGTTGCCGCTCATAAGAAGGCAGAGGAAATCCTTTCCGAGAAGGCAACCGCTCAGGAACAAGCGCTTGAGGAAGGCTCTCGTGTTGAAGAATAACGAGCAGCTCGAATTGGAGAACTGGAAGGCGAGCTTACCACCAAGGATAACATCCTGGTGCAAGCACTTCGCTCCAACAAGATGCTAGAAACTTATAATGCTCGCTTGAAGCCCGAACTAGTCGAAGCTTTAGAAGCGATAAAAATGGCGCGAGCGGACAAAGAGAGCGTTCCGAGGACTGCCTACGAATCTGCCTAGCTTGCTCTCAAAGCAAAAGAACGCGAGATCCAGCGTCCGATAAAGGTTGAGACCAAGTCGAGAGAATCCAATGTTAACATCAAAGGCAGATTCGGAGCTGTAGAAATCAGAGCACGGACGTAAGTTAATTCTTTCTTATTTCTTCTTGCGAAATTCCTTTAAAACTCCGGTCTGCAGTGATAATTCTTTCTTATATTGTTGCTTTCTTCGGAACTTGCTGCAGGTACAGTACGCACTACTGGAGTATCTAAATGGCGGTAAAGCTATTGATCCCAATGAGATAGATCTCCAATCCGCCATCCGGGCTTTTCCCGGAAGAATCAAAGAGCATTCCAAGATGGTTGCTGCTGCAGGAGCAGGCCATATAGCCGCTATAATCCAATCTTGGACTCCGGTCTCAGATTGTGATTTCAACTTTATCAAGGATGGCGCCCACCCGAACACTATCGAAGATCGGTTCAATGAGCTGAAGAATTCACTCATTGGTACTGTTTCGGAATTGATAGAGGATATTCCTCTTGATCCAATGGGTGTTCCTCCGAATGTAGCGCCAGCGACCTTTGCTCTGGATCAAGATGCTCAGGATGCAGCAGCTGCCGCTAAGCAGACAGTAGAAGATGCATTTGACGATTTAGATGCTGATTTACCACTATCTTATTCTGATTCTGAAAAACGCTGGACGATAGATTAGTTGAAAATCCTAAGACCGGTGATACCGGTACTTCCAGCGATCCTGCTTAGTAGATTTTGTATTAGGGCCAACATGCTTTTGTAATCAAACATCTTGATCATCTTGCTATTTACATTATTTTAAATACTGGTTGCTTTTCTTTTCCATATGAATACTGGTTTCACCATCATATTTACTAACTTCTTTGCCCAAGACATGATGGTTGTTTCAGCTAAAACTAACTATGACCAAATTCTGGCTCTAATCAGCGCAGATCACAATTCATAGTTATAGCTTACTTTAACAAGATCATGTAACATAGGAAAAAGCCAGGTTGTAAGATTTAAGATTTCACAGACTGCTCTTAACACAACAGCCTACCAATCAGTATTCATAAGAAAAATGCTACACAATTTCCTTTTCTGAACATACCAGTCTCAACCGAAAAGAAACAGACCGCTCTCAACACAAGCAGCCTACCGACTAAATGACTGGTCTTATTGTTCAGGAATAGCACAATATCACATACTACTTTTAACACAGCGAGCCTCCTGGCTTGATAATTTAATTCAAAATTAAAATATTGAGACACAAAAAGCAAACACATTCTCATTAGACAGAATTACTTTATTATAATATGAAGAAATTTACAAAAAATAATTTTAAGTATAAAAACGACTGAAGCTGTTTAATGTTCCAAGAATTTGGAATTTCTTCTTCCTCCAAGGTCATAAGCCTATAAGCCCCCGGTCTAGAAACCGATTTAACCAGAAAAGGTTCCTCCCGGACCGGTGACAACTTATGCCTGTTCTTGTTGGACTGAATCTTCCGAAGAACCAAGTCACCTACTTGGAATTCCCGTGTTCGAAAATTGCGATCATGATAACGACGCAATCCTCGATGATATTTGGCTGCTTGAATCAAAGCTTGATCCCTTAATTCTTCCGCAGCAATCAGCTCAACCTGGCGTTGATCTTCATATTTCTCTTCATCGTAGTATTGTACCCGAGCTAACACCATATTCACTTCTGTAGGTAGCATGACTTCAGATCCATACACCAAAAAAAAGGAGATTGCCCCTAGCCCTACTAACATTGGTGCTTAGTCCCCAAAGTACCCAGGGCAATTCCTTAACCCACTTTCCTGCATACGACTTCAAACGGTCAAAAATTCTAGGTTTGAGACCGGTTAAAATCATTCCATTAGCTCGTTCCACCTGTCCATTGCTTTGCGGATATGACACCGACGCGTATTGTATTTTAATTCCCAAACTTTCGGCATAATCCTTGAAGAACTCCGAAGTAAGCCGAGGCCCATTATCGGTAATGATACTGTGCGGGACTCCAAAGCGCACGAATATATTTTGCAAAAACTTGATCGCTCGGGCCGTAGTCGTACTAGTAACAGCTCCAGCCTCAATCCACTTAGAGAACTTATCTACCGCCACAAAAATATGCGTGAATCCTCCTGGTGCCCTTTTAAAGGGTCCAACAATATCCAGCCCCCAAGTAGAAAAAGGCCAAGTCATTGGAATTAACCGCAACTCGTGAGCTGGAGCATGAGGTCTGTCCGGCGAAAAATTGACATCCACGACAATTCTTAACCACTCTGTGCGCATCGTCCGTTGTCTGTAGGCCGATAAAATCCTTGTCCGAACACCTTCCCAACTAGTGTCTTCGAAGAGGCATGATTTCCACAAATTCCCCTGTGCACGTCTTCAAGCAATTGAATGCCATCGAAACCGATACACATTTCATCAGAATATTAACTCCACGCCTATATAACTCTCCTTCGAGAATTAAATAACTGCGTGCTCGAGCCTCTAATCTTTGCTTCTCCACCTTATCTTCCGGAGTTTTACCGGACTGCAGGTAGTCAAGGTATGGGGTACGCCAATCAGAATCAATAATCATAACGTCAAGTGGCTGAATATCTTCCGGCAAAATTGCTCCTTCAACGTTGATTACGTTCTCTGTCTTATCCGGTAAGACCGCTTCTTCGACTGGTCCTTCGAGACTACTTTCTCCGCCTGGTCCTTCAAGACTCGCTTCATCTACGATCTCTCGTAATAGTAGCTTTGCGCTCCATCTTTATGGATGGCTTATCCAATACTTGGAGGAAGACAGCAGGTGGAACTGCATGTCTGGAAGACCCCGATCCGGCTAACTCATCCGCAGCAGAATTGTTTCCGCGCGAGTATATGAGAAAATCGCTGACCATCAAATTTATCTTCAAGTTTCCTAACCTCTTCTCGATAAGCAATCATATGATCATCATGAGCATCCCACAACTTGTTAACTTGACTTATTACCAGCATTGAATCACCATATATGTCTAATCATCTAACTCCTAACGAAACAGACTACTCGAAGCCCATGAAGCTCCGGCATACCTCGCGAATCCAAGCAACGTTGTATACCTCGCCGATACGTAGCTCCGGCATTTTTTAATCCAAAAGGCATAGTCGTATAGCAGTATGCTCCGAAGGGGATGATAAACGTGGTCTTTATTTGATCTTCAACTCCGTGGTATTTGATGATACCCTGAATAGGCATCGAGGAAACAAAGACGCTCGTAGCCAGCGGTCGAATCAACGACTTGGTCAATCCGAGGCAGCGCGAAAGGGTCTTTGGTGCAAGCTTTGTTGAGATCAGTATAATCAACACACATTCTTAATTCTTTAGTATTCTTTTTCGGTACAAGTACTGGATTGGCAAGCCAATCTGGATGATACACCTCCCTAATGAACTTAGCTGCTAATAACCTAGTTATTTCCTTCTTGATGGCCTCCTTGCGGTCTTGAGCAAACCTCCGGAGCTTCTGTTTGACTGGCTTCGGATCAGAACGCACTAACAATGCGTGCTCAATCTTCTCTCTAGTAACACCCGGCATGTCGAAGGCTGCCATGCAAAGATATCCCTGTTTCCCTGGAGCAAAAGAATGAGCGCGCTTTCCTATTTATCCCCCAGGTCAGCCCCTATATGGGTGACCTTAGAGGGGTCCGATTCATCAAGCTGAATAGTCTTGAAAACGATCGCATCGGCTTTCAGTTTCTCCTTTGCGACCTTCTTGACTGGAACTTCATCTTCCAACCTTGCCTGTACTTCTAGAGCCTCATCTGCTTCTCCGATTTCTCGACGTTCATCCTCCGAATTGGCCCGAGAGGCCAGCTCGGTGCTATGTACTTCACAAGCATAAGCGGTCTTGATATCACCCGGAAAAATAAGACCCCATTTGGTCCTGGCATCTTCAACATCAAGTACTCATAATTCGGGATGGCCATAAACTTTGCCAAAGCCGGTCTTCCAAGTATCGCATGATACGCTGAATCAATGTCGGCTACTGGAAGATAATATTCTCCTTCCTGTAGTTCTCCTTTGTCTCAAAAGTCACCGGCAGAGAAATCTGCCCCAAAGGATAATTGTTCCGACCGGGTATTATACCATGAAACGGTGAAACGTTGTGATCCAAATCAGCTACGAGAGAGGCCAAGCTGCGGCAGAATTTTAGCAAACAAGATATCCAAGCAACTTCCTCCATCAATGAAAGTTCTCTTCAATCGCACCTTGTGAACGCTGGGGGCCGGGATGAGCGGATATTTACCGGCTTTTGGCAGTACCTCGGGATGATCAGCCCTGCTCAAGGTAATGGGCACCTCGGACCACCGTAGGTATTCGGGAGTGGCGGGGGCAATGGCATTAACCTCTCGAAGCGCCAACTTTTGCTTTCGCTTTGACTCGTACGCATCCGGGCCTCCATAGATCATGTTCACCTCCCGAGCCGGTGCTTAAAAACCTTCATCATCCTCATTGACATCATGCTCTTTATCCTTGCCCTTGTCGTCTCTCCGGTTCCTATGAGCGGACGGGGTGCAACCTTTAAGGCAAAGTGAGCGAACGGTCTTAACAGGAAGCACTCCTTAGCTTTATGATTCCCATTATGAATCATGCAAGGGCCCTCCGAAGTGTTTCAAATGACAGTCGTTCTCTTGGACCTCTCTTAGGAGGTGTCGGCCGATCTCCTCCATGAGGCTGGTCGACAGCTGCAACAAGGTGATCAGCCTTGCGCTTATTGTTAATCTTGGATCCAGATCGGTTGCCTTGGTCATACTTCGGTTCCTTCCCTTTGTTCCCGCACAAATTGACCACGTTTGATTCACCAGCGAGCATAGTCATCTGCTATCTTGAAGCACTCGACGCCGTCATGGTAAGGTTTCGATTTCGCCTTCCAATCTTGTGAACTAATGCTTCACTTCGGACGCCGACTTGAAACGCCGCAATTACTTGCTGACCGAGGAACATTGGGGATTAAGGCCTTCTTGTTGCGAAACGCCTGATGAAGTCCGTGAGAGTCTCGTCGGGCTTACGCTTCAACCTGTTGACGTCGAAGTAGTTCCCTGGCTTCTCACAAGTCGCCCGGAAGTTCTCCACGACCTTTTTGTGAGGTCACCCCAGGAAGAGATAGATCTCTCGGGTAGGGATTGCAACCACAAGCGTCCAGCCTGCTCCATACACATGGGGAGGTAGTTAGCTAGCACAAATGTATCTCCTCCTGTTGACCGAATGGCGGTAGTGTACATGCGAAGCCACTCGGCAGGAGGTGCTTTGTTGTCGTACTTATCAATGGCCCCAAGCTTAAATCCCCTGGGGTATTTGCAAATGCGTAAATCTCGCGTGAAAGCAGGGATCACGGAGTACTCATCATCTTCCGGACCGGTCCGGACCGGTGAAGGGGATCGTCGACGAGGGTAATGCCGGTAAGTACGATCCCTATCATCATCGGAGTAGTCGTAGTATCGATCATCTTGATACCTATCTCGTGAACCATCCTGGCGGTCGTTGTTCGCCGGTTGTGCGATCCGTGAAGGAGGAGGCGGAGGCGGAGGCGCCGGTTGGCAATCATTGTTATCTCGTTGAGGCTCCCCATCTTTGTCTTGGTTGTCTCGTCCTCTTCGGTCTCCGGTATCACGACGATCGTCTCTTCTTGGCCGGTCATCCCGATGAGCATGTCGGTTGCCTTGCCCTCGTTGATCATTGCGTAGAGGATTTCCACCGGGGGCGGCATTGGTCACATGCGAATTGGTCACATGCGGGCGAGGCAGGGCAAGATCCCGCGGACGATCATCCACATGACCCGTCCGACGCCTCTCATCTTCTTCTTATCTCCGACGCTCTTCGTTCTCTCTACATGGCGATCGATGAGGACGTTACGAGCGTCACGATTGCCATTGTGTGGTACGCGCAAATCTTGGTCGGAGGTCGTTCATGTGCGTCCGCGATCGGGTTGTGTCGCGGCCCAAGCCTTCCGTCGAAGAAGCTCCTTCGGACCGGGCTCTCGCGAGCCGCTCCGAGCGAGAACGTGAGCGGCTGGAAGATCCCGATCTGTCGTGAACGAGTTGATTTGTTTGTAGAGGAGCTACGTCTACCAATTCAAAGCGCGTTGCAACCCTGGCGTTGCATTGAAGACTTGCTCCGGTATTGTCTCAAGGATTTGCTTCACTCCCACGATGTTGTGGATTGGCGACGTGAAGACCCGAGCGCCATTTAATTCCACTTCCATGGAGCTTAAGTCCAATGCTCGCTTGAAGAACGATGGCGCCTTCCGCTGTGGCATCCACGTCGGCTGTTATATCATGGGGACGTTTCTTTCGGGTTCCCAGACCGCTCCGGCAGCGGGCCCATGGCGGGGGAGCGATCGCGGGAACGCTTCCTCCGGCCCGACTACTACCAGCGACGTTTGAGCGAGGTTTCGCGACCGAAGGTTGTGGAGGTTGTTCATCTCCGTATGCTTCATCTATTTCACGACGACAACGATCGGATTCGTCTCTTGCCATCCTAGCTTCTTCAGCAGCTGCTTCCTCGGGAGTAAGTTCCTGAAGGATTGGACCCGTCATGAATACTTGGAAGAAGGCCGGATATCCTTCCTCGAAGTCCCTATCAAGCTCGTGGGAGCGGCTTATCTTCACAGACCGGTACCGGTCCGAGATGCGAGCGGTCCGATTGTTCGCGCTAAAGCTGCGTCGGATCCGCAAGTTTCTAAGCCGAGGTGCCGAACGTGGCAGGTGATCGCGCTTCACAAGCTGCGGCCCGGCTACAAGTCGGATTCATCAAAAGCAACTTTCCGGTGGAATCGGCTTCAAAGTCGAGGGACCCGAAGCGGATCAAAAGCAACTTTCCAGTGGAATCAGCTTCACGAACGAAGAGGCCATTGAACTCGCTAGGAACTCGCCGGGACCCCTTCCTGGCGCGACAAATTTCGAGTCTTAAACTCGGCACTAGTACTACCCGGTCCCGCACGAGCGTGGAATTCGATGGTGCAACACACGAAACACACAGAAACACGAGATTTTAGACAGGTTCAGGCCCTCGAGTTGATAGTAATACCCTACGTTCCGTATGTTATGTATTGCCTTTAGCGGATTGCTAATTGCAAGATCTCGGAGAGTTTTCGGGGTCCCTGCTCCGCCTTATATATCCGGGGAGCTAGGGTTACATGCGAAGTCCTAGTCGATTACACGGATTATATATATAGGAGTTCTATCTCTAGCTTTCTTTATTGATTCGGAGTCCTAACAGTACTACAAATTATTCCTTAACTTGCTTCTCTAGTTATCATACGCCGGTCTTGATACCCGCCTCATCTCCATACTGGTATATGGAATCCTCTGTTATTCCGGACCGGTCAGGAACCGATCCGTTGGCTATCTCCATCACCTGTATCTTCATTGATTTGTTACCGTGTCTTTGCGCATCCATTCCTTTATCATCCGTATACCCATAAGGCAAGTATACGACAGGAACGATGATTTTTCCGGTGCGACATCCACAACGGTTATTATAACCTCGGTGAATTGTCCGTCGCATCCGCAGCCTTGTTCCGACAAAGGTCCTGTGGCGGGTGGAGCCGTGGCAGGAGATCCACCTCCATCTTGGCTTGTGCCGGTGACGTTAGAGCGAGCGTTGTTCATCGCTGCTACCGACTCGGGCGATCGAGGCGGGTCTTCTACATCCATCCGATCTGCTTCACGTTGTCGACGATCCGCTTCTTCTCTTGCTATTCTATCTCTTTCAGCCGTGATCTCTTCGGACGTCGCGCATGGCTGAAGAACGGTCCCGATCATAAATACATGGAAGGAGGTCGAGGTCCCTCCTCGAAGTCGTTTTCAGTGCTCGAGAGAGCCGCTTATCGCCACGGACCGGGTAGCGGTCACGATCTTGGTCCGATTGGCTAGACCGGTCGGAACCATAAGCGGTCCGATTGTTCGTGCTGAAGCTGCATCAATCCCGCTAGGTTCCGTAGAGGAGGTTTCGATCGTATCCGGCGCTCGCGCTTTAGTAGCGATGGCCCGATTGTGAATCGAATTCATTAGGTGTAGCTTTCGTCGGAATCAGCCTCGAAGTCGAGAGACCCGAAGCGGATCGTGAAGCCGGGTGCGAAGTCGACGTCGAACGAAGAAGCCATCGAACTTGCTATGAACTCGTCGGGACCCCTTCCTAGCGTGCCAAATGTCGAGTCTTAAACTCGGCACTAGAACTACCCGGGCCCTCACGAGCGTGGAATTCGATGGTGCAACATAAGAAATACACAAGAACACGTGATTTTAGACGAGGTTCAGGGCTGTCGATGGAGAGTAATACCCTACGTCCTGTGTGTTATATATTGCTCTTAGCATATTGGTAATTGCGAGTTGTCTAGGGAGTTTTCTAGGGGTCCCTGCTCCGCTTTATATATCCGGAGGAGCTAGGGTTACATGCAGAATCCTAGTCGATTACATGGATTACACATGCGGAAGCTCTATCTCTAGGCTTTCCTTATTGATTCGAGTCCTAACAAACTACAATTGCTTCTTTACTTGTCAATCAAGTCATCATACGTCGGTCTTTACACCGCCTTATTTCCATACCAGTATATGGAATCTTCTGTTATTCTATACTGGTCGGGCACCACTCCATGGGCCCTCTCAACCAGTCTCATCTTCATTAGTATGCCACCATACCTCCGATAACTGATTCCTTCAACTATTGTATACCCATAAGGCAAGTATATGACAACTCGCTAATCTCACACCTAATTTAGAGCTTATTCTTACTATGCATTATTCCTTGCAATTGTTTTATTAGAGACCCAGTTGTTGTATGTTAATGTCATATCACTGTAACAACTCTCAGAAATAAAATGCATTTCATGTCATTCATGAGCATGTCATCATATTGCATTTATGAAATTACTTAATATTGTGTTAAGAAGGGCACGTAAAATATCAAATTAACTAAAGATTAAAGTAAATTCTTAAAAAGAATTTAAATAAGAGTAAATAATGAGTTTAACATTTTCTACTGATAAAACATAACAATTAAAGAATTATGAAAGTCCCCTGAAATTATTTTTCTATGTAAAAATATTTACAAGAAATAAACAAAGCTTCTTTTGTTAATTTCACTATGAATTTTTAATCTGAAAACTATTTGGAATTTTAACCTGAACTTAATAGGAAAAATGCTTGGAATAATTTCATTAGCAACCCTGAATTTTTGGGGAAATTTTCTCGAGCTCGGGAAGGTTACTTTTTAATTACGCGAAAGCCCAGGGGTCTTTTTGCAAAATGACTAGGACCGGCCCCGGCGCCAGCCTTTCTTCTTTCTCTCCCTCTCTCCCGCGTCGCAGCGCTGCCCGCGACCGCACCGCCTCCGACCGGGCCGCCACGACCCCCAGCCACGCAGCTGCTTGGAGGCCACGCAGCAGCTTGCTTGAACCGCCTTGACGGCCGGATAAAGGCCCCCCGCCCACCCGGGCCCTCTCTTCTCCCTCCTCTCTCCCATTCTCTCCACACCTCACCGCCACCACCGCCGTCTCTGGAACGACGCCGTCAGGCCGCTCCAGCCACTCCTCGTTCGTGCCAACACCGCCGTGAGCTCCACAACATCTTGCTGCAGCTCCCCGTGGTCATCAATCGACACAAACTCCAGCAACCCTTCCCAATCCGGTCATCTTCTTCCTCGGGACATCACCGTGTTCCTCCGCCGTGGCTCAAAATTCCCACTGCCCGGTGAGCCGCTTGCCCTCTTTTCTCTTCGTGATGATGCACACCTCGATCCTTTAGCTTTAGAACAATAGCTCATCTAGTTTCATTCACAGGTCGTCGTGGATTTCACCTTCTTCCCGGAGTCCGGTTCACCGCTGCCGCCCTACTCACAGGTGAGCCAACCCTCCCGGCCATGCTCATGCTCTTAGGGAGCTCCCCGCGTCATTTTTCCCCAAAGTTGAGCCACTATGGCAAGCATGCGACATGATCGGAGCTTCGCCCGAGCCGTACCTCGCCGCCGGCGTGGCTAGAGTCGAGCTCATGAGAGCGCGTCCATGCTAGGGTGTTCGCCAAGTCGTGGAGATCGTTTAGGAGTTTCCGCGACGAGGTTTGGAGCACCGGCAGCCGACTCCGGTGGCCGCGCCGCCGTGGGCTCGCCGCCGCGGTGGTGCCACACCGCGGGCCACACGCAAGGGATCGCGTGTTGCTACGCGGGATCTCGTGTGGCCAATCCTGTGGCCCCGTGAGTGGCACGAGATCATATTTAAATTTTTGAAAATTCATAGAAAATTCAATAAAAATCGGAAAAATATGAAACCAAATTTGTTAGACTCAGAAAAATAAGATCTATCTGTTTATGAAGTAAAATATCTATTTTGAGTATTTTTATTTCCTAGGTATTAATTAATTACATTCTTTGATTAATAGAAGCTATTATTTTATGCTAATTAAATGTTTAATGGGAGAAAAGAATTTAATTAAATGAAGGAGATACTGCATGACGAAAGTATTAATAAAAATTATTTTCAAAATTAAACTTAAACACTATTATTTCATGTGATCCCAATTTATTATCTTATGTATTATCACATGTCATTAAGTAATCATTTGTTGATTTATAAGCATTCTTAATTATTAATTAATGAACCTAATTAATTATTAATTAATGAACATGATTAATTATTAATTAAGGACTATGATTAAGCATTAATTAATGAGCATGATCAATTGTTAATTATTGAATAATAAACATGCTTAATTATAAATTATTAATTATTAGGAGGAATTATTAATTATTCATTGTTGATTGTTAATTACTGAGTATAATTAATCATTAATTATTAGTTGATGAACATAATTCATAAAACCTTTGCATGATCATATCATATTCATTCATGCATGCATGGTTGTGATTCGCGACGTATTGTTGGTCGACCTAGGTTATGAGGTGATCGAGGTCCCACCCGAGGTCGAGTCCGGAGACGGGAATCCCGAAGTCAATCCACCCGTCGAAGAAGCTAACCCCGACTCGCATCAAGGCAAGCCTCGGTGCATCCTACCTATGTTTTTAAATATTTTATTTTATCACATAGTTAAGTTATGTTTGTGCATTAGGTGCTAGAGAATGATTGATACCCTAGTTGCATTATAATAGGTTTCCGTTTGCCTATACTATACTTGGTACAGGTAGCTCAATAGAAGCTAGGATTAATTCTTAGTCGTAACGGTAGATGTTTTAGGGAATCTTAAAGCATGGAGGCTTTAAGGGTTGATGTGTTGACACTAAGATGATGGAGAGAGTGTAAATGAAAATTGAGACCGGACGGGCCCCGTAGGAGAAAGGGCAAGACGGAGATGAGGTCTTGTAAGGTGGTAGCCCCGTCCGTGTCTGGTCAAGGACCGTACCGTTGTCGGCTTAGTTGAACAAGTCCGAACGTACCGTACTAGATGCTGGTATCATGGGCCCAGCAAGCTGATGTACCCTATCGCCCCGAGAGATGTAGCATAGCCAACTCTCTTTTGCCGGCTGTTAGTGAGAGGTTAGTCCCACGGGAGGGAGATGGGACGGCCACGAAGGAAGTCGTGGAGTCGCCATACTTCCGGGGAGTTTGGAAATGGCTAATCTTCCGTCGAGTGCTAGCGGGAAAAGTTTTCGCATACGACCGGTGTGGTGCGTATACGTCGTGTAGTAGGGTTTTGCAGCTGGTATAAATCGATTCGAATCATTGTCCCTCGCAGTAATGAGTACCGCTTGTTTAGCTCGTCACATCGTAGTTAAACAACATGGAAGATGATGACGAGAGATGGAAGGAATAATGATCTACTTTGATCTTGTCTTGCAAACTTGATTGCAATAGTTATAGATTGCAAATGTCAAGGGTAATGAACTTAATGTTGAGCTAAAACATGGAAAGTAAGGATCCACTCTTTAGTGCTGTTTTTGCAAAGGAGTAAACCCCACAGCCGAGAAAGCCTTTGCATACTAGGCGTCGGCCTTAGCGTGCCATTTTGACGGGTCAGTCTTGCTGAGTATTAGAATACTCGGGGTTTGTTCGTTCTCTTTCGGGGAATGAGTCGTACTACCACGACTTGTATGGTAGCTTTCCGGAAGAGGAGCGAGTGTTCGAGGGAGGTTCCCTTCAATGGGAACGTATCCCCACGCCGTGAAGAGGGAGGACCGTGATGTACGAAGGGCTCGGTACATCACGTTGATCGTTTAGAAGTCTTTTGGTTGTATAAATTACAAGCTTCCGCTGAAATACTCGTAGAATGAGTCGTACTTTCATGACTTATATGGTAGCTTCCGGAAGAAGAGCAATGCCCGGAGGGAGGTAGAAAGTCGTACTTTCATGACTTATATCGTTTGATAGACTTTTGTTGTACAAAGTACAAATTTCCGCTGCAATACTCGTAGGATGTTAACTTCAATAATATTTATATTTTTGTCGGTGTTCGAACCATCGGCTGTACAATTTGTCCCGGGGTCGCCCGTTTTTGGCGGGATGGTGCACAAGGGAAGACACGAAAGGTTTAGGCTGGTTCGGGAAAGCTCCCTACGTCCAGCGGGGGGGTCTCGCGGCGTCATGTTCCTTGCGCCAAGATGGAAATGTGAATACGAGTAGTGGTGAGAGAGGAACGTGCTCCAAGTCCCGTGCGAATAGGTGCTACCTGTCTCGTGCGTGAGTGTCCATGTCTTGTGTGGAAGAGTCACACCCCTTTATAGTCACGGGGGTGGGGCCCGAGTTACAAAAGAGAGAAGGAAGAGTGGGATGATCGAGTTTCGGTGTTGTCCAATCAGCCTACCGGTCGTACGCTCCGTTCGGGTTGGCTGGGCGGTCGCGTCGTTCCTGTAGCGATGAGCGTCGAGATGGAGTGTCCCGCAATTGGGGGAGCCGCGGGTGGTGCTGTTCATAGAGTGGTTGGATTTAGACAAGCCATGCCCGTCCTTTTACGTCGGGCATAATGATGGTTCGGATAGGCTCGAGGTACGGGTATAGTTCTCCTTGCGACTCGAGCTTGCGGGGGAAGGTCGTGCGGGACATGGTGTAGCTCGAGCTCGACCTTGAGCTACACCTGTTCGACGAGCGTGACGGAGGGTCGTACGTCCGTACGAGTAGTGTGCAGCGGTTCCTCCCGGAGCCTGCGGTCCACGCCAACTCCTGCCGGGCAACGAGAACGAAACGTCCCGTCGGCGTGCTCGACGGGAGCAGGTGGCTGCAGCAGGGACGGGCTCGAGGCTTCCCTCCAATGATTCCCGAGCCAGGCCCACGTGGGCGCCGGGCGGTTGGAATTAAATGCGGTTGGTGGTCGAGTCACGAGGTCGAGCGCGAGGGTCGAGTGACCAAGGTCGTGCGAGGCGGAGCCTCTCGACCAAGGCGTAGAGGTCGTGCGAGGCGGAGCCCCTCGACCAAGGCGTCGAGGTCGTGCGAGGCGGGCGTCTTTGAGTGAGGCGCCAAGGTCGTTTCTCGGCCAGCTCGTACGGACGCGGGCTAGCCTCCGGTGATGACACGGTTGCGTTAACCCTCTCATAGGTGGGTACGGACACCGCCACGTGGCAGCGTTAATCTTTTCTCCCAACGGTAGCCCCGGGTGAGTCAAGGAACCGCCCGGGGATCTTCACGAGGAGTCGGGGTCGTCCTTATGTGTTCCTCGTGGGAGGTGTTCTTTCTGCCGGGTGCGCGTGAGCGCGTCCGGTGGACCGGTAGCCCCGAGTCGGGGATAAGTCATGGACTTATGCTCGGCCGAGTCGTTTTATCATGATGCGGTCCTGCCGTCGGACCTCGTGTTCGCGATGCCAGCCCCGAGCCTTCCGCGCGATGCAAATAGCCGATCGAGAGGTGTTTCGTCTTGTTCGTTTTCCCCGTCCACGTCGTGTTCGTACGACGGAGGGTAGAGCAGGTCCACGATTCGCCCGGAAGGGCCGGCACGCGGGGCTCGGGGAGCTCAATAACGGGAAAAGCTCAAGTGGAGTTGCGGTTTCTCGTCGAGGAGATTCCGTCGGGCCCGCCGGGGGACAACTCCATAGATCCGTGCGGTCACCTTCGATTGGGACCCAAAACCGTTCGGTGGGTTTTGGGGGCTCGATGCCTCTCTAGGATGAGACTCCCCTTAGTCGAGGTTGACCGGGACTCGAACGTGTTAGTCGATGCCCATTGCACTCGCGCGCGTGGGTCGCCGCCGCTAGGGGGCCCATCGACGTCACTCCCCGGCTCGGGGTTTGTTTGCTCGAGGCGGCCGTCGAACGCCTCGGTTGGGCCGGCCTTCGAACCTCGGCGGCGTGGGGCCGTCGAGACAGTTTTCAGCCTCTTATCCCCTCTTACCTTCGAGGTCAAGCCTCGGTTGGTCGAGTCCCGAGGTCGGGCGCTCGACCTTGGTGGAAGTCGATGGGCGGTCGAGCCGCTCCCTCGGGGTGTGTGCCCTTTCCCGTCTCTACATGCAGGTGAGAGAATACAAAAGGACAAAAAGTACGAGAGAGGAGCGTGGGATTTTCACCGTCTCGGCTTCCATGGTTCGGGGATCGACGCGGGTCCTTATCCGTCGATGGCGCGTAGTGGCGGGCCCGCACGAGCACGGGGTCGGTTTCTTCTTGGTAGTGGTGGGACCCGTGCGGTTAGTACGGGCAACCAGGGCGGATACCTGCGAGCGGCGGCGTGAGAATCGGGGTGAGGGAGATTAAGAAACTTTACCGGGGTAATGGCAATCGTGGGGCCCGCTACGGAATCGAAGGGTCGTGGCCGTCCGATGCAGCCCCCTATTTAAACCGTTGCACGCCGGGTCCCTTGGCTCTCACACGCCATTGCCTTCCCTGCGTTTGCCTTCCCTGCCCTAGCCTTCGCCTTCTCTCGCCCTAGCCTTCGCCTTCGAAGCTCCCGAGCTCCCGTCCTCTCTCTAGCCATGTCGACCTGGACCCGCTCCACGACGATGAGGCCGAGCTCGACCGCCCGGTGGCGCAGGGCTTGCTACGCGACCGTGGTCTCGATCGGTGGTGGAGGCTTCCCGGCAACGAGTCTCACCCCGAGCCTCCCTAGGGCTACGTGGTTTCGTTTTTGCATTTCCACGAGCGCGGCCTAGGGACACCGAGGAACGATTTTTGCGGGCTATGATGTTCTAGAACGGGCTGGAGCTCCATCATCCGAACCCCAATGGGATCCGGCAGCTGAGCACCTTCGTTGCTCTCTGCGAGGGCTTCCTGGGGATGGCGCCCGACCTCGACCTCCGGCGGTACTACTTCCGCATCAACCTCCACCGGAGGAGGAATTCCGGAGGCGAGGACGTTCCCGCGCACGTCGGCGGAGCGGGGATTGTGATGAAGAGGGACAGCGGTAGGGACTACATCACGGTGACCACCCCTTCGTCGAACCAAGGGTGGCACTCAAAGTGGTTCTACCTTCGGCAGGATCCGGGGCATCCCTTCCCGGCCTTCGAGGATCGGGTCTTCGAGGGGTCCCGAAGGAATGGAAGTGGGGTTGTCCCCGCGCCGGCGCCCACAAGATCAACCTGGTGGTCGAGGCGATCCGACATCCGTCCCTGGACGGGGTTGATGGGACGGTGGTGGTAGGCTCCTACCACAAGCACGGGTTTGCGCCCCGATGCAGCGCACGATGCTGATGCACCGGTGTCGGGCAACGACCGCGTTGTCCTGGACACCGTAATGGCGGTGCAGGAGCTCGACGACGGCACCGTCACGCTGCACGTCCGGAGCGCGGCTGGGAACCGCCGCGCACGCGTGGCCCGTCCCGGGGGCTCCCAAGATGAAGCCGCATCCCGAGGCCCTCGATGTGGTAAGTCGGTTCAATCTTCGTCGTCTTGCGGTGCATTCGAGTTTTTGCCCGAGTTCGCTCGCCGACCTGGATCACACCGAACCGGCGCAACCGGGCTGCGCCTTCCCGAGGAGGTCGCCCGGCGCGAGGCCAACCGTCTCCATGCCGCCGAGGTGCAGGCCGAGAGGAAGGCCGCGAGGGACACGGCCGCGAGGCTTTAGTTGGAGAAGACGGCGCGAGATGTCGAGCGCCGGAGGAAGAGGGAGGCCCGACACGGCATCCACCGCCTCGACCCCTCGGTCGACGAACTCCGAGGATGACGACGGAGCCGGCGAGCACGAGAGCGACGGGGAATCCCCGCTCATCTTCTCCCACCGAGCCGTCACCTCGGGCCACGAGTCCTCGGCTCCCTCGACCTCGACCTTCGCCGCCGGCCCCTCGAGTCAACCCGCTCCTCACGGGGTGAGTCAAGCTCTAGGGCTGGCGAGGAGTCTCGCGCGGAAGGGAGCGGGACTACCCCGGACCCCTTTTTGGGGCTGAAGTGGTCGACCTTACGGTAGATCCATCCGTTGCTGCGAGGGAGGCAGCGGAGATGATCGCCGAGCTAGTCGGAGGCGATACCGATCTTAACCACACGCCCGCGGCGCCCGAGGAGGGGACGGCGGATGGCGTAGATCTGCGACGCCCTCCCCCACCGCCCCCGTAGACGTGGTAACCACGCAAGGTTCCGAGCGCGGAGACGCTGCGAGCCCAAGAAGTTGGCGGGGCGTCCCCGACCCGGCAAAGGGCGGCACGGAAGACCGACGCGCGGACACACGCGTCGATGTCTCTCGAACCTACTGCGACCGGCGAGACGGTCTCACGGCATGCGGACGCGCATGTCGATGTCCTTGAACCTGCTGCGCCCGGCGGGGGGGTGCCGCGAAGTCCTCCCCGACGGTTGAAGTCCCGGCGGCACCGCCGAGGGGCCATCGCGGCCGGCGGTCGACCCGTCGGTGGCCGTCGGCAAGCGCGTCCGTGAAGACGAGCCCGGCGAGAGTGCTCCCGCGCCCAGCGGGCGGTGCCTCCGCGAAGGAGCGCCCGCCCACGACTTTACGCAAGTCGTTGACCTCTTCGGCGGCGCAGGCCGCTAGGTCGAGGAGGACGGGAGTCAAGGGGGAGTCGACCGCCATGGTGACGGCGGCGGGAGGTGCGCCGGCGGAGCCCGGCCATGCCCCGAGGTAGCCTGCGGACCGGAGGTTGTAGAATTTCTTGGCCGGGCTCGCGCCGGCGGTGCGGGCGTTCCCGGCCCGGCTCGAGTCGGAGGCCGGAAAGTTGATGCGGGCGGCCGGCGAGGCTCGCGCCGGTCTAGACGGGGCGCTTGCCCGGGAGGAGGCTCTCCGGGCGGCGAAGGAGGCGGCGGAGCTCGAGGCTGCGGAGGCGCGCCGCTCGAAGGAGGAGGCACTCACGGCGCCGGCTAAGGCCGAAGAAGCCGCCTCGGCGGTGGTGAAGGTCAAGGCGGCGCTCCAAACGGAGCGGGAGCCGAGGCGGAAGGCCGAGGCCGCGGCGGAGGTCTCCCACCGGACCGCGTCCGGCTACCTCCGCGAGCTCCGGGAGCAGCGGGCCGAGAAGGAGGGTAGGTGCTCCGAGCCTTTCCTCCTTGACATTAATCGGGTCCCTTAGTCGTTTCCTCGACTGCTCGAGCCCGGGTTTCGAAGTTCTATTTTCTTTGCGGGGTTGGAGCAGAGCTAGCCACGGCGGAGGCGTCGCGGAGGGAGCTCGATGCTACCCTGGACCGCGCGTTCGTCGATGTGGAGGTTGAGCGGAACGTCGAGGCCGCTCTGTCGGAGCAGATTGGCGCGGTGGTTCGAGGAGCTAGGCGCTCCGCCCTGCGCGCGACCTTTACGGTGCTGGCATCCCACTACGAAGACCTCGACTTCGGGGCCGTCAAGACTCGGACTCGTCCCCGGCCTCGCCGGCGCCGAGCTGGAGTTGCCGAAGGCCGAGACGCGCGCACCCGCCGATGCTCGGCTGCAAAGCTCGAGGAGGGGCCCCTCCCCAAGTCGTAGAAAGTTTAGGGGATTAGTTTTTCGTTTTTTGTTTTGTTAAGAACAAAGGGGCGTGGTTCCCAGCTTGTATATAACTTTAAGTTTTCTTAAATCATTCTGCGCTTGACCCTTTGAGGTCTCGCTCTTTATCAAGTAATTTTAAGTTGAACTTGAATGTGTTTTGGCCTTTTCATCTTGTCTCGTTGAGTCACAAAGCTTGAGCCGTCGAGCCTCGTTGAACTTAGCCGTATTTGGTGAGCGTTCGCTAGGGCCGCCGGGCGCTCGAGCTTCAGCCTTCCGACCAGCTTTAGACTGTGAGTTCGTTTGCTCGCGCTTACTTTGGTCGTCGGCGAGATTCGAATTCAAGGCCAAGCGAAACTTAGCAAATTTGTTCGCAAAAAAAGAGCTAGGTGTAGGCGATTTTTGTTTACCGAAAAATCGTGGTTTCGCCCGCCTTCCAGCCCCCGAGCGAGGCTCGACCTCGCAGCGGAGGTCGAGGGTCACCGTACTTGGCGGGCGATCACTTAAAGAGTAAAGGAACAAATGCGAGCTTAGGGATAGAACTTACGTAACTACGCAATGTTCTAGGTGTTGGTTAGTTCTCGACCTTCCACCGTCTTGAGCTTGTAGGAGCCGGGTCCGATGACGCGCGCAACGATGTAAGGTCCCTCCCATGGAGGGGATAGCTTGTGACGATCCTTGTTGCTCTGCACTCTACACAGCACCATGTCTCCGATGTTGAATCCTCGGCTCTTGACGTTGCGATCGTGGTACCGTCGGAGCGCTTGTTGGTACTTGGCAGAATGCAAGAGCGCGAGCATCGCGTGCTTCGTCGAGCTGGTCCGCTGCGTCCTCGAGGGCCGTTTGGTTCCCTTGTTCGTTGAAGGCGCGAACCCTTGGAGCGCCATAGTCGAGGTCGGTTGGCAGGACCGCCTCCGATCCGTACACCATGAAGAACGGCGTGTAGTCGGTCGCTCGATTCGGAGTCATTCAAAGACTCTAGAGGACGGCCGGTAGTTCGGCTGCCCAACGACCGCTAAAACGTTTTAGGCGGTCATAAATGTGTGGCTTGAGCCCTTGCAGGATCATGCCGTTGGCCCGCTCGACCTGCCCATTGGTCTCGGGGTGAGCCACGGCCGCCCAATCCACTCGAATGTGGTAGTCATCACGGAACGTGAGGAACTTCTTCCCGGTGAACCGTGTGCCGTTGTCCGTGATGATCGAGTTGGGGACGCCAAAACGATGGACAATGTCGAGGAAGAACTCAACCGCTTCCTCGGAGCGGATCTTGCCGATGGCGCGAGCCTCGATCCCCTTTGTGAATTTGTCGACCGCAACGAGCAAGTGGGTGAAGCCCCGGGCGCTTTTTCGGAGGGCCGACCAAGTCTAAACCCTAGACCGCGAAAGGCCAAGTGACGGGTATAGTTTGGAGGGCTTGAGCGGGCTGGTGCGTCCGTCGAGCAAAGTACCGGCAGCCTTTGCACCGGTGGACGATGCGGGTCGCATCCGCTACGGCGGTTGGCCAATAGAAGCCTTGTCGGAAGGCATTGCCCACGAGGGTCCGTGGCGCGGCGTGGTGACCGCAAACGCCCGCGTGTATGTCGTCGAGGAGTCGCGCGCCTTCCTCGATCGGAATGCATCGCCGAGGATCCTCGACACGCTGCGCTTGTAAAGCTCGCCGTCGACCAAGACGAAGGACTTAGAGCGTCCGTGCGGACGTCTTGCCTCGGTCCGGTCGGCCGGGACTTTGCCGTGGAGGAGGTACTCGATGTACGGCATTCTCCAATCGGCCGGCCGTGCGCGCGGCAACCGCCGGCGCCTCGATCTCCATGACCTCCCCGGTCGCCGGTGGAGGTCCAGCCCCCGAGGCCTCGTCTTGGCTCGGGTGTTCCTTCGAGTCAAGGTTGGCGCCGGGGAATCCTCCGGACCCACCTCGGCGGATTTTTCCTTACCGCTAGGAGAGACGGGAGGTCGCACCGACGGCCGGAGCTGGTCATGGGCGAAGATGCCCGTCGGGACCGGCTCCCTATTAGACGCCATTTTGGCGAGCGAGTCCGCCGCCTCGTTTAGTCGTCGCGGGATGTGCTTAAGCTCAAGCCCATCGAACTTCTCCTCGAGCTTCCGCACCTCTTGGTGATAGAGCATCGGCGTGTCATTTCGATAGCTCGACTTTTTCATGACTTGGTCGACGACGAGTTGGGAATCCCCGCGGACCTCGAGTCACCGGATCCGGAGCTCAAGGGCGATCTTAAGGCCATTCACTAAGGCTTCGTATTCGGCCACGTTATTCGAAGCCGGAAAATGCAACCGAATAGCGTACCTCATGCGTACTCCTCGGGGGAGACAAAGACGAGTCCAACGCCGGCTCCTTGGCGCATCAACGACCCGTCGAAGTACATGACCCGAGTACTCTTGATCCACCGGCGCCGATGGCAGCTGGATCTCCGTCCACTCCGTGATGAAGTCGACTAGTACTCGGGACTTTATCGCTGTTTGGGGCGCGTAAGTGATGTCGTGCCCCATCAGCTCAAGAGCCTACTTGGCGACCTTGCCCGCGGACTCCCTGTTTTCAATGATATCGTGCAGAGGGAAGGAGCTCACCACGGTTATCGAGTGCGAGTCGAAGTAGTGGCGTAGCTTGCGTCCGGTGACCATCGGGCGTAGAGGATCTTGAGCACTTGTAGGTATCGAGTTTTCGAGTCGGAGAGCACTTCGCCGACGTAGTAGACGGGCGCTGCACTTTGAGCGCATGGCTCTCTTCCTCGCGCTCGACTACGACGGTGGCGCCGACGACTCGTGTGGTCGCCGCGACGTAAAGCAAGAGTTGTTCCCCTGGGAGTGGGGGAGTCAAGACCGGAGGGTTAGCTAGGATGCGCTTCACCTCGTCGAGCGCGACCTGCGCTTCTCGGGTCCACTCAAAGCGCTCGGACTTCTTGAGGAGCTTGTAGAGCGGCGGCGCCCTTTCTCCGAGTCGTGAGATGAAACGACTTAGCGCCGCCGGGCATCCCGTGAGTCGTTGCACCCCTTTGATGTTCCGGATCGGACCCATGCGCTCAATGGCGGTGATCTTCTCCGGGTTTGCCTCGATGCCTTGCTCCGAAATGACGAATCCCAACAACATCCCTCGAGGGACCCCGAAGACACACTTCTCGGGGTTGAGCTTAACGCCGTTCTCGCGTAACTTGGCAAACACACGTTTGAGGTCGACCACGAGCTGGTCGGCCTTTTTGGATTTGACGACAATGTCGTCCACGTAGGCTTCGACCCGATAAGATAGTCGAAACATTTCTGGATTAACCTGCGGTACGTGGCACCGGCGTTCTTGAGTCCGAACGACATCGTCGTGTAGGAGTACGAGCCGAAGGGCGGGATGAAGGTGGTAGCGAGTTGGTCGGATTGGTCGAGCGCTATCCGATGGTACCCGGAGTACGCGTCTAGAAAGCGAGAGGATTTCGCACCCGGAGGTCGAGTCGACTATTTGGTCGATGCGCGGTAAAGGAAAAGGATCCTTAGGACAAGCCTTATTCGAGGCTAGTATAGTCAACGCACATTCTCTATTTCCCATTCTTTTTCGCACAAGAACAGGATTAGCCAACCATTCGGGGTGGTACACCTCCTTGATAAACCCGGCCGCCAAAAGCTTCGCGATCTCCTCCCCGATCGCCCTGCGCCTCTCCTCGTCAAAGCGGCGCAGGCGTTGCTTCACCGGCTTGGAGCCCGGCCCGATGTGCAAGGAGTGCTCGGCGACTTCCTTCGGGATTCCTGGCATGTCCGAGGGCTTCCACGCGAAGACGTCGGCGTTCACGCGGAGGAAGTCGACGAGCGTGCTTTCCTATTTGGGAGAGAGGGAGGTGCCGATGCGCACCGTTCTCTTCTCGTCTCCTTCGAGGTCGAGGGCGACCTCCTTGGTTCCCTCCGCCGGCTCGAAGGAAGCCGCCTTGCGGCTTGACTGCGGCGGGTCCTCGACCACCTGCTCCACGATGACCGCCGGCTCGGTGGTGGAGGCCAAGTGCGCCGAGGCCAGGTCGCAGATTGTCGACGTCGCACCGGTAGGCGTGTTGAAAAGACGCGCCCACGGTGATAACTCCCTTCGGCCCGGACATCTTGAACTTTATTTCCACGACACAAACTTTCTTCAATGCGAGGCCTTGGACAGATTCAAAAGTGATGAGGACATACTCATCTAGATACAACCAACACTCCCTCATTTGATATTCATGGTCCAATCATGAGAGCTCAAGCGCGACTTTGAAAGTTATCGGTGAGCTCGTTTCTAATGCATTCCTTCTATAGTTTTGAGAATAAAATAATACCTAATTATTTAATTATTGTTAGAAACCATGGAGATGATGAGCATACAGCTAGAAAGGTGCTCAAAGGCATGGAGGACCGGCCATGTATTGCAAATCAAGTTGGAGTCCCAATCAAAGTCGATTTCGGGTCCGATTCGGACTCGAGGACCAGTCCGCACTAAAACGGATGCCCATGTGGAATACGGGCTCAGTTTTGGACGTTCCACATATGGTTAGAAAGATAAGAAGACCACCTTTCCAATGGCACTGCTTTGAGGTCCAAATTCGTTCGGAGTTAACAAAAATCATCGAAACAATTTGACGGATAGAATCTGTCTTGGTGCTGCGTCACGTTATATCGCCATGGGGCTTTGTATCAAGTTAGGCCCAATAGGGGTGCGTCCTAGGGTTGGAGGGCGACCCCCACCACGTCCTGGTCGTCCTCTCCCCTTCTCTTATACCCCCATAGCCGCCACAAACAGATTGGGTTTTGTTTTGTTAGTTTAGCCATGGCTACTACATAGTAGACGCTTGCGTCAGCTAGACCATCCGTTCTACTTCATTCAGAACCCGACCTTAGTGAGTTTAGTTACTTGTTTATCTTGTTCTTGCTTGTTCTTCGATTGCTTGTAGGAATTACCCTCGTGGTTTGGTTGATCGCGCTCCACGAGATCGTGATTAACCGTTGGAGTTGGTGTAACGGTTGCTAAGGCGTATCCTCGTCGGCTGTAGTCGGACCGTGAACGTCTCTCCAGTCTAAATCAAAGTTATTCCCTCCCATAGAAAGATCGGGCAGCACCCGTGTATTTATCAGTTGGTAATCATAGCATGGTTTGTTGTTGCTGCAACGATACATTCTTTCCACGGTTGCCGACTTGTTGGTTGCCATCACCTCTTGTTGAGCAAGGTAAGAACTTGTAAGAGCTTCTTTGAACAAGTTGCAATTGAGGAAATTACACCAGCCACGTCATAGTACTTGATGTATAGGAGCATACATATTGTGTGTGTTTCTTGTTTTCATCTAATCATGGCAGGTGATACGGAGCTTCTTGTGATGACAAAAGTGCACCCTCATATTCTAAACATTATTCGACATTTGCCTACATATGATGGTGAGTTTCTTAATCCTAGATTATATATTGATTGGGAGCTAAAGTTAGAGAGTTAGTTTGATGAGCATGATCTTTCTAAGGAACAAAAGATTTCTATTGCTTCTATATTGACTAAAGATGCTTTGTATGAATGGAATCGTATTTGTAGGCGGCACAAAGTTCCACAATCATGGCATGACTTCAAACTTCTTTTTAAAGATGCTTTCATTCATGAATATTATGCTGAACATTTGATTAAAAAATTAGACAACTCAAAGCAAGGTAGTAGGAGTGTGAAAGAATACTATCATGTTTTTAAGATTTGTGTCATATTTGGTGTTCTAGAAGAATGCTACAAATACATAACGAGTAGGTTCATGAGAGGACTTAACTTTGAAATTAAATCCATGCTGAAATTTGAAAAATATACCCACCTATCTCTCATGTATTTGCTTGCTCGTGACGCTGAAAAACAGATTTTAATGTCTTCTACTGCTTGTGAAACTGATATGATATCCATTGTTCCATGTTTTGCAATGACTAACTTTGGGTAGGATAATATTTATTTGGTTGAAGACAAATCAAAGGAAGATAGTGAAAAAAGTAGTTCTACTTGTGCTGAAATTGACCAACTGAATGATGAGGCACATGAGCTAGTTGCTGCTCCATGTGAATCTGTTGATTTGATGCTGAATCTATCCACTCCTCATGCTAGTTTAGAGCAATCTTTAGTGGAATCTGTTGCTGATTCAATTTTGTCACATGGTTATTTCCTTGCTGATCCTTGTGATAGACAAGAGTTGTGTGATGATGCTTCATTTATATCTACAACACAACTGCTGCACGAACATGATAATTCTGTGTTTGAGGACACGCATGCTGAAATGAGACATGTTCATTGCATTGATAATGAGGAATGAGAGATAAAAATTATATCTTCTTTAAATTGTTTAGGTTATATCTATTTTGATTTTCTTCGTGAAATGAATAGTTTTGAGAATGATTTATTTAAGAAATCTGGTTTTCCATGTTTGGATTATTGCTCGTTTCAGGCGATTGGCAAATATGATGAAAATGATAAGTTCATGGTGCATAGGTTATATATGTGTTCAGATTTGACAACACTTTTAATGAAGTCCTCAAGTAATCAAATGATCACTTGCATTGAAGCTAACAACACCATATCTAGTTTCTCTTCTATTGATTATAAGTTGCAGGTCAAGCTTCAAGAAGGGGAGCAATTCTTGCTGCAATGTGAATTAGTGGAAGTTCGAGAATCATATTTGAAAGGGCAGAATCCCACTCTTTGCATGAACTTCAACCACGACGCCAAACGAGGACGGTTTGCAGCCAAGAAGGGGAGAATGATGAAGACATCACTCGTCCAGATACAACCAACACTCCCTCATTTGATATTCATGGTCCAATCATGAGAGCTCAAGCGCGACTTTGAAATTTATCAGTGAGCTCTTTTCAAATGTCTTTCTTCTATAGTTTTGAGAATAAAATACTACCTAATAATTTAATTGTTGTTAGGAACCATGGAGATAATGAGGATATAGCTAGAAAGGTGCTCAAAGGCATGGAGGGCCGCCCATGTATTGCAAATCAAGTTGGAGTCCCAATCAAAGTGGATTTCGGGTCCGATTCGGACTCCGGGACTAGTCCGCACTAAAACGGACGCCCAGGTCGCATACGGGCTCGGTTTTTGACGTTCCACATATGGTTGGAAAGATAAGAAGACCACCTTTCCAATGACGCTGGTTTCAGGGCCAGATTCTTTCGGAGTCGATGGGAATCGTCAAAACAATTTGTCAGACAGAATCTGTCTCGGTGCTGCCTCAAGTTATATCTCCATTGGCCTTTGTATCAAGTTGGGCCCAATAGGGGAGCATCCTAGGGTTAGAGGATGACCCCCACCACGTCCTGGTCGTCCTCTCCCCTTCTCTTATACCCCCATAGCTGCCACAAACAGATTCGGTTTTGTTTTGTTAGTTTAGCCATTGGTACTACATTATAGACGCGTACGTCGGCTAGACCATCCGTTCTACTTCATTCAGAACCCCACTTTTGTGAGTTTTAGTTACTTGTTTATCTTGTTATTGCTTGTTCTTCGATTGCTTGCAGGAATTACCCTCGTGATTTGGTTGATCGTGCTTCACAAGATATTAACCGTTGGAGTTGGTGTATCGGTTGCTAAGGCGCATCCTTGTTGGCTGTAGTCGGGCCGTGAACGTCTCTCCGATCTAAATTGAAGTTATCCCCTCCCATCGAAAGATCGGGCAGCACCCGTGTATTTATCAAAAAGCTATCCTCCTCTTCTAGCAAATGATTCATGGGGTGAAGATTACGAGCCAAATGCTCGTCCCAATCCAATTTCGACCGGTCCGCCAAAGGCGGGTCTAACTCAAGCTACTCCGGACCGGTCCGATCCCTCTCGGACCGGTTCATCACAAAAAATCACAAGATCTGGTAAAGCTGTCCAAGCCCCCAGCACGAAGAAACACAAGATAGTGCCCGAATATCTGCCTCTTTGCCGGGGATACTCGCACGGAGGCTCAAAAAGTCGAAGACCGACGGAAGGAACAAGAGGTGCTAGAGAGAGATCACCGGGCCGCTTGGGTCGCACTTCAAGAAGCGTCAAGCGTGGGATCTCAAGGTGATCCTCAATTAACGAGACTATGTTGCTAATATTCCTCGGCGGCCCCGGTATGCTTCTCGGACCGGTACCCCAAGTAATACTTCCGGGAATCAATCTCTGCACCCTCGGCACGCACTGGCAGCCAAAAGAAGTGCAGAAGGATCAAGTGGAGGTTCCCAAAGTCCTCCAACGAAGAAAACTAGGACCAGTGCCGGCTTAAGAAAGCGGCTGCGTAAGTCTTCTTGCTTTATTTTAATTTAATTTTCTTACCAACATGAAGTATCTTCTTGTTATACCGATCCGAGACTTTATCTTTACTTCAGGATCACTCCAAACCTTCAAGCCAACATCGCTGGCTTGTTGAGAAACAGAGCTGAATATAACAACCTCCACTATAGCGAGAGATCAACAACAAGATCGCAGCTCCCGAGCTAGCGGCAAAGGCCGTCGAACAAGGTTCGGAAAATCTAGAGTGTGGCAACCGCAGAGGAAATCCCTGCCGCCTCTACCAAAGACCGGCCCCCACCAAAATTTTCGATCTGTCCAAGCTACAAAAGAAAGACAGCTTCTGAAATTCAAATCATCGATTTGTCGTCCGACAGACTCTTCTCCCCAGCCACTCTATTTCAAGCCGGTCCGGATCTTCCATTGGGACCGGTGTGGATTGAAGAAGTCCCTCATTGCGGAAGATCCACTCAAGGAGCTCCAATTGGACCAAAACTCGCCAAGATGGTAATTGGTGATGTAGAAATTGACAGTTCTAGTGGAGCTCGAACTTTCACGGTGACAACAAAGTGGAATTCCATCTAAGAGGAAAAAGCCCTAAAAAGCTTTAACGAATCTAGCCAGGTAATTTTGACTCCTCACATGATATTCTCCGTTTTCCCATATTTCCGTACAACACTTCTTATTTTCTTGTCATCTTTCTAGGTTCTTTTGAAGAATTCTAAAGCTAAAAGTGCTATCATAGCACGCCTTGAAGAAGAGCTGAGTCGGACCCGGAAAGAAGCTGAATAAACTCGGGACTCGGGTGACCAATCCGGTGACCCGAGAAGAAGACCTCCGACGACGGGAATCAAATCTTGCAAATACCAATCATCTTATGGAAGACCGCCGTTTGGAAATCATTTGGCTTAAGCAGAAATTCCAAGGTACACGCATAGCCAACCTTATCAATCTTTAATTATTCTTTTTGCCTCTATATTTTACCAATCTATTAATCCTTTGATAGCCCTCAACGACTTGATTGAGGCGCATAAGAAGACGGAATCCACCCTTGCTGAGAAGGTAGCTGCACAGGAGCTCGCCCTAATAGAGGGCTTAAAAGTAGAGCAGATGCAAGCAGCTCGCATCAATGAATCGGAGGGTGAAATTACTGCCAAGGACAACATCCTAAAGCAAACCCTCGGGTCTAATAAGCTCCTTGAAGACGAAAATGCCCGACTTAAAGATGAACTTGCAAAGGTGCTTGAAGCTGCCAAGACTGCCTAGGCGGAGAAAAAAATGGCTTTCAAAATTGCACATGAATCCGCTCAAGCGGCGCTCAAGGCAAAGGAAGATGAGATTCAATGCCTGCTGAAGAGCGAATCCAAGCTGCAAGATTCTAATATTAATTTCAAGGGCAAATTCAGGATCTTGGACATCGCACATAGTCGTAAGGTCCCTTTCCGCTATCTTCCTCATAACCGGTATTTAAATACCTATCTAAATTTTTAACATTCTTTAAATACCGTAATGTAGAACTCTCGGCGGGCTGCAAACAAGTGATTGATTATCCGAATGGGGGTCAAACTCCTCAAGATGGTAACATGAATCTCAAAAGTGCTATATGGGACGTGCCACGAAGAATCAAGGAGCACTCCAAGATGATCACGGGAGCGGGAGGTGCACATATTGCGGCAACGATCCAATCTTGGACTTGTATCGAAGACTGTGACTTTAACTTCATTCAAGTGGGCGCTCATCCGGATACCACCGAAGACCGGTTCTATGAGTTGAAGAATTCACTCATTGGCACCGTGAGCGAACTTCTTCAAGACATTCCGCTGGATCCGACTTGTGCCTCGCTAGATGAAGCTACTGCTCTCCCGCTTGTGGATCAAGATGCTGCTGCAGCCTTCGGACGAGAACCTTGAAAATGAATATGATGATCTAGATTTTGATCTTGTCTTCAGCATCCGACTCCGAAGAAACTATTGATGAAATGCTGACCGCCTATCCTAAGACCGGTGATACCGGTGATTCAAGCGGTCCGGCTCGATGAAATATCCTTGTAATTGATCCTGTGTACAAAAGTAATATATGTGAATGCTTCTTGGTTTAATTATTCTGTCCGATATTGTTTTCTCATATAGTAAATGTCTTTTCAATTTTGATCGTTCTTTTTATATTTTTGTATTCTTCTTCTATATATAAAAGTCTTTACACGCAAGACTGCAGCAGTCCAGACTAGTGCAAATATAAAGAAAATAACTTCAACTTTAATAACCAGTCTTCTAAAATTTCAGATTTTGCATCTTAAGTCCACTAATCAAGTCTATAACCAAGCAACGATGGTCAATTCAACACAAACCAACTATGACTGGATCACCGACTCTAATCAACGCAGGATATAACTCATAGCGGCGGTCTACATAACAAAATCGTGCCGTATAGAAAAATTGACCGGTCTTAGGACTTAAGATTACAAATTATCCCGGACTGCTCTCGGGATGGCAGCCCCTGGCTCGAAATGTTAAACAAAACTTAATATTTCGGGACATAAAACAATATGTTCAGAATCGAAACTCAAAATTCTTCTTAATATCATGCACAAGAAATTACATAAAAACAAAAACAAAAACTCAAGTATAAAAGCGACGTAGGTGATCGATATTCCAAGAGTTTGGAATTCCTTCCTCATTCTGGGTCATAAGTCTATAAGCCCCGGTCCGGAAACTGATTTGACAACAAACAGCCCTTCCCAGACTGGTGACAACTTATGCCGATTCTTATTGAACTGAATTTTCCGGAGCACCAAATCGCCTACTTGAAATTTCCTTGGCCGCACATTGCGATCATGATATCGACGCAACCCTTGATGATACTTTGCCACTCTAATTAATGACTGATCTAGCAATCCTTCCGCAGCAATCAACTCAAGTTGACCTTGATCATCATATTTCTCTTTATCATAACATTGCACTCTTGCAGAAACCATATTTACTTTCGTAGGCAGTATTGCTTCGATCCATATACCAATGAAAAGGAGACTGCCCTGTAGTACGAATGGTGTTTGTACACAGCCCCCATAAAACCCATGGAAGTTCCTTTACCCATTTTCTAGCATACGGTTTCGAGCGATAAAAAATTCTTGGCTTAAGACCTGTCAAAATCACCCCATTTGCACGCTCTACTTGCCCATTGCTCTATGGATGCAACACCGAATCGTAATGAATCTTGATCCTCTTTGAAAATTCCAGAAGTAAAGTGCGGTTCCTTGTCGGTAATGATGCAATGCGGAATGCCAAACCGGACAAATATATTATGCATGAATTTGATTGCCCGAGCTGTAGTTGTTACTACCTCTGCTTCAATCCATTTCGAAAACTTGTCAATTGCCACAAAAATATGGGTAAAGCCCCTAGGTGCTTTGTTGAATTGCCACAAAAAATGGCCAAGTCATTGGTATCATGTGCAACTCATGAGCTGGAGCATGTGGTTGGCGTGCAAAAACCCGACATCCCTGGCAAGCCTTGACCACTCGTGAGCATCGTCAACTATTGTTGGCCAATAAAATCCTTGTCGAAAAGCTTTTCCTACCAATGTCTTTGATGAAGCATGATTCCCACAAATACCTTTGTCAATGACTTCTAGCAACTAAACACCATCAATCGTAGATACACACTTCATTAACACATTATCACCCCCACGTTGATAGAGTTCATCCTCCACAAGCAAGTAGCTTCGCACTCTAATCTCAAGCCTCTGTTTTTCGATCTTATCCTCTTGTAATATATTAGAACGCAAATATTCAATATAAGGAGTGCGCCAATCAGAATCAATCATCATGACCTCTGCCTTTCCAGTATGCATTGTGCCCTCGTCGGTCCACTGACGTCTCGGGGACCACTACTCCGGTCTACATCTTCGACAAAGGAGCTTTCTATATCATCTTAATGGATGGTTTATCCAAAACTTGAAGAAATACCCCAAGCAGTACCACCTGCCTCGAAGATCCTATTCTAGCTAGGTCATCCGCGACAGAATTATTTCCATGCAAAATATGAGAGAGGCGCAGACCGTCGAATTTATCTTCAAGCTTTTGAACTTCATGTCTATAAGCTAACATATGATCATCATGTGCATCCCATACTTTGTTAATCTAACTAATGACAAGCATTGAATCCCCATAGACATCCAAGCTGTTTAACGCTGAGCGAAATTGCAACACGAAGATGAAGCAAGGCCTCATACTCCGCAACATTGTTCGATGCTTTGAAATGCATCTGCAACACATACACGAACGGGTCCTTCCGTGGGGTTAAGAGCAAAACTCCAGCTCCCGCACTCGAAAGATGCAAAGACTCATCAAAATACATTTCCCAATACTCTAATTTCTGTGTTTCAAGCCACTCGGTGATCAAATCAGCCAATGCTTGACCTTTGATCGATGTACTGTGGTGAAAAGGTAATCTCATACTGGCCAAGCTCAATTGCCCATTTAGCCACCTGCCCGATTGCTTCGGGATTCCTCATCACTTTACCAATTGAAAAACCAGTCTTGACCTCAATTGGACCTGCTTGAAAATTGTGCTTCAGCTTTCTTGAAGTTATCACAATTGCATATATTAACTACTGTATCTAGAGATACCGTGCCGGGATTCTGTCGGGACTTCACTAACCAAATAGACCGGGTGCTGCACTAATTGGAGATGTACATCTTCTCGCCGATCAACCACCAAAACTGTACTGACCACATGAGTAAGTTGCTGAAATATATAGCTGAATAATCTCGTCAGGCTCTGGAGGTATCAATATCGGTGGATTGCTCAAATACTGCTTGAGCTGATCAAACACAGCCTGAGCTTCATCTGTCGATTCGAACTTATCCTACTTTTTGAGCAATTTAAAGAACGGAAGTCTCCTAATTCCCACTCTTGATATGAAGTGACTTAGTGTAGCCATACAACCGAGTAAGCTTGTGCACATCCTTCAAACAGCGGGGGGGGGCTTCATGTTGATAATCGTTTGGATCTTTTCCGGATTTGCCTCAATACCGCGCCGTGATACCAAGTATCCAAGCAATTTTCTAAACCTTACCCCAAACACGCACTTGTTCGGGTTAAGCTTCATGAAAAAGTTCCGCAGATTACTAAAGGTCTCTGCCAGGTCGGAGAGAAGATCTTTAGCTTTCTAGGACTTAACCACTATATCGTCTACGTAGGCTTCGAGCGTTCCGCTCAATCCGTGAATCAAGGCAGCGTTGCATACCGCATTGGTAAGTCGTGCCAACATTTTTCGGATCGAACGACATGGTCGTATAGCAATAAGCTCCAAAGGGGGTGATGAAATCAGTCTTAATCTGGTCTTCAATCTTCGGAGGAATCGATGATAATCGAGAATAAGCATCAAGAAAGCAAAGACGCTCGTAGAAGTCGAACCAACAACGTGGTCAATCCGAGGTAGCGCAAAAGGGTCTTTGGCGCACGCCTTATTGAGATCGGTATAATCAACGCACATTCTTAATTCTTTAGTATTCTTCTTAGGTACAAGAACTGGATTGGCAAGCCAATCCGGATGATACACCTCCCTAATGAACTTAGCAGCTAACAACCTAGTAACTTCCTTCTTGATAGCCTCCTTGCGGTCTTGAGCAAACCTCCGGAGTTTTTGTTTAATGGGCTTCGCATCGGGACGCACCAATAGTGCGTGCTCAATCTTCTTCCAAGGAACTCCCGGTAAGTCGGAAGGCTGTCATACAAAGTGTCGGTGTTCGAACCACCGGCTGTAGAATTTGTCCGGGGATTGCGCGTTTTAGGCCGGATAGTGCACAAGGGAAGACACGAAGGGTTAGGCTGGTTCGGGAAAGCTCCCTACGTCCGGCGGGGGGGGGGAGGTCTCACGGTGTCGTGTTCCTTGCGCCAAGATGGAAACGTGAAATACAAGAGTGATGGGAGAGGAGCATGCTCCAAGTCCCGTGCGAGAGTGTGCGTGTGCTGAAGATTGCGGTCTCGTGTGATCGTGTGCGCGAGTTGAAGAGTCTCACCCCTTTATAGTCATAGGGGCGGGACTCGAGTTACAAGAGAGAGAAAGAGAAAGGAGGATGGTCGAGCTTCGACGTTGTCCAATCGGCCTCCTCGTCGTACATTCCATCCGGGTTGAGCGGGCGGTCGCGTCGTTCCTGTAGCGACGTGCATTAGGGTGGAGTGCTCCGCAATCGGGGGAGCCACGGGCGGTGCTGTTCACGAGTGGTTGGATTTGGACGTGCCATGCCCGTCCTTCTCGTCGGGCGTGATGATGCTTCGGACACGGCCGAGACGTGGGAGTGGCTGTCCCTCCGAGTCGAGCTTGTAGGGGAAGGTCGTGCGAGACGGGGTGTAACTCAAGCTCGACCTTGAGCTACACCTGTTCGACGGGCGTGACGGGGAATCGTACGTCCGTACATTGACGGGCAGCGACTCCTCCCGGGGCCTGCGGTCCATGCCAACTCCTGCCATTCAACGAGGAACGGGACGTCCCATCGGCATGCCCCGACGGGAGCAGGTGGCAGCGGGAGGGATGGGCTCGGGCCTCCCTCCAATGATTCCCGAACCGAGCCCACGTGGGTGCCGGGCGGTTGGAATTAAATGCGGTTGGTGATCGAGTCACGAGTTCGAGCGCGAGGGATGCCAAGGTCGTGCGGGACGGAGCCTCTCGACCAAGACGCCCGGGTCGTGCGGGACGGAACCCCTCGACCGAGACGCTAAGGTCGTGCGAGGCGGGCGTCTTCGAGTAAGTCTACAGGACCGTTTCTGGTCGGTCCACACGGGCGTGGGCCAGCCTTTGGTGATGACGTGGTCGTGCTAACCCTCTATTAGGTGGGTCCGGATGCCGCCACGTGGCAGCGTTAATCTTTTCCCCGACGGTAGCCCACGAGCCCGCGGATGAGTCAAGGACTCGTCCGGGGATCTTTCGAGAGGTTGGGGTAGTCTACACGTGTTCCTCGTGAGGAGCGTTTTCTCCACCGGGTGCGCGCAAGCGCGTCCGGTGGACGGTAGCCCCGAGCCGGGGGATAAGTCATGGACTTATGCCGTGGTCGAGACGCTTTATCATGATGAGGTCCCGTCGTCGGACCTCGTGTTCGCGATGCCAGCCCCCGAGCCTTCCGCGCGTTGCGAGCAGCCAATCGAGGGATGTTTCGTCGTGGTTGTTTTCCCCATCCGCGTCGCGTTCGTGCGACGGAGGGTAGAGCAGATCTGCGATTTGCCCGGAAGGACCGGCACGCGGGGCTCGGGGAGCTCGGTAACGGGAAAAGTTCGAGCGGAGTTGCGGTTTCTCGTCGGGGAGATTCCGTCGGGCCCGGCTGGGGACAACTCCGTGAATCCGTGCGGTCACCTTCGATTGGGACCCAAAACCGTTCGATGGGTTTCGGGGGCTCGATGCCTCTCTACGATGAGATTCCCCTTAGTCGACGTCGACCGGGACTCGAACGTGCTAGTCAATGCCCGTTGCGCTCGCGCGCGTGGGTCACGGCTGCTAGGTGGGCCCATCGATGTCACTCCCTGGCTCGGAAAATATTTGCTCGAGGCGGCTGTCGAACCCTTCGGTCGGGCCAGCCTCCGAACCTCGGCGAGGCGGGGCCGTCGAGACGGTTTTCAGCCTCTTATCCCCTCTTACCTTCGAGGTCGATCCTCGGTCGGTCGAGCCCCAAGGTCGAGCACTCGACCTTGTCGGAAGTCAAGTAGTTACCGAACCGCTCCCTCGAGGTGTGTGCCTTTTCCCATCTCTGCATGCGAGGTGAGAGGATACGAAAGGACGGAATGCACGAGAGAGGAGCGTGGGATTTTTACCGTCTCGGTTTCCATGGTTCGGGGATCGTGGCGGGTTCTTATCCGTCGGTGGCGTGTAGTGACGACCCCATGCAGCACGGGGTCGGTTTCCCTCGGTAGTGGTGGGACCTGTGCGGTTAGTACGGGCGGCCGGGGTGTACACCTGCAGGCGACGGCGTGGGAATCGGGAGGAGGGAGACTTTAAGAAAATTTACCGGGGTAGTGGCGATCGTGGGGCCCGCTGTGGAATCGAAGGGTCGCGGCTGCCCGACGTAGCCCCCTATTTAAGACGTCGCCTGCCGGGTCCCTTGGCTCCTACACGCCGTCTCTTTCCACGCCTTTGCCTTCTTTGCCCTAGCTCTCGCTCTTCTTGCCTCGGCCTTTGCCCTCCGAGCTCCCGAGCCTTTTCCCCTTCTCCTCCACCATGTCGACTTGGAGTCGATCCACGACGACGAGGGCGAGCTCGACCGCCTGGTGACGCACGGGTTGCTGCGCGACCGCGGTCCCAACCGATGGTGGATGCTCCCTGGCAAAGAGTCCCATCCGCAGCCTCCCCGGGGCTATGTGGTCTCGTTCCTGCATTTCCACGAGCACGGCACGGGGACGCCGGGAACGACTTCTGCGGGCACCGATGTTCCGGAGCCACCGGAGCTCCGGGATCCGAACCCCAATGGGATTCTGCGGTTGAGCACCTTCGTCGCTCTCTGCGAGGGTTTCCTGGGGATGGAGCTCGACCTCAACCTGCGGCGGTATGTATTTCTTCCGCATTAACCTCCATCGGAGGAGGAATTCCGGAGGCGAGGACGTTCCCGCGCACGTCGGTTGCACGGGGATTGTGATGAAGAGGGACCGTGGCGGAGACTACATCACGGTGACCACCCCTTCGTCGAACCGGGGGTGGCACCCGAAGTGGTTCTACCTTCGGCGGGACCCGGGGCATCCGTTCCGGCCTTCGAGGGTCGGGTCTTCGAGGAGGCCCCGGAGGAGTGGAAGTGGGGCTGCCCTCGTGCTAGCCGGCGGAAGGTCGACATGGCCATCGAGGCGATCCGGTTCCTGGCCCGGTCCAACGTCGACGCGACGGTGGTGGTGGGCTCCTTCCACAAGCTCGAGGTTCGCGCCGCCGATGCGGCGCTCGATGCTAATGCACCGGGTGTCGGGTAACGACCGCGTCGTCCACGACACCACGATGGCGGTGCGGGAGCTCGACGATGGCACCGTCGCCTTGCGCGTTCGGAGCGCGGCGGGGACCGTCGCGCTTGCTTGGCTCGTCCGGGGCGCCTCCCATGAAGCCGCACCCGGATGCCCTGGACGTGGTAAGTTAATTCGACCTTCGTCGTCTCGAAGTTTTATTCGAGTTTTTGTCTTTGGTTTGTTTGCTTGACCCACCTACTTTGTCTCTCGGTCTGCCGGGTCCCGCTTAGTCGGCGCACCGGGCTTCGCCTTCCGAGGGAGCCGCCCGGCGCGAAGCCAACCGCCTCCACGCCGCGGAGGTGCGGGCCGAGAGGAAAGCCGCGAGGGACACGGCCGTGAGGCTTCAGGCTGGCGAAGACGGCGCGAGATGTCGAGAGCCGGAGGAAGGAGGCGTACCGGGCCACGGGGCTGAACCCCGACACGGCGTCCACCGCTTCGACCCCGAGCCGACGGACTTCGAGGACGACGGCGTAGCCAGCGAGCATGAGAGCGACGGGGATTCCCCGCTCATCTTCTCCCGCCGAGCCGCCACCTCGGGTCTCGGGTCTTCGGCTCCCTCGACCTCGACCTTCGTGGCCGGCCCCTCGAGTCGGTCCGCCCCTCACGGGGTTGAGTCGAGCTCTAGGGCTGGCGAGGCACCTCGCGCGGGGGAACCGGGACTACCCTGGATCCCTTTTTTGGGACGAAGTGGTTGACCTTACGGTAGATCCTTCCGTTGCTGCGAGGGAGGCTGCGGAGATGATCGCCGAGCTAGTCGGAGGCGATGCGATCTTAACCGCGCGCCCGCGGTGCCCGGGGAGGGGACGGTGGATGGCGTAGATCTACGATGCCCTCCGTCCTCCGCCCCGTAGACGTGGTGCCCGCGCAAGGTTCCAGCGCGAAGACGCTGCGAGCCCAAGAAGTTGGTGGGGGCATCCCCGAGCCGGCGAAGGGCAGCGCGGAAGACCGATGAGGACATCACACCCTCGGATATAACCAACACTCCTCCAATATACATACATAATTCAAGGACAAAAACTAGAGCACGGCAATTGAATTTACGGGTGAGCATGTTCCTAATGATCTCTTTATTTATATTTAAGAATATATTACTACCTAATGAGTTAATTATTGTTAGGAACCATGGAGATGATGATAATATGGTTAAGGAGGAGGTTAGAGGCGTGGAGGGCCAGCAAGGACGTCCATGTCAAGTTGGAGGTCCAAACAAAGTCGACTTCGATTCTGTTTCGGAGTCCAGAAACAGCCTGCACCAAAACGGACGCCCTGGTTGCATACGAAGTTCGTTTGGGACGTTCTTTATATGGATGGAAATATAATTTGATAACCTTTCCATTGGCGCTGGTCTGATATCCAAATTCGTCCCGAGTCGTCGGGAATTGTCGAAATACTAAGACGTCCAGAAACTGTCCCGGTGTTGCACCACCGTCTTTTGGCCTTTGGGCCGTGTATTTTGTTAAGCCCACTTAGGGCTGCGTCCAGGGGGAGATGGACGACCCTAGGGATCTCATAAGCAGACGCCGCCCCTTCCTTAGGGTTTGGGTTTTGCTTAGATTATTCTGTCAAGAACAGTTTCGCCGTTTTGTCGGTTTGTGAGACCCCAACTCGTGAGTTTAATCATATATTTGCAATTTGGTTGCTTCCATCTTGTTCTTGCTTGTGTTCTTCGATTCGCAGGCAAGGATTAGCCTTCTTGGCGAGGTCAATCGTGCTTGCACGGTTGATAACCGAGAGGAGACGTGGTGCTGCGATTGCGGGGTTCGGAACGTGTTGTTCGGAAGCCGGATCGATTTGTGTCAAGTCTCCGCCAAATCGTTGTTTATCGGAACCTTTCGGAAGATCGGGACATCCTAGTCCATATCAAGTTACATCACACCCTCGGATATAACCAACACTCCTCCAATACACATACATAATTCAAGGACAAAAACTAGAGCACGGCAATTGAATTTACGGGTGAGCATGTTCCTAATGATCTCTTTATTTATATTTAAGAATATATTACTACCTAATGAGTTAATTATTGTTAGGAACCATGGAGATGATGATAATATGGTTAAGGAGGAGGTTAGAGGCGTGGAGGGCCAGCAAGGACGTCCATGTCAAGTTGGAGGCCCAAACAAAGTCGACTTCGATTCTGTTTCGGAGTCCAGAAACAGCCTGCACCAAAACGGACGCCCTGGTCGCAAACGAAGTTCGTTTGGGACGTTCTTTATATGGATGGAAAGATAATTTGATAACCTTTCCATTGGCGCTGGTCTCATATCCAAATTCGTCCCGAGTCGTCAGGAATTGTCGAAATACTAAGACGTCCAGAAACTGTCCCGGTGTTGCACCACCGTCTTTTGGCCTTTGGGCCGTGTATTTTGTTAAGCCCACTTAGGGCTGCGTCCAGGGGAGATGGACGACCCTAGGGATCTCATAAGCAGCCGCCGCCCTTCCTTAGGGTTTGGGTTTTGCTTAGATTATTCTGCTTAGACAGTTTCGCCGTTCATCGGTTTGTGAGACCCCAACTTATGAGATTAAATCATACATCTGCAAATTTGGTTGCGTTCTTTCTTGTTCTTGCTTGTGTTCTTGATTCGCAGGCAGGGATTAGCCTTACGGGCGAGGTCAACCGAGCAACGCCGGTTGATAACCATAGAGGACGTGGTGCTGCGATTGCGGGGTTCGAACGTGTTGTTCGGGAGCCGGATCGACGTGTGTCACATCTTCGCCAAATCAAGAGTTATCCGAACCTTTCGGAAGATCGGGACCCTAGTCCACATCAAAGACCGACGCACGGACACGCGCGTCGATGTCTCTGAACCCACTGCGACCGGAGAGACGGTCTCTCGGCATGCGGACGCGCATGTCAATGTACTTGAATTTGCTGCGCCTGACGGAGGGAGTGCCGCGGAGCCCTCCCCGACGGCTGAAGTCCCCGTGGAGCCTGCCGAGAGGCCATCGCGACCGGTGGTCGACCCATCGGTGGCCGCCGGCAAACGCGTTCGTGAAGATGAGCCCGGCAAAGCGCTCCCGCGCCCAAGCGAACGGTGCCTCCGCGAAGGAGGGCGCCGCCCACGACTCTATAGGCCGCTAGATCGAGGGGGACGGGCGTCGAGGGGAGTCGACCGTCGTGGCGACGGCGGCCGGAGGCGCGCCGGCGGAGCCCGGCCGTGCCCGGGGCAGCCTCCGGACCGGAGGTTGTCGAATTTTTGGCTGGGCTCGCGCCGACCGTGCGGGCGTTCGGGCCCAGCTCGAGTCGGAGGCCGGGGAGTTAATGCGGGCGGCCGGTGAGGCTCGCGCCGGTCTAGACGGGCGCTCGCCGGGAGGAGGCTCTCCGGGCGGCGAAGGAGGCGGCGAGCTCGAGGCTGCGAGGCGCGCCGCTCGAAGGAGGAGGCGCTCGCGGCGCCGGCCGGGGCCGAAGAAGCCGCCTCGGCGGCGAGAGAAGGTCAAGGCGGCGCTCCAAGCGGAGCGGGAGCCGAGGCGAAGGCCGAGGCTGCGGCGGAGGTCTCCCACCGGACCGCGTCCGGCTATCTCCGCGAGCTCCGGGAGCAGCGGGTCGAGAAGGAGGGTATGTGCTCCGAGCCTTTCCTCCTTGACCTTAATCGGGCTCCTTAGTTGTTTCCTCGACCGCTCGAGCTCGGGTTTCCGAAGTTCTGTTTTCTTTGCGGGGTTTGAGTAGAGGCTGGCCACGGCGGAGGCGTCGTGGAGGGAGCTCAATGCTGCCCTGGACCGCGCTTTCGTCGAAGTGGAGGTCGAGCGGAACGTCGAGGCCGCTCTGCCGGAGCGGATCGGCGCGGTGGTTCGAGGAGCTAGGCGCTCTGCCGTGCGAGCGACCTTTGCGGTGCTGGCGTCCCATTATGAAGACCTTGACTTCGGGGCCGTCGGACTCGGACTCGTCCCCGGCTTCACCGGCACCGAGCTGGAGTTGCTTGAAGGCCGAGACGTGCGCACCCGTCGATGCCCTGGCTGCAAAGCTCGAGGAGGAGCCCCTCCCCAAGTCGTAGGAAGATTAGGGGATTAGTTTTTCTTTTTTTGTTATGTTAAGAACAAAGGGGCGTGGTTCCCCACTTGTAAATAACTTTAAGTTTTCTAAATCGTTTTGCGCTTGACCCTTCGAGGTCTCACTCTTTATCAAGTAATTTTAAGTTAAACTTGAATGTGTTTTGGCCTTTTCATCTTGTCTCGTTGAGTCACAAAGTTTGAGCCGCCGAGCCTCGTTGAACTTAGTCGTATTTGGTGAGCGTTCGCTTGGGCGCTGGGCGCTCGACCTTCGGCCTTCCGACCGGTTTAGGCTGTGAGTTCGTTTGCTCGCGCTTACTTTGGTCGTCGGTGAGATTCAAATTCAAGGTCAAGCGAAACTTAGCAAATTTGTTCGTGAAAAAAGAGCTAAGTGTGGGCGATTTTTGTTTTTGAAAAATCGTGGTTTCGCCCGCCTTCCGGCCCCGAGTGAGGTCGAGGGTCACCGTACTTGGCGGGCGATCGCTTAAAGAGCAAAGGAACAAATGCGAGCTTAAGGATAGAACTTACGTAACCGCGCAATGTTCCGGGCGTTGGTTAGCACTCGACCTTCCACCGTCTTGAGCTTGTAGGAGCCGGGTCCGATGACACGCGCGACGATGTAAGGTCCTTCCCATGGAGGAGATAGCTTGTGACGATCCTTGTTACTCTACACTCTACATAGCACCATGTCTCCGATATTAAACTCTCGGCTCTTGACGTTGCGATCGTGGTACCGTTGGAGTGCTTGTTGGTACTTAGCGAGAATGCAAAAGCGCAGCATCGCGTGCTTCGTCGAGCTGGTCCGCTGCGTTCTCGAGGGCCGTCCGGTTCCCTTGCTCGTTGAAGGCGCGAACCCTTGGAGCGCCGTAGTCGAGGTCGGTTGGCGAGGACCGCCTCGATCCGTAGACCATGAAGAACGGCGTGTAGCCGGTCGCTCGACTCGGAGTCGTTCGAAGACTCTAGAGGACGGCTGGTAGCTCGGCCGCCCAGCGACCGCTGAAACGCTTCGAGACGGTCATAAATACGTGGCTTGAGCCCTTGCGGGATCATGCCGTTGGCCCGCTCAACCTGCCCATTAGTGTCGGGGTGAGCCACGGCCGCCCAATCCACTCGAATGTGATAGTCGTCGCAGAATGTGAGGAACTTCTTCCCTGTGAACTGCGTACCATTGTCCGTGATGATCGAATTTGGAACACCAAAACGATGGACGATGTCAAGGAAGAACTCGACCGCCTCCTCGGAGCGAATCTTTACGATAGCTCGAGCTTCAATCCACTTTGTGAACTTGTCGACTGCGACGAGCAAGTGGGTGAAGCCCCGGCGCTTTTTCGGAGGGCCGACCAAGTCTAAACCCCGGACCGCGAAAGGCCAAGTGACGGGTATAGTTTGGAGGGCCTGAGCGGGCTGGTGCATCCGTCGAGCATAGTGCGGCAACCCTTGCATCGATGGACGATGCGGGTCGCATCCGCCACGGCGGTTGGCCGATAGAAGCCTTGTCGAAAGGCATTGCCCACGAGATCCGCGGCGCGGCGTGGTGGCCGCAAACGCCCGCGTGTATGTCGTCGAGGAGTGGCGTGCCTTCCTCGATCGAAATGCATTGCTGCAGGACCCTTGACACGTTGCGCTTGTAAAGCTCGCCGTCAACCAAGACGAAGGACTTAGAGCACCTGTGCGGACGTCTCGCCTCGGTCCGGTCGGCCGGGAGTTTGCCGTGGAGGAGGTACTCGACGTACGGCGTTCTCCAATCAGGCTGGCTGTGGTGCGGCGATCGCCGGCGCATCGAGCTCCATGACCTCCCCGATCGCCGGTGGAGGCCCAGCCCCGAGGCCTCGTCTTGGCTCGGGTGTTCCTTCGAGTCGAGGTTGGCGCCGGGGAGGCCTCCGGACCCACCTCGACGTATTTTTCCTCACTGCTCGGAGAGATGGGAGGTCGCACCGACGGTTGGAGCTGGTCGTGGGCGAAGATGCCCGTCGGGACCGGCTCCCTACTAGACGCCATTTTGGCGAGCGAGTCTGCCGCCTCGTTAAGTCCTCGGGGAATGTGCTTGAGCTCGAGGCCATCGAACTTCTCCTCGAGCTTCCGCACCTCTTGGTGGTAGAGCAGCAGCGTGTCACTTCGACAACTCGACTCTTTCATGACTTGGTCGACAACGAGTTGGGAATCCCCGCGGACTTCGAGTCGCCGGATCGGGAGCTCGATGGCGATCTTAAGGCCATTCACCAAGGCTTCGTATTCGGCCGGGTGGTTCGAAGCTGGAAAGTGTAACCGAATGGCGTACCTCATTCGTACTCCCCGGGGAGACAAAGACGAGTCCAACGCCGGCTCCTCGGCGCATTAATGACCCGTCGAAGTACATGACCCAATACTCTTGATCCACCGGCGCCAATGGCAGCTGGGTCTCCGTCCACTCCGCGACGAAGTCGACTAGTACTCGGGACTTTATCGCTGTCCGGGGCACGTAAGTGATGTCGTGCCCCATCAGCTCGAGAGCCCACTTCGCGACCTTGCCCGCTGACTCCTGTTTTCAATGATATCGCGCGAGAGGGAAGGAGATCACCACGGTTATCGAGTGCGAGTCGAAGTAGTGGCGTAGCTTGCGTCCGGCGACCATCGGGCGTAGAGGATCTTGAGCACTTGTGAGGTATCGAGTCTTCGAGTCGGAGAGCACTTCACCGACGTAGTAGACGGGACGTTGTACTTTGAGCGCATGGCCCTCCTCCTAGCGCTCGACTACGACGGCGGCGGCGACGACTGTGTGGTCGCCGCGACGTAAGCGGGAGCTGTTCCCCGGGGAATGGGGGAGTCGGGACTAGGGGGTTAGCCAGGATGCGCTTCACTTCGTCGAGCGCGACCTACGCCTCCGGGGTCCACTCGTGGCGCTCGGATTTCTTGAGGAGCTTGTAGAGCGGCCGCGCCTTTCTCCGAGCCGAGAGATGAAACAACTCGGTGCCGCCGGGCACCCGTGAGTCGTTGCACCCCTTTGACGTTACGGATTGGACCCATGCGCTCGATGGCGGTGATCTTCTCCGGGTTTGCCTCGATGCCTCGCTCCGAAACGACGAATCCCAATAACATCCCTCGAGGGACCCCGAAGTCGCACTTCTCGGGGTTGAGCTTAACGCCGTTCTCGCGTAGCTTGGCAAACACACGCTCGAGGTCGACCACGAGCTGGTCGGCCTTTTTGGACTTAACGACAATGTCGTCCACGTAGGCTTCGACGATATCTCCGATGAGATAGTCGAAACATTTCGGATGAACCTGCGGTACGTGGCACCGGCGTTCTTGAGTCCGAACGGCATCGTCGTGTAGCAATACGAGCCGAAGGGTGTGATGAAGGAGGTAGCGAGTTGGTCGGATTCGTCGAGCGCTATCCGATGGTACCGGAGTATGCGTCTAGAAAGCATAGGGTTTCGCACCGGAGGTCGAGTCGGCTTTTTGGTCAATGCGCGGTAAAGGAAAAGGATCCTTAGGACACGCCTTATTCGAGGCTAGTATAGTCAACGCACATTCTCCATTTCCCATTCTTCTTTCGTACAAGAACGAGGGTTAGCCAACCATTCGGGATGGTACACCTCCTTGATAAACCCGGCCGCCAAAGCTTCGCGATCTCCTCCCCAATCGCCCTGCGCTTCTCCTCGTCGAAGCGGCGCGGCGCTGCTTCACCGGCTTGGAGCCCGGCCTAATGTGCAAGGAGTGCTCGGCGACTTCCCTCGGGATTCCTGGCATGTCCGAGGGCTTCCACACGAAGACGTCGGCGTTCGCGCGGAGGAAGTTGACGAGCGCGCCTTCCTATTTGGGAGAGAGGGAGGTGCCGATGCGCACCGTCTTCTTCTCGTCTCCTTCGGGGTCGAGTGCGACCTCCTTGATTCCCTCCGCCGACTCGAAGGAAGCCGATTCTACGGCTCGGCTGCGGCGGATCCTCGACCGCCTTGCTCCACGATGACCGCCGGCTCGGTGGTGGAGGCCAAGTGCGCCGAGGCGAGGTCGCGATTGTCGATGTCGCACCGGTAGGCGTGCTAAAAGACGCGCCCACGGTGATAACTCCCTTCGGCCCGGGCATCTTGAGCTTCGGGTAGACATAGTTCGGGACGGCCATGAACTTTGCGTAGCACGGCGCCGAGGATACCATGGTAGACCCACGGGAATCCTACCACCTCGAAAGTGAGGGTCTCCGTTCGAAAGTTCGAAGGAGTCTCGAATGTGATGGGCAGAGTCAATCTGCCCGATGGGAACGGCTTGCATTCCGGGAACGACGCCATGGAACGGCGAGCCGTTCGGACGAATTTGCGAGCGCTCGATGCCCATAGCATCCGGGACGTCGGCGTACGGGATGTTGAGGCCGCTACCCCGTCCATCAACACCTTGGAAAGGCGCGTTTTGGCGACGATGCGGTCGACCACGAGCGGGTATCGACCCGGCCGCGGGACTCACGCCGGATGATCAGCGCGATCAAACGTGATCGGAAGCTCCGACCACTTGAGGTTTGCGGGCTCCGCGGAAAAGACTTCGCGACGCTCGAGCTTGACGGAGCGTCGGCTCGGACGAGCGTCGAGCTCGCGAAGATCATAAGGCAGCCCTCCGCTCGAGGGAAGCCTTCCTCGTTTTCCTCGCCGGCGTCGCCCTCGACCCCAACGTTTCCCTCCTGGTCGTGCTGCGGGCACGCCTTCCGCCCGTGCTTGCGTGATGAACTACTTCATCAACGAGCGAGTCCCGCATCAGGTGCTTGACTGGAAACTCGTGGTTGGGGCACGGCCCGTTCCACTTCCTCTCGAAGTGGTCCGGGGATTTTGTTGGGCTGCTTCGCGCCCTTCTTGTCGATCGCGGCTACCATGTGATCATCGGTTGGCCGCGACTTATTCTTTTGTTGGGCTTGGAGCCGAGAAGGCCCCCGCCCGCGTTGCCATCGGTCCTCTTGCCCTTCCCTTTCTCGGGGAGGTCGCGGTGGAGGAGGGCTCCGGCGCCTCCTCGCCAGGCGTGGCTCGTGGCGATGTCGAGGCGTTCCCGAGCCGTTCGCGGGCAGCTTCGCCCCGGCTCGTGGACTAGAGCCTCGCGGTTTGTTCCGGAGAGGAAGGCCCCGATGACATCCGCGTCCACGCCATGTGGCAGCTCGTTGCAACGCCGGGAAAAGCGTCGAATGTAGTCCCGGAGCGGCTCGTTCGGCTTCGCCGGCAGTTCTTCAACTCCCAAGGGTTACCGGGCGGGCACACGTGGCCTGGAAAGTTCCCCACGAAAACCTCTCGTAGGTCGCCCCACGAGCGTATCTGGTCCGCGGGCAGATGCTCGAGCCAGGTCCTCGCCGAGCCATCTCCCTTTGCACCCGCTGCGCCTCGGGAGTCGGCTGCGAGAGGGAGGGTTTTCAGCAACGCGCCCACGGCGGCCACGTTTTCCGGCGCGCAGGAAGTGCTTGGGTCTCGGCCCCGGCATCGTCCGTGATTTGCTGTTGAACATGACGAGCCCTCAGCGCGCGTTGCAGTCCGCCCGCTGGCGCTGCTGCTGCAGCTCTCGCTCTACCGCCGCGGTCTCCTCCTCGAGGCCACGGCGAGCTTCTTCCAGCTCCGGGCGCCTAGCACGGAGGCGAGTCCGGAGGTCATCACCGCCGGAGGCGCGGTGTGCGCGCGTTGAGCCGCGGGGGTCCCTGGTGCGCCGGGCTCCGGCCCGACTTGTCCCTCGGCACTCTGGGCACCCGCTGCCTCGGCGTGCACTACATTGCACTCGCGAGCGGGGCTGTGGGCCTCATCGCTGCTGCCCTGGTCCGAATCCTCCTCCTCCCGGCGTCGAGGAGGTCGAAGAGAGATTCGGAGGGATGGATTACCATCCCTACGAACTCTGCCTCCGCCAGATTGGTCGCTCCCAGGAAAGCGCTAAGTCGTGTCACGTTCGCGGTGACACGGGTTGTGATGAGGACATCACTCCTTTGGATACAAATAACACTCCTCCGTTGAACATTCAAGGACCAATCACTAGAGCTCGCGCCCAACAATTAAATTTAGAGGTGAGCTCGTTCCTAAGTCTTTCCTTTCATAATTTTGAGAATAGTTTGCTACCTAATGATTTTATTATGATTAGGAATCAAGGAGAGGACCATAATATGAATGGAATAGGGCTTGGAGGCGTGGAGGACCAGCAAGAGGCGCAAGTCATTGTGGAGGCCCAATCCAAGTCGACTTCGAGTCTGTTTCGGAGTCCAGGAACAGTCTGAATTAAAACGGACGCCCAGATCGCATACGAAGTCGGATTTGGACGTTCTACATATGGATGGAAAGATAATTTCATAAGCTTTCCAGTGGAACCGGTCCCACGTCAAATTTCATCCGGAGTCGCCAGGAATCATCGAAACATTGGAACGTCCAGAATCTGTTTTTGGTGCTGCGTCACCGTTTTTGGCCTTTGGGCCGTGTATCTCGTGTGAGCCCATTAGGGGAGCATCCAGGGGGTTCTTGCACGTCCCCAAGTCTTTATTAGCAGCAGCCGCCACCCATGTTAGGGTTGGGTTTTGCTTAGATTATTCTGCTTAGACAGTTTCGCCGTTCATCGGTTTGTGAGACCCCAACTTGTGAGTTTAATCATACATCTGCAAATTTGGTTGCGTTCTTCCTTGTTCTTGCTTGTGTTCTTGATTCGCAGGCAGGGATTAGCCTTCGGGTGAGGTCAACCGTGCAACGCCGGTTGATAACCATAGAGGACGTGGTGCTGCGATTGCGGGGTTCGAACGTGTTGTTCGGGATCCGGATCGACGTGTGTCACATCTTCGCCAAATCAAGAGTTATTTGAACCTTTCGGAGGATCGGAACCCTAGTCCACATCAAGTGGTAATCAGAGCTTCAGGTGCACCGTCAGGTTCGCCCTACCTTTAGTTTAGTTTGTTTCTTTATTATCCTATCATCCACGAAAAAGCCAAAAAAATTTAGTTTTAGGTTTCATCCTGTCCAAGCCGTGTTTAGCCTTTGCATGTTTCAATTTCAGAGTCCGTAGTGTTGAGTTTGTGTTCTAGTGATTGTTTTGTTGCTGGTTTAGTTCGTGTTCTTGTCGTCGGTTTGTGCCACCTTAAAACCCTAGCCGAATTACCTCAAGTTTTTCTTTGTCTCGAGAGTTTTTGTCACCTCCGCTGCATCCACCATAGTCCCACCCTACACTCCCACCCTTTTTCATCTCGAACTCAACACCCCACGAACAAGACCTACTCCTGTTTCCGTTCAATACATTAATCGTCGAAAAAAACAAAAAAAAATCCTACCCGATTGCAATTTCGTCCACCGAAACCCTAATTCGGAGTCCCTTCCTTCAAACAGCCATAACTTTCGCATACGGACTCGAAATTAGGCAATTTTTTTTTGAAATTGGGTAGAAAAAAATTTCGCATCTGCTCGTCCCGCTTCACCGGACAGGAAAAATCTCGAAAAAATAAAAAAAAATAGTTAAGCCCACTGATCCGAGGAAAAAAGTTTGGAGCCCGTCGTCATTGCATCTTACAGAAAATCTGTAGGCCACATTCCTTCTCTGTTTGACCTGAAACTTTGTGTGGTTCCTATTTTGTTGCCTCTCAGTGGAAGAAAAATATCAAAAAAATAATATCAAAAAAGAAAAATTTGTGATTTCTACTAGTGCTAAAAGACAAAACAGGGTTTTGGCCTGTTTTTTGTGTCTAGTTGCTGTTTCTTCCTTGCTAGTTCCCTTTTGCTTTTTGTGCCTGTCATCCTTGCTTTGCCTGCACTACTGTTCTAGGATACGTGTAGACTAGCAACTAAAGACAAGTAGCTTTGGACATTTATTCAGCATTACTATCTGTTTTTGCATTGTGTTCCACTCACATATTTGGCCTTCCTAGCTCCACATACTACTTCGGACAACACAGGTTTTGACCCTTGCAATCGTGGTACACGCCTTCTAGGTATCCTTTGCCTTGCTTGGTAAGACCCTTGTAAGAACTTGGTGAGACGTTTCCATTTGCTTTTGTGAGAGTCACCACTTGTCCACCATAGTAGTAGTGTTATTAGGGATAACCTTCACTGTTTGTTCCTGTTTTGGTATTTGCTATGGCAGGAGATGCTGCAGACGCTGGTACCCCTAAAGATTTTCACGAGTGTGTTAGTCAAGGGCAGCTTCGATCTGTTCTTGACGGGGCACGTGAGGAGATGACAGAAGCTGTTAACAAGGCCGTTACCGACGGCATCAACAAACTCAATCTCGGCAACCAGATTGAGAGGATCGATAAGCGTTTGTCCAAGATGACAGACACGGTTAATACTCTAGCAGAAGTGGCGACAACGTTGGTCGGCAAGCTGACAGAGGTGGAGAACCGTGTGAAGATCCATGAAGATGAGGCCGGTAGCAACGCCGGAGGAAATAGAAAAGATGACACGGTGAATGATGCCACTTTCGACGCTAATGACGCAGCTATACGAGCACAAAGGCTTCACCGGCGTCTACAACATAATACCCAAGGTATGGGAGGCCTACATCGACAACAAGGTAACAATAATCGAGTCCCTGATGATCCTTATGCTAAGATTAAGTTTACCATTCCACCTTTTTCGGGGCAATATGATGCGGAGGGTTACCTAGATTGGGAGATGACAGTAGAGCAAAAATTTAGTGGCCACCTAGTTCCTGAGCAGCATAGAGTTAGACAAGCCACTAGTGAATTTAAAGATTTTGCTATCATTTGGTGGAATTCTCTAACTGCTGATGATATTCCTGTAACTTGGACTCAACTTAAGGAAGCTATGCGTGATCGTTTTGTCCCTCCTTCTTATCATAGAGATTTACGCAAAAAACTTCAGCGCTTAGAACAAGGAGATAAATCTGTGCAGGACTATTATGGTGAGCTTCAAAAGGGTTTACAACGCTGCATGATAGTAGAGGATAATGAGAGCTCTATTGTTCGTTTTTACTCTGGTTTGAGACGTGATATACAGGACATTGTTGATTATAAGGAGTTTAACACCATCAACCAGTTGTTCCAGTTTGCTATGCTTGCAGAGAAAGAATTGCAGGGACGGGAGAAGCAATAGAGGAGCAGCAGTACAAGCAGGCCTTCTTACACCCCACGGTCGACGCCGTCTTCGGGGTTTTCTTCCCGGCCATCTCCACCAGCAAGCAAACGGCCTCCCGCATCCGCGAGTGGTGTTATGGCAGCCACACACGCACCTCCTACACGCCCTGCAAATTCAGGTAAAAATTCTGTGCAGGGTCCTGCTCAAAGTGCTTCATCGGTCGCCTCGACGGGACGCACTTCCAACATTCAGTGCCACCGCTGCCATGGACTGGGCCATGTGCAGAAGGATTGCCCAAGTCAGCGGGCATACGTGGCCACTGAGGATGGAGGATACATCAGCACCTCCGACATAGAAGATGATGATGAAGACGAAGTCGCCGACGACACCAACGAGGACCATGTACTTGGTGGAGAAGACACTTCGGGTTTCATGAACATCATTGTACAGCGTGTACTTAGCACGCAAATTCAGACTTCTGAAAAGATACAGCGCCACAACTTGTTCCAGATTTTCTTCGTCATCAAGAATCGACGCGCACGTGTGATCATTGATGGAGGAAGCTGCAATAACTTGGTGAGTTCAGATCTGGTTGAGAAGCTTGGTTTGACCAAACGACCACATCCTCATCCATACTACATTCAATGGTTAAATGACTCGGGAAAAGCTAAGGTAACACAAACTTGCCGAGTTCCTTTTTCCATTGGTGTTTATTCGGATTATGCTGATTGTGATGTGGTTCCTATGCAAGCTTGTTCACTTTTATTGGGTCGTCCTTGGGAACATGATAATGATGCTACACACCATGGTAGAAGTAATAAATACACTTTTATGCATAAAGGACAGAAAATTACTTTAGTACCTTTGACCCCTGCTGAAATTGTAGAAGCTGATAGAGAACGAGCTGCTTCTTTGAATAATTCTAAATCTGAAAATCAGCAAGTTGCTAATTCTGTTTTCCCACCTATAAAGGATAAGTCTGCACCTATTTCTAAGGGAGATGGAATTAATTTGAAAGGTCGTGTTATGCTTGCTACAAAATCAGACCTTGCTGAAATTTCTAGTGATGATATTTTTTATGCTTTGATATGCAAACAAGCCTTGTATTCATTTGATGATATTGCTAGCTCTTTGCCTTCTGCTATCACTGACCTTTTGCAGGAGTTTGAGGATATTTTTCCAGCTGAGATTCCTCCCGGATTACCACCTTTGAGAGGAATAGAACATCAAATTGATTTGATTCCGGGAGCTACCTTGCCAAACCGTGCTGCTTATAGGACCAACCTCGAGGAGACAAAGGAAATTCAGCGACAAGTCCAAGACCTTTTGGACCGCGGGTATGTACGAGAAAGCCTTAGTCCTTGTGTTGTTCCTGTACTTTTGGTTCCTAAGAAAGATGGTAGTTGGCGCATGTGTGTTGATTGTAGAGCCATTAACAATATTACTATTCGCTATCGTCATCCTATTCCTAGGCTAGACGACATGCTTGATGAGTTATGCGGTTCTCTAATTTTCACTAAAATTGACTTGCGTAGTGGTTACCACCAAATTAGAATGAAACTTGGAGATGAATGGAAAACAGCTTTTAAAACTAAATTCGGATTGTATGAGTGGTTAGTAATGCCTTTTGGGTTAACTAATGCACCTAGTACTTTCATGCGCTTAATGAATGAGGTTTTGAGGGCTTTTATTGGGCGTTTTGTGGTGGTTTACTTTGATGATATCTTGATTTACAGCAAGTCTTTAGATGAACATATGGATCATTTACGTGCTGTTTTTACTGCTTTAAGAAATGCACGTTTATTTGCTAACCTTGAGAAGTGCACCTTTTGCACCGATCGAGTTTCTTTTCTTGGCTATGTTGTTACTCCACAGGGTATAGAGGTGGATGACAAGAAAATTGACGCTATTGCTAGCTGGCCGCAGCCCCAAACCATCACACAGGTTCGAAGTTTTCTTGGTCTTGCAGGTTTCTATCGCCGCTTTGTCAAAGATTTCAGCACTATCGCTGCACCGTTGCATGAGTTGACAAAGAAGGGTGTTGTGTTTCAATGGAGCAAAGCACATGACGAGTCCTTTAGCTCTTTGAAGGACAAGCTTACACATGCACCGCTGCTGCAACTACCAGATTTCGGTAAGACTTTTGAACTTGAGTGTGATGCTAGTGGTATTGGCATTGGTGGTGTTTTGATGCAAAATGGCAAACCTATTGCTTATTTTAGTGAAAAGATAACTGGCCCTGTTCTGAATTATTCTACGTATGATAAAGAATTATATGCTCTTGTACGTTCTTTGCAAACATGGCGTCATTATTTATGGCCTAAGGAATTCGTTATTCATTCGATCATGAATCGCTTAAGTATATTCGTTCTCAAAGTAATTTGAACCGTAGACATGCTAAGTGGGTTGAGTTTATTGAGTCTTTTCCTTATATTATCAAGCATAAAAAAGGGAAGGATAACGTGATTGCCGATGCTTTGTCTAGACGATACACTATGTTGTCACACCTTGATTGTCGCATTTTTGGGCTTGAATCAATTAAAGAACAATATGCTCTTGATGCTGATTTTAAAGATGTTTTGCTGCATTGTAGAGAGGGTCGTACATGGAAAAAGTTTGTGATAAATGATGGATATTTGTTTAGAGCTAACCGTCTTTGCATTCCAGTTGGTTCCGTTCGTCTTTTGTTGTTACGAGGAAGCGCATGGAGGCGGATTGATGGGACATTTTGGTGCAAAGAAGACGGCGGATGTGTTGGCCACACAGTTCTTTTGGCCACAGTTGAGAAGAGATGTTGAGCGCTTTGTGGCTCGTTGCACTACTTGTCAAAAAGCGAAGTCTCGCTTGAATCCATATGGTTTGTATATGCCTCTTCCCGTTCCTTCAATACCTTGGGCGGATATTTCTATGGATTTTGTTTTAGGACTGCCTAGGACTAAGAGCGGGAGGGATAGTATTTTTGTTGTCGTGGATAGATTTTCTAAGATGGCTCACTTTATACCTTGTCATAAGAGTGATGATGCTATTCATATTGCTGATCTATTTTTCAAAGAGATTGTTCGTTTGCATGGTATGCCTTCTACTATTGTTTCAGATCGTGACGCCAAATTCTTGAGTCATTTTTGGCACACTCTATGGAATAAGCTGGGAACGAAGTTGTTGTTCTCTACAACATGTCACCCACAAACTGATGGCCAAACTGAGGTAGTGAACCGCACATTGGGCACCATGTTGAGAGCTATTTTAAAGACAAATCTGAAGATGTGGGAGGAATGTTTGCCTCATGTGGAGTTTGCATACAATCGTGCAACACATTCGACCACCAAGGTAAGTCCTTTTGAGGTAGTGTATGGTTTTAATCCCCGTGCTCCTATTGATATTTTGCCTTTGCCTACTAGTGAGAGAGTTCACTTTGATGCTAAGGAACGTGCTGAGTTTATTTTAAAAATGCATGAAACAACTAAGCACAACATTGAAATGATGACTGAAAAGTATAGGATTGCTGGTAGTAAAGGTAAAAGGGAAGTTAAATTAGAACCGGGTGATTTAGTATGGTTGCACTTGAGAAAGGATCGGTTTCCTGAGTTGAGAAAGTCTAAGTTAATGCCTAGAGCTGCTGGTCCTTTCAAGATAATTGAGAAGATTAATGATAATGCATATAAACTTGAGTTGCCTCCCGAGTTCGGGGTTAGTTCCACTTTTAACATTGCAGATTTGAAGCCTTATTTGGGTGAGGAGCATGAGCTTGAGTCGAGGACGACTTCGATTCAAGAGGGGAGGATGATGAGGACATCACTCCTTTGGATACAAATGACACTCCTCCGTTGAACATTCAAGGACCAATCACTAGAGCTCGCGCCCAACAATTAAATTTAGAGGTGAGCTCGTTCCTAAGTCTTTCCTTTCATAATTTTGAGAATAGTTTGCTACCTAATGATTTTATTATGATTAGGAATCAAGGAGAGGACCATAATATGAATGGAATAGGGATTGGAGACGTGGAGGACCAGCAAGAGGCGCAAGTAATTGTGGAGGCCCAATCCAAGTCGACTTCGAGTCTGTTTCGGAGTCCAGGAACAGTGTGAATTAAAACGGACGCCCAGATCGCATACGAAGTCGGATTTGGACGTTCTACATATGGATGGAAAGATAATTTCATAAGCTTTCCAGTGGAACCGGTCCCATGTCAAATTTCATCCGGAGTAGCCAGGAATCATTGAAACATTTGAACGTCCAGAATCTGTTTTTGGTGCTGCGTCACCGTTTTTGGCCTTTGGGCCGTGTATCTCGTGTGAGCCCATTAGGGGAGTGTCCAGGGGGTTCTTGCACGTCCCCAAGTCTTTATTAGCAGCAGCCGCCACCCATGTTAGGGTTGGGTTTTGCTTAGATTATTCTGCTTAGACAGTTTCGCCGTTCATCGGTTTGTGAGACCCCAACTTGTGAGTTTAATCATACATCTGCAAATTTGGTTACGTTCTTTCTTGTTCTTGCTTGTGTTCTTGATTCGCAGGCAGGATTAGCCTTCTGGGCGAGGTCAACCGTGCAACGCCGGTTGATAACCATAGCGAACGTGGTGCTGCGATTGCGGGGTTCGAACGTGTTGTTCAGGATCCGGATCGACGTGTGTCACATCTTCACCAAATCAAGAGTTATCTGAACCTTTCGGAAGATCGGGACCCTAGTCCACATCAGGTTGTCACCTGGGCCTGCAGCGCTGGTGGCTCGGTGCGTGCCAGCGTCCGCCCGGTGGTAACCACGAAATCGAGACTCCCGAAGCGCACTGTAGTGCCGGGAGCCCAGAACGAAGGCTCGGAATCAACCGTCCGCGCCATGTGGGCCGAGAGAAGCGTAACGAAAATGCGCAACAGTTCCCCTACCGGCACGCCAACTATCGGTGTTCGAACCACCGGCTGTAGAATTTGTCCCGGGGATTGCGCGTTTTAGGCCGGATGGTGCACAAGGGAAGACACGAAGGGTTAGGCTGGTTCGGGAAAGCTCCCTACGTCCAGCGGGGGGGGTCTCACGGCGTCGTGTTCCTTGCGCCAAGATGGAAACGCGAAATACAAGAGTGATGGGAGAGGAGCGTGCTCCAAGTCCCGTGCGAGAGTGTGCGTGTGCTGAAGATTGCAGTCTCGTGTGATCGTGTGCGTGAGTTGAAGAGTCTCACCCCTTTATAGTCATAGGGGCGGGACTCGAGTTACAAGAGGGAGAAAGAGAAAGGAGGATGGTCGAGCTTCGGCGTTGTCCAATCGGGCTCCTCGTCGTACATTCCATCCGGGTTGAGCGGGCGATCGCGTCGTTCTCGTAGCGATGTGCATCGGGGTGGAGTGCTCCGCAATCGGGGGAGCCGCGGGCGGTGCTGTTCACATAGTGGTGCCATGCCCGTCCTTCTCTGTCAAGCGTGATGATGCTTCGGACACGGCCGAGACGCGGGAGTGGTTGTCCCTCCGAGTCGAGCTTGTAGGGAAGGCCGTGCGAGACGGGCGTAACTCGAGCTCGACCTTGAGCTACACCTATTCGACGGGCGTGACGGGGAATCGTACGTCCGTACATTGACGGGCAGCGGCTCCTCTCGGAGCCTGCGGTCCACGCCAACTCCTGCCATTCAACGAGAACGGGACGTCCTATCGGCATGCCCCGACGGGAGCAGGTGGCAGCAGGAGGGATGGGCTCGGGCCTCCCTCCAATGATTCCCGAACCGAGCCCACGTGGGTGCGTGGGGCGGTTGGAATTAAATGCGGTTGGTGATCGAGTCACGAGGTCGAGCGCGAGGGATGCCAAGGTCGTGCGGGACGAAGCCTCTCGACCAAGACGCCCGGGTCGTGCGGGACGGAACCCCTCGACCAAGACGCTAAGGTCGTGTGAGGCGGGCGTCTTCGAGTAAGTCTCCGGGACCGTTTCCTGGTCAGTCCACACGGGCGTGGGCCAGCCTTTGGTGATGACGTGGTCGTGCTAACCCTCTATTAGGTGGGTCCGGATGCCGCCACGTGGCAGCGTTAATCTTTTCCCCGACACAAAGATATCCCTATTTTCCTGGAGGAAAAGAGTAAGCACGCTTTCCTATTTGTCCCCAAGGTCTGCCTCAATATTGGTGACCTTGGAGAGGTCTGTCTCATCGAGTTGGACGGTCTTGGAAGAGACTGCTTCGGCCTTAAGCTTCTCCTTCATAGCCTTCTTAGACAGTCCTTCTTCCTCAAGCGGCGCTAGCTCCACAAGGGCATCAGCTGCCTGCCTAATCTCCCAACCTTCTGCCCCTTAATTGACTTGAACTGCCAACTCGGTACTATGAATTTCACAAGCATAAGCGGTCTTAATATCAGACCGGAATGATAGGACTCCCTTCGGTCCTAGCATCTTTAGCATCAGATATCGATAGTTTGGAATTGCCATGAACTTAGCAAGAGCCGGCCTTCCAAGTATTGCATGATATGCTGAATCAATATCCGCCACCTGGAACATGATGAGCTCCTTTCTAAGTTTTCTTTGGTCCCAAATGTAATTGGCAGAGTAATCTGCCCCAAAGGATAGTTGTTTCTACCGGGCACAATGCCATGAAATGGTGAAGCGCTATGCTCCAAGTCTGCGACCGAAAGCCCGAGCTCCGGAAGAGTCTTAGCAAAAAGGATATCCAAGCAACTTCCACCATCGATGAAAGTCTTCTTCGGACGAGCTTTGTGAACGATTGGGGCCCAAATGAGCGGGTACCGACCAACCTTGGGCAAAACTTATGGATGATCAGCTCTGCTAAAGGTGATTGGGACTTCAGACCATCGCAAATATTCTGGAGTGGCGGGAGCCACAACGTTGATCTTCCTCAAAGAAAGTTTATGCTTTAGAATGACGAAAATTTGGAAATGAATACCAAATATGTAGCTTGCTAAATGTAGATACTTGCAGAGTTTTTATTTGCATTGAAGTTTATAACAATCCTATGGATGTGATCTGTACTGGTACACATCGTACGTTGCCCGAGGAGGGATGTAAAAGTGGACCTGACATTGCATTCATACGCATTCATTGAAGTTTTTTACATTTAAATGTGAGGTGATCTTATATGATCTTGGAGATGTTTTCTTATCCTGTTATTATAATTGTGGTTTATAATGAAGTATTACTCATGTTTTGTTGATACATTTAAATCATTGCTTAATTCAACTTGTTGTTTAAATAGCTTGACAAAACAAATTTGCTTGCTGAGATTTTTATCTCACCCTTGTTCTACTCTCTCCGGATGATTGATGATTGCTAGGAGGGGAAGAGGGATTAGTTGCACATCTCACACTTCATCGCTTTATAATATTCTTGCTTTTAATCTTGATAATTAGAGTTTAGTCTTTAATATCATGAGAATGATACTTAAAGTCTGGTGTGGATGTTAAACTTTTGCTCATGTTCTCTCTTACGGTTATGCTAGGATATTTTGATAATGCAAGAGTTATATTCCTTAATAGTATAGGTCTTTACAAAAGAGATGTGTGTGGTTACGCTTCCACGGTACTTGTATTTACAAAGGAGATGCTGCTGAAATTTCCTATTTTTATCTTCAGTGGTTGAATGTATAGTTTTACTAATGTCCTGGGGTGTTGCTGGATTCCGGGCCGTTACAAATCCCTTCTGGTCGCGGCGCAAAGGCAAAGAGAATGTATCAGATTAGAAAAGCAATTGCAGATGTCTTCCGAATTCTACACTATTGACTTGTTGGATCATTGGGCAAGAATTGAGGAGTTGCATCTACACTACATGATCATAACTTGCTGGTGCATCATTGATCAAGATTGATGAGTCATTGGACAAGCCGACATATGCTCCAACGCTCTAAAGATGATGTCATCGAGATTCTGAAGAAAACAAAGCAAGAAGCTGAAATCATTGGTAATTATGCATATTTTCTGAGCTGCTCATTGGATAAAAAATTTTATATTTTGATAGAGCTTCAAGTATTCTTTCCAACGCAACAAACGGTGCAAGATTTGGACTTTTCTACAAGGATTTATGAGTAAATTATTTGACGCTGCCCAATCTGTCAAACAGCAAGCAGCATTGGAGGAAAAACATCATAAGTCTCACTTACAGTGTCCGGTTGGAGCGCATAAGCACTCATCGGATGGGCAAAGAGGAATCCTAGGAATAAAAACTCTCTTACCAGCATGTTGTCCCAAAACTATCTCAGCATCGATAACATTTTTCTAAAAATCCCGCACAACAAGCCTAATCCCATTGCACAAACCGTTTGATGGGTCAATGTTGCGCAGAAAGATGACGGGAGAATTCCTTTTGAGCTTTAAAATGTGGGGAGGCAATCCGTTAGGTGTTAGAGTGTTCAAGAATTCAGAAGGAGGCAACAATATATGCAATGCCATAATCAATGAGAAGGTTGTACTTATGCCACATCATCTTATGCCACAATCAATGAAAAAAGTGGATAAGAGAGTGGCTCATAAGATGATGTGTATGACCGTATGGTTGTGATGTCTTTATTTTGCCCATGAAGTACAACTCCGTAAATATGCCCTATACGTTCTCTTCCTTCAACCCAAACTGCAGCGACCTCATCAGAAAGAGGGCGATTGTATGTTCTTTGGGCTTTCTGTAAATCTAGGTTAAATGATATACAATACTCATCAATGTTTTCAACTTCACCCATTGTCCTATGTTTCTGAGAGTAAGGTTGGACTTCAAGATGTCAACCAGGACTTCTATAATCTCTTTATCTTTTTGTCTTTGTTTTTCTCTGCATGATATGTAACGATGTTGCAGATCTGGGTCATTGTCATAGAAATATAGCTCTAGATGACTTGGCTCTAAACCACTTCCACTTAAAACTTTGATGTAATGGTGCATTTGTCCATGTATCTTGAACGTGTATATGCCATTGGTCTTCCTTACATCTGTTGTCTCTTTATAAAGAGTGCACCAAGGTAAGGTAAAGGAGAAATGACCATTGAACCAACGCACATGATCGCGAAAGTGTCTCGCATCAACATTAGAACTTTCCCATAGCCTCATCATTTCAGGTGGTGTTTCAATATGACACAATTTAACCTGTCCTGTCCGACAGCAAAAACCTGGTGGTTCCTTGTGAAATTTTTTAGCACCACGGTGCTCACAGTCTCTGGCTTCTGGTATAACATGTTCAGTTTCTAGAAGGTTGCTATACACAAAAGCATAAGGATCAGTCTCAACAAGATCTGACTTTATATCATTGTGTACAGGCATGTCTTGTTCTTCATCATCTACAAATAATAAGATATATTGGTAAACAACAACAAAACATGATTTGACAAACTATTCCTAAACACAACATATGATTAACACCAACGTTCATACGCCCATGTGTCGTCCGCTTCTCCATTAGAGTCTGACTCATAAGATGTCAGTCATGGTGCCGATTCTTTATTTTCAGAGCCATTAGGCAATATAAATAAAAGATATAAGAACATATATTGTATAAAATGTATCATGAATAAAAGACAAAATAAATAAGTATCTTGCTCATAATTGCTCACCCTGGTCATCATCAGATGTATCCTGTTGAGATGACCTCATGCTGCATAACTCTTGGAATAGTTCATCACATCAATTTTGCAAAGTTGGCCTCTCACTGCTTGCGACATTACAATGCCTTTTTTGGTTTGTTTATCGACATCTCTACTATGTTAGCAGGTTCATTAGCCAGGGATTTTGTGATGCGGGGGCTTGCCCGATCTTCTCATCGTAGGATCTAAGGGATAACTTGACCCGTGCAACCTCACGAACCGATGGCACCAACAGCTGCTCGAACAGCCACCTGTGACAAAAGATTTCGCCCAACCACACGCTTGGGTCGATGCCTAGCCTGAACCACGCAAGGTAGAGGTGCTCTTGCATATCACAAGGAAACACAAGAACAAATGGTAGAGAAACACTACCAATCCTCATGGGGCAAAAATGACACAACCCTAAGGATAAGAGCACTTGGCTTTTCTCTATTTTCTGAGTTCCATTCGTGGTTAGCGTTTGCACCAAGTGTACAAGGGTTATTTATACTAAGAACACATCTCCTAGTTGGGCTAAACCAAAGTTAGATGGGCTTGGGGCGAAATAGGCAAGCAAAAGTCATACAGGAAAGAAAAGAAACGCAATGTTCAGATCGGACACTCCAAACTGACCAAAAGGAACACAATATTCAGATCGGACACTCCGAACTGACCAAAAGGAACATGCTGTGAATTGAAATGGTTCTGGAACATTCTTCACCAAAATGGCCATAACTTCGTCCACAAAGCTCCGATGGAGGTACCGTTTGTTGCATATGAAAGTAGACTTCATAAGCTTTCCATCCATGTATAAAACATATGATGATCTCCTCCAGAACAATACAGAATTGATCCGACATTTGGAGAACAGAATATGTGCTTCAGCCCTTCGACTTCAACTTTCTCTCTTGGGGTGTCAAGTCGCCGCCACGCCCTAAACTTGCGCTTCAAACCTGAGAACAATTAATGTACCTCCATTACATAGTACACAATTCAGAACCATGTTCGCAATCATTAATGAAAAGATTCACCTCATGTTGTAGTTATTTCGTTTTGGCCCGAGTCATTGGTCTCTCATAAGTGTAGTCACGAGGCTGAGTGTCTTGATCAACAATTGTCAATGGCATGTCTTGGGAGATGCCCTCATCATCCTCCCCTTCTTCAAAAGAGTCGACCTCGACTCTGATTTTTTATGACCATGGAATGGAGATAAATCATCAACATTGAAGGTGTTGCTCGCTGCATATTCATCTCCTGGAAGCTCAATCTTGTAGGCATTATCATTTATTCTTGTAAGAACCTTGAATGGACCATCACCTCGAGGCAGCAACTTGGATTTTCGTTTCTCCGGAAATCTGTCCTTCTGAAGATGAATCCAAACAAGATCACCGGGCTCATCTTCTTGCGATTCTTGTTTGCTTGGTAGCATAGTACCTTGATTTCTTCTCAATCTCTTGCTTTGTCTTCAAGTGTATTTTCTTCACATAATCTGCCCTCTTGGAGGCCTCCATATTTGCACGCTCTTGAAGTGGAAGTGACAGTAAATCAAGTGATGTAATGGGTTTGAAACCATACACAACTTCAAATGGGCACATTTGCATTGTTGCATGGACTGCCCTATTATATGCAAACTCAACATGTGGCAAGCAATCCTCCCACTCCTTTAGGTTATTCTTGATCATTGTTCGCAACAGCATGGAGAGAGTACGGTTCACCACCTCTGTTTGTCCATCAGTTTGTGGGTGACATGTTGTTGAGAACAACTTTGTGCCAAGCTTGGCCCACAAAGTCTTCCAAAAATAGCTCATGAACTTCACATCACGGTCTGAAACAATGGTCCTCGGCAAGCCATGCAATCTCATAATTTCCCTGAAAAACAAGTCCGCTACATGCGACGCATCGTCACTTATGATAGGGGATAAAATGTGCCATTTTAGAAAACCTATCCACAACAACAAAAACTGAATCCCTCCCCTTCTTAGTCCTTGGTAATCCTAAAACAAAAACCATCCTTATGTCTTCCCAAGGAGCATTTGGTGTGGGAGTGGAGTATACAAACCGTGTGAGTTCAGTTTTGATTTAGCCATGTGGCAAGTTGTGCATCGCTGCACAAACCTCTCCACATCACGCCTCATCTTTGTCCAATAGAAGTGGTCACTCCGTAGCAAGTAGGTCTTTTCTCTCCCAAAGTGGTCCATCAATCCACCCATGTGTGATTCCTGCAATAAAAGCAAACGAATGGATGAATCGGGAATAAACACTTTGTTAGCTCGGAACAAGAACCCATCGTGCAAATGGTACTTGTCCCATCCCTTTTGTCCTTGACATTTCAAGTATGGTTCTGCAAAAATAAGGTCAGCAGCATATAATTCCTTTATGCTCTCTAATCCTAGAACCTTGACCTACAATTGATTAAGCAAAACACTTTTTCGTGATAAGGCATCAGCAAGAACATTTTCTTTCCCTTTCTTGTACTTGACAATGTAGGGAAAAGACTCGATGAACTCGACCCACTTTGCATGCCTACGATTCAATTTTCCTTAGCCTTTCAAATATTTTAAAGCCTCATGATCATAATGAATGATAAATTCTTTAGGCCAAAGATAATGTTGCCAAGTTTCAAGCACATAAACTAGAGCATACAATTCTTTATCATAAACAGGATAGTTCAACTGAGCATCACCAAGTTTCTCACTAAAGTACGCTATGGGTTTTCCTTCTTGCATCAAGACACCTCCTATGCCTATCCCACTAGCATCACATTCTATCTCAAAAGATTTCTGAAAATCAGGTAAAGCAAGCAATGGGGTTGAAGTTAAACAATTCTTAAGCTCTTGAAAAGCAACTTCTTGTGACTTACCCCATACGAATTCAACAACCTTCTTTGTTAGCCCATTCAACGGGGCTGCAATTGTCACACCCCTATCCCGAAAGATAGTTAGGTGTGGTACGGATCGCCTTGGGAGATGATTGACGAAGCAACCATACATAGCATCACATTAACAAACATACACGATTTGCAAGGTTACATAATTAAGTCTTGATTACAACATAGAGTTCGAATAAAAGATACATTAGGTTCGAAATTAAGTCTTACATAACCATGATCTTCGTTCGAATTTAAAGTGCGGAAGTGAAATACAACTCGACGATACATAGATAACTTAAATGAACCATGCCGGCCTAGGCCACGGCTCACTCATCATGGGTCGGAGAGCTAGGGACCCATTCAATGGTCCACTCTTTGGGCTCCTCTCCATCCCAAACCACCTTACCACAACAATCACAAAAACCGGCTTGCGGGAAACCTGTAATCAACATGTAGTGGCAAAGCCCGAGTATCTAACATACTCCGCAAGTCTTACCCGTCAAATTGGCCATCTAAGACCGACTCCTAGATGCATGGGGCTTGACCGGTTTAACTTGGCATTTTTGCATAAATAGCACCTATGCTAATTAGGTTGGCAATTTTATTACTTAGCCAAATTAATAGGGTGATCGCATAAAAGAAACTTTAGTGAGCATGCTAACAATACAAGAGTTTGCAATACAATTTAACATCAATGTAAAACAGCAAGCTATCCAATCTCCTTCCATTACTACACATTGCGAACTGCTCGAATCAAGTGGTACTCATTAACCGAGAGGAAACGGCGATAATTATCGAATTATTAATCCTGCAGGAAAGAACCCAAATGCACGACATACGCATCATTTAAGAACACGTATGGCCACCGTTCGCGAGTTCATCGTAAAGTAAAGCACGGGGCCACCGACCCCGAGTACACGTCCCCCTTGCGACCGTTCAACAACGCGCCCAAGGCTTAACCCATGTACTCTCCAACGGTCCTCAACCCGTGCAACCACCGTGCCAAACACATCACCTCCGGGTCGGTGAGATATCCGGCTCACTTTACAACTTACAAGCTACATAGGTTTACCAATCCCCATAAGAAAGGTATGCAAGTGGTACACAACTCAAACTTGTTCGCGGAGCCACAATGGGGTGTTCTCAATTTTAACCAAATTCATCATGTTCACATTTAATCATAAGCCATGAGTGAGATCCCCAATCTATCGTTGACTCCATAACCATAGCATAGCAATTCTAACGAGGATATGACCCATAATCGACATAGGACATATAGGAATTTATGCACGTGGATTTCCAATCAACGCCTAAACTTAAATGCACATTCATCATCCTTAATATAGTGATTAAAAGAAAGACATTTCAAATAGTAGGAATGCACCGGGCTTGCCTTGAGAGTGATCGAAGTTAGCACTAGCCTCACAAGCGTTGAGCGTGGCGATAGCTCCTTCCGGCGGAATCAATTCGGCGTCGTCACCTAAGGAATGAAATGCAATGCGTAAGTCATATGAATACAAGGTCGATGATGAGAGTAATGCATGTGTGCTGTTTTGTAAAGATCCAAATGAGTATGTAATTCAAAAGTTTGTTTGTTCGAACCCTAATAAGCATGACATGCCTCTTGTTTTCTTTTACGGAACCCAATTACATGAACAAGCATAACCATACTAATATAATGAGCAATGACTTGATGGCATAGACATGAGTGCTGTGGTTAGTGTAGGTTTAGTACTAATATCTTAGCAAGTTTCTATAATACAAAACGAAGAAATCTAGGCTTAGGTGTTTTGCCATCACATGCGATGACGATTTCCTTCTAGAATAGGAATTCGATTACAAAATTCATACATACGTGAAATACATGAAACCTTTTGACTAAACCTGCCATGAGGTGCTAAAGGACATAATGAACAGTAGAAATTACATAAACATGCATGATCATGATTCTTAATGACATAAAACTAATTATGCTTGTGCTGAAAATGACCCTTTAGAAATTTAGATTTAGGGTTTGCAACAATCATTACTTAACATGCTCAAAATTTAACATGGGATTTTCTACACATGCACAGTACCAAAAAGAAATTAATTACCAAGTTTCATGCAAAAATAATTTATACAGAATTAATTAAAAATTAAATACAGAGAATGCAAGAAATGCAATAACTTGAAAAATATGAAATGAAATGCAGATCTTCCAGTGCCAAAAATTCATGTGTGTCTGGGTGAAGACTTTGGCCAAGTGGCCTTTAATTTGGATTTATATTTTTAAAGTTATGGCTTGGTTAAGTTTTCAGGGGTTGACTTTTGTCATTTTTATAAAAATGTGAAAATGACCAGATCTGATGAGTTCATGTTACTTTTATGAAAGTACAGGTCTTCTAGTTTCCAAAACATTTTAGTTTGCAATTTTTGGACGATTCAAACGCCAGATATGAATTTTTCAAACTCAAACGAAGTTCGGACTTAATTACAAAAATGCCATCGGTTCATTTTTAAAAACAGAGCGGCGCGCGCTCCGGCGACGGTGGCCGGCGCCGGCGAGCTCGCTCGCGGCGACGCTGCGCTGGAGCTCATGCTCCGCGCTTTGGTGGGAATGATGCGCGCGGCATGGGGAGTACTCGGTGAGGTTGGCGGGGGCTCGCGGCGGCGGAGCACCGGCGACTACGACGCGGCGGCAGGGCGGCACTTCGGCGGCGTCGCGCGCCGTGCACGGAGGACGAGAGGGGCCGAGTCCGGGCGCAAAGCTCCGCCTCACCTTGGAGAAGGGCGGCGCGGGCTTGGACGGTGATGGGGAGGGCTCGAGGTAGGAGCTCGTCGGAGGGGGTGCGGGTGGCCGGCGGCGGCGTCCTCTCTCTTCTCCAAATTCCGGCGGAACACTGCAGGACAAGAGGAGCGGATGAAGGGGAAGCTAGAGGGCGACCTTGCGCACGAAATGGCCAAGAAAAGAAGGAGGGACGACCCACCTAGGTGGCGTGCAACGCGAGGGCGGACACGGCGGTCGCTACGGACGGCGGCGGCGCTTCTTCCTTGCGCGTGAGCTGCGGTGGAGAGGGAAGGGAGCTGAGGGCACCGTGAGCTGCAGAGGGAGCTGGGGCAATGATTTGAGGCGAAGGGGGCGATGGGGACTTGGCATTCGTGCCATTTTCTAGGGGCGACCGGACGGGGAGGCGGCGGCCGCCGCGGAGGAAAATAACTCCGACGCCCTACTGTTGGCCGGCGGGTACACAATCGGTTGGGGAGATGGCCAGGAGGGACGTGGCGATGGGATGGGGCAGGCGCACGCCCGGGCGGCGGCCAGGCTAGCCGGACCGGCGGTCGGTCCGCCATTGCCCACCGGGCAACCGTAGCTCGAGGTGGTCTTTTGAATTTCAAATCTACCGTTTGAAACTTTGACGAAAATTCATGTTTCTGGTGCTCCAAAAATAAAACCAAAAATATGAGGAGGTTCAGGATGATGTGCTCTAATTTTCATCTTTTAGTTTGAAGTTCTAAATTTGCTTCCAAAAATTCATATAAAATTCACAAGTACCAGTGTTTCAGATTTGAATTTGAATTTTTGGGCTTTCAAAACTTTGTTCAAAAATTTTGTAAAAATACTGTAAATTCATCTTTTTACATGAGCAATCCAGTGGTGCAAAAACATGTGGGTAGTGTTTTTATCATTTTTGCATTTTGGTCAGGGCTAGGGTTTAGGAGTAGGTTTTCCCTTTTTATTTTTCTTCTTTGCTTTTTTCCTAGTTGGGTGATTTAGCACTAGTACTTCATTAGTGAGGTGATTAGGGTACTAACTACGGGATTAGCCTTAATCGTGACATGGGATGTCACAGCCCTCCCCCTTAAAGAAATTCTCGTCCCGAGAATCGCTATGAATTAAGGAGAGGGAGTGCGAAAATTTACCGATTTGTGTGACGCGAGGAACTCGGGAAAATTCTTCTCTAGAAAATCCTCTTGTTCCCAAGTTGCTTCTTCTTCGGTGTGGTTACTCCATTGCACTTTGTAGAAGGTGATGGTGCGATTGCGAGTTACTCGGTCGCTTTGATCGATAATCCGGACGGGATATTCGGGGTAGGAGAGATCTTCTTCTAGTTGATCGGTGTCGGAAATGACCACATCTATCGGAGGCTTCAAACATTTCTTGAGTTGAGATACGTGGAACACATTGTGCACTCGAGCAAGACCTTCCGGTAGTTGCAATCGGTAAGCAACCGCGCTATGCTTCTCCACAATCGGATAGGGTCCGATATAGCGGGGTGCTAATTTTCCTTTAATTCCAAACCGAGATACGCCCTTATTCGGGGAGACACGAAGATAAACGTGATCTCCCTTCTCAAATTCCAAGGGGCGTCTCCTCTTGTTAGCGTAACTCACTTGACGGGATTGTGCGGCTTTAATGTTGGCTTGAATTTGTCGAACCTTCTCTTCGGCTTGGGTGACAAGATCGGGACCAAACGTAGTTCTCTCTCCCGCTTCCGACCAATTTAAGGGTGTACGACAAGAGTGACCATACAACGCTTCAAACGGTGACATTCCCGAACTCTCTTGATAGCTATTGTTGTACGAGAATTCGGCGAATGGAAGACAATCATCCCAATTTCCTCTATTTTCCATAGCACATGCTCTCAAGATATCCTCCAAGTATTGATTCAATCTTTCGGTTTGTCCATCCGTTTGAGGGTGATATGCGGAGCTTCTAATGAGGGTGGTACCAAGGCAAGAATGCAATTGTTCCCAAAAGCGAGATACAAATTGCGGACCTCGATCGGAAACAATAGTTTTAGGTACTCCATGCAAACATAACACTCTTGAGATGTATAACTCGGCATACTTCTTGGTATTGTAGGTAGTATGGACGGGGATGAAATGTGCGGACTTAGTTAACCTATCCACAATAACCCAAATTGAATCATGCTTCTTTGATGTGAGAGGCAATCCAACGATAAAATCCATAGCAATGTCCTCCCACTTCCACACGGGAATCTTCAATGGGTTCAATAATCCGGCCTTTCTCAAGTGGTCGGCTTTCACTCGTTGACAAGTATCACACTCGGCCACATACCGTGCAATCTCACGCTTCATGCGTGTCCACCAAAACTTTTCTCTTAGGCCGCGGTACATCTTGTTGCTACCGGGGTGTATGGAGTATTTAGACAAATGTGCCTCGTCCATTATTTTCTTCCGTAATTCCATATCCTTCGGAACAACGAGACGTTGGTTGAACCATAATACACCATTGTCATCTTGTCGGAAACATGTAGCTTCATCTTTCTCAATCCTTTGCCGAATAAATTCCATACCTTCGTCCTTCTTTTGCGCCTCAATAATTTCCTCACGAAGGGTAGGAATGAGAGCTAGATTATATAGCGAACCATAGGGAATGACTCGAAGACTCGGTTCACTAGAATCTGAAATTTCCGAGTTTTCCATAGAACAACCGGTAATATGATTGCATTGATCCTTGCGACTCAAAGCGTCGGCAACCACGTTAGCTTTACCCGGATGATAATGGATTTCCAACTCATAATCCTTGATTAATTCCAATCATCTTCGTTGCCTCATATTCAACTCTTGTTGGGTGAAGATATATTTGAGACTCTTATGATCGGTGTAAAGATTGACAAGATTTCCAAGTAGATAATGCCTCCAAGTTTTCAAAGCGAGGACAACCGAGGCTAGCTCCAAATCATGAGTGGGGTAATGTTGTTCATGCTTGCGAAGTTGACGAGAAGCATAAGCAATGACACGACCTTCTTGCATTAGCACACATCCTAGACCGGTGCCGGACGCATCACAATACACGTCAAACGGCTTGGTGATGTCGGCTTGTGCTAACACCGGAGCGGATGTTAAATGCTTCTTGAGAGTTTGGAAGGCTTCTTCACATTCACGGCTCCATTTAAACTTAGCATCTTTCTCCAACAATTTTGTCATAGGCTTGGCTACGCTTGAGAAATTGGGAATGAATTTCCGATAATAGCCGGCAAGACCTAGAAAACTCCGGATTTGTCTCACCGACCTTGGGGATTTCCAAGCAAGCACGTCTCCCACCTTACTTGGGTCAACGGCGACACCTTCCGCGGAAATAATGTGACCCAAGAAAGGCACTTGCTTCAACCAAAATTCACATTTGCTAAACTTGGCATACAATTGATGATCACGAAGCCGTTGGAGAACAATGCGAAGGTGTTCGGCATGCTCTTCTTCGGACTTCGAATAAATAAGAATGTCGTCAATGAAGACCACGACAAACTTATCCAACTCGGGCATAAATACCGAATTCATCAAGTACATAAAATGAGCCGGGCGTTCGTGAGCCCAAAAGACATGACGAGATACTCAAAGAGACCATACCGTGTAGAGAATGCGGTTTTTGGAATATCTTCGACTCGGATCTTGATTTGATGGTAACCGGATCGGAGATCAATCTTAGAGAAAACCCTAGCACCAACTAATTGATCAAAGAGAATATCAATCCGAGGGAGCGGGTATTTATTCTTAATAGTTACCGCATTGAGAGGGCGATAATCCACACATAGACGTAGCGTCTTGTCTTTCTTCTTCACAAAGAGAGCGGGACATCCCCACGGGGAAGAACTAGGACGAATATATCCTTTATCCATAAGCTCACTCAATTGCTCTTTTAAGATTGCTAGCTCATTGGGAGCCATCTTGTACGGCCTACGGGAAATTGGTGCCATACCGGGTTGGAGCTCAATCTTAAACTCGACATCCCGATCGGGTGGCATGCCCGGTAAGTCATCCGGAAAAACATCGGGAAACTCACATACCACGGGAATATCCTCAATCCGTTTTCCCTCAAGATGGTAGATTTTTGAAGTGGAGAATTTTGGATGGGGTAACCGGAGAATAGACGAACCATGGAGTGGGGAGTTTAGGTGAACTTCACGAGAATCAATGTGTAAAACGGCCCTATGGAGCTTCATCCACCTCATACCTAGAATTATATCTATTCCTTGCCCACACAAAACTATGAGAGAAGAGGGGTATATTTTTCTTTCTAGGTGTAGTGGGACTTGCCTCAACTCTAGGTTTGTTTTTATCTTTCCACCGGGTGATGTGATGATATAGGGAATATCCAAAACGGTAGGAGTGAGTTGTAGGGTTTTTGCACATGCTTGACTAATGAAATCATGAGTTGCACCCGAATCAAAAAGAACCAAAGTAGAGTGGTTGTTGACCGAAAACATACCCGAAAGTACCGGTTCTCCCGCTTGAATCTCTTCGGCCGTGGTATAGTTGACTCGGCCATTCTTAGCATTTGGAGTGGAGGATTGATTGCGATTCCCATTCCCATTATTCCCATTGCGGTTTTGGTTGTTGTTGCCGCTTCCGGAACCATTGTTGTTGTTGCCCGGGTTGCGGGTCGGAACACGGCAATCCTTTGCGAAATGACCCGGACGTCCACAATTAAAGCACGGACCTTGAGGACCGGGCCTAGCACCTTGGTATTGCTGCTGTGGAGGGCGGAACGAGGTGGTATGCTGTTGATTTCCACCGTGGGAGTGGTGGTGCTGCTGCGGCACAACCGACGTGAGCCCCCGTCGGCGGCAATGCGGCCCGAAACTTCGTCCGGTCGGGGAAGTGATAGCTAGCTTGTACTTGGGCGGAGCGGAGCCGGATGGATTTCCTACGGCACGCTTCCTCTTCTTGTCCTCTTGGTGAGCACGGATAGCATCTTCTTGCACGATTGCGGCACTCATCAAGTCATTGAACGTGCCGGTAGTGACTTGAGCCAAGCGATCTTGTAACTTTGGGCTTAGCCCCGAACGAAAGCAATCCTTCTTCTTGTCATCCGTGTCGGCATGATAGGATGCATACTGAGCCAAGTAGTTGAACTTCCGTGCATACTCTTGCACGGTTCCGGCACCTTGCTTCAAACTAAGGAACTCTTGCAACTTGCGCTTCATGAGACCGGCGGGAATGTGATGCGCGCGAAACGCGGTGCAAAAGTCCGGCCAGTTCACTTGAGTACCGGCGGGAAGTGCGGCGGTGAAACTTGCCCACCATGCACTAGCGGAGCCACGAAGTTGCTGAGCCGCAAAGAGAACCTTTTGCTCCGATGTGCAATTGAGGAGAGCAAACTTCGACTCAATGATGCGGAGAAAATTATCCGCCTCCAACGGATCGGTAGTAGCTTCACCAAACTTGGGCGGTTGAGTAGCCCAAAAGTCGGCATAGGTGGAATTCCTCGGCCCTTGGGGTGGCGGTCCTTGGCCTTGTCCTTGGTTGGTTTGACTTGCAAAGAACAAGCGGAACATCTCGTTTTGGTTGGACACGAGTTGTTCCAACGGCGTGAGGGGTGGAGGGTCGGGGAGTTGCTCTTCCCTCGCACCATGCCCACTTCCGGAAGCTTCACCACGGCGGGTATTCACCATCTGTCATGCATGAAAAATTTTCTCACGTTAGCTCATTAGACCAAGAGCTAAAATAGCAAGAAAACATGACATTGGGCATAAGGGACCAAAAATTTCAGATTGCATGTACGAAGAAAATATTGATGAAATAAGCATAATGCATTGGCAGCACACATATTCCATAGATTCCAACATAGTAGCAACATGACCGAAATTTTTGATACACGGGAAACCACGAATCCGATACAACATGGTCTTAGGTTACATCACATGTGACCCACAAACAAACACAAATCTCGGAGAGCTTAATTAACAACACGCGGATCGATTTCCAACACGGTTACATGCCTCACGAGATTACAAATCCTACACACATAGAGCTACGACCACCGGTCGTGACAACTACTCGTCGTCATCGCCGTAGTAGTCGGCGTCATCCCTCATGGGAGAGGGTGGTGCTCCGTCCTCGACGTCGGAAACATCCTCGCCATCACTCATCTCCACATCCTCCTCGGGTGGGATGATCTCAAGTGGCTCGGGAGGTCCGCCATTAAGGATGGCGTGCAGGGCGTTGTTGGCGGCTTCGAGATGCTCAATGGTAGCGTTGTTATGCGCTATGGTCGCTCGGGCGTTCTGGAGGTCTCCCTCCAAAGCATCCCTAGCGCCCTGAGCCTCCGGGAGAGTAACATCCAACTCATCCTTCTCCTCGAGAAGGGCATCCACCTGGCCGGAGAGGACGTAGTTCTCCTCATTCGCGGCGGCGAGCTGGGCATCACGCTCATCAAGCGTGGCCTGCAGAGCGGCGGCTCCATTGCCCTCAAGGGCAAGGTGGGCGTCGTGGAGCTGCTCGAAGAAGTTCCAACGCTCCGTCTCGCTATACTCGAGCTGCGTACGGAGGGTATCCACCTCGGTAGTGCGCTCGGCTAGCTCGGCGGTGCGGGCGGCAAGCTCGGCGTCGCGAGCGGCGAGCTCGGCGTCGTGGGTGGTAAGCTCGGCGTCGCGGGTGGCGAGGGTGGCCTGCAGGGCAGCACGCTCCTGCTCCAACTCGAGCACCCGCCTCGCGAGGTTCTCACGGTCCAACATGAGCTTGCCGGGGGCCATCTGTCGGAGAATTTTGAAACACAAGTCAAAACTCAAGATCCAACGACAAAACATGCTAAATAAGTAAAGCATGAATGAGGGAATGGCACCAACTTAGCAAAAGAATGCGACAAAACTTTTTGCACAATCCTAACACGGTTCCGTTTTCCTGGACAGAATTGACACGCTACCGAAACTCGATGACTACTCCTGTTTCTGGGCTGAATCAAACTTTTATTTTGTTACAAAAGTTTTAGACAATTTCTTAATCTTTCCAACGCATCCTAGAACAGCTCAATCCGACTTGTCGTTTGAAAGTTATGCACGATCTACGACAGGGACAGAACCGGAGCACATTCTGAAAAATTCCAGAACAGCTCTCTGTAATGAGCAATTCTAGCTACGTTCCGGATTTTTACAAGACCTGAGACTGGAAGATTGTTGTAGTGCATAATACAAGCTTTCCAGAAAGTCCTTATTTGCCTCATTTGGATAAGTAACTTGAAAGTTATGCTCATTTTCATGGAAGTTAAGAAATCTGCCACGTTTTTGTTTCCGGTTTTCAAACTTTTGTGAGAATGAAGCTATGTGGCCCATTTTTCGTGATGATTTCATTTAGATAAGTTTACATGCATACGTTTGACATGACGACATGATATGCGAAGATGATGGATGCTCAATATGTCGTTCCGTACGTCCTCACAAAATTAAAATACCGCGCCCGCCGATACGAGTATCGGACAAGCGCATCGGTGGCACACACACACCTCTCACACGATACTACCCGAGCTAAAACGTTGTTATGTACCTGCAAGAGATGGATTCCAGAAACATTACATCAAATTCAAAAGAAACAAGCCAAAAATAAATCCATGTCACCTCGCCTCACATGGAGAGCTCTCGAATAAGAGTGTATTCGAGTCACACCAATAATATCATGCGAAAATTGACAACACTCAATCACATACCTTTGCTCAAGCCGTAGTTGCAAAATATTTAACAATCATAACACGGGGTTAGTTTTGCCACCATTCTATATAGTCCTTATATTGGCCTCTCTATCTAGACTCGTACCTCACCGTGACTCAAAAACGAGTTTTAAGATTTTTAGAATGAGTGTTAGCGTGACGCAAATCCCAAGTCGGCTCGATACCACGTGTCACACCCCTATCCCGAAAGATAGTTAGGTGTGGTACGGATCGCCTTGGGAGATGATTGACGAAGCAACCATACATAGCATCACATTAACAAACATACACGATTTGCAAGGTTACATAATTAAGTCTTGATTACAACATAGAGTTCGAATAAAAGATACATTAGGTTCGAAATTAAGTCTTACATAACCATGATCTTCGTTCGAATTTAAAGTGCGGAAGTGAAATACAACTCGACGATACATAGATAACTTAAATGAACCATGCCGGCCTAGGCCACGGCTCACTCATCATGGGTCGGAGAGCTAGGGACCCATTCAATGGTCCACTCTTTGGGCTCCTCTCCATCCCAAACCACCTTACCACAACAATCACAAAAACCGGCTTGCGGGAAACCCGTAATCAACATGTAGTGGCAAAGCCCGAGTATCTAACATACTCCGCAAGTCTTACCCGTCAAATTGGCCATCTAAGACCGACTCCTAGATGCATGGGGCTTGACCGGTTTAACTTGGCATTTTTGCATAAATAGCACCTATGCTAATTAGGTTGGCAATTTTATTACTTAGCCAAATTAATAGGGTGATCGCATAAAAGAAACTTTAGTGAGCATGCTAACAATACAAGAGTTTGCAATACAATTTAACATCAATGTAAAACAGCAAGCTATCCAATCTCCTTCCATTACTACACATTGCGAACTGCTCGAATCAAGTGGTACTCATTAACCGAGAGGAAACGGCGATAATTATCGAATTATTAATCCTGCAGGAAAGAACCCAAATGCACGACATACGCATCATTTAAGAACACGTATGGCCACCGTTCGCGAGTTCATCGTAAAGTAAAGCACGGGGCCACCGACCCCGAGTACACGTCCCCTTGCGACCGTTCAACAACGCGCCCAAGGCTTAACCCATGTACTCTCCAACGGTCCTCAACCCGTGCAACCACCGTGCCAAACACATCACCTCCGGGTCGGTGAGATATCCGGCTCACTTTACAACTTACAAGCTACATAGGTTTACCAATCCCCATAAGAAAGGTATGCAAGTGGTACACAACTCAAACTTGTTCGCGGAGCCACAATGGGGTGTTCTCAATTTTAACCAAATTCATCATGTTCACATTTAATCATAAGCCATGAGTGAGATCCCCAATCTATCGTTGACTCCATAACCATAGCATAGCAATTCTAACGAGGATATGACCCATAATCGACATAGGACATATAGGAATTTATGCACGTGGATTTCCAATCAACGCCTAAACTTAAATGCACATTCATCATCCTTAATATAGTGATTAAAAGAAAGACATTTCAAATAGTAGGAATGCACCGGGGCTTGCCTTGAGAGTGATCGAAGTTAGCACTAGCCTCACAAGCGTTGAGCGTGGCGATAGCTCCTTCCGGCGGAATCAATTCGGCGTCGTCACCTAAGGAATGAAATGCAATGCGTAAGTCATATGAATACAAGGTCGATGATGAGAGTAATGCATGTGTGCTGTTTTGTAAAGATCCAAATGAGTATGTAATTCAAAAGTTTGTTTGTTCGAACCCTAATAAGCATGACATGCCTCTTGTTTTCTTTTACGGAACCCAATTACATGAACAAGCATAACCATACTAATATAATGAGCAATGACTTGATGGCATAGACATGAGTGCTGTGGTTAGTGTAGGTTTAGTACTAATATCTTAGCAAGTTTCTATAATACAAAACGAAGAAATCTAGGCTTAGGTGTTTTGCCATCACATGCGATGACGATTTCCTTCTAGAATAGGAATTCGATTACAAAATTCATACATACGTGAAATACATGAAACCTTTTGACTAAACCTGCCATGAGGTGCTAAAGGACATAATGAACAGTAGAAATTACATAAACATGCATGATCATGATTCTTAATGACATAAAACTAATTATGCTTGTGCTGAAAATGACCCTTTAGAAATTTAGATTTAGGGTTTGCAACAATCATTACTTAACATGCTCAAAATTTAACATGGGATTTTCTACACATGCACAGTACCAAAAATAAATTAATTACCAAGTTTCATGCAAAAATAATTTATACAGAATTAATTAAAAATTAAATACAGAGAATGCAAGAAATGCAATAACTTGAAAAATATGAAATGAAATGCAGATCTTCCAGTGCCAAAAATTCATGTGTGTCTGGGTGAAGACTTTGGCCAAGTGGCTTTTAATTTGGATTTATATTTTTAAAGTTATGGCTTGGTTAAGTTTTCAGGGGTTGACTTTTTTCATTTTTATAAAAATGTGAAAATGACCAGATCTGATGAGTTCATGTTACTTTTATGAAAGTACAGGTCTTCTAGTTTCCAAAACATTTTAGTTTGCAATTTTTGGACGATTCAAACGCCAGATATGAATTTTTCAAACTCAAATGAAGTTCGGACTTAATTACAAAAATGCCATCGGTTCATTTTTTAAAAACAGAGCGGCGCGCGCTCCGGCGACGGTGGCCGGCGCCGGCGAGCTCGCTCGCGGCGACGCTGCGCTGGAGCTCATGCTCCGCGCTTTGGTGGGAATGATGCGCGCGGCATGGGGAGTACTCCGGTGAGGTTGGCGGGGGCTCGCGGCGGCCGGAGCACCGGCGACTACGACGCGGCGGCGGGGCGGCACTTCGGCGGCGTCGCGCGCCGTGCACAGAGGACAAGAGGGGCCGAGTCCGGGCGCAAAGCTCCGCCTCACCTTGGAGAAGGGCGGCGCGGGCTTGGACGGTGATGGGGAGGGCTCGAGGTAGGAGCTCGTCGGAGGGGGTGCGGGTGGCCGGCGGCGGCGTCCTCTCTCTTCTCCAAATTCCGGCGGAACACTGCAGGACAAGAGGAGCGGATGAACGGGAAGCTAGAGGGCGACCTTGCGCACGAAATGGCCAAGAAAAGAAGGAGGGACGACCCACCTAGGCGGCGTGCAACGCGAGGGCGGACACGGCGGTCGCTACGGACGGCGGCGGCGCTTCTTCCTTGCGCGTGAGCTGCGGTGGAGAGGGAAGGGAGCTGAGGGCACCGTGAGCTGCAGAGGGAGCTGGGGCAATGATTTGAGGCGAAGGGGGCGATGGGGACTTGGCATTCGTGCCATTTTCTAGGGGCGACCGGACGGGGAGGCGGCGGCCGGCGCGGAGGAAAATAACTCCGACGCCCTACTGTTGGCCGGCGGGTACACAATCGGTTGGGGAGATGGCCAGGAGGGACGTGGCGATGGGATGGGGCAGGCGCACGCCCGGGCGGCGGCCAGGCTGGCCGGACCGGCGGTCGGTCCGCCATTGCCCACCGGGCAACCGTAGCTCGAGGTGGTCTTTTGAATTTCAAATCTACCGTTTGAAACTTTGACGAAAATTCTTGTTTCTGGTGCTCCAAAAATAAAACCAAAAATATGAGGAGGTTCAGGATGATGTGCTCTAATTTTCATCTTTTAGTTTGAAGTTCTAAATTTGCTTCCAAAAATTCATATAAAATTCACAAGTACCAGTGTTTCAGATTTGAATTTGAATTTTTGGGCTTTCAAAACTTTGTTCAAAAATTTTGTAAAAATACTGTAAATTCATCTTTTTACATGAGCAATCCAGTGGTGCAAAAACATGTGGGTAGTGTTTTTATCATTTTTGCATTTTGGTTAGGGCTAGGGTTTAGGAGTAGGTTTTCCCATTTTATTTTTCTTCTTTGCTTTTTTCCTAGTTGGGTGATTTAGCACTAGTACTTCATTAGTGAGGTGATTAGGGTACTAACTACGGGATTAGCCTTAATCGTGACATGGGATGTCACAGCAATGGTGCTGAAATTATTCACAAAGCGCCCGTAGAAACTAGCAAGACCATGAAAACTTCTCACTTGGCTCACATTGGTTGGAGTAGGCCAATTTTTGATAGCTTCAACCTTGCATTCATCCACCTCTACTCCCTGTCCTAAAACAACAAAGCCCAAGAACACGACCTTGTCGGTGCAAAAGGTGCACTTTTCTAGGTTAGCATACAACTTTTTAGTTCTAAGCACCTCCAACACCATTTCGATGTGTTTAACATGCTCATTGTAACGCCCGAATCCACCAACACCCCGGAACATTACTAAAACTACACATTCTACCATCGAAAATAAAAATAGAAAATTTTAGCAGCATCTCCTTTGTAAAATACAAACACCGCGGAAGCATAACCACACATTTATATATTATGTAGGAATATAACACTAGCACTATCAATGTATCGTAGCATAACAATAAGAGAGAACCCCAGCAAAACTTTAACATTCGCATAGACTTTAAGTATCATTCTCACGACGATAAAGACTAAACTTCCATTTTCAAGACTAAAACATAAAGGGTCTATAAAATGATGAAGTGTCAGATGTGCAGCTAATCCCTCTTCCCCTCCTAGCAATCATCAAGCACCCGGAGAGAGTAGAGCAAGGGTGAGATAAAAATCTCAGCAAGCAAATTTTTTTGTCAAGCTATTTAAACCGCAAGTTGAATTAAGCAATGATTTAAAAATATCAAGATCACATAAGTAAAACTTCAATATAGACCACAATGATAATAATTGGATAAGAAAACACCTCCAAGATCATATAAGATCACCTCACATCCACAATAACATTCAAATGTTAGAAACTTCAATGAATGCATATGAATGCAGTGTCATGTCCACTTTTACATCGCACCCCTCCTCGGCAACGTACGATATGTACCGGTACAGATCACAACTATAGGATTGTGATAAACTTCAATGCAAATGAGATGAGATGATCATGCTCATGATATGCTTCATATGTCTCATAATAAGAGACACCATGAAACACCCCTGGATCCGCCCCTATGCAAAAATGTGTATAAATACTCGATAGAAAGCTCTTGCAATACTCTACAACTTATGTTATAAGCTCTCACACAAATTCCACACCTAAATTCCTCAAACAGCCTTGAACGACTACTGCATGCAAGAGACTAGAATCGAGAAAAGAATCTGATCCATCCTATTGATACGTAGGGAACACCAAAATTGACTGTCCCATTACCTAAAAGGAACCCTGTGCTTCCCTATTTCTTCCCCCTCGCTCCCTGTTCTTCCTCCTAAACGATAGCTCTCTAAACCAACAGCAGAAATAGATTTTAAAACCTAGACATTGACAATACAAGGAAGGAAGATGGAGATGGGATGGTTTTCACCTCTAGCACACGGGATCACTGTAGGGCAAAGAAGAGCTTCCGGCCAACAGCTTGTTGCACTCACGAGGACAAAAGGACCGGAGAAGAAGACGGCGGCGCTCGATGGAAAAAAAAAGTAAGGGGAAAAACGAAGTAGGGCAGCGCTGATCGTTTTGGGTTGGCTGGGACAACACTTGGGCCTTGAACTCGGGCTTTGGTTGGTTCTAAACACTCTAGAAGGCCCAACAGACTTAATTTTGTTTTTCTTATTTAAGCATGGTACGACTGTATTAGAATGTCATCAAAATAAACCACCACAATTTTTCCAATGAAAGCCCTCAAAACATGATTCAGCAAGCGCATGAAAGTGCTAGGTGCATTAGTTAATCCAAAAGGCATCACTAACCACTCATACAAACCAAACTTAGTTTTAAAGGCTGTTTACCATTCATCTCCTTCTTTCATTCTAATCTGATGATATCCACTACGTAGGTCAATTTTAGAGAAAATAACAGCACCACTAAGTTCATCAAGCATGTCATCAAGCCTAGGAATAGGATGACGATAACGGATAGTGATATTGTTAATAGCTCTACAATCAACACACATTCTCCATGTACCATCTTTCTTTGGAACCAGAATAACAGGGACAACACAAGGACTAAGGCTTTCACGCACATACCCTTTGTCAAGTAGTTTTGCACTTGTCGCTGAATTTCCTTAGTTTCTTCTTGGTTTGTCCAGTATGGTGGTCATTGTGGAAGTGGAGCTCCAGGAATGAGATCAATTTGATGTTCAATCCCACGAAGTGGAGGTAGGCCAGCTGGTACCTCCTCAAGAAAACATCATTGAAGCCCTGCAACACATTAGAAACGACACTAGAAATAGAGGTCATGTCATTAGTTGAAAGAATTGTATCTTTGTACAAGAGTACAAAATGCGTTATGTCGGGATGTTCTCTCATTTCTGTCATCGCAGATTTTGTGGCTATGGCAACCATACTTTTTCTCTCATGCTCTCCTTTTCCACTCATGTTTGGCTTCTGGCGCTCACTCACCGATTTGTGAACAGCACTAGTGTCTTTCTTTTCTCTCTCACTCTCACTCATTTTCTTTTGCATGTTGGCTGCTATGATCTGAGTGGGAGTCATGGGATGTAGCTTGACACCTTTCCCTTGCCACTTGAAAGCAAATGTGTTGCAATAACCATCATGTACAGCACGTCTATCAAATTGCCATGGTGTTCCCAACAACAAGTGACAAACCGTCATGGGCACAACATTACACTCAACCGTATTGGTGTAATCGTGTATGCTGAATGTGACTCTCACCATGTGTTGCACCTTGACATCTCCACAATCGCTAAACCATTGCACATGATAAGGGTTAGGATATTTAATCATGGTCAACCCCAATTTCTCACACATTTCTCTACTTGCAAGGTTATGGCAGCTACCACCATGAATTATGAGCTTGACCAATTTGTTAGTTACCTTGGCTTGGGTCCAAAATAAATTGAACTTTTGTGCTTGTTCTTCATCTTTCAAGTGAACACTTAATGTTTTGGTGACCACAATAGAGTTGCTGTCTTCAAATGCATAGTCATTGTAGTCCTCACTTTCAGCTTGTGCATCATCACTCTTGTGAATCATATTCTCCACCTTCCGTAACAATCACAACTCGATTGTTAGGGCAATCCTTCATGACATAACCACGACCCAAGCACTTAAAACATTGAATTCCACTACTCTTGGAGGCAGAACCCGCCGGAGTATTGGCCTTTGATGATGTTGCCCTAGCAGATTTCTCCATATTTTGGGATGCATTTGACTTTTCAGCAGCAGTGGAATGAGAATTATTGTTGGAGGTTGAACCGGATGAAAATATGCCTCGCCCCAAATCAAACCATGCTGTTTTTGGAGCATTTGATGACACCTTCGAGCTGCAACTTGAATTCTTGCTTGGTTTGGCATCATCATGCAACTGTCTCTCAGCCTTTTGTGCAATATGAACTAGCTCCACCACATTGTTGTAGGTCTGAAATTCCACAACACGTTTGATTGGCTTGTTCAAACCGGAACAGAAACGTGCCATGGACTGCTCTTCATCCTCATGCACATGAGCTCTAATCATGGCCTGCTCCATTTCCTTGTAGTATTCTTCCACAGATTTGCTTCCTTGCCTCAAATTCTGCAGTTTGTCAAAGAGATCACGTTTATAATGTTTTGGGACAAAACGTACTCTCATTTCCCTCTTCATTTCAGCCCATGTTGCTACTGGAAGCTCACCATTTTCCTCTCTTTGGTTCTGAATTCATTCCCACCAAATGAGAGCATATCCATCAAAATCAAGTGCGGCCATATGCACCTTCTTTTCCTCTGAATAATTATGCACTCTGAATATTTTATCAACCTTCAACTCCCATGTGAGATATGCATCCAGATCAGGTGTGCCTTCAAATTTAGGCATGATGAACTTTAGCTTTCCAAACTTCTCTTCATTGGGCTGATCATTGTTTACATTGCGATGATGATGATAGTTGTCATTGCGATGTAATCTGAAAGTATCTATATCCGTTTCAGCTGTACCATCATCACCACGCCCACGGCCTCTTCCTCAACCAAAGGCATCACCACCTCTTCCTCCATCATGTCCGCGCCCATGTGCATTCTTTCTTTGATTTTCTTCTCGCTACAACCGGGCTGCATATTCCTCATCGGTCTCATCTTGTTCTTCACCATGAGCACCTACACCACCTTGTGCCTTCAACGCCTTCACAACTTCAGCAACCATGTTTGATTGGACAGCAGTCATATTCTCATTGAGTTGTGCATTGAAGTCTTGCACTAGCTTCTGCAGTTGCTCTTGTGTGACATAGCTCAGTTGCTCTCCTTCTTCACCTGTCATGGTTAGTTGGCAAAATGCTAAATCAAGTTGTGTGGCTTTGTGAAAAACACTCAGTCTCACCTTCTCTTACCACTGAAGTTCTTATGTATCCTTGCTGAATTTGTGAGCTGCACACACACCTTGGTGGTAGGAGACAACAAATGTGATAGATCAAGCGACATCAAAGTCACAGTGCATTCTAAACATAGGATTATTTGTGGAACTTGGAGAGCTATTGATTTGGTATGCAAACTGAACCTTCAAGCTATTGTCAAGTTAAGTAAAAATTCAACCAAGATAACAAATTCGAGTTGCTGAAATTAAAACCAATGAATATGAGGAAAGTGTTTAGCAACTCACGCACAAAGATGAGGGAACTTGGTGCAGCCAAAGAAAAGAGCTAATCTGAAAATTCAACTTAAGAACAAAAGCTCAGTGCTACACAAGTTATGGAGAGACTCTAGCTGATTGCCCACATAAGTGATAGGGCTACACGATTTGCACAAATAAAGACTATGTGGAATTGAAACAGTAATGACCAAAGCAAATCAATGTGGTGATCTTAGCACTTGATAATTTCCTTTGTTTGATTGATTTTTTTTGTTCTTTTTGCTACTCAAATAAGCACATCAGATTATATAGCAATAACAAATTCATATTCAAACTAGCCTTCAATTTTAGCAAAGTGCAAAGCCCTTGAGCAATAACCTACGACTACTCTCAATAGGTTCAAAGTTATCACAAAGGATGGCCTGGTTCACTAACGATTTAATTGGAATATTCTCATGTCTTGAATAAAGGCAACGATTAACACAGTTTCAGCAATCTGAAATTTCAAGTACAGCAGTAACTGAAACTTTTTGTTAGAGCGTCGGGATCAGAGGAAGTAAGGGTGTGAGATAGCCGGACGTGGCCTGCAACCCCGCCGGCAAACTGGCACCGTGGCGACACACGGCGAGGACAAACTCGGCGCAAGACGCAAGAGCATATGGCTTCTTATTTCTTGCTTAATCAATCTGGATTACAGCCTTGACTCTTTATAGGCTTACAACACAAATCTAAACTTCCTAACAAACTTACTAGATTAAACTGACTCGATTATCTCCTAACCATCCGAAGCCTTCCGGTGCTGACGCACGACTCCATCCTCTCAGCCAGTTTTGTTCCTGTTGCGGCGCTTATACGACGTCCCAACCATAACATCTCTCCCGTCCTCCGAAAACAGCTCGTCCTCGAGCTGAAACTCTGGATACTCCCGCCTGAAGTCCTCCACGGACTCCCAAGTGGCATTATCGACGTCCATGCCTGCCCGCTTAATCAAAACGAACCAAGTACCTCGCCGCAGCTCACCACGGAGCGCTCGGTCGGGAACAGGCAGGGCGCGTCCATTCCTGATGGGTGGCAACTCCGGCGGTGCAACGGGCGGAGTACCACGGAAAGGTTTGAGTAGCCCCACATGAAAGACATCGTGTAGTAGCGCGCCCTCTGGCAGGTAAAGATGATATGCGACTGATCCCACCTTAGCCAACACTTGGTACAAACCAGCATAGCGAGGCCCGAGCTTGTCGGCGCGTCGACCGACGAGCGAGCGAGCCTGTCGATGCCGCAGGCGAAGCCACACCCAGTCGCCGACCTCGAAAGTCAATTCCCGGTGGTTGGCGCTTAGTACTTCCAGGCGATCTGCTGAGCTTGTAGGAGATGCTCGCGTACTTCCGCCAAGAATGCCTCACGGTCTTGCAGCATGGACTCCACAGTTTTTGTGCGTGCGGAACCGGTGGTGAAGGGCAACAGCGCCGGTGGCTCCCTGCCGCAGACGACCTTGAAAGGCGACGTGCGCAGACTGGTGTGGAAGGAGGTATTATAGCAGTACTCTGCCCAGGCGAGCCAATGCACCCAAGCACGTGGGCGATCTCCGAGTGATGCCTCTAAGGTACATGGCGATGGTCTTGTTGACGATTTTCGACTGGCCGTCGGTTTGCGGATGGAAGGCCGTACTCATGTTGAGGTGCACCCCTGCTAGCTTAAACAAATCTCGCCAAATGTTGCTTGTGAAGATCGGGTCCCGATCGCTCAGAATGGAGGACGGAAACCCGTGTAATCGCACAATGCCATCAAAGAACCCCTTGGCCACGGACGTAGCTGTGTAAGGGTGATTAAGAGCAATAAAGTGAGCATATTTCGAAAACCGATCAACCACTGTCAGGATCACCGACTTGCCGTGGACTTTCGGCAACCCTTCGACGAAGTCCATGGCGATGTCTGTCCATATCTGAGATGGCACTTCCAAAGGCTGCAGCAAGCTAGCAGGGTGCAGCATTTCTGTCTTGTTATGCTGACAATTCGAACACGTCTTGACGAAGTCACGCACCAAGGTGCGGTTGTGGTGGATGAAGAAGTCAGCACGGAGTCGATGCAGCGTCTTCTGAATGCCCTTGTGGCCTGCTCCATGCGCCAGCTGAAGGAGAGTAGGCAGCAGCTGGGATGTCGCTGCCACAAAAACTCGGCGACCACGAAGGATGAGACCATCCGTCACGCGCCAAGGCTCGCCCACATGTCCTGCCACAACCTGATCATGGAGCCGGCGCATGTCTTCATTGAGCAGCACCTCCTGGCGAACCTCCTTATACAAACTGAACGATGGGCTAGAGATGGCCGTCGGAGTGCATGCGTCCGCGTCGCGATGCGAGAGGGCATCGGCCACCGTGTTCAAACGTCCCAGCCGGAACTCCACCGTGAAGTCAAAGCCAAATAACTTGCTAATCCACTGATGTTGTGGGATAGTAGAAAGCCGTTGATCGAGCAAGAATTTTAGGCTGTAGTGATCGGTGCGTACCACAAAGCGACGACCCCACAAGTATGGCCGCCAATGGCGCACAGCATGTACGAGCCCGATCAGTTCACGCTCATATGCAGCGAGCTTGGCGTGGCGTGCGGCGAATGGCCGGCTAAAGAACACCAATGCTCCCGCACCTTGATGCAATACCGCGCCGAGCCCACCGACCGATGCATCGCAATCTACTACGAAGAGCTTGTCGAAGTCTGGTAGTTGTAGCACCGGCCCCGAGGTCGGGGCGTCCTTGAGGGCCCGGAACGCTGTGGCCACCTCGTCGGACCAGCGAAACCCCTCTTTCTTCAACAGCTGAGTGAGAGGAGTCGTGATCGTGCCGTAGTTCTTGATGAACTTGCGGTAGTATCCCGCAAGCCCCAAGAAGCCACGCAACCCTCGCATGGAGCGTGGCGTCGGCCATGTGGCTACGGCCTGCACCTTATCACTTGTCCATGGCCACTCCATCCGCGGAGATGACGTGACCAAGGTAGGAGACGGACGGCGCCGCGAACATGCACTTTGACCTCTTGAGGAAGAGGCTATGACCGGCTAGCAGCTCGAAGACGGCTTTGACATGCTACAAATGCTCGGCCCATGAAGTACTGTAAATCAATATATCATCAAAAAATACTAGCACAAACCGGTGAAGGAATGGTCGCAGGATATCATCCATGAGCCCTTGGAACATTGCCGGTGCATTGAACTCGAAGTGGCCGTGATGTGTACGGAATGTCGTCTTCTCGATGTCCGCGAGGGTAGACTCACACTTGGTGGTAGCCGGAGCGGAGGTCGAGTTTGGTGAAGAAGTGAGCTCCGTGGAGTTCGTCGAGCAGCTCATCGACCACCGGGATTGGGTATTTATCCTTCACCGTGCGCTCATTCAAGGCGCGGTAATCCACACAAAACTGCCATGAGTTGTCCTGCTTCCGGACCAGCAGCACCGGCGCGGAGAACGCCGAGCAGGACGGCCGAATGATGCCTTGGGCAAGCATTGCCACACACTGTTTCTCCAGCTCATCCTTCGGAGCTGGGGGTAGCGGTACGGCCTCGATGGGTACCGTCGCCGTTCTAGGGACCAAGGTGATGCGATGGTCACGGGAACGAGACGAGGGCAAGCCGGAAGGTTCATCGGAGAGGCCGTCGAAGTGAGTCAACAATTGGTCCATCGAGAGCGCGGCGCAAGGTGGATCATGTGCAGCGATGGATCTGCGCCCTCGCCGGCTGCTCCCAACCCGTGCCACATCACACGGGCATTCTTCCACCAAAACGCCATAAGACGGCCCTCAAAGTCCCACAAGATGGGCCCCGGGGTCTTGAGGAACCGAACGCCGAGCACATGGTCGAAGCCGCTCGGTGCTATGGCGTATGCGTCGATGTTGAAGTTCACCTCACCGATGCGCATGGCGACGTTGCGGCAGAGGCCGTCACACGAGACGCGGTCCCCGTTCGCCACCGCGGCATGCGTGCCGGTAATCAAGCTGCTGATCACACGTAGCTGGCGTGCAACTTGCATGTTGAAGAAATTGTGTGTAGAGCCCGAGTCGAGCAGGACAAGGAGTCGTCCGCCGTTCACCAAGACTTCGAGCCGCATGGTGTCTTCGGTGTGGATGCCCGTTACGGCGTGAAGCGAGACCACGAGGTGGTAGGTCCAGTGTGTCGTCGTCAATATAGTCTGCGACCTCGAGGAAGAAGAGGCACGGGCAACGATGGCCACGGGCGTATTGCTCATCACAATTATAGCACAATCTCTGCTTGCATCGCTCCGCCATCTCGGCTAGCGTTAGCCGCTTGAACGCCACCGCAGGCGCAGGTGACGGCATCCCGGATGGCGTAGGTGCTGTCGCTGCCGGCGGTGGTCCGGAGCGTTGTGGCGCCGGCGGAAGTGCGCGCTGCCCTTGTTTGAGTGTCGAGCGGCCGGTGGCCGCGGGAGTTGAGGACGGCGCTGCGCGACGCTCATATGCCTCGGCGAGGCTCATGGCATGCTTTTGGTCCTTGGGTCCTTGGAGCTCCACGTCGATGCGAACATGGTCTAGCAGGCCGGCCGTGAAGAGCTGCACCTCGCTGGATGGGTAGCCGGGTGTCGGCGTGGCAAAGTAGTGCCATGAAGCGCTCCTGGTACTCGTCCACCATTGATAGGAACGGCCGGCGGGCGAGTTCGCCCAACGTATTGGTGCGCTGTGCCGGACCAAAACGGAGATGACACAACTCCTTGAATTGCTCCCACGCTGGTTGCCCTTGATCACGTTCCAGCGCGTACTACCAAAGTTGGGCTGTTTCGGTGAGGTGGTACGACGCCAGCCGGACACGATCCGTCGCCGGAGTGCGCCGGCCCTGAAAAACTGCTCACACCGATTGAGCCACCCGAGGGGATCCTGCCTGCCATCGAAGGTCGGAAATTCTATTTTGTGGTAGCATGGAATGTTGGCGTGGGGATTGGGCGGGGATTGGATTTCATGGTGGACATGTGGTGATGGCATGTGGAAGATCGTAGATGGGATTGGTGATGGGGAGTGGGGAAACGCAATCGGTGGATGGGCCGGGGGTATGTGGCAGATGTGGTGGTGGCGGTGGCATGAGGCGTGGCTAAGGAGTTGGTGGTGGCGGTTGAGGGTGGTGGCAGCGAGGAGGAGAGCGACGGCGGACCGTAGGACAGCGGCATCCCGTATGACGGAAAGCGGTTGAGGTGTGCGGCGAGAGCAGGCGGTGCGCGGAGTTCCACCTCGGAGAGGCGTGAGGATACCCCGGACAGCTGGAGCGAGACAGCGCCGAGTTGGGTGGTGAGCGCATTGAGGAGCTTGGCAAGATCGGCGGTCGTCGGCTCCTCGACGGCGGCTACGGATGGAGCAGCGGATGAGGCGGTGGTGGGGATGGTTTTGGGAGGCTAGGACATGGTGGCTGGCCAATCTGATACCAGCTTGTTAGAGCGTCGGGATCGGAGGAAGTAAGGGTGTGAGATCGTCGGACGTGGCCAGCAACCCCGTCGGCAAACCGGCGCCGTGGCGACACACGGCGAGGAAAAACTCGATGCAAGACGCAATAGCGAAGGCTTCTTATTTCTAGCTTAATCAATATGGATTACAACCTTGACTCTTTATAGGCTTACAAAACGAATCTAAACTTCCTAACAAACTTACTAGATTAAACCGACTCAATTATCTCCTAACCATCCGAAGCCTTCCGGTGCTTGACGCACGACTCCATCCTCTTAGCCACTTTAGTTCATGTTGCTGCGCTTATACGACGTCCCAACCATAACACTTTTCATGTATAAATCAGTAACAAACTTTAAGATTCACAAATCAAGCATGTAATATTCTGACAATGTCTTTAGTAATCTTTCTAACGAGCTCAAGAACACCAAAAACGAATTTCAGATGCAAAAGTTATGCAAGTTTTGGTGTATGGTGTTCAAATTTCAGATCTAACCACAAAAATATTTCGGGATCACAATGGACTTATCCGAGAACACAAGAACGTGGGAAAACTCAAATCTTGATAGGGAACTTGTCGGTGTTCGAACCACCGGCTATAGAATTTCTCCCAAGGATTGCGCGTTTTAGGCCGGATGGTGCACAAGGGAATACACGAAGGGTTAGGCTGGTTCGGAAAGCTCCCTACGTCCGGCGGGGGGGAGGGGGGTCTCACGGTGTCGTGTTCCTTGCGCCAAGATGGAAACGCGAAATACAAGAGTGATGGGAGAGGAGCGTGCTCCAAGTCCCGTGCAAGAGTGTGCGTGTGCTGAAGATTGCAGTCTCGTGTGATCGTGTGCGCGAGTTGAAGAGTCTCACCCCTTTATAGTCATAGGGGCGGGACTCGAGTTACAAGAGAGAGAAAGAGAAAGGAGGATGGTCGAGCTTCGGCGTTGTCCAATCGGCCTCCTCGTCGTACATTCCATCCGGGTTGATCGGGCGATCGCGTCGTTCCTGTAGCGACGTGCATCGGGGTGGAGTGCTTCGCAATTGGGGGAACCGCGGGCGGTGCTGTTCACGAGTGGTTAGATTTGGACGTGCCATGCCCGTCCTTCTCCGTCGAGCGTGATGATGCTTCGGACACGGCCGTGACGCGGGAGTGGTTGTCCCTCCGAGTCAAGCTTGTAGGGGAAGGTCGTGCGAGACGAGGCGTAACTCGAGCTCGAGCTTGAGCTACACCTGTTCGACGGGCGTGACGGGGAATCGTACGTCCGTACATTTACGGGCAGCGGCTCCTCCCGGAGCCTGCGGTCCACGCCAACTCCTGCCGTTCAACGAGAACGGGACGTCCCATCGGCATGCCCCGACGGGAGCAGGTGGCAGCAGGAGGGATGGGCTCGGGCCTCCCTCCAATGATTGCCGAACCGAGCCCACGTGGGTGCCGGGGCGGTTGGAATTAAATGCGGTTGGTGATCGAGTCATGAGGTCGAGCGCGAGGGATGCCAAGGTCGTGCGGGACAGAGCCTCTCGACCAAGACGCCCGGGTCGTGCGGGACGGAACCCCTCGACCAAGACGCTAAGGTCATGCGAGGCGGGCGTCTTCGAGTAAGTCTCCGGGACCGTTTCCTGGTCGATCCACACGGGCGTGGGCCAGCCTTTGGTGATGACATGGTCGTGCTAACCCTCTATTAGGTGGGTCCGGATGCCGCCACGTGGCAGCGTTAATCTTTTCCCCGACGGTAGCCTCGAGCCCCGGATGAGTCAAGGACTCGTCCGGGGGATCTTTTCGAGAGGTTGGGGTAGTCTTCACGTGTTCCTCGTGAGGAGCGTTTTCTCCACCGGGTGCGCGCAAGCGCGTCCGGTGGACGGTAGCTCCCGAGCCGGGGGATAAGTCATGGACTTATGCCGTGGCTGAGACGCTTTATCATGATGCGGTCCCGCCGTCGGACCTCGTGTTCGCGATGCCGGCCCCGAGCCTTCCGCGCGTTGCAAACGGCCGATCGACGGATGTTTCGTCTTGGTCGTTTTCCCCATCCGCGTCGCGTTCGTGCGACGGAGGGTAGAGCAGATTCGCGATTTGCCTAGAAGGGCCGGCACGCGGGGCTCGGGGAGCTCGGTAACGGGAAAAGTTCGAGCGGAGTTGCGATTTCTCGTCGGGGAGATTCCGTCGGGCCCGTTGGGGGACAACTCCGTGAATCCGTGCGGTCACCTTTGATTGGGACCCAAAACCGTTCGATGGGTTTCGGGGCTCGATGCCTCTCTACGATGAGATTCCCCTTAGTCGAGGTCGACCGGGACTCGAACGTGCTAGTCAATGCCCGTTGCGCTCGCGCGCGTGGGTCGCGGCCACTAGGTGGGCCCATCGACGTCACTCCCTGGCTCGGGAAATATTTGCTCGAGGCGGCTGTCGAACCGTTCGGTCGGGCTAGCCTCCGAACCTCGGCGAGGCGGGGCCGTCGAGACGGTTTTCAGCCTCTTATCCCCTCTTACCTTCGAGGTCGATCCTCGGTCGGTCAAGCCCCAAGGTCGAGCGCTCGACCTTGTCGGAAGTCAAGTAGTGACCGAACCGCTCCCTCGGGGTGTGTGCCTTTTCCCGTCTCTGCATGCGGGTGAGAGGATACGAAAGGACGGAATGCACGAGAGAGGAGCGTGGGATTTTTACCGTCTCGGTTTCCAAGGTTCGGGGATCGAGGCGGGTTCTTATCCGTCGGTGGCGTGTAGTGGCGGGCCCGCGTAGCACGGGGTCGGTTTCCCTCGGTAGTGGTGGGACCTGTGCGGTTAGTACGGGCGGCCGGGGTGTACACCGCAGGCGGCGGCGTGGGAATCGGGAGGAGGGAGATTTTAAGAAAATTTACCGGGGTAGTGGCGATCGTGGGGCCCGCTGTGGAATCGAAGGGTCGCGGCTGCCCAACGCAGCCCCCTATTTAAGCCGTCGCTCGCCGGGTCCCTTGGCTCGTACACGCCGTCGCTTTCCACGCCTTTGCCTTCTTTGCCCTAGCTCTCGCTCTTCTTGCCTCGGCCTTTGCCCTCCGAGCTCCCGAGCCTTTTCCCCTTCTCCTCCACCATGTCGACTTGCACTCGATCCACGACGACGAGGGCTGAGCTCGACCGCCTCGGTGACGCAGGGGTTGCTGCGCGACCGCGGTCCCAACCGATGGTGGATGCTCCCCGGCAATGAGTCCCATCCGCAGCGTCCCCGGGGATACGTGGTCTCGTTCCTGCATTTCCACGAGCGCGGCCCGGGGACGCCGGGGAACGACTTCTGCGGGCACCGATGTTCCGGAGCCACCTGGAGCTCCGAGCATCCGAACCCAAACGGGATTCGGCGGTTGAGCACCTTCGTCGCTCTCTGCGAGGGTTTCCTGGGGATGGAGCCCGACCTCGACCTCCGGCGGTATTTCTTCCGCATTAACCTCCATCAAAGGAGGAATTCCAGAGGCGAGGACGTTCCCGCGCACGTCGGCTGCGTGGGGATTGTGATGAAGAGGGACCGTGGCGGAGACTACATCACGGTGACCACCCCTTCGTCGAACCAGGGGTGGCACCCAAAGTGGTTCTACCTTCGGCAGGACCCGGGGCATCCGTTCCCGGCCTTCGAGGGTCGGGTCTTCGAGGAGGCCCCGGAGGAGTGGAGGTGGGGCTGCCCTCGTGCTAGCCGGCGGAAGGTCGACATGGCCATCGAGGCGATCCGGTTCCTGGCCCGGTCCAACGTCGACGCGACGGTGGTGGTGGGCTCCTTCCACAAGCTCAGGTTCGCGCCGCCGATGCGGCGCTCGATGCTAATGCACCAGGTGTCGGGTAACGACCGCGTCGTCCCCGACACCGTGATGGCGGTGCAGGAGCTCGACGATGGCACGGTCACCTTGCGCGTTCGGAGTGCGGCTGGGGACTGCCGCGCGTGCTTGGCCTGTCCAGGGGCGCCTCCCATGAATCCGCACCCGGACGCCCGGACGTGGTAAGTTAATTCGATCTTCGTCGTCCCGAAGTTTTATTCGAGTTTTTGTCTTTGGTTTGTTTGCTGACCCACCTTCTTTGTCTCTCGGTCCGCTCGGGTCCCGCTTAGTCGGCGCACCGGGCTTTGCCTTCCCGAGGGAGCCGCCCGGCGCGAAGCCAACCGTCTCCACGCCGCGGAGGTGCAGGCCGAGAGGAAGGCCGCGAGGACACGGCCGTGAGGCTTCAGCTGGTGAAGACGGCGCGAGACGTCGAGCGCTAGAGGAAGAAGGCGGCGTCATCGGGCCGCGGGGCTGAACCCCGACACGGCGTCCACCGCTTCGACCCCCGAGCCGACGGACTCCGAGGACGACGGCGGAGCCAGCGAGCATGAGAGCGACGGGGATTCCCCGCTCATCTTCTCCCGCCGAGCCGCCACCTCGGGTCTCGGGTCTTCGGCTCCCTCGACCTAGACCTTCGCGGCCGGCCCCTCGAGTCGGTCCGCCCCTCACGGGGGTGAGTCGAGCTCTAGGGCTGGCGAGGCACCTCGCACGGGGGAACCGGGACTACCCCGGATCCCTTTTTGGGACATAAGTGGTTGACCTTATGGTAGATCCTTCCGTTGCTGCGAGGGAGGCTGCGGAGATGATCGCCGAGCTAGTCGGAGGCGATACACGCTCGCGGCGCCCGTGGAGGGGACGGTGGATGGCGTAGATCTGCGATGCCCTCCGTCCTCCGCCCCCGTAGACGTGGTGCCCGCACAAGGTTCCAGCGCGGAGACGCTGCGAGCCCAAGAAGTTGGCGGGGGCATACCCGAGCCGGCGAAGGGCGGCGCGGAAGACCGACGCCCGGACGCGCGCGGAAGACGTCTCTCGAACCCACTGCGACCGGAGAGACGGTCTCTCGGCATGCGGACGCGCATGTCAATGTCCTTGAATTTGTTGCGCTCGGCGGATGGAGTGCCGCGGAGCCCTCCCCGACGGTTGAAGTCCCGGCGAAGCCTCGCCGAGAGGCCATCGCGACCGGTGGTCGAACCGTCGGTGGCCGCCGGCAAACGCGTTCGTGAAGATGAGCCCGGCGAGCGCTCCCGCGCCCAAGCGAACGGTGCCTCCGTGAAGGAGGGCGCCGCCCACGAATCTGCGCAAGTCGTTGACCTCCTCCGCGGTGCGAGCCGCTAGATCGAGGAGGACGGGCGTCGAGGGGAGTCGACCGTCGTGGCGACGGCGGCCGCAGGTGCGCCGGCGGAGCCCGGCCGTGCCCGGGGCAGCCTCCGGACTAGAGGTTGTCAAACTTTTGGCTGGGCTCGCACCGACCGTGCGGGCGTTCCTGGCCCAGCTCGAGTCGAGGCCGGGGAGTTAATGCGGGCGGCCGGCGAGGCTCGCGCCGGTCTAGACGGGCGCTCGCCCGCGAGGAGGCTCTCCGGGCGGCGAAGGAGGCGGTGGAGCTCGAGGCTGCGGAGGCGCGCTGCTCGAAGGAGGAGGCGCTCGTGGCACCGGCCAAGGCCGAAGAAGCCGCCTCGGCGGCGGAGAAGGTCAAGGCGGCGCTCCAAGCGAAGCGGGAGCCGAGGCGAAGGCCGAGGCTGCGGCGGAGGTCTCCCACCGGACCGTGTCCGGCTATCTCCGCGAGCTCCGGGAGCAGCGGGTCGAGCAGGAGGGTATGTGCTCCGAGCCTTTCCTCCTTGACCTTAATCGGGCTCCTTAGTTGTTTCCTCAACCGCTCGAGCCCGGGTTTCTAAAGTTCTGTTTTCTTTGCAGGGTTGGAGCAGAGGCCGGCCACGGTGGAGGCGTCGCGGAGGGAGCTCGATGCTGCCCTGGACCGCGCGTTCGTCTAAGTGGAGGTCGAGCGGAACGTCGAGGCCGCTCTGCCGTGCGAGCGACCTTTGCGGTGCCGGCGTCCCATTATGAAGACCTTGACTTCGGGGCCGTCGAGCACTCGGACTCGTCCCCGGCTTCGCCGCGCCGAGCTGGAGTTGCTCGAAGGTCGAGACGCGCGACCCGCCGATGCCCCGGCTGCAAAGCTCGAGGAGGAGCCCCTCCCCAAGTCGTAGGAAGATTAGGGGATTAGTTTTTCGTTTTTCATTTTGTTAAGAACAAAGGGGCGTGGTTCCCCGCTTGTAAATAACTTTAAGTTTTCTAAATCATTCTGCGCTTGACCCTTTGAGGTCTCGCTCTTTATCAAGTAATTTTAAGTTAAACTTGAATGTATTTTGGCCTTTTCATCTTGTCTCGTTGAGTCACAAAGTTTGAGCCGCCGAGCCTCGTTGAACTTAGTCGTATTTGGTGAGCGTTCGCTAGGGCCGCTGGGCGCTCGAGCTTCGGCCTTCCGACCAGTTTAGACCGTGAGTTCATTTGCTCACGCTTACTTTGGTCGTCGGCGAGATTCGAATTCAAGGTCAAGCGAAACTTAGCAAATTTGTTCGTGAAAAAAGAGCTAAGTGTGGGTGATTTTTGTTTTTGAAAAATCGTGGTTTCGCCCACCTTCCAGCCCCCGAGTGAGGTTCGACCTCGCCACGGAGGTCGAGGGTCACCGTACTTGGCGGGCGATCGCTTAAAGAGCAAAGGAACAAATGCGAGTTTAAGGATAGAACTTACGTAACTACGCAATGTTCCGGGCGTTGGTTAGCTCTCGACCTTCCACCGTTTTGAGCTTGTAGGAGCCGGGTCCGATGACGCGCGCGACGATGTAAGGTCCTTCCCATGGAGGAGATAGCTTGTGACGATCCTTGTTACTCTGCACTCTACATAGCACCATGTCTCCGATGTTAAACTCTCGGCTCTTGACGTTGCGATCGTGATACCGTCGGAGTGCTTGTTGGTACTTAGCAGAATGCAAGAGCGCAGCATCGCGTGCTTCGTCGAGCTGGTCCGCTGCGTCCTCGAGGGCCGTCCGGTTCCCTTGCTCGTTGAAGGCGCAAACCCTTGGAGCACCGTAGTCGAGGTCGGTTGGCAGGACCGCCTCGATCCGTAGACCATGAAGAATGGCGTGTAGCTGGTCGCTCGACTTGGAGTCGTTCGAAGACTCCGGAGGACGGCCGATAGCTCGGCCGCCCAGCCGACCGCCGAAACGTTTCGGATGGTCATAAATACGCGGCTTGAGCCCTTGCAGGATCATGTCGTTGGCCCGCTCAACCTGCCTATTGGTCTCGGGGTGAGCCACGGCTGCCCAATCCACTCGAATGTGATAGTCGTCGCAGAATGTGAGGAACTTCTTCCCCGTGAACTGCGTACCATTGTCCGTGATGATCGAATTTGGAACACCAAAACGATGGACGATGTCAAGGAAGAACTCGACCGCCTCCTCGGAGCGAATCTTGCCGATAGCTCGAGCTTCAATCCACTTTATGAACTTGTCGACCGCGACAAGCAAGTGGGTGAAGCCCCCGGTGCTTTTTTCGGAGGACCGACCAAGTCTAAACCCCGCACCGCGAAAGGCCAAGTGACGGGTATAGTTTGGAGGGCCCGAGCGGGCCGGTGCGTCCGTTGAGCATAGTATCGGCAACCCTTGCATCGATGGACGATGCGGGTCGCATCCGCCACGGCGGTTGGCCGCAGAAGCCTTGTCGAAAGGCATTGCCCACGAGGGTCCGCGGCGCGGCGTGGTGGCCGCAAACGCCCGCGTGTATGTAATCGAGGAGTCGCGCGCCTTCCTCGATCGGAATGCATCGCTGCAGGACCCTCGACACGCTGCGCTTGTAAAGCTCGCCGTCAACCAAGACGAAGGACTTAGAGCGCCCGTGCGGACGTCTTGCCTCGGTCCGGTCGGCCGGGAGTTTGCCATGGAGGAGGTACTCGATGTACGGCGTTCTCCAATCAGCCGGCTGTGGTGCGGCGATCGCCGGCGCGTCGAGCTCCATGACCTCCCCGATCGACGGTGGAAGCCCAGCCCCGAGGCCTCGTCTTGGCTCGGTTGCTCCTTCGAGTCGAGGTTGGCGCCGGGGCGGCCTCCGGACCCACCTCGACGAATTTTTCCTCACCGCTCGGAGAGATGGGAGGTCGCACCGACGGTTGGAGCTGGTCGTGTGCGAAGATGCCCGTCGGGACTCGCTCCCTACTAGACGCCATTTTGGCGAGCGAGTCCGCCGCCTCGTTAAGTCGTCGGGGAATGTGCTTGAGCTCGAGCCCATCGAACTTCTCCTCGAGCTTCCGCACCTCTTGGTGGTAGAGCAGCAGCGTGTCACTTCGACAGCTCGACTCTTTCATGACTTGGTATACGACGAGTTGGGAATCCCCGCGGACCTCGAGTCGCCGGATCCGGAGCTCGATGGCGATCTTAAGGCCATTCACCAAGGCTTCGTATTCGGCCACGTTGTTCGAAGCCGGAAAGTGTAACCGAATGGCGTACCTCATTCGTACTCCCCGGGGAGACAAAGACGAGTCTAACGCCGGCTCCTCGGCGCATTAACGACCCGTCGAAGTACATGACCTAATACTCTTGATCCACCGGCGCCAATGGCAGCTGGGTCGCCGTCCACTCCGCGACGAAGTCGACTAGTACTCGGGACTTTATCGCCGTCTAGGGCGCATAAGTGATGTCGTGCCCCATCAGCTCGAGAGCCCACTTCGCGACCTTGCCCGCCGACTCCCTGTTTTCAATGATGTCGCGCGGAGGGAAGGAGCTCACCACGGTTATCGAGTGCGAGTCGAAGTACTGGCGTAGCCGGCGTCCGGCGACCATCGGGCGTAGAGGATCTTGAGCACTTGTAGGTACCGAGTCTTCGAGTAGGAGAGCACTTCGCTAACGTAGTAGACGGGACGTTGTACTTTGAGCGCATGGCCCTCCTCCTCGCGCTCGACTACGACGGCGGCGCCGACGACCCGTGTGGTCGCCGCGACGTAAAGCAGGAGCTGTTCCCTAGGGAATGGGGGAGTCAGCACCGGGAGGTTAGCTAGGATGCGCTTCACTTCGTCGAGCGCGACCTGCGCCTCCGGGGTCCACTCGAGGCGCTCGGATTTCTTGAGGAGCTTGTAGAGCGGCAGCGCCCTTTCTCCGAGTCGAGAGATGAAACGACTCGGTGCCGCCGGGCACCCCGTGAGTCGTTGCACCCCTTTGACGTTCTAGATTGGACCCATGCGCTCGATGGCGGTGATCCTCTCCGGGTTTGCCTCGATGCCTCGCTCCGAAACGACGAATCCCAATAACATCCTCGAGGGACCCCGAAGATGCACTTCTCGGGGTTGAGCTTAACGCCGTTCTCGCGTAGCTTGGCAAACACACGCTCGAGGTCGACCACGAGCCGGACGGCCTTTTTGGACTTAACGACAATGTCGTCCACGTAGGCTTCGACGATATCTCCGATGAGATAGTCGAAACATTTCTGGATGAACCTTTGGTACGTGGCACCGGCGTTCTTGAGTCCGAACGGCATCGTCGTGTAGCAATACGAGCCGAAGGGTGTGATGAAGGAGGTAGCGAGTTGGTCGGATTCGTCGAGCGCTATCTCGATGGTACCCGGAGTATGCGTCTAGAAAGCATAGGGTTTCGCACCCGGAGGTCGAGTCGACTATTTGGTCAATGCGCGGTAAAGGAAAAGGATCCTTAGAACACGCCTTATTCAGAGCTAGTATAGTCAACGCACATTCTCCATTTCCCATTCTTATTTCGTACAAGAACAGGGTTAGCCAACCATTCGGGATGGTACACCTCCTTGATAAACCCGGCCGCCAAAAGCTTCGCGATCTCCTCCCCAATCGCCCTGCGCTTCTCCTCGTCGAAGCGGCGCAGCGCCGCTTCACCGGCTTGGAGCGCGGCCCGATGTGCAAGGAATGCTCGGTGACTTCCCTCGAAATTCCCGGCATGTCCGAGGGCTTCCACGCGAAGACATCGGCGTTCGCGCGGAGGAAGTCGACGAGCGCGCCTTCCTATTTGGGAGAGAGGGAGGTGTCGATGCGCACCGTCTTCTTCTCGTCTCCTTTGGGGTCGAGGGCGACCTCCTTGATTCCCTCCGCCGGCTCGAAGGAAGCCGATTTACGGCTCGACCGCGGCGGATCCTCGACCGCCTGCTCCCCGATGACCGCCGGCTCGGTGGTGGAGGCCAAGTGCGCCGAGGCCAGGTCGCAGCTTGTCGACGTCGCACTAGTAGGCGTGCTGAAAAGACGCCGCCACGGTGGTAACTCCCTTCGGCCCGGGCATCTTGAGCTTCGGGTAGACATAATTCGGGACGGCCATGAACTTTGCGTAGCACGGCCGCCCGGGGATAGCATGGTAGACCCCCGGGAATCCTACCACCTCGAAAGCGAGGGTCTCCGTTCGGAAGTTCGAAGGAGTCCCGAATGTGACGGGCAGGTCAATCCGCCCGATGGGAACGGCTTGCGTTCCAGGAACGACGCCATGGAACGGCGAGCCGTTCGGACGAATTTGCGAGCACTCGATGCCCATAGCATCCAGGACGTCGGCGTACAGGATGTTGAGGCCGCTACCCCCGTCCATCAACACCTTGGAAAGGCGCGTTTTGGCGACGATGGGGTCGACCACGAGCGGGTATCGACCCGGCCGCGGGACTCGCGCCGGATGATCGGCGCGATCAAACGTGATCGGAAGCTCCGACCACTTGAGGTAAGCCGGGGTTGCGGGCTCCGCGGCAAAGACCTCGCGACGCTCGAGCTTGACGGAGCGTCGGCCCGGACGAGCGTCGAGCTCGCAAAGATCATAAGGCAGCCCTCCGCCCGAGGGAAGCCTTCCTCGTTTTCCACGCCGGCGTCGCCCTCGACCCCAATGTTCCCCTCCCGGTCGTGCTACGGACGCGCCTTCCGCCCGTGCTGCGTGATGAACTTCTTCATCAACGAGCAGTCCCGCATCGAGTGCTTGACCGGAAACTCGTGGTTGGGGCACGGCCGGTTCCACTTCTTCTCGAAGTGGTCCGGAGGATTTTGTTGGGCTGCTTCGCGCCCTTCTTGTCGGTCGCGGCTACCATGTGACCATCGGTTGGCCGCGACTTATTCTTTTTGTTGGGCTTGGAGCCGAAGGCCCCCCACCCGCGTTGCCATCGGTCCTCTTGCCCTTCCCTTTCTCGGGAGGTCGCGGTGGAGGAGGGCTCCGATCGCCTCCTCGCCCGAGGCGTGGCTCGTGGCGACGTCGAGGAGTTCCCGAGCCGTTCGCGGGCAGCTTCGCCCCAGCTCGTGGACCGGAGCCTCGCAGTTTGTTCCGGAGAGGAAGGCCCCGATGACATCCGCGTCCACGACATGTGGCAGCTCGTTGCAACGCCGGAAAAGCGTCGAATGTAGTCCCGGAGCGGCTCGTTCGGCTTCGCCGGCAGTTCTTCAACTCCCAAGGGTTACCCGGTGAGCACACGTGGCCCGGAAGTTTCCCACGAAAACCTCTCGCAGGTCACCCCACGAGCGTATCCGGTCCGCGGGCGGATGCTCGAGCCAGGTCCTCGCCGAGTCGGCGAGGTACAGCGGCAGGTTTCGAATGATGGCGAGATCATCACTCGCGCCGCCAACCCGGCATGCCGCCCGGTAATCTTCTAGCCGGAGGGAGGGGTTCGACTCCCCGCGTACTTGGCTACCGTCGTCGGGGACGAAGCGTGGGGGAAGGTCGCTCCCCGATCGCGGAACCGAAGACCCTAGGACCCGGGGGTCAAGGCTCCGGCTCCGATCGTGCTCGACGTCGCCCCGACCTCCACGGCGGGGGTTTCGGACGAGACGCGGGCCTCTCGTCGTCCCGAACGCGACGGCGCACGTCGAGGGTCAAGTGTGCGTCATGAGCGGCTCCAATCATCGGAGTGCACCGATTGCCTAGGCTCGGGCTGGCCCGGTCGTGCGGGTTGCCGCACGGAGGCATGCGCCGATCCTCCCGCTCGGGAGTCACGCCGCCCGGCGCCGGCGTGCCTGGAGCGATAGCGCGGCGCGACGCCGAGAGCTTTCGGTGTGTTGTTCGTTCCGCCGCCTTGGCGAGGAGCGCGGCCATCTCCCTTTGCACCCGTTGCGCCTCGGGAGTCGGCTGCACAGGGAGGGTTTTCAGCAACGCGGCCGCCGTGGCCACGTTTTGCCCGGCGCGCGGGAAGTGCTGGGTCTCGGCCCCGGCATCGTCGGCGATTTGCTGTTGAACATGACGAGCCCTCAAGCGCGTGTTGCAGTCCGCCCGCCGGCGCTGCTGCTGCAGCTCTCGCTCTACCGCCGCGGTCTCCTCCTCGAGGCCACGGCGAGCTTCTTCCAGCTCCGGGCGCCTAGCCCGGAGGCGAGTCCGGAGGTCGTCACCGCCCGGAGGCGCGGTGTGCGCGCGTTGAGCCGCGGGGGTCCCCGGTGCGCCGGGCTCCGGCCCGACCGGTCCCTCGGCACTCGGGCGCCCGCTGCCTCGGCGTGCACTACATTGCACTCGCGAGCGGGGCCGTGGGCCTCATCGCTGCTGCCCTGGTCCGAATCCTCCTCCTCCCCGGCGTCGAGGAGGTCGAAGAGAGATTCGGAGGGATGGATTACCATCCCTACGAACTCGCCTCCGCCGGATTGGTCGCTCCCGGAAAGCGCTAAGTCGTGTCACGTTCGCGGTGACACGGGTTGTCACCCGGGCTGCGGCGCCGGCGGCTCGGCGCGTGCCGGTGTCCGCCCGGTGGTAACCACGAAATCGAGACTCCCGAAGCGCACCGTAGTGCCGGGAGCCCGAACGAAGGCTCGGAATCAACCATCCACGCCATGTGGGCCGAGAGAAGCGTAACGAAAATGCGCAACAGTCCCCTACCCGGTGCGCCAACCGTCGGTGTTCGAACCACCGGCCGTAGAATTTGTCCCGAAGATTGCGCGTTTTAGGCCGGATGGTGCACAAGGGAAGACACGAAGGGTTAGGCTGGTTCGGGAAAGCACCCTACGTCCAGCGGGGGGGGTCTCACGGTGTCGTGTTCCTTGCGCCAAGATGGAAACGCGAAATACAAGAGTGATGGGAGAGGAGCGTGCTCCAAGTTCCGTGCGGGAGTGTGCGTGTGCTGAAGATTGCGGTCTTGTGTGATCGTGTGCGCGAGTTGAAGTCTCACCCCTTTATAGTCATAGGGGCGGGACTCGAGTTACAAGAGAGAGAAAGAGAAATGAGGATGGTCGAGCTTCGGCGTTGTCCAATCGGCCTCCTCGTCGTACATTCCATCTAGGTTGATCGGGCGGTCGCGTCGTTCCTGTAGCGACGTGCATCGGGGTGGAGTGCTCCGCAATCGGGGGAGCCGCGGGCGGTGCTGTTCACGAGTGGTTGGATTTGGACGTGCCATGCCCGTCCTTCTCTCGTCAAGCGTGATGATGCTTCGGACACGGCCGAGACGCGGGAGTGGTTGTCCCTCCGAGTCGAGCTTGTAGGGGAAGGTCGTGCGAGACGGGGCGTAACTCGAGCTCGACCTTGAGCTACACCCGTTCGACGGGCGTGACAGGGAATCGTACGTCCGTACATTGACGGGCAGCGGCTCCTCCCGGAGCCTGCGGTCCACGCCAACTCCTGCCATTCAACGAGAACGGGACGTCCCATCGGCATGCCCTAACGGGAGCAGGTGGCAGCAGGAGGGATGGGCTTAGGCCTCCCTCCAATGATTCCCGAACCGAGCCCACAAGGGTGCCGGGGCAGTTGGAATTAAATGCGGTTGGTGATCGAGTCACGAGGTCGAGCGAGGGATGCCAAGGTCGTGCGGGATGGAGCCTCTCGACCAAGACGCCCGGGTCGTGCGGGATGGAACCCCTCGACCAAGACGCTAAGGTCGTGCGAGGCGGGCGTCTTCGAGTAAGTCTCCAGGACCGTTTCCTGGTCGGTCCACACGGGCGTGGGCCAGCCTTTGGTGATGACATGGTCGTGCTAACCCTCTATTAGGTGGGTCCGGATGCCGCCACGTGGCAGCGTTAATCTTTTCCCCGACGGAACTAATGGGGAAAACAAATCGGAGGCGGAATACGAAGGGAAACACAAAGATTCAGCAACCAAACTCGATCTATTGGACTAGAACTAACCAAACTCACTGAAATTTCTGATAAGGTTATGGGGGTAGAAATTTTTGGTATTTTCAGTTTAGGGTAGTAAACAACAGAGGATAACAAGGGGATAAAGATCCTACCGAGGAAACCGTAGCTCGATAACCAAGTTGATGCGGAGGCTTGCCCGATCTTCTCATCGTAGGATCTAGGGGATAACTTGACCCGTGCAACCTAACGAACCGATGGCACCAATAGCTGCTCGAACAGCCACCTGTGACAAATGATTTCGCCCAACCACACGCTTTGGTCGATGCCTAACCTGAACCACGCAAGGTAGAGGCATGTTCTTGCAAATCACAAGGAAACACAAGAACAAATGGTAGAGAAACACTCCCAATCCTCAAGGGGGTAGCAATGGCACAACCCTAAGGATAAGAGCACTTGGCTTTTCTCTATTTTCTGAGTTCAATTCGTGGTTAGGGTTTTCACCAAGTGTAATACTAAGAACACCCCTCCTAGTTGGGCTAAACCGAAGTTAGATGGGCTCGGGGCGAAACAGGCAAGCAAAAGTCGTATAGGAAAAGAAATGAATATTCAGATCGGACACTCCGAACTGACCAAAAGGAACTCAATGTTCAGATCGGACACTCTGAACTGACCAAAAGAAACATGCTGCAAATTGAAATGGTTCTGGAACAGTCTTCACCAAAATGGCCATAACTACGTCCACAAAATTCCGATGGAGGTGCCGTTTGTTGCATATGAAAGTAGACTTCATAAGATTTCCATACATGCATAAAACATATGATGATCTCCTCTAGAATAATACAGAATTGATCTGACATTTGGAGAACAGAATCTGTGCCTCAACCCTTCAACTTGCTCTCTTGGAGTGTCAAGTCGCCGCCAGGCCCTAAACTTGTGCTTCAAACCTGAGAACAAGTAATATACCTCCATTAGGTAGGACACAATTCTTAAGAGAACCATGTTCACAATCATTAATGAAAAGATTCACCTCATGTTGTAGTTGTTTTGTTTTGTCCTGAGTCATTGGTCTCTCATAAGTGCAGCCACGAGGCTGACTGTCTTGATCAACAATTGTCAATGGCATGTCTTGGGAGATACCCTCATCATTTTGTAGGTAGATGGAAAGGCCGCCACGTAGGCTAAAAGATTGAATAATCTTGCATGGCTTCTTCAAGAGCAGCGTTACTTTTCTCCGGAAACTCAACCTCAGGTACCCAATCTGGATTCTCCATTGAATTGACTGTGGACAAATATCTTCTTTGTTAATTTTTTTCCTTGATTCAAGAGTATTTTGTTCTTCTCTTCTTGTACTTCGTTGTTCATCAGAAAGATTATTATAATGGGCATGTGCCCTGCGTCGAGCCGAGACGTTTTTCACTGCAAAGTCTGAACTACAATATCATATGTTGCATATCAATGATGTTAGTTTTCCTCGCAGCATTTTTAAATTGTAAATGTATAAAAATAATAATTTCAACCACAGCAGTGTGGACCTTGATTTTTGTCCTTCCATTAACAAAGCAACCTCTTTTGGAGCCCTTTCTCCTAGTGTATGCAATGGTATTTCATGAGGATTAAATCCTGTTGAAAGTAGGAAAACCACAAAGAGCACACATTAGAGTCAATAGAGAAATCTATAGAAAACACAGGTCAACCATACTGATCCTTTCAATTTCATGATAACCATACATTTTATTAGACCAAAAGCATGGTATCTGGATGACTACTGATATTTGTATAGCAAGTTACAAATGTCTCACTTAGTTGTGAATAATTTTCCTATTTAGCCAATTATCCTTATTATCGTTTTGTATGTCAAATACAGGGTTGAAAAGGGCAATCTTGGTGTGCAATTACTGTAAGACCAAGGCTGATCATTTTATAGCTTCAAGACAAAAAAAATGCAAATTGAATTACATGGAAAGCCCTTATGGAATAAAAGGTTAGTCATTTATGTTGTTGTTTTGATGAAAAAAGGTGGGAGATTATAGGCTTACCAAACTCATTAGGTCCTCTCAATGCTTGAATGCTATTTAGATTGCACAACTCCTGGCCTAAACCTATTCATGTAAAGACGGTAGAAAATAAAAAATATAAAAAATAGGTACAAAATTCAAAATATCAGTATAGGTAGATAGAATTTGTTCTTGCCTTCATTGCTATTTTGTGTTTTACTCAGACCTTCAAACAACTCTGCCACTGTTGCCTCTCTTTTCTTTTTCACCACCGGACTATTTCTAGCATAGTTTGCCCTGTCCCTTATCCGTCTAGCTTCTTGTTGTTCCTCCTTTGTCTTTTTGGTTCTTTCACATTAGTAACCATCTGCTAAACAGGCAAGAGGAGTTTGTTGACCCTGGAAGACGGACAATGTTCACAGATGTAGCAGTGGCGATGTACTTGCGATCTTCATTTCCAGAAATATTCTTCAGTTTGAAGAAGCAATTTGCAGCGGCCCTCAAGCTGAACTTGGCTGGAACTTGGAGAGACAGGAGGCCTTGCGTTCTTCTCTCCCGATAGAGATATGGTCCACTTGTATCTTGGAGTACATACACGGTGGATTTTTGTTTACCTATTCTCTCTTTGATGAGTCCGGAAAGCGACAGAATACACGGTGGTTTCAGGAGGTAGAAAAACGACTGCACATTTTGTTTTCCTATTATATCTCCTTCATGAGTCTGTTTTGTAGAAAGAGGTAGAAAAACGGATGTACATTTTTTTCCTATTATATCTCCTTCAGGAGTCCGTTTCTCGTATGAATAAAAGGATAAGCGACGGACGAGACGGACCACGGGTTTTGTTCGGTGGGGTCGTAGACGACCTTTTTTTCCTATTATACCTCCTTCATGAGTCTGTTTCTCGTAGAAATAAAAGGATAAGCGACGGATGAGACAGACGACGGGTTTTATTCGGCGGGTCGTAGACGACCTCACCGAATTTATAATATTGGGTATAGATTTGTGCATAAACTATTATTCTTTAAGTAAGTACAATCAATTGGCTGAAACTCTATCCTTCCAACCATGTGCAATCCAATTTTGAAAACTTCATTTGTATCTTGAGATCATTCTTTGCCAATTGCACATTTCACCTTTCTAAAGTGTGTGTTTTTCCTCTCCTCCATAATGTTTTCCAATGGCCTTTTTCACAAATCTCTGTAAAACCAATTAGAACTATATCTTGATTTGACAATATTCTAAGTTACATTTGTTGCTAGTTGTTTTCCTACCAAGCTACACATAAAGCCTTCCACCAAATATTTGTAGATAGGATCACTTCTAGTATTTGGCATGTGAGAGTTGTGAGATGAGTGTTGCCTTGATTCTTTGCAACAGAGCATTTCGTTTGGATAAAAGAGACTAAAGTTTTTGAAAAACATTATCATTTAAGGCCTAATTTGACGAGTAATCTGATTTGAGAGTTGAAGCTACTTTATTTGATCATTGTGGTCGGTTCTAAGTCATAATCTATCTCTCACTAGTATCTTTGAGTAGTAGAATTAGTGCAACATAAAACTTTTGTGCTACACTCTTAAACCGGGTTGGATATGCATGTGCCTTGATGAATGCAAGTGAAGATAACACGATTGCAACGTTAATCTCTCCTTGAGGGGGTAAGATTTATTTCCTCAAAGACAAGCAAAGGTTTAAGCATGGGGGCGTTGTTAGTAGTTTCTAAGTACCCCTTTTATATGCCCAAACCACCAACATCATATAATATTATCATCATAATCATGTGTTTTATCTTTAATATTGATGATTTTCACATGTAGTGTCCTTTTAGTGCTATATTGTAGAATCAGGTGAAAAGACGACAAAATAGCTCCTATATAAGAAGTACCGACATGAAGCCCGACTCTCCATGCAAGGAAGGCTTTCCAATGGACCATGAAGCCTAAAAGACACTCCAAGACGTTCAAGAGGCCTAATGTGCAATCCCAAGGTCGTGGCCCAATGCCTAACGATTTCTAGAAGGTTTATCCGGAAGGAAAGTTCAATTCGCAGAGTCTAAAAACAACATTGTATTGTCACGCGATTTCGAAGCCCAAGCCGTGGCCATTTAATAAACCTCGGACTACCAAAGTTGTAGACCTCGTCCACATATTTTTGAACCGTATATTATTTGCATTAACTGGACTTCGAAGCTACGCGATATGGTCCCTGCAATGTCACCTCCGTAGAGGAGTCCGATTCATGACAAATTTTATGGCATTGAAATTTTGGATATCTAAATGACCAAATCAAGGTTCACAATAGTACAAAAGTAGTAGATCTTTTCAAGGGCCATGATATAGAGGCCAAGTTTGCCTCACTTTGGACTTCGGAAGCGAAAGTTATGATTTAAGCAAGTTGGCGCTATTTATGGAAGGTACAAAACCGACTTAGATTCAATCTCTAAGATCTAAACTTGGTGGCCAAGCAAGGGAGGACATGACCAGAGGCCATATAACCCACATATGACGTCCAAGAATAGAGGTGGATGTGGATAAGCCCGGGAGCTGTTGCACATCGCCTAGAGGCCGCCGGAGTTGAAGAGCCACCAAATTGAGAGATGAAGTCTAGTCGGTAGTCACCCTATGTGGTTGCACTACATCGAGCGAGGAGAAGTAGAGTCATGTACCATAGGAGTCGTCAATGGTGCATCAAGCTGTGTCGATCTATAATTCCCTCACGATGGTGAATATTGGTACGGTTATCTATATCTATGTTATCTATCTTAATTCTATCCTTGGCTGCAGTTTGTGTTCGTCAAGATTGAATGATCTTACACATGCTTATTTCATTGCTTAGTCAATTGCTAAGTATATAGATGTTATCTTAATCGTGGTGATTATGCTAGTTATCTAGATCTTATATGAATCATGATTACTTGATGATGCTAGATGTGTCGTTTAGTCATGACAGGGCTAAGCTAGTGCAACATGTCTAGATAGTTAAGTAGGGTAACATACTTGAGCTCATCTTCGACGTCTACCAATTGTTTAAAGTGCCAAGTAAGCTGGGATTAATTAAGATGATAATGAATAGCTTTAGTGCTGATCGGCACACTCGTTGTGTAGATCAGCACATCCTTCTCCGACCACTAGATGCATATAGGCTAACTCTAGGTGTTTCTCCTTGGTCGATGTATTCTCCAACAATTTTTCTCTTAAGCCATCACTAGTTAAGCCTTTGTGTCATTCCTCACCTTCGTGCGCTGATCGGCACAACCCAACACTTTTACCTTTTTCATGATATTGTATGTGCAATATGTACTACATGCGAGGATTGATTTGTTAGACAAAATAGTCAACCACAAACACGGTTCTCTTGCTGATCCTCGTGGATTTGATATAAACCTTGGAACACTCTAAGGGAAAAAGCTATAATGTACACCGTCCTTTTGCGGTATATAAACGGTACGTATAAACGACCAACAAAGAGGCTGGCAGGGATGGGCTTGGCGTGGGCGACGTCACCGTGCGCGCTCAGGCGGCGAGAGCAATGATGGAAGGTGTCGTGTTGTTCCCTCGGTCCACGTAGCCATTTTGGACCTTTTAGGGTTTCGGAGCGGGAAGCGACGCGGTCGACCCCACAAGCGGGGGTCGAGCGAGGCACTGTACCTTTGACCCTTTCCATGAGGGTCGAGCAGGACGTAGTCCTTGACCCCTCCCGTGGGGGTCGAGCGAAGTGGGATGCGCTCTGCGCTAAGTGCGGATGCTCGAGGGGTCGAGCCTTACCTTTTGGTCGGGGCTTGGGCCCCGTGGGTCCCTTGTTCAAGTATCGTGATTTATCTTGTTTTAGGGAGATTAACTTCTGCCACGAGGTGTCGCTAATATCTATCCCCGACAACCTTGTAGTTCTGAAATTTTTCTCGGTGATGACATGAGGTGCAAAGTCTCATCTAAATGAAGGGCATGATTGTGTTCTAGAACAAGACCAGTCACTATATAACTCTCTACGTTTTGATCTAGTTGAAGACCCATGCGCACTTTGCAACCAGTTCTTGTTTCAGCTCGAGGATTCTTTGTTAGATGGTCTCTTTTATCTTCATGTCGATGTCTCTCATTTGAGCAAAAAAATTGACATGATCTGACCTTACCATCAGATTTTCTTTTATTTGCATACCTTCGCCTCACCTCAAAGTCGGTGCAGCGTGCATAAGCATTCCAAAAGTTCAAAGCCTGGACCTCACTCTCAAACTTCATGCCAAGTTCTGGTCTTTGAATAGGAATTGCACTCTCCTCTCTGAAACTTATTAATGCACTATGAGTCCTGCTCTTGTGGACGTTCGGAAATAATATACATGCCTAAAACATGTCAACTGAAAAATTTCAAGTATGAGACAATGTCTCGTTGGAAACACCGTACTCCCCATGGTGTTGATTTTCTTCCATCTCACAGTTGAGCCGAATTTGGTGTACTAAATTGGGGGTCCAATTGGATTGTTGCACAAACTCAATGCTCGATACCTCAATCCATTGCTTCAGCCTACGTTGTTACCTCAATCCATTGCCACCGACGTACCTCGATTTGGATTGGGGTTTTTTTCTCTTTCTTCATTTTTTTGTGATGGAAAAGGGGCGAAATGTCTAGGTTTTTTCGGCGCCAAAATTAGTAGCATAGATGTTACTTCCCTCCATACCGCCAGTATTGCTATCTACCCTTGCCTTCTCACGTCGGAACATACGACTCGTGCGGATACTTCTTGGGCCATACTCGGATGATCAGCTATTCGGTTGTGGGCCTCATGCTTCTAGACTTTGCGGAAGAGATATGAGTGTTGTAAAACGCTTATTGGGCCAGGCCTACGTTCTAGAAGAAGGCTTCCTGGCCTATGTGTGCCCCTTATCGAATCTGGGTCCAACGTGCGGTAGGGTTCCGCCCTTATAAATAGCTGAGGTGACGCCCTCGTTGTAATACGAAAATATAGAGCAATAAAGAATTTTGCCCCTCTATTATGAGTGTTTTACTACTTCATTTATGTCGTGATCTACGTATCTTTGATCCGTCGATACTACAACACATTATCAGCACCCTCTAATCAAGCTTACCGGCGTGCAGATCGGTGATGAGGTATGTTTTCAGTTACGACTAATTATGTATGTATCTTTGCATGATATAGCAAATATCTGTCTAAGGAGTTTCTCGGGAGGAGTTCGCCACATGGATCTTGACACGTTGCAGTCAAGATCTCGAACTTTGGTGAATCGAGACTTCAAACAACCAAGAATCAGCACTTCAAGTAATCGAAACTTCAGAAAACCTCTCGCAATCTGGATGAATATTCCTAGATCCGCCTAGGTACAAGATTAAGAAAATAGAAGATTCAATTCGGGTGAGCCTATAGCCCCGAGACTCAAGTGACAAATCAAAAAAGATTCGGAACTTCAAATAAGCAAGAAATCAGAACTCCGATGCAGTCGCGCAAGAGCCTTCGAGCTGCGTGAGAGCTGCAGATCCAAAAAGAAAAAAAAAACCAACGAGTGCCGGAGCTTTCGAGCCGCATGAACTGCAGATCCAAAGAAGAAAAGCGTTCGAAACCCTAGCCTTGTCCGAGAGCCATGAAGGCCGGACTGGCATCCACGAGCCACGAAGAGCCGCGGAATCATGGGCCATGGCCTAGATCTAGGCCGCCTAGCACGAGCGGACCCCATGAGATGAAGGGGTCGCTGCTGCTAGATGGCCGGCGCGCGAGCCCAACGGGCTGTCACATTAATCCCCATATTTTGCAGGGGATCGATGAAAAAGAAAACAAGAAAAAAGGAGTCCTTGCAGAACCCTAACCCTAGCCGCGAGCCAGGAAGGCCGGCATAGCCCGCAAGCCACGCAGATCCACCGCTTTCAAGATCTAGCTACATACTATAGAGGCATACAAACAAGAACGACTACCCTCGATGGGGTGCCACTAGCATTGGCTGGATTCAAGATCACATTTAGCAAAGAAAATCAATATGAAAAGCAAAGGACAAGGCGACCTAGATCCAAGCTCGCCGGGGCCAAATCTAGACCTTCCCTAGTCAACGCACGCATCGGCGGACTTCTTTACCTACAAGAAAATGAAGCAGCAATTACCGACGACCGGCATCTACAAAGAAAGAAAGAAAAAAGAAAAACGTGACCTAGATCTAGGCCCGCATAGGTCAGATCTGGACATGTTACAGCAAGTGGTGGCATCCAGCCACGGACGATCCGCTCCGCAATAAGAAGAAAACGACACCATGCACAAGAAAAAAGAATCACCGACGTGCCTTGAGAAAAAAAGGTTGCATGCCCGGGCCGTCCCTGCCACACGCTAGAGTTGCGTCCCACGCAACCACGCGCCGAGGGCAGGCCAGGCCTCACGTTCGGGGCTGCACACCCGCATATGCATGCCGGGCAGGCCACGCATGGGCCCACGCCCTGCCCCGCACCCCTGGCCTCGCGCCAATGCGTGCCCAAGCCCCACACGGTCGCGCGATTTCTTGTGCAGCGCTCCGCCCGAGCCGCATCGAGCCATGGCCCGCACCCCTAAGCGCTCCCGAGCTGACCCCGCTCACACTCGGGCGCCAGGTCGCACGCCAAGGGAGGTCGGCTCCATGCTCTCTCGGATGCCGAGCGCTGGCGCTGGGCACCGCACGGACCGGCTCGAGCCTAGCTTTGCGCTGGAGTCGCAGATCATGTGCGCCGGCAATCTCAGTTCTAATTGACAGAAACAAAGAAGAGAAGATCAGGGAGTGGCAGCTGCTGTGGAGAACAGAAAGAAGGGGAGGAGTGAGAGGAAATTAGGGTTTCGACCCTATTTATATTCCCACACCAGAAATTTATAAAAAAGCCCCGGAGTTGTTGTTTTTCGCGATACAGGTCTTGGTTTTCACCCAAAACACCCCGACATCTTCACGAATTTATCCGCACTCCGATATTTTAGAGAAACATCCCTGTTGATTACGAAAATTAACACAGGCTTATTGAAAATTGTACAAACACGAATTTTTGCAATTGAGCCCCCGAATTGTCCGAATTACACGTAAACATGCAGTTTTTGCGTTTTAGCCTCTAAAAATTTCAAAATTCATGGGCATACCAGTATTTTGCACAAGAATCCCCGTTAATTCTGAAAATTACCACGGGTTTACAAAGAAGTGCATAAATTTCAAAGGAGTGTGTTATTTTGCATATAACACCCTGGATTTTTCAAATATTGTCATAATTGTAGACAATTCATATAATATACCGTTTTTATGGTGTATTAGTGGCCTTCACGCAGAAGCACTGATTAAAATAACTTAAACAAGCAGTTTTAGTTATACTACCTTGCTTACTCCCTTGATTACTTGGGTTCACTAAGTAATCCTTGGCATAATGAATGTCATCTCGTTCACGAAGAATGAGAACATATTCACGCAGAAAATAAGATGGAAGCCACAATCAGGGGAGAGCATGGCAAACAGGACGAGTATTATTTCATGTACGACATGCATAGACGCGGGACCTCAAAGAAGCATGCACAACATGAAGTTTATTAAGTTGTTGACATGATGCCAACAAGACATCACCATAAAGGTCCAAGCATTTGAATTTGATGAGAACCACGAAAGACTTCAACAGGTCATAACTTGAAGACCAAAGGCATCCTAATTGAAGAAGATTTTTATATCGCATGTATAAATGGGAAGTTTAAGATTCAAGCAGAATCACTAGCATTTCTTGCATGAATTCAAGGAGTTACGTGTAGACTACTTAGCCTCATGTCGGAGATTTTTTGGTACTTCATGGTGTTAATAGACGTTTCCTCACAGTGGAGCTATGTCTATTATCCACCAGAACTCATACTCATGATCTTGCAGAATCATTAATTGTTCATCATTGGGACAAGCAATGTTGCATGCAGCAATAATAATTCAATTGAGGTTATGCTACACATGAACAACCCACCATTAATTGCCAAAGCTCATATGCTACTGAAATGATCTCATGACGGCATTAGGGGAGAGAAAACCCATTGAATGAATGCCTTACATATGATCATGAATATTAAATGAAAGAATATATGCATCGCACTGATTTCAAGCATGAAGCTTGAATGAATAGCATGAAGCTTGAATGAATGCTAGATGAATTTGTATTGAAGCAAAGAGGAGTACAACTTGAAGTTGTAACTAGAAGCTATATTTTACACGAAGTAAAATAAGCATTAAATTGATATATTACGAGGACGCTTGCATATATATCATCAATGTAGATTGACATTGAAGTCATTAATCCAATTCCTATGAATTATTATTGATTCTTGAGTTGGCCACTCTAAGAAGATACAATGATGCATACGGAGTATGGAACTACCAAATTCATGAATGAAATCAGTAAAGAAGCTCCTCGTTTTTGTATCTTACGAAGAGAGTATCATGAAGATGAAACCATCACTATAAGCGCGCTTATATAGTGAGGGAAAACAAAACAACCATGTAATGGTTATGAATCATCTTGAAAGATGAATGTGGGAGAGAATTGAAGAATTGTTAACAACATTTCCTCTAAATATTGCTATTGTTTCTCTTATGAGAATCCGGATCCGAAAATAAAGTCCATGGCATAAATTCTTGCAGCATTTACATCGGGTCAATAAATAAAGCAATTAAGGATGAATCATAAACAATGGTGAAAGTTTATGGTCCATAAGTCACGAAGACTTATACTCGTACATATGAAGTGTTCGAGTATTTCCGGCAAGATATTTTGAATAAATGCGGTGAATCAAATGGATTATGTGAATCCATATGATGAAATCCTCGAAGGATATGAATTCTTTGTCTCATGAAGAGCACTGTAACGAGAAGTCTCATGAAGAGCATCTCACTGAAGTGATACATCCACAAAGGAGAATCACTTATCGAATAGACCCATGAAGAGCATCTCGTAGAAGAGATACATCCATGAAGGAATAAGTCAATGAATGGCTTTACCAGTCAAATTATGAATAAACACCACTAATCCATGAAGGTATTTGGTGTAATTCCCAACTAGAAATGAAGATTGGTGTATGATCTCGAAGATCTCAATAGAGTGTTGCATTATTGCAGCAACTTCTATAAAAGAATTATCCTACGAAAGGATATATGTGCATAAAGCACATTGCTTTATTACTCTCAAGACTTTGAACACGAAGTTCAAGAAATGTCGATGTGAGGAGGAGTCTATTGGATAATATTGATCACGAATATCATATTTGCTATTCACAAAGAATAGATTATCATGAAGATAATAATCAAGAAAATATGTATTGTACTCTTTTCCTTAGTGAGTTTTACTTGAGGGTTTCTCACGTGGGGTTTTTGACGAGGCAACACATATACATTCAATTGCAAGATATAGCTTGACACTAACTATGTGGCATTGGCAAATACTTCGATACATGAGAAGAACTGAAGATCTCAAACTACAGAATTAACATGAACTACAATTTCCTAAAAGTCAAAGAAGTCAACGAAGCGTTCGGTTATTGCTACATTGACAAATTATTCAAAGATCATCACGTTTAAAGCTGTCAAGGAATGCACATGGTTCAAGAGAATGTCAAGCTATACATTGAATACTTATGGAGTTGCATATACTCCATCCCCTGAAATTATCTATGAAGATAATAAAGCTTGTATAACACAAATACAATCGGGATACATAAAGTTGAATAGGACAAGGCATATGTTACCTAAATTCTTTCACATGCATGATTGCAAAAGAAGGAAGAGATTTTAGTAACATATGTCCGATCTTGTGACAATCTTGCAGATATGTTCACAAAGGCATTATCAGCTTGCACTTTTGTAAAGTGTTGGCTTGGTATTGACAGACTTAGAGAAATACTTGGAACAGGGGAAGAACTTCCCTAAGTACATCACATTCCTGAATTAAAGGATTATATCGAAGATAATTCATATCGGTCATGCAGATCGATAAGCGTTAATCACGAAGATTAAAGCATTGTACTCTTTTTCCCTTATGAGTTTTTTCATACGAAGTTTTCTCATTAAAGTTTTTATGAGGCAATGCATGCAATATAAGGAGTGGTAATATGTGATCTTTTCTCCATTTTTCTCACTGGGTTTTTAAGGAGTTTTTATGAGGCATACTTATCACGATAAGGAGCCCACGAGAGAGTGTTGTAAAATGTTTATTGGGCAAGGCCCACCTTCTAGAAGAAGGCTTTCTAGCCTATGTTGGTTTCTTATCGAATCTGGGCCTAACACGCAGTAGGGTTCCTCCCTTATAAATAGTTGAGGTGGCATCCCTGTTATAATACGAAAATACAGAGCAATAAAGAATTTCGTCCCCTCTATTCTGTGTGTTTTTACTACTTCGTTTATGTCGTGATCTAGTATCTCTGATCCGCTGATACTACAACAAGGAGGACTTCTATGGAGATGATCTCTTTTGAAAAAGTCTTATTACTCTATGAACTATCACCGGTGTCGAAGTTTACCTCACTCGATTACGAAACTAGGTAACTGGATTTTTCTCTACTCTTCAATCCGTTTATGTTTCCTTCCCGACTGGTTTTGATAGGTGGTATTGTGACGTGGCCACACACCTCATGCTGAGTTAGGGTAAGTACAGTGATTTAGACAACCATAATCTATTAGAAGCCGCCAAGTCACATTTAGACAATAAAAGGTATACACTTTACAATGGTTGTCTGATATGATGTCTATATAAATCCTACTTTTTCTCAGTTGTTCATGCAAGGGCTAAACAAATGTGAGCATTAACTTTGTGGTCTATTTTATGCTACTTCCATAATGTGAAAAGGAATATATTACACGCCATGCTTTATTTCCGGACATTATAAATAACTTACGCATAAATGAACTCAAATTGAACAATGTCGTTCACTTGTTCACTAGCTCTGATTTTCTATAAAGATAGGCTCTTGTAGGTATGATATCATTTGCATTTTTTCCAATCAGCACGATGAAATACTTCTTTTCCAATCAGCAAGAGGAAATACGGAAGTCAAATTTGCAAAGGATAATATCCTTCAGATTATAAAGGGGATGAAATAATAAAAAAAGTAGCAACTTTTTGGATATAAGGCTGGCGCGTTGACCTGCTTCATTAGCTTGCTCTTCCATCCTCCATAGGACCTGCTGCATAAGCAAAAGTAGCGGATGGAGTGCTGCTCCGATGTACGCCGCCGGCCGCCCAACCAAATACCGGCTGCGGGGCAGACTGGTATGGACGCAGGTTCCACGGAGTTCTTTAGGATCCGCGGATCTGTACCTCGCTGTCACTCCCCGTGGCCGGCCGGCAGCGAACCGGAGGCGTGAGGCAAGGCGACGGCTTAGCCGGGGTTCAACTTGCGACGCAAGAAGAAGAAGGAGGAATTGGTTCGCTAATAATTTTCTCTAATGCCTCTCCCCGGCGACTTCTTGTTCCTTATAACTGTTACAATACGGCCTCCGGCCCAATACTTGATACTAGGCCCAGTGAGCTACAAACTATGCACTACATTATACTGGAAGCGCTACATAGACAAATACGCCTTCCTATGAATAACACGCCACTCCCTCATGTCATGACGCCACCAGGTGTGACACCTCCGCCCGCCGGAAAACCAGCTTGTCCCCAAGCTGCAATCTTAGGGAACTTGTTCACCAACACATACCAATCCTCCCATGTAGCAGATTCAACAGGAAAATTAGCCCATTTGATACGAACTTGCGGAGTAGCGGAGTTACCTCGTTTAACCAACCTGCGCTCTAGAATAGCCTCCGGTACCAGCTCCTGCTCTGAGAGATCCACCAGCTTCGGAAGTTCAGCAAAGATTGGGGTAAAATCTGGTGTAAAGGACTTCAGCTGAGACACATGAAAGACTGGGTGGACCATACTGCCTTCTGGGAGCTGTAAACGGTATGCTGCAGCACCGATGCGTTCCAAAATCTTGTATGGACCGAAGTACTTGAATGAGACCTTAGGGTGAGGCCGATTTACCACCGATGATTGGGCATAAGGTTGAAGCTTGAGTAACACTTGGTCTCCTACTTGGAACTCTCTATCAGTTCTATGTTTATCAGTCTGGTGTTTGATTCTGTTCTGGGCTGCTGCCAGGTGTTGTTTCAAGAATTCCATATGTGCATGCCTATTTGCCAACAATTCCTGCACCGACAGATCCACTGCTGCTTCAACATTAGGAAGTGCTGTGATCTGCGGATCATATCCATACAAGGCTTTGAACGGAGTGCAACCCAAAGAAGTATGATAAGAAGTATTGTACCAGAACTCAGCAAGAGGGAGCCAGCTCTTCCACTTGGTGGGTGTATTGTGGACAGCACACCTCAAATACATTTCAAGGCACTGATTCACCCTTTCACTTTGGCCATCGGTTTGTGGATGGTAAGCAGTGCTAAGAGAGAGGGTAACTTTGAGCAATCCAAAGAGCTCCCGCCACAAATTGCTAGTAAAGATCTTGTCCCTGTCTGATACAATGGACTTGGGCATGCCATGTAATCAGACCACGATGTCCAATACAACCTGAGCAATGAACTTGGCAGTGAAGGGATGCTTTAATGATATGAAGTGGGCATATTTGGAGAATCTGTCCACTATCACTAATATGCAGTTATATCCTTCAGACTTGGGTAAACCCTCAATGAAGTCCATTGTGATGTCCTGCCATGCTCCCGCAGGAATAGGGAGAGGTTGTAATAACCCAGCAGGGTGTAGCCTCTCATGTTCGGCATGTTGACAAACTGCACATTGTTTGATAAAGTTTTCCACATCCACTTTCAGCCCTTTCCAATAAAATGCCTTTTTGATTCTCAAGTAGGTAGCCTGTATCCTAGAGTGTCCCCCTACTGCACTGGAATGAAAAGCAGCTATGAGTTTTGTTCGCAGAGCAGAGTTAGCACCCACCAGCACTTGATCTCCCAATCTTATGATGCCTTGCTGAACAGAGAAGCCTTGTTCATTAGGACTTTTGATAGCTAGCTTCCCGAGTAATTCCTGGGCTTCCTTCTCAGTTACATATGAGTTTGTTACCTCCTGAATCCATAGAGGCTTGACTGAGGACACAACCTGTATGGCCATGAGATGTGGGACACGAGACAATGCATCAGTAGCTGCATTTTCTTTACCTTGCTTGTACTCAATTCTGAATTGTAATCCCATCAATCTTGTCATCGCCTTGCATTGCAGATCCGATTGTAACTGTTGATCATTTAAGTAAGATAAACTCTTGTGATCAGTCTTGATAATGAACTCCTGTCTCTGCAAATATGGTCTCCACTTTTCTACAACCATGATCAAAGCTAAGAATTATTTCTCATAGATAGATAAAAATTTATTTGTGCTGCTCATAGGCTTGCTAAGGAATGCCGGAGGTCTGTTGCCCTGCATTAACACAGCTCCGAGACCTATATCGAAGCATCGGTCTCAACCACAAAGGGTTTGTTAAAGTCTGCAGAGCAAGTACTGGAGTAGAAGTCATTGAGATTTTTAGTGTATCAAAAGCATTCTGGGCCTCGGGGTTCCACTCAAACTGCTTCTTCTTGAGCAGGTTGGTCAAGGGTTTAGCCACAATGCCATAATGTTTGACAAACTTCCTATAATACCCTGTCAGGCCTAAAAACCCCTCAATTATGTGAATGAAGTGGGCATAGGCCACCGTAACATAGCCTGTGTTTTCCGAGGGTCAGTAGCCACACCATCACCAGAAATAATGTGGCCTAGATATTCTAAAGCGATCCGAGCAAAAGCACACTTAGACCTTTTGACATAGAACTTGTGTTGCCTAAGTAAGGTAAACACTTGCCTAATATGGGAAATATGCTCAACCAAGGACTTGCTATAGATTAAGATATCATCCATAAAGACAATGACAAACGTTCGTAAAAATGATTCAAGGATAGAGTTCATGGTGTACTCGGAATGTAGCAGGGGCATTAGTAAGACCAAATGGCATGACTTTGAATTGGTAGTGACCATGATGTGTCTTGAATGCAGTTTTATACTCATCTTCGAGGTTGCATCCTTATCCGATGGAACCCGGACTTGAAATCTAGCCTAGAGAAATATTGTGACCCACCAAGCTCATCCAGGACTTCATCAATCGGTGGCATTGGAAATTTATTCTTCACCGTAAGAGAGTTGAGTTTCCTGTAGTCAATACAGAATCTCCATGATCCATCCTTCTTAAGAACCAGCAATACTCGGAGAGGCAAATGGGCTTGTACTCGTGAACAATAAATCCGGCTTCTAATAATTCTCCGACCTGTCTTTCAATCTCATCTTTATGTTGAGGAGAGTATTTGTAAGGTCTTGCATTCACAAGAGCTACATTAGGCAGCAATGGTATAGAATGATCATATGATCTGTGTGGAGGCAAGTCGGTCGGGCAATCAAACACATCCTGAAATTCCTGCAAGATCATTGTCATCTCGGATGGGGTCTCGATAGGTTTGATGCTTTGTGCGTGTTCCACCACTGCCGCTGCCCAAATGTCATTGCCCTTGTACCACTTCATGAACTGGTCAGCTGGTAACTCGACATAGATAGTTGGTCTTTCTTGAGTCCTTGGAGATGTACCTTCTACCCAGATTCCATGAATTCCATGGTTTTTTCGTCCTAGTGGCAGACCAGTGGGCTGTGCTTGTTTGAGCCGATCATAGCCCAATATCGCATCGTAAGCTCCCAGCTGCAGCACCTTCATCTCGGTATGAAATGTATATCCCTGAGCCCACCATTGCAACCTAGGTACCATGTGGGTGGAAAGCAAAGTGTCTCCATTGGCCACTCTAACTTCTGCAGGTGTTGGAGAGCAAACCGGTTGAATGCCTACCACATCCAGGAATGACTGGTCCACAAAACTGTGAGAACTACCTGTGTCAATCAGTATAAGCATGACTTTGTTATCCACCAAGGCCCCGATGCGCATGGAGTCCTCCGATTCTGTGCCCGGTATAGCATATAGAGATAATTGGCACATCTCAGCTGCCAATACATCCTCAATTTCCAGCTTATTCAGTGTATCTTCGGATAGCGATACATCCAGATCATTAACTATAAGAGCATTGAGTTGTGGCTTGGTTCTTTTGGTGCATTTCTGCAGATGCTCTTTGTCAAACTTCTCCCCACAGAAATAACAGAGGTTATTGGCCCTTCCGTAATCTCGCAGTTGTCTCTCTTTCCAAAGTGGGCTCTGGGATGTGGTAGTATCTTGCTTTTGTTGGCCATGAGCTGATTTGAACTGTGTAGAGGCTTTCGGAGGTCCGGGTCTACTCCATTCTGTGGTTTGTTGTTGAATCTTGGCCAACAAACTTGCTCGATCCACAGTTTCGGGGACCTGACCCTGCACTATCCCTTTAATCTCGTCCTTGAGGCCTAATACATATTGGGACACAAAGAAAGTATCGTCATATGCAGTGTTATGCATAGAGACCTGAAACTAAGCTGCTTCAAAAGCTTTGGTGTATTCTTCCACTGAACCTTCTTGTCTCGGAGTGAGCAAATCCTCTACAGCATGCATGTACTCATATGTCCTAAATTTTTGCTGAACAGCAGATGCAAAATCAGACCAACTACCGAGACCATGTTTAAGCTTATAGACCTGCAACCATTTCGCAGCATTTTCCTCCATATGTAGAGATGCAGCAGTAGTCCACATACATTCAGGGATGTTGAAAATTTTGAAATAATCACAACACTTATCCAGCCAAATTCTGGGGTTGGCCCCATCAAACTTCGGGAACGACAGCTTAGGGAGTGGGGAGCGAAATGATGGTACCTGATCCCCTTTGCGAATGAGCTCCGCAGTGGGACCTGACGTCGAGCAATTGGTGAACATGTTGGAACTTGGATCTGTGTTGATGGGTCGATGCTGATGACGTTCTTCCTTAGATCCGCCCGGATCATCCGAGCTGTTCGGCGTGCTCGAATGGAGAAGAAGGCGTGACACCGCTTCTCCGGTAGCCAACAGTTGCTTGGCCAGAATCAGCTGGTCTTGGGTGGATTGATGCACTGCTTTTGCCGTGAGCTCCATCTGGGCCATCAATTGCTGCTGCGAGTTGTCCATGGTAGTCACCCGGGCGAAAAGCAGATCCATGCTCTCCAGCATCTTCATGAACCGATCCTCCGCACTCTTTGATTCCTCACCCATGGCCTCTAGAATGAGTTGTGTTTGTTGGGAAGGCTTACAAGGGGCTTTGGATTTGGGCGCCGTGGTGAACGGATCCGGAGCCACGAAACCCAAGGATCGACGAGTCTCCGATACCACCTGTCACTCCCCGTGCCGGCCGGCGGCGAACTGGAGGCGTGAGGCAAGGCGACGGCTTAGCCGGGGTTCAACTTGCGACGCAAGAAGAAGAAGGAGGAATTGGTTCGCTAATAATTTTCTCTCGATGCCTCTCCCCAGCGAGTTCTTGTTCCTTATAATCTGTTACAATACGGCCTCCGGCCCAATACTTGATACTACGCTCGGTGGGCTACAAACTATGCACTCCATTACACCGGAAGCGCTGCGTAGACAAATACGCCTTCCTATGAATAACACGCCACTCCCTCATGTCATGACGCCACCAGGTGTTACACTCGCATGTACATCCATCCGACCAGATCGGTCAGCCATTTTTGATTGGGGTTGCAGATGGAAGAACCAATACTGGATTTGATTTGGAGAGGAAGAGATCGATTTCTTTCTTTCCCGTAAGCAAGTATGCAGAAGAATCGCTCGGAAGCTGAAATTGTGCAAAATATTGGTGCGCATGACTATGGAGGAAGAGAAATCGCAGCAGAGTACAGGATAAGCACACGCCATCGGAGCGCCATCGGAGATTTGGATCAGCGAATCGTGATTTCCGGAGATATCGGAATGACGTTGCAGACGGCATCCCCATAATGGAGAAAAACTCATCGATTAGAGGCTGATTTGTCGCGAACAGACTGTCTAGTGCATGCTCGACGACCACCCCCGGTTCACTCCTCCTCTCTCTTCCAGGTCAGATAAAATCCTACGTGGAATCTCTCTTAGACAGCTGATGTCACCCCACTGTGCATGTCCTTAGACGTGCACTATAAATAAGTCGTCACGTACTCACTATCTGCACCGCCGCGTGCTCACTGTCTGATTTGCGCCCCGCAACAGCCACCCACTACGCCTTCCCCTTCTCGCGAAGCAGCAACATCCTCCTGCTCCCCGCCGCGGCGCTGGCAAACCGCTACTACCTGGTGCGCGTGGGGGAGTCCAGTCCTCTACGCCAACCCTATCGCCAAGACCGCCGTCTACAACTGCCTCTCACCCGCGAGAGTCCACCGGACGGCGCGCGCTACGCTTGAGCTCCAGCGCATCGGTGGCTGCGATGACGATTGCTGGATATTGACGTCCTACGCGCAGTGCTCGTACCAAGCGGCAGAGATCATCGCTGTTGCCAACGGCATCAATCGCAGATGTCTGCATCTGCACCGGCTCTCAGACGTAGCAACATCAGGTACAACTTCTTTGATGCACGCGGATTGGATGCATTCGAGGGAAACTGGGAAAGAACATATACGACTGTACCTTTTTTAAAAAGAAAAACTTACGTATGTATCTCTTAGTTCAGTGCGAAGAACATTTCGATGTCTATGGTTGACAAGTGAATTTCACTTGCGACTAAAACAAAGAACATGATTTCTTATGGTTGAGTGCGCACGAGGTTGTGGTCACGTCACAGTATCACCGTTTGAAACCAGCCAGAACGGATTGAAGAGTAGAGACAGACTGGCTATCCGGTTTTATAACTGAGAGAGGTAAAGTGCAATACGGCTGATAGTTTATAAAGGTAAATATGACTTTTTTCATATTTTTTTAGTGTTTGGGATATCAGCCAATTAGGCTCATTTACACAAGACCATGAATAGCCCAATAACATAAATATGATATCAATATTTAAATAGAGTAGAGTCAACATTTCTGTGAAAATGTTGATATAGAATATTCCGAAAGTTGACATAGTATAAATAAATAACATAATACATTTATAAAAAAATGATGAACATTTAAATTTTAAAAACTCAAAGTTAATTTCAACATATTAAAAAGTAGAATCAATATTTGCACAAAAATATTGATATGCAGTATTTAACATGTTGCTATAAATAGACGTTGACATAGTACATTCAAAATGTTGACGAAAATTTGGATTTTGAAAATTCATAATTCATTTCAAAATTTTAAAAAACTAGAAATAACAAGTTTCTGAAAATGTTGACATGGAATATTTAAAATGTTGACACAATATAAATATAAGTTGACATAGTACATTCAAAATATTAATAAAAAATAGAATTTTTAAAAAACTCAAACAAATTAATATTGGATATCATTTTGTAAAAATAATTCTAAATAATACAGTGGTTCAATCGGATTCAAGAATGAACTTCCGGTTGAGGACAAAAATGCATTTGAATTTAAAATGTTGACTTAGTTTATTTAATATTGATATCACGTTCATGTTATTGGACAGTTCAGGATATAACGTAAATGGACCTAATCGACTGATCTCCGGAACGCTAAAAAAAAGACCGATCTCTATATAGGAATTCCCGGGCGTAGGACTGATATCGTGCACCTGTTGCTGATCGCCACACGATTTCTTTCTTCGAGGACGGACATTGACAGCGTGACTGCACAAGCCGACTTCATGTGAGCCGACTGCAAACGATTTCGATTTGTTTCCGGCTGATGGATATGGGCACACGCTGTGGAGCAGTGGTAGACTCGTTTGGGACGGTTCGCACCAACAGCTAATTTAATAGTGCGTTTGGATGAGAGACTCACTAGAGATTATAATAAATCTGTTTAAAAAGATTCTGATAAATAAGTTGAATTAGTTTTAAATGGTTAAAATCTGAAATGTTTTTTTTCTGAGAAATATGTCTATTTTTAACTAAGAATGAGAATTTTATGAAAAGTTCATTTTATGAAAATTTCATCGATTCTAGATCAGCGGCCAAACGTTTTTTTTTTTTTTTTTTTTGCAATTCTTCTGTTTCAGGTTGTGAACTGTTTTTAGATTGAATTTGAAATGTTTTTTATTCCTGATAAATTTGGAGTTGTACTAAATACATTCTATGTTTCAAGCGAGTATTCAACCTTTAGATGTCCTCATGGTTTTAGCTTAAAGTATATTGGCAATATACTCCTCTGTTCCAATTTTCTTAGCTTTAGGATAAATCATACTTCCCTCGTTCCATAATATAAGCATTCCTAAAATCCTAAGATAGAAATAGTCAAGCTGAGAAAAGTCATATATATCTCTTATTTACACTACATCATCAATTGCTCAACCACCAATCAATCCATCAGATTCTGTCTTATCCTTAAACATCCTTACATTGTGGATAAATTTTTGAATGTTTAAAATGCTTATATTATGAAATGGAGGGAGTAGTAGAACAACAAGAATAGAATGGAGGAGCATGTAAATTTAGAAATGTAAAATTTACTTTATACAGATATTATGTATACATTTGCGTGTCTAATCTGACCATCTGATTAATATTATTAGTTGCTTGGTGATGCATTAAATAGATTATTAATACTAGTCATACCACTGGATCAGATGACTCCTATGTTATCAGTTCTTTTTATTTTATGCAATATTTCTTTTATCTACTCCTCTACCAATAAATCTAAAACTTGATATCCATGAAATCCTTTCCTAAATAATCTAAAGTTCAGAACGTTTTCCTATAAAGATATTGGAAAAGTAAAATATTTCAATTTTTCACAGTGCCATATGCAAAATGTCATGATTATGACAAAATATCCATCAACATAACACAGAGGACGATAGTCAACTATTGTAAATTATTACGGGTAGTGCATGTCAACAAAATATCCCGTGCGGCCGTGCCTAAGTCAATTAAGATAACATTATTCATTACCCTAGTTCTCCTTCCTAACCTTGTCCCTAGTTCTCCTTCCTAACCTTGTTATCACATCCCGTTCATCTTGTTATTACCCCCAACCATATTCACATGTTAGGGCGTCCATAAAAAGATGGATGGAAGACCTAACTTTGTAGATCCTTTCGGCACTGCACGTTGTATAATATAAATATTTCTTGACTTCCAATTTCATATTTGACCATTCATCTTCAATTAAGATAACATTATTCGTTACCATAGTTCTCCTTCCTAACCTTGTCCCTAGTTCTCGTTCCTAACCTTGTTATCACATCCCGTTCATCTTGTTATTACCCCCAACCATATTCACATATTAGGGCGTCCATAAAAAGGTGGATGGAAGACCTAACTTTGTAGATCCTCTTGGCACTGCACGTTATACAATATAAATATTTCTTGACTTCTAATTTCATATTTGACCATTCTTCTTATTTAAAAAAAATTCTAGAAATATTATTTATTTTATTATGATATATTTTATCATTACATATACTTTGAATATGACTTATTTGTTAGTACATTTTTGTAATTTTTTTTAATAAGACCAAAACACGGTGCCAAAAAGTTAACAAATGTTAGGATTTCGTCCTGTTCGTCCTCCACCCGACGGCATCAGGTCATCACGACAAGCCTACGTGAGAATCTATGGATTTTGACAACACCCATGGCCTGCTGTAACTTTGCCATTGCGGATTGTGATTAGTGCACCCTACATGCAATGCAAATAATGTGGGTGCGCATCTCTCTAAACAGGGTTCAGTTTAGATCCAAATATGCATTCATATTAAAAGGACAAAAGGACGTGAATATGAATACACATAATCGGGAAACACGTAGATCCACATTTCAGTGGTTTCAACGACAATAACCATGCTCCACAGCTGCACAGTTGAATAAAAGCTGAACTAAGGAAGCAAAAGCATCATTGATACAAAGTAACGTATCGAAAATTATACACAATGCTGCCTGTCTTGTCTCCCAATGTCATTCAGTTTAATACCCCTAATGGAACACACCCGTTTGTTGAACACAAACAACATATCCTTCTTCCACCATTTATAACATCACAAGTTCTACAGAGAACCATGTCAGCTATTAGCTCCTCTCTCCTTTCTTTGTTTAAGTGAACCGATTCATGCCACACCTTTCCAGCACATGGGTGCACACAGATAAATACAGAAGTAAAATCCCCAAAAAACAACCGAACCCCCATGTATAACTTGTATAAGGTGTCAGAAAAAAAAGGTTTCAACCTGCCCAAATCCTGTCGAGTCTGTCCACGCTCTTCCGGCCGCAGTCCAGCTGTTCAATATTCCTCTTGGGCCTCTCAAAGATGTCAACACTTCTCCTGGATTTCTCGAACTGGTCGAATGAGACTTTTAGCTTGTCCATCTTCTCAACATTGCTATATCTATGCTCGATAGGTCTTGTCCTGTCTCGGGTTGACCTTGATTTCTCCCTTCTATCTGTGCTCTTTCGCAAGGGCTCAAAAAAATCAATGCTCTTCCGAGAGGGTTCAATCTGATCCAAACTTTCCCTCCAAGCTTGCCTATGGGATGGCGCCTTCTCTACTGTGTGAACAAATTTCTTGAGGTGTCTGAGGTATTCTGGAAAGAGCTCCAAATCACAGTGCTTTCCTCCCCGAAGCCATAAAGGCTCATATTTTTCTTTGCAAAGTTCCCATAGTTGCTTGCCATGAGACCAATCCACCACTTCATCAGAAGTACCCTACATATAAAGAGTTCAGAACCACGGTAACCAGCAAGTAACATGCAGAGTATATTTGAACTGAACCACGTTAGTTTCAATTGATTTCACAAGCTTGTGCACTAAATTTAACCCCAAAATCCCAAAATGATGTTCCAAATGTTCCATTGCTCCATCAAAGGAACAAATTGCAAACTGATTCCTGAAAGCATGCCTTACATTCTATGTGCATAACAATAGTACATATTCTTTTATACTCTAACATATATCTCCGACCACACAAATATGTTCAAAAAATTCATAACCAGATGTGCCATTCAAATGGCATGAGCTGCAAGAGTCTACCTGGTTAGTTGCAATTGAAAAGGTAATATATAAACACATAGATTATGCATTATGGCTGATTTGACATGCTCCAGCCCTATATATAGATCTAAGAGTAAAGTTTATGGCCGGTCCTTTAACTTGTCTTGTTGTGTCATCTAGGTCCCTATCCTCTCAAATTGCATTTTTAGCCCCTTAAACTTAGCTTCGGATGTCATTTTAGTCCCTATACTCTCGGAATGCAAATGTAGGTCCCTAAACATAGCTTCTTGTATCATCTAGGATCGACAATATAGTGTTGTTGTAATGGATTAGTCAATCAGGTAAACCTTGCCCAGAATACAATTTATTGCTACTACATTTCTAACCACTTAGCTCATTGCACTCCATGCCCAATCTTAAGGAATCTATAACTATATTTTAGTGTCTAACTCAATCTTTATAAGTTATTCTTGATTAATAAAGACACCCATTATAAAAAAAGAAAAAAACAATTAATATACCAAAATCTAGCTAGTAGCAATCTAGATAACAAGTGAAATGAAGTACTTTTGTTATTTAACATGGAATCTTTAAATACACACATTTGAGCTAAAATTCATTTGTTTCATTGAACTATAAGTATGTTATATCTATGAAAAATAAAACTTAATCAATTTAATTGGAATAACAATATATTTTGAAAGTATGGGACCTTAATGTCGAAGCCAAGTTTAGAGAGCTAGATTTTCATTTTGAGAGTAAAGGGACCTAAATGACACCTGAAGCTATGTTTGAGGAGTTAGAAATGCAATTTGAGAGTATGGAGACCTAGATGACACAACAAGACAAGTTTAAGGTCCGGCTATGAACTTTACTCTAGATCTAATGTACTTAAGAAGCATGCACTATACCATTACCAAGAATACGTGAGCAAAAGTTCCTAACTAACATATAGCCCTGCTAACATTAAATGCATATCCATAAATTTTACCATATAAAATGCATATGAAAAGCCTTCCAAATCGTTAAAATCACAAAACTGTAGAATGCCTGTTACAGGCCAAACGGTCCGTGGCCCACCAGGGCGCTACTGGGCCAGCCCAAGTACTGTTCACACGCGTGAATAGTACCCCGCATGCTACTGTAGCACATGGGTCCACCTATGGATCCTTAGACAGTAAGTAACCTAGGTTTTTCCATAATTTGTCATAGGTTTCTTAGGGGTCAAGTCATCCCTCTCTATATAATGAGGATTGTAATTCAATTAAAGTAAGAAAGGAATTAGGGTTAAACCCTTTCCTCTCTCTACCTCTCCCAGCTCTCCCCTCTCCCTCGTGCTTTCAACAGCCGCGTTGCCTCTATGCCCTGCCCATGCGCCGCCATAGCCGCCGCCTCCCTCCTCATCAACCGATCTAGGGCAGCAGCCCTAGGTCGTTCTGTTACATCTGGTATCCAGAGACCAGCCTCGATCCACCCCACCACCATGAGTTTCTTCGACGACATCAACGAGATCCTCGCAATCCTTGCAAGGATAAAAGAGGGGCACCTTCATCAGGAGCAACTTCTCGTCACTTTGAAACAGTCAATGGATGCACAATTCACCGCTGCGAGTGAATATTTTAGTGCTGCCATTGCCGCCAACAATACCAAGAAGGAGGCCTTAGAAGCTGATACAGCAACCATCGACAACATGAACAGTAGCATTGTTACTGTTGATAGACCAGATCTAAGCACAACTATAGAGGTAAACACTTTGGCTCCAACATCTACAATTCTCATACCCTCAACTATCGATTTGGTGTTTTCCAATGCTTTGTCCATCAATTATGCAACTACATCTGCCCGGACTTCTCCAAAATTTAACCATCCGACGGATTTGACCTTTTCAGTGGTGGACAATGCTATTGAGGCCCAATCAGTGGGTGTCCTAGCACCGGGAGGCTCAACATCATCACCATTGGTTGATTTTGTGGCTTTTCCCCCGCCTATTGACGACTCGACGATTAGATCTGCTATTGTTTACACCATGAATAGTATTTGCACTATTCTTCTTACACAAGATCTTACCATCCTTTATGAGGAAAATATATTTTGGGCTCCTACATCCGAGGGGACACCACCTGTTATTCTTCATATGGAACATCCAGAGCAAATCTTCAACAACATCGCTGACAGGCTCCCTACCAAGTTGGAGAACGTAGCTACCATGGCAGATCTTTCTACTTTGGAGGATTACATCTTGGCACCACAAACTAATGTTCTTGCACCGAGAGGCTCCAACTAAACACCGATTGTCGATAGGAGCACACTAGAGGTCACCACGGTTACGACAGCCATCCTCATGACCCCACCCATTGTGGAAGCCCCAATCCCATTAGAGATTGCATGTACCGACTCGACAACCATTCACTCGGGACAATTGAGTACAACCGAGGAGGTGAATACCATTCTAGCTTCATTATCTCGTGATTTCCTTACCCATGACTGCCAAATTGGTCTGTTTTTCTACTTTGGATGTCCATTGTGCGCGATCATCTTCCTTGGCTTCGGATATTGTGGCATTGGAACATCTGACTTCACTGGTTGTTGTTGCTGATATGGTGCCTCGCCCTCCTTTGACCAACACTGTCGGTAATTCTTCGGTGGATGTGCCCACGATAATCTTCGACAAGGGTCCTGGACTTATTATGGACCAAAAGGATTCTACTATTGATCAACACGACAATAATTTGGACATCACCATGATCACCCTAGCTCTTATGATAGGTACCTTCGTGCTTTTATTGAGGGCGACCTTCAATAAGTCGTCCCCAACTCCTCCGACTGACCTCACCAATTTCTCGAACAGCTACAATACTACTACTGTTCACACGATTGATTCCAATGTTGCGACAATCTTGGATGCCATGGAGGAGTTGGCCATGGTTATCCCATCCAAGAGCCCTCCGAAGATCTACCTTGCCCCTACAACAGATCCCGACATGATGAAGGAGGTCGTCATCACCAACATCTACTCCGGCATGGGCACCCGGCTGCCCCGAGACTTCATCTCCAACAACTCTATTGCTTGGACGACCCATGAGTGGGTTATCATCCTCAACGATTGCATCTTCGTGCTTGTCTCGTTGCTACTATTTATCCGCTTCCTCAACACTTGTATGCAATATGACGAGGACGTTGTTGGGTACCCTGTTACTTGTAGGGTGCACTTCTCTGCGACCAACACTTGGGTTGTTGATGGTGCCAAGGACGCCATCAATTTGGATGAAATTGACAACAGTCCCACTTGCGAGTCATTGATTGGTGGTAGGCTGCTAGCTAATCACAAGGACGACAAGACTTCGGACTTCCTTGGGCCACACTCGGCGTTCCACCTAGAGCAGGTGACTCGGGATAGATCCTATTCTAGGGACAGGAGGTCCCGACATGCACCATAATGATAATGGTGCTCTTGGATGTGGAGCTGTGATTGGGATTTATTTATTTTTCATCTTAGCACATCTTCCAAAGGAGGCTATGCCACTCGGGATAGGTAATCCTGATTGGACTTGCACCTACTAAAACAATGTTGGCAACTTCTTGCACCATCGTTCTCAAGCGTTCAACTTGGACCCTCACTATCTGTACCATCATTATGGACAACTACGAGCTATTAGCACCCTATGGAATTGGAGCTCACTCCTCGAACTTGTGCCTCTACATCACCATTGGTTGCATCTTCGCTGGCCACAACCTCTTCTATGAGCGCCAAGTCACATATGATGTACACGACACGATTGCTCCATTGTTCTCGGTTGCTCTTGACTATGGGATAGTCTTCGGTCACTTCATCAATGTTTTGGGAAGCCGGCTATGCATGGACCTGCAGCCCCGCCATCATCTCTCTACTTCAGCCCGACAGGCTACATCGGCCACTTGAGCTACAACTTGGCCTTCGACATCGACAACGCCATAAGGAGTCAACCCATGACCATTGCATGCCCATCACTCGGGATAGCAAATCCTACAGCGGCAAATGCTCTATTCCACTATGATGGCAATCCGGAACGGCAACACCTCGACAACCATTGGCACTTCCACGGCGACATCATCTATGGTGGCCTGATTTTCTCTAAAATCAGGCTATACATCAATGCTACATCAGCTCGGCTGCATCATCTTCTTTGGATGCTACATCGGCATGACACGGAGGCTTTTCTTCGTCAAGAGGCTATGGAACTTCAGGACCTCTCCCAACACCAGAATAATCTTCTGCGAGATGCGTCGGGCCCCACACCAGCAGTAGAACCATGGATGTTCGCTTCATCGACTTCAGCAAGATGATCCAGCGCGAGGACGCGCTGTTTGGAAAGGCAGGAGATGTTACAGGCCAAAGGGCCCGTGGCCCACCAGGGCGCTACTGGGCCGGCCCAAGTACTGTTCACGCGCGTGCACAGTACCCCGTGGTACTGTAGTGCATGGGTCCACCTATGGATCCTTAGGCGGTAAGTAACCTAGGTCTTTCCATAATTTGTCATAGGTTTCTATATAATGAGAGGATTGTACTTCAATTAAAGTAACAAAGGAATTAGGGTTAAACCCTTTCCTCTGTCTGCCTCTCCCAGCTCTCCCCCTCTCCCTCACGCTTTCAGCAGCCGCGTCGCCTCTGCGCCCTGCCCCTACGCCGCCATAGCCGCCGCCCCTCCTCATCAACCGATCTAGGGCAGCAGCCCTAGGTCGTTCTGTTACAATGCCCTTAAACTAAATTAACAGTATAGAATCTTCCATAATCTAGTTGCTTCAAATCAAAATTGACCTATGAACCTAACCACAGATATGAAGGGCAACCTCTCATTGTTGCAGTCCTATATTTGCACATCTGTTCAAAATGTTAATAATGCAAAATTGTACAGCCAATATTTTTTAAAAAAAGTTGCCCTGAGTCCAATAATACATTAGAATAAATAGCTACAACTGTACCATGCAAACCAACAGATTCCTTTAAGTTTACGATGCCACATGGAATTAAGAGATAAAATAACAACTAGCTAACAATCTGATATCACTAACCGAATAGTTCATAAGGGAACAATTGTTCGGTTTTCACTTATGGCACATAAAGAAAAAATGTATATTCAATCAAATCATCTATGCTTTTATAACCTGCCATTTTGCCTAATGTCAACCATTAAAGGCCAGTTTCGACATGAAAATATAAAGACAACGTATAAATCGGATATAGTTCTACTTTCAAAGGTGCAGAATTTGTGCGAGTAGGTGTTAAGGAAAATCTTAATGGGGTTAAGTAGAACACCAGAAGGGACTGATGTGCTCTAAATTTTCATCCTCAAGGTTCAACGTGTTGAGGATAAAACAATAGATCAGCATAACACATTTTATGAAAAACAATAGATCACAAACAAGAGACAAAAGATCTGATATCTTAATGTCAAGATGTAGTGTATCAAACATCAGTCTCACCAAAATTGCACAAGCAGTAGAAAAAAATGTTACTTTTTAGTGAACAAGGATCTTAGCTTCGTTTAACTGCTTTTCATGTTATATACAATGCTTTCCTAAAATTCTCTTTTCAAAACATTTAGAAAAAGGGTAGTTTCATCATAACCTTTGATTACTTTCCAAAACATAACGAGGTATACAAATCAATGGCACCTTTGGCTTTTTCTCCATACTTTGTTCCTAATAATTATAACCAGTGTGCAGATTTATGATCTAATAATTTTCAAAGAATAAAACACATTTAATGAAAGAGATTACTGGTGCCCTTTATGACATGACCCTAAGTGATTCTACCACAAACTTTGCCTTGAATTCATGTGCACTCAGGTCACTAAATGACAGGACTGAAAATATTTTACCAATGGTGCAATTAACAAGTGAATCTCAGAGGAAGATCACAGGCATAATAAATGTGCAAATACGTTGAGTACAAATTATAAACTTCCAAAACAAACACCCAATACTATTTAGCGTGCAGATACTGCAATTTGGTTATCCAAAATATTTATGTCTATCATAGTGCTCAAATATTAATGAAAACAGCAAAAATAAGAATTGTGTTCTGCTATCCCGTTTCCTGTATTTCAGGACCTCTGTCTATGAATGGTCTGAAGTAGATAATAAGCGTATACTGACACTATTGCCCATAAATTATCCAGTTATCAAGAGAAACCCTCCAAAACTAAAATTACAAAATGAAGTGAGAGTACTTTCAGTTGCAAATTGAACTAAATCTACATGATAGACCAAACTAACAGGCAAAGACCTGAATGAAACTATATAGGATCCAACCATATCCCCTACACTGGTGCAATAAACAGGAATAACCAATTGCATCTAAGCTGATAGAAACAAGTAGTATAAAATGAGACTACGGGTTCCTAAAGACTTAAACAATGGGTTCTATGCACCGACCAGATCCACGGGACTGATCCACCAATTGCTTAAGCAGATTGAGGAAAGAAGGCAATACACATATCTATTTCAACACTCCTTTCATTTTTCTTTTTCTGCAAGTCTACTTTGACACTTAAGAGTAAACCAAAGTGGGCACAAGTTGAGCAATAGATCATGCCATCCAAATTTCATGTTTTGTCTCTGTTTTTATAATCACAAAGTAATTTTCCCACATTGTATGATGCAACAATAGACCAGCACATATATGTATGGAACATAACTCCAAATTTTGATATTGCCTTATGTGAATTCCTAAAAGAGAGAAAGATGTAAGTTGTAGATGCACTTACATGTATAATCAGCACAGGGCACATGACTTGAGGAATTTTATCAATGTTCTGGAAGTAAATGAATAATAGAGAATTGTAAGCATAATAAACAGTGTAGTACATAGCACGAGCGGCATACAGCAAGCAACACAATATTGAATGTATTGAATAGCAGCTTGTAGCAAACCTTGTATATGTCGAACCAATATGTACGTTTCACAGGATACATAACTCTCAATCCTGACAATATAGGACTATGCAGGACAACAGCTCGCAGCCGAGGCAATCGACTGGCCAAATCTACTGTAGGCCCACTTCCAACAGACTGTCCATAAAGAATTATTTCCTCTTCCTTGGCACCAAAGTTCTCTATGAGGCACTTGTAAGCAGCCTCAATATCTGCGTAAGTATTATGCTCACTCGGCTGAAATGAAACAAAGCAAAACTCAGTGAAATAGCTTTAAGTTCGTTGTCTATGAAGTATAACATTGCTTGTCTTTAACATTACCTTTCCAGATGATTGTCCATATCCTGAGTAGTCATATCTGCGAAGTTTAAAGATGTCGTTAGCTTCCAGCGACAGGAAAAGCAAATAATGATCGGCATCTGCTGCATTGTTTACACAGTAAATTATTACATGGAAAGTGTATTCTTTGTGTTCAAAATCAAGGAATTTCCCACAGGATCATAAAAAAATGAATGACTTAGCTCTAGTTATGCACGCTATGCCACATTAAAAAAAAATCTGCAATACACAAAACAAATAAATACCACATATAGAATACAAGTAAGTATGTGATACTCCTTCAGATTACAGGAAGTGATTATAACTCAGTTCGAATTCCTTTAGCCAAACTTTTCTGGAAGTTCGGTTAGAAAACTTTATGGACCAATCATGTGGAACATTAAAAGAAAATGGTGAAGCCTGAGAAGCATGCCAAGGTACAACATGCCAAAACAAGCTCTACTATAAAACATTAAAACATAACACTTTGTATCACATCTCATAATGGAAAGAAGGTAGTGCCAGATGTAGCAGAAATGAATTGTAGTTTTCAGCCGCACAAAACATATGCAACGATGAATGCATGCGCATATAACGACTTGATATAAAATCAGCATATGGGTCTCAGTCATCCACATCTAAGGTCACATGCCAGCAACACACCATTATAACACAACATAACTGAAAATTCAGATAAGATACACAATTGAGATCATGTTATCAAAATTGTTTAGTGGTAAGATAAAGTTTTCAATGACAACATCTTAGCAAGTAGGGATATTGAAGCTCTAATGCAGGAAGGGCATATATAAAGAAAAGTTCAGTTCTATAAAGTAAAATATGCTCCAAAACAAAAAGATAACATCTTGCAATCTGTTGAAAGAAAGGAAAAAAGAAAGGTAACATCTTGCAAAACAAATCAACTGTGAAGCTTCTTTGCTCGCTCAATCATTGATTACTACCCTACCTCATAGGAAAACTCGGTAACACAACTAAGATCCAGATCAAACATAAACTTTTAATATATATAGGTTATAAACCATATAGAAGACAGGGAAGCCCATGAGCCAAGTCTGCAAGAGTGCGTGATCGCTTTTCTATTCCATGTATAAACCTGTTTTCAAGTCAGCTGACATGAAAATAGTCCATCATTTATTTTACATCAAACAAAGTAGAGTACCATCTACTACCATCTGTGACTTTCACTTTCGTTTTCATGGAAATGATGTTCTGCATGATAAGTCAACTCCTTATGGAAGCATAAGGCTGTAGTTTCAACGGGTCAAGCACAACCTCTTCAGCATAATAATTATATAGTCGACGAGAATCATCGGAGTATAAGCAACCCTAGCACCGACAATTTTTTTGAAAGGAAAAAATATTCATTACTGAAATGTTCCAAACCCAGAAATGTACACATACCATAGCGAACATTCTAGAAAAGCTGGCAAGCAGGAACAATCATCATATCACTGAGATTACCCTGTGCAACAAAGGCTGCGACACCAAACCCCAAAATAGCCAAGCGGGATCTTGGCGGCGCAGAAGTTTCAGACAGAACCTGAAGATTCCAGATCAGACGAGGAAACACATTCTTCTGACCCCAGCAGAATCCAGAAACGAGCGAGGAGGAAGACGACGAAATAACCCCCCAAAAAAATTCTTTCCTCCTGATGATTGACAAGCACGAGAAAGAGATAAATAGCCCCAAATAATTTCACCAAAAAAGGAGAAATACAGAAAGTAGCAGCTTTGCTCAGAAAGCAAACCCACAATTCGAGGTATCGATTCTTCACATCACATCACGCATACAAAATTCGGTTAACGGAATCCCGAAACCGATGATGAGGAAAATGCATATTCCCTGATTCCCACACGAGAGCATCAAAATCTCCAAATATGGGCACACGAACAAAAAGATCACGAGAACTCGACTCCAGCGGCAATGGAAAGGATTTCCTTTTTGAGGAGAAAAATGGGAAGGAAAAGGAAAGTGAGACAGACATATCAAAAGCACCAAATTCCACCCAAATTTTGCAAGAAAAGGAAAGCATTTCACATCAGAACATGGAATTTCACACATATATGAAAATAAATCGACGAACCCCAGCGTCCAACAGCAGAGCAATCAAAACACATGGCCGCAGATCGCGCCACACACTATATAACCGAGCAGAGGACGCGGAGTGAGGAAGAGACTGGCTTGGGCAGGGGGAGGAGCAATCGAATCAGGGGAGGAAGCGCTAGCTCACCCGAGGACGTTGACGCGGAGGTTGAAGGAGAGGTGGAGGAAGAGCTGGTAGAGGTGGCCGAGGTCGGCGGCGTTGCCGTGGGAGTAGAGCACAGTGGAGGCGGCGTCCGGGTGGCGCACGTACATCGCGGCGAGGGTGTTGCTCCTCCGGGTGCGGAGGCGCAGCACCTCGACGTTCTCGCGGTGCGGCTGCCCGCTGAGCGTGGTGATGCCCGCCGCCGCGTCCTCCACCAGCGTGTACGACGGCGGCGTCGGCGGAAAGAAGGCCATCTTCGCCGCCACGCTCGAGGTCACCCCTCCCATCCCTCCTCCTCGATCTCGCTTGCTGCGCTCCGATTTCTCGCTGAATCGGGAGCTGGCAGCAGCTCGGAAAGGTTGCTCCTTTTTCTTTCTCCTCCGCCTCGGGTGGGCTTTGCTCCTTTTCGCGTGCTCGATGGGTTTGGTACTCGTGACTCGTGAGTCGTGAGAGAGAGAGAGAGACAGAGCAGTGATGGGTTGGGTGGTGTGGGGATGGCTGCGCGGCGTGCGAGGAGAGGAGGACCTCGAGTCAAGCTGCGGCGCGGGGCGTTGAGCCGCTTCACGCTGTGCTCGGTTCTGGTTTTGGACGGTGGCGGGTGGCTGGAGCTTGAGTGCAATTTCTATTCAGTAATGTATGTGCATTAGTATTTAATTATATATGGGACATTAAAAATATAGATTTCACATGTCAGTCTCTGTTAATGCATATGTATTACTATAGAGGATCTCTACTTGCTGGAGCTGAAGCGGTTCTCGTTAGCTGTTACGCCTGCCACGGCTCCCCCTCCCCCTCCCCCTCCCGCCTTGTGGCAAACCAATACAGTACTAACAATATTCTGAAGTTTGATAACAATTTTTTACTTAAAGTTTCATCATAAGTTGTCTATTGAAAATTTTATTGTAAAATTTAGAGAAAACTTTCCCTCCGGAGTTTATGATCGAAGTCTTGTTGGAACTAGTCTTAGGATCACTCGCACTTATGCTCGGCCGCAAGGAGGAAGATGAACAGAGATTTCCGTCGCCGAACGCCCGGCCGCCGAACGCGGCACGTATGTTGGCTTCTATTGAAATCAAAAGACTCGGGTTCTTGTTATAGATGGATTACATGGCTATTTCAAAGCTCCATTAACGACGCAGCGCCTACGCAACTGTAGCGATCTTCACGCGCATGTACGCTAAACCCGGCCTTCTCCCGTTCGTGAGCCACGAACTCCTCCGAAAGAACCGGCCTCCTAACTGATCATGAGCCTCCTCGCGCTCCTCCGCTACCGACACCACGAACTCCTCAGCTATCCTGCAACTACCCAACAAACTTGCTTGGCCACGATGCACGTACGCCATTGCTGGGTTTGACTCCAACTTGGCACGAATGCGCACACACAACTGCCACTCTGACTCTACCTGCACTTTGCGCCCAAACCTAAGCACACACAGTGCACGACATCTCACATGACACATACACATACATGCGACCCTGCTATCCTACGGACTCAAACGCGCACGTCAAACACACGCGGCACGGACGCACGCCATGGCCGAACACCGGCGTGGTTTATTTTCTAACAATCTCCCCTAAACTACGACGCCACTGTCGCACGTCCTGCCCTACAGGGGGCGTCGACTCGTCTTAGGCGTCGGCGAGCAGCGCCTCCTCCTTCTACGGCTTCGTGCACTCCCTTGAGAAGTGGTCGCGGATGCCAAAGTTGAAGCACTTGTCTTTGCCGGAGCTGCGTCGACGCCTGCCCGCACCCGAGTTCACACTGCTCCCCGCCCCCCCTGCTGTCGTTGTCACGGCTGCAGCTATGGGCTCCTTTTCTGTCACGCCAGCGAGACTCCCACTGCTCCTTAGAGAGCAACAGCTGCCCGGCGCGCTCCACGATCGCCTCCGCCGCACGGAGTCGCCCGACTAGATCCTCGATTGCCATCGCATTGAGATCGAGTAGGGTCTCAATGGACAACGTGATTTGGTGGTACCTCGACGACACGACACGTAGGAACCTTTTGACGACGCGCACTTTCTCTATCACCTCCCACAGCTCGCCCAACTTGGAGACAAGGGTTTTCGAGGCGGTTGGTGAAGTCGTCGATCGATTCACCCTCCTTGAATGCGATGAGCTCAAACTCCTACAGCAACTTCTGCGCATTTGCCTCCTACACGCGTTTGACGCCAAGCCACGGCTTCTCCACCGCCGCTCGTGCCTCCGCACTCTTCTTGGCGAGCGTGGAGTGCATGTCCACCCACACCACATGAAGGATGGCCGCCATGGCTAGCCGATCCTCGCGGCACTCAACCTTCCCCCACTCCAGCGTGTCCTAGAGGTCCATGGCCTCCAATTTCACCTGCACCACAAGCGCCCACTTGTGGTAGTTGGTACAGGACAACATCGGGAACACCAGCGACGAACTAGCCTACTTCACGACGCGCTCGACCATGACCTTTCGTGGTGAGCTCGTGTGGCCGTGGCCTTCTTCTCGCCCTTGTTTCGAGATGGTGGTGGATCGTCATCGCTTAGTGCTCGAACACCGACTCTGATATCACTTGTTGGAACTAGTCCTAGGATCACTCGCACTCACGCTCGAACGCAAGGAGGAAGATGAATAGAGATTTCCAGCGACGAACCCTCCGAACGGAGGTCCTAGCTACAGATAAATTACATGGCTATTTCAAAGCCCCATCGACGGCACAACGCCTACGCAACTCCAGTTATCTTCACGCTCACGTACGCTCCTAAAGACCTGGCCTTCTCCCGTTCGTGAGCCACGGACTCCTCGAGAGAACCGGTCTCCTAACTGATCATGAGCCTCCTCGCGCTCCTCCATTGCCGACGCCACGGACTCCTCAGCTATCCTGCAACTGCCCAACAAACTTGCTTGGTCATGACGCACGTACGCCATTGCTTGGTCTGACTCCAACTTGGCACGAGTGCACACACACAAGTGCACAACTCTGACTCTACCTACACAACAGGCCCAAACGTGAGCACGCACACACGAATGGCATCTCACATGACACACATACATACACGAGCACGTACTCGCGACTCTGGTACCCTACGGACTCAAAACGCGCACGGCAAACACGCGTGACACCTGCGTGTTTTATTTTCTAACAAGTTTGATGCAAAACAATTTCGTTCCAAAGTTTGTGACCACGTGTGGATTATACATATCTATTTACCAATGTTAACGAGAGCAACAAATGCTACAATATATAAGGAGTGAGCAAATAATTTTGGTAACCCCAATATCAATTTGGGAGATTTTGAATCTTCCGAATTGTCTATTATCTTGTCACATTTTCATCTTTTTATTAGCTCAAAACTGAAGGAACTATGGACTCAAAACGCGCACGGCGAACACGCGCGACACCTGCGTGTTTTATTTTCTAACAAGTTTGATGCAAAACAATTCCAAAGTTTGTGACCACGTGTGGATTATACATATCTATTTACCAATGTTAACGAAAGCAACAAATGCTACAATATATAAGGAGTGAGCAAATAATTTTGGGAACCCCAATATCAATTTGGGAGATTTTGAATCTTCCGAATTGTCTATTATCTTGCCACATTTTCATCTTTTTATTAGCTCAAAACTGAAGGAACTAAATTGTCACATCCTGTTTTAAAGAACAAAACTGAACGTATATAGTATATGTGTGTCAGGATCACATGTACAGTATAACCAATGTCATTATTACATCGTCATATCGTTCCATTATTACAGTGTTTCAAGTAAATGTCTCAAAGCACTAAATAAACAACGGAAGACACCATAACATCATAGGTAATCCACTGGGGAAAACACGCCTAATAGTAATCCTCGTCGATATAATCTATCTCTCCTTCGAGCAACAATTGATTTGTAGCAACAGAGAAATAGTAAACGTGAGTACATGTCGTACTCAACAAGTGTGAGAAAATAAATGACATGCAAACTTAAATAAAGGAAGGTCAACATAAAGGTTAAAGCGGAAAAGCACCATGGAACATATCTTAAGCAACCTATATTACTAAATGAGTTGAAACTACCAAACCTAATTCATTTTAAGTAATTAAATCCACGAAGTATTTTGGTCCACAAAGGTCGACAAATCCACATAGGAAAATACCACGAAGGTATAAAGTGAACTAGAACCAACTCCCATCCACCAAACTTCCTAATCGGTTGAGGATCCAGGCCGCTTGTAACCGGGAGCATGATTGTCATGACAGTTATACACTCTACGGAGGTTGCGCCACTGTACCCACGAGTCGTGATTTCATCCCATGTTGCCAGGTGGACTAAAACATCCATTCCGCCAATGTCACACTGCCCTAGGTGTGAGGCCAGGAGATCACTACGAACCTTTACCTAGGTTCACTCTAGCATTGTAGTTCGCACGCTAAGGTTCACCACCGTACAAAAGTGACGATCCACGAGAGGACTATAGCCAACGGATGACTATCCCTTAACAAAGGCATCGCCCCAGAGGCCGCCTCTTCTGCCATATGATACACCCCAACGGATGACCATGTACCACACCTCCTCGCGAGTACAATAACTAGAGCAACCCTAGTTTGTTGACATGCTGTTCCATAGTAGCCTCGTGGTTGGCACTGTAGTTCCGGGTTGCCGCTCCAAGAACCGGTCCTTAACTGTTCGAGCAAGAACTATGCATAACCCAACCGTACAATATAGAGTACCCGTCATACCATCACCTTGCTCAACCCCTAGTTTCCATGTCGCTAAACCAATTAGCAAATTATCATATGATTGAAGTAAGCCATTAGTCAAGATTTAGAGACACCGACTCTTGTGTGACAACAAACTAACCATGACCAACCGACAACTAGGGCGACAAGGAAATAATAAATTCATGAGGATAATACAGACAAATGGGATTCAATATCAAACAACATGCATACTAAAGTACATAAAGTAAGAAGATGGGTTCAGAATACTTCAAGGCCACTTGCTGTGTTCCCTGGCTGCTGCTCAAAGTCCTGATCTTGAAAGTTCTCGAACGGCTCCTCATCTAAATAACAGTACACCGGAAAAGTATACATATAAAAAATAAGGAAACAATACATGAAACAGAGCATACTGACTATTAAAATACTACCAAAAGATAGTACTTGATCCCACGAACACGTGAGCGCAAGAATCGCCTTAAATGGAGTTACGAGCAAAAGGTAATGAGCATTTGAATAAATATGGTTTAAACCGTAAAACAGACAAAAATACATAATTATTCTTATGCGGGAAAATCCTCTGCTGATGCCAGCATGATGCAGTAAACAATTTGAATAAAATTTATAAAGAAAAACTGGTGGAATATGCCCAGTGCCGCCGTAGACCGGAGCAGGGACGCTTGTCCACGGGACCATGATAGACGGGTTATATAACCGTCCGCCAGGTCTGATCCTTATGGCTGCACATCATGATGCTAGACAACAAGGTGGTATATATTGAAATATTAGTTAGATGCAGATGGTGAAGAATCAATAATTCAATGACGAGGCCTAGGTGTATCCGGCAAGATGATACCTCTATTGAAGGTCAACTTATGCCCTATTGCATTCCAAAATTTCAATTTCGGAATGTGAACCGCTTTTCTACGAAAATCCTTTATTTCTCAAAAAGATCAAAATGATTTGTTGAATTCTACGAATTTAAATTTTATTGGACTTGGTTATGAAATATTTTCTTAAATAAATATATTTTGGTTTATGATAATACTTATTCGAAAGATGCCTTTGATTTATAAAAAGTGTTTGTTTAATAAATATATTTCTCTTATGAAAATAGATATTTTACAGTACATTTGATTTGATAGAATGGTTTATTTAATAAATGATTAATTTTATCCAACTTATTTAAATTGAGAAAAAGAGTTTTCAGTACCAAAACATTTTCAAGAAACAAAATGAGCAATTAAGTGCACAATTAGTAGCAAGTAATCACCTTGCTTCACCTTTCCTTTTGTTCTCCCAAAAACCCCATCCCTCCTAAAAATACTAGGCCTCTCCCACGTCCTCTCCACCCCCTCACATCCTCACCACACCGCCAGGCTGCACCATACCCCCTTCTCTCTGGTCCAGCCACTGCACCACCGGTTCACCACTTCGTCCCCGGTGATCTATCCAACCAAATGGCACCAAATTTGACCCATAGGTGTGCAGTGAAGCCGTCTTCAATATATCCAAAGCTCGGACCAAGAGAAGACCTGAATCAATGGGGATCTACTTCGCAACAACCATATTTCCCTATTCTGAATCTGTCCAGTACGCTAGATGGTAATTATGATCTCTATTGCGCTTGATTCCGACCGTTTCTTGATGGACAAGCTATAACCTGTTGTGTTCTAGGAACTCCACATTGTGTATGCAAATGATCACGCCGTAATCTAACCCGACCTATCTAGGAAAGCGGCTGGCGTACGATCTTCCTCTGTGAGACCTCATCCCTTTTGCATTAAACGATCTCCAGTTGAGGTGAATTCCTAACACGGCAACCTTGCGGTTAACATGTTCCACACTATCCCCGATAATCCAGTTCAAACGAAACTTGATTTATGTAGTCAATTCACGGGAACACGAACATTTTCTTCATGTTGTCCGCACACGGCCAAACCCAGCCAGCTCTATCCGCCGTGGGCTCATGGACAAGCAAGTGTGCTGCGACCCACAGGTTTGTGGACCTAGTCTACAATTTTTTTCTGGTTCATTTTAATTCGTTTAATCTAGATAATAGGCAGTTTTGCAATAGAGCCCCTATAGTTCCAGTAAATAGCATTTAGATCCTGTTGTTTTTCAAACATAACCCTAGGTGTAGTTCAAGTTTTGTTTTAATCCTAATGTATTATAGTAAGCTCCTTATGTTTATTTTTGTATATTATTTTTAGGTCCCTAAACCCTTTTAATTTAATTTTTTAGGTATAATATCTTTACAGAAACACCCCTAACCTTTTTATAAATTATGTTTTAGCCGCTACAACTTCAAGTCCTTGTAACTTTTTGCTCATAACTCCGATTAAGACGATTCTTGCGCTCACGCGATCGTAGTGAAAAGTACTATCTTTTAGTAGTGCTTTCGTAATCTTTTGGTACGATGTATTGTTATGTTCCTTAGTTTATTATATGTTTATTTGCATGTTTGTTCGTTGCAACGTAACTAGAAGACGATCAAACCAAGGATCTCGAAGAGCAAGAAGTTGAAGACAAAGAATAGCAAGAAGGAGATAGAGGCTAGTGTCCTTTGTGCATATTACACCTATTTCCTCTTCTATCTACACTTTGCATTGCTGTTAAATATAAATCCCATGTGTTATGCCTTTTTTCATTCTTATCCATGTCGCTTGTGTTAGGTTAGATGTATGCTTGGGTAGGTCATGTTTAGTTGCTTTAATTGGATTTAAGACATGCTAATTTTGTTTGGGTAATGATCCACGTGAATATAATCATCATGGGTCGATTGTTAATGTTGAACATTGATTTTGGTGACGAGTGAAAGATCTATGGCTAGGGTGTATCGGTAGTTTCATGAAATGCTATCACCGAATCATAAGGATCGATTCATGGAGCGATCATCCATGTTAAACAATGCAACCACGAGCCAAGTATAGGCTTGATTTGGTGTAGTATGTGGTGGAGACCGCTAGTCACGGGGAGGTGTGGTGAAGAGACAAGGTCTCGGAACCATCTGGCACAAGGGAGTGAAGCTACCTAGGTGGAGGGTTTACTCCTCGAGGTTGGTGGAACTCTTAGTGGACGCTTACAAAGTTGGAGGAGACCGTGAACCACCATGGAAGTGATCTCCTGGCCACACACTAAAGGAAGTGTGTATGTACTTGGCTAGCACAGGCATAATGGAGGTTTTTAGTCCACCCGACAACGAGGGATATAATCACTTTCTCTTGAGAAATTGTGTACAACCTTTGTAGAGTGAAAACTATCATAACGATCGTGCTCACAATGAAGGCATGGACCCTCACGCGACTTAGGGGAGATGGTAATGGTGGTTAGGTTGCATCGTTTCGGGTAGGAACCATGCCTGGTTTGGAGAATGGATCAAGTTGTGATATCGGGTTTACCTCACATAGTAAATAGCTCGCTTAATTAATGAAGTAGACATAGGTGCTTTCTATACTCTTAACCTTATGTTAGCCTTTCTTGACTTAGCCAAACATGTCATACTTCCCCCACTTGCTGAGTATGTAAGGTACTCAAACATTTGTTGCCTCTCTTTTTGCATCATGTCACAATTCAGAAGTGAAGGATGGAGATACATCATTCGAGGAGACAACGAAGTGGTGATCTAGGCATGCGGTCTTCCGGTCGACTTCTGTGGGAGTTAAGGACGCCAACGCTTAGTATATTTTTCGCTACAATGTAATCTTTTTCTTTTGACCTATGGTTCCTTTTTTAAATAAATTTATCAAATTAATAAAGATATTATTTTTATCACATAATTTGTCTTGTGTGCGTGAAAAATTGATCCAGAGCACGCATACAAATGAATCCAGTTTAGTGTGACATGCCTAGACTCCAACTAAGAGTTTAAATTAGATGCCTCGAGCAAACTTGGAAGTGATTTGCTACTTGAGTGGAGCGATAACCTGTATACACTTTGTTGATTTGAAACACGAAAAAGAATGGAGCAACATAAGGAGAAGGGCGCATATGCGCCCACTTTTTTTATATCGTAATGGGCTTATTTACACTTTAAATATTCTTATTATACCCTAAATTGTATTTTCTATATATTTCATGCAATATTATTTTTTGGATATAAACAATTTAAAGGCGAGTAACTATAGATGAGAAATGCATAGGTTACAAATGTCTACAAGAAAGATTCAAGTATATAAATTATATAATTTCTTATTTAAAATGAGAGATTTCAAAGTACCCACAAGTTGCATGTCTGAACATGGATATAAACAATTTAAAGGCGAGTAACTATAGATGAGAAACGCATAGGTTACAAATGTCTACAAGAAAGATTCAAGTATATAAATTATATAATTTCTTATTTAAAATGAGAGATTTCAAAGTACCCACAAGATGCATGTCTGAACATGGATTCGGTGAACTTATGTTTGCTGTTCTGACCTTCGTACCAACAAACTTCTAACACATTCTCACCAAAAAAAAAATGACACATTCCGTTACAATTTGGCCTGGCTAGGTGAGGGCAAAAAAGCAAGAGTAAGGAAGTGGGGGTGTTGAGGAGTGACTCTTATGTTCCTCAACCATTTAAGCAAAGCAAGCGCATCCTAGCTTGAACCCAGCACTGACCATGGTCGCACGTAAACTTAAGAGAAAAAACTCAAAGGAATCCAGCACTCATGCAGGAAACAACCTTCAAACCTTTGCCGTGGCATAATGTAATTGGACGAATGCTGTATAAGAAAAATGTAATTGGGCAAATGGGCATTGTCGGATTCTCACGCCAAACAACTCTATTGTACTATTCTTTTCCACTTTTAGTCCATAGGAAGAAGAAGATCGAAGAGCAACCGTGTTACTTTTAGAGTGGTGAAGTACTATGTGTTCCTTACAAACAAGTATTTTGCATCTTTCACCAAAGACAAATAGTGAATTGCTTGCAGAATTATTGCAATTGGGTATGCTAATAAAGCACTCTGTATATTGAGGTCGTATTAATTCGTTCAAAATTACTTTTTGACTAACCTTGAGTGTTTTTCCTGTTACTAAATCGTGTACCAAGTCGTACTTTGAAGGTTTTTGTTGGCTGTAATCTTAGTAGCTGCCCGTTCCCAGCTAGATCGATGTACTCGTATGGTGTATATTTATTTTCTTTTAATCGATAATCAAATTCTCAAGATGTATAAACATATCTTTATTTGGGAATGCTCAATACTCAATACGAGTTGCGAGCTGTCACTACCACAACTTACTGGCTTCAAATTTAGTTCTTTCAATGGGAAATTATTATTATTTACTAATAATGCACTACCATTAACTTACTTGTTCAACTAGAAACACGGCAAAAATCACTATTAATCCATTCCAAAATTAAAATTGTCATTTCTGACTTTTACATATCAATTTTGAACATTCGTCTTATTTAAAATTTTTATATAAATACTAATATCTCCGTCCCATCATCTAGTTTTTTCAATTTACTTATCATCGGCTTATCTCAATACAACTTTCTCTCTTTCCAATATACATTTATCTCTATCTCTTTCATCCTTATTTTCAGTGTACCTAACTTTTTCATTATTTCACCTAAATTCATGTACCTAGAGCTATGATGACAAGTAAATTTTGATGGAGGGAGTAAAACAAAGATGTTATTACCAATGTATTTCAAAGATGAAATAAATTTAAAACAATATATAATATTTGCAAAAAATTAAATAAGACAAATGATTAAAATTGATTTCTAAAATAAAAAACAATATTTTCAATGAGATAGAGGTAGAACATTTGGGTAGTACACAACACATGGTTCATGTAGTATTCTTTTGCTTTTTTGCGAAAGGTTCATGTAGTATTCGGACCTGAGGAAAGCGAAATGTGCAGCATCAATGTTTTTTAAAAACATTGTGAATGTCGTTTTCAACGGCCGTAAAAGTTGGAACAAAATGATCCTCGTATATCCAAACGTCTGATTAATGCAGACGCACAGAAATCAGAGTTGAAAACAACATGGATGGTAAGGCCATTCTCGGTGGCTTCTTTCATTTCACGTTTTTCAAATGTGACACTCTGCTTTCTAGTCTTGTTTTGTGAAATGAAAGTGCATCTCTCAGTGTACTATTTCATTTCACATTTTCATAGGACAAACAAGACATTAAATGGTAGCATAGGTGTATGAATGTGGATCCGTTTTTTTGTGCATATGAAAGAAATAGAGTCTCAATGCACCTTTCATTCACCTTTCATCAACTTGAAAAGGGTGTCACCACCATTTCATCCTAATAAAAGGATCCCCTCCTCTTTCGTAATTAATATCATGTCATGTCATCACTTTTAAATATCAAATGAAAGGTCTACCGAGAATGGCCTAAAGAATCTTTTGATCGGGACATATCAATGATTGCGTGAAATATACTCCTACTGAAGGGATAGGAAAAGAATAGTTAAACGAAAAACTTCGGAGGTACTAGGAGTAGTTCACGTCATGAATTGAGAATTTAGTGGAAAAATATCGTAGATACGCATAGTCGCCTTCCATATTGAGTTTTACAGTAATTTGTTATATATGTTAGGTCATCGGTAGATTGTGGGCACATAGATCATTACAGAAAACGAAATAGTAAAAATTGGAACATTGCTCCATATTCACTTGTTTATAATAGGGTGTCTCATTAACTATTTATAAGGCTAGAATCCTACTGTGTGTTAGGCCTATATTCGATAAGGAGTCCACATAGGTCAGGAGACATTCTTCCAAAAGGTGGATCTGACCCAATAGCCTTTTACAACATGTTACACTAAACCTACCAGTCAAAGCAAAGGTCTACAGAGTTACCATAGAAAGTTTTCAAGTGATAATTGAGCATGCCAAACTTAATTAATTGTGATTATAATATTTTTAAGCTTATTAAACACCAGGATACACGACATTGGCAAAAGAAATGTGTTCCTTACCAAATTTGTCCGTCCAATTAAACACTGACAAATTTTGTAAAATTCATCATGTTTTTGGGTAGCGAGCTTCTACGTTCTCTTTTTGAACCATGTACCCGAGTAGTAGTAAAAGCAAACATTCCCTTCGTGTTCTTTAGTGTGTAGAGTGCACACCTCTTCCATGTCTCTCCCTGCAACACTCATCCAACATCCATTATGATGAATGGGTAGTAGTCGCTCCGTTTATTTTTACATGTTATTTTGGAGTTGAGCATGGAAATTAAATGGTGCCTACACATGCCCTCTGCCGTCCCTTCCCTGCTGTAGTATGCCCTGCTTGTTGGCTATACAAGTCTTCTTGTAGCACACCTCTCGCCATTTCTGAACAAAACAACAACATACTAGGCATACTACAACTGATATATATGAGAGTACAAGGTTTGGAGGGCAAGACACCTCCCGTATACATATGAAAACCTATAAATACAATATCTAGACTACTAATTATACTCTAACATCTCCACGCAGTCACAACAAGAGCAGATGATGTGACTGGAGAGAAAAGCCGATGATGAACTCTTACAGATGGTAACCCTTGATGCTGTTGACACTAATCCACCAGTAAGCCATTGTGTCGATCGGCGCTAGAGTGCGTCGATCGGCACAATAGTGACAACACGTCGATCGACACTTCCATAGCGTCGATCAATACAACCCCCTTCTCCTACGAACAACAGTAGAATAATTAAACCTTTTGCCGAGTATAGTATTTAATTCCCATTAGTCCTTATGGATTCTATTAAACCTAGGAATACTCGGAGGGAAAGAAGCTACAATGTATACCGTCCTCTTGCGGTATATAAGTGGGTGCGTAGTAACGACCAACAAGCCCTTTTTCTGCTTTCCGGTGCCATTGCCTGGGATTAATGTTAGACTTGAGTATTGTTTGATGTTCTAGTGTTTGTTAGTTTACTTTATTTTTCTCTTTTCCTTTTGTACATATATCCTGTTGAGTGCAACAAAATAGGTATGGAGGGTCCTAAGTCAAATAAACCCTCTGATTACATCGATGAGCTAGAAAAACTCTTTTGCACAAAGAGGAGTATAGAGAATAGAAGAAAGTCACTAGGAGACAAAGCTGGTGAAGGAGCTTGTCTCGATCCGTGAGCATTGTTCATAATTAAAGATTTGGAAGAGGACTAAGAGATAGTTGACAACATGGGAGACAAACCACGGCCGGAGCAGTCGATGGTTGATCGTCTAAGGCCTCAATTCGCCAATATTGTCAAGACAGATTATAATGAGACAAACACAAAGATACCTTATCAATTGGGGAGGTACATGGGGATAGTGATGCAACAACCATTCATAGGTTCTGAAGATCCTAATAAACACTTGCAGCACTTTCAAGATACAAGGGTTGGATTCTAATCAAGTGATGATGCATTTGTTCCTTTTTTCTCTCATTTGACAGCCTAAGCAATGGTACAACGATTTAGCCAACACTTAGAAGACTACTTGGGTAACACCGGCAACTAAATTTCTAGCTAAGTATTTTCCTCCTCACAAAAATCAAGCTTTGAAGAATAGAATCCTTGGATTCACTCGGATCATTGTCTGAGAGCAACAAAGGAGCATGGGAAAGATATTGCGAATACAAAGACACTTGCCCTCACCATGGTCTAGGGGTTGGAGAACTTGTTGAGAGATTCTACCTAGCATTAAATCAAATATCTCATTAGCACTTAGATGCTTCAGCTTGAGGTTCGTTCATGAGAAAAACTCCTACACAAGATACTGAATTGATCAATTTGTTGGTCCAAAAACAATCTTGGGATAGTGAGAGGAGCACGGTTAAGAGGAACCTTCAACCTTCCAAGGGAGTGACAAAGAGTGTGATTGAGAGAGCTCATGAAGAATTGATAATGGATCATCTCAACGCCATACAAAAGAGGTTGGACAAAAATCTTCACATTCCCTAGGAGGATACGGTCAAGCTAGCTGAATCGCACACTACATATGAAGAGTGTAGAGAGTTTGACCATGTGAGCAAGGATTGCCCCGAGGATGCCAAGATGCTAAACTACATAAAGAGCCAATGATGGAAGATCCAATATCAGCAATAAAGGAGTACCTTTACTCCTAGTTCATCCATGAAAAATGCCATCCGGCTTCGTCTCCAATGTCAAGAGTTCTTTCAAGCTCAAGACAAGATCGATAAGGATAACGTGGCCAAGTTCAAGGATATTGATCATGCTCTTGTAGGAATTGAAGATAAGGTGATAGAAATTGGGAGCTCCAATCAACAAATTTTGAAACACACCAAGATCATGGAGCAACAGATGGGACAATTATCGTAGGCTATTAGAGTCAACAAGGGGAGTATTCCCGACAATATGGTGTCTATAGAGCAGCTCAAAGCGATAGCTATGAGGTTAGGAAAGCAAACAGAATATCCCCGGTATCCTTCTAGAGCTAGTACTCCCGCGTCGATTGGCATACTTATGGTGTCGATTGACACATATTCACAGAGAGTGCTGATCGGCACACCGATGGCGCCTATCCTTAGCTTCCATGCCCACCTTCGGACTAGAGAGGTCTATTTCCTCCTCGTGGCGCTCACAAGGTAGAAGCTAAGGAACGTTCCTAGACACACAATTGTTGAGCAAAACAGAGAGGGTGTGACCTCATGATGAGCAATTCACCATGTTCGTCAATATAGTGAAGAAGCTCTACATCAATGTCCCGTTCCTTGATGCGATCCAGGTTTCCACATATGCTAAGTATATACAGAACATGATGCAAAACAAGAAGTCCTTAGCTTCGAAGGAGGTTGTGAAGGTGATAAAGGAGCTTATGGTGGCTATCAATGACATTACACTAGAAAAGCGTCCCGTCCCCGGATCTCCTAGTATCCGGTGCTTAATTGGATCTTAAATTTTGTGAAGGGTGCTTATGCAATCTTTGAGCAAGTGTAAGTGTCATGCCCGGTTATGTTTTCGCAAGCCTCAATTTGCCCAAGTTGGAGCCTACAGGTATGTGCTTGGAGTTAGTTGATCAAACAGTATGCTATCCCGATGGAATTGCTGAAGACGTGCCTCGTTCAAATTGGAGATCACATCATTCTTGTGGACTTTATTGTGCTAGATATGGATAGAAGGACAAAGACTCCATTAATCCTAGGCCAACTTTTCTTGAGGACAGATAAGGCGAATATTGATGTTGGGAGTGGAGAGATAGGCTTTGAAATTTGTGGAACTCTATATTCATTCAAGTTTTGCGACAAGGGTGAAGAGTGTCGTGCTATTCAGAAAATTGCAAAATAGAAGTCAGTTTATCACAAGAGCATCGATGGTGATGGGAGAGAACACAATGAAAGCATGTCCCCTATGAAAACAAAGGAAGAGGAGAACCTTGTAGCACTATCAAATTACCGCTGTATAACAATGCTAAGGAGTGATTGACTATCGGGAGGTCGAGCTCTATGACCTCTAAATAACTATGTCGCTTCTTTGGAGGTAACCCAAAAGTCCGAGGGATAAGTAGAATGATTAGTGCTTACGGGAGGGCAACCCGTTTAATTTTTCTAGATAGTGCTCGTCGGGAGGGCAACCCAGTATTGTTAAATCATTTGCTTGTAATAAAGAATAAATTCTCCTGGAATAAAATTTGTTAGCCAAAGAGTGTGCTTAATTTTGTGTGCTTTTGTGCTGTCTATGTACCTTTGCATAATATTGTATACATATTGTGAACAAAAAGTGCAGGAAAGAAAAATAAAAAAAACTATAAAATGAAGAAAACTTATGGTGTGCTGATCGACATGGCATGGTGTCGATCGGTGCCAGAGCCCCTGTATCAGGAAGCTATGCTGGAGGATGCCTAAGATTGGTGGATAATCCAAGGGGTGCTAAAACAAAGATTGCAAAAAAATTTAAGAAGGGATAAATATCTGAGGTAAGTAGTAAATTTCCTTGTATTATTTTATATGTGCACGGTGTGTTGCATGTCGCAGGAAAAACATGTGAAGGATTATCTGCATCAAACAAGAGGGACCTTTGTGAAGAATGTCGATCGACACAATGCTCCTGCCGATCGGCGCTATAAAAGGACAAGGCCCCAGGAGAATCAAAGCTACAGTAATGGCAGACTCTTTACAGTAATCCGAAAGGAAGGCGCAACCTAAGGCGCAGAGTGACAGTGCCGATCGGCACCCTACTGTGCTGATCGACACCTGTGTCTAGGCGCTCCTATACGCGGCAGAAGTCTGCGCGCGTTCGAAAGAGGAAAAGGGGCTAACAACCATGCATGTGTATGGTATAGAGGGGCGCTCACATGGTAGAAACTAAAAATGAAGCATCTGCGTCGACCAGCACACCTCCCGTGCCGATCAGCATGGTCACCAAACTTGCAGATTCAGGGGCTGCCCCGGTCGGCTAGCAGGGAGTAGCGAGAGCATGCATGGAAGGAGAGAGATCAGGTGTGGCATAGTCAAGGCACGTGATTCTGCAAAATTTTGAAATGTGCCGATCGGCACACCCCTTGCGCCGATTGGCACCTAGGGAATTTGAACCGCACGGGCGGATCCTTCCCCTGGAAGGCTTGTCCACTATAAAAGAGACCCTTAACATCCCATCCTCGACGAACTCCCTAGTATTCCTCTCCCACTTCTCGACTTTCCAACTTCGTGCAAATCGCTTTGTTTTCGCAGGCGATGGCCAGTTTCAAGTCCGCCATCAAGAGCCTCGGCAAGAGGGCATGCCGGGGTACCAACTACGGTAGCTCAAGAAACTCCGGCGACGACTCAAGCTCCGGCTCGGGGGGGTCAAAGAGCGTGACGGCATTTGGGGAGGTCTCTTCTCAACCGTCGGCATATGTGCCACGGGTGCTTGAGGAAGGCTTCACTCTCATGGTGCGGAGGAGTAGGGATGGTACAATGCCATTCGGTGGGGTTGTCCCCAACATCGATTTCGATGAGGTTTTCCTCGGCGAGATTGGGCTATTGGACGACATTTGACAGTTCATCTCCACTTCGGGTGGATCATATTCCATGGGATTGGGGCTGGGTTCAACTGTGACATCATGATCGAGTTAGCATCCACCATGCACCTCGACACGGACATGTGATGGTACGAAAACAAGTGCGAAGATGATGTACGATAGTGTACACATGTGAGTGATTAAGAGGAAGAGTTGGGCTACCTAGAAAAATTTTCCTATGAGCGTGTGAAGGTTTTTTTCTTTTCTTTTCTATTTCCTATTTCCTAATTTTCTAAATTACTCTAAAAAGATTTCTACTCGGGTTTTAAAAATATATTTTGCACCCAATAAAATCTACTGCAACTAATCCAGCATGAATGCAAGAAGGAGTTAATTATGTAACCTAAATTATAGTCGGTCTCAAAACCAAATTGATCAAACAGAAGGAAAAGTCATTTTATTTATTGAAACATTTTGGACCTACAAACTTCTTGTTACAAAATGAAATACTTTAAACAATATAAATTATCATTAAATAAACCATATTCATAAAGACATGTATTTATAAAATAAACTATTTTCATACATCAAAGGCATCTTTTGAATAAGTATTATCATAAATCAAAATATATTTATTAAAGAAAATGTTTTCATAACCAAGTAAAATAAATGGTTAATTAGTAGAATTCAACAAATCATTTTGATTTTTTTGAAATAAAAGATTTTTGTAGGAAAGTTGCTCACGAGTGGACGCTTGGTCGGCTTGTGGCCACGTGCGAGACAGCATGAAGAAGATAGTCACGTTGCCGTTGATTGGCTGCACAAATAAAAATTTCGTTTGAACAAGATTGTCAAGGATAGTGTGGAACATTGGAAACACAAGGTTTCATTGTTAGGAATGCACCTCAACCGGAGATCGGTGCATGAGGATGAGATGAGGTCGCGCAGAGGCAGATTGCACGCCGACTGCGTTCCTGGATACGTCGGGTTAGATCACGGCGGGGTCTTTTGCATACGCAACGTGGACTTCCTGGAACACAATGTGGTATAGGTGGCTCATCAAGAAAAGATGGGAATCAATCACAACAGAGATCAGAATTACCATCTACCATGCTAGACAGATCCAAAACAGCGAGTAGTGCTCATTGCGAAGCAGATCCCTGTCGATTCACGTCACCTCTTGGCCTGATCTTTGGATATGTGAAGAATACTTCATTGAGAACCCGTGGGTCAATTTTGGTTCTATTTGGTTGGGTAGATCGCCAGGAACGTCGGCGTCAATCAGCGGTAGTGTGGCTGTTTGCGAGAGCACGGTGGAGTGGCGGTAGCCTGGCGGTGTGGTGAGGGTTTGAGGGTGGGGTGGGGAGGACGTGGGAGGGGCCCTGGTATTTATAGGAGGGGTGGGGTTTTTGGGAAGAGGAAAAGGAAAGGGGAACAGGATGATTAATGCAATTAATTGTGCGCTTAATTGCTCATTTTCTTTCTTTTTGAGTGTATGCGGTAGATGGAATGAATTTGGATGGCATTGTGTCCAGATTCGTGCTTGTGGTAAGTGGAGAGAATGTATATGATATTGAGTTGGTTTATCAGAAGAAAAGAATATGACGAACGGACATGTGATGGTACAAAAACAAGTGCGAAAGATGATGTAAGATAGCGTTCACATGTGAGTGATTAAGAGGGAGAGTTGGGCTACCTGGAAAAATTTGCCTATGAACGTGTGAAGTTTTTTTCTTTTCCTTTTCTATTTCCTATTTCCTAATTTTCTAAATTACTCTAAAAAGATTTCTACTCGGGTTTTAAAAATATATTTTGCACCCAATAAAATTTAATGCAACTAATCCAGCATGAATGCAAGGAGTTAATTATGTAACCTAAATTATAGTCGGTCTCAAAACCAAATTGATGAAACATAAGGAAAAGTCATTTTATTTATTGAAAACATGTTGGACCTACAAACTTCTTGTTACAAAATGAAATACTTTAAACAATATAAATTATCATTAAATAAACCATATTCATAAAGACATGTATTTATAAAATAAACTATTTTCATACATCAAAGGCATCTTTTGAATAAGTATTATCATAAATCAAAATATATTTATTAAAGAAAATGTTTTCATAACCAAGTAAAATAAATGGTTAATTAGTAGAATTCAACAAATCATTTTGATTTTTTTGAAATAAAAGATTTTTTGTAGGAAAGTTGCTCACAGTGGACAGGGCGCTTGGTCGGGTTGTGGCCACGTGCAGACAGCATGAAGAAGATAGTCACGTTGCCGTTGATTGGCTGCACAAATAAAAATTTCGTTTGAACAAGATTGTCAAGGATAGTGTGGAACATTGGAAACACAAGGTTTCATTGTTAGGAATGCACCTCAACCGGAGATCAGTGCATGAGGATGAGATGAGGTCGCGCAGAGGCAGATTGCACGCCGACTGCGTTCCTGGATACGTCGGGTTAGATCACGGCAGGGTCTTTTGCATACGCAACGTGGACTTCCTGGAACACAATGTGGTATAGGTGGCTCATCAAGAAAAGATGGGAATCAATCACAACAGAGATCAGAATTACCATCTACCGTGCTGGACAGATCCAAAACAGCGAGTAGTGCTCATTGCGAAGCAGATCCTTGTCGATTCACGTCACCTCTTGGCCTGATCTTTGGATATGTGAAGAATACTTCATTGAGAACCTGTGGGTCAATTTGGTTCTATTTGGTTGGGTAGATCGCCAGGAACGTCAGCGTCAATCAGCGGTAGTGTGGCTGTTTGCGAGAGCACGGTGGAGTGGCGGTAGCCCGGCGGCGTGGTGAGGGTTTGAGGGTGGGGTGGGGAGGATGTGGGAGGGGCCCTGGTATTTATAGGAGGGGTGGGGTTTTTGGGAAGAGGAAAAGGAAAGGGGAACAGGATGATTAATGCAATAAATTGCGCGCTTAATTGCTCATTTTCTTTCTTTTTGAGTGTATGTGGTAGATGGAATGAATTTGGATGGCATTGTGTCCAGATTCGTGCTTGTGGTAAGTGGAGAGAATGTATATGATATTGAGTTGGTTTATCAGAAGAAAAGAATATGACGAACGGACATGTGATGGTACAAAAACAAGTGCGAAAGATGATGTAAGATAGCGTTCACATGTGAGTGATTAAGAGGGAGAGTTGGGCTACCTGGAAAAATTTGCCTATGAACGTGTGAAGTTTTTTTCTTTTCCTTTTCTATTTCCTATTTCCTAATTTTCTAAATTACTCTAAAAAGATTTCTGCTCGGGTTTTAAAAATATATTTTGCACCCAACAAAATCTAATGCAACTAATCCAGCATGAATGCAAGAAGGAGTTAATTATGTAACCTAAATTATAGTCGGTCTCAAAACCAAATTGATCAAACATAAGGAAAAGTCATTTTATTTATTGAAAACATGTTGGACCTACAAACTTCTTGTTACAAAATGAAATACTTTAAACAATATAAATTATCATGAAATAAACCTTTTTTAGAAACACATGTATTTATAAAATAAACTATTTTCATACATTAAAGGCATCTTTTGAATAAGTATTATCATAAATCAAAATATTATTTATTAAAGAAAATGTTTTCATAACCAAGTAAAATAAATGGTTAATTAGTAGAATTTAACAAATTATTTTGTATTTTTTAAATGAAAGATTTTTTTTAGGAAAGTGGCTTACATTCCAAAATTGAAATTTTAGGATGTGACAGTAACTCGCAGTTGACTTGACTTGCAGCGGTCATCAGAAGTGTTTTGCCGAGGTTCCCGACGGTTCTGTGGGTACTTCGAGTATCACTTCATGGTGCACAGTAACGCCGAGGCGCCGAGTAATTTCCTTAGTGTTCATGGTGCGAGGTAATTGTTGACCGTTCATGGCTTTGTTTGCCATTGTTTGCATCTGCGTCCGTTACTAGGATAAAGCTGCTTGTGAATATTGATCTGTAGAGAATTTTGCTCGAGATCTCTTTCCGTTCCATGATAACCATCATGCGCTACTTCTAGTTGCTTACTGCTGCACTCCGAATCTTGTCCAAGAGCACAGGATGCTATTGATGCCGCTGGGAGTGTTGTCAAGTTCATATGTTTGTAGCTGTTCAAAAGTGACTTCGTCTTCCTCTCTGATTCCGGCTGCCTTTCTTTTTAGCAATTAATTCTGGCTAACTTGAAATTCTGCTTTTCATCATCTAACCCATAGAGATATTTTACTTCGGCTCAAGATTGTTATACTTCGTTCTTCTCTTTCTTGTATACTTCGTTCTTCTCTTTCTTGTATGAACAAAGTGAAATTTTGTCCGAACACAATGCACTTGGAGTGTTAAGTCCATGAGCTGACTTGTCATGATGGGACCTTATTGCTAGCTTGATACGGTAGAGGTCGAAAACTGATTGACGGGATGACCGTCAAGGATGAGCATCAGAGATGTTTGCCCAGCTAGACGAGGTTGCTATGGGAGTGTGCAGAATGCCTTATCAAACATGATGGGAAAAGATTACTTCTTCAGAACTTTGCAAAGACTGAGCATATTGGCTGACTTGATCTTAACTCGGCCTGCACTTCCAGTGTGGTTTTTGTTCATGCAGCAACTGAGCGAAGTGAGACTCACTATGTTCTGCTTTCTTTTTGCTTGAGCGAAGTGATACATGCTCTCTTCGTATTCTTCTCTTTGACTTTGAATGAGCGGAGTGAGTTTGGCAGGCCAATCTCAGCGAGCAGCTCGACCGCCGCCTTGTTGCACGCCGACGCGTCCTTGCAGACGACGTCGGCGCCGGCACCATTGGTCTCGATGGATGGGGATGCCATTTGCTCGTAACGAGTTCTCTGTGCTTCGTGGAGACGAACAAGAGCTTATGAAGGTGATTTCCGTGTGAGAGAAGATGTGTGGATTGTGATGCTTGATGCAAGTGATGAGCTATGCTGGTGCTTGTGTTAGATGCGTACGTGCTTCATCAGAAGTCACGCATGGCGTCCGTTGAAGATTTTTGGGGACGCCAGTCCTGACGCGGCCAGCCGATAGGTTGCCCGGTTACTTGATCAGTCTGTGGTCGTGACTGGACGTACCAGGCGAAGTCGTTGGACTCTGCGCGCGGCCGGAGCGGACTACATCCGAGCGACTTTCTCCCCAGCCTGTTACACAATACTGCATGGCTTCGCACGCCATTTCGTCGCCGAGTCTTGGGGCGTGCTCTTTGCTGCTACTCTTTTTGTCGAAGTGTCATGCGAGCACCGTGATTTCTTTTGATTTCTTGTCAGGCGAGCACCGTGCAAGTCGAAGTGTCAGACTTGCATTGCCAGAGCCGGAGTGCCGGACGAGGTCCTCGTTGCCTCGACTGCGAGGTGACTTGCATTGCTAGGGCCGGAGTGCTAATCTTTGCTGGCAGACACCGCGAGCGTGGCATGATGTTCGAAGTAGTGATTGGCCATCACGAATATCAATTTGCTGGACAGGACCTTGCCGCTCGCACTTGTACACTTGGCTCTGAACACAATTCGATGCTTGCAGACGAAGTGGCTCTTGATAAGCAAGCACACTTGGCTCTCATTATCTCTTTAACTTGTCTCTCTGAAAAAAAAATATGCCAAGCACGGTGAGCGCCAATGTTGGGGGTTTAAGTCCCCAACATGAGAGACGAAGTGATTCTAGAGATATAGGGGAAGTAGCTTAGGCGAAGTCACTCAAGCGAAGCAACTCGGGCGAAGTAACACAAGCAGTCAACTAACGGAATGGCCAAGCGTGCCCTCTCCAGCCTACCTCCCCTCTATTTATAGGGGGAGTGGGAGGGAACTTTGTCATTTATTCTATCGGTGGGGCCAAATTTTACAGATAGGTCCTTCGGTCTTACAAGAAGGCTTTTGGAGCACTAGTTAGAGCCTTTTTGCACAACGAAGGGGGATTCCAGCCTATATTACATATGGCTATCCCCAACACAAATACCCAGGAATTGACCAAAGAATTAGCAAGCAAAATTTCCATAATATAAACTTCAAGAGTACATGAAGTACCGTTACTTCCGCAGCTCTTCATAGAAACCAAGTACTCCTTGCAGTTTCTCTTCCAGTGACCCTTTTCCACCACAATGTAAACACTCATTGTCCGCAACCGATCCAGACTTGGCTACATTGGTGGATGAGCTCGGCTTAGGGTTCTCAACCTTAGGCTTGGCCTTCTTCTTCTTCACATGGCCGCTGCTTTTCTTGATATCACTCTCTGCTGTTTTGAGCATGCGCACGCTCATTCAAGCCCTTTTCAACCCCATGCATGTGGTAGTTCGAGATGAAGTTCCCATAGCTCGGCAGCAAAGAGGCAAGTATGACATCTCGTGGCCAACTCTTGGCCAAGTGGAAAGCCTAGCTTCTCCGATAGCTGCGTGTAACCAACCATCTTAATTATGTGTGGCCTTACCGCTGCACCTTCTACAAGCTTTGTCTCATGAAAGGCCTTAGCAACATTGAACTTTTTAGTTCTGGCCTATGTCTGAAACATATCTTTGAGCGCCACGATCATATCGTGCGCTTCCTAATTGGTCTCGAACTGCATCTGTAGCTTGGGCTCTATACAAGCAAGCATATGGCAACTCACTTCAAGATTGGCATCACATGCCTTCTTGTAAGCGTTCCTTTCAGCAACAGATGCGTCATCGGTAGGTTCTTCCGGTAAGGGAACATCTAGAACATCCTCAATTTTCTCAGCCACGAGAACAGTTCTCAGAGTTGCGGTTCCAATCGGCATAGTTGTTCCCGTTCAACTTGTCCTTCTCAAGGACAAAACACAAGGTAAAATTAATGGTATTGCTGGGTGCCATTGATCTACAATGAAATAATAATGCAAAAACACTAAGACAAAAGTATTCATGAAAGAGTAAATCACATTAAACAGTTTAACAGAATCTACTCCCACTAAAATCAATATCCCTCAATTGATACTTAGTAATTCAAGATCCACAACTATCACGTTGACTAGTGAGCTTTAGCATCACTGCTAGAAGATAGGTAGATCGGTAAGCAACTCCTTGCTAATCATATCACATATGACTCTTGTTGCTGGGTGACATCTCTATGTCCCGGCACCAACCTTTATGTCCCAAGGTCCTTAACCGTTAAGATGACCTTGTTCAAGTTAACCAACCCTTTGTGCGTGTAAGTATCCGATACAAACTCATCCAGTCAAGGAAAACCGGTGGCACTCTAATTTCATAGACCCACCAAAAATCATATAAGACTTGTGATGAAGCACAATTTAGTTGGGAGGGCATCTAACTCAAATATTTAAGAGGGATTAAATGTGTTACTTCTACCATATGCAAATCTATTAAAACATATAGAAGCAAAACGTTGTAAACAACAACACATATGAACACGGTCCGGCCCAAAGTCACATGTCGATCTCCATCGACGTGGTCCTATGTGAGTCGTTCTTCAAGTGATGAAGACTCCAAGCATAACTACAAGCTATTGCACCTAACAACTAGTAAAATTAATTACATGTAGGAGTTGGATCATCACATGTTGGCATGCAAGCCATTACAACAAATTGGTAATACATTTGGCTCTTGCCGTATTACCATCCGAATGATACGTAGATCATGAACCAATTACACATATGTATTGTATACACATAAGGGCCATACCGATTCTTCAAAAATAAGTTAGGCGATCTAGATAATCTTATCTTCCAAACCGAATTTGGGAAATCTAATTTCGCTGAAACCGGCCAAGTGGGTGAGTACAGGTGTAACTTTTTGTAGACCAATTTTGTATAAAAATCATCTCAATCGGAGGTCGTATGCAAAAGTTACGGTCGTTTTACCGAACGCCATATTTACTCATCTACCAATCGACGATAGATCATATCTACCTTGCCTTTGCATCAAATGCATCCGGCGTTTGATTATGGCTTCGGTTTGATCAATCCAATTGATCTCCTTCTCGTTGTGGTTGGGTTTACGTGTGTCACTTAACTCCGATGGCGGAAAACCGACCGGTAGGAGTAGTTTGTCACATGACCTTCACAAACAAAAATACAAATCCGATCGGAGATGTTTCTACGTACTTGCATATCTCCATATGCATACATATGGATCTATAATGAAATAGCGATGGCTCCGATACCACCTGTTGGGCTACGGGAGGCTACGTAGCACATTCAAAAACGAAAACCCCATAGAACATGAACTGGTGAGGTTATAGATCACGGAATTATCACTAGACGAGCTGAAACGAGATGTCGACGACGAATCGGCATGACAAATCGATGTAGTCGTTCAAGGCCTTCCTAATGTAATCATTGAAGACCTCCCCGTTGTACGTGCGGCTCGTCCTTGTAGAGCAGATGCGGCACCTCCTATGTATCCTCACGTATGACGGAGCGTCGTGAATCGGACTGCTAGGTTTGCGAGGGCAACGAGGATGCGGGCGTCCGGGAGGGTAGTGTCGGTGTCTAAAACGATTACCGATTCATGTGCCCTGCTCCTCCTCTTATAGACCCCGTATCCACCCACCAATGGGCTTCATAAGCTAGGTCCATTAGTTGTCTAATTCGGATCATATCCTTATTAGGCTTCCAATCCCTTAAGTGTGCGACCCTATAGGCTCACGTATGCGTGAACATGGCCCGAGTACTCCTACTCGACCAACATGGTAAACAACTACACTAACGCGTAGAGTACGTCGCTACGAGTCCAACGCAACCGACCGCGTAATTTTTCGACGCTCCAGGAAAAAGATATGAATTTCCAAAGAAAATCCAGGGAATATTCTCTCCGAATATTCTCTCGGAATATTCCCTAGGGATATTCTCTCGGTCCACACTGTCGCATGGGCCACGAGACTCGGTCTCCTCTCTCTCTTTTGTCCACATGGACCGAGTCCATCCAAAATTAAAAAAAAACCGATCTCATGGACCAACCCAACGTGGTGGGCCCCGCGACGACGTCACGGCGACGTCATCCGACGGAAGGGGTCGGCGCCGCCCTTGCTCCATCGCAGGGCGTGCCGGAATCGGCCTTGTTGGCCGCTACGGCTCGCCGCGAGCCACACCAAGGGCACCGGACGGACGAGCTCCACCGCACGCACCGGGGATGGGTCTCCCCGGACCGGCTCCTTGCCATCGAGCCACGGGAGCTCGTCGGAGTTATGGGCCGCGGTGGCGTGCAAGGGAAGAACCCAGGTACCCAACCTAGCTCAATTCCGAGGTTACCAAATCGATGCTCATGCTCTAGTGAGTCTAAAGGACCCGGTCCCGACCTCTCGCTCGACCGGAACCACGCCGACGGCGAGAACCGCGGCGGCGACCAAACGGCCTCGGGAAAAATCATCCAAAGGGCGAGCTTTTCTCCAAATTAACGCGAGCAACATCCTCCCCACCACCTCACGAAGCTACCGGAACCGCTAAACAAGCATGAGCTTGCCTCTACCTAGCTTCCCACCGGCGTCCATGGAGGGGCGGCGGTGGAACCCGACGCGCAACGTGAAATAGGATCCAATCCGATGGGGAAAAGAAGGGCGGGGACGCGGACACTCACCAACTCGGTTGTGACGGCCTTGGCGAGGACGGAGAGACGCCGGTGACGAAGAGTGGCGAAGATCGACGATGGCGGACGGTGAACGGCGCGACGACGAAGACGGCGACCATGCGAACCCCTGTTCCGGCTCAACCGAGAGGCCAACAAACACGGGTTCAACGCTAAGACAGAGGGCGAACGCCGAGGAAAAGCGAATGGAGGACGAGCGGGGCTAGGGCTCACCGAGAGACGGCCGTCGATGGTGAAGATGATGGCAGCTGAAAGCTCGAAGCGGCCCGCTTGACTCGTCCTTCGATCCTCCCTCGAATCCGACCACACCGGGCACCTTGGTGAAGGACGAGGACCACACCGGCGGGGCTTGAGCTTGCGGACGAAGTGGCTACCACGTCGACGGCTTGGGCAGCGGCGCGGCTAGGGTTAGGGTTCTTGCGCCCCGGCGGCGCGAAGGGAATGGGAAGGGGGCTGGCGGGCCGGAGTGGGGTTTTGTAGGCCCAAAAAGGTGGGGGGAGCAGGTAGGGGCTGGGCGGCAAACCGTGGACGCGACGCGTGGCGCCCTCGGCGTCCGTGCCATACGCGCGCGGGGATGGAGAGGGAAAAGGTTGAAGATGCCACTGTAGCCGGCGGGCGGGGCCGGGTTGGTGGGTTGCGCAGAGGAAAACTTCCCGAGAGACGAAAAGATTCAAACAATTGCTTTACGATTTAATCCCCGCCGACTCATACGAATTTGAATCAAACTTGTTCAATTTATTCGAATTTTGAATTACAAAGACTTTAGTACATGGGCTGTTACACCATGCTAACATGAAACAGGACAATTAAAAGAAAATAAATAATTTTGAGACAAATAATGAGTTGAATTTCAACAGTTAGACACTCGTGTGTTGTAGACCCTATTGTAAAACGTATAACAATTCAAATAGGTAGCTATATATGTACATCGTTTAACACAATAGGCCAGTAGAGTAAAGAGTTTCTTTTTACAATGCAACCAACTTAAGGAATTTAAGCAACCGAAAACATAGAGCACGAAGAGAATTTTATAGCAATGATGCAGTGATAAGATAAAAGGGAGTTTGTCTTTTTTTTCCTTCTAATTTAAGAGTAGTGGGGGCTAAGAAACAAAATATACAGCGAGAGCAAATTCTCTAATCAAGACTTGGCAACTTAAATTCATGCAGGAACTACAGATCAGTTCTATAGCAAATTGATGCACTACGTACCCAATTCAGCCTTGACGAAGATTGAATCAAACGGGAGTGAGGACCGAGGAGTTGCTGCTCCACTTTTACTTGCCGGGACATGTGAAAGGAGGACAAATCGTCTGTTAGAACGGCGAAGGAGGAGGTTGGAGACGCGAGGGCAGCAACGGAGGAGGGAGCACGAGTGGTACCCGAGGCCTAGAGCCATGTCCAGGCGTGCACCGGTCTGGCATTAGCTTCCTCTCGCGGCACGATTGACCTCCTAATCAGTTGCATCTTGCAGCAGGGCCAAGGCGAGGTGCGGGCACGCTCGTGCTGGGAGGGGATCGGGACCCATGGCGGTCGCGTCTCCGGCGAGTCGAGGGATCGGTCGCACTGCTGGCCGTCCGCTCCACTACGAAGGCATCCAACGGTAGCCACAACCTGGGCCTAGTAGTGTTGACCACGTAACAAAACCTAGTTGCAACAGAGGCGAACCCGCCGCCGCCTCCATGTAGCACGGATTAGAGAACGGACGGGGCATAAAATAGATGAATGAGCCCGAAATCGATGAATCGGCCATCCACGAATCATTTAGCTCTGGCAAAATCACAAGCACACATGAATTTAGTGTTGAGAAACTTATTTTCCGTCATATTCATCTTCCTCTCCCCAAGTTCTAGCCGCAAAATCACGAAATTAGCTTCATTATCTATATATTCAAACAAATTGATCATATTTTTGTCTTCTTCATCTTCTTATGCGCCCATTTTGGTTACGAAATACTTCGGATGATTCAGCTCAATGATGGTTTTGAAGACTTCGCAATAGAGCTTGATGATGCCCAAGGATCAACACTGTCGGCATGTTGCTCACGAGGCCTGGTCGAGGAGCCCGATGGCGCAATGCCACGAGCGCGATGGACCGGTGACCGAGGCACGTGGGGGCGACCTTGACAATGACCGGCGGTGACCTTGGTCGTCTTCTTGCTTGTAAGGCTATCGGGTCGAGCGAGCCTCCTGGCCGTTCGATGCATTGAGCTGAAGCGGACGGTCGTGAGTGCGACTCGCTGGGTCGATCGTTGAGAATGCAACTGCCGATGATCTTGATCCGCTGGGAGGCGGCGACTCGAGCGTTTTTTTGAATCAGCGACTCGGACGTCTTGGATTAAGGGTGTGTTCGTTTCCTGCCATCTGAAATTTAGCACTGTCACATCAAAGATAATCTTACTATTTATGAATATTTCCATTAATTTAATGATAAAACCCTTTTGACAGATTGGTACTAATTTTCGAGATGAATCTAATGAGCTTCATTAATCTATGTTTTGCTAAAATGATACTAGAGTAACCGTCTTCTAATCATGACTTATTAAACTTTATTTAGTATTTATAAATAGTAATTTTTTTTATTTAACAGCTATAAAGTTTAGACCTAGCAAACAAAAAGCTCAAGCGTCTTGGACGATCGGGTGTCGCTTTGGGCCTCCAAGTCGAGCGCTAACGGTTTTGTTCACCCGCCGATCGCGCAGACCCGTTGTCAGAGCTCTGATTTTTCGAAGACCCGCCTTCTCTCATTGCCTTCCTTTTCTCTCCGCAAAAGAAAAACCAGCAGCTCCATTTCTGTGCACACTTTCTTCTCCCCTTCGAAGCTTAGAGCCCGACCCGATAGTGATTTAGCGGACTCCACGATCATGGTGGCCACGCAGTCTATCGGGGGCGCCCCACTGGACGGCGTGTTCCTGGGCTGCACCACCTCCGCCACCGGCCAGAGCTTTGCGCCAGCAATAACTACTTCTCTTTCGCCTCCCGCGCCGCGGCGCGCTTCGATTTGCTCCGTCCACGAGGTGGTGACGCGCAAGGTTGCGAGGGGCTCGACGAGACGACGACTAGCTGCAGAGCTGGTTCTCCAAAGTTTTAGATTATGCTTTTGCTTATAAGCAAATATTCGCATGTGGTGAAGTGAAGCAGAAGGGGCAAGATCCGAAGACTCGGCTGCTCCCTCATCTGTGTTGCCTACGGAGGTGAGGTCGCCCTCCAGCATTCTTGATCTAATTTTTAGCTACTCACCATATATCTTCCACTGCAGCGCATGTTTCACCGTTTAGATGATGTCAGTTTTGTTTGTGTGCGTCATGTGTGCTGCTCCATTTCTTGTGTTTTAGGCTCAGATCTAGGGGCAGATTAATGTGATTTAGTGAGTGGAGTACTGGAATCGTTGAATCTGTTTATCCTGTCCCGTTCAAACTAGGTTGACCTTGCTTTGATAGGACTTATGATTTCGATTAAACCTATCTCAACAGCTGGTTCTCCAAAGTTTTAGGTTATGCTTTTGCTTATAAGCAAATATTCTCATGTGGTGAAACTCGGATTTTGTTTTGCTTACCACCTTAATGTCACACCCGATTTCAATAACCGAAATCGGATTCATCTGTATGCGTGGCCAAGATTAAGTTTTCGCGCAAACAGGATAAATTATGTGATAAAAGAACAATATCTTTATTATTTTATTAAATAATTACATCAAGGACCCTAGGTCTAAAGTAAAAGATTACATTGCAGCGGAAATTAAACTAAGCGTTGACGTCCTTCAGCTCCCACAGGAAGTCGGCCGGAAGACCGCAGGCCTAGACCACCACTTCGTCGTCTCCTCGAATGATGTGCCTTCATCCTTCACTTCTGAATTATAGCATGATACAAAAAGAGAGGCGACAAACGTATGAGTACATTACGTACTCAGCAAGTGGGGGAAGTATGACATGATTGGCCGATCAAGAAAGGCTAACACAGGGTTTTAAGGCATAGAAGCACCTATGTCTAGTTCATTAATTAAGCAAGTTATTTACTATGTGAGGCAACTCACCATTAAGAAAAGCATTCTTGACATCAAGTTGTGAGATGGACCACGAACGAACAGAGGCAACAGCCGGAAGAGTGCGAACAGTAGTCATATGAGCGACGGGTGCAAAAGTCTCATCATAGTCACGACCATGCTCCCGCTAAAAACCCCGAGCAACAAGACGAGCTTTATAGCGTTCGAGAGAACCATCGGAGCGGGTCTTGACCTTATAAACCCATTTACGGGTAATAGGTCGGACATGTGCAGGAAGAGGAACAAGATCCCACGTGTCGATACGCTCAAGAGCAGCAATCTCCTCAGCCATAGCGTGCTGCCATTCCTGGTGAGGAACAGCATCACGATAAGAGGCGGGTTCGGAAAGAACCCTAGTAGAAAAGGCCGAAGGAGAATAAAAATCAGGAGGAAGACGAATACGACCACCACGTCGAAGAAGCTGCTGCTCGGGCGAAGAATCCTCGAGAGGAAGATGCATCGGGAAAAGATCGCTCAACGAGAAGAAGGAGGCCCATCAAAGGGTAAGGATACACCAGGAGAAGAGGGCTCGGCGAGAAGGCCGAGGAACACGTCGGGTATAAACCTGTGTGACCGGTGGCTTCACGAGAATAATCCGGGGCCATAGAAGGACCTGAAGAAGACTCGGTAGAAGAAGACACTAGTGAAGAAGGCACCATATGAGAAGGCACCGGTGCCGGAGAAGAAGGCACCACACGAGTACTAACAAGCGAGGCATCGAGGCAAAGTCAAGAAGGAAAGTGGGTCAACTAAAGACGCACAAGAAGTATCTAAAGATGGACGAGGATTAAGGACGTGACTCGTCAAAAACAACATCTCGAGAAACACGCATGCGACGACCAACCGGATCCCAACAACGATAACCCTTATGCTCAGCACCGTAGCCTAGAAAGACACACTCGACGGATCGAGCGAGTCAACTTAGTGCGCTCGCGAGGAGGAAGAAGTACATAACACACACAATCAAAAAGACGAAGGTTGGTATAATCCGGTAATTTGCAACACGGACGCTCGTAAGGAATCCCGCCATGAAGAGCTGATGAAGGCTGAATATTAACCAAATACTTGGCGGTAGAAACAGCCTCGGCCCAAAAATGAGGAGGGACACAAGAAGCAAGCATAAGAGCACGAGCAGTCTCAAGGAGATGACGATGCTTGCGCTCAACGACACCATTTTGAGCATGAGCGCCAGGACATGAAAGCGAGCAAGAGTGCCATGCTTAGAGAGAACCCGACGAAGGGCGCCGGAAAGATACTCTCCTGCAGAGTCAGCACGAAAAACACGAATGGACGTGTCAAAATGAGTGCGAATCATAGCTGTAAAAGTCTTACGGATAGATAAAACCTCACTACGATGTTTCATAAAATAAATCCATGTGTGACGAGAAAAATCATCTATAAATAGTATATAATATCTATGTCCCCCGGTGGAAACAAAAGGAGCTGGACCCCATACATCCGAATGAACAAGATCAAAAGGACGCTCGGACAACGACTCACGAGAATGATAGGGAAGCTGTATCCGCTTGCCTAATCTACAACCACGACAACGATGTAAAGACTCATGACCTGAAACAGAACCTAAAAGACCACGACGAATCATCTTGGACAAACGAGAGCCACAAATATGACCCAAACGATGATGCCACCGAGCAAAAGACGAAGTCGCCGATGCAGCAGACCCAGAGCCAACAAGGCGGCGGACGCAGTGGAAGGAAGATGAAGCCGGTCAAGCTCCCAAAGACGCTGTGAATCACGGCGCCGAGGGCCGGTGCCAACCGGGTGACCCGTGGAACGATCCTGAAGAAGAGGAGTGGGATCCTGAACTGGAAGAGCGAGAAGCGAGCAGCGAGAACCTGTAGATGCGAGAGGGCTGAGTCACGGTACCGGCAGCTCCTGTCGACGACGAGGTGGCAAGGCGGCCGAGCAACCCGAGTAGATCCTGAGTGTAGAATCCAGCGAGAACTCCCCGAACACCTCCAGCACCGAGCTAGCAACACCCTGAGAAGACCGACGAGCACGAGCCTTCTCCCTCTTCTTCCGAAAACAATAAGACTCCACATGACCCTCCTTGCCACAATGATCACACTGAAGAATACTGCCACCACCGCGACTCCCAAACGAAGGCGCCGTAGATGAAGGCACCGTAGGAGCAGCAGCTGAAGACGATGAAGAACGAGCAGCTAGCACCGATGAGGACCGTAGCAAACCACCATTACGAAGACGAGTCTCCTCATTACGAATCTCGGCAAGGGCCTCCGGCAAAGAGACACAAGGATGCCGAGCAAGGAGTTGAGCACGGTGTTGCTCAAACTCATCCCGAAGCCGAGTCAAGAAGTCATAAGTGCGACGAAGCTCCGGGGCCTTCTTCCGACTCGAGCGGGACTCACATGTGTCGGGAGACAACGGAGGACCGAGAGAATCTAGGCGACGCCAAATAGCAGAAATCGACCATAGAACTCATCAAGCTGTGCTATCACCCCGATGAACAAGATGCTCCTGACGTATAGCGGCAAGAAGGCCGGATCGTCCGGAAGGCTCATAACGGTCACGAAAAAAGTCCACATCCGATGGGCGGAGTCCAACAAAACAATCTCTCGCAGAAAACCGATCCTCCATACTAGCAACAAGAATAGAAGCAGCTCGAGCATCCTCATCAACCCATGTCCGGTACGCAGCAAGCCGAGAGTCAAAAGAAGCCGGACTATCATCATACTCGGCTTGCAACTTCACCACAATAGCATCATAAGCCTCAAGCTCCTTCTCATAGGATGCCTTCTCCTCCGTAGAGGCCTTTTCCGAAAGCACGGGTTCTTCCGGAAGAACAGGGCTGTGTAGGAGGAGTAGGACGAGGTGGGCAAGGCGGATCACCGATCAGAAACTCCCACGGACGTAGACCACGCATATGAATCCGAAGACGAGGAACCCGGTCTCGATAGTTAGTGCCATTGAAAAGCACCGGACAGCGAAGAACAGACAACCCCACTGGATGAAGACAACGACGGAGCCATGGCGACGGCGCGAGCGCAAGAGATGCAGCGGCGGGCGACGGCGAGAGCGCAAGGAAAAGCGGCGCAAACAGCAGTTTTTTTTTATTTTTTTATTTTTTTAAGTTCTCCGTAATTGGCCAATAAGAGCGATCGGGAAGAAGACCGTAGGAGGAGCCAATACGAATAAAGCTTTTTCTTTTTTTTTATGACCTAGCCAAACAAAGAACGAGCCAAGCCGGCAGGGCCGAGCCTAGCGAAGCCGGTGCAGGACCGAGCCGAGCCGAGCCGCCGAAAACCGAGCCGAGCCGATGCGAGCCGAGCCGCAAGCGAGCCGAGCCGCCGGAGGACCGAGCCGAGCCGCCGGAGGATCGAGCCGAGCCGCCGGCTCGGAAAGCAATCGAGCCGAGAGGACTCCAAACGGATCGGGACTCCAATCGGATCGGGAGTTCTACTCCCGACCCCGACGATCGTTGTCTCGGGCGGCTGAAGATGGAGCAGTCCTAGGCGCCGGCGACGGAGGAGAGAGATTGGCTCCTAGACGGCGGCGGAAGAAGTGCTTCCCCTTCCGGACGGCGGCGGAAGAAGGGCTGCTCCCTGCTAGGCGGCGGCGAGCTGCATCCGGGCGGCAGCAATCTGCAGCAAGGCGGCGGCGATTGACGGCTAGGCGGCAGCATGTTCGTGGAGACGAACCCGACGAAGACGAATCGGGCGAGAAAACTTGAACGATCCGGAACCGGAGAAGCTACCGTGCTCAAGATGAAAAGCAACGGTGGCAATCGGCAAGAATCGAAGGAAAAATATAAGCGTGCAAGTGCAACACGCGAGAGAGAGAAAAATTTCGTGGAAAACCTAATTTTGGCTCTATACCATGATATGAATAGCACTTGTATTCAATATGGGGGCACTAGGCCACAATATATACATGTACGAGTCCGGGTAAATATGCACAAAACCCCTTATACAAAAATGAAACTACAATAATAAATATACATCTAACAGATCCCAACTTGATCCTTTATCCAAACCAAGCATGTCTCCTTCCCGAGAACCATGCATCCAAACCATTACCATCCCTCTAATCCGCGTGAGGGTCCATGCCGCTCTTGACCGTGAGCACGGCTGTCATAACGATTCACTCTACGAGAGGTTGTACACGTTTCCTCACGAGGAAGTGATTTCGTCCCCTAAGGTTAGGTGGACTAAAGTCTCCATTATGCCGGTGCCATCGGACACATAACACACTTTCGGGGTGTGTGGCCAAGAGATCACCTCCAAGGTGGTTCACGGTGTCCTCCGGTTTTGTACGCAACCACTAGAGATCCGCTAACCTAGAGGAGTAAACCCTCCACTCGGGCAGCCTCACTCTCTTCCGCCGGATGGCTCGGAGACCTCGTCTCTTCACCACACCTCCCCTAGGACTGCCGGTATTCCCAGCCACAGCCCCCTCTCCTTCGCGCGTACTCGACTGGCATCTACCGCATACTAAGCCAAACCGCGCCCATACTACTTGGCTCGTGGCTGTACGGTTTAACATGAATGGTCGCTCCACGAATCGGTCCTTATGATTCGAGTGATAGCATTCCATGGAACTACCGGTACACCCAGGACATAGTTCCTCCACCCGTCACCAAAATCAATGTTCAATATATAAACGAGCAACCATGATCATTATGTTCCAGTAGATTAACATTTCTCGAATCTTAGACCCACTAAGGCAACTAAGCATGATCTACCCAAGTCTACAACTAATACCATCCAGGCGACAAGGACAAGTATGGAACAAGACATGACACATAGGATTCATATTTATTATAGCAATGCAAGCATGTGCAGATAGAAAAGGAATAGGTGCAAGATGCATCAAGGACACTTGCCTCCTCCCTGAAGTTGTTGTGATATGACCATTGACCATTCAACTCTCCATCCTGATGATCCCACTCGTAATCTTCATGGTCACGCTAGAGCTTCCAAACGTATTCCTATTCGCGCATAAACAATAACAAACATACAAGCTAAGAACAATCACACAACATTGAGCTCATTGGAAGATATGAAAACAGGGCATATGGAGCTCACCAAAGTTTGTGCAATACCGAGGAACGTGAAGGAAACAAATGACTACAAGGGGTGAACAACAACCACGACATGGAGGGTAATGCTAGCATCGGTGGTTTCTTGATGTAGCATACTGTAGAATAGGTAATGGTAAGTGTGCTGGTATGATTTTCCATCTATGATATCAAATTGAGTAATGGAAAAACAATAAACATTGTTGCAAGGATCCAGTTACGGCTGCATAGACATTAGGGCAAAAACAAGAGCGTTCTAGGAGTTTGGTTGCAGAAATCAAGGTAATACTTCAACACAAACGTTAACATGCTTTGGGAACACGTGAACTACAAGATGAATTGGATATATCATGAACTGGACACGAGATCGGAGGGTTATACCAGGATGATCCTGTACAGCGATAGTTGATACACCGAACACGTTCCCGGATAAACAAGGACAGATCTTGGAGAATCATTTGGTGGAGATGATTATAACTTCCTGGAACACAACATGGTATAGCTTTCTCATCAGGAAATGATCAGAATCAAGCACAAATGGGATAAACATTACCATCAAACGTGCTGGATCGATCCAGAACAGAGAGCAGTGTTCGTCGCGAAGCAGATCCCCGTCAATTCAGATCACCTCTTGGTCTGATATTTGGATGTGTTGTAGAAGACTTCATTGAGCACTAGTGGATCAATTTTGGTGCCATTTGGTTGGGTAGATCGCCGGGAACGTCAGCGTCAATCAGCGGCAGTGTGGCTGTTTGCGAGAGCACGGTGGAGCGGCGGCAGCCTTGCGGCGTGGTGAGGGTTTGAGGGGGTGGGGAGGACGTGGGAGGGGCCCTGGTATTTATAGGAGGGGTGGGGTTGGTGGAGAGAGGAAAAGGAAAGGGGAACAGGATGATTAATGCAATTAACTGCACGCTTAATTGCTCATTTTCTTTCCTTTTGAGTGTATGCGGTAGATGGAATGAATTTGGATGGCATTGTGTCCAGATTCGTGCTTGTGGTAAGTGGAGAGAATGTATATGATATTGAGTTGGTTTATCATAAGAAAAGAATATGATGAATGGACATGTGATGGTACAAAAACAAGCGCGAAAGATGATGTAAGATAGTGTACACATGTGAGTGATTAAGAGGGAGAGTTGGGCTACTTGGAAAAATTGGCCTATGAGCGTCTGAAGGGTTTTCTTTTTCTTTTCTTTTTTCTATATCCTATTTCCAATTTTTCTAAATTACTCTAAATAGATTTCTACCCGGGCTTTAAAAATATATTTTGCACCCAATAAAACCCAATGCACCTAATCCAGCATGAATGCAAGAAGGAGTTAATTATGTAACCTAAATTATAGTCGGTCTCAAAACCAAATTGATCAAACATAAGGAAAAGTTATTTTATTTATTGAAAACATTTTGGACCTACAAACTTCTTGTTACAAAATGAAATACTTTAATCAAAATAAATTGTCATTAGATAAACCATTTTCATAAATACATGTATTTATAAAATAAACTATTTTCATACAGCAAAGGCATCTTTTGAATAAGTACTATCATAAATCAAAATATTTATTAAAGAAAATGTTTTCATAACCAAGTAAAATAAATGGTTAATTAGTAGAATTCAACAAATCATTTTGAATTGTTTTTTTTGAAATGAAAGATTTTGTAGGAAAGTGGTTCACATTCCAAAATTGAAATTTTGGGATGTGACACTTAACTTGTTAGACATATTTTAACTGTAAGTGTTATTTGTATCGTTGGGAAGCACGGGGTAAGAAGGTTATTTGTATGTAACTAGGTATTGTTTCTTCTGGTTTTTTCAAAGTGTGACATATTTTAACTGAGAGTGTTATTTGTATCGTCGGCAGGTAAGAAGGTTATTTGTATGTAACTAGGTATTGTTTGTTCTACTTTTTTCAAGGTGTGACATATTTTGTCATGTGGGGACTCAAATACCAGAGGCGTGGGAAACAAGCAAAAGTGGCGACGGGCTGATCAGGTCTTCCGGATAATAAGGCGTGGGTTGTTGCAGTTTGTTAGTTGGTTATTAGATTAAGTGTGAGTTTGTTAGCCGCCGCCATGAGTCTATAAATGGTGGCAGCAGTGGTCAAGATTAGGCATCGAAGATTTGTGTTAGGTTATGCCTGTAAACATCCCTGCCTCGACGGTGCGGCGCCGCTACGGCTCCGCTGCTCCGGCGAGATTGATGCAGCCCTTGCCCGTTCCATCTTCAGTATGGTCCGACGTGGCCATGGATTTTATTGAAGGGTTTCCAAAGGTTCATGGCAAGTCAGTTATCTTGACTGTCGTGGATAGGTTTTCAAAGTTCGCTCACTTCATTCCGTTGGGCCACCCATACACGCAAGATTTTTGCTACTTTACCAACAAAACTGAGTGGGCTTCGTTACCATGCCCATTGTGGTTGGGCTTCGCTATTTTGCCCACGAAACCGCTGCCGCATCCAGTAAAATACCCATAGGACGAAATTGCCCTTGCACTGCTTCTTCGTCCTCTCTCCTAGCCCATCAGCCAGGGCCGCCGCACCTCCGCCGTCGGCCATGTTGGGCCGCCGCCACCGCCACCCGCGCGCCCACGCGACAGCGCCGCCGCCAACACTCCAAGGCAGAGCCGTCGCCGCGCTTTGGTCGGGCAGCCGTCGCTACCGCAACCCGCGCGACCAGCCCGGGCAGCAGCCGCTGTCGCCGCGCTCTAGTCGGGCCGCCACCCGTGCGCCCAATCCGGGCAGCCGCCACCGCCAGCAAGCCAAGGCGGAGCCGCCGCCACCTGCACGCCCAGGCCGGACAACCGCCGTAGCCAGCAAGCCAAGGCGCCACCGCCGTGTTCTGGCCGGCGGCCGCCGCCACCCGCGCGCCTAGGACGGGCAGCCGCCGCCGCCGCCACCGCCACCTCGCACCGGGGGCTAGCTTCCGGCGGGGTGGTGGCCATGGGCCTGGCGTGGGAGGACGGCGAGGAGGCTGCGGCTGGGCTGCAGTGGGGCTGCTCTCCGGCCGTAGGGGTGGCGGTGTGCGGCAGCCATGGAAGGGAGGGAGGGAAAAATGGAGGAAGAAGAAGATGTTGGGGCAAATTCGTCTGAAAACTCGTCCGTAGGGGTGGCGGTGCGCGGCAGCCATGGAAGGGAGGGAGGGAAAAAATGGAGGAAGAAGAAGATGTTGGGGCAAATTCGTCTGAAAACTCGTTTATGGGCATTTCACCTGATGTGTCATTGGTTTCATGGGCATTTTATCGAAGCCCAACTATAGATGCGCATTCCGTCGAAGCCCACCAATCTTTTCTGGGCAAAATGGCAAAAATCTCCATACACGGCAACCTCTGTTGCTCGTGCCTTCTTCGCAGAGATCGTGCGGTTGCATGGATTACCCAGTTCCATTGTAAGTGATCGAGACCCAGTTTTTACTAGCAATTTTTGGCGTGAGCTCTTCTCTCTGGCCAGCGTTCAGCTCAACATGACCTCGGCTTTTCACCCGCAATCAGACGGCCAAGCAGAGGCTACCAAGAAGGTGATCAGAATGTATCTGCGCTGCCTTACTAGGGATCGACCTCCGTGGGCTGAATTTTGCTATAATTCGGCATTCCAAGCTTCGCTCCGCACATCGCCATTTCAAGTCGTCTATGGGCGGGCGCCGCCGTCAGTGCGTTTGTATGTGGTTGGCCAGGCACGGCTTCCGGCGGTTCACCAGCAGTTACTGGATCGTGATGAGTTTTTGGTAGAAATTCGTGATCGCTTGGAGCAATCACAGCAGCATTACAAGGCAGTTTATGATTGAAAGCATCGTGAGTTGGTGTTTGAGGTGGGCCAGTGGGTGTGGTTACGTCTTATCCATCGCCCGCTTGCGTCGCTGGACATCCGAGGTGCTGGCTCGTGTTGGGGATGTGGCGTATCGCTTAGAGCTGCCCGAAGGAGCGAAGCTGCACGATGTCTTCCATGTGGGTCTGCTAAAGCCTTACCATGGTGATCCACCGACAACACCTGGTGTCCTGCCACCGATTCGTCACGAGCGTGCGTGTCCATCGCCGGCGGAAGTGCTGAAGAGTCGTCTAGCCCGTGGGTGCCATGAGGTGCTGTTCCGTTGGGAAGGCTTGGCAGCAGCAGAGGCTACTTGGGTCTCCTTGGATGAGTTTCGCCGGTTATACCCAGCGTTCCGGCTCGAGGACGAGCTGATTTTGTCCAGGGGGAGAGATGTCATGTGGGGACTCAAATACCAGAGGCGTGGGAAACAAGCAAAAGTGGCGATGGGCTGATCAGGTCTTCCGGATAATAAGGCGTGGGTTGTTGCAGTTTGTTAGTTAGTTATGAGATTAAATGTGAGTTTGTTAGCCGCTGCCATGAGTCTATAAATGGTGGCAGTAGTGGTCGAGATTAGGCATCGAAGATTTGTGTTAGGTTATCCCTGTAAACATCCCTGCCTCGACGGTGCGGCGCCGTTACGGCTCCGGCGTGCCGGCGAGGTCCAGGGCCACGCCCCGTGACCAGTTTCAAATACGATCTACGACATTCCGTCTCCTCTAACCTTCGTCCATCATCTTCCCTGCGCCGTGCTCGTGACATATTTTAACGGAAAGTGTCAAGATACTGAGGAGTTTGATGATTGGAGTGTAATAGCTTTTCTTCGAGCCCACTGCATGTACACTACAAATTTAGTACAGCGTTCTGTTTTTTGTTTTTTTTGTGCAAAAGGTCCAAGTGAAGAGCTATTGTCATATACTGAAATGTCTTCTTTCTATATCCAATCTAAAATTTTTGGTGAGGTAGTCTACGACCCCCACCGAAAACCCGTCGTCCCCGTCCGTCCTTTATATGTACGATAGGAAACAAAGAAAGAATCGCCGAAAGAAACGTATCTACGAGAGAAAACAAAGAAAGAATCGGAAAAGAAAGAAAGTTGCGGAAGAAACGGACTCCCCAAAGAAACGGAAAAGAAAGAAAGACTCCCGCATCTGAATCTGAAGAGGGCTCATGAAGGAAAAAATCCACCGTGTATTTACAGCAGGCAATTTCAGCCGTTTAAGCCCCGCACCGATCCACGCTCCATTGCGCCGTTTATGCCCTGCACCGATCCTCGCTCCATTGCGCCGAGTCGCCTGCTGCCCTGGGTCTTCTCCGTTCGGCCTGCTCTCATCGAACAGTCGTTTCTCAACGCTGTGAGCTGGATTCAAATACTCTTTCGTCATCAACGTCATTGACTTTTGAACCCAGAAAACTTCCGGCCAATCTTCTTTGAGAGCAACTGCGAAAACAGTGATCTCCTGTCTCTCCAATTTCCAGCCAAGTTCACCTTGAGGGCTGCTCAAGTTCCAGCCAAGTTCAGCTTAAGGGCCGTCGCAAATTGCTGCTTCAAACTGAAGACGATTTCTTCTGGAGACGAAAATCATAATCACATTGCCACTGCTACATCTGTGAATATTGTCCGTCTTCTATTGCCTGTTTAGCAGCAAGAACAAAAAAAACAAAGGAGGAACAACAAGAAGCTAGACAGATAAGGGACAGGGCAAACTACGCTAGAAAAATCCGGTGGTGAAAAAGAAAAGAAAGGCAACAGTGGCAGAGTTGTTTGAAGGTCTGAACAAAACACAAAATAGCAATGAAGGCAAGAACAAAATCTATCTACCTATATAATGATATAGTTTTTGAATTTTGTACCTATTTTATTATACTTTTCATTTTCTACCATCTTTACATGAACAGGTTTAGGCCAGGAGTTGTGCAATCTAAATAGCATTCAAGCATTGAGAGGACCTAATGATTTTGGTAAGCCTGTAATCTCCCATCTTTTTTCATCTAAACAACAACATAAATGACTTTTGGATAGAAATTTTGAATCTGAATGCAAGGCAATGTGAGAATGAAAATTGGTAAAGTAACCTTTTATATTCCATAAGAGAAATTTTGTATCTGAATGCAAGGCAATATGAGGATGAAAATTTGTAAACTAACCTTTATATTCCATGAGGGCTTTCCATGAAATTCAATTTGTATGTTTTTGTCTTGAAGCCACAAAATGATGGTCTAACTGGCCTCTGGAAGAAATAGATCTTGGAGAGAGCAAGCAGACTGACAGGTACGCATAACAAATTGTTTTGGTTTTCAATAGAACAAAAAGTATCAAACATAGTCAACTAAGGAAACATAACATGCAAAATACGCAGCTGCTCGTGCGGCCTATTCACCTTGAACAACGCAGAGTACTGGACGGGACAAGAATTAAATTACTCGGGGGTTTAAGTGTAAAAATTACATTACTCGCGACCTAACAGGATTAAATTATAATTATTAATTAACTTAGGGTTAATTATGTAAAAGTGGGGGGTTCTTTACTAAATATTTAAGACGGCGGGGGTGTTTACGTAAAATGACCGTAACGGTTCGATTAACTTAATCTAAGCCGTAGATCAACGATCCGACGGTTCGAAATTGTCCGGCCGGGGCGGCGGCGGTGGCGACGGCCGACGGGCGGCGGCGCCATGGGAGCTCGCCGGAATTGAGTGGAACCGGGCCTACGGTGCTTCGTTCTCGACACGGGGAGCACCTACGCGAAGCGGGGAGCACGGCGAACTCACCGGAGGGTTGCGCGACAACGGAAGAGGGCGGAGGTGGTCTCGTGATGTCGAACGGCGGGCGAAGGACTCCGGCGTTGTCGCACGGGCGACTCAAGCGACGGCTGACCTTCTATCTTCGCGAGGCGGAGGCGGTGGGTCGTCACGGAGGCCGACACGGGGTCCACGGGCGGTGCGGACGTTCCGAGCGGCGGCGCGACGAGTCGAGCTAGCTGCGGCGTTGGCGGCGACTAGGGCACTAAAATTGGGGGTTTTCGGGTGTGGGAAAATAGGGCACGGGGTGCGGCGCTTAAGTAGGGATGCAGGGTGTGGCACACACGCCAAGATTGATCGGAATCGGCTGCGGATTCGCCTCCGATTCGAATCGGGTTGAGATAGGTTCGCGTGGGCTCGGATGGGTTTCACTGGGTTTAGTCGGGCCGGGGGCGGGGAAGAAGAAGGGAAAGGGGAGAGGGGTTGGGCCGGGAAATTTCGGCCCATGGCCGAGGGATTCGGTTTCTTCTTCTTCTATTTTTCTTTTCTTATTTCTAACTTCTAGTTTGTAATTTAAATTCGAACGAATTCTATTCGATTTTCGAAATCAAGTTTTCAACCAAATAAAACCTAATGCAACTATCAGCATGAATGCAACAAACATGATTTTAAAAATAATAATAAAATAATTCATTTAAATAGAAATTTAATACTTAACATAGGAGAAATACTAGCATCCTAATAAAATAAATCAAATTTTATTTTATCGCGAATTTTGAAAATCCAGGGTGTTACAAACCTACCCTCCTTAAGATGAATCTCGCCCTCGAGATTCGGATGGATCGAGGAAAAAGATTAGGGAACTCTTTCTTCGGATCGTCCTCGTTCTCCCATGTAGCTTCCTCCTCTATGTGATTGCTCCACTGAACCTTGCACATACGGTACTTCTTATTCCTTGTGGCCTTCTCAAGGGTATCCAAAATCTTTATTGGGTACTCCCGATAAGTAAGATCCTCTCCTACCGTCATTTCCTCGATGGGCAAGCTGTTCCTCCGGCACTCGTAGACATTTCCTCAATTGAGAGACATGAAAAACATCATGGACATCCGACATATGTGGTGGTAACTCCAACCGATATGCTACCTCACCCATCCGAGCAATGATCTTGAAAGGACCGATGTATCTAGGAGCCAACTTGCCTCCGATCTTGAAGTGTCGCAAGCCTCTCATAGGAGATACCTTGAGGTATACAAAGTCACCAACCTCAAAGCTCAATTCTCTTCTCCGGTTATCTGCATAACTCTTACTGTCTGGACTGAGCAAGCTTTAAATTCTCCCTTACGATGTGAACTTGTCTCTCGGCCTCTTGAAGAATCTCAAGACCAAACAGTAAGTTCTCTCCTACTTGATCCCAAAACAAAGGCGTTCGCACTTGCGACCATATAGGAACTCAAACGGTGCCATCTTGATACTCTCTTGGTAACTATTGTTGTAGGAGAATTCGGCATATGGAAGGAGCTTATCCCAACTCTTACTATATTGGAGTGCACACGACCTCAACATGTCCTCCAAAATCTGATTCACCCTCTCTGTCCGTCCGTCCGTTTGGGGATGATAGGCTGAACTAAAATTCAACTTTGTATCCAAAGACTCATGTAACTTCTCCCAAAACCCGGAGGTGAACTGCGTACCTCTATCCGACACAATCTTCTTTGGAACACCATGCGGACACACTATCTTTGCTATGTACAGCTCCGCAAGCCTCGCCCGATATACGTGGTCTTGACAGGGATAAAATGTGCAACTTTGGTCAATCGATCCACAATAACCCATATAGAATCATATCCTCCCCGAGTCCGAGGTAAACCCACAATGAAATCCATTGCGATCTCTTCCCACTTCCATTCAGGTATCTTGAGTGGTTGTAGGAGTCCAGCTGGTCGTTGTCGTTCGCCTTGACTCTCCGGCATGTATCACACAAAGCCACATACTCTGCTACGGCTCTCTTCATTCCGGACCACCAATAGCGAGTCTTCAAATCATGGTACATCTTAGTGCCTCCCGGGTGCATAGAGTATGCCGAGTTATGAGCCTCTCGAAGTATCAACTCTTTAATTTCCTCAACATCCGGCACACAGATCCGTTGCTTGTACCACGGTGTTCCTTGATCGTCAACGAGTGAAACCCGGGGCCTTGTTCTCCTGGATCCGTAACTTGATTTCCTGAATGGCAGCATCCTCAAGCTGTCCTTTTCGAATATCACTCTCTAGTGTAGACTCCACTTCCATTGCAACGGCTTCCACGTTAGTCACCCAACCAAGGTTAAGCTTCTCAAACTCTTCACATATATCCGGCGGTAACTCTCTAGTAGCCAATGTGTTCAAATGAGACTTCCTACTCAATGCATCTCGCGACCACATTCGCCTTGCCGGGGTGATAGTTGATCTCCAAGTCATAATCCTTGATGAGTTCTAACCATCGGCTCCGCCTCGATTCAAATCGGACTGAGTGAAGAAATATTTCAAACTCTTATGATCCGAGTAGATTTCACACCTCTTCCCAATGAGATAGTGTCTCCAAATCTTGAGAGCGTGAACCACCGCTAGCAATTCCAAGTCATGCGTAGGGTACTTCTCCTCATGTTTCCTCAACTGCCTCGATGCATAGGCTACGACTCTTCCTTCTTGCATGAGCACACATCCTATGCCTTGTCCACATGCATCACAATACACAGAGAAAGGCTTCTCCATATCGGGCATGGTCGGAACGGGTGCTGCGGTAAGCCTCTTCTTCAACTCTTGGAAACTAGCTTCTCGCTGAGGCGTCCACTCAAAAGTCTTTCCTTTCTCCAATAATTCTGTCATAGGCTTTGCTATCTTGGAAAACCCTTCGATGAACCGTCCGTAGTATCCTGCCAAACCGAGGAAACTTCGATCTCCGAGACATTCTGCGGTGACTTCCAACTCAACACATCATCAACCTTACTAGGATCCACGGATATTCCTCCTTCCGAGATGACGTGACCAAGAAAAGCAACTTCTTTCAACCAGAATTCACACTTACCGAGCTTAGCATACAACCGATTGTCCCTAAGCTTCGTAGAACAAGACGAAGATGTTCCTCATGTTCTTCCTCATTCTTCAAGAATACCAAGATATCATCAATGAAAACAACCACAAACTTGTCCAGGTATTCCATAAAGACCTTGTTCATCGGATACATGAAGTAGGCTGGAGCATTGGTCAAACCAAAGGACATAACGGTATACTCAAATAATCCATACCGAGTGATGAAGGCCGTCTTGGGGATGTCGGAGCCTCGGACCTTCAATTGGTGATATCCGGAACGAAGATCAATCTTGGAGAATACACAGGCTCCCTTCAGCTGATCGAACAAGTCATCAATCCGTGGTAGAGGGTATCTATTCTTGTTTTGCAAACTTGATTGCAATAGTTATAGATTGCAAACCTCAAGGTTAAGGAACTTAATGTTGAGCTAAAACATTGAAAGTAAGGACCCACTCTTTAGTGCTGTTTTCGCAAAGGAGTAAACCCCACGACCGGAAAGCCTTTGCATACTAGGCGTCGGCCTTAGCGTGCCATTTTGACGGGCCAGTCTTGCTGAGTATTGGAATACTCGGGGTTTGTTCGTTATCTTTCAAGGAATGAGTCGTACTTTCACGACTTATATGGTAGCTTCCCGGAAGAAGAGCAATGTCCGAGAGGAGGTTCCCTCCAATGCGAACGTATCCCCACGCCGTGAACATGAAGGACCGTGATGTACGACGGGCTCGAGTACATCACGTTGATCGTTTGATAGACTTTTGTTGTACAAAGTACAAATTTCCGCTGCAATTCTCGTAGGATATTAACTTCAAAATGTTTATATTTCCACTGTGCGAATGTTTGTATTTCGAAAACCTGGTTGTATTATACCATGATGTATAAATCCTGGCTTGTATGAAATGATGCACTTGTTGTAACTCGCTTTATCAAGTGTCCCCCTGTACCGATTCCCGGGTGTCCCGGAGGGGATGTCACAGCTGGTATCGAGCCAGGTTCGGAGGCAACAGTCCATCATCACAAGCTTGTTTTCAAAACTTAACACGTTTAGTACGTTTAGAACACGAGAGAGTACGGAGCCCTATAAGGATGTAGAATAGTTAGATTTTTACTAACTGTTCGACGTTCGGGTTTTGGGAAGTGCTAACTATTCGTTATAGTTTTATATACTATAGTACGTATAGTTGGTATATCGAGCATGCATCATGTCATATTGTGTGCTAAATGAAAATATTGGGGTATACTTAGCTAGTTTCGTAGTACTTGTATAGATTGTACTTTCGTTTTCTTCTATGAGAAGAAGTGTTTAACCAGTTTAAACATGTTCCCTGCAGATGCCGATGACTTGCGTTAGGAAGCGTGTTCGGGAGGAGGAGGACGCACGGGCTGCACGCGTCACGGAGCTGGAGCAGCGGATCCACCACTTGGAGTCGTAGACACGGAGTCCGGACAGGCGAGATAGGCGCTTGGAAGAACCACTTCCGAGTGGACTGTCAAGAGATCCGGAGTTCCCACGCCGGGATCGCCAAGCTGGAGGAGCAGCTGGTGGAGGTTACCCAGGACCGCGACGGTTTTCACGGGATGTCCATAGCGTCGGACGAGCAGCTGGTCACGGTCACGGCTCGGCGAGACGCCGCTCGCGAGGCAGATGAGGCACACGTGATACGGTTGGCAAGGATGACGAGCACAGCGTAACCACGTTGTGGAGACTCGATTGAGGTGGAGAACCGGATGGGCCAGCTTGAGGGATCGTACGACGGATCGGCGGACACACACCACACACTCGTTGCACGACCACGACGCACTTGTTCGTGTAGTTCCAGCAGCAGCGATAGCAGTAGGGTCCATCGGACGACGCCGAGGAGGTCTCCGGTATGGACTACGAGGCACCACCCACCCCACCGAGAGGAGGACACCGCGTCGGACGCCGACAGCCACGCGCCGTCGGCTTAGTTTGTGTTGTGGTCTTACTAATGTAGGATGGTAGTCACATTTTGCTGACATAGGTCGGGTGTAGAATAGGGTACTAGCGGGAGTTGGGCATGTGGTAGTGTGGGGAAAATTTGGGTCCGAGCTGTACAAACAATAAATAATGTATGAAAAGAAGTGGTAGTAATATATCTACCAGTTGTTAGTATAAAAGAGTTTGCTAAAATATTGGATTAGTTTTTGCTTGTGTCCGATATGCTTAATTCTCCACGAGAGATGGATAGCACGAGTAACGTCGTTAGTGACGTAAGAGGACGAAGGGAGGATGTTCGTATAGCAAGGTTGGAGAGGCAGCTGCAGGACAAGGAGGAGTTGTTAGCAATCGGAGAGGCGCAGTTGATGAACAAGGAGGCGCAGATTCAATTCAAGGATCAACAAGCGGCAACCGCAAACGCCCGATTCATCGGTTAGAGCAAGATTTACTCCAAGCACACAATGCACTACTTGAATGAAGCAATTGGAGAGCAACCTCCCGAGAATGAACCGATGAGTGCAGGAAAATCCCGTAGCGGATGAATCGAAGAAGAAGAGGAGGATCCTTAAGAGATAATGGACGTGGATTCAGTCATAGACTTCACGGAGATTCCACGACTAAAGGATGCGAGAATCCGAGACAGGAAGTTCCATGAGCCAGGAAGTGACGTCCGAGCTGCGCGAAAAAGAGTAGAGTGCTAGCTAGTAGTGAGTGAGGAAGCTAGTATGTAAAATAGGCGTTAGTTAAATAACAAGCGTGATGTAACCACGCACGAGTGTCACAATAAGGATCGCTGTAATTTGGATGTATGAGTATGTTCTTATGGATTTGGTGGTTGCTTTAATAAAGATGGTTGTTGCATAAGAGTTATTTTAGAAATATCTCATCTATGCATTCCTGTTCCTCCCATAAATATGTTGGAATTGAGATGTCTAACATAAAATTTTCTTGGACAGAATGGTTGGAACAAGAAGACGCGATGAGCCGGAAAGTTCTCGGCGAGGGCGGAAACACCACCACCACCCCGACATTGGCACGAGCAATCGCCGCTGTGCTGGACTCTCGCGCGGAGCAGCGAGAATTGTTGGAGCAGCTGGTCCGCAACACTCGCTCCACGAGAACGTCACCAAGGACGGAATGCACCGAAGAGAGGGTGACTTTCTCGGACTTCTTATCGGTTCGCCCCGGTTTTCTTAGATGCGGGTGAACCACCGGAGGCTGACCATTGGCTCCGCACCATGGAATCGATGCTGGAGTTGTTTCCATGCACCGATCACCGGAAGACACTCTTCGCTTCCCACCGGTTGCAAGGATTTGCTGGAGCATGGTGGGCAAATTACAAGGCGATGTTCCCTCCTGGACATCAAGTTTCATAGGCCGAGTTTACCAAAGCCTTCAAGGAGCACCACATTCCAGAAGGTTTGATGAACCAAAAGAGGAAGGAGTTCCTATCACCGAAGCAAGACGACATGAATGTGCATACCTACTCTAAGGTATTCAACCATCCCATGATATGTTTGGATGAAGGGATGAAATGGTTCCTGTTTTTAGTTTGGTTGGAGGGACGAGAAGGGATGGGGATGGACGTCGTCTCCTGCAGTTTGCTCGCACTGTGCATCTTCTTGTTTGAGCATTTTATTGAACACTCGGATGCCGCTGATCTTCGCCTGCCCGCACGGCTCTTCGGCGTGTACGACGACCATCTGCGAATTGTTGTCGGTCCCAAATTAATTTTCAATCGCAATCATAAGATTTGGTTAAAGCTGAAGCAAGCCGGCAATGGTGAAGATAAGCAACGGCAGCGGCCTAATTCGATTTGTCTAGCTATAGCTCTGCCGCTTCATCTCCATGCTGCCACTCGCCGCACCTATGCACCGCGGCGGCGCGCCCGCCACCCGCTGCACCCACGCTGCCCGGCACCACCCCACCCACACGGGCATCCTCGTCGTGCGGCAAGGGGAGCAAGTTGGTGTGGGCAGCGAGAGCCGGCGCATAGCATCCTCGTCGCGCAGCCAAAGGAAGGAAAAGACGGGAGCTCACGCCGTTCGTGGAGGACGGATCGGTTCGACCGATTTTGAGAGACCAATCCATCCTGCATCCGGGCAGCCTATTCTCAATGGGATGGTTCCATCCCACCCGATCTCTGAAACAAACGTGGGATCATCTCGTCCCGTCCCGTCCCTTTCGGTTCTCTTAACTAAACACACGCCAAGGGAATCCGATAGTATCCAGAATAAGCATCAAGGAAACAAAGACCCTCACAGCCAGCGATCGAATCAACAACTTGTTCGATCCGAGGCAGCGCGAATGGGTCTTTGGAGCAAGCCTTGTTAAGATCGGTATTCTTCTTCGGTACAAGAACTGGATTGGCAAGCCAATTTGGATGGTACACCTCCCTAATGAACTTAGCTGCTAATAATCTAGTAATCTCTTTCTTGATTGCCTTCTTGCGGTCTTGAGCAAACCTCCGGAGCTTCGCTTGAGCGGCTTTGCATCGGGACGCACCAACGATGCGTGCTCAATCTTCTCCCTAGGGACACCCGGCATGTCGGAAGTTTGCCATACAAAGATATCCCTATTTTCCTGGAGGAAAAGAATGAATGCGCTTTTCTATTTGTCCCCAAGGTCGGACCCAATATGGGTGACCTTAGAGGGGTCTGTCTCCTCAAGCTGAATAGTCTTGGAAGCGACCGCATCAGCCTTCACTTTCTCTTTGGCAATCTTGTTGGATGGAACTTCTTCTTCTAGTGGCGCTCGTGTCTCAAGGGCGCCGGCAGCCTCTCGATCTCTCTGTGTTCTTCTTCCGAATTGACTCGAGTTGCCAACTCCGTGCTATGTACTTCACAAGCATACGCGGTCTTGATATCGAGACCGGAATGATAAGACTCCGTTGGGCCCCGGCATCTTCGGCATCGGATACTGGCAATCGGGGATGGCCATAAACTTAGCCTAGGCCGGTCTTCCTAGTATGGCATGATATGTTGAATCAATATCAGCCACCGGAAAATGATGTTCTCCCTTCTATAATTCTCTTTCGTCCCAAAAGTCAACGACGAGTAATCTGCCCCAAAGGATAAGCTGTCTCGACTAGGTATTATACCATGAAACGACAAAATGCTATGATCCAAGTCTGCCACGGAGAGGCCAAGCTCCGGCACGGTTTTGGCAAAAAGTATATCCAGGCAGCTCCCCCATCAATGAAAGTTATCTTCGGAGGTACTTTATGGACGATAGGTGCCGGGATGAGTGGGTATCGACCAGCTTTAGGCAAGACCTCCGGATGATCGGCTTTGCTGAATGTGATCGGCACCTTCGACCATCGCAGATACTGCGGGGTTGCGGGAGCAACGACAATAACCTCCCTGGACGCTAATTTCTGCTTGCGCTTTGACTCATACGCATCGGTTCCTCCGTAAATGGAGTTCATCTCTCTGGATGGCTCCTCGAAGCCTCCTTCATCATCTTCATCATCGTCACGCTTCTTGTCTTTGTCCTTGTCATCACGTTGATTGCGCGGCCCGGATCGGGGTGCTATCTTCAATGCAAACGAAGCAAACGGTCTTAGTAGGAAACATTCTTTATTCTTATGATTCCCATTGTGAATCATGCAAGGCCCTTCTAGTAGGGCTTCAAACGAGACTCGTTCTCTTGGCCCTCTCTTAGGTGGTGCAGGCCGGTCCCCTCCATAAGACCGGTCAACAGCTGCAACGGGATTATCGGCCTTGCGCTTGTTATTCTTGGATCCAGATCGGTTGCCTTAGTCATGCTTCGGCTCCTTCCCTTTGTTCCCACGCAAATTGACCACGTTCGGTTCTCCAGCAGCATAATCATCTGCTATCTTGAAGCACTCGACGTCGTCATGGTAAGATTTCGGTTACGCCTACCGAGCTTTTGCACCAATGCTTCACTTCGGACGGCAGCTTGGAACGCTGCAACTATCTCGTTGTTCAGGAACATTGGGGATTAAGGCCGTCTTGCTGCAAAAATGCCCGACGAAGTTTGTAAGCGTCTCATCGGGCTTCGCTTCAGCTTGTTGAGGTCGAAGTAGTTTCCTGGCTTTTCACAAGTCGCCTAAAAATTCTCAACGAACTTTTTAGTAAGATCGCCCCAAGAGGAAATAGATTTCTCGGGTAGAGATTGTAACCACAAGCGTACAGCCTGCTCCTTGCACATGGGAACATAGTCATAGATACGATCATCCCAGTTTTTAGCTCCGGAACCGTCTTGGCGATCATTGTTGCCTTGTTTCGGAGGAGGCGGAGGAGGGGACGGAGGCGCCACTTGACGATTCTTGTTATATTGTCGAGGCTCGCCGTCTCTGTTCCTATTATCACGTCCCCGTCGATCTCTATGGTCACGATGGTCATCTCTTCTAGGCCGATCATCACGATGAGTGGAGCGATTGCCACGCCCTCGATAATCATTGCGCCGACGATTGTCGATCGGAGGAGGCGCTCGAAGCAGCCGGCCTATGCCTAATCGAACCAATTGCTCGGCAGGGGAGGTGGAAACGAGATCCTTTGGACGATCATCTACATGATCGGTCCGCCGTCGCTCATCTTCTTCTTGTAGAGCAGCTACGTCTACCGGAATCGGAGCGACTAGAAGATTCGAGCACTGTCTTGCACGAGCTGATTGGTTTGCAGAGCAGCCGCGTCTACCGGACTCAAAGCGCGTTGTAATCCCGGTGTCGAATTGAACACTTCCTCCGGGATAGTCTCCGAATCTGTTTCACCCCTACGATGTTATGGACCGGCGACGTCAAGACTCGAGCACCATTTAATCCAACCTCCATGGAGCCAATATCCAACGCCCTACCGGAAGAGCGATGATTTCTGCCGCCGTGACATCCACGTCGGTTATTATAACCTGGTGAATTTTCAACCCTAGGTTGCTCTAGCAAAGGTCCGGTAGCGGGCGGAGCCGTAGCAGGAACACCCTCTCCATCTTGGCTGGTGCCAACGATATTTGCGTGAGGATTTGCTATTGAAGTTCGTGGAGGTGGATCTTCCCCATTTGTCCCGGCTACTTCATGCTGCCGGCGGTCTTCTTCGTCTCTCGCCATCCTAGCCTTTTTAGCGGCAGCTTTCTCGGGGTGAGTTCTAGAAAGAACTGGGCCGATCATAAACACTTGGAAGAAGGCTGGAGACCCTTCCTCGAAGTCATTATCAAGCTCGAAAGAGCTGCTTATTGCCATAGACCAGGTACCGGTCTAAAGCGTAAGCGGTCCGATGATTCGCGCTAAAGCTACGTCGGTCTCGTTGGGTTCCATGCATAGAGTTTTGATCGTGTCCGGTGATAGCGCTTCGAAGGCTGTGGCCGGATCGTGACTCGAATTCATCAAGCGTAGCTTTCGGCGGAATCAGCTCGAAGTCGAGCGACCCGAAGCGAATCGCGAAGCCGGGCGCGAAGTCGACGTCGAACGGAGAAGCCATTGAACTTGCTAGAAACTCATCGGGGCCCCTTCCTAGCACGCCAAATGTCGAGGCACTAGAACTACCCGGTCCCTCACGAGCGTGGAATTCGTTGGTGCAGCACAAGAAACACACAAGAACACGCGATTTTTGTGACGTCCCTCCGGGACACCCAGGAATCGGCACGGGGGGACACTCGACGAAGCGAGTTACAACGAGTTCATCATTTCATACAAGCCGTAATATATACATCATGGTATAATACAACCAGGTTTTCAAAATACAAACATTGTACAGCGGAAGCATAAACAATATTGAAGTTTAAACGTTACGAGTCTTACAAGCGGAAACTTAGTCTTTGTATAACAAAATACTACTAAACGTTTGTCGTGATGTACTGAGCCCGGCTTACACCACGATCTTTCTCCTTTACGGCGTGGGAATACGTTCCCATTGGAGGGAACCTCCCTCGGGACATTCCTCCTCTTCCGGGAAAGTACCGTATAAGTCGTGAAAGTACAACTCATGACCTGAAAGATAACGAACAAACCCCGAGTATTCTAGTACTCAGCAAGACCGACCCGTCAACAGGCACGCTAAGGCCGACGCCTAGTATGCAAAGGCTTTCCGGCTGTGGAGTTGACTCATTTGCAAAAACAGCACTAATAGTGGATCCTTACTTTCAATGTTTTAGCTCAACATTAAGTTCATTAGAAACCAAGGTTTGCAGTCTACAACTATTGCAACCAAGTTTCAAGAAAAGATAAGATTAGTCCAACATTTCTTTCATCTCTCATCCTCATCTTCCATAATGATTAACTACGATGTGACGAGCTAAACAAGCGATACTCATTACTCGTGAGGGACAGCGATTCGAATCGATTTTTGTACCAGCTGGCAAAACCCGACTACACGACGTATACGCACCACACCGGTCGTATACGACAACTTTTCCCGCTAGCACCGATAGAAGACTAGCCGTTTCCAAACTCCCCGGGAATATGGCGACTCCACGACTTCCTTCGGGGCCGACCCATTTCCCTCCCGTGAGACTCACCTCTCACTAACAGCTCGCAAAAGAGAGTTGGCTACGCTACATCTCTAGGGCGGTAGGGTACATTAGCTTGCTGGGCCCATGACACCAGCATGTAGTACGGTACGTTCAAACTTGTTCAACTAAGCCGACAACGGTACGGTCCTTAACCGACACGGACGGGGCTACCACCTTGCAAGACCTCATCTCTGTCTTGCCCTTTCTCCTACGGGGCCCGTCCGGTCTCAACTTCATTAACACTCTCCTCAATTTAACGTGAACAACATCAAACACTTAAAGCCTCCATGCTTTAAGATCCCTAAAACATCTACCGTTGTGACTATGAATTAAGCCTAGCTTCTATTGAGCTACCGAGTACCGAGTATAGAAAGAATAACAAGGAACCTATCTCATGCATCTAGGGTGTCAATCATTCACTAACACCTAATGCACAAACACAGCTTAACTAATGTCATAAAATAAAATATTTAAAAAACATAGGTGGGATGCACCGGGGCTTGCCTTGATTCGAGTCGGGGTTAGCTTCCTCGGTGTGCGGGGTCGACTTCGAGATTTTCGTCTCCTGTCTCGACCTCGGACGGAACCTCGATCACGTCGGGACCTAGGTCGACCAACAATACGTCGCGAATCACAACCATGCATGCATGAATGTACATGATATGATGTGCAAAGATTTTATTAATCATGTTCATTAATTAACAATTAATAATTAATGAATGATATGCAATAACACATAAAGTAATAAATTGGGATCACATAAAATGACGGTGTTTATGTTTAATTTTTTGGGAAACAATTTTCATAAATACTTTCGTCTGCAGTATCTCCTTCATTTAAATAAATTCTTTTCTTAAATTGATTATTTAATTAGCATAAAATAATAGCTTCTACTAATCAAAGAATGTACTTAATTAATACTTATGAAATTAAAATACTCAAAATAGATATTTTATTTCATAATTAGATAGAGAATACTTTTTTGAGTCTAACAAAATTAGTTTCACATTTTTCTGATTTTTATTTAATTTTCTACGAATTTCTAAAAATTTAAATAGCTTCGTGCCACACGCGAGGCCACGGGGTTGGCCGCACGAGATCCGCACGTGGCCACACGCGATCCAGCGTGTGCGGCCCTGCGGTGTGATGCCACCGCGGCCACCGGCAATGGCCGGAGTTGGCCCAAAGCTCGTCGTGAGACTACCTACGTGCTCTACTCGACGTGGCGGACCTAGTGGTGGTGATGCGCTCACATGAGCTTGACCGGAGATGCGCCGGCGGCGAGGTCCAGAGCACGGCGGCGCTCCGGCATGGTGCGGAGCTCGCTCGAGAGCCCAAAAATTGGGGAAAAATAGACTTCGGACTCCTACGGAGCATGAGCAACAACGTGCAAGGGTTGGTTGAGCTTGCGAACGGCCGGAAGGGGTTGCTCACCGTGAGGGTTGCGGCGGCGGTGAACGGAGCTCCGGGAAAAGATGAAATCCCGGCTGACTCGTGGAGCAAGCTTGCGGGTGAGTGACCAAAGATGATGAGCACCAAGTTGCGCATCACGGGGAAGAAAAACAGGAGAAAGTGGCTCACCACAGCCCGCAAATTTGGAGATGCGGCGACGGATCGACGGGGAGGTAGAGTTGGGGAAGATGACCTCGGCTCGACGGAATAGGGCTGCTCAAGCTGGATTGAAGACCCGGAGAAGCTTCACGGGGTCGCTGCGGAACCTTTGGTGGCGTTGGCTTGGATGGGGGTGGCCGGAGCGGCTTGCCGGCGTTGAGGGCGAGGGCGCGGCAATGGCGGTTGAGGGAGAGGAAAACGCGAGAGAGAGGGAGATAGAGCTGCGGCACTGGGGCCTTTATCCGACCGGGAGGCGGTGAAGCGAGCAGGCAGCTGCATGGGCGGCCAAGCAGCTACGTGGTGGGCGCGTGGCCGCGCGGCCGGGAGGCGGCACGACGCGGCGCGCCGAGCGGCGCGGAGAGAGGAGAGGCTGGCGCCCGGGCCCCGGCTCGGCGATTTTACAAAAACCCCCTCCGATTTAGGGTGGCTACTGAAATTATTTCAAACACTTTTCCTGTTAATTCCAAGTTCAAATTCCAAATACTTTTTGAATTAAAAATTCATGTTTAAATTAAAAAGAAAGGCTTTAATTATTTCTTGTAAATATTTTTACACAGCAAAATAATTTCGGAGAAATTTCATAATTCTTCTCTTATTATGTTTTATCGGTAGAAAATGTTAAACCCTTATTAACTTTTATTTAAATTCTTTTTAAGAATTTAATTTGACTTAGGTTAATTTGATATTTCATGTGCCTTTCTTAACAAAAAATTAAATATTTTACAAATGCAATATGATGACATGCTCAAGAATGACATGAAATGTATTTTTATTATTTAGGGTTGTTACAATTTTAGACAGGTTCGAGCCTCTCGATGAAGAGTAATACCCTACGTCCTTTGTGTTATGTATTGCCTTTAGCGGATTGCTAATTGCGAGTTGTCGAGAGAGTTTTGGGGATCCCTGCTCCCCTTATATATCCGGGGGAGCTAGGGTTACATGCAGAATGCTAGTCGATTACATGGATTACATATTCGAAAGCTCTATCTCTAAGCTTTCCTTATTGATTCAGAGTCCTAACGAGACTACAAATTGCTCCTTTACTTGTTAATCAAGTCATCGTACGTCGGTATTTACGCCCGCCTTTTTTCCATACCGGTATATGGAATCTTCTGTTATTCCATACTGGTCGGGCACCACTTTGTGGGCCCTCTCCGCCGATCTTATCTTCATTGATTTGCTACCATATCTCTAATTATCCATTCCTTTAACATCTTTATACCCATAAGGTAAGTATACGACACGCCTAAGCACGTTGCGCCTTAGCGACCGATACACTCGCCTCATATGGTCGTTGTGATCTTGTGGTGCATGACAACCCGGCCACGAGGGCACTCGTCCTGCAAGCAATCGAGAACAAGCAACATCAAGTGAAAACAAGCACTAAATAGCTAGATTAAATTGAAGGTTCACAACTGAAAACACAATATGGTGGGGTTCCGAAGATGAATGGCAGAGGCGGAAAGTGCGCGACTGGAACAAGTAGCAAAAGCTAACTCTAATCAACAAAGCCCAAGTGTTCTTGGCGGCAGCCAAGGGGTATAAAAACGTGGAGGGACAATCACAGGGGTGCTGGAGTCATCCTCCAACCCTAGGACACGTCCTTAGCCATAGTGGACTCAACTTGATACACGGCCCGTTGGGCCAAAGCTGGACAGCTTCCGATATTTTTGCACCTAAACAAAGATATAGACTCGGAGCAGATATAGACTTGATCTTGGATCCGTTGGAAAGTAGACTCTGTGATCTTTCCATGCTGTCCTTGAACGCCCCAAATCGAGGATGGGCGAAGTCGTGGCAGCCATCAAAAGTCAGCCTTTTTCTAGAGCCCAAATCGAGCCAGCGCGAGTCCGTTTCCCTTTAGCTCCTGTCCATCGTTCCTAAGCAGAACAATTGACATGGACTAGGGTCCCGATCTTCTAAAAGGTTCGGATAACTCTTGATTTGGCGAAGATATGACACACATCGATCCGGCTCTAGAACAACACGTTCGAACCCCACAATCGCAGCACCACGTCCTCTATGGTTATCAACCGGCATTGCACGGTTGACCTCGCCAAGAAGGATAATCCCTGCCTGCGAATCAAGAATACAAGCAAGAACAAGAAATAACACAACCAAATTTGCAGATGTATGATTAATCTCACGAGTTGGGGTCTCACAAAGCGATGAACGGCGAAACTGTCTAAGCAGAATAATATAAGCAAAACTCAAACCCTAAGGAAGGTGCGGCGGCTACTTATGAGGTCTCTAGGCTCGTCCATCCCCCTAGACGCAGCCCTAAGTGGGCTCAACAAAATACACGGCCCAAAGACCAAATATGGTGGTGTAACAACAAGACAGTTTACGGACGTCTTCTTATTTCGGCAATTCCCGACGACTCGGAAGGAATTTGGATATGAGACCAGCGCCAATAGAAAGGATATCAAATGTCTTTCCATCCATATAAAGAACGTCCGAAACCGACTTGGTATGCTACCGGGGCGTTCGTTTTAGTGCAGGCTGTTTCCGGACTCCGAAAGAAGTCGACTTTGTTTGGGCCTCCAACTTGACATGGATGCCCCTTGCTGGACCGAGACGCCTCCAACCTCCACCTCAAGCATATCATCATCATCTTCATAGTTTCTAACAGTAATTAACTCATTAGGTAGTAATATATTCTTAAATATAAATAAATAAATCTTTAGAAACGAGCTCACCCATAAGTTCGATTGTCGTGCTCTAATTTTCACCTTAATTTTCATCCTTGAACCATGTATGTGCAGCGGAGGATTCTGTATTGTATCCGAGGGTGTGATGTCCTCATCATACTCCCCTTCTTGAAGCAAAGCCGTCCTCGGCGTCGTTGGTGCTTCAATGGTCATTTCGAAGGATGTCATTTCCTTATCATTATCATCGAGCAATCTGTCATTGGTTTGACCATAGTTGTAGAAGATATCGTATGTGAAAACCATCAATGCTCCCCTTCTTGGAAGATAGCCTCGTTTCTTGAAAACAAAACTAGAGCAACTTGATTTTACATGATTAGTGTTGTTGTAGCCCTCTAATTCATCACATTGTTGCCCAAACAAAGAAGATTTCGTTTTTGAACAAATATAAACTTGATGCACCATATATTGTCCTTGACAATTATACTTTCCTATATAGTGATAGGTATGTCTAGGCAACCAAGGCAATTCAGCACATAAACATTTCTTCTCCAAACTAATTAGATCACATAAAGTATCAAATTCAATGTAAACTAAAGTACTTAAAGAAGACAACAATTTCAATTCATCAATTTCAGTAGCAATCGAAAGAATATTTATATTATTAGCACAAGCATTCTCATTTATTAGTTGTTGCAAAGGTATAAGTGAAGCATCGGCACACAACTTCTCTTTATCACAAGGATCATCAAGCAAATCATCATGTGACAAAGATAAATTCAGAGATGGTTCCACTAACAATTGCTCTACGATAGCATGGTTTGTGGAAAAATTCTGCACATCAATATACCTCTCACCTTCCGTGAGTGTCGCGCCATGGGCATTACATGTGTTCTCAATAAGAGTAGTAGGTGCACTATCAAGGGATGGTTCTGAATTTGCACTTGAGGTCGGGAGTTCCTCATTTTCTTCCACTTCATCCTCATCTTTTTGTATATCCTGAAAGGTATTAGCTGGAACAATAGGCAAGAAACTTTGTTGCTCTTTTATAAATTGAGATTTAGATGAAAGTGTTGCAACATTTGAAACCGCCCATTCTTTTCTAAAATATTCAATCTTTCTTCTCTCTAATCTTTCTAGATCAGCTTCTAAAATTTCAATAGCACTCAAAGGTTCAAAAATAATTTTTATTTTATTGTATTTAAATGTATAACTATTGGTGATTGTATTGTGCAAAACATTATTTGTTTGAATCCAAGGTTTAGCAGGCAACAAATGACATGCTTGCATATGCAGTATATCAAAATCTGCATTATCCTTATAAGTACTAATAAAAAAATTGATCTGTGCAATTTATGTTACCTTTATCTTATCACAACAATTTACCCATCGAATATAGTATGGATGTGGGTGTGGTTGCGTGGTCAAGCCAAGCTTCTCAACCAACTCAGCACTTGCAATATTGCGGCTAGTTTCACCATCAATTACGACACGGCAACATCGATTCATCGCAACAAAGAAAGTTTGGAATAAATTATTGACTTGATTTTTGTCCATCTTCTCCATTTGAGAACTCAACACTCGTTGTGCTAGAATACTTATATCATCACCTGTCATTGTTAGCAGCAAACAAGAAAACACACGAAGTATATTTTCCTATCACTACCTTGTATGAATAGTGAAAACTCTCGATATGCAAATAGAAGCATCTAAGCAAGCTCTTACAAGGTTCTTACTATCAGCAAAGCAAAGGATACTTGGAGAGTGTGAGCCAACAATTGCGAGGGTCAAAACCTATGATTGTTCGGAAGAATATATGTGGAGTTTGGATAGGCAAAATATAGTAGCAAGGAATTGCAAATTTTCAATTCAAAATTGCGAAACTGAATAATAGTCCCAAGTATGTCAATGTCACCGGTCTAAAATTATCTCGCACCTAGTTCAAGGAAGCAACAATGCAACTCAACACAAGGGACTCAAGGGGATGCAAGCGATTCTATTTTTTTCCTTCCGTTTATTATTTTTTTATTTTGCTCCTTCTATCTTTTTTTCAGCACGTGTTTGCCTTTTTCTTGTTTCTTTTTTTTGTACTATTTCTTCTTTCTCTTCTTTTATTATAATAGCTACAAAACTCAACAAATGGATGCACTCACACAACTAAAACAGCAACACTCATTGGCAAGGTTCCAACTAAAGCACCCTGCCTTTTTTTTGGTACGGCTTTTTTATTCCTTTTTTTTTTCTCATGACGCAAGCCACAAAACATGACAGTTCTCTTTTTTATTTCAACGTGACACAAGCCCAAAACACATGAATCTTCTTTAAAAACAGGGACAAGCACAACTAAATTTTTTTAATTTTTTGACTGATGCTAGACAATGGACGCAACAAATCACACCTCAAACTAGACAAAAGAGTGAAACAAACTAAGACTAGTGACACAATGACAATCCGTAGGATTAGAATTCCGAAACTCAAACCAAACTGAAAATTACGAGGCACAAAGGGTTATAGGACACCAGATACACGGGGAGTAAATATTTTTGTAGGACAATTTTCTGGAGTTTAGGACGCAACAAAATAACGAGGATAGGGGAACCCGACGGTTCACCTGAAGCTCCGATTACCACTTGATGTGGACTAGGGTCCTGATCTTCTGAAAGGTTCAGATAACTCTTGATTTGGCAAAGATATGACACACGTCGATCCGACTCCTGAACAACACGTTCGAACCCTGCAATCGCAGCACCACGTCCTCTATGGTTATCAATCGGAGTTGCACGATTGACCTCACCAAGAAGGCTAATCCATGCCTGCGATTCAAGAACACAAGCAAGAACAAGAAAGAACGCAACCAAATTTACAGATGTATGATTAATCTCATGAGTTGCGGTCTCACAAACCGATGAACGACGAAACTGTCTAAGCAGAATAATCTAAGAAAAACCCAAACTCTAAGGAAGGGGCAGCGGCTTCTTATGAGCTCCCTAGGGTCGTCCATCCCCCATGGATGCAGCCCTAAGTGGGCTCAACAAAGTACACGGCCCAAAGGCCAAAAGACGGTGGTGTAACACCGGGGCAGTTTTTGGACGTCTTCTTATTTCAGCAATCCCTGATGACTCGGGAGGAATTTGGATATAAGACCAGCGCCAATGGAAAGGTTATCAAATTGTCTTTCCATCTATATAAAGAACGTCACAAACTGACTTCGTATATGATCGAAGCGTTCGTTTTAGTGCAGGCTGTTTCTGGACTCCGAAAGAAGTCTACTTTTTGGGCCTCCAACTTGACATGGATTGGATGCCCCTTGCAGGCCCGTGACTCCTCCAACCTCCTCCTCAAGCATATCATCATCATCTCCATGGTTTCTAACAATAATTAACTCATTAGGTAGTAATATATTCTTAAATATAAATAAATAAATCTTTAGAAACGAGCTCACCCATATGTTCGATTGTCGTGCTCTAATTTTCACCTTAATTTTCATCCTTGAACCATGTATTTGCAGCGGAGGATTCTTGGTTGTTGCCGAGGGTGTGATGTCCTCATCAACAAGAGTGCAAACGTTTCCATAATCTAAACAACATTGAAAAGAGCCTAAGAACGAACTCACTTGATTGTCCAATTGTCGAGCACGAGCACGCGTAATTGGTCCGAGTAATAGGGTCTTGTGTAGGTATGGACGTATCGATGGTGTCGATGTCCTCATCATCCTCCCCTTCTTGCATTTGAGTCGTCCTCGAATCAAGCTCATCTTCTTCTCCCAAATAGGGCTTCAAATCTACAATGTTAAATGTGGGACTAACCCCAAAATCTGCAGGTAATTCAAGATTATATGCATTCTCATTTATTTTCTATAAAACTTTAAAAGGACCGTCAGCTCTAGGCATTAACTTAGACTTTCTCAATTCAGCAAAACCTTTCTTTTCCCAAATGCAGCCAAACCATGTCTCTTGGTTCAAAACTCAATTGTTTCCTACTTTTATCACTAGCAAGCAAACTTTGCATTCATGAGCTCTATGTTTTCTTTGGTAGTTTCATGCAGTTTCAATATCATTTCAGCACGTTGCTTAGCATCAAAATTCAATTTTTTGAAGATGGTATAAGCATTAAATCAATAGGAGCACGAGGTAAAAATTCATAGACAATCTCAAATGGGCACAACTTTGTAGTAGAATGCAGTGACTGATTATAAGCAAATTCAATATGAGGCAAGCATTCTTCCCACATCTTAATATTCTTCTTTAAAATAGCCCGCAACATAGTAGATAAAGTCCTATTTACAACTTTTGTTTGTCCATCAGTTTGGGGAGGACAAGTTGTGGAAAATAAAAGCTTAGTCCCCAATTTAGCCCATAAAGTTCTCCAAAAATGGCTAAGAAATTTAGTGTCCCGATCAGAAACTATGGTATTGGGTACACCATGCAAGCAAACAATTTCTCGAAAGAACAAATCAGCAATATGAGAAGCATCATCAGTTTTATGATATGGAATGAAATGTGCCATCTTAGAAAATCTATCCACCACAACAAAGATGCTATCACGTCCCTTCCTAGTCCTGGGCAATCCCAGCACAAAATCCATTGATATATCTTCTCAAGGCACACTCGGAACAGGTAGAGGCATATACAAACCATGTGGATTTAATCGTGACTTAGCCTTTTGACATGTAGTGCAGCGAGCAACAAATCTCCCAACATCATTTATCATATGTGGCCAAAAGAAATGACCAGCAAGTATGTCGTGTGTCTTCTTTGCTCCGAAATGTCCCATCAAACCACCTCCATGCGCTTCCTGTAACAACAACAAACGAACCGAGCTAGCTGGAATGCATAGCTTGTTAGCTCTAAAAACAAACCCATCATAGAGGACGAATTTGTTCCATGTTTTCCCACCCCCACAATGCAACAACACATCTTTAAAATCAGCATCATGCACATATTTCTAATCCAAAAATTTTATAGTCAAGTTGTGTCAACAAAGTATATCGTCAAGACAAAGCATCAGCAATGATATTCTCCTTCCCTTTCTTGCGTTTAATGACATAAGGGAAAGAATCAACAAATTCTACCCACTTTGCATGTCTACGGTTTAGTTTTCCTTGACTACGAATATGCTTTAAAGATTCATGATCAGAATGTATAACAAATTCTTTGGGCCAAAAATAATGCTGCTAAGTTTCTAAAGTACGCACAAGAGCATATAATTCCTTATCATAAGTGGAATATATTAGAATAGGTCCACTCAATTTCTCACTAAAATATGCAACAGGTTTGCCCTCTTGTAACGAAACACCACCTAATCCAATCCCACTTGCATCACATTCAAGCTCAAAAGTCTTATTGAAATCAGGAAGTTGGAGAAGAGATGCATGTGTCAACTTATCTTTCAGCATGTTAAATGCATTTTCTTGTGCTGGACCCCAAGAGAAAGACACCCCTTCTTTGTAAGCTCATTCAAAGGTGCAGCAATGATGCTGAAATCACGCACAAAGTGGCGATAGAATCCAGCTAGACCCAAAATACTTCGCACCTGTGTGAGAGTCTTTGGAACAGGCCACCCTTGTATTGCTTCCACCTAGGCTTGATTAACTTCAATTTCCTGTGGAGTAACAACATAGCCAAGAAAAGAAACTCGATCCGTGCAAAAGGTGCACTTGTCAAGGTTACCAAATAAACGTGCATTACGTAAAGCATCAAAAACAACATGTAAATGATCAAGATGTTCATCCAAAGACTTGCTGTAAATCAATATATCATCAAAATATACCACCACAAATTTTCCAATGAAAGCACACAAAACTTCATTCATCAACGTCATGAAAGTACTAGGTGCATTAGTTAATCCAAAAGGCATCACTAACCACTCATATAAACCGAACTTAGTTTTGAAAGTTGTTTTCCATTCATCTCCCAATTTCATGCGAACTGGTGCTACCCACTACGCAAATCAACCTTAGAAAATACAACAACACCACTCAATTCATCAAGCATATCATCTAGACGTGGAATAGGGTGACGGTATCGAATGGTGATATTGTTAATAGCTCTACAATCCACACAAATATGACATATCCCATCTTTCCTAGGTACTAAAATTACCGAAACAGCACAAGGACTAAGAGACTCACGTACATAACCTTTATCAAGTAATTCTTGCACTTGTCGCTGAATCTCCTTTGTTTCTTCCGGCCGAATTTTAATTTGGTGATAGCCAAAGCGAAGATCAATTTTTGAGAAAACCCCCGCACCAACTAATTGATCGAACAACATATCAATTCGTGGGAGGGGATATTTATTTTTGATGGTTACCGCATTGAGTGGCCGATAATCGACACACAAACTTAGTGATTTGTCTTTCTTTTTCACAAAAAGAGCGGGGCAGCCCCAAGGTGATGAGCTTGGGCGAATACACCCCTTATCCATAAGATCTTTGAGCTGCTCTTTAAGTTCTGCTAATTCATTTGGAGCCATTTTATATGGTCTTCCCGAGATTAGTGCGGTACCGGGCTGAAGTTCAATTTTAAATTCAACTTCCCAATCAGGTAGCATGCCCGGCAAGTCATCCAGGCATACATCGGAAAATTCACACACTACCGGAATGTCCTCTAATTTCCTTGCCTCAAGGTGCTGATTTTGAACCTTAGAAATTTTTGGACACGGTAAAGAGAGGACCGATGGGCCGTAGAGAGGTGGATTTAAATGTACTTCACGGGTGTCTATGTGTAGGACAGCCTTATGGCGTTTCATCCACCTCATTCCTAGTATAACATCGATTCTTTGGCCTCATAAAATAATGAGTGGAGAGAGGTATACATTTTCGGCAAATTCAAGAGGGACGTTTCTTACTTCACGATTCGTACGAATTATGCCACCGAGAGATGTGATAGTGTATGGAATTTGCAAGGTGGTAGGTGATAGATGCAATTTATCCACACATGCTTGACTAATAAAATCATGAGTGGCACCGGAATAAAAAGAACGAAAGCGGGATGTTCGGCAATGGAAAACATAACCGAGAGGACCAGTTCTCCGGCTTGCTAATCTTCGACCGTAGTGAAATTGACATGGCCATTCTTGGTGGGGGTTTTGTTATGGTTGCTGTTGTTGTTGCCGCGATTATTATTACTCCCATTGTTGCCTCGGTTGTGCTGGTTATGATTATTCCCACCATTATTGCCGTTGTTGCGGCGAGGATGCGGTCACTCCCTGATAAAATGACCGACACCGCCGGAATTAAAACACGGCTGCTGCGAGGAAGGCCTGGCACTTTGGTTTTGCTGCTGTGAGGGATGATGGTGCCCACGATGCTGATATGAACTTTGGGGAGCGCGATAAGGTTGCTGAAATGTGGTGCGCTGCCCACCCATTTGAGGCACGGGGACATGGAATTTCTGACCGGTAGGGCTGGTCACTACAAACTTGAATTTATGAGATGGCACAGCGGATGAATTTCTAGCGGCGCGCTTCCTTTTCTTGTCATCTTGGTTGGCACGAATGGCGTCCTCTTGGACAATGGCAGCACTGACCATTCAAGAGAGCGAGACGGTCTTGCAGCTTCGGATTCAGACCTTTCCGGAAGCACTCACGCTTCTTCTCATCAGTGTCGGCGTGATAAGAAGCATATTGTGCAAGATAATTGAATTTTTGAGCATACTCTTGCACGGTGCTAGAGCCTTGCTTCAAGTCAACAAATTCCTGAAGCTTTCTTTTCATCACACCGTCCGGAATGTGGTGTGCACGAAAAGCTGCTGAAAATTCTGGCCATAGCACTTGATGATACGCGGGAGTGCAGAGGTGTAATTAGCCCACCAAGCACTCACCGACCCACGGAGTTGTTGTGCTGCAAATAGAGTTTTCTGGTGCTCGGTGCAGCTCAAGAGGGCGAATTTGGACTCCACGATACGTAGAAAATTATCTGCTTCCAGGGGGGTCCTTTGCCTCCGTGAAAGATGGCAGCTGGGTTGCCCAGAAATCCGCATAAGAAGTGGGGCGGGGCTGCGGTGGAGGAGCTGGGGCCTGAGCATTGTTGTTCTGACTTGCCATGAACAACCGGAACATCTCATTCCGATTATGAACGAGCTGCTCCACAGCAGTCAGCGAAGGTGGGGGAGGTGGCTCGACGAACCACCCTCTCCGGAAGGATCCACCATGCGACGAGTGTTCACCATCTGTCACACAATTAATCATATCATTAGCCTCAGCATTTTGGAGCCATAGACATATGATAATAATTAAGGGACATGGTATGAACGGAAAAATCAGATTGCAGAAGCGGTCCTTATATGGCAGGGTAAACACTCGTCCATAGCAAATGGGCATCACCCAAACATCAAGTACTCTACACCACTACTAAGAGTTTCGCCCATGGCTGGTAATTTCCCACCCAACTTCACCTTAACATGGTTGGTCTCTTCACCCACCCAATCAACACACACCACCAAACTCTTTTAACACATTTTCACAAACAGGGTGTATGATGGTAATAGTAATAGTTCCTAAGCAATATTACAACATTACCATTAACTAAGTTAATCATAATATCTAGGTTGATCTAGTGGTATAATAGCCAATCAAGGGTGTCACTTACCCGTTCTGCCTGAACTTTGAATGATAGCAGATCCGGATGACCAGAAGATTGTGGATTACCCGACGAAGCCATATGAGGACACCGATCTATTCTTGGACCCGTTTTTAAGTCAAGCCGCATCCTTGATCACTCTTTCTCCCACTTTAGCAATTGCATAATATCAACTCATGCATATAAAATGGTTACTGCTGCTTAGAATCATACATATGCCATATCATGTTACCTTTGTCACTATTACCCTAGGATGCTCTACCGATGATACTTGCATGCTTAGTATGCTTAGTTTCTTAATTGAACCCCCACATGATGATATACATATTTTTGTGTAAAATAAAATTTAGGTGCTTGTTACGTGTCGAGTTTCTATATTAGTAACCCAAAAGGATGATTTGCGGGGGTGAGTGTAGGTGATTAGGTGTAGGGAACTTTTGGGGAGTTCTTATTTTAGAGAGTGCCTGTTGTGAGCATAATTGTGTGTGGGGCTCGGGTTCATAGAGTCTCCCGTTGGTGGTTGTTACCTGTGAACTTTGGTTGGAGGAGAGGGATTTAGTGATGCGCCCTGGTAGCATATGGACTGATTCATAGTAGATATGTCTCCAGGGCTTTTACATACACACCACACGTCTCCGTATGGACGGTTGTGCTAGATCATAATCTTAGCGGAGGACTGACTGGCCCTCCCCGGTAATAGAGACAATGTTAGTGGGTATTGGAGCATTGTATCAACTCATGAGTACAGGATAGGCCTTTCACACCTTCAGGACCCTTTGTCGTTTCTTAGGGAGGATCCCGGACCTGGAGGAGCGGGCGCCACCGGTCGATGCTTTTTGAGTGGTCTAGTGTGGGCTTGGTTCTTGGGTTGGCGCACCGACCTAGTGTCAAGCCTGTTGTGTGTGAGTACAGGTGTATATACTATGTAAAGTTATAATCTATACATATAGTCGTGCCCCCAGATATGGACACTAACCGTCGGATACGGGCACTACCTAAGAGCTTCTCGAGTGATTAGTTTACTACCTCTCCCCTATGATAGGTGCTTTACTTCCGGCTTTGAACTGTAGTTCCAGTGCAGGTGTGCTGGACTTAAAATTTGACCCTTGCAATAAAGTGTTTGCGCATCCCGCACCTCGAACCGAGGGGGATGACCGAATCGGGATCTTTTTCGGGAGATCTCGGGCAAAGCCGACATACACAAGTACATACACCAGAGCATTCCTGAGTTACAATGTTACACAATAACGTGATCTGTATTATTACAATCTAAGTTTAGTAATTATAAAACATAAGCTCCTGATTAACTTTTTTTATACAGCCGAAGCAAAAATAACTCTCGGCGATAGTCGCCTAAAATGCAACACATCAAGCCTGTAGATGTGCACCATTCTTCTCAACAAGTTCACCTGCACAAAAATTTAAACAACAAATCCCTAAGTATCTAACATACTCCGCAAGTCTTACTCGACAAAAGTGATTTCTAAAAACCGACTCCTAACATGCAACGGGCTGACCGGGCTTTCTGGAATTAGGTTGCGAAAACAGCATCTATCATATTTGTAAGTCCAGCATTTAGCCATATTAAGAGGTTTGTAACATGAATATAAATTTTAGTGATCAAGACCTAGCAATACAACGATGCAAATCAATATTTAAATACTTCAAAACAGCAAGTATATAATCATATTCACTTCTTACTCGTGATGCAATCTGCTCGAGACAAGTGGTACTCAATAACCGCGAGAGACGGTGATATATATCGACTTACATCATGCAGGAGAAAACCCAAGTACACGACATACGCATCATTTAAAAACATGTATGGCCACCTTTCACAAGATTACCATAGTGATGGTCTAGGTCCTCCTCCGAGTGTATGTCCCCCTTGCGACCACAGTATTTCGGGTCCAAGGCTTAAACCACACACCCTCCAACTGTCCACAAACCCGTGCGTCCACCATGACCGACACTTTCCATATGAACTTATGCACTTGGGACTGTTCAATTCTTGCTCGCAGAGTCACAAGGAATGGTTCTCAACCGACACGCACGGGGCTATGGCGAACAAGGACCAACCTTGACAGCGCATCCTACACATGCAATCTCCCCATACGGTCTCCAACTCTTTGATTCATGTGAGAGATAACAATTAAGTAAAACCTATATCGAGAGGTCTCCATACCACTCGGTGTTTCTACCGATAAGTCACTATTAAGTATAGCGTTTCTAACAATAAGAATTATACCTAAACCTGAACCGGACCATCGGCATAAAGGAATAATAATGCAACTACGGTTGCGATCAATTCCTAAACTTAAATGCACAGTACGAGACATAAACATATGTGAAGTAAAACAAAGCGTGGGTTATGCATCGAGGCTTGCTTTGGGCTTGAACAATGTTAGCACACTCAAGGTCATGGACATCTCCATCAACTATCTTCTTGGCATCGATTTCTTTGGCAATGATCTCCTGTCCACGCTATTGATCTTGTTTCCTAAGAAAAATGATGCAATGCAATTCAAGAATTTAACCGAGACGGTTTCATAGAACTTCCTAAATAATTATGTATAATAATGTCACACACCTATCCCGAAAGATAGTTAAGTGTGGTACGGATCGCCTTGGTAGATGATTGACGAAGCAACCATACATAGCATCACATTAACAAACATACACGATTTGCAAGTTTACATAGTTAAGTCTCGATTACAATATAGAGTTCCGAATTAAAGATACATTAGGTTCAAAGTTTAAGTTTACATAACCATGATCTTTGTTCAAAATAAAGTGCGGAAGCGAAAATACACAACTCAACGATACATAGATAACTTAAATGAACCATGCCGGCCTAGGCCATGGCTCACTCATCATGGGTCGGAGAGCTAGGGACCCATTCAATGATCCACACTTTGGGCTCTTCTCCATCCCACACAACCTTACCACAACAATCGCAAAACTCGGTTTGCGGAAACCTGTAAATAAACATGTAGTGGCAAAGCCTCGAGTATCTAGCATACTCCGCAAGTCTTACCCGTCAAATTGGCCTTCTAAGAACGACACCTAGATGCATGGGGCTTGACCGGTCTAACTTGGCATTTTTGCATAAATAGCACCTATGCTAATTAGGTTGGCACTTTTAGAATCTAGCCAGATTAATAGGGTTGTTGCATAAAAGAAACTTTAGTGAGCATACTAGAAATACAAGAATTTGCAAAACAAATTTATATCAAATATAAAACAGCAAGCTCTTCATCCTCTTTCCATTACTACACATTGCGAACTGCTCGAATCAAGTAGTACTCATTAACCGAGAGGAAACGGCGATAATTATCGAATTATTAATTCCTGCAGGAAAAACCCAAATGCACGACATACGCGTCATTTAAGAACACGTATGGCCACCGTTCGCGAGTTCATCATAAAGCAAAACACGGGGCCACCGACCCCGAGTACACGTCCCCTTGCGACCGTTCAACTACGCGCCCAAGGCTTAACCCGTGTACTCTCCAACGGTCCTCAACCCGTGCAACCACCGTGCCATACACATCACCTCCGGGTCGGTGAGATATCCGGCTTGCTTTACAACTTACAAGCTACATAGGTTTACCAATCCCCATACCGTTGACAAGTATCGCACTCGGCCACATACCGTGTAATTTCACGCTTCATGCATGTCCACCAAAAGTTTTCTCTTAGGCCGCGATATATTTTATTGCTACCGGGGTGTATGGAATATTTGGACAAGTGTGCCTCATCCATGATCTTTTTCCGTAATTCCATATCCCTCGGAACAACGAGACGTTGGTTGAACCATAATACACCATCGGCATCTTGTCGGAAACATGTAGCCTCATCTTTTTCTATCTTTTGCCGAATAAATTCCATTCCTTCATCCTTCTTTTGTGCCTCAATAATTTCCTCACGAAGGGTAGGAATAAGAGCTAGATTGTACAATGAGCCATAGGGGATAACTCGAAAGCTTGGTTCACTAGAATCTGAAATTTCCGAATTTTCCATAGAACAACCGGTAATATGATTGCATTGATCCTTACGACTCAAAGCGTCGGCAACCACATTAGCTTTACCCGGATGGTAATGAATTTCCAACTCATAATCCTTGATTAATTCCAACCATCGACGTTGCCTCATATTTAACTCTTGTTGGGTGAAGATATATTTGAGACTCCTATTATCGGTGTAGAGATTGACAAGATTTCCAAGTAGATAATGCCTCCAAGTTTTCAAAGCAAGGACAACCGAGGCTAGTTCCAAGTCATGGGTAGGGTAGTGTTGTTCGTTCTTGCGAAGTTGACGAGAAGCATAAGCAATGACACGACCTTCTTGCATTAGTACACACCCTAGACCGGTGTCGGACGCATCGCAATACATGTCAAACGGCTTGGTGATGTCGGCTTGTGCTAACACCGGAGTGGATGTCAAATGCTTCTTGAGAGTTTGGAACGCTTCCTCACATTCACGGCTCCATTTAAACTTAGCATCTTTCTCCAACAATTTTGTCATAGGCTTGGCTATGCTTGAAAGTTGGGAATGAATTTCCGATAATAACCGGCAAGACCGAGAAAGCTTCGAATTTGACTCACCGATCTTGGGGACTTCCAAGTAAGCACTTCTTCAACTTTACTCGGGTCAACGGCAACACCTTCCGCTGATATGATATGACCCAAGAAAGGAACTTGCTTCAACCAAAATTCACATTTGCTAAATTTGACATATAATTGATGATCACGAAGCCGTTGGAGACAATGCGAAGGTGTTCGGCATGCTCTTCTTCGGACTTCGAATAAATAAGAATGTCGTCAATGAAGACCATGACAAACTTATCCAACTCGGGCATGAAGACCGAATTCATCAAGTACATGAAATGAGCCGGAGCATTTGTCAGCCCAAAAGACATGACGAGATACTCAAAGAGACCATACCGCGTAGAGAATGCGGTTTTTGGAATATCTTTGGCTCGGATCTTGATTTGATGGTAACCGGATCGGAGATCAATCTTAGGGAAGACCTTAGCACCAACTAATTGATCAAAGAGGATATCAATCCGAGGGAGCGGGTATTTATTCTTGATAGTTACCGCATTGAAAGGGCGATAATCCACACATAGACGTAGCGTCTTGTCTTTCTTCTTCACAAAGAGAGCGGGACATCCCCATGGAGATGAACTAGGGCAAATATATCCTTTATCCATAAGCTCACTTAGTTGCTCTTTTAAGATTGCTAGCTCATTGGGAGCCATCTTGTACGGCCTACGGGAAATTGGTGCCGTACCGGGTTGGAGCTCAATTTTAAACTCAACATCCCGATCGGGTAGCATGCCCGGTAAGTCATCCGAAAACACATCGGGAAACTCACATACCACGGGAATATCCTCAATCCTTTTTCCCTCAAGATGGTAGATTTTAGAGGTGGAGAATTTTGGATGGAGTAATCGGAGAATAGATGAACCATGGAGTGGTGAGTTTAGGTGAACTTCACGGGAATCGATGTGCAAAACGGCTCTATGGAGTTTCATCCATCTCATACCTAGGATTATGTCTATTCCTTGCCCACTTAAATTTATGAGAAAGTAGGGGTATACTTTTCTCTCTAGGTTTAGTGGTACTTGCCTCAACTCTAGGTTTGTTTTTATTTTTCCACCGGGTGAGTTGTAGGATTTTTGCACATGCTTGACTAATGAAATCATGAGTTGCACCGGAATCAAAAAGAACCAAAGTGGAGTGGTTGTTGACCGAAAACATACCCGAAAGTACCGGTTCTCCCGCTTGAATCTCTTCGGCCGTGGTGTAGTTGACTCGGCCATTCTTAGCATTCGGAGTGGAAGATTGGTTGCGGTTCCCATTCCCATTATTCCCATTGCGGTTTTGGTTGTTGTTGCCACTTCCGGAACCATTGTTGTTGTTGTTGTCGCCCGGTTACGTGTCGGAACACGACAATCCTTTGCGAAGTGACCCGGACGTCCACAATTAAAGCACGGGCCTTGAGGACCGGGCCTAGCACCTTGATATTGCTGCTGCGGAGGGCGGAAGGAAACGTTGTGCTGCTGATTTCCACCGTGAGAGTGGTGCTGTTGCTGCGGCACAAATTGGCGTGATCCCCCGTCGGCGGCAATGCGGCCCGAAACTTCTATCCGGACGGGGAAGTGATAGCCAACTTGTACTTAGGCGGAGCGGAGCCGGATGGATTTCCTACGGCACGCTTCCTCTTCTTGTCCTCTTGGTGAGCACGGATGGCATCTTCTTGCACAATTGCGACACTCATTAACTCATTGAACGTGCCGGTGGTGACTTGAGCCAAGCGATCTTGCAATTTTAGGCTTAGCCCCGAACGAAAGCAATCCTTTTTCTTGTCATCCGTGTCGGCATGATAGGATGCATATTGAGCCAAGTAATTGATCCGTGCATACTCTTGCACGGTTCCGGTTCCTTGCTTCAGACCGAGGAATTCTTGCAACTTGCGCTTCATGAGACCGGCGGGAATGTGATGCGCGCGAAATGCGGTGCAAAAGTCCGGCCAATTCACTTGAGTACCGGCGGGAAGGGCGGCGGTGAAACTTGCCCACCATGCACTAGCGGAGCCACGGAGTTGTTGAGCCGCAAAGAGAACCTTTTGCTCCGATGTGCAATTGAGGAGAGCAAACTTCAACTCAATGATGCGGAGGAAGTTGTCCGCTTCCAAAGGATCGGTAGTAGCTTCACCAAACTTGGGCGGTTGAGTCGCCCAAAAGTCGGCATAGGTGGAATTCCTCGGCCCTTGGGGTGGCGGTCCTTGGCCTTGTCCTTGATTGGTTTGACTTGCAAAGAACAAGCGGAACATCTCGTTTTGGTTGGACACGAGTTGTTCCAACGGCGTGAGAGGTGGAGGGTTGGGTAGCGGCTCATTCCTCTCACCATGACCACTACCGGAAGCTTCGCCACGACGGGTATTCACCGTCTGTCACATATGAAAAATTTTCTCACGTTAGCTCATTAGACCAAGAGCTAAAATAGCAAGAAAACATAACATTGGACATAAGGGACCAAAAATTTCAGATTGCATGTACGAAGAAAATATTGATGAAATAAGCATAATGCATTGGCGACACACATATTCCATAGATTCCAACATAGCTAGCAACATGATAGAAATTTTCGATTCACGGGAAACCACAAATCCGATACAACAGGTCTTAGGTTACATCACATGTGACCCATAAACAAACACAAATATCGGAGAGCTTAATTAACAACACACGGATCGTTTTACAACACGGTTACATGCCTCACGAGATTACAAATCCTACAACACATAGAGCTACGACCACCGGTCGTGACAACTACTCGTCGTCATCGCCGTAGTAGTCGGCGTCATCCCTCATGGGAGAGGGTGGTGCTCCGTCCTCGACGTCGGAAGCATCCTCGCCATCACTCATCTCCACGTCCTCCTCGGGTGGGATGATCTCAAGTAGCTCGGGAGGTCCGCCATTAAGGATGGCGTGCAGGGCGTCGTTGGCGGCTTGGAGATGCTCAATGGTAGCGTTGTTATGCGCTATGGTGGCCTAGGCGTTCTGGAGGTATCCTTCCAAGGCATCCCTAGCGCCCTAAGTCTCCAGGAGAGTAACCTCCAACTCATCCTTCTCCTCGAGAAGGGCGTCCACCTGACCGCAGAGGATGTAGTTCTCCTCATTCTCGGCGGTGAGCTGGACCTCACGCTCATTGAGCGTGGCCTACGAGTGGCGGCTCCATTGCTCTCAAGGGCAAGGTTGGCGTCGTGGAGCTGCTCGAAGAAACTCCAACGCTCCGTCTCGCTATACTCGAGCTGCATACGGAGGGTGTCCACCTCGGTAGTGCGCTCGGCGAGCTCGGCGGTGTGGGCAGCGATCTCGGCATCGCGGGTGGTGAGCTCGGCGTCGCGGGTGGTGAGGGTGGCCTGCAGGGCAGCACGCTCCTGCTCCAACTCGTGCACCCGCCTCGCGAGGTTCTCGCGATCCAACATGAGCTTGCCGGGGGCCATCTGTCGGAGAATTTTGAAACACAAGTCAAAACTCAATATCCAACAACAAAACATGCTAAATAAGTAAAGCATGAATGATGGAATGGCACAAACTTAGCAAAAAAAAGCAACAAAACTTTTCGCACAATCCTAACACCTTTCTGTTTTCTGGACAGATTCGACCGGTTACGGAAACTCGATCATTAATCCTGTTTCTGGACCGAATTAAATTCTTATTTTGGTACGAAAGTTTTAGACATTTTCTTAATCTTTCCAACGCATCCTAGAACAGCTCAATCCGACTTGTCGTTTGAAAGTTATGAGCGATCTACGACAAGGACAGAACCGGAGCACATTCTGGAATTCCAGAATAGCTCTCTGTAATGGGCAATTCTAGATACGTTCTAGATTTTCACAACACCTGAGGCTAGATTATTGTTGTAGTGCATAACACAAGCTTTCCAGAAAGTCCTTATTTGCCTTATTTGGATAAGTATTGAGAAAGTTATGCTCATTTTTGTGAAAGTTAAGAAATCTGCCACGTTTTTGGTTTTCGGTTTTCAACCTTTTGTGAGAATGAACTATGAGCTCGAATTTTTCATGATTGTTCCATTTAAAAAAGTTCATATGCACATGTGTGACATGATGAATGACATGCACAAGTGATGGATGCTCAATATGTCGTTCCGTACGTCCTCACGAAATTAAAAGACCGCGCCCGCCGATATGAATATCGGACAAGCGCATCGGTGGCACACACACACTTCTCACACGAACTAAAGCGTTGTTATGTACCTGCAAGAGAGGGATTCCAGAAAATTACATCAAATTCAAAAGAAATAAGCCAAAATAAATCTATGTCACCACGCCTCACATGGAGAGCTCTCAAATAAGAGTGTATTCGAGTCACACCAGATAATATTATGCAAAAATTGACCACACTCAATTACATACCTTTGCTCAAGCCGTAGTTGCAAAATATTTAAACAATCATAACACGGGGTTAGTTTTGCCATCATTCTATATAGTCCTTATATTGGCCTTTCTATCTAGACTCGTACCTCACCGTGACACAAAAACGGGTTTAAGATTTTTAGAATGAGTGTTAGCGTGACGCAAATCTCAAGTCGGCTCGATACCACGTGTCACACCTCTATCCCGAAAGATAGTTAAGTGTGGTACGGATCGCCTTGGGAGATGATTGACGAAGCAACCATACATAGCATCACATTAACAGACATACACGATTTGCAAGTTTACATAGTTAAGTCTCGATTACAATATAGAGTTCCGAATTAAAAATAGATTAGGTTCAAAGTTTAAGTTTACATAACCATGATCTTTGTTCGAAATAAAGTGCAGAAGCAAAAATACACAACTCGACGATACATAGATAACTTAAATAAACCATGCCGGCCTAGGCCATGGCTCACTCATCATGGGTCGGAGAGCTAGGGACCCATTCAATGGTCCACTCTTTAGGCTCTTCTCCATCCCACACAACCTTACCACAATAATCGCAAAACCCGGCCTGCGGGAAACCTGTAAATAAACATGTAGTGATAAAGCCCGAGTATCTAGCATACTCCGCAAGTCTTACCGATCAAATTGGCCTTCTAAGACCGACACCTAGATGCATGGGGCTTCACCAGTTTAACTTGGCATTTTTGCATAAATAGCACCTATGCTAATTAGGTTGGCACTTTTAGAATCTAGCCAGATTAATAGGGTTGTTGCATAAAAGAAACTTTAGTGAGCATACTAGCAATACAAGAATTTGCAAAACAAATTTATATCAAATATAAAACAGCAAGCTCTTCATCCTCTTTCCATTACTACACATTGCGAACTGCTCGAATCAAGTAGTACTCATTAACCGAGAGGAAACGGCGATAATTATCGAATTATTAATTTCTGCAGGAAAAACCCAAATGCACGACATACGGATCATTTAAGAACACGTATGGCCACCGTTCGCGAGTTCATCATAAAGCAAAACACGGGGCCACCGACCCCGAGTACACGTCGTCCTTGCGACCGTTCAATAACGCGCCCAAGGCTTAACCCGTGTACTCTCCAACGGTCCTCAACCCGTTCAACCACCGTGCCATACACATCACCTCCGGGTCGGTGAGATATCCGGCTCGCTTTACAACTTACAAGCTACAAAGGTTTACCAATCCCCATAAGAAAGGTATGCAAGTGGTACACAACTCAAACTTGTTCGCGGAGCCACAATGGGGTGTCCTCAAATTTTAACCAATTCACCATGTTCAAATTTAATCATGTGCCATAAGTGAGATCCTCATTCTATCGTTGACTCCATAAGCTTAGCATAGCATTTCTATCGGAGATATGACACATACTCTACATAGGACATACAGGGATTTATGCACGTGGATTTCCAAAGCAATTCCTAGAACTTAAATGCACATTCATCATCCTTAAGATAGTGATAAAAGAAAGACATTTCAAAATAATAGGAATGCACCGGGCTTGTCTTGAGAGTGATCGAAGTTAGCACTAGCCTCACAAGCGTTGAGTGTTGCAATCGTCTCTTGCGGCTGGGTCAATTCGGCGTCGTCACCTAGAAGATGAAATGCAATTGCATAAATAACATGAACACAAGGCCGATGATGAGAGTAATGCATGTATGCTGTTTTGTAAGGGTGCATATGAATATGTTAATCAAAAGCTTTGTTTAATGAAACCCTAGTAAGCATGAACATACAACTTGTCCCTTTTAAATAAGTTAATTACATTAACAAGTATAGCCCTAGTAATACATGAGCAAAGACTTAAGACATGGGCATGAGTGCTGTGTTTCATGTAGGTTCAGAATCTAAGGATTAGCAAAGTTTAAATGCAAATCGATGAAATTTAGGGTTAAGTATTTATCATCACATGCGATGACGATTGCACTTTAAAACAAGAATTTGATTCCAAAAACATGGGCATGAGTGCTGTGTTTCATGTAGGTTCAGAATCTAAGGATTAGCAAAGTTTAAATGCAAATCGATGAAATTTAGGGTTAAGTATTTATCATCACATGCGATGACGATTGCACTTTAAAACAAGAATTTGATTCCAAAAACATGGGCATGAGTGCTGTGTTTCATGTAGGTTCAGAATCTAAGGATTAGCAAAGTTTAAATGCAAATCGATGAAATTTAGGGTTAAGTATTTATCATCACATGCGATGACGATTGCACTTTAAAACAAGAATTTGATTCCAAAATTAACACATGCGTGAAATACATGAATGCTTCTTACTAATCCTTTCATGAAGTGCTAAGTGACATTTTGGGAAGTGACATTTACATAAGCATGCAAAAACACAATTTATAGAAGCATAAATCCAATTATACATGTGCTGAAATTAACCTTTTATGAGATTAATCTAGGGTTAGCAAGAATAATTATTTAACATGCTCAAAAACTAACATGGCATTTTCTACGCATGCACAGTACTAGAAGGAAATTAATTACCAAGTTTCATGCAAAAATAATTTACACAGATTTAGTTAAAATTTAAATACGAGAGAATGCAAGAAATGCAATAACTTGAAACATATGTAATGAAATGCAGATCTTCAAGTGCCAGAAACTCAAGTATGCTTAGGTGAAGGCTCTAGCCAAGTGGCTTTAATTTTGGATTTATATTTTTAAAGTTATCACCTAGATTAGTTTTCGTGGATTGACTTTTATGAAAACATCCAGATCTGGCCAGCTCATTTTACTTTTATGAAAGTACAGGTTTTTTAGTTTCCAAAACATTTTAGTTTGCAATTTTTGGATCTTTCAAACGGAAGATATGAATTTTTCAAACTCAAACGAAGTTCGGGTCTATTTACGGTTTTGCCACTAGGGCAAATTTAAAGGGGGCGGCGCGCGGGCTCCGGCGGACGGTGGCCGGCATCGACGAGCTCGGGCGCGAGGGCGCTACGCTGCAGCTCAAGCTCTGAGCTTTGGGGGAAATGGTGCGCGCGACGCGGGAGTACGTTGGGGGATCCACGGGGGCCCGCGCCGATCGGAGACGGGCCGCGGCGAGCGGCGGCGCCCGCGGAAGCTCCGGCGGCGGCGCGCATCTAGTGCAGAGGGGAAGAGAGGGAGGGAGCTGGTCCGGGAGCACCACCCGAGTACGGGGAGTCGCGGCGTGGGCTCGGGCGGCGTCGAGGCGGACCGTGGTGGCGGCTCGACGGAGAGGGTGGCGGCGCAGGGCGACGGCGGCAGCAATTTCCCCAATTCACGGCGACTCGCTGCACGGGGAGGGGAGCGCGTCGGTGGGAAGCTGCAGGGCGACCTTGTGCGCGATTTGGCGAAGAGGGACGGGAGGCGCAGCTTGCCTAAGCGACGCACGACGCGGAGGCGGCCATGGCGGTCGCGGCGGATGGCGGCGGTGCTCTCGTCGATTCACGCGCACGAGAGGGGGAAAAGGGCGGGGCAGCGGTGCGAAAAGGAGCATAAGAAGATGGGGAAGAGATTTGTGGCGGAGTTGGGATGGGATCTTGGCCTTTGTGCCATTTTCTAAGGGGAGCAGGACGGCGGCAGGGGAGGTGGTCGGCGGCATGGGCGGTGCGGCTTCAATTCCCAGCCGCTCCTGTTGGCCGGCGGGTACGTGGGCAGTTGGGGAGGTGGCAGGGGGTCTCGTGGCGACGTGACGGGGCAGGCGCGTGCCTGGGCGGCGCTTAGGCTGGCCGGACCGGCGGTCCGGCCGCCATTGCCCGGGAGGCAACAAGTGGTCGAGGTTGATTTTTAAAATTTGAATCTGCGGTTTGGAGATTTGGCTAAAATTCATAGTTCTGGTGCTCCAAAATTTGAAATAAAAATATGGTGAGCTCCAACATGATGTGCTCTAATTTTCATCTTTTAGTTTAAAGTTCTAATCTTGCTTCCAAAAATTTATAAACAGAGGCATTTCAGATTTGAATTTGAATTTTTTGGGCATTCAAAACTTTGTTCAAAAATTTTGTAAAAATACTGTAAATTCACCTTTTTACATGAGCAACACAGTGGTGCAAAAATATGTGGGTGGTGCTTTTATAATTTTTGCATTTTTCCTTAGGGGTTGGGTTAGGGTTAGGGTTTAGCTAGGTTTTTCCTTTTCTCTTTTATTTTTCTTATTTTTATTTTCCTGATTTCTCTTTTGGGTGATTAGCATTAGTGCTCCATTAGTGATGTTATTAGGGTTTTAATTACTTGTTTAGCCCTAATCGTGACATGGGATGTCACAAATAAAATGATACTTATTAGTATGACATGCTCATGCAGAGTTGCTGACCTATAGTGAGGCATTTTTATATGAGAATTAAATCATTGCAATTTAAATTAATAACATTATAAGTGTAGTCATAAGGTTACTTTATAACTTTTAAATCTCAAAATTATTTAACATGGCTCTTGAAGGCTACATGGAATTTTATGTTGATAGGCAACACTATAGGAAGTATTTCTACTAAGTTTCATAAACAAATTCACTGTACAAAAAATTATAAAATTCTTATACATAGAGGGTTATTTATGCCATTTAATGCAAAAATACCAGGAAATAAAATATGGGCTTTTGCATGATGAACAATGATGCTATTTTGTGAATTAGTATGAATTTTCCAGAATTTATTGTCTGCCATAAATAATTATATATTTTTAAGTTCTCTTTTAGATCTTTTAAACAATCAACAATACAAAAAATTCTGATATCTTGGTGCACAACATGCCTAATGGAAAGAGCCTGTTCCCACAAGTCCAACAAAACTCTCATGTTATGGCCCAAAATTTCTTAACTGGATTTATATTTGAGTGATTTATTAGATATATTTATATGTGCTAAACATGGTCGGCAACATCACTACTGTGTAGATCAGAAGCCAAGGATCCCAAACCAATTTAGTTTGCTATTTTAGCATTTTTATTTTGGGAGATATGAATTTTTCAAAGTAACTAACAGATTTTTTATTTTCTAGATTTAGCGTGTGATCAGTAAAAAAATCAAAGCTCGTGTGGTAGCTTTCGATCTTCTTTTTCCCTAGACTACGGTTGTGTTTTTGCATGAGAGATGGTTGCAAAAGATGGATAAGGAAGTGATGCAACCATGATGAGCTTAAGTTCAAGCAAGAGCTCACCTGGAGAAGAAAAATTGACGGTGAAACTAGAAGTAGTATTGATGCCATACTTGAGGAAGAGCTTGGGGATCAACCAAACCACACCATGCAAAGTTTGTAGGAGGTCCAGGTGCAGGTTCTTGCTACCCTTGCTCATGCCAAGGCGAACCATGGCAATAGAGTTTGAAGGTGAGTAGCCATGATGGTTGTGTTTGGAGAGAAGAAAAGAGGAAGAAGATGAAGACTTGACTTGGGCTCTTGACCATATAGAACAGGGGAGGACCCTCCGACGTCCAAGTGCCGGTCCTGGGCTGTCCAGCCGGTGGGATGCTTAGGGGAGAAGGAAGCAAAGAGATAAGAGAGAAAGAGTGGGTCCCACAAGGTTGAAAATTCTGCCACCGGTATTTTTGCAGTCAAGGGTCAACCCAATATTTTAGCTCTTGTCAATTTTTGTGGTGGTGAAACACAATATTTTGAGCAACGTTTCTTAATGGAAAAAGTTCAAAATTTGCTTCCTAAATTTTCTAAAACTCATGTAAAACAGATTGTTTTAAAAATTCTCAAATTTTCTCCAAAATTCTATTTTCTTATGTGCATTTAAAAAAAGTTATGATACGGATATACTTTTATTGGAGAAAAGCGCATTATTGAAAACCCTTGATTAAACTTTAAATTTGGTGTTTATTTGCGCGCCGACGTGGGAGTATGAGAGTGCAGGCCGCAGTTATGGCGGCGAGCGCATGTATCTCGCACCGTACCCGTGTGCACTATGATTTTGTTGAACTTCTGTCCATGGCAAATGAGGTGTCCGCATAGATTTAGACAGAGGCCGAGCGCACAAGATGAGGAAGGCGGGAGTTGCGGCGACAGCAACATGAGCCGAGCGTCACAAGAAGGCCTATAGGGGCTGTTGTGGCGTTGGGTGTCAGATGAGGAGCGCAGTCCACGTGGCAAGTATTGAGAGCAAGTTTGCACAGCGTCCATTTGCGAAACTCCTGTATAGAATTTTTTTCCATCCAACAGACTCTCCAATGCATTTCCAAATTAACTACCTCGCCATCCTGCTCTAGCTAGTGTTGGCGAAGCACCCTCGCTCACCATTGTGGGTCCCCATGCCTCCGCTCCTATTTTGTACTCCACCCCTCTTACGCCTGGAGAAAAATTCTCTGCAGCAGTGCTGCAAATGGAGTCATTTACAGGACTACCTAGATACGCACCATGTGTCCCTATCGGTCGATCTCAAGGCTTGAGTTCCTCATCCCACATTCTGTTAGGCTTCGGCTCAAATAATTAATCACCCTCAGTGAGCCGATCGAGCGAATCAAGCCGAAAGAAAAAAGGAAAGAAATTTGTGCCGCCTGTCAACGTTCGTCGCCGAGGTCTATTGCCAACGACATCCTCTCATCGTCAGTGCTAGTCGTTGAGCCTTGTTCCAACTGGACGAGAGACGAGACATACCAGATAAATATAGCGTTTTCATCCAGCTAACCAAATTGTCGATCCACATTTTAGATGAAAGGAATAAAAAACTAGCTCTAAGTGGAACTTGAAACGCATCAAATCCTCATTAAAATCTACCCATAGCACTTCAATCCGATAATAACTAAGACTCCAAATTGCCTTTGTGCTGCTACTCCAAAACTAGCGCTAACTGGAACTTGAAACAGCGTTTGTGGTAGGGACGACCCAAGCTTATCGTCCATGGCTGTTGTAGCAGATAGGGACAGTGCTTGCCATCCATGGTGGCATGGCCACGGACGTAGGATGGCTGGAAATGGTTGTTGAAGAGGGTGGGGATTCCCATATCTTGCTGTTGAAGGGCCTTCCTTATTCCTGAACGAAATTGAGCCGACAATATCGCTAGAGCTGCATGCTATGGCCTATGGCTCGATCCGTTGATGGGAGCTCAAAGGAGTTTACATGGATATCAGGAGGTAAGGGACACGTGGTGCACATCGCAGTGGTGCTGCACAACGGTGGGTTTGCAGGGGTGCTGCATAGAATTTTCTTCCTTACGCCTTTGGTCCTCGCGGAATTGGGGTTGCCTCCTCTGCTCAACTCCGCTGAGGCAAGGGGGTATATGTTTGGTTAGTGTCTAAGTTTGTTATTACTAACCTTACTCAAGTGTGGTTTGCCATATGAAATTGAGATTATGCCATGTGGGTCAGAGTGTTAAGAAAATGTAGCTTGTCACAACTGCGATAACGAATCAAACAACTGACTAAGGGTCTATGACGCGACTGAGCTTAGGCGTGGTAAAGTTAGGCACCAATTAAACAAGTTATATTCTCAATTGCCGCTTGGGTCATCGGTGTGCTGGGCTTTGGACTTGTTGACCGCCAATACAGATGAATTAGAAGATATAAAATTCAATTATTTTTTATTAGAAACACACCCAGCTGAACCTTGCCTACAATGATAGATCTGTGCCTGTTGGCGAGATAGAACAAACGAGGGGAAGTAAAAGGATAGTTCTATGTTTCCTTTGAACTTTTTTTAGATGAAGAAAAATGAAAATGCACCGTTTGTTCGCGTGCGGCCTATAGTCTTTTCCAATCGTCATCGTCTCTTGCATGACGAATCCTCTTTTTTTTTTCTTTTTTCGGCAGGTAAAGGATGGATGCAATTTTTCGCTTTCTTCTTTTGAAATCAAGAGGTGAAGTCAAATATTTCTAAGACTCTTTGGCTCCCTTTGAACAGAATTTCTCTCCACCTCCATGGTAATACACAACAGGGAACATTGTTAGCAGTGCGCAAACTTTGCATGCAAATATTTGGCACTTGCTCTGCCAGTCTATTGGCACAACTGTATGTATCTCACAGCATCTTGTCTTGCTCATTAATTTACGCTTCCATTAGTAAACGGGAGCCCGAGCCCACACACCGGCAGACAGGGGACCAAATTGCTACCATGTGTGGTCAAGTTTTTGACGCTTGTCGGGGAGGGAAATTTCCGAGAAGCGACAACTCATGACGAGGCTATGAGCTGGCTGAGCAGAGCTTGTTATTAAACCAGATAAAACTTTTTAATCCCTGATCGCATCTTTTAAGCCTTCTGTAGTGGAGCCATCGTCCAACCGAGGAGCGCAAGCGTGGCCGGCAATGGCGAAGTCCGGCAGCGACGACCCATGGGAGTACAACCTTCGCAAGTACCTCCTCCTCCTAGCCACACTGGTCGCCACGGTCACATACGCCGCCGGGTTCAACCCTCCGGGCGGCGTGTGGCAAGACACCGACCCCGCCGCCGGCCACCTCGCTGGCGACCCCGTCATCCGGGACACGAGCTACTTCCGCTACCTGGCCTTCTTCTACTGCAACGCGACGGCCTTCGCCTCCTCCCTCGTGGTCATCGTCCTCCTCCTCATCCTCTCCGTTCTCCACGACCGGGGCAGCACCAAGATGGCGCCCCTGCGGTGCCTCCGCGTGGTCATGACGCTGGACCTGCTCAGCCTCATGGGCGCCTACGCTGCCGGCACGTGCCGCGACTCGGTCACGCCGGTGTACTCCTCCGTCCTCGTGCTTGGCGTCGTCGGCTACCTCGCCGTCCACATGGTGCTCGCCACGCGCTCTGGGAAGAAGGAGGACAGCCCGCTTGAGCGCCTCCGCAAGGTGCTCATGCTGCTCGCCACGTTCGCGGTGAGCGTCACATACCTCGCCGGGCTCAGCGCGCCGGGCGGGTTCTGGAACAACGGCGACGACGGCCACCGCCCGGGCCACGCCGTGCTCAAGGGAGGGAGAAACGACGCCAGGCTCAAGGCCTTCTTCATCTGCAACACCACTGTGTTTGTGGCGTCGCTGCTCATCATCGTGCTGCTCCTGGATAAGGAACTGAGGAAGAGCAACAAGATGCGATCTTTCGAGCTCTACGGGTTCATCTCCGTTGCGCTTGTTGGGCTGGTGGGCGCGTACTCTGCTGGCAGCTGCAGGGAGATTTACACTACCATCTACGTCAATTGTCTTGCTGGTGCCGTTCTTGCCTGCATTTTAGTTCAAGCAGTTGCTGCTACCTACTTCGAAGACGGCATAAACTGTATTTTCGCGATATTACAAGCGCTGTCAACATCTCTGCGACGACACAGCTTGCTTGCTAGTTGTAGTTGGGGCCAAGAAATTCAAGAATTGCAAAGCGGCTGCGACAATGGAAGGTACGACCAAATCACACATGTCTACCGCCATCATGTTGTTCTTGTTCTTGCCACCTTGAATTGAATTATGAGCACTTGAGTTGATTTTTTTTTTTTTTGTTAGAGATGAGCAGCAGCGAACCCGGGCGATTGAGCAGGCTCGGTCACTTGTCCTGCTGCTTGCAACACTTGCAGCGGCCATCACTTACCAAGCAGGTCTCGACCCGCCGGGTGGAATCTGGGACAGTGATGCGGATGGCCACATGGCCGGTGACCCGATCCTCCTAACCACCAACCCCAGGCGGTTCAAGGCGTTCTTTTACTGCAACTCAGTTGCTTTCGTCGCCTCCTTGGTGTCCATCATCCTTGTCCGGAAGAAGACTCTGCATCAGCACAACGCACTTGAGGCTGCCATGATCCTGGACCTGTTCGGGCTCATCGGCGCATACGCTGCAGGGAGCTGCCGGGACGTTACAACCTCGATCTACGCCATGGCTCTAGCCGGCGCCGTCTTGGTGTACGTGGTGATCCATGTCCTCTTCTTCACGCTGGACCATGAAGACCGATACATCAGAGGTAACGACGAGGCTTCGCTGAGGAAGTTGAAGGAGGCCGACGACCTGCTGGAGAAGAGGCGGAAGCGGCTGCTCCTGTTTGCGATCCTGGCATCGACCATCACGTATCAAGCAGGGCTCACCCCGCCAGGCGGCTTCCGGGTCCAGGCCGATGCCTTCGGGCACCAGGCTGGCGACCCTGTCCTCCTATACAACTTCCCGCGCCGTTACAAGGCCTTCTTCTACTGCAACTCGGTGAGCTTCATGCTGTCCATTGCTCTCATCATACTACTGGTGAACAAAACCCTGTACAAGCCAGCCATCGAGAGCAACGCTCTCTCTGTTTGTACGGCTGTGGGCATGCTGGGCCTCATGGGTGGCTACGCCGCTGGCAGCACACAGTATCTGAGGATGTCTATGTACATCTTCGCATTGACTGCTGTCGTCGTGGTCTTTGTCGTCGTGCTGATTGTCATATTTTTGGTCATCCATACCAAGCAAGAAGATGAGGAGAATACTCAGAACAACGACACATCCAGGGAGGGCAGTGCGGATCAGGACATTAATGGTACAGCAATAGGGACCGGATTTGAGATAGAAGACGGGGAAGAAAAGAAGTTGCATGCCAAGCGCAAGTATCTGATGCTGCTAGGGATCCTGGTGGCCAGCATCACCTATCAGGCCGGCATGGAACCCCCTGGCGGAGTCTGGCAGAATGACGGCGATGGACATGAGCCCGGCAACCCAATCATGTACGACAAGAGGAGGCCCCGGTACCTGACCTTCTTCTACTGCAACTCTGCCTCCTTCGTGGCATCCATTATCGTCATCATCCTTCTACTGCCGGAGTCGCTTCACAAGGAGAAATGGTACCTCAGCGTGATGAACACGACCATTGTGCTGGACTTGCTCGGACTGTTCATCGCTTACGCCGCCGGCTCCAGCAGGTCCTGGCGGACATCCGGGTATGTTACCGCGCTTGTCATCGCTGTGCTGGCTTATTTTACCATCCACGTGGTGCTGTCCTGCATCAGCAGAAGGCGTAAGAAGGCGAGGTCCAATTATGCCCGCCGATTAAAAGAAGGGGGGAACAGTGGGTATCAACGACAGATAGCCCCAGAGTGATTGTCATCAATCCGCTCTGTAGATGTAAAATGTGTTTCGAAATGTATTCCTCTTTCTAATAGTTATAGTTTACTTTTTACCTAGCAACTTCTGGCCTCTGCTAGTGAGTTACTGATTTTTTTTTTGTCAATTTATCTAGCAAGCTCTGAATCGGGCTAGAGAAATCTCTACTACGCACTTGCAGTTTGCATTATTATTTGACGTAACAACTCCAATCCAGCAGTGGCACTTGTACATGATTAAGAAAATGATATCGACTATAACCACCACAAGGGTTAGTTTGTCCGACTTGTTCAGTTCCGTGTTTGAAATTGCTCCCAAAACTTTTGCTTCTCATGACATCACGTACGGTAGGTGAAACGGCATCAGGTAATTGTATTACTTCTTTCACACTTATTATACGTACAGAATAATTTTGTTTGCTAGAGGGTGCGTATGCACTTCGTTATTGTCGAGTATTTATCCTATGGGTATACGCAGCTCGGAAAATTGCTTGTCAAGAACATGGTGACTCGTCATAGGAGATGACCGGCCGGGAGGGTCCACAGAGTGGAGTTCGACGGATACAGAGTACCAAAAGGAGCCATAGACCGCTAACTAAACAGAGGCGGGGAATTCAACCGACATCTTGGAGTAATTCTCAAGGAAAGTACAAGACACACCGAGTAGGACTCTGTTTCGGTTAGAAGCTTAGAAATATTGTTTTCAATTAGTTTAATATTGTAAACAACTAAGATTCTACCTGTAACATTGCTTCCAAAAGAGGGGTAGGGACCTCCTACGGGGACAATAGGAAAACACATCACACATCAGATAGAATACATTGATAATCATCGGTAATAAAATTCATACAAAACGTAGGGTTATTACTCTCATCCCGAGGGGGTCCCAACCTGTCTAAAATTCCTGTGTGATTCTGTTTTGCACCATCGAGTTCCTGATCCGAGCGGGACCGTATAAGTTTATAGTCGAAATAATGCTCAACAGTTTTGATCAACTTAACTTATCAATTAAGGCATGCTTGGATGCGTTGCCTTTCTAGGCATGATACTGATCAGATGTCACACCCTAATTTTCATGTTTTGAAATAATTTAAAATTTTCAAATTAACTAGGTTGTTATCATTAATCTTAAGCAAATATTTTATTTTCTAAATAAATTACATCAAGTGTTTGCTTCATTCGTGCTGGTTAGTTACATTTAGGATTTTATTGTGTGCAAATTGATTTGCAAAATCGTGTATAAATTCGTTTTGAAATTGGTTAGGAATAGGAAGTAGAAAACAGGAAAAAAAAAGAAAAGAAAAAAGAAAAAGGCCACGCTCGACTTTCTCTCTTGCAGCCCACTCCTCTCCCTTGCTCCCTCCTCACCCGCTCAGCCTGCGTGGCCCAGTCGCACAAAGGCCCACCAGCAAACAGTAGCCTAGCAACCATCCCAGCTCGCCCTTGTTGTTCCTCCTCTCGCAAGAATGGCATCGGACGTCGCAGCTTGCTCCATAGCGCCGCTCGCGCACCCGCGCCTCGTGCCCGCATCTCCTCTGCCAGCATTGCGTACCACCACGCTATGAAGTTGACTGACCCCGGATCCCATTGTCTGTGCGCGTGCAGAACGAATCAATGAACTGCAGGACGTGTTCTCAGTTGACGCCGCCTCCATTTTTCTCCGTCTGCAACCGAACCTCGCCCACATATCACCTCCAGTGCGTCTACGCCCGTCTTCAAGGCGCTCCAAGCCATCAATGGACCTGCACACGACCATCAAGCACCCCAAATCATCAAAGCTTTGTGCCCACCGCCCCAGCACTGACACCTGCGTAAATTACCATTAACGACGGTCCTTCCCTCGACTCCGAGCTATAAATAGGATGCCTCGTCCCTCACCCGAGCCTCTGGCCCTGTTCGCTGTCTCCATTGCCACTCGAGCCGAGCTCGGCGAATCACACAACGAAGCTTCCCTCGGACCCGAACGACCCCCAAATTAGGCCACCGCCTGATACACGCGGCTTCAACGACCAAAACCGGATTCATCTGTATGCGCGTCCATCAAATTTTCACGCAAACAAGACTAATTTTGTGATAAAAGAATAATGTCTTTATTAATACATAATATATTACAACAAGGACCCGTAGGTCATGTGACATTCCATGTCACAAAGTACATGTGAACACTGGCATCACATTTAAATTGCATTTGCAAATCATAATTTGGTTAGCAAGCAAACTATTTGAGCTAGGGTTTTGAATTTAAATTCAAAATAGATTCAAACCAAGAACTTGCAAAAGCTCAATGAGTCTCAACAGAAGTATGCTAATATTTTTTCATATTCTTGAATGGCATATCAAAAGGGAATTTTGGGACATTTTTCTATAATTTTTGTTATGGCACAAATCCCCATAACAAATCCCTTAAAAATTGATCAGGGAATTTTAAGAATTTTTAGGAGCAGAATCTGAATTGTTGCCTATAACAACAGTTGGTACAAATATTATGCTTAATGTTCAAAAGAATTGGCAAGGGAAAATTCGGCCTAGAATAGCTACTATGGAGAAAATCAGTGGCATAGCAGAATGGCAATTTGGTAATTCTGGCCATCTTCTCCAATAGTGGCCAGGGCTACTAGCAGCCTCGGGTGGCCGCCAGCGCTCATGCCGGCCGGACGGGGTTAGGCACGCTGCCGTCCTACGTTACTATGCACCTCCCACGCATTGGAAATCGTCCGGGCTTACCCCCTATGTCGGTCGTCGTCCCTCTCGTCGTCCTTACACCCGAAGCCACCCGAGCTCGAGTTTCTCCACCGCCAAACGCCACTCACAGCGCTTCAGCGGCAGCGCAAGCAACTTGCACGTTTTGCGCATACTCTAGCTTCTCTGCCAGCCGCTCTCTTTCCATCCCCCCACCACCCCCCCCCGCCAAATCAGCAAAAATCGAAGAAAAGCTCAACTCCGCCGGCCGCCATGGCCGCCCCGGCCGATTTCTCCAGCTAGGTGAGGTTGGGGCCCGATTCTTTCTTCCGCGGTGCTCAACCTCCTCGCGGTGTGTAACGTTCCGCCACTCCGGCCAGGCCCGCTTACACTTGGCAGCTTAATATGCCTTCAAGACTTACCTCATATACCAACACTAGTCTTTTCTCGCGCACTTTATCCTCACTCATGCATACCCGAGAAACACTTCCTGGTCGGTCACCCATCCCTAAATTGCTCCATACTAGACACGCTTAACCTCAAAGTTCTTTAGAGATGAGCTTTCGATAAAGAAGTTGCAACTTGTTGACATGAGTATTCTATCTATCCTATTAAGCCCTACGCCAGGATGTATACTCACCCCCTTAGAAGACCGACATCCTCGTCGGTCAACCCCAAGTTAGGAACATATTCTCTTGGCCACGTCCATGTGTCCACAGCCAGCACATGTGCCATGCTGTGTGACCACTCCGAGCCACACCAGCCATGCACACCATGCCTCCACACGTGTGACATATGCGCCCGTGAAACCGCGAGAGTCGGCTCGAAACCAGCTACAACAGACCGATCCACGGATTGTGATTCTCGAGGTGCTGTTTAAGCGGACACTTAACAATACAACAATCGACCAACTTTTCATATTACAAGAGAGGATTTGTTTATAAGTTACAATAAATTTTATTTAAATAGCAGCGGAAGAGAAACAAGTTCTAGTTTGAAAAACGTAGAAATCAGCGGAAGCATAAGTACGTCTCGATGTTATACAACAAAGGTGATAAATCCGAGCCCATACGGATTATCACGTAGCCAAGCACATCACTGCGGCAGAACACCAACATGCACATCTAATGCATCAATACCTGAAACAATACAACAAAGGCACAAAGCCCGAGCAACTAGAGCTCACTAAGACCGACGACTAGACATATAGCTTGTGGGTAAAGTGTACCAACCTTTGTAGAGTGTATACACCTATCCGAATGTCTCGTTGTCACGGTATATCGACACACCAAACCTTGCGCCGTGTGTTGTGGAAATTGTGTGTCCAAAAGTGCCGAGCTGTTATGACCTTTGTTCGGAAGCCTCAACTAAAATTATGGGAACTGTCGGGATCGATAAATATCTCCCCCGGTCCAAGCAATTAAAACCAAAAAATGTTTTTGCCCTTCAAGAATCCCTTTGTTTCTATAAAGAGCCCATTGCATCTGCGCTTTCCGCAAAACCTTAATCTTACATTGACCACATCCAAATGCATGTATATTATTATCCATTGCTAGTGGTAGACCTTGTTGAGTACCTTATATACTCATCCGTTGCTTAATCATTCAGACGAAGATGGAGATTATTATGAAGATGAGGAGTAGGTCGCATCCTTCGCTCGATGTTACCTCTAGAGTTTATGAAGCTTTCCAGTGTGTTTTCTTTTATGTGAGGCTGGTCTATCCACCTCTTTGATTGTAATCTAGACCATGTATCCCCTAGCTATATCCCTTTGAGAAATTAATAAATGTTGTTGTATCAGATTTGTATCATCTATGTGTGCATCAACTACTGTTCTAGTTATTGGTACGTATGCACGGTGTATTCCCCGAGTGGGGCGTCATAGGGGAGGATGTGGGCTCGTCTAGCCCGAGCTTGATGCGGAGGCGGCCATGGCGATCGGGCTGGGCCGGCGACGACGAAATTGCTTCGTTTGCGCGCCGAAGTGGAGAGAGGAAAAAATGGCGGTGCTGGGAGCCGGTGAGAGGAGCTACCGGTGCAAGTGAGGGCGTGAGGGAGATGGGACCTTGGCCTTTGCGCCGTTTTCAACGGGAGGCGAGAGGGGAGGCGGCGGGGATGGCCGGGCGGCATGGGAGGGGTGGTTTAATTTTGACCAACTCCTGTTGGCCGACGGGTACATGAGTGGTTGGCGGTTTGGCTTGGGCAGGTGGCGGTGGGATGGGTCGTGCGCGCGTGCTTGGGGCGGACAGAGGTCACCGGACCGGTGGTCCAAGCGCCATTACTTGGTGGGCAAGGTCCAGCTCAAATTGGATTTTGAACTTCCTGTTGCTTTCTGAAATAAATTCGAAACTCGATTTATACAGCTCGATAAATCGTGCCAATTTTTGTACGTCTTCAGCACGACTTGGTCTACAATTTTCCTTTTGCTTTTGGGCAAGGTTCAAATTCTGCTCGTAGTATTTTATAAAATTTCAAGATCAAGCACTTTTTTGGATTTGAATTTGAATATTTAAGGCTTTAACTACTTTGCTAAAAATTTGGCAACAATGCCATAAATTCATTATTTTGCATGGCCAACATCCCGTGGAAAAATATGGGCACATTGCTTTGGTAATTTTTGAGATTTAGGGAGATTAGGGTTTTCCCCTTTAATTAAATGTTTTCCCCTTTTTGTTGATTTTAGGGTTTAGCTTCTTAATGACCTTGACCTAAATTGGGGTTTAGTGGGTTAATTAGATCAATTAGTCCTAATTGTGACATGGGATGTCACGGTGTCCTTTCCTTTGTGTGAGCCACTCACGAACCATCCAACCTTAAGCGCGTGATCCCCGTACCAACTAAATTTACTAGCCAATATTGATTCGGAACACCGACACCACCTGATGGGCCACTACTAAAAATTGTTTTACCATTGTAGTGGTGTGCGTCTTTTAATCCGCCGCAATATGAATTTTAGTGCTCCCTTATAGAGCGGATTTCCAGTAGTGCACATCAGTTTTGTGATCATGATTAAAGGAATGAAATAATCTCTCTCAATACCCCATTTTATAGGCTTCCTAGAACATTAAATTACTCTATATTCGACCTTGGGTTGGAGATGAAATAAAAGGCCCTTTGTGGTTTTAGTCTCTTCTCATAAGGATGGAAATAGTGCCTAGAGATTTTAACTGAAACTCATCTAGTCTCTCTTGGCTTTCGATATAATCTGTTTCGCTGATGTGGTGCCATCTGAAATACAAATGATATCTCTATTAAGACTGGCCTTACTCAATGGAAGGTATTTTTTTTAAAAAAAGTATTCAAATCATAATTAAGTTCACATACTATAACATACTGCAAGTTGTATATATATAATCCAGTATAATATGGTCTAATAGTGTTCAGTTATAATTTAGTTCACATACAACAAGTTGCAGATATAAATCAGTAAAACATGCATGATGCGAAATTAACTTGCAACAATAAGCTGTGGGTAACTGGTAATACGCAAAAATCCGCCATCGACATGGTGTATATACTATACTATATAGAGTACCCACCGAATTGTGTAGACATGGGACTTCAAATAGTAATTTTCTCATTGTTAAAAAGGTCAAAGTTTGTGATGTCTACATTCCTGTATTTAAAGAAACCACTGAAGGAACTAATTTTATTTCCAATTGAAACTATTTTCTGACATATACAGCCATAATTTAGATCACAAACGATAGGATAGGATACCGCATCTTGTATATATACGAAAACAGGGTGTGAAGTAAACTTAGAAGAAAAAATCAGCTGTTGACAACTTGCGTATATATATGTAGAGAAAGGATGTGTGAACTGTAGAGTACGTAGTAAACTGATAACAAAAGTCAGCTGTCGACAAGTAATACCCGAAAAGGAGCTGTCGACAACTTGTACCCAAAATGAGCTCTGGACAAGAAGCCGGTTACTCTCAGACCCTGTTCCGATCGATTGCGAATCCAGGGTGGAATTTAGGAGCTTTTTACTATTTTGCTCATGAGTGTGGGCTTCACCAGAACGCCCACCGCTCGTGAGGCTTCTCAAAAACGTCTACCAGTACGTGTGTTCAACCATCCAAATATTCATACCTGTTAGATACATTCATTTTTTTCTTTTCTACTTTAACACATTAGGAAATGACCTTTAACACATCAGGAAATGACCAAAGTACCCATAACTCTTCAAAACGTTATTTCCTCGCAATCCTATCAGATTGGGGCCATCGGTTTTGAAAAAAAAATACGCCGGCTATTGTAGCATCCAAAAATTCAAGTGTAGGCTGGGCATTTTTTTGGATGCTACAGTAGCCCGAGCGCAAATTCTTTTTTTTCAAAACCGATGGTGCCAATCTGATATGATTGCTGGGAAATAACGTTTTGAAGAGTGAGAGATACTTTAATCATTTTCTGATGTGTTAAAATGAAAAAGAAAAGAAATGAATGTTTTTAACAAATATAGACATTTGGACGGTCAGATGAGCATTTTAGAAAAGTCCTACGAACGGTGGACGTTCCAGCGAAGCTGACCGAACTCATGGGTAAAATAGCAAAAAGCTCCGTTTAGCTATACCTCCAAACGACAGCCAACAGAGGTTCGGAGCGCGGGTGGCGGATGCAAACGTTATCACAGCGCGGGGCGACGACCTCCACCGGGTCAATGAGGAGAGAGAAGCTTCGCAGCAGCTGGTCGGCAACTTCCAGGATAAACAAGCGCAGCGGCGTTACCCACGCGCGCCAGGTCAAGTCGTCGCGTGAGGGAAAAAAACGAAAGGAAATCATAGGAGAGCACACGCACATCTGTGCACGTTGAGCGCGTCACTGCGTCAGTCCCCAGGAGGGCCCCGTTCGTTTCCACCTCTAAAATTTAGATATCTGTCACATCGAAGAGAATCTTACTTATTTAGTAGTATTTTTATTAATTTAATAACAAAACCTATGTCGCGACTCCTCTAATTTACGAGACGAATCTAATGATCCTAATTAATCTATGTTTTGCTTACGGTGATGCTACAGATAAACATCTTCTAATAACACTATAATTATCCTCGTTGGATTACGTCTCGTGAATTAGATAGAGAGTCTGCAATTAGTTTCGAGATTAGACTTTATTTAAGTCTCTAAAATGATAAAATTCTCTTTGATTTGACCTCTAAAAATTAGATAGGGGAAACGAACAGGCCCAAGAGTCATAAATTAACTCGCCCAGTTGCTATGTCAGCACTCAGCAGCAGCGGCCGCACCCCGCTCTGCTCTATGGAGCGCGAGGGGCCTCCTGCCGCTGCTGCGCCGGCGGCCACGGTGACGATGAGGAAGAAGAAGAGCAAGTCGGACAAGGGCGACCCGTGGGAGTACAGCCTCCGCAAGTACCTCCTCCTGCTGGCGACGCTGGTGGCGACGGTGACCTACTCCGCCGGGTTCAACCCCCTGGCGGCGTGTGGCAGGACGCCGCCGCCGGCCACCTCGCCGGCGACCCCATCATCCGGTCCACCAGCCCTGTCCGGTACCCGGCCTTCTTCTACTCGAACGCAACGGCCTTCGCGTGCTCGCTGGTGGTAATCGTGCTCCTCCTCATCCTCTCGGTGCTCCACGAGCAGGGAACGCCAAGCCCGCCTGTGACGCTGGCCACGCTGCGCGGGGTCATGATCATCGACCTGCTCAGCCTCATGGCCGCCTACGCGGCGGGCACGTGGCGCGACCGCCTCACCACGGTCTTCTCCCTCGTCCTCATCGCTATCGTGGTCGCCTACGTCGCCGGCAGCACGGCGCTGGCCACGCGCGCCGAGAAGAAGGACGACACGGAGATGGAGCGGCCGCGCAAGGTGCTGATGCTCCTCGCCACGTTCGCCGCCAGCGTCACCTACCTCGGCGGGCTCAGCGCGCCGGGCGGGTTCTGGGACCACGGCGAGAAGCCGGGCCACGCCGTACTCAAGGGTGGCAAGCACGACAGGAGGCTCAAGGTCTTCTTCGTCTGCAACACCACCGCGTTCGTCGCGTCGCTGCTCATCGTCGTGCTGCTGCTCGACAAGAAGCTGCGGCCGGGCGAGTGGAAGCGCTATTACCAGCTCAACCTGTTCATCCTCGTGGCGCTCTCGGGGCTCATTGCGGCCTACTCGGCGGGGAGCTGCAGGGAGGTGGACACCACGGTCTATGTCAACGCTCTCATCGGCGCCGTGCTCATAACCGTTCTGGTTCTGGCGGTGACCGTCAAGGTGTTCGGGAGCAAGATTAAGGCGACTAGAGTGTGGGAATGGATGGGGGAAAAGTACCGATTCCTCTCGAATTGGGTGGACGACAGAAGAAGGCAGCCCTGCTTGGGGGAGAAGGTTCTCAAGGTGGAAATGGTGACAGTGCAAGGTATGCAAATCCTTGGTGTTTTTCCCCATTCTGCCCCCTGCAACACTGGATCCTTGGTGCTGTTCGTAATTCGGCGGATTATACTGAAATTTATCCCTTTCAATTCGTCGGATTATACTGAAATTATCCCTTTCAATTGGTGTATCAGCGACGAGCGGCAGAAACAACACCGGATTCGGGCGATGGAGCAGGCCCGCTCCCTCGTCCTCCTCCTCGCCACGCTCGCGGCGGCCATCACCTACCAGGCTGGGCTGGACCCACCGGGCGGGCTCTGGCAGGACGACGGCGACGGGTACATCGCCGGCGACCCGGTCCTGTTGACGAGAAACCCGAAGCGGTACAAGGCCTTCTACTACTGCAACTCGGTCGCGTTCGTGGCGTCCCTGGTGGCCATCGTGCTCGTCCGGAAGAACACTCTCCACCAGCACAACGCGCTCGAGGCCGCAATGATCCTGGACCTCTTCGGCCTCATCGGCGCCTACGCGGCGGGCAGCTGCCGCGACGTGCACACGTCCATGAACGCCATGGCGCTCGCCGGCGCCGTGCTGGTCTACGTGGTGATCCACGTCATCCTCTTCACGCTCGACCACGAGGACGTCCACACCCGGGCGCACGACCCCGCCTTCCTCGACGAGCTCCAAGACGAGTACGATCTGCTCGAGAAGCGGCGCAAGCGGCTGCTGCTGTTCGCCATCCTCGCCGCCACCATTACGTACCAGGCCGGGCTGACCCCGCCGAGCGGGTTCCTTCTCAAGGACGACGTGGCGGGCAACCATGCCGGCGACCCGGTGCTCCTCTCCAACTCGGAGCGCCGGTACAAGGCCTTCTTTTACTGCAACTCGGTGAGTTTCATGCTGTCCATCGCGCTCATCATTCTGCTGGTGAACAAGACCCTGTACCGGCCGGCGATTCGGAGCAACGCGCTCTCGGTGTGCACGGCGGCGGGCATGTCTGGGCTCGTGGGCGCCTACGCCGCCGGCAGCACGCAGCATTTCAAGACGTCCATCTATATCTTCATTCTCGCGGGTGTCGTGCTGGTCTCCGTGGCAGTCCTGGTTATCGTGTTCGTGGTCATCCACAAAAAGAGGCACAAGGAAGCGAATGCAAGGAAAAACGCAGCAGCATCGCCAAGGGCTTCTCTGAATACTGGCGTGGAAATGGTCGGGACTGCCAACGCTGGTCTAGAGGAGCCCTCTGCTCCCAAGGAACCAGAGACTGACATCGAAAGTGGCACGAGAGGTGAAACAGAGGAGCGATCTGCCTCTACCGAGTTTACCAACGCTGATCCGGAAAGTCCTGAGGCCGGAACAGAGGATCCAGGAAATGGCAATCCTCCCGGAACAGGGGACTCCTCTGGCTCGCCCAAAACAGAGCCTGACGAAGCCCAAGAAAAGAAGACTCACGCGAAGCGCAAGTACCTTATGTTGCTCGGGATCCTGGTGGCCAGTGTGACCTACCAGGCCGGCCTCGAGCCGCCGGGCGGAGTCTGGCAGGACGACGGCCCCGGGCACTCGGCCGGGAACCCGGTCATGCACGACAACCGGCACCCGCGGTACCTGGCCTTCTTCTACAGCAACTCCGTCTCCTTCGTGGCCTCCATCGTGGTGATCGTCCTCCTGCTTCCCAAGACGCTGCTTCCCAAGACGGTGCACAAGGCGGGGTGGTGGCTCACGGTCATGAACCTCACCATAGTGCTCGACCTGCTCGGCCTCCTCATCGCGTATGCCGCCGGATCGAGCAGGTCGTGGAAGACGTCTGGGTCCGTCACCGCGCTCGTGATCGCCGTGCTCGGGTACTTCGTCATCCATGTTGTGCTCTCGTGCCTGAGCAGGTTCTCTAAATGCTCGTCAGCTGTGGAATCCTCTGCCAATGGGCAGAATGGCGTTGAGCTCTCGGCACAGACGGCAAACAGACAGAATGGAGTTTAGCGAGTATGTAGTTGCCACTTGCCAGAGATGGTACTCCAGTTTCCGGAATTTTTAGGTTTCTAGTCTCTCTCCTGATCCTGTTGATTATTTTTCCGCCTTTTCTGTAATTAAGTTGGAGGCAATCTCTTCTACTTCCAGTCGTTTGATTCACAAGTTGCAACGCAGGAATGAGTCAAAACTGTTTCTTTATATGTTTAAGAACAAAAAATTCACTGTCATTCTTACACATATGTTTATATGTTTAAGGACAAAGTCACTGTCGTTCTTACACTCGGAAAGTCGGAACCTCGATTAATACTTTTCTTCTTTGTTACTCCTCTGTTTCAGAATAAGTGTAGTTTTTTATTTTTTAGTTTCAAGTTTAAACGTTCATCTTATTCAATTTTTTTACAAATGTTAAAACAAATTGTCATGATTTAAAAATATAATAACAAAATAAATTCTGAATAAATAAATAATATTTTCATAAAAAATTGAATTAGACGAACGGTCAAACGTAAAATTTAAAAGTAAAAAATAACACTTATTTTAAGACGGTTGGAGTAGTACGTTTCTATTCCCCGAATTGACCCACCATTAAGGAGAGAGTTTGGATAACATAAATCTCGCGGAATTTTTCAGCAGTTATTAAATTTGTACCATCATTTCCATCAAACGAAAACCGTACAAAGATGTGAACGCAGCGGACTTAACTCGTCTTATAAGTTCAAACTGTCGGTCCTAACAAATCTAGGTTGAATATGAAACTCTGACGAAGGTTCGATCATACCTTAGTACACTACAATAATTCTCTGCAAATCAAGCAAGAAAATGTGTACCGAAATGTACATATCTATCCTACCAAATCCTAGCTGAATATTCAAATTCAGAAAGGATCGTGACTACGATTTGAGTGGTCCGCCGCAGAAACGTCCAAACAGCATTGCAACTTGCATATTTTGCCTAATGGATTCAGTCCAGGTGTATTATTACTTTACAAAAATAAATGATAGGGACCATGCATCAACCACCCTGTTCATGAAGCGTGATGCCTTCCATCTACTTCTCCATCCATCTACAATTATGAAAAGTATTTATTAACTTTTCATAATTGTGTTGAACCATTTGTCTTATTCAAAATATTTATAAAAATATAAAAACAAATACATCACGTTTAAAATATATCTAACAATAAATCAAAATATAATAAAATAATCAATATTTTAATAAATTTTTTTAATAAGACAAACGGTAAAACCAAATTCAAAACTCAATAAATACTTACATTTTGGAACAGATGTAGTATTTTGCTTCCAACTGTGGCCTGTCAGGACACCAGCCTCTAGCATCTTGATTGCGAACTACATTAACTAGTTTTATGCACGTGCACGTAGAGAAATTCCATGCGATATATGATGAAACAGCACTTTAACATTTAAAATAATAAAAAACATTTGTCAGAGTATAGTGTATATATGGCTTTAATCATAAAAACTAAAGGTAAAAAAGAATATAAATAGGCTTTTGACAATATTAAGAATGGTCATTTGATTGATGTGATGAAGCCACTTTCGAAAGTAAGCGAATATCATATTAACTACACATCTAGGATGTTCAATATCAATGTAACAAAAATAAAAAAGCAAGCAACCTTACATATTATATAGTAATCAAGCCTACATATATCATTCAAAGAGCCCATTTTAATCATGATCCATAGAAATATCAAGATGCTATTTCAGCTAAAGACGTATACGATTAGAAAATGACAATGGTAATGCAAGAAAAAGGAAGAAAAGTGATGAAAATGCGAGTATTTTCTCACCTGGTGCACCCAATTGGGTATAGCCCCGACTCTTTGATTATTTGAACTCCTTTAAAATAATTCAAGAGTCCACTAATTGATTCTTCATTATTTTCTTCATCAAGCAATCTCTACAGACCACTCTTCTCAATTTTCATGATTTTCGACTTTTCGTGATCTCTACATACCGCTCTTAAGCATAGTGCACCCGTCGAGTGCACCTAATTAGGTATAACCCCGACTCTTATATCATTTGAGCATCTCAAATAATGCAAGAGTATTTTTCAAGAGACTTCTTTATTACTTTTCATAAAATCTCATACCTCTCGGCAATTTCCGCTAAGAACACATTTTCGGACCCGTTATACCAGCCACAACTTCATATCTCCTGGAGATTCACACCAGGTTACCATAACAAACCGCCTAAATTAGTCCGAACTCATATTCCACTTAATGAAATTTCAGTAAGAATCAAAATTCTGGTTGATCGGACAAGTTTCCTAATACTCTAAATCTGAAAGTGCAAGGATTCCGAGCGCCCTGAGCAATTTGGCCTCCGTGGCTACTTCGTGAGCCCGACACGTCTTCTCCGCGCGACGTGGCCGCTGGGCACATTGACCATGTCGCCATTTCGAGTCACTTCCCTCATGGGTCGTGCTCCGGTAGCCTACATGGCCCGATGAACTTAGCCCGTGTGCAGCCATCGATTATCTTCGAGGTCCTTCACCGACCCGGCAGCCTTTCTAGGACCGACATGGGTGACAAGGCCCGGAGATGGGCTATGATGTCCTCACCGAGATCCGGTGACGGTGTCGGGTATCGTTTGCTAGCCGACCAGGACACGATGAAGGACGGGCAGCTCCGAGAGTCCCTCGACGGTGACGCGCACGGCCACCGCGGCCATGGGGGCCGCACACGCACTCCATTGAGGAGTCCCACGGTGTCATCGCCAACCTCGCACGCAACCGCACCGAGACTTTGACCTCGGCGAAGCCCCACCGCACTCGCCATTGTTGCGGCGCACGGTGGGAGGGATAGAGCCTAGAAAAAGAGTGGCGGCATGGGAGAGGAGAGGCGGTCGACCTCCATGGGAGTTTAGAGAGAGAAAGAGTTTGAGCGGATACGGATGTGGCTAAGCCGGCGAGGAAGACGAAGACCCGAGAGGACGTTGTCGTTGTGGCTGGATAAGAATGAATTAGATATGGTGGGCAATGGTCCACGTATTTTACATATATTTTGCAAAAACACCCTTCTTTTTGTTCCTATTTCCACTTATAAACAACAAAATGACAATTATATAAATAATCCTTCAATTCTTTTTTTCATTTTACATCCGAGATAATGTATGTGCAAATACGAGTGTACATGCTTATGGTAATGAGACACAACTACAAGGACACTGCCACAAATTGTGAGAATCCAACGAGGTTGTTCCTACGGTTGATAACAATAGTGTAACTCGGTATAAATCCTTCGGAACAAAAGAGAGAACGTTATGGCCTCAACACATTACGTCGGAACATACCAAGTTTCCAAATAGGCGCAGCGGAGCGCGCCCTTTTACTAGTTAACTTATATTCAACTCGAGTTTCTCAAGTCTATAATCAGCCGAATGATTAACATCCAGGGCCTAAGGCATTCAAATTCACATTACTCGGTTAAGCAAGACCTAAACGTCTTCGATCTAACCGATCTTACCCCAAACAATCCAATTTGGTATTCAACACATTATCACGGCTGAGCATTCCATACCACAAAGCTGTTTAAGCTTTTGTAAAACAGACCTTGTGATTATGGGAATCACTCCGACCTCCCCTCTGTAACGGTTTAAATCACATGCATCATTATCGAGGCCAAAGTAACAATATTACCCGAGAAAAAATTACTGGGCCGTAAAAATCCGGCCCATTAATTTCTAGCCCCCGAACCAGAGCTCGAGAATCTATATAAGGAGTCCAAGAGTCGACCTAGGTCAAACTCATTCCCAAATCGTCGCAGCGCGCCTTCCTTTTCTGAAGCTGCTCGCGCGTTCTTCGCTCCTTGCGATCTTGAATCTCTATTTCTTCCAAACTTTCCCAATCTAGAATAAAAAAAACTTTCCCAATCCACTCTGAATCATGGGGAAGCCAACCAAGAAAACCGCTACAAAGCCTTCTTCCACCACTGCAGCCATTCCTCACGATCAACTCCCTTACGGATGCCAAGAATTCAAGGCCGACATACATGCTTGAAGCCGAGCTTTGGTTGCCGATGGAGGATCTCTTCCCCCAAGCTGATGATCAATTGGGTTGTCCCCAATGCAGGAGATATCCCATGGGGATTCGAAGACACCAAATAGGTAGTCTTCCACACCTTATTTCCTCGCGGCTTCGGTCTTCACTGTTGCTCCTTCTTCCGTGGTCTCCTCTATTTCTACGGACTAGAGTTGGTGAATCCGAATCCCAACTCCATCCCCCACATCTCAATCTTCATCCACCTTTGCGAAGCTTTCCTCGGAGTCCGTCCCCATTTCAATCTGTTCCGCTATCTCTTCCACATCCTCCCCCTTCAATCCGCCAATGACCGCCATGCCATTGGAGGAGTCAAAATTCAAAACCGGCACTCTCATGAGTACTTTTCCTTCTCCTTCAATAAAAGCATCTTCAATTGGAAGAATGAGTGGTTCATCTGCGACAATCCGCAACCCTCTCTTCCTCCCTACAGAGTCAATATTGACAAGAAACTCTCCTGCTTGGAACCACGAGAATCTTAGGGATGAATTACGTCAAGATCAACAAGTGGCCACTCTGTTGAACGTGATCAAGGATCTCAAAGAAGAAAATAAGGTGACAGCAGAGACCATCATCCGGAGCTTCATCGTCCGAGGAGTGCAGCCCATTAAACGCCAACCCACGCCGGGATGGATGTTCAAAGAGAGTGACAATACCGGTGACGGCTCAGACCGCCTGGACCTCCGAGAGGCAAACAAATCGATTCGGTAGGTGCTGCAGCCAAATTCGACACCTCTAGTTGTAACAAGGTTAAAGAAGCATACAACTACGAAAATCCACGAGCACCGGTATGTTTCATTTTACATAAGCATATTTCCATTTTCCATGTTTTCAATTGATTTTGAAGCATATCATATGTTCATATAGGATCTTGATAGATTCAAGAGTCATCCTCCTCCCCCTTCGAGATGAAGAATGGGGAGAGGACTATTCGAGAGGTTGCTCATACCGGTCCGATCCCTATTGTCAATCCTCCAAAGAGGGTGACACGATTTGTACGAGACCATCCGGCGTCCCACGAGCCGGTGCTGAAAGCTTGTCCTCGCACCGGACGACGATGTTGACGTTGCGCCATCCGTGCCGGGGGACACTCGGTCTGCGGCACGAGAGGCGAAGATAAGCACCGCGAGGAAGAAGCGCTTGAACAAGACCGCCAAGCCGAGTGGCAGCTATCCATGGTGCTTCAAGCGAGAGGATCTCAAGGCTCATCTATGCCAAAAGATCCCCTCACCAATGTCCCACGAAGTCTCGATCGACCACTGCAGATCGGCGCCCAAGGCGAGCACGGTCAATAAAGAGACGGTCTCCACCTCCTCGGTGCAACCTGTAGCCAAGAGGATCTGTGCAAAAGCCTAGTTTTTAAATTTAAACTTGTATAATTAAAATTTGAAGGGAATCAATCGAATTCAAAAAGTTTGAAGCATGTTTGAATTTTGTTCGGCGCCTTGGACTCAATTCAATCGCTGCCCAACCTTCTTTCTCCCCTTCGCAGCCCACACCCGACCAAATCAGCCCACCGGCCCACCTAGCGTAGTGAACGGTGTCGTCTCTTACTTGCGGCGCCCTGTTCGCCCGATGCCGTGGCATGGACACCCAAAAGCCACGCGGCGCTTATCGCCGCTGCCGCCCAAGGCTCCCATCTACCGCAACCCCCTACAAAACCCCGCTCGGAGTCACTACCACCCCTCAAACCATCTCCCGCCACACCTCTCCTCCCGCCGTTCTTTGGTGGAATCCCTCACGCCGGTGACTCCCCACGTGACCATCTCGTTCTTCTTGCGTCTCCGGTTCAATTGGTGCTGATCATTTTGTCCATCTCGCCGGGAGGAGGACAAGCCGGTCATTTGAAGTTCTTGGTCGAAAGTTACGTCGCCGTCGCCGTCGCCACCGGTAAGCCTGCGGCGAGCTCATGCTCCATTCTTGCATCGTCGTCGTTTGTTCTTCTCGCTAGCCTTGACAACTTTGTTGTCACCCTCTCGTAGCACGGGAACGGGAATCGAGTGGTCACCGGTTTCCTCTGCTCGCAACGGTCCGCCACCCGTCTCCACCACCGGAGCTTGTCGTCCTCTCTCTGTCGATTTCCCCCTCTTTCGCCTTCGATGTGGCTGCGATTCGCCTTAGCTCATCGAAATCGCCACCACTAGCCATGGTACCGAGCTCGATTTGTGCTTGTCCGTCGGGTCATAGAGCCTCCCCTAGGTCCGCTTGTGCTTCGCGCGCTCTCTTTGGGGTTGAAGGAGCATACTTTAGTGGTCTTCATCAAGATTTCTTGGACCGCCACCGCGGATCTCACCTGCCGGCGAGGTTCACACGAAGTTGAGCTACACGCGGGGGCCGTTATTTTGGGGTTTGGAGCACCGGTGGGGTTTTCCCCTTTCGCACCGCTGTCGTCCGTAGGTCCGGCAAGCTCGTACCTCGTTGTCGGCGGTCGGCTGGTGCTCGCATCTCCATGTGTGGACATTGGTGCGGCGAGGGCCCTGGTAGGTTTCCTTTACTTCGCGGCGAGCCATAGCGCCGACAAGCGGCAATTCTAGCAGGCCACGCGGTGGTGCCCCGGCGGCGCCGCCTAGGTCGTGCGGGCGCTAGTGTGGCGTGCTGACATGGCAGAAAACTTGGCCACGTGGCAGATTTTACGCTTGCGTGGCGCCGAGATGGCAAGGTTGATGTGGCGAAGTAATGCCATGTGGAGCTGACTCGGCCGAAATTTCCCTATGTGGCACCGATGTGGCGGTGACGTGGTGCCCACGTGGTGCTCATGTGGCGCTGGCATGGCAGGAAATACTCCAGGAATATTCTTTGTTTTCCTTTTTCAATCTTTTCTAAATTTCCAATAATCTTTTTTCCTTTGGAAATTCATAACTAATTCTCCGAGCGTTAGAAAAATACGTGGTCGGTTGCGTTGGACTCGTTGCGACGTATTCTATGCGTTGGTGTAGTTATTAACCATGTTCTAGTAGTGTAAATTTCTTTAATTAAGATTCGTTACCAATTGGCCTCATTTTGTGTGCCTACCCCGTACCGCACGATCTATGTTTGACAAAGGAGCCGGAGGAGCCGCAGTACAAGGAGATCCCACCGAAGCAGCCGTACGAGTACCCCGACCACGCCTAAGAACTATAACAACCCTAATAAATAAACTTACTTTCATGTGATTCAGCATCATATCATCATGTTGCATTCTTAAAGTTATTTGATTTTAAGCAAAAATGTGCATGTTAAATTTGTTTTAATTCAATTTAACTTACTTCTTTTAAAAAAGAGTGTAAATAAAATAAATTAATGTGTTTGAAAAGTTTTCCTGGTCAAACATGAACCTAAAAGATTTATGATATTTTTGCCCAAAATAATTTCCTTTGTTAAAACTCCCAAAATAATTAATTAAAGTTCTAGTTTCAATTTAAACTTGAATTTTTATCCCAAAATTTATTTTTAATTTGGACTTTGGTCTAAAAGGGAAAATGTTCAAAATCCTTTCCTAAGCAACCCTGTTTTTTTTCAGGATTTTTCTGAGCTCCGTCTATACCTTTTTCAATTTATGGAAAACTGGAGGGCCTTTTGCAAATTTCTAGATCCGGGCCCACAGAGCTAGGATCTCCTCTCTTCTCTCTCAGCGTTGCCTGCTGTACGCTTGGGAGCTTCACCGGTCGCGCATGCCGCACCCGCGCGTACCTTCCTGCTTCACCCCTCTCTAACCCGAATAAGGCCTGAACCCCACCCCTTCTCTCCCTCTCGTTCTCGGTCACACCGGAGCCAACCGCACCTCTCTCGCCTCCACACCGGCAAGCACCTCCGGCCGCTCCCCATCCAGATCAACGCCACTAGCAGCTCCGCAGCTCCACCCCACCACTAGTCATGCCGCTCGTTCAGGCCAATCAGTCCTAACGTGCAAGATCAAAGCCATCTTCGCGAACCGGCCATCATCGACGTCCGCCGCCGCGTCTCCAAAATTCTCTCGGTCCGGTGAGCTGCTTCACTCAATTCCTGTTCCCAGCTGTGTGAAATATTATCAACAACAGAACTAAAGTTGATGTTTCTCCACAGGGTCGCTAGAATTTGACCGTTCTTTTCGAGCTTCGTCCGCCGTCACCTACCACCTCGCCGTTGTACACCACCTTCCAACCGTTTCCAAGGTGCTAAAATCATTTTGCTGTTGGTGCCTATGCTTTGTAGATGCTTTCAGTAATTTGGTCCCCAATTTTAGAGCACCACGGCGAGCTCTACACCTCGTCGAGCTGCGCGTTTGGCGCCTCTCGTTGGCGGCACCTTTCCAGCCTTCCTCCGGTGAAGGCGTCCCCACAAACTTGTTCTCCGCATCACACTCAGCAGGTAGGTGTATTACCATTCGGCCGCCGCGGCTAGTGCCACACTACAGGCAACATGCGCTGGATCGTCCGTGGCTACACAGGATCCCCTACAGCCAACTCTATGGTCTCTGGTGTGGCCTAGAAGCTTTTCCAAACTTCAAATATTCCTAGAAAATTCCACAAAAATCAGAAAAATGTCAAACCAATTTCGTTGAGCTCCTGATTTTGTGATGTAATAAAATGCCTATTTTGAGTTCCTGATTTTGTGCTTTATTAGCTTTGCTTTATTTTGTTTAAGATAATTAGTTATTTTATGCTAATTAATATTTATTTTTGATAAATGAATTTCTTTAAATAAAAGACATATTGCAGACGAAAGTTTTTGTTGCATTTATTTTCCAAAAATATGCATAAACATCGTCATTTTATGTAATTGTATTTCATCATTTTATGTGTTATCGCATGTCATGTATCGTAGCTGTTAATCTAACGATCGTGTCGATAATTCATCGCATGGCATATCATGCACATTCATGCATACATGTTGCTGATTCGTGGCCTATCGATGATCAGCATAGGACCTGACGTGAACAAAATCTCGTCCGAGGCCGATTCACGAGACGTGAAATCGATGTCGACCCCACCACCGAGGAAGCTAACACCGAAGTGAATCGATGCAAGCCCTGGTGCATTCCTCATATATTTCAAAGTCTTTCCTTTTATCATAGTAGTTAAGTTATGTTTGTGCACTAGGTGATAGGGACTGATTGACACCCTAGATGCATGAGTTAGGATTCTTTTTAGTCGTGATATACTAGTACGGGTAGTTCAATAGATGCTATGCTTAATTCATAGTCGCAACGGTAGCTGATTCGGGTGATCTTAAAGCATGGAGGCTTTAAGTTCTTGTTGTGGCTGTCGTTAATTGAAAGAGGAGGTTAATGAATTTGAAACCGGACGGGTCCCATAGGAGAAAGGGCAAGTTCATAGTCTTGCAAGGTGGTAGCCCCGTCCGTGTCGCTCAAGTACCGTACCGTTGTCGGCCTAGTTGAACAACTTTGAATGTACTTGCTGGTGTTTATGGGTCCGACAAGCTGATGTACCCTACCACCCCGGTGATGTGATGTAGCCAACTCTCTTTTGTTGGGTGTTAGTGAGATCGAACTATCACAGGAGGAAAATGGGTCGCTCACGGATGACGACGGGGAAAGTATTGGGTGGGCTCTCCATGTTCCCGGCGGAGTTGGAAACGGATGTCTTCTGCCGGTGTTGGCGGGAAAAGTTGTCGTATACGGCTAGTGTGGTGTGTATATGTCGTGTAGTCGGGTTTTGCCAGCTGGTATAAAATTGATTCGAATCACTCGTCCTCGCAATAATGAGTACCACTTGTTTAGCTCGTCGCATCATGGTTAATCAAGTGGAATGTGAAGAGAAGAAAAGAAATAGATGTTGGCTAAAGAAATCTTTCTTTGCTAACTTGATTGCAGTAGTTATAGGCTGCCAACATTGGTTCTTAATAAACTTAATATTGAGCTAAAACTGGAAAGTAAGGATCCACTTTTAGCATTGTTTGCGCAAGTAAGTCAACCCACGGCTAGAAAGTCTTTGCATACTAGGCGTCAACCTTAGCATGTGTGTTGACGGGTAGTCTTGTTGAGTATTAGAATACTCGGGGTTTCGTTTGTTATGTTTTTCGGGCCTTGAGTCATACTACCATGACTCGTATGGTAGTTTCTCGGAGGAGGAGCAATGTTACGAGGGTGGTTCCCTTCGATCGGAACACATCCCTACACCGTGAAGGTCGAGAATCGTGGTGTACAACGGTCCGAGTACATCACGCTAGATGTTTTAAGTTATCTTTTGTTATAAAATAACTTCTGATGTAAGACTGGTTAGATGTTTTAAAACTCCGTTGTTGTAATAAGTTTTTGCTATGAAATGTTTGTATTTTAAAAACCTGGTTGTATTATACCATGATGTATATATTCTGACTTGTATGAAATGATGCATTGTTGTAACTCGCTTCGTCGAGTGTCCCCCTGTACCGATTCCTGGGTGTCCCGGAAGGGATGCCACAACTGGTATCGGAGCAGTTCAGGGGCAACAGTTTGTTGTTCGCAAGATGGTTTTCAAAACCAAACACGCTTTCGAGAACGGTAGAGTACGGAGCCCATATAAGGACGTAGAATAGTTAGATTTTTCTAACCGTTCGACGTTTGGGTATTGTGGGTAGTGCCTAACTATCTATTTTAGTTCACATTTACTTGTCATCCGTTTTTGCTAACCCGTCGAGCATGCATCATGTTATTTTGAGTGCTATAGTATGAGGTTTGGGAATATGCCTAGCTAGTATCGTAGTACTTGTAGAGTCGGTTCCTTTCCGTTTTGTTTTACTGTGGGAAGAAGTGTTTAACTAGTTTAAACATTTTCTCCTACAGATGTCACGAAGTTGGGAAGCAGGTTTGCGCGGAGGAGGACGCACAGGACGCACGTGTTGCTGAGCTTGAGCAGAGGATCCACGAATTGGAGACACGAGTGCAGGACAAAGACAGACAGATAGCTGCTTGGAGGGACCGTTTCGTGTGGACAAGCAGCAGAGAAACGCGACTCAGGCATGGATAGTAGAGCTGGAGGAGCTTGCTGTTGATACTACAGTAGAGCGAGACGCGACACGACAGAGCGCCGCACAGTACTAGGAGCAGTTGGCCGTCAGGACCCAGGAGCTAGACCACGCGATTGCTATGTGGATGCATAGTGAAGCCGTGATCAACCATAGTCAGGAGAACTTGCACTTTCTACTTCACGCGTACCAGGACCTCACCGTAGCGCACCGATAGTTGCAGCACCAACTATAGTAGTTGCAGGCACCAGCAGGAACGCTGACGACGCTCAGAAGGTTTCAGGTGTAGACTACGAGCCACGGTCGACCTCGTCGGAGTAGGACGCTGACAGCCACGCACCACCAGTTTAGACAGTGTTGGAGTAGTGGTCATTTAGGTTAGTTAGACCATGAGTCTGATGGCAGCCACAGTTTGCTAACGTAGGTCAGACTATAGAATAGGGCAGCAGCAGGTGATGTTGGTTGCAGTTGTACTGTAAAGGTTGGATCAGATGTGTACTACAACTAATGTATAATATATGCATGACATATGTATAATATATGTGCATATTGTCTTTGGTGGGTGTTATAATAAGACTTCTATTTCTGCAAAGCTTATCTTGGAATTTGCCTTATCAAGTTATTCTTGTTCCTTCCATAAATGTGTTATAATTAAGATGTCTAACGATAAATTTTCTTGAAAACAAAATGGTTGGAACAAGGAGACGGGATGACTCTGAAAGTTCACAGCAGGGGCAGGAACACCACCACTTATGAGGACATCCTAGCCATGACTATAAATACACAAGTGTATGAAGGACCAACTACACGTAACCGAGCAAAAGAACTTAGAAAAGAGGTGAACTCAGTCCTTACTGAAATGAACTTCAACATAACAAAGAATGTTATACTACCTAAGTGCTTTAATTCTCTTTTACTCAGGTTCACTCATGAAGATACTCGTCCGAGTTGTTTAGACTTGCATCAGGGTTCTTTGGACCTGCGTCCGGGTTCTTTTATTCCTAATTCTGGAAGGCTATGAAGGATTCTTTTGGACCGACATCCGAGTTCTTTTTCTCATGGTTCCGGAAGGCTATGGAGGTCCACAAATTCTTGTTGGAAAGCTTATCAAGTCTATTTTGCAATACTACCAAAATCAGAGTTCTTTGGACTTTCTAATTTTGAGGTCCGACTTCTTTTGTGAAGACATGTCAAGAAGGCTAGAGGTGTGTTCTAGGATTTTTCCAGAGACAACTTCTCATGCAAAACTGTAACAATCTGCCAAGATTAAAGGGCCATGCTATATATGGTTGGAAGCATCATTAAGTCTAGTTTTCAGGCCAACAAACGGCTTATCATTTAGACTTCCCAATAAGGAGTTATGATCATTTTACTGAAGACTGCGCAGAAGCTGAAAAGACCCGCGTGAATCGAGAAAGACTCCATGAATGCATCCATCAGTTGGCCTTCCAGCTTCCAACGTGGTGATTTCAGTTCATACCTATCTCATGCTTATCTAGGACACTTGTTTCTAGTATAAATACCCCCTATGTACTCCTGAAAACCTTAGTTGAATTTGATATATAGATAACCTCATATGGTTTTGTCGCAGCCGTGCTGCTGAGTGCCTTGCACACCCTTGTTCTTCCTTGTTCTTCTTGGACTTGTGAAGAGATCCCTCAGGGGTCCGCTATTTCGTGCTCTACGGTTTCCAGCTTGGCTGCGCCGTTTTGTGTGGATTAGTTCCGGATTGTGATTCTGCGGTCGTTCGGAGATCGAGTCGAAGTCCTCACGGTTTCAATGTCTCTCTCCCCGTCGCTTGGACGCATCCAACCTTGGTCGGTATAAAGCTACTTACCCACCGTTCGCAGCGACTTATCCTTCGTTTGTGAACCTACCGTCGTGAAGATCGGGCCACCCTCTTGCCGATTCATATCGGAACCTATTAACCACCACCCCTACCTTAGCACAGCACCATTGCAGCTGTGCTAGATTCCCGTGACGAGCAACGGGAATTGCTTCAGACAGTTCGTTTGGAACACTCGCTCCATAGGGAGGTCGACAAGGTCATAATGCCCTAGAAGATCGTGTGACCTTCTCGGATTTTTCATCTGTTCGCCCCTTGGTCTTCTCGGATGCGGGTGAACCACTGCAGGTCGAGCACCGGCTTCACACCACCGAGTCCAAGTTGGAGCTATTTCCATGCACTCGGTCACCGGAAGACTCTGTTTGCTTCCCAAGCAACTTCAAAGGATTGCTAGAGCATGGTGGGCAAACTACAAGGTGATGTTTCCTCCAGGATGTGACACCAGGGATCACTACGCTTGGATTACTATAGGATTGCACGCAATTGTGAATTAGGCAGAAAGATTTTAAGTTTTAACACTCCTAAAATTAATTGGATTTAAAATTCAACTAAACACGGCTACATGGAATAACAATGTCAAAGTTCGCAATTTGGCGAGTATAACAAATTACTTTGGTCAAGCATGAGTCGAAAAGGATTTATGAGCAATTTTCTAGAATTTATTCTATTTGGAGATGCCCACAAAAAATGGAATTGAAATACAAGTTTATTTACCAATAGAATTTTTATCTAAAAAATAAGTTGGAATCTGAGGTTTGTACTAAAAGGAAAAAGGTTAAGAACATTCTGATCTACATCCTTGAATTTTCGCAAATTTTTTCGAGCCTTGGAAGTATGATTTTCAATTTTGTAAAACCACAAGGGCCTTTTTGCAAGATACCGAGCTTATCTCTCCCAATTTGTCATGGCTCTCTCTCTCTGCTCGGTCGCTCAGCGTTCCCCAGGCGAGGCCGCGCGCCACCTCGCCTGCACGCCACGCAGCAGCCCTGCCACGCAGCTGCTTGCCGCCTCCAGCCGCAGCAGGATAAGGACGAGCCAGGCCTCCGTTTTTTCCTTATCTCTCGGGTTTTCTCCAGTGCAACCCGCCATTGCCGCCTCCAGATTGAGCTTGCCTCGCCGTCCCTCTGCTTCACCCCAGCGCAAGCTACCACCATCTGAGTACTCGCCTCGATGTGCTTAGTCTGTAGAAATAAACCTTATCCCCATCTATGTCCGGAGCTAGGAGTATTTGGCAAAGTTCTTCAGCGAGTTCATCGTCGTACACATTCAACGCCTCCACGAAATTCTCCTTGCACGGTAATCCCTATTCAGTGATTCTTCTTCCCGTGTGTGCGTGTCTACGTTGCGCATCCAGTTAACCCTTTACTCGCTCTCTTCATCAAAGGATATCGCCGCAATCGGATTTTTTCCCCAACCGCTGCTACTGGCCGCCTTCACCCTCGTCGTGGACAGTCTCCCCAGGATCTTCCCAGCTTCTCCCGTGACGTTGCCGGTGTTCTAATCGATCGTACGAAGCTTCCCAAGAAAGAAACCCAAGAAACGGAGCACTACCGCGAGCACACGACGCTGCCGGAACTCTGCTTCCACCGCCGCATGCCGCCAGCCTGTTTTTCGGTGAGGCCCCACACTAGCGACCCCACCATCGACTACCCCTCATCTCGCTGCACGTCTGGGGCCAGTCCTCGTCCATCCCCGTCGTCCCTAGCACCGCACCGGCGAGCCGCCGCTGCCGTCCAACCGTCGGGCGCCATGGCCACATGACTGGCCACACCAGCCGGTTTCCGTGTGACCACAGTCACTTCTGATCCTGAACTTTGTAGCCCTCTGTGTGGCCTAGATTCTACTGGCTCAGTTCTTGAGTTATCCTATTTCCCGAAATAAAATCCCAAAAGAATTCATTAACCTTGCAAAAATCTTGATCCCAAACTCCAAAACTAGCAATTCCAATTTTGTTGGATTCCTTGTGAGAAGATCTGCCCTCTTGTCATGTTGATGATCAAAGATTCTTGATGATTTTTCATGGAATCATCGGATGATTCCAAACCTTAGTTAATTCATATTTAATTCCCTGTTAATGATAAAAATGCGAACCAAACTTTGTTAGCTTCCTGTTTATGTGTTCTATCCATTAGTAGGGTCTGATGTTTTTGTTTCTGCATGTGTGCATGATAGTAGTTATTCTGTGCATAACATGTTTATTTGTTTATGAATAAAGTGTGCATCTTTTAAACTCAAAATTTAGAATGCATTTTAAATAGTTCATGTCACACCATCCTGTTATATTAATAGGTCTGAAGAGCATGCTAGGTTTCCATAACTTTTTTATGCATATAATCATGTTTTCCTTTTGCAAAGCCATAAGAAAGTCACATGCAATGATATGTTTTCTTTAAATAACTTCATATTTTATGCATATGTCTTCAAGAACCGTGTTTATAACATAGCCATGTTTGTATCATGGATCATTTGAGTCGACCATGTTGTTGCATTCGTTTCAATTATCAATATTGATATATCGTTACATTTAGGGAACGTCGAAATGTCGGTCGAAGATCTTCGGAATGAATCAACTCAAGACCCGGCAAATGAAGCTACTAACTATTGTTGCGTAGGCACAAGGTAAGCCTCGGTGCATCCTCTTAGTTTTTAAATGTTTTTCCTTTTAGTATAACACTACTAGGTGTCTATGGTGTTTGTGCATTAAGTGTAGGTGTTGTATGAAACTTACCTGCATGGTTTCACGATATGATCCATGTTAGTGGTAATATACTCAGTACGGGTAGTTCAATAGATAACCGCGTACTATAGTTACAATGATACTATGGTTAAAAGCTAAGTTCAGTGGACATCACATGTTTAATGTGAGTTAATTTTGAGATCGGACGAGTCTGTTTTGATGAGAGCATGAAAGCTCTAGATATGACTATTGAAGCTGGGTATAAGGTAAGCACGTTTCTAAATCAATGTAATAAAAACATTAAGAAAGAAAGAGGTGAACTTGATTAGAACTAGGGTCCCGATCTTCCGAAAGGTTTCGATAAACAACGATTTGGCGGAGGTTTGACACAAATCGATTAGGCTTCCAAACAACACGTTCGAACCCTACAATCGCAGATACCACGTCTTCTTCGGTTATCAACCGTGCAAGCACGCTTGACCTCGCGAAGAAGGCTAATCCTTACCTGCGAATCGAAGAACACAAGTAAGAACAAGATAGAAGCAACCAAATTGCAAATATATGATTAAACTCACGAGTTGGGGTCTCACAAACCGATAAAACGGCGAGACTGTTCTTGACAGAAAAATCTAAGTAAAATCCAACCCTAATGGTGCGACGACTGCTGTATATGAAGACTCTAGGCTAGAGAAAGGACCCCTGGGTGCAGCCCTAGTGGGCTCACACGAGATACAAGCCCAAAGGTCAAATAACGGTGGCGCAACACCGAAAGCAGTTCCGAATATCAACTTGTTTCGACGATTCCCGATGACTCCGGACGAACTTGATGTGGGACCGATGCCATTGGAAAGGTGATCAAATTATATTTACGTGCATATGTGGAACATCCAAAACCGAGCCCGTATGTGACCCAGGCGAGCGTTTTGGTGCAGATCGCTCCTGGACTCTTAAACCGACTCGAGTCCGTGACATCCCATGTCACATAATAGCATGTGAGCAATGTCAAAACCTTAAGTGCAGGAATTGAACACAAATTAAAGGAGTGAACACCTGAAATAATGAATTAGCATATCCGGAAAAAAAATTTAAAATTCAAATGTAGTTCAAACCCAACTATTTAAAACTCAATGATCCTCAACAAAAGTATGCAAATATTTTTGCAGATCCTTGTAGAGGAGATCAAAACATGATTTGAGGACATTTTGGTGTAATTTTTCTCATGGCACAATTCCCTAGAAAATTCAAACTATGTTTAAAAACAGCAGTTGTTCATGAATTTTTATAAATTTTTGCAAGCAAAATTTGAACTTTTGCGTATAACAAAAGTTGCTCATCATAATACACTGAACCCCCACAAATTTTGGTTTGCAAAAATACCAAGCGAATTAATTTCTATGGGCAAAAACAGAGTCAGTAATCGATGGCAAAATGGTAAATAAGTGGGAACTTCTTTGAATAGCAATGGCACGAGTGGCTAGGGCCACCGGCCAGAGGCGCTCGCCGCCGGCGCCCATGCCGGATTAGGCACCGCCCGTCCTCGCACGCCTGTGCAGCCTCACGTGTCACCCATCGCCCATTTCCTTCGCCCGGAAGCGTGAGCGGGCGGCCGTCGATGGCCACGGCGACTTCCGCCATGGCCGCCGCCCCGACTTTTCCCGTGCGCTGCCCCTCTCCTCCCCCGCAGCTGCCTCATTTGCGTGCAATTGCTTCGCCCAGCTCCTGCGCAACTCCCACCCGAGTCCCCAGCCTCCTCCTTCCCTCTGCGAGCCTCAATTTCCAAAAGGATCCGAGAAGCTCCCGTTTTCCCCTCGACGCCGGCGAGCTCAATTGCGCCGCGCTCGGGTGAGCTCATGCTCCGCCTCCACCTCTAGAAGATGCTCAAGGGCCTAGCTGAACATCCCGTTCCTTCCCAGGTCAAGCCGAGCCCGGACGGTGAAGGAATCCCCTTTCTTCTTCACCGCCGGTCACCACGCACCGCCACCCCATCGACGCCAGACCATCTCCAGCACTCCTCCGCCTGCACCGACCCTACGCCGCGCTTCTCCGTGCGAAGGTGAAGTCCCCCGCCTTGACCGCCCCTTCTTTCGCGCAGTGGCGAGCACAAGCTCCCACGCCGGAGTTTGCCTCTTCCGCCATTGCCGTCGTGAGCTATGCTCCGCTCACTCTCCCGCCTCGCCACCTTCACCAATAGATGCGCCGTCCCGAATAGCGCACAGGCGGCCAAGCACAGCCCCTGCGGCGAGCTCTAGCACATCGCCGGCGAGCACCGCCGCCGTCTCCGACGACCCCCCCTGCGCGCCGAGACTTAGCGAAAATTTGAACTCGCGCGTGTCAAAATTTCGTGGAATTCAAGCATTTTAAAAATTGCATAACTTTAAATCTACGCCTCGGATTTGAACGATTCAAAATGCGTTGAAAAGTTTGTGACTTGTACTTTAACATGGAGCACATGAACACGTGTAGTTATGTAGCAAAAATAAATGTTTGAGCAAGTTTAAGATGCTATTGTGACCACGCTGCTTAACAAGAATGTATTTTAAAAATTGTGTAACTTCCATATCCTGTATCCAAATTTTTTGAGCAAAGGCTCGTTAGAAAGTAGATGGTGTATACTTTAACGTGGTAACATAATCCAAGTACCTTCTGTGTAAAACAATAAAGATACGAGTACTCCAAGGTGCTAGTCTGTTATGGTCTCGTGACAACTTGGCGTTTTTGAAATTCGATAACTTTTAAAATACGAATCCAACTAAGGCAAATCCACATCCGTTGTAATCCTTAAGACACGTACCTTACATGACCCTGCTTGGTTCACCAGAGTTGTATAGAAAAAAGTGAAATTTTAAGCTCCTGAAGAAGACCTCACGTTAAGGCTGAAACAGACTTGAATCGAGGCTAATTTGTAAAACAAACTTAATCAAAATTTGCACATACTATTTCATTTGGCATGAATTATCATATCACACATGGTTCTGGTGCATTTGAGCATGTCATGATAAATATTAACATTTTCCTTAAGTACACTATTTTTGCATTGTCCTTGCATCATTGGAAAGGCTTATGAAAATTCATATTTGCTTTTGGTGCTCAGTCATAAGAAAAGTTATGTTTCATCATGGGGATTTTATTTAGAAGTGTTTTATTGCTTAATTGCTGTCTATAAGTTGCTATATTAAAATATGCATAGAATGACACATAGCCATATTGTAATATCTAACTCATATGCAAGTGCTCTCAATATTGCCTATAGGTTATTATGCACACACTTAAAAAAATGTTAACATAACCATACCAATATTTTTACATAATCACAAAGGGTATTCAAAAATAGGAATTTTAGTTGTGTTACCATAATTTTTGCTAAAGGTTAAATAGCCCAACAAATTCAGTAAAAGCAGAAAACAGATTCTGGTGTAGGATTTTTATTAATTTTTGAAGGCCGAATCTCAAGAAAAGTTCTATATAAAAGTTGTCCCAAATTTCATTCTACACCACCACAAAAATTGGCAACCCCAACAAAAATCTCGTTGATTTTCTCTTGACTGCAACAGTACCAGTAGCAGAATTTTCAACTTGTAGGACCCACTTTCTCTCTTATCTCTTTGCTTCCTTCTCCACCAAGCAACACAACAAGTGACCAGCCTAAGGCAAGCACCACGTCCAGAGACTCCCCTCCCTCATTCTCTCTTTGGTCAAGAGCCAAGTCAAGTCTTCTCTTTCTTCCTCCTTTTCCTTCTCCTCTCCAAAAGCAACCCCCATGGCTACTCACCTTCAAACTCCATGCCATGGTTCACCTTGGCATGAGCAAGGGCAGCAAAAGGATTCAGTTGGACTCCCTCCAACTTTTGCATGGTGTGTTTTGATTGATCCACAAGCTCTTCCTCAAGTATGGCATCAAGAATACTTCTAGTTTCACCGTTGATTTTTGCTTCTCCGGTGAGCTCTTTCTTGAACTTTAGCTCACCATGGTTGTATCACTTCCTTATCCATCTTTTGCAACCATATCTTATGCTCAAATCACAGCCCTATCCTGAGAAAATAGAAGATCTAAAGATACACATCAGCTCTGATTTTGTTTTACTGTTCACACACCCTAAATCCAGAAAAACGGTAAATCTGTTAACTACTTTAAACAAAAATCATATCTCCTGAATTAAAAATGAGAAAAATGCAAACTAAAATGTTTTGGAATCCTTGAAACGTGAACTTTGCAATGGTCAAATGTTTTACCTAGGTTTCTGTGGAAGAAAAGAAAGTTTTATGTAAAAGGAAATGGCAGCTTGTTATGCTTTTAAAACCCATATTAAAATCTTGAAGAATATAAATTTATGAGAATTGACATGAGCACTTTACATAACATATTGGACCCTCTGGTACATGGCTTTTATGCATTCATACATGTTTTCATCATATTTATTATTATGTGCTTAGCTAGCACATATTTGCATATAAAGGTTTAGTTAGCAAAAATGCAAACAAAAATGTCATATTATTTGTTTCTGGTGCTTATTATGAGCAAATGATGTTCTACCATAGAATTCATGTTTAGAAATGTTAAGTCATAATCATTGCCTCATGTATTGCCATATACCATTATGTGCATAATTCATGTTAAGCTTTGCACTTCATGCATGATCATCATCTACCATGCCCCTTTCATGTACATGGCAGCAAGGTAGTTCATATAGGTTTGTCTTCAATACATCATATGCCATGCTCATGTTGCCATATAGTACACTAGCTAAGTCTTATACAAACTACTTGCCATACTCATGTTTCATTTTCAACCTAGACCATGTGCTTTTATGATACACAGTCTATGTTTCGTTTAATTAGAAGGTTGTCCCCATGACATATCCTGTATAAATTATCATCATAAGAAATCATCTTCATCTCCACATGAACATATTTATTTTATGCAAACATTGCATTAGATTTCGTTATTGAGAAAGTTCCATGAACAAAATATATGTGTATGCATCCATACTCACATCATGCATTGCATCCATATAGGGACCCCGACCGAAGAAGGAAATCACGTGAAGGATCCCGCTGAATTGAACTTGATTGAGAGTGCTAACTTCAAACAAAGCCAAGGCAAGCCCCGGTGCATAATCCCACTTGTTTAGTTTTTGGTTTAAATTCACATATGTCTATGTTTATGTATTGTGCACTTACGTTTAGGAGTTGATCGTAACCCTAGTTGCATTATGTTCCCTATTGCCTATGGTCTTTGGATAGGTATAATCCTTTTTCGATAGAATGGCTATGCTTAAATGAGTCACCGGTAGCAACACCGAGTGGTTAGGAGACCTCTCGGTTTAGGTTTCAAATATTGTTACCTCTCACATGATTAAATTGGAGACCGTACGGGGAAGAGCATGTGTAGGATGCGGTGACAAGGTTGGCCCTTGTTCGCCATAGCCCCGTATGTGTCGGTTAAGGACCGTTCGTTGTGACTCCGCGAGCAAGTATTGAGTTGTGTACCAAATGCATACCTTCGTATGGGAGTTGGTAAACTGATGTAACTTGAGAGTCGTAGTGTTGGACGGTCTCTCCACCCATTGTGCAAAGTGTTGGTCACGGAGGATGCACGGGTTTGTGAGTAGACGGAGGGTGTGTTATTACCCTTGGACCCGACGCTACTGTGGTTGCATGTGGAATGCACACTCGGAGGGTGGACCCGGCTCATATCTATGGTGATCTTGTGAAAGGTGGCCATACGTGTTCTTAAATGATGCGTATGTCGTGCATTTGGGTTTCCCCTGCAGGGTGTAAATCGATATATATCGCCGTCCCTCGCGGTGATGAGTACCACTTGTCTCGAGCAGATTGCATCGTAGTAACAAAGTGGATATGATGAATAAGCTTGCTGATTTTGAAGAATTACTTCATGTATTGCAACCATGTTTTGTTAGAAATGCTCACTAAATTTATATTCATGTTCCAACCCTTTTAAATTGGCTAAAATATGAATTTTCAGAAAAACATAGGTGCTGTTTTTGGCTATTTCCAGCAAACCCGGTCAGCCCCCTGCATACTAGGAGTCGGTTTTAGAAACCATTTTTTGTCGGGTAAGACTTGCGGAGTATATTAGATACTCAGGGCTTTGTTGTTAACATTTTTGTGCAGGTGAGATTGTCGAGAAGAATGGGCACATCTACGGGCTGATGTGTCACATTTTAGGCAACTATCGTCGAGATTATCTTTACGCTTCCGCTCATTGTATATTAATGTATTGAAATCTGAATTTTGAACTCTATGTATAATAATAACTTTAACTTCAGATGTAAAATATGTCACTCATGTAACATAAATATGTATATGGAAATGGTGGATGTATCGTTAACGTATGTGCAATGAACGTTCGCTTCGTCGAATGTCTCCCGATAGGATCCTGTTCGACAATCCCTCTCGCTTCGCGAGGTAGGGGTGTCACAGCTGGTATCGGAGCTAAATCGGGATATGCCGTACGTTAATGATAATTCTTAAAAATTGCAAACGTGTTTTTCGGTGAGGAACGATCTAGTAAGCCCATTTAAGGTCTATAATAGAAGTAGAAAGTGGCAAACTAACCCTGGGTTATGATTGTTTAATTTGTTGCATCTACGGCCTGGCCAAGGTATGTTCGCAATTTAAAACTAGCGCTCCGTGCCCGCGGAAGTAATAATACGGGACAATGTTGGCTCGTGGCAATCCACGAGGCGATCCCTTCAATGGATCGTTACTCTATATGATAGTAGAACTGTGATTTGTTTTCGTAATTTCTTTTGAATTTGATGTACTGTTTCTGCAATGGATCTTCTGCAGGTACGCTAACCACGCCCCATAGATCGTGTAGCAATCGTGTTGAGAACGTGTGTGTGTTGCCACTAAAATTGCGAGTTGGTCGGCTATATACCGACCATGCCTTTTAATTTGGAAAGGACGTAGGCACCGACATGTTCATCTCATCATTCATGCCATTCATAGCATATGCATATCACACATGTGCACGAATTCAAATTTATCAAACATAAATGACTCATCAAGTCACCGTATCGAAAACCCGAGAAAACATGAATCGGGCAGAGAAAATACCACCCGATTGCCCATAAGTTCCCACCCGATAATTAGTTTCACAAAAACCACTATAACGTTTGTGTTACTAATCCAAATGGAATGATCGACCCCAAACTGGAAAGCTTATGATATGTGCCACAACCCTATATTCACACCCAGGCATAACAAAATGGTTAAGTCGGCCAAAAATTAGCCTACCCGAAAACCCTATGAATTCTGCCCGAGTTGCCAGATTGGCAGATTTCGGTGTTTCGCCAAAATCACCATAACTTTCGCGTTACTTGTCCAAATTGAACGATCTACCCCATTCGGGAAAGCTCATGTTTTTCCCCACAACTTTCCTTGTATCAAGTTGGTTAGAAAAATTCGTTAAGGTGGTCAAAGTGGCAAAAACAGAGAGCAAGTCTAGTTGCCATAAATTGCCAGAGTCGCCAGAACTCCCGGCTGAACCCGGTAGAGCCGGAAATCGCCGTAACTTTTGATCCGCTTAAGCTATTAACGTGTTTTAGGATGCGTTGGAAAGCTTGTAACGTTCTCTAGACTCTTCTCCAGGTTTTTGTAATTCTTACTATCCATACCAGAGGCAAAACAGCAAGACCTTGTAACCTGTTTTTGAGATTGCCGGCAGGTGGCAGAATTGCCAATGTCATTGCCGAGTCTAATGGCCTGCTTTTAATGCACATTCATCTTCCATAGAGTATCGGGTTCATTTGGCATAATACTACGTGGCCCTGCTATGATGACGCCACGATTTCGATATCAACAACCCGGTCGTGCCTTCCGACACCCATAGGGATGGGTTAGTGTTGTTGTTGGCTTTGTGTAGCAGATGCGAATAAATGTAGTATGCTAGACTAAACCAGTGGCTTGTAATGGCGTAAACAATAGGGTGATGTCTTTTGTTGTACTTATGGCAACCTAATAAGTAATCCAAAACGTCATAACCGAAAGCTGCGCAACATGGACGAATTTCGGGTGCTATCCCAATTGTCGGCCACCAATTTCCAACCCCACGAACCAATCATCGGAACCCGTTTGGTCTCGATCCAAAGTTATTTTATTCTCCACTCACCTGGAATTACTACTTTCCTTGTTAGTAAATCCTCCCGAGTGAATCCTGAAACTAGTGATCATACAACCTTTTATTGTGCTAAGTTGTACCGAGAGCAGAATTCAATTTAGTGGATATGTGATTCCAAATTGCCATTTTGTTTCTGCATTGTGCCGGTTCGCCGCAGCCCCACCGATCAATCGTTCTTCCTCCTCTCTTCCTCCCGCACCGCCTCGCCACAAGCCGCGCCGGCAAGCCCGGCCGCGCGCCCTCGCCAGTGGTGTCACGCGAGAGTCTCCCTTACCGCGTCAACCATCCGCCGTGGGGATAAAGCTCCAGACAACGTTTGCATCTCTCTCTCTCTCTCTCTCTCTCTCTCTCTCTCTCTCTCTCTCTCTCTACAACACGCACCGAAGCACCGCCGCCCGTCCACCCTTCCGGTTCCACGCCGGCCGGCCATCTCGGCCCGTCCCCGGCGAGCTACAACCACCGAAACTCCGCAAGGATCACCCGCACCTCCTCATCATCACAGCTCGTACCAAGACCCCTCCGTCCGTGAGATCGAGGCCCGTCTTCCCCGGGGAGCTAAACCGGGTAGCCACGGCCGCATCCCTAAATTCTCCCCCACGGTGAGCCTCAAGGTCCGATTCTTCTTCCATGATGTGTGCTATGCTATCCTCTATCTCCTAGACCATGTGTTGGTTTCATTCTTTCAACGCAGTGGCTGAATCATGTTCTTCCCCAAGCGCGACGGCCGGTCCACCTCCGCCTCACGGTGCGCACCATGTCCCGGCCACCCCCGGCCTACAAAAACTTGATATCCGTCTTCGTGATGATCGTGCGAAGCTCCGGCGTCCAACCGTACGCGTTTTGGTCAAGCGTAGCGAGCTCGCGAGCCGTCGAAGGTCGCCTGCCACCATCCCTTGCCGCCGGCGTCCTTCCCGGTCGCCTCGCCACCGTGGACACCACCCCTCCGCTCGCCGTGTCGCGTGGAGTTCCCGGGCCAAACCACCCGCTTTCCCACCCCTCCCGCGTCGCTCCGGCCAACCGCCGCCCCGCTCCGGCCGCCGCGGCCATGGCCGCAGCGCTCGGCCTCGGGCTGGGCCGCGCGCATGATTGGGCCTGGCCACTTTGGGCCCAATGGCTCATTAGTTTATTTTTTCGAATTTATTCAATTCCAGGATTTGGTTAAATTTCAAATATTTGTAGAAAATTCCACAAAAATCAGAAAAATGTCAATCAAAGTTCATTAGATTCATAAAATTATTCTCTATTTAGTTGTGTATTCAAATGCCTATTTTGAGAAATTATAATTTCATGGTTTAATTAACTACCTTTCTTTGATTAAGATAATCTATTATCTTATGCTATTTATTATTTAATTTTGAAAAATGAATTTCTTTAAAAATTAGAGATACTGCAGACGAAAGTTTTTGTTAAGTTGGTTTTCCAAAATTCAACATAAACACCGTCATTTTATGTAAACCCAATTTAGTAACTTATGTATTATCACATGTCATTAGGTAATTATTCATTGTTGATTAATAAGCATGATTAATTAATAATTAATCACCATGATTAAGCAATAATTAATGAGCATGATCAATTGTTACTTATTGCTTAACGAACATGATTAATTGTTAATTACTAATAAGCTCAATTAATGATTAATTGCTAATTAACGATCATGGATAATAAAATCGTTCCATATTATCTCATGTACAATCATGCATGCATGGTCATGTAAGTCGCAACGTATTGTTGGTCGACTTAGGTACCTAGCGTGATCGAAGTTCCGTCCGGGTCGAGGAAGGAGACGGAAGCTTCGAAGTCGACCAGCCCAACGAGGAAGCTAACCCCGACTCGAATCAAGGCAAGCCCGGTGCATCCCACTTATGTTTTTAAAGTCTTTTCTTTTATCACGAGTAATTATGTCGTGATTGTGTATTAGGTTATAGGAATTGCTTGACACCCTAGATGCATGAGTAGAATTCCTATGTTACCTGTTTACCCCATGTTGGTTTTTGGATCTCGATAGTTGCTACGCTTAATTCTTAGGGCTACGGTAGAAGTCGAGTGGTGCTGAGCACACTCGCGAGATGATACTGGTCCGATCTTAAAGCATGGAGGCTTTAAGTTGTTTGGTGTCATTTAAGTTGAAGTTAAAGATGAAGATGATGATGAAATTGAGATCGGACGGGCCCTGTAGGAGAAAGGGCAAAGACGAGGTCTTGCAAGGTGGTAGCCCCGTCCGTGTCGATCAAGGACCGTATCGTTGTTGGCCCCTGCCGAGCAAGTATTGAACGTACCGATTTACATACCGGTGATTATGGGGATAGGAAGCCGATGTAACCTAATTGCCTCGGTGGTTGGACGTAGCCCATCCCCTAATTGGCTGGAGAATGAGGCGAGGCCTCATGTCTCAAAGGGAGAGGAATGGGTGGTCGCTCACGGATAACGTCGAGGACGGGTATCGCGTGGGGTCCCCGGGTTCCGGGGTGGATGGGAGACTAACCCGGCCACCGTCAGGAGTTAGCGTGAAAGGTTGTCGTATGCGACCAACGGGGTGCGTATACGTTGTGTAAACGGGTTTTCCCAGCTGGTGAAATCGATTCGAATCGCTGTCCCTCGCGAGTAATGAGTACCGCTTGTTCACCGTGTCACATCGTAGTTAATCAAGTGAAAGATGAAGGAAGATGGATGAAAGGATCTGTTGTTTGGAATTTATCTTTTCCTGCAAACTTGATTGCAATATTGATAGTCTCGCAAACCTAGAGGTTAATGAACTTAATGCTGAGCTAAAACATTGAAAGTAAGGATCCACCCTTTAATGCTGTTTTCGCAAAGGAGTAAACCCCACAGCCAGAAAGCATTTGCATACTAGGCGTCGGCCTTAGCGTGCCATGTTGACGGGTCGAGTCTTGCTGAGTATTAGAATACTCGGGGTTTGTTCCTTATGTTTTTAGGACCCCAGTCATACTTCCACGACTTGGACGGTAGTTCCGGAAGTGGAGCAGTGTCCCGAGGGTGGTTCCCACCAATGGGAACGGAACCCGACATCGTGAAGAGGAAGGACCGTGATGTACGAAGGGCTCGAGTGCATCACGTTGATCGTTTAATAGTCTTTTGTTGTATAAAGTACAATTTTTCGCTGCAATACTCGTAGGTTGTTAAACTTCAATAATGATTATGTTTTCCGCTGCACGAATGATTGTATTTTGAAAACCTGGTTGTATTATACCATGATGTATATATTCTGGCTTGTATGAGATGATACACTGTTGTAACTCGCTTCGTCGAGTGTCCCTCTGTTCCGATTCCCGGGTGTCCCGAGGGGATGTCACAGCTGGTATCGGAGCGGTTCGGAGGCAACAAGTACATCATTACAAGCTTGTTTTCAAAACTTAACACGTTTAGTGCGTTTAGAATACAAGAGAGTACAGAGCCCTATAAGGATGTAGAATAGCTAGATTTTTTTTACTAACTGGTTGACGCTCGGGTTTTGGGGAAAGTGCTAACTATTCGTGGTAGTTTTATATGCTATAGTACGTATAGTTAGTCTACCAAGCATGCATCATGTCATATTGAGCGCTACAATATGAGGTTTTGGGAATTAGACCAAGTTAGTATCGTAGTGTAGGGTTAGTTTACTATGGACGGTTCTAGAAGAAGTTCATGCGAGTGAAATAGAAGGCAAACAGAACTCTTCCACGGAGGCAACAGAATGGGGAAATTTAAGATCGTCATCTACGGATGATTAAAGGCAATCAGAGAAAAGGATAATCATCTGTAGTTATCAAGGAACCCCATATGAGAGCTACGGATTTAAAGGGATAGATTAAAGATGCTCGTACAAGTGTGTACTACAAGTAAATCTGGGGTTGGAATGAGAAATAGTCCACCTCTTATATATACACTTGCTTGTGCTTTGGAACTTTAACGTGTTCTACCGTTGGTATCCTTATATTCTAATTTTGGATAAGTGACACTAATATCAAGTTTTATAACAGAATGGCACAAACTAGAAGAGGAAACTATCCCGAATGCTCCCAAGCAAGATGTTCGAGAGCCGACATCACCTCCACCTACCCTGGCACAAGCTATTGCCACTATATTGGAGTCTCGTGAAGAGCAACGGGAACTTCTTCAGCAGCTTGTTCGGAATACGGCCCCACAGGCTAGTGGTCAAGATCAGCATGCTCCATCGGTTCACGTTACATATTCAGATTTCATGGCTACTTGGTCCACCCAACTTTTCGGATGAGGGAGATCCTCCGGAAGCGGACCATTGCTTACGTACTATCGAGTCGAAGCTGGAGCTCCTACCATGCACGAGTATCGGAAGACTATCTTTGCCGCTCGAGCAACTAGAAGGATTTGTCTGGAGCATGGTGGGCTAATTACAAGGCCATGATTCCCGAAGGTAACCAAGTACTATGGCAAGAATTCACAAAGGCTTTTCGTGAACATCATATTTCGAAGGTATCCTGAACCAAAAGCGTAAGGAGTTTCTAGCGCTGAAGTAAGGTGATATGACCGTACACTCCTATTCAAAGTTGTTCAACCGTCCGGCTCAATATGCTCCTCGGAATGTGGACACCGACGCCAAGAAGGAATGCTTTAAGCAAGGACTTACTACCAAGTTACAATCCCGGCTTGTTTTGGACCGAGGCGTTAGTTTCAATGAGTTTGTAAGTGATGCTATACTCATGGAGGATGCTCTTCGTGTTCATCAAGAAGAGAAGGCTAAGAAGAGAGCAGCCAATGAACAAGGAAGTAAGGTACCCTCCAAGTATCATCTAGTCCACACTCCTGCAGCGAGATCGGAGATTCGAGCCTATGCCATCGGATCCCATTTCTCACCGGCCACCTCGGTATCGGCAACGGGTGTTTTCCCGTTCAACGCTCCAACAAACGGACCTATCAAGTATACGCTCCTTATCCCAAACTCCACAATCCGCCGACCATCAACGCTATAACGATGGTTGTCTTGGACACTTGGCTCAAGATTGTGTCGCACCAACAAAGCAAAATTTTTCAACACGCCCTCAAAAGAAAGCGGTTGGTCGACGTAAGAATGCATTGAAATATGCTAACATGAAGACTGGTCGTGTCAACTTCACCACCGCCGAAGAGATTCCGAAAGGGTCTCAAGTCATGGCTGGTTTGTTCTCTATCAACCATCATGCTGCCATTATTTTATTTGACTCGGGAGCAACCCACAACTTCATCAACAAAGGATATGTCCAAAAATATAATCTGCCATCATGCAAGATGACTTACCCACATCTCATATCATGGCCTGGAGGTAATATACTTGCAGGTCAAAGTACTACAGAGCTACCATTGAAATTGGGTCGTAAGGATTATCCCACCTCCTTTATAGTCTTAAACGGGCAAGGATTGGATGCGATTCTTGGAATGAGATGGATGAAGTATCATAAGGCAAGTATTGGATATAGATGCTTTTGCAGTTCACCTGAACTCTCCTCTTCACGGACGAGATTGCTTTCAGTTGACTTCTTCCCAAACTATTCCTCCAATGATTTATAAGACTATTGGTAAAAGTTTGGAAGACATTCCTATAGTCTGTGAGTACCCCGATGTTTTCCGGAAGACTTACCGGGTTTACCGCCGGATCGAGCGGTAGAGTTTAAGATCGAGTTACAGCCTAGAACAACACCAATATCAAGAAGGCCGTATCGGAAGCCGCCGAATGAGCTAGCAGAGTTGAAGGTGCAATTAAAGGAATTATTGGACAAGGGATATATTCGTCCAAGTTCGTCACCACTGGGGATGCCCGACCTTGTTCGTGAAGAAGAAAGACAAGACATTGAGGTTATGTGTGGATTATAGACCTCTGAATTCGGTCACCATCAAGAACAACTACCCTCTTCCGAGGATTGATATCTTGTTTGACCAATTGATGGGAGCCAAGGTTTTCTCTAAAATAGACCTTCGCTTTGGCTATCATCGATTAAGATAAGAGCCGAAGATATACCGAAGACTGCGTTCTCCACAAGATATGGACTTTATGAGTACCTGGTGATGTCATTTGGATTGACCAATGCACCAGCACATTTCATATATCTCATGAATTCTGTATTCATGCCTGAGCTGGACAAGTTTGTCGTGGTATTCATTGACGACATCTTGATCTATTCCAAGTCGGAAGAGGAACATGCCAATCACTTAAGAGTTGTGTTGCAACGACTAAGGGATCATCGACTTTATGCTAAGTTCAGCAAATGTGAGTTTTGGCTAAAGGAAGTGCCGTTCCTAGGTCACGTGATGTCAGCCGAAGGAGTGGCCATTGATCCAGGCAAAGTTCAAGAAGTGTTGGATTGGAAACCACCGAAGTCCGTCTCGCAAATCGGGAGTTTCTTAGGATTGGCTGGTTACTACGGAAGGTTTATTCCAAACTTCTCAAAGATTTCCAAGCCAATGACTAAACTATTGGAAAAGGATAAGAAGTATGAATGGGGCAAGGATTGTGAAGAAGCTTTTCGGACCTTAAAGAAGTTGTCGACAACCGCCTCGAGTACTCGCTCGACCGGATCCGACGAAGCCTTTCGATGTATATTGTGATGCATCGGGAACAGGACTTGGATGTGTTCTAATGCAGGAGGGTCGAGTGATCGCCTATGCCTCTCGACAATTTAGGCGTCATGAGGAACACTATCCTACGCATGATCCGGAATTAACAGCAGTGGTTCTTGCATTGAAAGGTTGGAGGCACTATCTCTTGGGTAACTTGGTACATTTATACACCGACCATAAGAGTCTCAAGTACATCTTCACTCAAGCAGATCTGAATATGCGTCAACGAAGATGGCTAGAGTTAATTAAAGATTATGAGCTGGAGATTCACTATCATCCAGGCAAGGCAAACGTGGTAGCCGATGCATTAAGTCGCAAGGTTCATTGGCATAATCTCATGGCTCGACTCTTGATTCAAGCACCTCCACCCGAAAGTGATGAGCCTAATCTTCGGATTCTTCCGTATGGAGCCTTGACCAACTTGACTCTTATTCCTACCATTCGTGAAGAAGTGGTAGCAGCTCGACAGAAGGATGCGGGTATGGAACACATCGAAGACGACTCTAGAAGGGTGAAGTCAAGTGTTTCCAAAAAGATGACGAATGTGTTATCTCGGTTCAAGAATAGGCTAGTGGTGCCTAAGAACTTGGAACTTCGTAAGAAGATAATGGATGAAGTCCATACGTCCAAGTATTCTATTCATCCTGGAACCAACAAGATGTATCAAGACTTGAAGAAGAGATTTTGGTGGACAAGAATGAAACGAGAGATAGGAAGGTATGTCAACGAGTGTGATACTCGTCGATGTGTCAAAGCAGAGCATTTGAAGCAAGCAGGTCCACTTCAACCTCTCGAGCATACCTGAATGGAAATGGGAAGATATCAGTATATGGACTTTATTGTTGGATTACTAATGACTCCACGGAAGCACGACTCTATCCGGGTCATAGTTGACAGATTGACCAAGTCAGCTCACTTTATACCGGTACATACCAACTACAAGACCAAGCAATATGCAGATCTATACATTTCACGCATCCTATGTTTGCATGGAGTACCCAAGACCATCATCTCGGATCGAGGAGCTCAATTTGTCTCAAGATTTTGGGAACGATTGCATGAGTCGTTAGAAACCAAGTTAATTCGAAGCTCAGCTTATCACCCCCAAACAGATGGACAAACAGAAAGAATCAATCAATATCTCGAGGATATGCTTCGAGCATGTGTTTTGACATACGGTAAAGATTGGGAGAAATGTTTACCACCGGCGAGTTCTCATACAACAATAGCTATCAAGAGAGTGCCGGAATGTCACCGTTTCAAGCTCGTATGGACGTGGTTGTCGCACCCCTCCGAATTGGTCCGAAAGTGGAGAAAGAATAATCTTCGGACCCGACCTAGTAAAAGATGCGAGAGGAACAAGTACGTCTCATTCAACGGAACCTCAAGAGAGCTAAATCTCGACAGATTAGCTATGCCGATAAAAGACGTCGAGAGTTGGTATTCAAGGTTGGAGATCAAGTCTATCTTCGAGTATCTCCTACCAAAGGGGTTCAAAGGTTTGGAATCAAAGGCAAATTAGCGCCACGATACATCGGACCTTTTCCAATCCTAGAAAGATGTGGAGCTGTAGCATATCGTTTGGAGTTGCCGAGCACACTTGTCGGGTATACACAACATATTTCACGTATCTCAACCGAAGAAGTGTTTGAAACCACCGATGGATATACCGACAGCCGAGGTGGAACAGATTCATCGCGGACTTGACATATGACGAACAACCGGTCAAAATTCTCGACACCAAGGATAGAGTGACTCGACATCGGACCATCAAGTTCTACAAGATTCAATGGAGTAATCACTCGGAAGTCGAAGCTACTTGGGAACAAGAGGAGTTTCTCCGATCAAACTACCCCGAGTTCTTTAGCACTATCGTCTAGTCGCTTCAATCGTCGATCTCGGGACGAGATTCCTGTAAGGGGTGAGGGTTGTAACAACTCTCGAAATGAGCATTGCATCGTATTACATTTATGAAGTTATCAAAGTTTGTATTAAGAAAATGCACATGAAATATCAAATCAGCTAAAGGTTAAAGAAATGCTTAAAAAGAAATGAAATAAGAAGAAAATATATGTTCAACATTTTCTATTGCTCAAATATCATAAATAAAGATTTATAAAAGTCCCCTGAAATTATTTTGCTTTGTAAAAATATTTGCAAGAAATAAACAAAGCTTCTTTTACTAATTTATCTATGAATTTTTAATCCAAAAATAACTTGGAATCTGAACCTGGACCTAAAAAGAAAAGTGTGTGAAATGTTTTTATTAACACCCCTAATTTTTCTTGGATTTTTTGAGCACTTGGAAGGGGCGTTTTCAATTAATCAAAACCCCGAGGGTGTTTATGGAAAATCACCGCAGCCCCACCGATCAATCTTTCTTCCTCCTCTCTTCCTCCCGCACCGCCTCGCCACAAGCCGCGCCGGCAAGCCCAACCGCGCGCCCTCCCCAGCTGGTGCCACGCAGAGTCTCCCTTACCGCCTCAACCATCTGCCGTGGGGATAAAGCTCCGAGCAACGTTTGCATCTCTCTCTCTCTCTCTTTCACAACTCGCATCGAAGCACCGCCGCCCGTCCACCCTTCCGGTTCCATGCCGACCGGCCATCTCAGCCTGTCCCCGGCGAGCTACAACCACCGGACACTCCGCAAGGATCACCCGCACCTCCTCATCATCACAGCTCGCACCAAGACCCCTCCGTCCGTGAGATCGAGGCCCGTCTTCCCCGGGGAGCTAAACCGGGTAGCCACGGCCGCTTCCCCAAATTCTCCCCCATGGTGAGCCTCAAGGCCCGATTCTTCTTCCATGATGTGTGCTATGCTATCCTCTATCTCCTAGACCATGTGTTGGTTTCATTCTTTCGACGCGAGTGGCTGAATCATGTTCTTCCCCAAGCGCGACGGCCGGTCCGCCTCTGCCTCACGGTGCGCACCATGTCCCGGCCACCCCGGCCTACAAAAACTTGATGCCGGTCTTCGTGATGATCGTGCGAAGCTCGGCGTCCAACCGTTCCCGTTTTAGTCAAGCGTAGCGAGCTCGCGAGCCGCCTAAGGTCGCTTGCCACCATCCCTCGCTGCCGGCGTCCTTCCCGGCCGCCTCGCCACCGTGGACACCACCCTCTCGCTCGCCGTGTCGCGTGGAGTTCCCCGGGCCAAACCACCCGCTTTCCCACCCCCTCCCGCGTCGCTCGGGCTAACCGCCGCCCGCTCCGGCCGCCGCGGCCATGGCCGCAGCGCTGGCCTCGGGCTGGGCCGCACGCATGATTGGGCCATCGGGCCGCCACAGCGCTAGATGGGCCTGGCCACTTTCGGCCCAATGGCTCATTAGTTTATTTTTTCGAATTTATTCAATTCCAGGATTTGGTTAAATTTCAAATATTCGTAGAAAATTCCACAAAAATCAGAAAAATGTCAAACAAAGTTCATTAGATTCATAAAATTATTCTCTATTTAGTTGTGTATTCAAATGCCTATTTTGAGAAATTATAATTTTATGGTTTAATTAACTACCTTTCTTTGATTAAGATAATCTATTATCTTATGCTATTTATTATTTAATTTTGAAAATGAATTTCTTTAAAAATTAGAGATACTGCAGACTGAAAGTTTTTGTTAAGTTGGTTTTCCAAAATTCAACATAAACACCGTCATATTATGTAAACCCAATTTAGTAACTTATGTATTATCACATGTCATTAGGTAATTATTCATTGTTGATTAATAAGCATGATTAATTAATAATTAATGACCATGATTAAGCAATAATTAATGAGCATGATCAATTGTTACTCATTGTTTAACGAACTTGATTAATTGTTAATTATTACTAAGCTGAATTAATGATTAATTGCTAATTAACGATCATGGTTAATAAAATCGTTTCATATTATCTCATGTACAATCATGCATGCATGATCAGTAAGTCGCTATGTATTGTTGGTCGACCTAGGTACCGGCGTGATCGAAGTTCCGTCCGGGTCGAGGCGAGAGACTGAAGCTTCGAAGTCGACCAGCCCAACGAGGAAGCTAACCCCGACTCGAATCAAGGCAAGCCCGGTGCATCCCACCTATGTTTTTAAAGTCTTTTCTTTATCACGAGTAATTGTGTCGTGATTGTGCATTAGGTTATAGGAATTGCTTGACACCCTAGATGCATGAGTAGAATTCCTATGTTACCTGTTTACCCCATGTTGGTTTTTGGATCTCGATAGTCTGCTACGCTTAATTCTTAGGGCTACGGTAGAAGTCGAGTGGTGCTGAGCATACTCGCGAGATGATACGGTCTGATCTTAAAGCATGGAGGCTTTAAGTTGGTTGGTGTCATTTAAGTTGAAGTTAAAGATGAAGATGATGATAAAATTGAGATCGGACGGGCCCTGTTGGAGAAAGGGCAAAGACGAGGTCTTGCAAGGTGGTAGCCCCGTCGGTGTCGATCAAGGACCGTACCATTGTTGGCCCCGCCGAGCAAGTATTGAACGTACCGATTTACATACCGGTGATTATGGGGCCAGGAAGCCGATGTAACCTAATTGCCTCGGTGGTTGGACGTAGCCCATCCCCTAATTGGTCGGAGAATGAGGCGAGGCCTCATGTCTCAAAGGGAGAGGAATGGGTGGTCGCTCACGGATAACGTCGAGGACGGGTATCGCGTGGGGTCCCCGTGTTCTCGGGTGGATGGGAGACTAACCCGGCCACCGTCGGAGTTAGCGTGAAAGGTTGTCGTATACGACCAACGGGGTGCGTATACGTCGTGTAAACGGGTTTTCCCAGCTGGTGAAATCAATTCGAATCGCTGTCCCTCGCAGTAATGAGTACCGCTTGTTCACCGTGTCACATCGTAGTTAATCAAGTGAAGATGAAGGAAGATGGATGAAAAGATCGTTGTTTGGAATTTATCTTTTCCTGCAAACTTGATTGCAATAGTGATAGTCTGCAAACCTAGAGGTTAATGAACTTAATGCTGAGCTAAAACATTGAAAGTAAGGATCCATCCTTTAATGCTGTTTTCGCAAAGGAGTAAACCCCACAGCCGTAAAGCCTTTGCATACTAGGCGTCGGCCTTAGCGTGCCATGTTGACGGGTCAGTCTTGCTGAGTATTAGAATACTCGGGGTTTGTTCCTTATGTTTTTAGGACCCGAGTCGTACTTCCACGACTTGGACGGTAGTTCTCGGAAGTGGAGCGAGTGTCCCGAGGGTGGTTCCCACCAATGGGAACGGATCCCGACATCGTGAAGAGGAAGGACCGTGATGTACGAAGGGCTCGAGTGCATCACGTTGATCGTTTAATAGTCTTTTGTTGTATAAAGTACAAGTTTCCGCTGCAATATTCCTAGGTTGTTAAACTTCAATAATGATTATGTTTTCCACTGCACGAATGATTGTATTTCGAAAACCTGATTGTATTATACCATGATGTATATATTCTGGCTTGTATGAGATGATACACTCGTTGTAAGTCGCTTCGTCGAGTGTCCCTCTGTTCCGATTCCCGGGTGTCCCGGAGGGGATGTCACAAGTTAGTTGATTACATTCTTGCACAACACAAGGTAGCTTTGGATGTGATGTAATATAAATTTCTATGTACCTATACACACACCATTATGATCATATTTGTCTATAGCATGAAAATTATTTCTTGTCAATAAAGGCAATTTAGATTCGAAAAATATTCTTCTCTCTATAGAATTTAAATCACAAAGAGAGTCAAATTCAATATAACCCAAAGTGTTTAGAGAAGACAATAATCTTCGCTCATCATTTTCATAAGTAATGGGAATCAAATGCTTAATTTCAGCAGAAGCATCTAAATCAAAAGAACAAGTATCAAGTTCATGCATTTGTTGTGGCAAAGGTATAAGTGAAGCACTAGCACATAACACCTCTTTATCACAAGGAACAGCAGGAAAATCAACTTGTGAGAAAGGTAAATCAAGAGAAGGTTCCACTAGAAGTTGCTCTATATTAGCATGATTGGTAGAAACATTCAGCACATGGAGAAATTTCTCACCTTTACTAAGTGTAGAGTGATGTTCATTATCTTTGCTCTCAATTTCAGTAGATGAAGTAAATGCATCAAGAAACAATGGGTTTGAAGGAACACATGAGGCCATCAACACCTCGGTTTCTTTCACTTCATCCTTGTTTTGTATATGCTGCAAGGTATTAGCTCCAACAAGCGGCATAGGAATATGTTGTTCTTCTATCAATTCAGATTTAGATGAAAGTGTTGGATCATATAACCCCCCCCCCCCCATTCTTTTTAAAAAAGCTCATTCTTTCTCCTCTCAAATCTTTCTAGATCAGCTTATAAAATTTCGGCAACACTCATAGGTTTAAGTGTTATCTTAGTGCCATTATGTTTAAAAGAGTATCTATTAGTAACAATATTGTGTAGAATATTGTTTTTATCAATCCAAAGTTTACCTAGCAACAAATGACATGCTTACATAGGCACTATATCAAAATCAACACTATCCTTATAATTACCAAGAAAAAAATTAATACGTGTAGATTTTGTTACCTTTATCTTCTCGGAGTTTACCCATTGTATGTAGTATGGAAATGAGTGTGGTTGTGTGGTCAAGCCAAGCTTCTCGACCAACTCGGACCTTACAATGTTGTAGCTAGTCACACGATCAATGATCACACGACAACGTCGATTCATCACAACAAAGAAAGTCTCGAAACAAATTGTTGTCTTGATTTTGCTCCACCTTTGCCATTTGAGAACTAAGCACTTGTTGTGCTAAAGTACTCATATCATCACCTGTCATTGTGAGTAACAAATACAAAAATAGAAACACACGGTAAACGTTAGGGAACAAACTAGCAGGACACTCGGTGACTCACAAAAGCAAATGGAAGCGTCTTACCAAGCTCTTACAAGGTTCTTATTATTAGCAAAGCAAAGGATATACCCGGAAGAGCGTGGACCGACAATTGCGAGGACCAAAACCTATGCTATTTAGAAGGATATATGTGTAGCTTGGTTGGACAAATATGAGAGTAGCAAGGATTAGCAAAATTCAAAATCTGAAATTGCAAAGTGGAATAATAGTCCAAAGTACAAGCCTATGTTCCTGGCCTAAAACCCGAGGTGGGACCTAGACCAAACTAGCAAATAGAAATATACCACTCGTACCTCGGACTCAAATAGGATGCAAGCACTCCGGTTTCTTCTTTTTCTGTTTTTTTCCTTGCTTCTTTTTTTTTCAATTCTTTTGTGCGGCTTTTATGTATGCACTTGCCTTTTTATTTATTTATTTTTTTAGAAATATCGCACGGAAAGATACTCGTCGGTGTTCGAACCACCGGCTAGTAGAATTTGTCCGGAGCTACGCGTTTTAGGCCGGATGGTACACAAGGGAAGACACGAGAGATTTAGGCTGGTTCGGGAGAGCTCCCTACGTCCAGCGGGGGTGGTGTCGCGGTGCTCGTGTTCCTTGCGTCAACCGGACAATGGGGTACGAGAGGTGGCGGGAGAGGAGCGTGCTCCAAGTGGGGTGCGATTAACGTGGGCGTGTGTGCTGGTGTGTTGTTCCGAGCGTGTCTTCGGACGTGTGCGTATGTGAGAGACTCTACCCCTTTATAGTCACCAGGGTAAAGCTCGAGTTACAAGAGAGAGGGAGAAAGAGGGCAGCCGCGGACCGAGTCGAATGCCCGTGCCGTCCCGTCGGTCTTCTTCCCGGCGCGTACTTGAGTGGGTTGACCGTGCGGTCGCGTCATTCCCGTAGCCTGCTGCGTCGAGGTGGGGTATTCTACATCCGGCGGAATCATGGGTGGCGTCATGACAGTGGTTGGATATGACATGCCATACCCGTCCTTCTCCGCCACGCGCATTGATGGCCGGCTCAAGGTCGGGGTCGGGTAGCGACTCGTGCGAGCCTCGAGCTTGCCGGCAATAGTCGTGCGGCACGAAGTGTAACTCGAGTTCGACCTCGAGCTACACCTGTCGACGGGTAGGACAGGGACAGGTCGTACCGTCGTACGTCGGTGGATGATGGCCTTCCCCGGAGTCTTCGGTCCACGTCAACTCCGTCAGGCTACGGGGGCAGCACGGGGACGGCACGTCCCGTCGACGTGACTCGTCGGGAGCAGGTGGTGGCAGGGAGGGATGGAGCGCGAGCCCCCGCCAATGATTTTCGAGTAACACCCACGTGGACGCCGGGGTGGGTGGAGTTAATGCAGTCGGTAGTCGAGTTTCAAGGTCGCGCTCGAAGGTCGAGCGCGAAGGTTGAGCGGGCACGGTTGTGCGGGATGGAGCCTCCCGAGTAAGGCCGACAAGGTCGCGCGAGGCGGGCCTCCTCGAGTTTGGTAGGCAAGGTCTAGTTCGCCATCCGTTGACCTGTTTTCCGGCGGGGTCGTACGGGGTAGGTCCAGCCTCATCCGCCGACGCGGTTTCGCTAATTCACTGTTAAGTAGGTTCGGAAGGCGCCACGTGTCGGCGCTAATCTTTCTCCCCGACAGATATAATTCCAACACAAAGCAACTCTACATAAGTACCCAAATTTTGCACGTTTCGCGAGTGATACGTAACAATATAGATGTAGGAAAAAGAATTGGGCCACGTGTACAGCTCTACTCAAAAGATAAAATTGGATCACTGTATTTTATTTTATTCGGGAAGCTCAAGTAGTCCTATTTGTTTATTTCTTCACAGGCAACAACGCTACTTCCTTCCTTTCTTTCTGTACTAGCGCCACAAACAGGAGAGTAGGATCCGTCTCTTTCTTTTTTAACTTGCACACAAAATAGAAGGTTCAAACTTGCTCTTGCGCATTGGAAGACAGAACACAACCAAACTGAAACCCAACCTAGCGCAATAACAAGGTAGAAAAACAGGAGCGACTCCAAGACTTAAATCAACACTAGAAATAAATAACATGGACTCCACCAGCAATACGACTCTAATTATGGACACAAACTCAACAAAGCAAACTGAAATGAAATTGCAGCGACGCAAAGGGTGAAAGGACAGCGGAAGATGAACAAGAAAATATTTTTGTAGGGCAATTTTCTGGACTCTAGGATGGAGTCAAAATCGATAAACTAATATGCTAGGATAAGGGCGAACCTGATGGTAAACCAGAAGCTTTGATTACCACTTGATGTGGACTAGGGTCCCAATCTTCCGATAAACAATGATTTGGCGGAGGCTTGACACAAATCGATACGGGTTCCGAACAACACGTTCCGAACCCCGCAATCGCAGATACCACGTCTCCTCTCGGTTATGAATCGTGCAAGCACGCTTGACCTCACCAAGAAGGCTAATCCTTGCCTGCGAATCGAATAATACAAGCAAGAAAAAGATAGAAGCAACCAAATTTCAAATATATGATTCAACTCACGAGTTGGGGTCTCACAAACCGACAAAAAGGCGTAATTGTTCTTGACAGAATAATCTAAGCCAAAACCAACCCTAATGGTGCGGCGGCTGCTGTATATGAAGACTCTAGGCTAGGGCAAGGACCCATGGGCGCAGCCCTAGTGGGATCACACGACATACAAGCCCAAAGGCCAAATAACGGAGGCGCAGCACCGAAACAGATTTTGAATGTTAACTTGTTTTGACGATTCCGGATGACTCCGGATGAATTTTGATGTGGGACCGGTGCCATTGGAAAGGGGATCAAATTATATTTCCATGCATATGTGAAACGTCCAAAACCGAGCCTGTATGCGACCTGGACAACCGTTTTAGTGCAGACTGCTCCTGGACTCTGAAACTGACTCGTGTCCGACTTGGATTGGTCCTCCAACTTGATTTGGACGCCCTTGATGGCCCTCCATGCCTCCAATCTCCTCTCCACATGTCTCATCATCATCTCCATGGTTCCTAACAATAATTAACTTAGTAGATAGTAATATATTCTCAAATATACATAAAGGAACTATTAAAAACGAGCTCACCCGTAAGTTCGACGATGCTCTAGTTATCATTGAACCATGCATGTGCAGCGGAAGAGTCTTGGTTGTATCCGAGACTGTGATGTCCTCATCATATTTGGGAAATAGCTAAGGCAAGGGCCTAGATAGGGCTTGTCTCGCAAGGTGGCAGATAGTTCTTTTAAAAAGCTAAAAGTTGAGACGTGGACAGGCCTCGTAGGTGAAAGGGAAAGTGCATGTGCCTTTAAAGGACATGGCTTGCAAGGCCGTAGCCCCGTCCGTCGTCGGTTAAGGACCCTACCATTGTTGGCCCTGCTTGAGCAAGTATTGAATAGTACCGAGTGCATGCTAGTTTTATGGGAACTAGTAAACCGATGTAACCTTAACATATGCAATGTTGTGCGGTACCCAACACATTTGATCATCGGGCCACTCTGCTAGAGGAGTGGGCAGTCGGAAGCTCACGAGGTGGGTGACCGGCCACTCAGTGAGGTTGGACCCATGTTAAATTGTAGATGTCATGGTGAAAGGTTATCATACGTGTTCTTAAATGATGTGTATGTCGTGTACATCGGGTTTGCCTAGTAGGTGATAAATCGATACGTATCGTTGTCCCTCGCAATAATGAGTACCCGCTTGTTCACCGTGTCACATCGTAGTTAACAACTTGAATCATGGTGTTTAATATTGTTGTTTATGATGATGGGTATTTATGTCTAGAGCACTTGCTTTGCTCATCAATGTTATGATATGTACAACTCATCAAACGGTTAAAATCTTTAAAGTAAGGATCTACGGCTTAGTCGCTGTTTTTATTAAATGCAACTACACTTTTTGAGCCTTGCATGCCTAGGTGTCGGCCTTAGAGTGCCATTTTTTATGGGTCGATCTTGCTGAGCTTTAGTTGCTCCGGCTTTGTGCCTTCGTTGTTTTGTTTCAGATATTGATGCCTTAGATGTGCATGTTGGTGTTTTGCCACGGTGATGTGCTTGGATACGTGATAATCCGTATGGGCTCGGATTTATCACCTTTGTTGTATAACGTCGAGACGTACTTATGCTTCCGTTGATTTCTATGTTTTTCAAACTAGAACTTGTTTCTCTTCCGCTGTTATTTATATAAACTTTCTTGTAACTTATGAATAAATCCTCTCTTGTAATATGAAAAGTTGGTCGATTGTTGTATTATCAATTGTCCGCTTAAACAGCACCTCGGGAATCACGGTTCGTAGGTCATGCTCGTTGCACGAGACATCAGATTTCTTAGGCTGATTTCACTAAGGTGTTTTGGGAGCATCATATTCTAGAGGGCTTAATGAACCAGAAGAGGAAGGAATTCCTGTCATTGAAGCAGGGCGACATGAAGATTCATGCCTACTCTAAGGTATTCAACCGTCTTGCTCGATATTGCCCCGGAGCCTGTTGATACGGATGCCAAGAAGAAGACTCTTTTCAAGGAAGGGCCGACAACCAAGCTGCAGTCGAGGCTTGTTCTCAACAAGACCGATAGCTTCTCCGACTTCATGAGTGATGCTATCTCTCTCAAAGATTCAATTCGTCTCCGTCAAGCTGAAAAGAGCAAGAAGAGGCTAGCAGCTAGACAAGGAAGTGAAGGACCATCGAAGTACAGGCTGGTATATACTTCACCACTAGGTCAGCGCTACCAAGCACATACCTTCATGTTCAAACTACTACCGCCGACCACAGCAGCCACAACGGCCTCAGCAGTAGCGGTTGAATCGGTATCGTTCGCCTTATCGAGCAGCTGAATGCACCAAATCCACGATCCGCATATCAAGCTCCATAGCAGAATGGACCGCCATGCTACGGTTGTAGCCGTCTAGGTCATTTCTACCGCAACTCTCCTTATTCCCGTAAGACTACTTGTGCACCGCGCCAACAAGGACAGGGGCATCGGAGGAACCTCGTTGTGGTTACGAAGGCCACAATTAACGAGGATTGGGCCAGCCCAAGGATGTCCCGAAGAATGTCAAGGGGCTTCGGGACTTTGGTAGCCCTTGGGCTAGGCCTAACAAGAAAACTACGAAGGCTACTCGAAGGTCAAGAGGCAAAGTGGAATCACGAATGACCCCATACGAAGACTCTCATTTCTATTACAGTGATATTACAGGAGGAGTCCAAAGTCGGTTGTTGTGATAGGTTGAGAGAGTATTTATAGCCTCATACTCTCTCAACCCTAATGGTCACTATCAGCCCCACAAATTACACTTATGCCCACACTCTATTCTATCTACTCAAGGGCATTCTAGACAATTGAAAACATCCCACATGGCTAGCTCTCATGGGCTGAATTCCCTCTTCATGGCCTTATTGGGCCTTGGTTGGGCCAAGTACTCCCTTCCAAGTGCTTCTCCTTTGGGCCACCAGGCATGTGAGGCGCTTCTTCCATGGCCTTGTTGGGCCTATTTCCTCCAGTGCCGGCCCATTGGGTAAGGTGGTGATCTTCCCCCAACGGTAGCCCCTCACGGGTGAGCTCCGCCTTCGGTAGGACCGAAATCGTGATTCGGAAGGATCTCCATCTTACACACCCCCCCCTTTCGGGACCGTCCGAGGCGCCTAGTCATCTTCGATGGTTCTTCGTCCTGCACTGTTTGAAACAACCAAGACACAAAACGAGGCTGATTGATAACATTGATGCATAAACAAGAGATATCACTTTATTAATCACCAACAAAGCCGATTACAACCGGATCGAAGGACGCTACCGAAAAGAGAAAAAGAAAGAGTAAGGGGTGACGCACGACGGTCCGTAGACCAACCTCGAAGGCCACAGCTAGCCCAACTAAAAGGGTTCCCTTTTGAAGGATACCGGTGACCCTTCGAGGTCACGGTTCCGAGGGACTTAGTCACTTTCGTCAAGGTTTACCCTTCGCCGACCAAATGGTCTTGCTTAGGCGGACGCCAGCCTTGGCTTTGTCCATCTATCGTGAAGGGCATGACAGCTTCGGCCGTCAGGACCTCCGATATTGATCATTAGATCTTCAAGGTGTGACAATAAACCCTCAAGATCCGTTAGTAGACCTACAATATCGGTCGGGAGTCGGACAGTTCCTTCTCGCCGTGGCTATACTAAGCTATAGCCTTCGAGCAAGAACTAAGGCTGTGTCTGGCGCCGTACCAACGAGCTTCGTTGAATACAACCCCCACGTACCACCGCCTTGGGAAGCTCGGCGGGCTCGTGACCTCGCAAAGTCGCTTGGTAAAGCGTGTTGCGCACTCTTTGAAGTCAATTGGTGAAGCACGAAGGCTATGGAAGCATGTCCTTCGGACCTCCTCTTATTGCGAACCGAAAGGCCCAAATTTGCATCTTGCTAGTGTTTAGAAAGCTGGTAAATGAGGTTGTGAGATCTAGAGGTGAGAGACCTTGCCCCGCTTTTATAGGCTATGCACATGCCTATGTGGCAAGGGAAATCCGGTGCCGAAAAGGTCGTGTGGCACATTTATTGGATGACGATGTGCCATGTAGGATTGCTTATCCTTTCGCGCCCTCTACCTTATCCATATACTATTGCTTGGTCCTTCACTATAGTAGCATTGCTTGTCGTTTTGCTGCACTCGCTATATGCGCTTCTTTATTCCAACATCAATCACTATGTCCGGAGACACCTACAAAGACAAGGAGATAGGTATACCCGAGGGGCAGGACTATTGTACTGTTCGAACGAAGGGCCTTCATAGAACTGATTTCATTCGAAGACTTGTCACAGCCGCACACAACGAGGCGTTTTCCGAAAATGAGCCATCATAACTGGTAGGCTTGTTATGACATTAAATGCCTCGGCTAGTGTGCTAGCCGTTATGCGTAATCCCAGGCGGCGTACTTTAAAGAGTAACCGCATTAACTCACGGGTATTTATGCGCTCGGACTCCTCGGTAAACGTGTCTACTCTTCATGAGGCGTGCATGTTCGTACAACGTGCCTCGTTCGTATAGGGTGCGTTACTTTCGAGGCGTCGCGTATTGAATGGTAACCAAATTTTACCGCCTATATAATGAGGGGTGCCGCGATGAATCAGAATTCCTACTCACTTTCACCGTGCCACTCCCGCTCTTGCTTCCTTTTGATCTTCACCAAGCCCCGGCCTCCGTTTTCAAGCCTCACCATTCAATCCGTAGCCCTCGCGCTCCGACCTTCGTCCCGAGTTATGGCGAAGCATCGCTCCGTCCAGCGCGTTTCTTTTAGCAACACGAAGCCTCCTATCGCTTATCTAGGCCCAAGCACCGTGACCGAAGCACGGCTCGACAAGTGGGCCCGAGAGCCCCACAGGTGCTTTGTTGGGGAGCGTGCCCATATTCCCCCGCCGGAGGAGACAACTCCGGTGGTGCGCACATGCCGCCTCATCATGTTGACCAAGCTACTCGAAGGCGGCCTTCGGTTTCCATGCTCCCGTTTTGTGGGTGAGGTGCTCGGATCTATTCGGGCTAGAGATTCAGCAGATCACCCTCAACACCATGATCCGGTTGTCCATCTTCGAATGGGCTTTCCGGATGGAAGGAGCGGAGCCCCGTGCTAAGGCCTTCGCTGCAACGCACCAAGCCACTCGGCGGCCGCTGAATAGCCCGCTGGGCGAGCACATGTGGCTAAGCTTCATGTGCGTTACGCTTCGGCCCCGCGACGGCATGGAGCACCTTGTGCCCGCAAAAGCCAACAAGGAACATTGGGGCAAGACCATGTTCTAGAAGTGGTTTTACTACGACCAAGACCCCAACCGCAACCTCCACTCCCTTCGAAGGGAGATCAGCTACATCGGACTTCCGAAGGTTGCCGTGGATGACACGATCCAACGGCGCATTGATTTGCTGCAAAGGATTGCCGGAAAGGCATCCATGAGGGACTTGTGCGAAGAGTTCTTCACCGCTGGAATTATGCCTCTTCGCCAAGATTGGGGCTCCCTCTTTACACCCGATGCAGCTGGAAGGTCTTTAAACTTCAACCTTAACCTACTTCCAGGTTAGTGGCCGAAGGGCTCTTCGTTATTATTCATCCTTCCATTGCACTTTCCCGACTTTTGGTGACTTTACGATATGCTTTGCAGACTTGACCCTCAAAGAGATCGAGGAGAGATCTTACTACCTCCTTGGCAGGGTGAAGGCTTCGAGCTGGCTCGCATGGAAGCGTGCGGGTAGACCAGCCGTCCGAACCGGGTGTATCATCCGAAACAACCGGAGGCTATTCCGCCTCACGCGGTTACCTCGAAGGGGGGAGGAAGCGTAGAAGTTTTGCTCCTCTTATGCCCTCCGACGATGAAGACAGCGACGATGAAGCCGGGGACAGCTTCTCCGAGAGGCGATCGGACCGCCTCCGGGGATGTGCAAGGTCCTTCGCGAGCGGTAGCCCCCAAGCGCAGAGTTAAGCGCGTGAAGATTAAGCGCTCTACGGTTGTCCTTCCCGTCGTGTGCGAGCGTACGCCGACGAGGCCGACGACGAGGAAGAAGGTGAAGTGCGTAACAATGCGCCTTAGAACTCCCCGCCCCGGCTGCATCTCCGGTTGTGATGCCAACGGCCTCCTCGGGCTATGACACAGCCGGCGAGGTAGCAGGGTCTTCTACGGCCGAGACTGCGGCCCCCGATATGGGGTTTGGAGTAGGCGCTCCGAACATCAATTTCCCCGACTCCTCCTCCTCCGAAGAACAAAGCCCCATTCGAGATGAGCGGATTCAGCCGGAGGCGGAGGAGGTGAACAGCCCCGCACCCGCCGAAGAGGCCTCGCCTTCGGCTCGCCCCTAGCCCTCACCAACAGCTGGGAACAAGATGTTGTTCAAACAGACGACGAAGGGGGGCTACTCGGGCACATCTCTCCGGCAACGGAGAGGGCATTCCGAAGATGGTGCACTGGGCCAAGGAGGTGGCAAGGGCTTCATGGGGGTGCTCCCTCGTGGGATAGCCCCTCATAACATTGGCGCCTTCTTGAAGTCCGAAGATTTCGAAGATGGGGCTTTGTCTTGCCAGGGCCTTGAATATATCGCCGCATACTCGGACTTGTGCCCGGTGGACCGCAGTCTGCATGAGGTAAACGGGAAGGAGCTTATCAAAAGCTTGTCCCGCATCACCATGAAGGTATGTTCACTTTTTTGCTTCTGTTTCAAAACCAAGTTAAAATTGCTCGACACTCCTTGATTTGTATTTGACAGGGGCGTTGCTTGCTCGTTACTTGTCGAATGGTAACCACCTCGCAGAGGTTACCGACCTGAAGCGACGACTTCGTAACTCCGATGATGCTCTTGTACAAGAGCAGATGAAATACGCCAAGTTGCTGCGCGAGCATGAAGAGCTGCAAAAGGCCTCTTTGGAACACGCAGTGACTCGGAGCGGAGGATCGATCGGTTGGGGCAGGGGCTCTTCGACGCCGAGGCCACTATCAAGACACAAGCGAAGCTCGGAGATGGCCCACCAAAGCATGGTGGTGACAGAGTCCCTTGGCTTGAGGAACTAGTAGCTCATGAACCAGTTCCGGCACTTCCCGTCTTCGCTAGGCGTCGTGTTCCCGAAGCCAACACACGAGCGTGGTGATGGCCTCGCAAGTCTCCATTGGATGTCCTCCGGCTCGCCGCCGCTAAGGCCGCTTCGATCCGGTGGGGCCATCATCGCGCTCGCGTGCCTTGGACGGCCGCGTTCCGGGTGGTGAAAGCCATCGGTTCCTTCCCCTCCCGCCAAGTCAAGGAGGGTGCTCGAGAACTCCGCAATATGTGCGGGGAAGATTATGCCGCCTTGAAGGATGCCAGCCGATACTTCGGCCGGAGTTCCGGGGGCCTTCGGGGCTAGGACTTGCCCGTGCCGCTGCCTCGGAAGCGGCGAACGCGGAGCTAGGTCGTGCCACCGACCCTGCGGCAGCGATTGGGACTTCCCGCACTACTTTAGATGGCGAGGTCCGCAACGAAGGGCCGCGGGCCGCACCGAGATCGAAACCGTCCCCGAGGCCGCCACCAAAGGCGAGGGTCCTCGGACCGGAAGCCCTTCTTCGCGGCCACGGGTTTGACTCTTATCTAAGCATTTTTTTGGGTTTTTTTTTAGTATTTTGGCAGCATCCATGTACTCGGCTTCATAAGCGTCTAGCGCTCCAAAGCCTCTTATTGTACCTAGGGTTTGTGATAATACATTGTCAAGTTTGCACAACTTTATTTTGTTAGGAATTCTTCGGCCTCGAAGAGACATACGAAATTCGAAGGAAGTCATTATTGAATATGCTTTACCTCACCGGTTGCTTATCCCCGGGATTCCGAAGCCCCTGGTCCATTTTGGGTGACCGGGACCCAGCTGCGTAGGTGGAAGCGCGATAACCGGAGGGGATGCTTAGCGAATTTGCGGCCTTTGTCAACGAACACAACGGTCGCATCAAGGCTGTGTTTCCGAAGATCACCCCGGAGGAGCATGCCGCTCGGCGTGCCGAGCGCGAGCGCCTCTGGGACTCCTTGGGGCAACCGCCGGAAGTGAGCATTAAAACGGAGCCTATCAATGTTTCAAGCGATAGCGACTCCGCTCCGGTGGATGCTGAGGCCCTTCGGGCTCGTGCGTCCCGGACCGAAGGTCGAGCTGCTATTGCTCGCCGGCCTAGCTATTAGGCATAGCCGCTCCCGTCTTCCGAAACTAGAAGCGAACGCACATACTTAGAATCTGAATGTAATGTATAAATGTAAATTATGAAGGGGCCTTCGGGCCCTCTCTCTACTATATTGGAAATAAACAGCTTGTTTCTTATTTTGCGCGCGTTTTGGGTATCTAAGATGGGGTTTCCATGCTTAGCCTTCTCGGTGATACTTTTCCTGAGGCATTAGGCCGTAGTTGCCTAGCATTGAAGTCATGGGGGTTTCCCGGTGCTTCGGGTTCTAAGTTGGGGTTTCCAATCTTAGACTTCCTAGATTTATCTTTCCAAGGCATTGAGCCGTAGTTGCCCATCATCAAGGCGTTAGGGTTTCTAAGCACCTTGGTATCATGTGTTGAAGTATGCATGCATAACACGGACAAGTTGGCGACAACATTTTTTCATCGATAGAGAATATTTACAAACTTGACCTCCCTTGCACGACCTACAAGACTCAACACTAAACGAGCAACGACCGAAGACCTTTAGACTCGCAGCCCCTAGACCTAAAGCACTTGTGCACGTAACCCGCCTTGCAAGCACAAAACTCTTGGACTACTAGACTACCGACTCGCTCATGCATAGGGAGAGAAAATTTAGTACCTTAAACTTAAAACTTGCATCATGCTCGAAGGCATGCTCCACAACCGAGAGAAGAACTTTCCCAAAAAAAAGAGACTTAGCCAAAAACTACCATCAATTTTCGAAGGAGTATCGGATGTAGAATTTCTTAAGAGTGTCTCGCGTTGAAAGTGTGTAGTATGGGAGTTCCATCAAGTTCAAGCAGATGATAGGCTCCTTGATGAATAGATTTGTCGATCATGAAGGGTCCCAGCCACTTGGTGTTCAACTTGTTAACATGCACTCGGATTTCGTCTCAAGACAACGTCCCCGGGTTGAAACTCCCTTGGGTGCACCTTAGTATTCTATGACTTCTCCATGGAAGAGATATATTTTGCAGGTTGGCTACAGCTCGAAGGCGAGTTTCTTCTAGGAGGTCCTTAGACACGTCCTCATCATCCACCAAGGGTCTTGTAGTGCGGAAGGAGCCGACTTGAATTTCCTCGGAGGTCACAGACCTCGGCTCCTTATGGCAACCGAAAGGGTGAGAACCCAGCTGGTCTTGTGGCGGTTGTTCCGATGGACCATAGGGCATTGGGCAACACCTCCTTTGGGGAGGCCGACGAGGGCCATCGAAATTGCTGTGAACACATTGCCATTCATCCGCTCTACAGACCATATTTGCCCTAGGATTGGTCACCGAGATTTCGCACGTTTTAACACCGATGCTAAGGCAATACTCCCGAAACTCTAGTCCTTCGAACCGCCTGCCATTATCCACCGTAAGCTCCACAGGCACTCCGAAGCGGCACACTACATTCTTCCGTAAGAACTTTCGCACATTTCTAGCTGTGATTTGCACCAACGGCTCAGCTTCGACCCACTTTGAAAAGTACTCTACCGCCACTACAAGCAAACGAAAGCCCCACCCGGTGCTGCCGGCAACTCCCCGACAATGTCGATTCCCCATCTTGCAAGTGGCCAAACCGAAGATATAGGTTGTAGGGTGGTGGCTAGTAGGTGAGACTGCCGCTCCATCCATTGACACCCCGAGCATACTCGCACTAGATCCTCTCGCATCCCTTATAGCCGTTGGCCAATAGAACCCTTGCCCGAAGGCTTTTGCGACCAGGGCCCTTGGGGCCGATGAGATGAACATGATCCCTCGTGAATTTCTCGCAAGAGTTGTATCCCTTCGTGCCGATCGAGACATTTCAACAAAGGTGCACAGACTCCCCCTTGTACAACACTCCATCGACCAGGACGTAGCCCCCGGCTCGTGTCTGCAGCCTTTTTCCTCCAACCTGCTATTCGGTACATAGCGCTTTTCCATGAACGCCGGATCGGCTCGCCAATCCTCCGAAGCCGGCGCCATGACTTTCTTGGCTTGGTTGTTGACTGTGGCTGTGTGGTGTAGTGTTTCGTGTAACATGTCCGGCCGAAGAGGGCCTTCTCCGTAGGCTGCCTTCGCAAGCATATCGGCTTCTTTGTTCTCCATTCTTCTAATATTTCTAACTTCAAATCCCGCAGAGAACTTGTCCATCTCCCTAACCTTCCGAGCATACGAAGCCATCTCCGGATCAAGTGTCATGTATCCCTTTGATAATCGTTCTGTCACCAACCGAGAGTCACAGTATACGATCACTCTTTGAGCCCCTAGTATTCTAGCCTCGCCTCAGTCCCAAGAAGATGCCTTCATACTCAGCAGCATTGTTTGTGGTTTGGAAAGCTAACTTGGTCGAGTACCTTAGCGTCCGGCCACTAGGAGATGTTATGATCGCAGCACAGCCTGCGCCGGAGACTCCCCACACACCATCTCGTATAAACTGTCCAAATTAGGTCCTCCGGGGCCTCCCGACTTTCTTCCTCCGTATTGCCATTGGGAGTCCATTCGACCACAAACTGCGCTAACACATACGATTGTATGGCTTTGCATGCCACGAATGTCAAGTCATACTCGTCCCAGCTCGGTAGCCCACTTCAATATCTTGCTAGAGGCCTTGTCCGATTTTAATGCATCCCTAAGAGGATATTCGGTAGGAACCAGGATAGGATGGTCATCGAAATATCTTCGAAGTTTGCGCGATGTCATGAGGATAGCATACAACAGCCTTCTCGATTATGTCATAGTTGCATATGGCTCTTGTCAGGGTTTTTGAAACATAATATACTAGCATCCGCCTTGCTTCCCGACCCCCTTTTGCCTCGATACATGAGGACCCCACTAACTCGCCTTCGGTGTTGCTGCAACATAAAGAAGGAGCCGAGCCTTCGGCAGAGGTGGTTTTAGCGTTGTTAATTCTACCAGGTATTCTTTGAGCTGCTCGAAGGCCAGCTTGATGTTCTTCCATCCACTTGAAAACCCGAGGGCCCCTCGAATTTCAAAGAACGACATGCTTCGTTCCGCTAGCTTGGCGATGAATCTGCTCAATGCCACTATCCTTCCCGTGAACCTTTGCAATTTCCTTATAGACTTCGGAGGCTCCATGTCCAAAATCGCCTCGAATCTTCATTGGATTAGGATCAATGCCGGCCTCCGACACCATGTATCCAAGCAATTTCCCCGCCCGAACTCCAAACATGCACTTAACCGGGTTGAGCTTCATGCCTACTCTTCGGAGGTTCGCAAAGTTCTCATGTAGATCCTTAACATGATGTTGCTCTAACACACTCTTTATAACAATGTCATCTATATATGCTGTTGCCTTGTGTCCCAGCTTGCTTTGTCCAATCCCTCATCCGCTGCTTTATAGGCCGGACCTTGGGGTCTACGTTCAATCTATGCATAGCTATCGCCTTGTCAAACCCCGGAATATCCTTTGGTGACCAAGCGAAGACATCAGCGTTGTTTCTTAAAAACCGAAGGAGCTCCACTTCCCGTTGCTCGGACAATCCACATCCAATCCAAACAGTCCGATCAGGCCGATCAATGCACAACACAACCTCCTTGGTGCCTTCTTGTGGCTGCACCTTTGGTATGTACTTGGGTGCAGTTGGCAGTTCCTCGGACCCGACTTTTCTTCGGATTTTTCAATGACGTTGATGTGACGCTGTCTCTGGAGCCATGTCAACTTCTAGCCTTCTTTCCTCAGCCTGATCTCCATATACCGTGATGACCCCTTCTGGTCCTTGCATCTTCATACAAAGGTAACCATGATGGATTATGGCCAAAAACTTGTTGATGACCCTTCGACCTAGCAGCACATTGTATGGATATACCATGTCCACTACTTCAAACTTGATGTCTTCGGTTCGATTCCCCCTTGTCCGTTTAGCCCTGAAAACGGGACTTTGAGGGTGATGCAACCTGTGGGATGAATTGGCTGTCCTCCGAATCCTTGCAGGGGAGTATACGAATGTTGCAAATCTGCCTAAGTGAACCTCATTTTCTCAAGGGTGCTCCATAGCAAGACATCTCGCTGAGTTACCTCCATCAACCAGAACTTTGTGCACATCAAAGCCATGGATATTGACTCTCATCACGAAAGCATCATCGTGTGGATAAATCATGGACCTGAAATCAGCTGTAGAAAAAGCAACAGGAACGTCCATCCATTTGTGAAGTCCGACCGGAGGGCATGCTGCCACATGAGAAACTTGTCCGATGTAATCTCTGCGCTGCCTCTTGGATGGAAAGTCCCCGCCATTTCCTCCGGTCATCATGAGGATCGTCCCCTTAGATCCTTGACTGCAGGTATACTGGGCTGGCTCGCCAATGGGGCTTGATGTATCACCCTTGGTCCCGGTTGATGAGCTTCGGAGGGTAGGACTACGGGAGAGGCGGATGATTGCCTCGCTCGAGCCGAGCTGCCGGTGGATAATGGATCGGCTACGACGACCCGTACGACGGAGCGTAGAGGGGTGGAACACAAGGCATTGGAAATGGCAAGGGCGGTGGTGGTGGCAATGCTCGCGAAGGTGTGATGGGTGTGTAGTGGCTGGTATGCATTATCGAGCGAAGACTTTCGGATTGCCCCTCTCGCCTTGCTGCACACATTGCCTTGATTTCTTCGCAGTTGTTGGTAGTGTGATTCACCCCTGATCCATCAAAAGAGCAGAAGAGTCATGTGACCTATTCCCTGAAAAGTTCTGCCTCGGCCTCGCCTCGGCCTCCTCCCCTATGACTCGCCTGATTGGGAAGACCCTTGTGACTGTTCCGAAGGGTGGTTTTCTTGCTGAGGGTATTTTTGCTCTACGTTGTACACATTCCTTGACATCTTCTCGCTGATTTCCATCATGTATGAATTCATCCAATTGCTTCTCCCCCTTCGGTCGGATTGATTGCACCAACTTTCCTTGGCATTCTCGTATATCCTCCTCAACCCTCACTTGAGCTTCTAGTATCCTAAGCGGATGGTCTAGAGTTTGTGGTCGTTTTTCCCTTATCCTTCTTCGGGCTTCGCAGATATGAAGACCCCTTGCCATAGACTCAATAACAATTGACTCCGGGACATCAGCCACTTGACACTTCAAGTGCATGAACCTCTTAGTAAACTGCGCCAGTGTTTCACCCTCTCTTTGACAGACACGCGGCTAGGTCGCCGCTCTTCCGTTCCTTCGGGTGAGATCCACGAAAATGCACCGACAAAGCTTTTTTTAGCTATCCCCAAGAGCTAATGGAACCAGCTGACGATCGTGAGTACCAAGTGCTTGCTATGCCTTCCAACGCTAGTGGCAGCGCTCTTGCTTTAATTGCGTCTCCCCCACCGGTAGACTCAACCGTGGTTTCATACCGAATGAAGAATTCCTTCGGATCCGTTGTCCCCCCGTATACCGGAAGCTTGACCCTCGCCAACCGATGAAGCCACATTGTCTGTCCGTAACTCCCATGTCAAAGGCAAGGAAGGATCCACCTCCACACTCGTATTTTGAGTCTGCAGCCGAAGGAAGAACATATCGCCTAAGTATCGGGTCTTGCAAAGACCGAGTTGCATGTCCGACCCTAGAGTCCTGCGAAGGCCGCTCCCGATAAACCTCATGTGCTAAGGCTTGTCGCTCCGACATGTTCGCCCTTCTTAGAACTTCTAGCTGCTTTGCTAGCAACTCTTGAGTTTTCATGGCCGCTTTCAAACTTTCCTTGTATCCTGTTTCCTGCCTCGCGATATTTTCCAGGGCCCTTGCCCTCAACGCACGCTCTTCTGCTTTTCTCCTTTGCTTGTACCCCGCTTCCAGCTGAGCAGACGAGCAGCCCGACATTTTCCTCTTCCTCTTGGCAAAGCCTTTCCCTCGCCTCTCTTTGGGCTTGCTCTTCACGCTTTTTCTCCTCTTGAGCTTGCCTTTCCAATTTGGACCTCTCCCACCGTAGCCTGGGGTCCTCGGGTGGGGCTTGTACTGCTACTTCGACGACCCCTTCGGTCCCGGTCGAGGTTCCTTCGTTAACCACCCCTTCGAGTAACTCGCCCTGTGTGAGTGTGCCTTCCTCTTGACCAGCTGTATCAACTAGATCTGCTGTTGTGAAACTCGAGGATCGCTCTGTTCTCTTGCTTCCGGTGTATCCCCCGGCCATGACGTAGACTTTTTTGTTAGCTCCCCACGGACGGCGCCAGCTGTTGTGTTACGAAGGCCACAATCAACGAGGATTGGGCCAGCCCAAGGATGTCCCGAAGAATGTCAAGGGGCTTCGAGACTTTGGCGGTCCTTGGGCTAGGCCTAATGGGAAGTAACAAGAAAACTACAAAGGCTACTCGAAGGTCAAGAGGCTAAGTGGAATCATGAAGGACCCCATACGAAGACTCTCATTTCTATTACGGTGATATTACGGGAGGAGTCCAAAGCTGGCTATTGTGATGGGTTGACAGAGTATTTATAGCCTCATACTCTCTCAACCCTAATGGTCACTATCAGCCTCACAAATTACACTTATGCCCACACTCTATTCTATCTACTCAAGGGCATTCTAGACAATTAAAAACATCCCACATGGCTAGCTCTCATGGGCTGAATTCCCTCTTCATGGCCTTATTGGGCCTTGGTTGGGCCAAGTACTCCCTTCCAAGTGCTTCTCCTTTGGGCCACGGGCATGTGAGGCGCTTCTTCCATGGCCTTGTTGGGCCTATTTTCTCCGGATCGACCCATTGGTGTAAGGTGGTGATCTTCCCCCAACAGAACCATACCAAGAATACTCAAGTGGAGACGAGTCGTGCTAACTTCACCACGACCGAGGAATTACTAGAGGGTGGACAGATCTTAGCAGGTATCTATAGCTGATCACCCCGCTATGGGTTTGTTTGATTTGGGAGCAACTCATAATTTCATCAACAAAGCATATGTTCACAAACATCGCATCATGCCATCCAAACTAGTATGTGCACATCTCATTTCAACACGAGGGGGTAAAATACCCGCAAATGAAGCAGCTGCCAACATGCCACTAAAATTGGGTAGCAAGATTTATTCTACTTCATTAATCATTTTGGAAGGGCAAGGGTTAGATACAATTATTGGTATGCAATGGATGGACTTTCATAAGGCGAGTGCTTGATATAGCTTCTCGTGTTGTCTATTTGAACTCTCCTGTTCATGGCCGAGATTGCTTGACTTTAACTCTTCCCCGATCTCTCTTGCCAATGGTTAATAAGATCATGTGTAAAAGTCTGGAGTATATACCAGTAGTATGTGAATACCCGATTTCTTTCCGGACGACTTACCAGGTCTACCACCGAGATAGGGCATTAGTTTAAGATAGAGTTACGACTGAAACAACACCTATATCAAGGAGGCCGTATCGAATGCCACCAAATGAACTTGCGGACTTGAAGGTACAACTAAAGGAGTTGTTGGACAAGGGATACATTCGTCCAAGTTCATCACCCTGGGGATGTCCAGTGTTGTTCGTTAAGAAGAAGGATAAAACATTAAGGTTGTCTGTGGATTATAGACCTTTGAATGCGAGTAACCGTTAAGAACAAGTATCCACTCCCTCGGATTGACATCTTGTTTGATCGGTTGATGGGAGAAAAAGTATTTTCCAAGATAGATCTTCGCTCGGGATATCACTAGATCAAGATTAGGGCGAGAAGATATACCCAAGACAACCTTCTCCATCGGATATAGACTTTATGAGTACTTGGTGATGTCTTTTGGATTAACCAATGCGCTAGCACACTTCATGTATCTCATGAACTCGATGTTCATGCCGGAGTTGGATAAATTTGTCGTGATATTCATCGATGACATATTGATCTATTCCAAGTCGGAAGAGGAACATGCCGAACACTTAGGATTGTACTTGCAACAGTTAAGGGATCATCAGCTCTATGCTAAGTTCAGCAAATGTGAATTTTGGCTGAAAATATTATAGAGTATTTTCTGGAAAAATGTAAAGTAATATTTCTTGTTCCAATTGTGGTGTGTGCAATTACGAAATTAAAGTACAAAACGTACATTGATTTTATCTGAAAGAAAACAAGCCTAAAAACATATTTTTGTTTGTTTATTAATCCAGTAAATTAAGTCACATACAGTTATTTTTAAAATTCGTTTTGATTTTTATTTTGAATCAAGCGTAAAATAGTCTTTTTACACCAGTTAACACGGTTAAGTCTCAAAACTAACAGAAGGGTCATAGAAGGAAACAAAATTTAGTTTCCAGCCTAATAAAGAACTTCGAATCCAGGAGGACAATAGAAGGAATTTTCTCCCGACCATGGATGGGCGCTTACTTTTTATGGATCAAGCGACTATGCAATTACATGAACCATCCAATTGGCCATATTGCGTATGCTACAAGCTTTCCAGTATTTAATTTTGAGATGCATTTACAATTCTGAAAAAAAAGCTGACGCTATATATATACACATTGATGATCCCAAAAGAATAAATTTGTACAGATCACTAAATAACGAACTTGCACTTAGTTCATTAACTTGAAGAGCAGCTTTTTTGTGACAGCATCTGTGAAGCAATGGCCTCCATGAGCCATGACCATTGTTCCTTCATTACATCCAGTTTTGGTGCTGGTGATCCTGTGATTCACATACATCCAGTTTTGGAGCTGGCGATATTTTGATTCATATATATACTCAGTTCCAGAGGAACTAATCTACAGAGGCTGTCCCTTGCTCTGCCCAAGACCACTGTTCCCTCGTTGCATCCGGTTTGTTGCCGGTAAACCACTGTATGTATGTATGTATGTATGTATGTATGTATGTATGTGTATGTGTGTGTGTGTGTATATATTCAGGTACAGAGGAGCAAGAAACCAAAATAGGACGTCCCATGCTATCCCCAGTAATGGAGCTGGTGACATCCCTTGAATTCTCCAGCCAATCTCAGCCAATTCTCCTTCAGCCGAGTCTCCATGGAGGAAATAGAATAAACCCAACATACAAGGAACAAGCAAAAACAACCAGATTCAACATGATTTCCAGACAACGAATAATGAAGGCACCGTAAAATAAACCATACTCTAGCAAGTTCAGAGCCAAATGCACAACTAAGTCCGCTTATCTCCAGCCCGTGAACTTAGCGGATACTATGATAGCACCGAATTTTGCCAATTCGGCAGACCAGTCATGCTTCTTAAATAATAGATGGATGGCATAGAACATGAGACAGACAGATAAAGCCAGGTTCCACGTCATTCTAGGTGCAGGTAAAATCAAATTTCCTGCAAACAAAGTTAATTAGAGACTTACAATGGATAACTTCAGAAGTGATTGAAAATAAGAGACAAGTTAGAACCGTGGTCTCACTGGATGACAGGAGCACGTTAAAACTTGAATATCCTTATAGAAACAGGGTTTTTGGCCCTTAAGATGTTAGAAGGAGCTTCCTCAAAAATGGCATTCATCGTATTATCAACATGGTTCAGGGTTGAAAGGTTCTAGAGAGCCCCAAGTTTTTCCCACCTTTATCTTCGTACGCAAAGGTACTGAACAAGAACAAGAGTAATAATAAAACAATTTTTAGCTTGCCAATAAACTATTCACAATATCATCAAGTTCAGAGTCAACAGGGCACCTAGGAGCGAAGCAGCATTCTCCATGCACAACTGTAACAGTTTTCCAGCCTGTACGACCATACATGGATCAACTTCCAGTACCAATTCATCATGCACCTGCAAAGGAAGAAAAAAAGGTTAAATAATCATTCATACTGAAAAATATAATAAACAGTTATAACAATTAAGAAACATATGTATTTCATGCCAGCATCATATAGTACCTGCAAAATAAGGTGGCAATGGCCTCTGATTTCAGAAAGGTTTCTAATAACTTCACCAATAGAATCAACTGCCATACTCCTGTTAGTAATTACAGAATGAAATTTAATCATAGCCACCTTGATGATATCAGCAGCAGAACCCTGAAGAAAAAAAGAGCTCAATCAATACATGAAACATCTAACTCATGCAAGGCCAATGCTTTGTTACCTGGCAGATTGAATTCACTGCTTGTCTCTGTGCTTTAGCTTTCTCTTTGTTATTTCCAGCCATAATTTTTGCAAGAAAACGACGTCGGCCCATCAAGGTCTCCACATATCTGAAAAGTTGGAATATATTAAAATTGTCTAGTTGAACAAAAAGAAAATGGAAGATACTTCCTCCTATTTCTGCTGGACAAGTTTTTTCTTCGAAAAACACAGGAGAGACTTTGAGAATAGGAGCTTCTGTACAACAAATTCCTACTCAGCCTGCGGGGAATTTGCCTATAAAGATATATAAAGACCAATAAAACAAGGGAAAACCTTGAATGCACAATAGAGTGCAACACATATGCATGTGGTGTAATATAATTCGAACATTGTCTACTTTATATTGTATGCAGGTGGTGTAATATAACCCGTACATAGTCTAATTTTTATTGTATGCAAGGACCAGCAAACCCTAGCAATGGTCAAGATTTGAGAAGACATAATACGAGTTGTAAATATTATACTACCAAACGTTGGAGTTTTCTATCACCTAGTGTAGAGTTCTCATTTTTTTACATAATCAAAGATGGTGATCATACAAAACTAAAACAAATAATCTATATGTAGGCCAAATTATGTATACAATAAAGTACACAAAATCAAGCAAAGGGAGCATATCCGGTGAAAATTGGATAAGTGTTGCAAACGTGAAAACTTTCGATAGCATGTCCAACTTTACGGATGAATCTCGACCACAGATGCATGATCCAATGGCTGATATCATCAGTTTTCAGGTTTTCAATATTTAGCTGGTTTCCACCAGATATGAATCCATCAAAGAATTCCCAAAAATGGCCTTTTGTAAAGATGCATGCATGTCAGCTATGAAATCCCAATATGTCAGCCATCCTGTTATACGAGTATCTCATACGATAGGATATGTCGATATGGCAGGATATGGTTGATAAGTCAGCCAAGGCAAAGCCCCGGACTCACGCAGCTGTGGAGAGCTCGTGCAAGCACCCAGAGCAAGCACAGAAATCATACTGATGCCCTATGTTATATTTCAATTTTGTAACCTTTTTGGAATCTATTTAATGCAATTTAATAAATTTTAAATGTATATTTACATATATTCAATGTATTGGTGTATCCTTGTTCTTGGACAACCAGCAGATCGATGTATCGCTGTACCGTATCGCCGTACCCGTATCAGAAAAACTTAGCATGTCATTTAAGTCTGTTGATCTTTCCATTTATTCAGTGCTTATGTTCAGTCCACCTATGTCAACCCAAGTGTCAACCCAATGTTTTAGTGTATTTTCCTCAGATAAGTAACAGCATCAAAGATGGAAATATATATTATATTACATAAAAGGCATGAGGATCATCAACTAACCCTTTTTGGCAACAAGATGCCACTGCTTCTTGAAGCCATGATGATACACCAGGAACAAATCTCTTAAAGCTTTGAATTTTCTGTCTAGCGTCCTCTGTGCTGCATTCTAGTTGTTCTGCAAGGGAATTTGCACCCATTCCATAAAGGATGCCATAAATCAATTTTTTTGTGCTTTCTCTCTCCTTTGGAGAGATCAAGGCCTCTTCTTTACCAGCCCATTTTGATGCGATCAATGTAAAAACATCGCCATCCGGTTTACTTAAAAGCTCGACTAATGTAGGATCTTTAGAAAAATGAGCCATCAACCGTAACTCAATTTGTGAATAATCAGCAGTTATCAACAACCAGTTCTCCTACAAACATAAAAAGATAGGCCGTGACAAGCAATTCCCTAAATATTGTTACAGGACAGAAACAAGTTATGATAATCATTTCATAGAAAAGTATTTGACAGACAAATACACAAGTATATGAACAATACCCGAGTGGGAATGAAAAAATCACGGGCATTGATTTGATGATTTTCAACTACTGACACGTTTGAGTGATCTTCATTACTTTTCCCTGTACTGAACTCAACCAAGTGTTCGACACACTACAAAGAAACAGGGCAAGTCAGTCAGCTATTCCTTGCAACCTAAAAAAGGACACAAAGCCTTGCAAAATATAACCTGGAGATTTGGCTCCTCCATTGATAAACGTCCAGTGGCAGTTGATGTTTGAAGCCAATTTCCATGTATGATGTATCTTTGTGACTGAGTGCACAACTGAGCCCGTGAGCAAATGGAACCCAATGTACCATTCAACAATTTTGCCAAAGTTCTGTGCTCTTTAATTACTGGGATAATTGGGTGTTGATCCCTGATAAAGAGAACATTAGAAAGTTTAAGGAGAGGATCCAGACTATTATGATTTTATATGGCTACTTAATAATGCCACAGCAATATTCAAATAAGTCATGGAAAAATTTAGGGTAGCTGAAAAATTATATTACTACTTAATAATGGAAGGAGGCCTCCCTGACAACATACATCATCAACAGGATAGAAATATAAAATAGGAAAAACAAGGGGACAACATTTGTGCATGTGTCCAAGTGGGGACTGAAGAGAAGCAGGAAGTGTAGAATGGAAAATGAACAGATGTTGCCTAGCAAAAAGGTATATGCACTATACCCATAGAGGTCAGAGGAAACAGGTGTAGGAAGGTTTTGAATATAACTTTCCTTCTCTTTAGAGTATAGTGGCTACGCTTAAAACTTAAAAAACAATTACTTCAGACAGCATAAAAAGCTTTATAATAAAAGATCTTGTACGAGCAGGTAAAGAATACTATTATACTATTACATATTACATTTGTACATAATTAATATAAAGAAATTAGAACCAGCACTAAAATGTGTCTCTGGAGAAAAAGGAACCTATTTTCACAATAATTGTCATAGGCATGCCTACCCCAACTTGCTTGGAAATTGGGATAAAAAGGCTTTGTTGTTGTTGTTTTTGTTGTCCGAGACATGCTTGACGTTAGAACTAAAAGGTACAACATGAAAATACCTGAGATACTCTAGAGACTGTTTGTCAGTGCTAGGATGCAGCTTTCCTTTTTCACAACCTTTCGGAACTGGCAACTTTAAGTGCGTGTACAGAATATCAGCAATATCAGCAGTTGCATTTAGTGAGAAACTCTTGCCAGCTAATCTATATGCTTCTTTCTCTAGTTCCTTCAGCTTTCTTATAATAATATGCCGTGCACTGAGGCACGCATCCATGTCAGCACCGATTCCCCAAAGCTCCATATCAGCAAGAATAGTTACCTATACAAATGAAGGGTACAGAGAATTTGCAGCATTCAATAAGTAACAATCTTACTTTTTTTTTGGAAATGTAACAATCTTACTTTATGAAAGGGAAAGAAGTATACCAATGGACCCTCTATGGTTTCAACCAAACCATTGAGCTTTTGAGAAACAAGTAATTTCTTCAGAACAGAATTTAAAGCTCGTGTTAGCGCAGCACGTCTACAACAGCCATTGTGTGCTGCTTTGTGCATCTGATTTCTCCATCTTCCATCCCGATTTGCAGCAGCAGCAGCTTCACTATGAAGCCGTCTCTTCACTAACTATTATCATGAAAAGAGAGAAATACAAATGAACTACATTGTCCAAATTAGTTTGGGACCAAAACTAACTACTGTATATTGCAATATCAGAAGTTGTCATGAAAAGCAAAGGGCATCACAGAACATGACATATTCCCTGTACCTTGTCAAGATTCGGCACTGTTTTGCTTTCTTCATCAGGCCATAGAACCCATGCAATCAAGCATACATCTAATCCATTGTAAACAGAGATTGGTGGAACCAACACATACGTGTTGTCTAGTACTTCAATATTGTTCAATACTTTATGGTCAAGATGAAACCTTGCAAGCCGTTGGCAAGAAAAATAAGCAGATTTAAGGGCCTGAATCTGGATCTTCAAGTTCCATGTAATTTTCTTGACATTTTTTTGTTGCATAATGTCACCTATTTTATTCCATCTTCTCAGAAAATTCACCCACACCTCACTGGAATCGTTGCTACCAGTTGTGACTAAATCTTTCGGAAAGTTGCAGTAATAAACAGGGGAATTTTCCCAGCAGACAGCCAATCCAAAGACTTCAAAAAGGGTTGATGATAGTTTGGTTGATTTCTTGACAAAATGAAGATCGAAGTAGAATTCACTAACAGCAGACCATTGATCAAGGAAGCAATCAAACCCCCTGGAAAGTTGTATGCATTGGCAGGACCCTTGTCGGTCGCATTTCTACTGCTCAACTGACTAGTCATCTGTGTGGGAAAGGGTGATGCTGCTTCCTGGATACCGATGTTAGCATTAATAGATATTCCTAACTTATTGTTCATCTGAATGAGCGAACCCGAAGAGGTGCCCTCTGCTAAATTGTCTGGAGAGGCCCTTTGAGCAGCATCATAATTAGAGAAGTTGTTTTTAGCATTAGCATTGCAATTAGCTGGACCTCTAGGAGAAACCCTGGTATCCATAGCATCTCGAGTTGGGGAGTCCTCAATGCTTGGGAGTTGAGGTGCTATAAACTGAGGAACTTCTACACCAAGTGACTTGAAAGCTGAGAATGCTGCTAATCTTGCGGCTTCTGCCTCCTCAAGAACAATTTTGCGAGCTCCATTTTTTATCTTCTTGGAAATACCAAATTGCATTCGACGTAAACCAGAGTCATCTGCTTAATTGAAAAAAGTGTTATCAGAATAGGCTTAAAAAGTGAATAATAAACAGGCTAAGAAATTGTGTACTGGAAAAGACAGGCATCTAACAGCTTCTTACTGAATCTGTCCTAAAGCAAATAATAAAAAATAAAATGATGAAACAAAAGAAAATATAAAAGATGTAAAGCTGACATGGATAATTCAACATAATGACAGTATATTCTTTGTAGGCCTTAGCATATTGTATTTAACGCGTGAACTGCAAAATACCTAAGTTTGTTGCCACAACAGTATTTTGCACTTACAGAAAAACTGTGATTCTCTAAAACCAAGGATATAGCCAATATGTGCCTACTTTCCAGCAACCCATGCTCAATTTCCAGAGAAGAAAAAAAGAGGACAAGAAACTTAGTACTTTCCACCACAGTATTTCTAGGATACTACAATATTGCCTAGAAACTTTTAAAATACTCCAAACAGGCTTGCTGCCTTTAGATGTGTTTCTGCCTCTCTGACAATAGCTTTGTGAGAGTTGTGTCAGTTATTGTTAGAAACAAGTATTTTGAGCTGGATTGCATCTTATTTTTAGGTTTTTGAAATTACTTCAGCTTTGGATATAGTAAGTGAATACTTAGCCTTATTAGATTTCTATCATTTTGATACAAGTGTAAACCAAAGTAGTGTTTCTCTAGTCTCCAATCATGTTCGTCATAAATAGTGTATCCCTACCAACGCGAATATCAAAGCCCTTGTGCTCGTGAAAATACTAAAGCTACTTAGACTGACTTCAACAATACTAGGCAAATCCATTTTTGCATCTCTAAGGGGCATTGTGCATCACAAAATTCTCTACAACAGGGACATGCAAATGGGTAGGCATTTTGCATCGAAGGAGAGAGGAGAGCCAATATTACAATCCATCTCTCCTCCGATGCATTTGCTCGGCACCGGAGACCCACCACATCCCGCGCTCCATCCGCCGAACCCGGCTCCGCCCTCTCCACCACTGCTACCGAACCCGCCGCCGAACACGCAGCCACTTCCTCCGCTGAACCCGAAGCTGCTCCTCGCCGTCCTCGCCCCACTCCTCGACGTCCTCGCCCCGCTCCTCCTCCCGCGTAGCTGCGGCGGTACGCGGTGCAGCGCGCGGGAAAGCTGCAGGGTGCGCAGGACAGGGGCATAGGTGGCTGGGCGCCGAGCCGCAGGGCGCGAGGGGCGTCGTGCGCGGGACAAGCAAGGCGAGCGGCGAGCGCGACTGGGCGGGAGAGCTGCGGGGTGTGCGGGACGGGGCAGAGGCAGTGGGGTGTCGCGGCGGCAAGCGGCTCGGCGGCGCGCGTGGGACGGGCAAGGCGAGCGGCTAGCACGGCCAGGCGGGAGAGCTGCAGGGTACGCAGGCCAGGGCAGAGGCAGCAGGGAGTGGAGCGTCGCAGGCTCGCGGCGGCGCGGCTGTGAGCACGGCGGCGGCGAGCACGGTCAGGCGGGTCGGACGGCGATGAGCGCAGTGAGCGGTGCGGTTGCTCGACCTGCGCTCTCCTCCTTTTGCATCTCCACTCTGCCTCTTGTTGGAGACACGGAAAATGGATTGCTGTCTTACTGTAGACGCTAGGCAAATAGAGTTTTGCCTCTCCATTTTACCTCTGATTGTTGAAGTCAGTCTTATATCACTATTGAGTATTGACCACTATATATGTCAAGCGAAATCATGTTTACTGGGAAAATGGAAGCATTGGAGAGAGCAAACCTTGCCCAGACCAAGTAGAGGAATCAAAAAGAGCTTTTGCAATTTCAGGAATAGATGCTTCAGCAATGGCAACCGGAGTGCGCAGACCAGATTTATATAAAGCCCTTGCTCGTGAGCCCTATATCACATTTTACATAAACATAAAGAATATATATATATTGACGGAACATGTGATAAATTTATGTGCATAATAACAGAAGCAAACCTTGACAAAAGGAATTGATGTAAGTTCTGCAATCTCTGCCCTAACTCCAAAAGAGACTCGGTTTTGAAACTTTGCAACAAGACCTTCTAAATCATGCCAACCCAACCTCTGACAAAAAGCAGAAACCATTGAAGCAAACCTGCCAGCATTTTCCTGTAATGCCTGGATCATACCTCTAGCAACTGTGAATGCCTCACAAACATCAGCAACAGGAATCTCCTGAAAGAGCATTAAATAAAAAAAGGTTATCATTTTTGTAAAAAAAAGGATCATATGGAATGATATATGCCATCATGCCATTTGATATGCACAAAAGAAATATGAAACTTTTCAAACAAAAGAAATGGAAAGGAATCTAAAACACTGTAGGGGCAAATACAGATCATGAAACATGAAACTTTACATGAACGATCTACTTTATGCAAAATATTTTGTTATCATTATGAAAGAGGAGTAAAAATGTAGGGTCCAAAATAGAGACAAAAAGGCAAAAAACCTAAGTGGGTCCTACCATATACCCGAGGACAAGTACCAATAAGAGTGATGAATTTCACTAGTACATCCTTAATCCTTACTCTGTTCTGAAAATGATGACATTTCAGACAGGTAAATTAGCCTGAAACTAGTCCTTTTTACTGTCCTAAACATTAACATTCTCAGAATGGCGAGAGTATACACATTTTAATGTAATGAAAACTGTCTCATTCTTTGTCATTTGTTCTCTAGTTAAAAGTTAATATCCGTCCTCTCAGCATATCAGGGCGGATGTACAGGAAAAAGGTGACTAGGTGAAATTGATGACAGGAACGAAAAGTAAAGGAAGCGTGAAAATTGGTTAGATGGTTCCTTTTGAATTTCTGCACATAGTTTTGTAACCTATCAAATATTGTTCGTGATCTTTTACATCATAGTATGTATTTTCATATGTTTGCATAAAACATGGCCTAATGTTTTGAATCTATGTATTATCGTATGATAATATTTTGTTTAATTCTTCATCTAACTATTCCACTATGATGGCATCTAAGGCAAGTTGCAGGCCTTAAGCCCCTAACTGCACTGACAGATTATTTCTAGTACAATACTAAATTTCAGTTAAAAAAAGTATATAAAGCTATCAACTCAACAAATTATACCTGAGTGAGCTTTGATAACATCAATGCCACATAAAAGCGTTTAGAAACTCTGAGTGTTTGCTCATTAATAAGATAATTCCCACCAGAGCTTTGAGCTGGAGGCTTATGAGAAGTGGTGTTTCTCTGAGGCCTTCCTCGAACAGGCATTGTTGCACCATGAGCCATGTGCATCAAGAAAGGTTCTATTACTCCAACCCGGTTGCCCACTGACTGCATTTCAGGTCACCAATAAACAACCACATACAGAACGTTCGAATGAAGTAAAATTGGTACAATGAACAAATGTTTGAATGATAATATGACAGAAATTCAAGCAAAATTGAGAAATGAGATAGGGAAAAAAATGTGACACGTCGCATTACAATGACAATAAAGAAACAGAAATTCAAGCAAAATTGAGAAATGAGATAGGGAAAAAAATGTGACACGTCGCATTACAATGACAATAAAGAATTCAGTAGAGTATTTAACCTTTACAATATTTTTCAGATATTGTCATACAAAGTTATCTACTCTTTCTGCGTATAGGATAAGCATCCAGATCCCAAAAAACAAAAGAACTTGATTTGGTCCCAAAGGCAGATTTCCATATGTAGCAAACTGCATCTAAATACAGGCAACACAGTCAAACTAAAACATGTATATTTTTTTCTCGACTTAAGGTTTGGCAAAGTATCAGAATAGACTTTGATCATGTTATCAATTCACTTTTATTATAACAATTAGTTCAACATAAAACAGTTACTTTTCTTTTTCTTCACTTTTTTTGAATCAACAGAGATTAAAATCTATGTATATTCAAGGTTTAAAATTCTTCTTTGATGATAAATGTCACAAAATACATATATACCTGCTCAAGAGAAGAAAGTTGCATGAATCTCTCATAATATAATTCCCAGTCAGGTTCAACATCCACATTTATGGGTGTTACCAGGTACACTAAATGCAAATCAGATGCCAGAACAAAGCCTTCTCTTGCCCTCGAAAGATCATCAAGCACAACCTACAACGAGCAATAAATAAAAATAAGATTAAATGAATATAGAACATAAAGAAACAAGACTAAGTTAGCTACCAGTGATTCCTCAGGATTAAGTGAACTCCCAAAAGCTGCTCGACCAAGGGGAGTAGTGGTGTATATCTTAGTCTCGTTGTTCCACTCAACAAACTTTTTATGGCATAACCAACGAAGGGAGTCTTGAGCTGACTTCACAACATCTTCGAAAGGCTTGGTAGAGTTAAGCAGTGTGCACCGCACATATCTATGAATATCGTTTGCAGTTTGCACAATCCCACCAGCAACAACTTCCATGATCGCATGAGTCATGCCATTTTTATCTTCTGAGAGACAGGACTGCAAGGGAGGACAACTGCTTCTTATAATACCTGTAATCTTCTTGACCTCTTCAGGCCTGCATACAAGTATCTGTATTTGAAATGTTAATTGCACAAACCATGTTAGTTGACAACCAAAGACAAACCAGAACGAATTTTCATTAACACAATTTAAGAACAAATACAGCACTGATGGATCAATGGAAAAATGTAAACCAATCTCAAATTATGATAAGATAAAATTGGTGATGTTTAGCTTACACTTTCTCCTTTTGTATCTATACCAGTTCGACCAGCACGACCAGACATCTGCCTATAGCGAGTCCCATCAATAAAATCTCGACCTATCCTAGGCTGCCTGAATATAACTCGTCTAGCAGGCAAGTTAACACCAGCAGCTAAAGTTGAAGTGGCAGTCAGAACACGGACAAGGCCTTTACGATAGCATGATTCCACAATCTCTCTCTCTTCAACCTGCAAATGGTACTCATTAATTAAACAGAACAGGCCATAGATGGTGAAGTCAATGATCTGGCCATGCATCATGGTCACGAGCAGAGAACGCTCTGGAAATGACAATGGAAAAAATATGGAACTTGATTCAGTGATGTTGAAAACTGAAAGAAAAACTTATTTTGATGTCAAGATGCCATGTGTTTCACATTTAGCAATATAACCCAACAGCGTTCTGGTAAAATGCATGGAGTAAGAGCTCTCAACTATTCTCTTGAGAAATCCAAGTACAATTCTACATAATGATTTCAGACTACACTTCTACACAAAACATCATGCTGTTGACATTATGTATTTGATGAAGAGAAATTATAAAATTACAGTACCGTGAGACCAGCATGATGGTATGCAACACCAAAGGGAAGGGTTTCCTCTAATACAGGGTCTAACCCAGCAGGACACCTCTTTAAGGCTTCAATGGCAGATGCTGCATCAGAAAATTCTGAACCAACATAACTTGATCCAATAGAGGCTAATTTCAAGAACTTGGCAACATGTTTAGCTGTTGACTCGCAACCTTTACGGCTGGAGCAAAATAAAAGTACAGAATGGCCCTGCAGAACAACCTGAGAGAGAATGAAGTAGGTTATTCAAATTCCTTATAATCTATGTAGGGATCGAGGATAACTGAAACATGCACTGTAAATACTGAGCTTACCTCGTTACACAGCTCAACAATGTGATCTGGATCCTTGCCACCAAGATCAGCTGCTTTGGGAAGGATACGAACAACATTTAAGTCTTTATTTAATATTTGATTACCAACTTTGATGAATTCCTCCAGGGGAACAGGCCGAAAGTCAGTTTGGTAAAGAGCAGCCTAGGATTGCATCAGGTAGACGTCACTTATTGATTGAAGTGTGTAATGAAGAACAATACAAAAATTGTATAGAAAATATGATAGAGGCTTGACCAGACATATTTCATATATTGCCCAAAGCTCAAAGCAGATCAACAGTTACATATTATCAAAAATATATAGCAAAATAGCCATCTGAGGACATGCATGAATCGAAATTTATAAAGGGAACTAGAATAACGAGAGAGAATACTTCTTTATTGCTTAAATCTGACGAGGGTCAAGCATACTCTATAGGATTTTCCCCCAACAGATAGGATTCAGAGGTAACTAACTAACTACTACAAAAGTTAATTCCCACTATAAGATTTCCCACAACAGAGATCAAAAAATTAATGAGCTGTGAGTGAAGTCTGATTGGGCCCCACACATTCTCCATGCAAATAGGCAGGGTCAGGCATGACTACAGCCCTAGCACGGTTCTTGTTGTGGTGTCTGGCCATAACTTCAGCAGAAATTTTCATCACCCTAACAATAATCATGTAATAGTTGTTTTGCAAGCTACTAGACCACCAAATTTGGATAATGACTTAACTTGCGATATAACAACATTTACGGTCTACCACTAGTGGCAAAAAACGAGCAGTGATTTTGTGGTCTACCACTTTACCAGAGTACCAGAGTTAAATCATCATGTGTGTACACGTACAGAATATGGCTAACAAACCTTGAAAGAGTAGACAGAAATATGGTGATGTTATCATTTTGTGGTCTATCAGTAGATTTCAAAGTATTTCATGACACAAGCAGACAAAAAGAAATGGTCACATATCAATGATCTAAAAACATGATACAGTATACAGTTGAAACTTTAAGGAGCAGTGCTCATGTATACCAGATTACCAGATATGCACAGTTGCCGCAGACATAAACTATGCCTAGTTGCATTTTTGGTAGAATAATACAGGTTTTTCTAATGAAAAAGGTGAATGAGCTCCAAGTGCTAAGTTGGATTTCTCTTGGATTATTACAATTCTTTCAATGACTGATTACAATACTGCCAAAAAACATGACTGTAAAAAAAAAGAACAATGAATCTTACTTGAAGCCAATCAGCTACCGCTGCTACATTGGGCATAGTAGCACTCATGCCAATTATCTGCAATCCTTGAGTTGCCATCTTCCCACTACTAGAGCCTGAAGTCTCTCCACTTGATGACTCTGAATTCCCTTCACCACCAGCATACCGAAGCTTTGTCAACATCAACTCTAAAAGGTAGCCTCTATGTTGGTCGCCAACCTATAACACAATTGCATGTTAGAGCAATTTGACATGTAAAATGCCATTCTCTTAAGACAGAGAAAATCAAAGTAACGGAGGTAAAAAAAAACAAGGGTAACATCTGAGGAATCTAAACAGAAATAGGTGTAGATGTAATATGTGCTTCCATGATATAATAATGCAAAACCAATTCCATTCATTCAAAATAATCTACAGACAAATTAAACAACGAGCACGTAGTTAATAAAATTGGACAATATGTACCCTTACTAAATGAAGTGCTAACATATTTTCTACCGTTAAGGAAATGGTAGAGTGGAAATGCCACATTACACTAGTGGTGTTCTGGATGCCTCAACAGACTTATATGTGTACTTCCAAAAATAATGAGCTTATGCTTCAGAAGGAGATACATGAGTAACAACGAAAGCAAAGAAGAAACTGAAAGTGCACATAAAGAAATGACTTGTTGTAATGATATTCCCTGAAAGACAAGCTTACCATATGAAGCTCATCTATTACAATCACACCAAGTTCAGAAAGGCGACCATCCTCCAAGAGCTTGTTTACCAAAGAATTTGCCTTCTCTATGGTACAAACAGCCACTGCAGTATCTTTAGGAAGTGATCCTCCCCCTTGATTACCGTAGAAGCTACGTACATGCCTACCAAGTGGCTCAAGAAGTTGCTCAAGGTGTTCAGCCTGAAGAAAGGTAAGTAAATAGTCAATACACGAGTAAGATTCAAAATATCAACAAGATGCAATTGAGTCAGAACCTTTTCAGCACAGATTGAAACATAGGGAAGGACAAGAATTGCCATATTGCCACTTGACAAAATACGTCTCAACATGAGAACTTCAGCAACAAAACTTTTACCAGCACTGCAATATTAGAACAAAAGAATTTGTATTAGATTAAACATCATAGATATCATCTGTGATGGAATAAGTCTTATGCCAGTCAAGCTCTCCTATGCTGTTAAGTGTACTGCTGGTCCTTTCTTAAGGACAGCATCCCAACCGCCGGTCCTGTTAAGGACAGCATCTTAGACTTAAGGACAGCATCCCAACTGCCAGTCCTTGTTAAGGACAGCATCTTTGTACTAGAGCATCTTAGACTAGTTTAGACTAGACTAGCAGCGTAGAACCTGCCTGGCTGCTCCTGCAGCTATAAATATGTATCCCCAACCTCTTTGGAGGTATGGCATTGTGTGAGAAGAAAACCAGAAAATTGCCCCAACTCTCCTAGTGTCATCTCCTCTCGATGAGAGTGAAAATTCTGCTACTAACATCTGGTATCAGAGCCGTTCTATCCTGCAGCCTGAGCATCTCTTGCTCCTCTCCCTGCGAAGCTTCCCGACCAGCAGCCATTCCTTCTGCCCTCTCCCCTGCGCACACGAGCAGCAGCTCGCCGGAGGCAGCCCCTCCTCCACGCAGCAGCCCTCTGGTGGTGCACCATGTCCGCAGGACCGTCTCGGCGTTCGGTCGCCTCGAGCGAGCAGCGGTGTCAGAACGCCGAGCTCGCTGCGGCAGAGGAACGTGAGCGGGCGGCGGCAGCAGCCGCTGCGGCGGCGGAAAGGGCAGCGAGGTTAGCAGCGGCGGAGCTGGCAGCAGCAAGGGCGGAGGCGGAGGCAGCAGCAGCGGCGGATGCAGCACGTGCGGCGGCTGCAGGGCTTGAGGCTCTGCGTGGCAGCTGCATTGGCAGCTCCGTCTCCGCCGGTGGCAGCATCGACGGAGACCTCCGGCACGAGCAAGAGGCGCGACGGGAGCGGGTGGCGCAGTGGGCAGCTGTGCACTCCCACGGGCGTGGTGGCGGTAGCCCGGACGGGCGCGGACGCGCCGGCAGCGCTCCTGGTGGAGGCGAGCGCGGTGGTCGTGTTCCTGATGGCGACCGGGTCGACGGAGTTCGCGGCCTTCACGGGCAGCGTGGCTCTCCTTCCCCGGACCGGCGCCACGGTCACCACGGGGTCCGGACCGTGGTCGGGAAGTTGGCGGAGGGTGGCCTTCCCTCACTAAGACCAACTACCTCGAGTGGGCAGCCGTGATGAGGATACGGCTGCAGGTGCGGCACATGTGGGACGCAGTCCGGTACGGCGACGTCGACTACGACGAGGATCGTCGGGCGCTGGATGCTCTCATCGCCGCAGTCCCGCCCGAGATGCAGTTCTCGCTTTCTAGGAAGCGGACTGCCAAGGAAGCTTGGGAGTCCATCGCTGCAGCACGTATCGGCAGCGACCGTGCCCGCAAGTCCGCATTGCGGGCGCACCGCAAGCAGTGGGAAAACCTGGCCTTCAAACCAGGTGAGGACATTGATGACTTTGCTCTTCGTCTCAGCACTCTGCTGGAAAAGTTGGTCCAGTTCGGCGATGACACCTACGACGAGCAGAGAGCCGTTGAGAAGCTCCTCCGGTGCATCCCCGAGAGGTACAAGCAGATGGCTCGGTCACTCGAGGCCCTGCTAGGCCTCTCCACAATGACAATCGAAGATGCGGTTGGTCGTCTCAAGGCCGTCGACGATGATGAGCCACAGCCTCACTCCGGGGCCATCACCACCGGTGGGAAGCTTCTCCTTACTCGGGAGGAGTGGGAGGCCCGCCGGGGTGACCGAAGAAGGGGGAGCCTTCTTCCTCGACAGGTGGCCGCAAGCGCGGCAAGGCGCGCAAGGCCCGCGGAGGCGCCCGGGCGGCACCACCGGCAAGCGCAAGCCGGCATCGGGCGACACCCGCCACAATCGTGGCAAATCCGGCCATTGGGCCGAGAGATCGTCGACAGCAGCAACGTGGCCGGGCCCATGTTGCACAAGTGGAGGAGGAAGGGCCTTCCCTGCTCCTAGCACATGCGAGCATCGAGTTACCTCCGGCGGCATCGGCCGCAACGGCTCTCCTCCACCTTGACGAGTCGAAGGCACGTGCCTTCCTTGGCGACGACTCCGGCAGCGACAAGATCGATGGGTGGTGCCTTGACACCGGCGCCACCCACCACATGACCGGCCGGCGGGAGTTCTTCACCGAGCTTGACTCCGGCATCCGAGGCACCGTCAAGTTTGGGGACGCTTCCGGCGTGGAGATCAAGGGCGTCGGCTCCGTCACCTTCTCCGCCAAGTCCGGTGAGCACATGTTGCTCATCGGAGTCTACTACATCCCCGCGTTAAAGAACTCCATCATCGGCTTGGGACAGCTGGATGAGAATGGTTCTCGCGTGGTGGTCGACGACGGAGTCATGAGGATTTGGGATCGTCGTCGTCGCCTTATTGTCAAGGTAACCGGAGGTGCAAATCGACTCTACATCCTCTACGTGCAGGTCGCACAACCCCTTTGCCTTGCTGCTCGTCGGGATGACGAGGCGTGGCGGTGGCATGAGCGCTTCGGGCACCTCCACTTCGAGGCCCCGAAGCGGCTCGGTGCCAAGGAGATGGTGCGAGGCTTGCCATGCCTTGACCATGTGGAGCAGTTCTGCGACGTCCGCGTGTTGACGAAGCGGAGACGACTTCCCTTTCCCCGGCGAGACGAGCTTTCGAGCCAAGGAGCGGGCCGGAGCTCGTGCATGGGGACTTGTGTGGCCCCGTGACACCGGCCACACCAAGAGGACGACGTTACTTCCTGCTGCTTGTCGATGACCTCTCCCGCTACATGTGGGTAGTGGTCCTCGGCAGCAAGGGAGAAGCCGCGGACGCCATCGAGCGCGCGTAGGCTCGCTGCGGAGGCGGAATGTGGCCGCAAGCTGCGCGTGTTGCGCACCGACAACGGCGACGAGTTCACGGCGGCTGAATTCGCGTCATACCGCGCCGATGAGGGCATTCGGCACCACTACTCCGCGCCGTACAGCCCCGCAACGTAACGGCGTCGTCGAGCGGCGCAACCGGATGGTTGTGGGGATGGCTCGGGCCCTCCTCAGCGCGAGGGGATGCCGACTGTCTTCCGGGGAGAGGCGGTGATGACGGCCGTCTACATCCTCAACCGCTCGCCTACCAAGGCCCTTGACGGCATGACGCCGTACGAGGCCCGGCATGGGCGCAAGCCGACGGTCTCCCACCTTCGGATCTTTGGCTGCCTCGCGTTCGCCAAGGAGCTTGGCCACGTCGGCAAGCTCGACGACGTAAGCACTCCGAGAGTGTTCATCGGCTACGCGGAGGGTTCAAAGGCCTACCGCATCCTTGATCCGGAGACACGGCGTGTGCGCACGGCGCGCGACGTTGTGTTCGACGAAGGACGTGGATGGGCATGGGACAAGACGGTGGCCGACGGCTCGACCCCGACGTACGACTTCACCGTCGAGTACGTCCACTTCGAGGAGCCGGGGAGTAGGCGATTCCTCCTCATCAAGCACGCCTAACCCGGTCCTCGAGCCTCCACCGACTCCGACGCCCGCTACTCCGGCATCTCCGCGCTCTCCGACACCGACGACCACTTCCTCGGGCACGTCTACGAGCAACACCACCTCATGTCGAGCGCAGCCGGTGGAGTTCGCAACACCGCTCTCTCATGACGAGGAGCGCATTGACGCGTACCACGACGACGAACCGTTGCGGTACCGTACGATGGAGGACCTTCTCGGCGATCGGCCGATGCCGGGACAGTGCCCCGTGACCTCGGGCCGCAGCTGCACCTTGCGTGCGAGGTGAGCCTCGGTCTTTGCGAAGCCGAGAAGAATGCGGCATGGCGTGCCGCGATGCGATCGGAGATGGACGCGATCGAGGAGAATCGCACCCGGGAGCTCGCCGACCTCCCTCATGGCCACGGCGCGATCACTCTTAAGTGGGTGTTCAAGTTGAAGAGGGATGAAGCCGGTGCTATCATCAAGCACAAGGCTCGCTTGGTGGCACGAGGCTTTGTGCAACGAGAAGGGATCGACTTCGACGATGCCTTCGCTCCCGTGGCACGGATGGAGTCCGTGAGACTCCTCCTTGCGCCGGCCGCTCGGGAGGGCTGGTGCGTCCACCACATGGATGTCAAGTCGGCGTTCCTCAACGGCGACTTAAAGGAGGAGGTCTACGTGCACCGGCCGCAGGGATTCGCTATCCCCGGCAAGGAGGGCAAGGTGCTACGCCTGCGCAAGGCCCTCTATGGCTTGCGACAGGCCCCGAGGGCATGGAACTCCAAGCTGGACTCCACGCTCAATGGGATGGGCTTCGAGCAAAGTCCGCACGAGGCGGCCATCTACCGGCGGGGCACTCGGAGGAAGTGTTCTGCTGGTGGGTGTCTACGTCGACGACTTGGTGATCACCGGCATCAATGATGCGGAGGTGGCTACGTTCAAGGACGAGATGAAGGCCACCTTGAAGATGAGTGACCCGGGACCTCTCTCCTTCTACCCGGGGATCGAGGTGCACCGGGACGACTCCGGGATCACGCTTCGACAGACCGCCTACGCCAAGCGCATTGTTGAGCTCGTCTGGACTCACCGATCGCAATCCAGCTCTCACTCCCATGGAGGAAAGGCTGAAGTTGAGTCGCGACGAAGCACGACGGAGGAGGTGAACGCCACTCGATATCGGCGTCTTGTGGGGAGCCTTCGCTACCTAGCCCACACACGACCGGACTTGGCATTCTCCGTCGGCTACGTGAGTCGTTTCATGAAGCGACCGACGACGGAGCACCGACGAGGCCGTGAAGAGGATCATCCGCTATGTTGCGGGGACTCTCGATCATGGTCTCTACTACCCGAGGTGTCCGGGAGGGACACACTTCATCGGGTACGGCGACAGCGACCACGCCGGCGACATCGACACCAGCAAGAGCACGAGCGGGGTGCTCTTCTTCCTTGGCAAGTGTCTCGTTAGCCGGCGGTCGGTCAAGCGCCTCGTGGTGGCCCTGTCCGGTTGCGAGGCCGAGTACGTAGCGGCATCCACCGCCTCGACTCAAGAGCTCGGCTTGCTCGGCTGCTTAGTGATCTCCTTGGCGAGAGACACCGGAGCAGTGGACCTCGGGGTGGACAGCAAGTCCGCCTTAGCCTTGGCAAGGAACCCTGTGTTTCATGAACGGAGCAAGCACATCCGGGTGAGGTTTCATTTCATCCGAGGCTGCCCGGAGGAAGGCAGCATCAAGGCAAGCTACATCAACACCAACGATCAGCTTGCGGACCTGCTCACCAAGCCCCTTGGGAGGATCAAGTTCCTTGAGCTTTGCTCTAGGATCGGGATGGACCGACCCTCCCGCAGGACAGCGCACAAGACTTAGGGGGAGAATGATGGAATAAGTCTTATGCCAGTCAAGCTCTCCTATGCTGTTAAGTGTACTGCTGGTCCTTTCTTAAGGACAGCATCCCAACCGCCGGTCCTGTTAAGGACAGCATCTTAGACTTAAGGACAGCATCCCAACTGCCGGTCCTTGTTAAGGACAGCATCCCAACTGCCAGTCCTTGTTAAGGACAGCATCTTTGTACTAGAGCATCTTAGACTAGTTTAGACTAGACTAGCAGCATAGAACCTGCCTGGCTGCTCCTGCAGCTATAAATATGTATCCCCAACCTCTTTGGAGGTATGGCATTGTGTGAGAAGAAAACCAGAAAATTGCCCCAACTCTCCTAGTGTCATCTCCTCTCGATGAGAGTGAAAATTCTGCTACTAACAATCTGCACTATAAGAACATAGTGCCATAGTAATGATCTGAGCGTCTCATGGATATTTTAGAGAATGAAACTATAATTTCAAATATGGGTTTTGAACAAATACGAAAGATCTGGAAGTACCTCGTAGATGCACAGTACACAAGGTTGCGTTTCTCCAATACACCTTCTACAAGTAAACACTCCACCTGAAATGGACAAGAGAAGACAGTACAACAAAAAAATCATTTCAAGAGGAAAGGAATCGATTATTGATGAGAAAGGGAAAAAGTATCTCCCGTCAAAATACAAGACTGATCTTTTTTTCACCGTATACATGCTTATTAGCTTACAGGATCATCTGGTCGAAAAAAACGGTATTGTTGATTCTGATTTAGGGGTGGTGGTGGACAACAGCTAGCGACTAGAGCAGAGTTGTAACTTGCAAGAAAGGCTTATGCTTAGGACTTAGGCATGCTGAGGCACTCCATTACATTTGCACACTAAGTACTATTTATAATAGATCTCGGGGGCTGGCTGCTACTTCTTCTAGGTTCTAGAAACAGCCTGCAGCTGCTACAGTAAGTCGGTGCTACAGTCACACGGATATGTCCCATGATAAATACTCAGGACATATCCTTGAAGATGTGTCATTTGGTATGAGAAGCATAGTAAACAACAAATGAAGTAACAAACTAGCTGTATGGTCATCCAATTTTTCTGTGCAAATACCGAACAGCCTATGCTTTTAAAAGCGCAATAGTGGTCTGTTACTTCAGACTGGAGAAACTATATGATATTACACAATTTCCACAGAAAATAATCAAAAAGAAAAGTATACTGCTAATGATAAATTGTTTAGGAATAAAAAAAACAACCTGCCAGGGATAAAGCTCTGAAATGCCTTTTTTGTAGTATACAGCACAAAGCTCAGGAGGGAGCCAACTTGAGAGCTTTGAGTGGTCTTTCAGAGGAAGTGAGCTAGTAGGTGTGCCAGCTTCCATTTCTTTTGAAGCAAATTTACTTTTGGAATCCTTGTTAGGCTTGGAACCATCATTCTTAGTCAATTGATTGAGGTCTCTCTTGCTGGGATAAGAATTTGAATGAACCTTGCCTTCAATGTTTGACGTGTATACACCCTGATGTTGAGTTGTGGCTGAAGAATTAGCGTGCAGATCAAGAGTAGCCTTCTTCATGGCATCTACAGGACGCACAAGATTCTCCACTCCCTTAAAGCCACTGTTTTTAAATTGACTGTGGTCCATGTGTACAGTCCCATCATTCTCTTCACCATTCAAGCTTAAAACTTGGTTTTCATCATCATGACAGAAGTCAAAGTGCTTCACAGGCAAAGGAGAACCAGTTATAGGCTGACCATTGGCTGCCAGCAATTCAACTTTATATAAAGATTTTTCCATTTGATTTGTATCATTGCTGCCCATTGCATTTGGACTGCCAATATCGCACTTTCCTGATCTAGGAAGAGTCTTAGAACACGCTGCTACTGGACAAGAGGACTTGTCTTCTGCTGCATCAAGTTCGGACCTTCCACGGGCCTTATTAGCTTCAGCAGATATGCCGTCAGCAAACTCAATTGCTGCATTCCAAAAATCTTCCCCTGGTGAAGTTAGGCAATTTTTGGATACAGACTTCGGGGTTTCCCCAATGGACAAAGAAAAACCGGCTTTTTTCTGTTCAGTATTAGGGGTAAAGCTACATCTTTGCAAGGTTCTGGATCCTTCGCCATTCATCTTTGCAAGTGATTCCTGCTGAAAAGAACAAAATTAACATTTTTGAAAAACAATTGCATATTTGATTTATTCTGCTATAACCAAACCTCTAGAGCCTCTGAGGTACCATAATGAAAGATGTGTTGCGTCTTGAATGCCATTTTGCCACACGATTCCTGCAGAGCATCAAATTATCAGTTACAATTGATGCATCTCCTTCATAAAAAGCTGATCAGGTTGGACGAATCCAGTATTTTAACCCAACCTGAGCGTCCAAGCCACTGCAATGAGCAACACGCTGCTTCTTGACAGATGGATTGCCACAAGGAACCAAGACGGGCTGGCTTGCACTCCGTTTCTGCATCTTCTCCAACTGATCTCCATCCCCAGAGCCATTCATCAAAGGCCCGATAGCACTGCAACAGGAAGGTTACAGCCCGGAATTTCGAAAAGAACGTTTCTTGGCACGAAACAAGAAGCCTTTCCATTGTAGACAAGAAACTACCGCTCACCTACAGTAATGGGACAGGAATTCCATGGTGAATTTCTTGAACTCCTTGTCCGCAACGTCATCCGCTGCAGCCTCTGCCACCGGAGCCGAAGATCCGACATCCACATCCATCGCGGCGGAGAGGCTCCGCCTGGCGCTAGCGTCCCCAACTTTCGGCGCGCCCGCGGGGTCTGTCGAGGTTGCTACCGCGTCGGCTGCGGCGGAAGGGGAACGAACGAGATACGGCTCCAGGGATCCCTTCGCGCCACCGGGGCTCCATTGCTGCGACCCCGACGAGCGGCCCTCCTTGCGCGACGGGGGCCTCCGCTTCTTGGCCGGGAAGAACTGCGACACGCGGAGAGGGTCAGGCTTCGAGGCACGTAAGGGAGACGAGGTGCTAGGGTTAGGGTTTTACCTGGTCGATATGGGGGCGAGAGGAGCCCGACGCCATTGCGGAAGGAACCGAGCGTAGCGAAGGGGACGGGCGGTGCGCAGGTTTTCGTTTTGGTTTGAAATGGGCGGAAGGGGCTTACAGGTATGGGAATTTGGGAAGGCGATGCTGTGCGCGTGTGCCTTTTTCCTTCCGTTTCTATAGCCCCCTCCCTCACAAGTCACACACCTAGAACTAGAAGGCTAGAAAGGCTGACTTCGATAGAGTACGGACATGTTTGGATTTTGCCCAGACCTACTACCATGCTAAGGTCCCGTTTGGATCCAGAGTGCTAAAATAAAAGGACTAAATTCTAGTCATTGGATCCAGAGTGCTAAAACAAAAGGACTAAATTCTAATCATTTTACTGACTAAAAATCCAAACGCCTCGACTAAAACAACTTTAGTCCTTTAAACGGTGAATTGGTGCTAAAAGGAACTAAAACAACTCGTTTCCCGATCTACCCCTCATGTTCACGAAGCCTCCCGAGCGTTTCTCGTCCGTGCTGCATCTCGCGCACGCCCCATCCCCACCCGCTCCAGCGCAAGCCCGGTGCGAGAAGACCGTCGCGCGCCGCCGCTGAGGCGTCCCGAGCACCCGCATCTCGCGGTGGTCGTAGCCGCCGCAGATCCCCGCGCGCCGCTGTCGCCGTAGATCCCCGTGCGCCGCCGCTGGAAGAGGCTCGCCGGCGCCACCGGAAGAGCCACGCGCCGCCGCTGGAAGAGGCTCGCCGAGCGCCACCGGAAGAGCCACGCGCCGCTTCTCGGTGCCGGATTTGGCTCTCGCGCGACGCCACCATTTTTCATCCGACGTCGCGGCTCATCCGCGTCCCCACGTCTAGGCCGCCTCGCCGACTAAGCTCCCCATCGAATCCGTCGCTCCTTCACGGACATCAACTCCTCGGCACGTGGATCCGGTCATCTCCACGCCGTACTCACCATGGAACGGCAAGGGGACGGGTACCACGACTTTTTCTCTGGGCGGTTCATCCTCGTGCCTACCCACTTCCACAATTCCATCGGCGCCACCGATGAAGAGGGGTTGGGTGGCTATTCACAACAGCTCGTGGTATCCTAGTGCTGCAATGGAGAACCTTGATTTGAACTCACAAGGTGATGGCTTTCCTCATCTTGAAGCGTACTTCGGGTTGTTGCAATCGAATGGAGTGCCTCCTCGTTGTGGCCGCCGACGCCGGTGGCGATGGCCGAACCGCCCGTTCATCATTCCAGCCTCCGCTTCGGAGTCTTGGTCCGATGATACCTACTCGTGGAGGTCGCCGACCTACCTGCGGAGGAGGTCATCGCCCTAGGACGACCAACATTCCGGCGGGATGCACCGGCAGCCACAAGTAGCCGCTCCCTTGTCCCCTCATTCTACCGTGGGTGCGGGGAGCCGTGGAAGGCCGATGGTCGTTCGCGGTCGTGCACCTACGTCTCCCGCGAACATCTTGTTTCCTATAGAGGACTACGGCGACCACAATTCTTTGGATGAGGATAACCAATCGGTACAAACTATTTCATATTTTTCTTCATGTCATGAATTGATATAGTATCATATGTTGCATGTACTAGTTAGTTATACCTAATCGTGTTGTTTGTTACTACAATCAGTTTGACAAGGCTAATTGGACCGAAGAAAACACACACATATTTTGTGACCTTGCTCTTGAACAAATTAGAGCAGGGAATTGCCTAATGGGCAGATGAAAAATAATGCTTACAAGGTGATAGCCCAAAAATATTATGAACGGACTAACCTTCGGCATGAACCTAAGCAATTTAGGAATAGATTCTCCCAATGCAAAACCAGGTACCGGTGGCTCAAATGGGCCAATGGTGAAACGAGACTCGGCATGAGCGAAAATGGAGCTATCATAGCCGATGACGATTGGTGGGAGAAACACAAAAAGGTACTATTTCATTGTATAGGTTCATATGTTCATTTACATGCATATTTGTGTCTCCTTTTGTGTCTAATAATTCTTTACATTACAAAATTTCAGAAAAAGTACTCGGAGTGTAAGAAGTTTAGAAGGTTCATGCCTACTTACCTTGATCACCTTGTCTGAGATGTTTCATACAACTACAGTTGATGGAAGGTCGTCATGTATCCCTAGAGAAAGTACAACTGAAACATATATGAATTTGGATGAGGAAGATGATGATGAGGATGGAACACACAGGAATCCATCTAGTAGCAACGAGTAGGAAGAGGAAGAGCGGCACCACGGATACAGATCACAAGTCCCCCAAGAAGCATAAAAGTCCAATGGTCAAGTGCATGAAAGGATTGATAGACACCATTCAAGCTGCGAACAACAAAGGTGTTGATGTTGCAAAACAGATACAAGACCACATTACGAGGCGCAAGTTAGAAGCGAAACAATTGGAGGAACAACAAGTGGAGGACGAAATAGTGATGTATGCAGCTGGTGAAAGAATGTGGAGCAACCGAGGAGACAGAGGAGTTCTACGTTGCTACTATGTTGTTTGCAAAAAAATATCACCGTATAGTGTTTCTCAAGTTGACCTCAAATGAAGGAAGGATGGCATGGTTGAAGAAATGTAGTAGGGACTGGAGTGCTAGAATCATTTAGATTAATTTTCTAGATATTGTGAACCTCTTAATCATTGCTAATGTTGTGAACCATATAAGTGTGTGAACCTTTTACTATGATCTGCTTATTGTGATGTGAACCAGTTGCTATGGTGTGTGTTATCATGTGAACCACTTACTATGGTGTGTTTATTGTGATGTGAACCGATGCAATATGTGATGTTGTGAACCATACAAGTTTATGATGATGATGTTGATGTTGATGTTCGTGATGTCTCTTACACGCATTTGTGCTATTTTGACCAAATTTTTTTGTGTATCCAGGAAGAAGACATGGAAGCGGCAGAATGGATTCAACAATATGTAAGTAGGAGGCGCAAGAGGAGGATGCAAATAGCGGTCTGCTGCTGTCGTCATCGGTATGTACCACTATGAAAAGTATTGGAACAAATATGATTATAGAGTACCCACTCTGTCTGGGTACCAATGGGTTATGCAGAGTCTAGGAAGTACAACATATTGCTACCAAAATTTTAGAATGCATAGGAATGTGTTTGATCTCCTACATAATGTGCTTGTTCGATCATATGGGTTGAAATCTACAAAGAAGATGTCATCTATAGAGGCATTAGCACTTTTTTGTGGATGTGTGGTTGTCCTCGCAGTATGAGGCAAGCCGAGGATCGGTTTTATAGGTCTAAAGAAACATGTTGTAGGAAGTTTGACAAAGTGTTGTCTAGTCCGGACAAACTTGCAGCTCATATCATTAGACCGTTGGACCCCGAATTTAGGATCTGTGCATCCAAGGTTGCAATCCGCACGGTTTTCTCCATACTTTGATAATTGTATTGGAGCAATAGATGGCACGCACATACTTGTTGAGGTCCGGTGAATCGGGTTGTGCAACATACCGGAAGGAAGGGCTACACCACTCAAAATGTGTTAGCCGTATGTGACTTTGATATGAGATTTACATTTGTTGTTGCGGGATGGCCTGGCTCGGTTCATGATATGAGGGTATTCAAGGATGCAATTGATAAGTATGGTGACAAGTTTCCACATCCACCTCCAGGTATTTATATGCTCCTACATTTTGTGTACACATATGTCAAACACTTTCAATTATTTAGCATACTTTCAATTGAACTGAAGTTGTGAAAATGGTTTATATAGGTAAATTTTATCTTGTCGACTCGGGGTATCCAAACCGCCCGGGTTATCTTGCACCGTACGAGGGTACGAAATATCATCTTCCCGAGTTTCATCAAGGGCCAATGCCAAGAGGTAAAAAAGAGGTCTTCAATTACGCACATTCTTCACTCCGTAATGTCATTGAGCGGTCTTTCGCGGTGTTGAAGAACAAGTGGAGGATTTTAAAACATTTGCTAAGTTATCCGATGCACAAGCAAAGTAAAATAATTATCGCATGCATGACACTTCATAATTTTATTAGAGATAGTGCTATGGCGGATGAGGACTTTGATATGTGTGATCATGATGAAAACTATGTTCCATTAGTCGAAGAAGGTCCACATGTTTATGAAAGAAATGGAACTAGTACCCGTTGGGTGGACGAAGACCAAGATATGAATCAATTTTGGGATTGGATAGTCGATGGTTTGTTTTCTAGATCATAGATGCATGTGTGTTTGTAATAAATAATGTTGTTTCATATGTGAACAATGTATGGATTATGGACTATTATGGTGGTTGGCAATCATATGGATCAGTCAGGGGTATTTTAGTCTTTTTATAACTCATTTATTTAATTTAGTCACTTTTAGTCATATGAACCAAACATGGTGACTAAAATTTAGTCATTCCTTTTTTTGTCATTTTGCTTTAGCACAAGGGATCCAAACGCAACCTAAGTCTTTGGCGAGCCAAATATTTGGCGATCGTTTCTGCGCCCGCAGATTCGCCAACGCATGGGCGAGAAAATGAACTGCGTGGCAATACACACCAACCACGCAGCGTGAGTGAGCCAAAAAATTGGCGCCGACACAAACGACGGCTAACGGACCGTGGGTAATGTCGTATACTTGCCTTATGGGTATACAAATGATAAAGGAATGTATGTACAGAGACACGGTAACAAATCAATGAAGATTGAGGTGATGAAGATAGCAGATAAACCGGTTCCCGACCGGTCCGGAATAATAGAAGATTCTCGTATACCGGTATGGAAACAAGGCGGATACCAAGATAGGCGTACAATGACTTGAGGAGCAAGTTATTGAGCGATTTGTAGTCCGATTAGGACTTTGAATCAATAAAGAAAGTTAGAGCTAGAATTCCATACATGTAATCCGTGTAATTGAGTAGGACTCTGCATGTAACCCCGACTCTCCCGGATATATAAGGCGGAGCAGGGACCCCCGAAAACTCTCCGAGATCTTGCAATTAGCAAATCGCTAAAGGCAATACATAACATACAGGACGTAGAGTATTACTCTCGATCCGAGGGCCCGAACCTGTCTAAAATCGCGTGTTCCCGTGTGTTACGTGTGTTGCACCATCGAATTCCACGCTCGTGAGGGACCGGGTAGTACTAGTGCCGAGTTTAAGACTTGACATTTGGCGCACCGGGAAGGGGTCCCGACGAGTTCCTAGCGAGTTCGATGGCCTCTCCGTTCGTCGTCGACTTCGAGCCCGGCTTCAAGATCCGCTTCGGGTCCCTTGACTTTGAAGCCGATTCGGCCGGAAAACCGCTTTTGATGAATCCGACTCGTTGTCGGCCGCAGCTTCTCAAGCGCGATCACCTGCCACGGTTGGCACCTTAGGCTCGGAACTTGGTGGATCCGACGCAGCTTTAGCGCGATTAATCGGACCGCCCGCATCTCATATTGAAGCCCAATCCGAGAAAATAAGCCGCTCTTGCGAGTTCATTGATGACTTCGAGGAAGACCGACCAATCTTCTTCCAAGTGTTCATGACAGGATCGGTTATTCGCCAACTTACTTCCGAGGAAGCTGCTGAAGAAGAAGAAAGGCTGGCGAGAGAAGAATCCGATCGCCATCATCGTGAAGAAGAAGAAGCAAATAGAGATGAACGACCTCCGCAACCTTCAGCTGCAAATCCGCGTGCAAATGCTGCTGGTCGGGCCGGAGGAAGCGCTCCCTCGACCGCTCCCCAGCCACGGGCCCATTGCCGGACCGGTCTAGAGACCCGGAAGAAACGTCCCCAAGATATAACGGTCGACGTGGGTGTCGCAGTGGAAGGCGGCATCGTTCTTCGAGCGAGGGCTTTGGATTTGAGCTCCATGGAAGTGGAATTAATTGGCGCTCGGTTCTTCACGTCGCCGGTTCACAACATTGTGGGAGTGAAACAAATCCTCGAGACAATACCAGAAGAAGTCTTCAATGCAACACCGGGGTTGCAACGCGCTCCGAATTTGGTAGATGCGGCTGCTCTGCAAACCAATCAACTCGTCCATGACGGATCGGAATCTTCAAGCCGTTCGCGCTCTCGCTCGGAGCGGCCTACGAGAGCTCGGTCCGAAGGAGCCTCCTCCGGAGGAAGGCTCGGGCCTCGACACACCCCGATCGCGGATGCGCATGAACGAGCTCCGGACCAAGATTTACGCGTACCGCTTAATGGCAACCGGGATGCTCGTAATGTCCTCATCGATCGCCATGCGAGAGAGCGGAAGAACGTCAAAGACATGAAGAAGATGAGAGGCGTCGCACCGGTCATGTGGATGATCGTCCACGGGACCCTGCCCCGTCTCGCTCGCACGTGACTAATTCACCTCGGCGTGGACCGGCTGCTTCGGCGCCGCCTCCGGTGGAAATCATCCGCGCAATGATTATCGAGGGCATAGTAATAGGCATGCTCATCGGGATGAACGGCCCGGAAGGGATGATCGTCGTGATACTAGAGACCGAAGAGGGCGAGATAACCGGGAAAGAGACGTTGGACCCCGGCGTGTTGATAATGATCGTCAAGCGGCACCTCCGCCCCCACCTCCATCACGACATGAAGAACCAGCAAACAATGATCGCCAAGCGGCACCTCCACCTCCGCCTCCGCCTCCTTCACGGCACGCGGAGCCGGTGAATAATGATGGTCGGGCTGGTTCGGGAGATAGGTATCAAGATGATCGCTATTACGACTATTCCGACGATGACAGGGATCACAACTACCGGCATTACCCTCGTCGACGATCCCCTTCGCCGGTCCGGACCGGTCCGGAAGATGATGAATACTCCGTGATTCCCGCTTTCATGCGGGATTTACGCATTTGCAAATACCCTAGGGGATTTAAGCCCGGGGCCATTGATAAGTATGATGGTAAAGCACCTCTGCCGAGTGGCTACGCATGTACACCACCGCCATCCGGTCAGCAGGAGGAGATACATTCGTGCTAGCTAATTACCTCCGCATGTGCATGGAGCAGGCTGGACGCTTATGGTTGCAGTCCCTACCCGAGAAATCTATCTCTTCTTGGGGCGACCTCACCAAAAAGTTCGTAGAGAATTTCCACGCGACTTATGAGAAGCCAGGGAATTACTTCGACCTCAACGAGCTAAAGCGAAGCCCGACGAATCTCTCACGGACTTCATCGAGCGCTTCGCAACAAGAAAGCCTTAATCCCCAATGTTCCCGATCAGCAAGTAATTGCAGCATTTCAAGTCGGCGTCCGTAGTGAAGCCTTAGTTCACAAGATTGGAAGGCGGAACCGAAACTTGACCATGACGGCGTCGAGTGCTTCGAGATAGCGAGATGATTATGCTCGCTGGAGAATCAAACGTGGTCAATTTGCGCGGTAACAAAGGGAAGGAACCGAAGCATGACCAAGGCAACCGATCTGGATCCAAGAACAACAACAAGCGCAAGGCCGATCACCTTGTTGCAGCTGTCGACCGGCCTCATGGAGGAGACCGGCCGCCACCTCCTAAGAGAGGTCCAAGAGAACGATTGTCATTCGAAACACATCTAGAAGGCCCTTGCATGATTCATAATGGGAATCATAAAGCCAAGGAGTGCTTCTCGTTAAGGCCGTTCGCTCGGTTCGCCTTAAAGGTCGCATCCCGATCCGCTCATCGGAATCGGAGAGATGACAAGGGCAAGGACAAAGAACACGATGACAATGGGGATGATGAAGGTTTTCAAGAACCGGCTCGAGAGGTGAACATGATTTTTAGAGGCCCGGACGCTTACGAATCAAAGAGAAAGCAAAAGTTGGCGTTTCGAGAGGTTAATGCCGTCGCTCCTGCTACTCCCGAGTACTTACGGTGGTCCGAAGTGCCCATTACTTTCAGCAGAGCTGATCATCCCGTAGTATTGCCAAAAGCCGATAAATATCCGCTCATCTTGGCCCCCATAGTTCACAAGGTGCGGTTGAAGAGGACCTTCATTGATGGCGGGAGTTGCATGGATATCTTGTTCGCCAAAACTCTGCCGCAGCTTGGCCTCTCCGTAGCTGATTTGGAGTGCAGCGTCTCACCGTTTCATGGTATAATACCCGGTCGCAATATCTATCCTTTGGGGCAGATTTCTCTGCCGGTGATCTTCGGGACGAAGGATAACTACGAGGAAGAAGAATATTATCTTCCGGGTGGCGGATATTTATTCAGCGTATCATGCGATACTTGGAAGGCCAGCTTTGGCAAAGTTTATGGCCATTCCGAATTACCAATATTTGATGTCGAAGATGCCAGGACCAAATGGAGTTTTGTCGTTTCGAGGCGACATCAAGACCGCTTACGCTTGTGAAGTACATAGCACCGAGTTGGCCTCTCGGTCCAATTCGGAGGATGAACGTCAAGAAATCGAGAGAAGCATCCGAGGCTCTAGAAGTCCGGGCAAGGCTCGGAGGATGAAGTTCCAGTCAAAAAGGTTGCAAAGGAGAAATTGAAGGTCGATGCGGTGGTTTCCAAAACTATTCAACTTGATGAGTCGGACCCCTCCAAGGTCACCCATATAGGGGCTGACTTGGGGATAAATAGGAAAGCGCGCTCATTCTTTTCCTCCAGGAAAATAGTGATATCTTTGCATGACAGACCTTCCGACATGCCGGGTGTTCCTAGGGAAAAGATTGAGCACGCACTCGTTGGTGTGTCCCGATGCGAAGCCGATTAAACGAAGCTTCGAAGATTTGCTCAAGACCGCAAGGAAGCTATTAAGAAGGAAATAACTAGGTTATTAGCAGCTAAGTTTATTAGGGACTTTGACTTGTGCATGAGCTCCATGAGCACCTATTTGACCCCTTTTGCCTCTTGTTCCCCCGTCACGGTGAAGGCCGCGCCGTTTTCCCGGGTACGGAGTGCCGCCACCACCGCCTCGTGGTGCGCACCGGCTTACGGCCCACCCTAGCCTCTACCAACTCGATGCGGGGCTCGTCATGGTCTTGTGAATCTTCCGCGACAATCCGTTCGTCGTTTGGGCAAGCAAGGCGAGCTCTAGCCGCCGCCGAAGGTGTTCCTCCGGACACCCTCGCCGCCGGTACCTCGCCGGTCCGCCTCCGGTGCCGTCAACCCTCTCACTCGGTTCCCCGTGTCGCGGAGGTCTTGTAGGGGCACTCCCGTCGTTGGTGGTCGCCGTCCGGCCAAACTCCGGCGACCCGCCGCCGAGTCCGGCCGCTCGGCGCCATGGCCGGCCAGCTGAACTCGAGTTGGGCCGCGCCCCTGTCCGGGCCGCACGCGCGCGCTTCGTGGGCCGCCTGCCCATGGGCCCGACCAGTTTCGGCCCAAAGTAAGCCTCTCGTTCCTTTCTAAATTTATTCAATTTTCGGACTTTATTCAAACTTCGAAAATTCATAGAAAATTCCACAAAAATCAAAAAAATGTCAAACAAAGTTCATTAGACTCATAAAATTATTCTCTATTTGATTATGAATTCAAATACCTATTTTGAGGAGTTATAGTTTCATAGTTTAATTAATTACTTTTCTTTAATTAATAGGAGCTATTATTTTATGCTAATTATTAATTGATTTTGAAAAATAAATTTCTTTAAAAATTAGAGATACTGCAGACGAAAGTTTCTGTTAAGTTTGTTTTTCAAAATTGAACATAACCACCGTCATTTCATGTGATCCCAAATTAATAGTTTAAGTGTTATCACTGCGTTAAGCATTTATAATTGTTGTTTAAAAGCATGATTAATTAATAATAATGCACCTGATTAATTATTAATTAATGAACATGATTAATGATTAATTTTTAATTAATGATCTTGATTAAGCCATAATTAATGAGTTATTGCTTACTGAACGTGATTAATTGTTAATCATTAACAAGCTTAATTAATGAGTATTTGCTAATTAACGATCTTGGTTAATCCAATCATTGCACATCATGTCATATCCATTCATGCATGCATGATCAGTAAGTCGCAACGTATTGTTGGTCGACCTAGGTTCCGGCGTGATCGAGGTTCCGTCCGAGGTCGAGGCGAGAAGACGGAAATCTCGAAGTCGACCAACACACGAGAAAGCTAACTCCGACGCGAATACAGGCAAGCCCGGTGCATCCCACCTATGCTTTTAAAGTCTTTTCTTTTATCACAGTAATGAGTCGTGATTGTGCATTAAGTTATAGGAGTTGCTTGATACCCTAGATGCATGAGATAGGTTTCCATTTGTTTATGTTATACTTGGTACGGATAGCTCAATAGAGTTAACGATCGCTAAGCTTAAGTTATAGGGAATCGGTAGAAGACGAGTGGTGGCATACACTACTCGCGAGATATAGGGTAATGACTGGTTTATTATTGCTAAGAGGAATGATAAGAGAAAGATGAGAATGGAAGTGAGGATGTGAATAACTCGAGACCGGACGGGCCCCGTAGGAGAAAGGGCGAGACGGAGATGAGGTCTTGCAAGGTGGTAGCCCCGTCCGTGTCTGGTCAAGGACCGTACCGTTGTCGGCTTAGTTGAACAAGTTTGAACGTACCGTATTACATGCTGGTATCATGGGCCCAGCAAGCTGATGTACCCTATCGCCCCGAGAGATGTAGCGTAGCCGCCTCTCTTTACCGGCTGTCGGTGAGAGGATAGTCTCACGGGAGGGAGATGGGTCGACCACGAGGATAGTCGTGGCGTCGCCATACTTCCGGGGAGTTGGAAATGGCTAGTCTCGCTGTCAGGTGCTAGCGGGAAAAGTTGTCGTATACGATCGGTGTGATGCGTATACGTCGTGTAGTCGGGTTTTGCCGGCTGGTATAAATCGATTCGAATCGCTGTCCCTCGCAGATAATGAGTACCGCTTGTTTAGCTCGTCACATCGTAGTAATCAACTGAAAGATGAGGATGTGAGATGAAAGAATTGTTGATCTATTACTGATCTTTGGTTGCAAACTTGATTGCAGTAGTTGTAGATCGCAAAACCTTGTTCTCTGTTGAACTTAACTCGAGCTAAAACTTGAAAGTAAGGATCAACCAATAGTGCTGTTTTCGCAAGAGAGTCAACTCCACAGCCGGAAAGCCCTTGCATACTAGGCGTCGGCCTTAGCGTGCCTCGTTGACGGGTCGGTCTTGCTGAGTATTAGAATACTCAAGGTTTGTTCGTTATGTTTTTCGAGACCGAGTCTTTCTTCCACGATCGTCACGGTAGTTGTCCCGAAGAGGAGCCGTGTTCCGAGGGTGGTTCCCTCAAGTGGGAACAGATCCCGACGTCCCGAGCGAGGAGGATCGTGGTGTACGACGGGCTCGGTACATCACGCTAGTGGTCTTTTGTTGCAAAGTACAAGTTTCCGCGGCAAGACTCGTAGATTGTTAAACTTCATTAATGTATTATGCTTCCGCTGTACAATGTTTGTATTTTGAAAACCTGGTTGTATTATACCATGATGTATATACTCGGCTTGTATGAGATGATGTTTCGTTGTAACTCGCTTCGTCGAGTGTCCCTCTCGTACCGATTCCCGGGTGTCCCGGAGGGGATGTCACAGCTGGTATCGGAGCGGTTCGGAGGCAACAAGTACATCATTACAAGCGCGTTTTCAAAACTTAACCCGTTTAGCACGTTTAGAATACGAGAGAGTACGGAGCCCTATAAGGATGTAAAATAGTTAGACTTTTTACTAATTGTTCGACGTTCGGGTTTTGGGGAAAGTGCTAACTATTCGTTATGGTTTCATATGCTATAGTACGTATAGTTAGTTTACCGAGCATGCATCATGTCATATTGAGTGCTGTAATAAAAAGTGGGGTTATACTTAGTTAGTATCGTAGTATAAAGTTAGTTTCCTAAGGATGGCACCACAAGAAGTTTATGTTAAGTGCAATAGAAGTCAAGAAGAACTCTCACACGAGAGGCAATAGAATGGGGTAATTTAAGATCTTCATCTACGGATGATCAAAGTCAATCAAAGGGAAGGACGATCATGTGTAGTTATCAAGGAGCCCATGTGAGAGCTACGGATTTAAAGGGATAGATTAAAGACGCCGATATGAATGGGTGCTATAGGTGAATCTTGGAATGAACAAACTTACAACTGTCAAAGTAATAGTTAAACAACTAGATGCAGATCCGATAAAGACACATGATGAGATACTTGGATCTTGAACAAGTCAAAAACTTCCCAAGGAAGAGCAGAAGGACGAAATGAATGAGTAGAAGAATCCAGGAGCTAGTCACCGATGCCACTTCGATCGCTCTAGGCCTCATCCGAGCAGATGACCGGTTAACTACCACTTGTAGCCACCAAAAGTTCTCTTCCCTCTCCAAGTAATAGCCATGTTGATTTACTGTTCGGACTCTTCATCTCGACGTAACTTTCTGGATGACAAGATTCTAGTGTTATGAGTCGACTAGTCCTAGTCCGCAACTAATTCTCCTCTTTCCACTCAATTACATCATGAACTTATCTTTCCTTGAAGTTCTTGAGTGACTTCCATTGAAGAAATAATCATCACCTTTTTACTAGACTAAGTTGTACCGAGAGCTAGTTCGAAATGGGTGTTCTGCACTTTCAAATTGCCATTTTGCCTTTGAATTGTGCCTGGTTCGCCTGAGCGCTTCTCAAAGTCAAACATGAGCGATATGGAAATGCATACTCTATTTTGAAACTAGCAGAGAATCCAAATATAATGTTCTTCCGAACGGATGGTGTATAACCTAGGGTACGCAACCGGAAAGAAGAATATTGTATTGGAAACTCATCGGTGTAATTATCCTTATAAATATCTTAAGCCTATATTTCTTTCAACACCCAGACAGACGAAAGCATTGTCGCATCTTTTGGAAATCCATGTTGTCTCATAAGCTCAACCATTCCAAGTAAATCTTATCCTTCATCGTTGACTTTCACCAACCCTTATAAATCTCGTGACTCCCGATCCCGGCATGAAAGTGATAGATATTGACAACAAACACCTTGACATTCTAAATTTGGATCGAGGAGTTAGTATCAATGAGTTGTAAGTAAAGCTATACTCATGGAGGATGCTCTTTATGCTCATCAAGAAGAGACGACTAAGAAGATAGCAGCCGAGTAAGCAAGGAAATGAGGTACCCTCTAAGTATCATCTAGTCTACACTCCTACAACAGATCGGAGGTTCGAGCCTCAGCCATCGAGTTCCATTTCTTACCGGCCACCTCGAGCATCGGCAACGGATGTTCTTCTCGTTCAGCGGTCCACCAATCGGATCTATCAAGTATACGCCCTTATCTCAACCTCCAAAATCCGCCGACCATTCATGCTATAACGGTGGTTGTCTTGGACAATTGGCTCAAGAGTGTGTGGCACCAAGAAAGCAGAATTTTTCAACGCGTCCTCAAAGGAAAGCAATTGGTCGACGGAATCATGCAAGTAAAGATAAGATGGAAACGGGTCATGTCGACTTTACCACATCCGAGGAGATTCCGAAAGGGTCGCAGGTCATAGCTGGATTGTTCTCGATCAACCATCATGCTGCTAGTATGTTAATTGACTCGGGAGCAAACCACAATTCCAACAAGCAAAGGATATGCCCAAGATATGACCCTCCGTCATGCAAGATGATTTATCCACATCTCACATCATCACCTTGGGGTAACAGACTTGCAGATCAAAGTACGACGGAGATATCATTGAAGTCGAGTCGTAAGGATCATCCCACCTCCTTCATAGCCTTAGACGGACAAGGATTCGAGGCGATTCTTGGCATGGGATGGATGAAGTCTTATAAGACCGTATCTGGAGATAGATGCTTTTGCAGTTCACCTGAACTCTCCCCTTCATGGACGAGATTGTCTTCAGTTGAATTCTTCCCAAGCTATTTTTCCGGTGATCTATAAAACTATTGGTAAAAGTTTTGAAGACATTCCCGTACGTTACGGATACCTCGATGTTCTCCGGAAGACTTACCGGGTTTACCACCTGATCGGGCGATGGAATTCAAGAGAGAACTTCAACCAAGAACTGCATCCATATCGAGAAGACCATATCGGATGCCACCCAATGGGCTGGCAAAATTAAGGGTAGAACTGAAAGAGTTGTTGTACGACATATTCGCTCAAGTTCATCACCTTGAGGATGTCCAGCGTTGTTGTCAAGAAGGAGGCATAAACATTGAGGTTATGTGTGGATTATCGACCTGTGATTGCAGTGACCATCACGAACAAGTCTCCACTTCCACGGATTTACATCCTGTTTGATCGGTGGATGGAAGCACAAGTGTTTATCCGGATGGATCTTCGCTCCGGAAATCATCGGATCGAGATTAGAGCGGAAGATATACCGAAGACAGTTTTCTCTACCGGATATGGACTTTATGAGTACCTGGAGATGTCCTTTGGTCTAACCAAGGCACCAAGCACACTTATCAAGAATCCGCAATGTGTTCCACGTATCTCATCCGAAGAAGTGTTTGAAGCCACCCGTAGATATACCAACCGCAAATGTGGAACAGCTACAACCAGATCCGAAGTATGATGAACATTCAATCGGGATGCTCCACACCAAGGATCGAGTGACCCGACATCAAACCATTTGGTTCTACAAAACTCCGCGGAGCAATTCCTCGAAGCTGAAAGCTACTTAGGAACAAGAGGAGTTTCTCCGATCCAATTACCGAGAGATCTTTAGTACCATCGCCTAGTCGCTTCGATCGTGAATCTCGGGACGAGATTCCTGTAAGGGGGAGGGCTGTAACAACCCCGACAAAATAAACATGCAGTCCATGTCATTCATAAACATGTCATCATGTGCATTTGAGAAAATGTTGAATATTGTGTTAAGAAATACACATGAAATGACAAATTAACTTAAGTTAAATTAAGAACTTGAAAAGATAAATTAAATACAAGTAAACTATGGAGTTTAACATTTTCTGTTGGCTAAACATGAAAATAAAAGATTTTTGAAGTTGCTCTGAAATTATTTTATTTTGTAAAAATCTCTACAAGAAATAATGAAAGCTTATCTTTTTAATTTAGACTTGAATTTTAATCCGAAATTTATTTAGAATTTGAACTTCGACCTATAAGGAAAAAGGTTTAAAATGTTTTCTTTTCCATCCCTAAATTTTCACAAAATGTTTTGAGAGCCGGAAATGCGTTTTCCAATTAAGTCATAGTCGAGGGGTTTTGTGCAAAAAGTGCGGAACAGGTCGGATGCCAATCCCTTCTTCCTCTCTTCCTCCCCCACCGCCTCGCCTCGAGCTGCGCCGGCAGCAGCCCGGCCGCGCGCCCTCCTCCAGCCCATGCCACGCAGCGGCTCCCGGACACGTTGCCGCTCCTCCCCATCCGGTTTAAAACCCAGCCCAGGGTCATCTTGTCTCTCCTTCCTCTCGTTTCGAGCTGCCGCCATTGCCGTGCGGCACCACACCACGATGCCCCGTGGTCCTGCTTCCTCCCGGGCGAGCCAAGGATACCTTTAGACGCGCCTCACACCCCTCAAGCTCCACGAAGAAACCACACCCCAAATCATCAACCGAGCGAGAAGTATTTCAAAAATTTTTCCGGTGTCATCACCGATGACCTCCACCCGCTTCCCCGCAAACTACTCCATGTAGGGTGAGTCTCCTCGCTTCGTTCTTCCTTTGACTTGTGCATGAGCTCCATGAGCACCTATTTGACCCCTTTTGCCTCTTGTTCCCCCGTCACGGTGAAGGCCAACGCCGTTTTCCCCGGGTACGAGTGCCGCCACCACCGCCTCGTGGTGCGCACCGGCTACGGCCCACCCTAGCCTCTACCAACTCGATGCCGGGGCTCGTCATGGTCTTGTGAATCTTCCGCAGCAATCCGTTCGTCGTTTGGGCAAGCAAGGCGAGCTCTAGCCGCCGCCGAAGGTGTTCCTCTCGGACACCCTCGCCGCCGGTACCTCGCCGGTCCGCCTCCGGTGCCGTCAACCCTCTCACTCGGTTCCCCGTGTCGCGGAGGTCTTGTAGGGGCACTCCCGTCGTTGGTGGTCGCCGTCCGGCCAAACTCCGGCGACCCGCCGCCGGGTCCGGCCGCTCGGCGCCATGGCCGGCCAGGCTGAACTCGAGTTGGGCCGCGCCCTGTCCGGGCCGCACGCGCGCGCTTCGTGGGCCGCCTGCCCATGGGCCCGACCGGTTTCGGCCCAAAGTAAGCCTCTCGTTCCTTTCTAAATTTATTCAATTTTCGGACTTTATTCAAACTTCGAAAATTCATAGAAAATTCCACAAAAATCAGAAAAATATCAAACAAAGTTCATTAGACTCATAAAATTATTCTCTATTTGATTATGAATTCAAATACCTATTTTGAGGAGTTATAGTTTCATAGTTTAATTAATTACTTTTCTTTAATTAATAGGAGCTATTATTTTATGCTAATTATTAATTGATTTTGAAAAATAAATTTCTTTAAAAATTAGAGATACTGCAGACGAAAGTTTCTGTTAAGTTTGTTTTTCAAAATTGAACATAACCACCGTCATTTCATGTGATCCCAAATTAATAGTTTAAGTGTTATCACCTGCGTTAAGCATTTATAATTGTTGTTTAAAAGCATGATTAATTAATAATAATGCACCTGATTAATTATTAATTAATGAACATGATTAATGATTAATTTTTAATTAATGATCTTGATTAAGCCATAATTAATGAGTTATTGCTTACGAACGTGATTAATTGTTAATCATTAACAAGCTTAATTAATGAGTATTTGCTAATTAACGATCTTGGTTAATCCAATCATTGCACATCATGTCATATCCATTCATGCATGCATGATCAGTAAGTCGCAACGTATTGTTGGTCGACCTAGGTTCCGGCGTGATCGAGGTTCCGTCCGAGGTCGAGGCGGAAGACGGGAAATCTCGTAGTCGACCAACACACGAGAAAGCTAACTCCGACGCGAATACGAGGCAAGCCCCGGTGCATCCCACCTATGCTTTTAAAGTCTTTTCTTTTATCACGGTAATGAGTCGTGATTGTGCATTAAGTTATAGGAGTTGCTTGATACCCTAGATGCATGAGATAGGTTTCCATTTGTTTATGTTATACTTGGTACGGATAGCTCAATAGAGTTAACGACCGCTAAGCTTAAGTTATAGGGAATCGGTAGAAGACGAGTGGTGGCATACACTACTCGCGAGATATAGGGTAATGACTGGTTTATTATTGCTAAGAGGAATGATAAGAGAAAGATGAGAATGGAAGTGAGGATGTGAATAACTCTGAGACCGGACGGGCCCCGTAGGAGAAAGGGCGAGACGGAGATGAGGTCTTGCAAGGTGGTAGCCCCGTCCGTGTCGGTCAAGGACCGTACCGTTGTCGGCTTAGTTGAACAAGTTTGAACGTACCGTACTACATGTCTGGTATCATGGGCCCGGCAAGCTGATGTACCCTATCGCCCCGAGAGATGTAGCGTAGCCGGCTCTCTTTCTCGGTTGTCGGTGAGAGGATAGTCTCACGGGAGGGAGATGGGTCGACCACGAGGATAGTCGTGGCGTCGCCATACTTCCGGGGAGTTGGAAATGGCTAGTCTGCTGTCGGTGCTAGCGGGAAAAGTTGTCGTATACGATCGGTGTGATGCGTATACGTCGTGTAGTCGGGTTTTGCCAGCTGGTATAAATCGATTCGAATCGCTGTCCCTCGCAGTAATGAGTACCGTTTGTTTAGCTCGTCACATCGTAGTAATCAAGCTGAAAGATGAGGATGTGAGATGAAAGAATTGTTGATCTATTCTGATCTTTGGTTGCAAACTTGATTGCAGTAGTTGTAGACTGCAAAACCTTGTTCTCTGTTGAACTTAACTCGAGCTAAAACTTGAAAGTAAGGATCAACCAATAGTGCTGTTTTCGTAAGAGAGTCAACTCCACAGCCGAGAAAGCCCTTGCATACTAGACGTCGGCCTTAGCGTGCCCGTTGACGGGTCGATCTTGCTGAGTATTAGAATACTCAAGGTTTGTTCGTTATGTTTTTCGGGACCGAGTCTTTCTTCCACGACTGTCACGGTAGTTGTCCGGAAGAGGAGCCGTGTTCGAGGGTGGTTCCCTCAAGTGGGAACAGATCCCGACGTCCTGAGCGAGGAGGATCGTGGTGTACGACGGGCTCGGTACATCACGCTAGTGGTCTTTTGTTGCAAAGTACAAGTTTCTGCGGCAAGACTCGTAGATTGTTAAACTTCATTAATGTATTATGCTTCCGCTTGTACAATGTTTGTATTTTGAAAACCTGGTTGTATTATACCATGATGTATATACTCCGGCTTGTATGAGATGATGTTTCGTTGTAACTCGCTTCGTCGAGTGTCCCTCCGTACTAATTCTTGGGTGTCCCGGAGGGATGTCACACAAGGCGAGGATCTTCTCTCGACCTGGCGAGAGACCTTCGATGATCTGCGGAATTTTTCCATAAAGCTCAACCCTGGAAAATGTGTATTTGGAGTTCGCTCCGGGAAATTGCTGGTCTACCTAGTGTCATGGCGACGCATTGAAGCCAACCCGGAAAAAATCCAGGTCAATAATCGACATGAAACCTCCGAGTTGCTTGAAGGATGTTCAAAAGGCGACGGGTAGTATGGCGGCTCTTAGCCGTTTCATTTCGAGATTGGGGATTCGTGGACTTCCGTTCTTCAAGTTGCTTAAGAAGCAAGATAAGTTTGAGTGGACTAATGAGGCGCAGGCTGCGCTTGATCAACTCAAGGAATACCTTAGCAATCCTCCGGTATTGGTGCCTCCAGAGCGAGACGAGACCATCCGAGTTATATATCTCCGCAACAACCCATGTGGTGAGCACGGTTACGACGGTTGATCGGAAGGAAGAAGGACACCTGCAACTGGTGCAACATCCGGTATATTTTGTAAGTGAAGTTCTTACTTGAATCAAAGATACGATATCTCCGATTCTAGAAGTTAATATATGCTTGTAGTGATAACTTCTCGAAAGTTAAAGCATTATTTCCAAGCGCATCCTATTGATGTTAAGACTGGGTTTGCCATTGGAGATATTGTCCGAAATCGAGAAGCAATTGGCCAAGTTGCTAAGTGGGCTATAGAACTTGGTCAATATGAAATTACGTTTTCTTCGCGAACGGCTATTAAGGGACAAGCATTAGCTGATTTCATAACGAGTGGTTAGAGACACAAGTACCGCGGGAGATTCAAGCACTGGAGTATTGGGAGATGTTCTTTGATGGGTCCCTGCAGCTTTCGGGCGCGGGGGCTGGGGTTGTGCTTCTCACCCCGCAAAAGGAACCAATCGGATATGTGTTACAAATGCATTTCCGAGCTTCCAACAATACAGCGGAATATGAAGCTTTGCTTCATGGGCTTAGAGTAGCCATTTCGCTAGGAGTCCGACGATTGGACATATATGGCGATGTTGGTGATAAGTCAAGTCAACAAGGCATGGGATGCTCATGATGATCATATGATCGCTTACCGTCAAGAGGTTCGGAAGCTTGAAGAAAAATTTGATGGTTTGCGGTTTTCTCATATCTTGCGCGGAAATAATTCTACTGCGGATGAGTTAGCCGGACCGGGATCTTCACGACGAGCGGTTCCACCTGGTGTTTTTCTTCAAGTATTAGATAATCCATCCATCAAGATGGAGCGCAAGGCTACTATTTCGGAGATTGCGGATGAAGCGGCTTTGAAGGATCGGGTGGAGAAGGCGGTCTTGAAAGACCGATCCGAAGGAGCGGTCTTACCGGATAAGATAGTGAGCGGAATCAATACGACAATATTCGGATACTTGATGTTATGATTATTGATTCGATTGGCGTACTCCGTATCTTGATTATCTTCGATCTGGTAAAACTCCGGAAGATAAAGTGGAGAAGCAAAGGCGGAGATTCGAGCACGAAGTTATTTAATTCTTGAAGGAGAGTTATATAGGCGAGGAGTTAATATTCGATGAAATGTGTATCCGTTTCGATGGCATTCAATTGCTTGGAAGACTCTAGTTGGGAAGGTGTTTAGACAAGGATTCTGCGGCCTACGGCAGCGGATGATGCGCACGAGTGGTCAAGAGTTGTCGGGGATGTCGGTTCTTCGCCGAGGCAGCCTCATGCTCCGGCTCACGAGTTGCAATTAATTCCAATGACTTGGCCTTTTTCTACTTAGGGGCTGGATATAGTTGGACCTTTTAAAAGGGCGCCGGGAGGATTCACGTATATTTTTGTGGCAGTAGATAAGTTCTCTAAATGGATTGAGGCTGGAAGGCTGTTACTAGCACGACTACGGCCGGAGCGATCAAGTTTCCGCAAAATATATTTGTGCGCTTTGGAGTCCCGCACGGTATCATTACTGATAATGGGCCTCGGTTTACTTCAGAATTCTTCAAGGATTATGTTGAAAGTTTGGGAATCAAGATACAATATGCGTCGGTGTCACATCCGCAAAGCAATGGGCAGGTGGAACGAGCTAATGGAATGATTTTGACCGGTCTTAAACCTAGAATTTTTGACCGTTTGAAGCCGTATGCAGGAAAATGGGTTAAGGAATTGCCCTGGGTGCTTTGGGGACTGCGCACTAATGTTAGTAGGGCTACGGGGCAATCTCCTTTCTCTTTGGTGTATGGATCCGAAGCCATGCTACCTACGGAAGTGAATATGGTGTCGGCTCGGGTACAATACTATGATGAAGAGAAATATGAAGATCAGCGCCAAGTTGAATTGATTGCTGCGGAAGAATTAAGGGATCAGGCTTTGATTCAAGCTGCAAAGTATCATCAAGGATTGCGTCGTTATCATGATCGCAATGTTCGAACGCGGGAATTCCAAGTAGGAGACTTGGTTCTTCGGAAAATTCAGTCCAACAAGAACAGGCATAAGTTGTCACCGGTCTGGGAAGGACCTTTTACTGGTTAAATCGGTCTCTAGACCAGGGGCTTATAGGCTTATGACCTTAGAAGAAGAAGAAATTCCAAATTCTTGGAACATTGAACAACTTCGTCGTTTTTATACTTAAAAATACTTCTTGTAAATTTTTCCTTTTCATATTATGATAAAGTGATTTTGTCTAATGATAATGTGTTTGCTTTTCGTGTCTCAATATTTTAATTTTGAATTAAATTATCGAGCCGGGGAGCTGCTGTGTTAAGAGCGATGCGTGATATTGTGCTATTCCTGAATAATAAGACCGGTTATATAGTCGGTGGGCTGCTTGTATTGAGAGCGATCTGTTTCTTTTCAGTTTAAGACTGGTATGTTCGGGAAAGGAAATAATGTAGCATTTTTCTTATGAATATTGAATGTAAAGCTGCAATGAGAGCAGTTTGTGAAATCTTAACTTTTTTCCTCAAGTTATGTGATCTTGTTAAAGTAAGCTATAACTATGAATCTGTGCTTGATTAGAGCCAGAATTTAATCATAGTTAGTTTCAGCTGAAATAACCATCATATCTTGGGCAGAAAAGTTAATAAGTATGATAGTGAAACCAATATTCATATAAAAAAGAAATCACCATAGTATGATGATCAAGATGTTCGATTACAAAAATAAGATGGCCCTAAATACAAAATCTAAACAGCGGGACCATCTGGAAGTACCGGTATCACCGGTCTTAGGATTTTCTTCAAGTCTATCATCCAGCGTTTCTTCAGAATCGGAAGAGGATACTTGGTAAATCCCTATCAAGATCTTCAAATCTGTCTTCAATTGTTTGCCTAGCGGCAACTGCTGCATCCTGAGCATCTTGATCCAAAGCAAAAGCTGCTAGTGCTTGTGTTCGAGAGGGACGCTTTGTTGGATCAAGAGGAACATCTTCTATCAACTACGAAACGGTGCCAATGAGTGAATTCTTCAGCTCGTTGAACCGGTCTTCGATAGTGTCGGGGTGGGCGCCATCCTTGATAAAATTGAAATCACATTCTTCGACCGAAGTCCAAGGCTGGATTATAGCGACGATGTGTCCTCCTCCTGAAGCAGCAACCATCTTTGAATGTTCTTTGATTCTTCTAGGGATCGCCCGGATAGCGGACTCAAGATCTATCTCATTGGGATCAATAGCTTGACCACCATTGAGATACTCCAGAGTACGCACTGTGCACTGCGGTAAGTTCTGAAAAAACAAGCACAAATTTAAGAGAAAGATATTGCTGAAGACCGGTATTTTCGGAAGGATGACATAAGAGTGAACAAAAAAGATGGGACTTATGCCTGTGTCCGATCTCGGCAGCTACGAACCTGCCCTTGATGTTCGTGTTTGATTCTCTCGGCTTGGCTTCAATTTTCAGCAAACGGCTGAATCTCGCGATCTTTTGCCCGGAGAGCAAGTTGAGCGGATTCTTGGGCAGTCCTCGGGCGCTTTCCTTATCCGCTTGCGCTGATTTTGCTGCCTCTAAGGCTTCAACTAATTCAGCCTTCAAGCGAGCGTTCTCGATATCCAGCATCTTGTTGGAGCTAAGCGTTTGGGCTAAGATACTATCTTTGGCAGTATGCTCGCCTTCGAGTTCTCCAATCCGCGCCGCTTGTTGCTCTTCGACACGAGAACCCTCTTCAAGTGCTTGCTCTTGAGCAGCTGCCTTTTCGGTAAGGATTTCTTCAGCTTTCTTGTGAGCAGCAACAAGATTCTCGAGCGCTGAAGTCAAGAGTGGGACTGAGTCGGGAAGGGAGGCGGTTGGGAAAATATGGAATATATAGGAAAAATCGAGAATATTACTGCGATTAACTTGACGGAGCTCGATGATCTCTTGTCGGCGCTCTTCCATCATTCGATGGATGTTTTGCAAATTGGCCTCTCTTTTACGAAGATCATCTTCCTTGGCCTTCGGGCGGCGGTCTGCGACTCCGGTTCAACCAATCGCTCTTGATTGGTGCGAGCTCCTCCTGTAAGCGAGCGATGATAGCGGTTTTGGCTTCGAGCTTTTGAAGAGAACCTAGAGAGAAGATTGAGAGAGTTAATAATTAAAAAGCGATTGCCCGAGAGAGATTTTTGAAGCGAGAGGATATACCTGGCTAGATTCCGAGAAATTCTTTAAGGCCTCTTCTTCTTGGAGGGCATCCCATTGAGCTGTGGCGGTGAAAGTTACGGCTCCGCTTGAACTATCTACTTCCACGTCCCTAACTACCATTTTAGCCGGCTTTGGTTCTCCGGGAGATTTGCGTGTTGTCCTAGGCCGGCGAGGAATTTCTTCCGTCCATACCGGTCCCGGTGATAGTTACGGAGGAATCTGGAATAAGGTGGTTTGAGGAGGAGGATTACCGGAAGATGGGCTTTCAACAAGGGTAACCTGCTCTTCGGTTTCTTCATGCGAGGCGGCGGGGGTTCCTTTGTGGATGCCGCACTCTGAGTTTCCGTGATTGAAGCGGTGGGAGCGGAAGCGGGGGCCATACTGGTCGAGAGAGGAAGAAGCGAGGAGCGGTGCTGGGTTGAGAAGCGACGGAGCGGGACCGAGTATGAGATGCGCTAGGAGTTGAAGCAGAAACACCACTGGTTGGAGCGGTGGAAGAAACTTTACTTCTCAAAAAACTAGCTATGCTAGATTGGAAGTTAGAAGGAATCCTGTAAGAAAAAAGCGGATGTGATAAGACTGGGGCAAGGAGTTTTGACAAGTGTAACAATTGAGAAAAGAATTAGCAAATATAAAAGACTTACGAGGAAGCTTTCTTGAAGCCGGTGGAGGTCTTGATCTTCTTGGGCGGGCCTTGGGTGTCCCCACCACTTCTCTCTGCGGTCCTTTTTCCGCTTGGATTGACTTGCGGAATTGGAGCTGTTTCCCGGCATCACCGGGACCGGTGCGGTGGCCATATCGGGACCTTTTGGGGACTTTAGATAAAGGATCGACTAAGGAAGAGGTACCTTGAGTCTTTCCCAAGGAAGCTTCAAGAATGGCCGGAGTTGCACTGGCGATCCCTTTCGACGACTTCTTCTTCGCGTCGTTGATCTTCAAGCTTTTGTGCCTCCGAGCGAGTATCGCCGGGAGCAGCGGAAGAAGTAGCAGGTCCGCCAATGGTCAAGGAAGTAGTACGTTTTCTTGTACTAGGTGCTTGAACCACGACCCCGGACTTGGTGATTTTTGGAGCGATGCTTGGGAGGTAGAGGAAAGGACCGGTCCGAAGGCCTGCGAGTCGGACCGGCTTGAACAGCCAGGGGAGCGGTATTATTGGCATAATCTTCTCCCCAAGTATCATTGGGAGGAAGAGGAGGGTGACTCCTGTAGTTGTCCATTTTCTGCAATTGTAAAGATTGAGTTTTCGTGAGAAAATGATGGTAACAAGCGACAAAGATTTGAAGAAACAGAAAGAGATACTTACAGGGTCACGAGGATTGCATGAGCTGAAGGCCGGACCCACTCTTGTGCATCCGGATAAATCTGGTTTTGGCTGGAGCATTTGCTTGATGCGAGCTTCTAATCGCTCTTTGTCGGGAAGCGGGGTTCCATCCAAAGGCATAGCGGTGTCTTCGTCAAAGCACCAAGCTGGATGCTCTTGCCTTTTGAGAGGTTGAACTTCCCGCACTATGAAGCTCCGGAGAAGCTGTCTCGGCGGTAACACCTCCGACGTTCTTCAAGTATTTAATGCAAGCTAGGAGCGCAAGAATTTCATTGTCTTCTTTGAGCTTTTCCCTAGTCTCTGCGGTCGGGAAATTCTTGGCTATCTTAGCGCCGAAGGCGGGAAGTGCTTGGCTGGGGATTGTCGCGAGAAAAACCATCCGTTTTTCCAATGGGCTATGCTCTTGTTCAAGGACGAGAGAAAAGTATTCATCTACGTTCCGGCATTGGATTCCTACTCCGCCAAGCTGCAGCTTGGCGGTCGATGAAGGAAGTGGACGAATTTGGAGCAGTCTTGGAATAGCTTGAAGTGGGGGAGAACTCCAAGAAAAGCTTCACACGGATGGATGAAAAAAGCAATTTGTAGGATGGAGTTAGGGTTGAGGTTCACTAACTCCCATCCGTAAAAGAAAAGAAGTCCTACGAAAAAGGAACAACAAGGGAGATCGAGGCCGCGAAGGAAAAAAGCCTTGAAAACTAAGCTGTTGAGAATCATCTATTCCCCATGGGATTTGGCCGGGGGAAGGGACGCTCCAATTCGAGAATGGGTTGAGGAGGAAGATATCCATCACGAACTGCCTCATTGAGGGAGGCTTCGGTGACCTTGCTGTTACCAAGGTCCTGGATACCAAAAGGAAGGCGATTGCGAGGAACGAGAGGAAGAAGATGCGGGGATGGTGGCGGATTTCTTCTTGCCCATCTTGAGAGATGGAAAAGGAAAGCTTGAGATTGGTTAATGTGGAAGAAGAGAGCAAAAGAACAAAGGCGAATGGCGGACGCGTATGAGCTTTCGGGAGCAGGGGTTGACCTAGGTCGACCTTTCGTCTCTTTTTATAGGCACTGGGATGGGCCGGGGGCTGAAAAGTTATTGGGCTATTTTGAGAGGCCCGATGGATTTTTATTGTTAATAACCTATGTCGTAACTATGCAATTATGACCTAACGGCCATAAGGAAGTTAATGATCTGTTATTGGCGTTAATTATGACTTAACGGTCATAAGTATAAGCCGTTGTGCTTTTGTGAAAGAAAAAGCGGTCTGAAATATGGGAGTTTTCAGATGGAAATTAAAGTAATGCTGAGTTTTATAATTCGGTAGTAAGAAAGAGTTAAATTTTACATAACTCGGTGATAAAGGATGCCTTAGGTTGTGGGTGTTAATCATCCAGCTGATTATAGGCTTTGGAGACTCGAGTCGTCTGTGAGAATATAGGGAATAAACTGGTCCGATCAACCAGAATTTTGGTTCTTAGTGAAATTTTCACTAAGCGGATTATGAGTTCGAGGCTGATTTAGACGGTCTGTTATGTGAAATTGGTGTAAATATCCGGGAGATATGAAATTCTGACCGGTATAACCGGTCTGAAAAATATGTTCTTGGCAAAAATTGCTTGAGAGGAATATGATTTGATGGGAAACAATGAAGTATAGTCTCTCCGAGAAAGACTCTTGCATTATTTGCGACCCTCAAATGATACAAGAGTCGGGGGCTATACCTAATTAGGTGCACCTGACCGGTGCACTTGTATCTAAGAGCGGTCTATAATGATCGAAGGAGATGGAAAGATAAATGGAATGGTCCGTAATGATTGCACATCAAAGGAAAATAATGAAGAATCAACTAGTGGACTCTTGCATTATTTGAAAAAAGTTCAAATGATCCAAGAGTCGGGGCTATACCCAATTGGGTGCACCTAGTCGGTGCACCGAGAGAATAATTTGTGATGATTACCTAATTAGGTGATATGAAGGATAAACATACTAATTTTTTGGCTTTTTAAAAGCGCTCCGAAGATAGAAGAATTATTGCAGCAGATTAGAGTTCTTTTTAATTTTACCATGGAATCAAGACCAACATGCGGAAGACTGGTCGGTCTTATTCAAGGTCAAATCAAAAATTACTCGGGAGCTACTTGTCGTATACTTGCCTTATGGGTATACAAATGATAAAGGAATGTATGCGCAGAGACACGGTAACAAATCAATGAAGATTGAGGTGATGAAGATAGCAGACAGACTGGTTCCCGACCGGTCCGGAATAATAGAAGATTACTGTATACCGGTATGGAAACAAGGCGGATACCAAGACAGGCGTACAATGACTTGAGGAGCAAGTTATTGAGCGATTTGTAGTCTGATTAGGACTTTGAATCAATAAAGAAAGTTAGAGATAGAATTTCATATATGTAATCCGTGTAATTGAGTAGGACTCGCATGTAACCCCGACTCTCCCGGATATATAAGGCGGAGCGGGGACCCTCGAAAACTCTCCGAGATCTTGCAATTAGCAAATCGCTAAAGGCAATACATAACATACAGGACGTAGGGTATTACTCTCGATCCGAGGGGCCCGAACCTGTCTAAAATCGCGTGTTCCTGTGTGTTACGTGTGTTGCACCATCGAATTCCACGCTCGTGAGGGACCGGGTAGTACTAGTGCCGAGTTTAAGTACTCAGCCTTACGCTTCTTGTCATTCCTAGATCCAGACCGGTTGCCTTGGTCGTGCTTCGGCTCCTTCCCTTTGTTCCCGCGCAGATTGACTACATTTGATTCTCCGGCAGCGTAATCATCTCGCTATCTTGAAGCACTCCGACGCCGTCATGGTGAGGTTTCGATTACGTCTCCCAATCTTGTGAACCAGCGCTTCACTCCGGACGCCGACTTGAAATGCAACAATCACTTGCTGATCGGGAACATTGGGGATTAAGGCCTTCTTATTGTAGAATCGCCTGATGAAATCGGTGAGGGTCTCGTCGGGCTTACGCTCGGCCTATTGAGGTCGAAGTAGTTTCCTGGCTTCTCACAAGTCGCATGGAAGTTTTCTACGAACTTTTTGGTGAGGTCTCCCCACGAAGAGATAGATTTCTCGGGCGGGGATTGCAACCATAAGCGTCCAGCCTGCTCCATACACATCGGTAGATAATTGGCTAGCACGAACGTGTCTCCTCCTGCCGACCAGGATAGCCGTGGTATACATGCGGAGCCATTCGGCCGGAGGCGCTTTGCCATCATACTTGTCAATGGCCCCGGGCTTAAATCCCCAGGGTATTTGCAGATGCGTAAATCTCGCGTAAAGCGAGAATTACAGAACATTCATCATCTTCCGGACCGGTCCGGACCGGTGACGGAGATCGACGGCTAGGACGATGCCGGTAATTGCGATCCCTGTCATCGTCGGAATAGTCGTAGTAACGGTCGTCCCGATATCTTTCTCCCGAACCGCCTTGTCCATCATTGTTCGCCGGCTCCGCGTCCCGTGAAGGAGGCGGAGGCGGAGGTGGTGGCGCCGCTTGACGATCATTGTTCACCGGTTCCGCATGTCGCGATGGAGGCGGAGGCGGAGGTGCAGCCTGACGATCATTGTCCGCACGCCGAGGTTCGGCATCTCTGTCCCGGTTGTCTCGCCCTCCCGGTCTCTATTGTCACGGCGTCGTCCATCTCGATGAGCATGCCTACTACCATGCCCTCGATGATCGTTGCGCGGATAATTTGCGTTGGTGGGTGGCGCCGAAGCTGCCGGCCCGTTGCGCCGAGGTGGGGCAAGATCCCGAGGACGATCATCCACATGACCGGTCCGTCGCCTCTCGTCTTCCTCATGTCTCGTTCGCTCCTCCACTCTTTCTGCATGACGATCAATCAGCACGTTCCGAACATCCCGGTTATCATTGAGCGGTACCCGCAAATCTTGATTGGGAGCTTGTGCATGTGCATCTGCGATCGGGGTACGCCGGAGTGCTAGCCTTCCTCCGGAAGAAGCTCCGTCGGACCGGGCCCTTGTCGGTCGTTCCGAATGGGAATGCGAGCGACCGGAAGATTCCGCTCGATCATGGACGAGCTGGTTTGTTTGCGGAGCCGCCGCATCAACTAAATTCAGCGCACGGCGCAATCCTAGCGTAGCGTTGAGGACTTCTTCCGGTATTGTTTCAAGAATCTGTTTCACTCCCACAATATTGTGGACCGGCGATGTGAAGACCCGAGCGCCATTCATCTCTACTTCCATGGAACTTAAATCCAAAGCTCGCTGGAAGATCGATGGCGTCTTCCGCCGCGAGATCCTCGTCGATTGTTGTATCCTGGGGATTCATCCGCGTCTCCGGACTGGTCCGGTAGCGGGCCCGTAGCCGGGGAGCGGTCGCAGGGCGCTTCCTCCGGCTAAGGCCGTAGCACTTGTGCGCGGATCCGCGGCTGAAGGTGGCGGAGGTTGTTCATCTCCGTTTTCCTGTTCCGCTTCACGACGATCGCGTTCGGTTTCAGCTCTCGCCATCCTTGCTGCTTCTTCGGCGGCTTCCTCGAGAGTGAGTTGGCGTATCACGAGTCCTATCATGAACACTTGGAAGAAGGCGGAGCGTCTTCCTCGGAATCGGTATCCGGTTCGGGAGAACAGCTTTGCACTGCAGCCGGGCACCATTCCGAGGCGTAGGCGTAGGGAGCCTGATGTCTCGCGCTAAAGCTGCGTCGGACCCGCTAAGCTACGAGTCGGAGGTATCAACGGTGGCAGGTGATCGCGCTTTAGAAGCAGCGGCACGGCAACGAGTCGGATTCATCAACGACAATTTCCCGTCCGAGTCGGCTTCAAAGTCGAGGGACCCGAAGCGAATCTTGAAGCCGGGCTCGAAGTCGACGACAAACGAAGTGGCCATCGAACTCGCTAGGAACTCGCCGGGACCCCTTCCGGCGCGCCAAATGTCGAGTCTTAAACTCGGCACTAGTACTACCCGGTCCCTCACGAGCGTGGAATTCGATGGTGCAACACACGGAACACACGGGAACACACGATTTTAGACGAGGTTCGGGCCCCTCGAATCGAGAGTAATACCCTACGTCCTGTATGTTATGTATTGCCTTTAGCGATTTGCTAATTGCGAAGTCTTAGATCCTTTTCGGGGGTCCCTGCTCCGCCTTATATGTCCGGGGAGCTAGGGTTACAATCGGAGTCCTAGCCGATTACATGAATTACATATATGGGATTCTATCTCTAACTTTCTTTATTGATCCGAGTCCTAATCAGACTACAAATTGTTCTATAACTTGCTTCTCACGTCATTGTATACCGGTCTTAGTATCCGTCCTGTTTCCATACCGGTCTACGGGTTCTTCTATTATCCCGGACCGGTCGCAGACCGATCTGTTGCCTATCGCCCTTATCCGTATCTTCTCCGATTTGCTACCATGTCTTTGCGTATCCATTTCTTCATCATCCGTATACCCATAAGGCAAGTATACGACAGCAGCCCCGAGTAATTTTTGATTTGACCTTGAATAAAACTAACCAGTCTTCTGCTCGTTTGGTCTTTATTCATGGTAAAATTAAAAAGAACTCCAATCTGCTGCAAACTCGTTCTTTTTCTTCATGAGTGCTTTAACAAGAAGCCCGAAAAAATTATTGTTTTTCACCTTTTATATCACCTAATTAGGTAGTCGAAGCTTATCTTTCTTACGGTGCGCCGGCTAGGCGCACCCAATTGGGTATAGCCCCCGACTCTTGGATCATTTGAACTCCTTTCAAATAATGCAAGAGTCCACTAGCTGATTCTTCATTATTTCCTTCAATATCCAATTGCTAGAGATTGCTTCTTTTAAATTCCATCATTTTCCACTTCCCGAGATTTTCGCAGACCGCTCTTGAATACGGTGCACCGGTCGGGTGCACCTAATTAGGTATAGCCCCCGACTCTTGTATCATTTGAGGATCATAAATAATGCAAGAGTCTTTCCTGAGACTACACTTGGTTATTTTCCACTAAATCACATCCCTCTCAGCAATTTTTTTTGCTAAGAACATATTTTCCAGACCGGTCATACCGGCTATAATTTCTTATCCTTTGTATGTTTTTACCAATTTCACATAATAGACCGACTAAATCAGTCTAGACTTGTAATTCACTTATCAAAATTTCACTAAAAACCATAATTCTGGTTGATCGGACCAGTCTATCCCTTATATTCTCACAACGACTCGAGTCTCCAAAGCCTATAATCAGCCGGATGATTAACACCCATAGCCTAAGGCATCCATTATCACCGAGTGATGTAAAATCTAACTCTCTCATACTCGTTGAATCACAGAATTCAGCATGGCTTTAACTTTTATCTGAAAAATTACTATTTTTCGGACCGCTTTTTCTTTCATAAAAGCACGACGGCTTATCCTTATGACCGTTAAGTCATAATTAACGCAGATAACAGATCATTAACTTTCTTATGGCCGTTAGGTCATAATTGCACAGATCACAACATCCCTCGGGCCTCTTAAAAAGGCCCAATAACTTTTCAGCCCCGGGCCCATCCCAGTGCCTATAAAAGAAAACGAAAAGTCGACCTAGGTCAACCCCGCTCCCGAAGCTCATACACGCCCGCCATTCACTTTCATTCTTGTCGTATACTTGCCTTATGGGTATACGAGATGATGAAGAAATGGATACGCAAAGACATGGTAGCAAATCGGAGAAGATACGAGATAAGGGCGATAGGCAACGGATCGGTGCTGCGACCGATGCGGGATAATAGAAGAACACTGTAGACCGGTATGGAAACAAGACGGATACTAAGACCGGTATGTAATGACGTGAGAAGCAAGTTATAGAGCAATTTGTAGTCTGATTAGGACTGCGGATCAATAAAGAAAGTTAGAGATAGAATCCCATATATGTAATTCATGTAATCGGATAGGACTACGATTGTAACCCTAGCTCCCCGGACATATAAGGCGGAGCGGGGACCCCCGAAAAGGATCTAAGACTTCGCAATTAGCAAATCGCTAAAGGCAATACATAACATACGGGACGTAGGGTATTACTCTCGATTCGAGGGCACTGAACCTGTCTAAAATCGTGTGTTCCTGTGTGTTACGTGTGTTGCACCATCGAATTCCACGCTCGTGAGGGACCGGGTAGTACTAGTGCCGAGTTTAAGACTCGACATTTGGCGCGCCGGGAAGGGGTCCGGCGAGTTCCTAGCGAGTTCGATGGCCACTTCGTTTGTCGTCGACTTCGAGTCCGGCTTCAAGATTCGCTTCGGGTCCCTCGACTTTGAAGGCGACTCGGATGGGAAATTGTCGCCGATGAATCCGACTCGTTGCCGGGCCGCTGCTTCTAAAGCGCGATCACCTGCCACCGTTGATACCTCGATTCGGAGCTTAGCGGGTCCGACGCAGCTTTGGCGCGAGACATCGAGCTCCCTACGCCTCCGCCTCGGAACGGTGCCCGGGCGGCGGTGCAAAGCTGTTCTCCCGAACCGGATACTGATTCCGAGGAAGACGCTCCGGTCTTCTTCCAAGTGTTCATGACGGGACCTGTGATACGCCAACTCACTCCTGAGGAAGCTGCTGAAGAAGCGGCAAGGATGGCGAGAGCTGAAAGCGAACGCGATCGTCGTGAAGCGAGAACGAGGAAGACGGAGATGAACAACCTCCACCACCTTCGGCCGCGGATCCGCGCGCAAACGCTACGGCCTTAGGCTGGAGGAAGCGCCCTGCGACCGCTCCCCGGCTACGGGCCCGTTATCGGACCGGTGCGGAGACGCGAGATGAATCTCCGGGGTACAACAATCGACGAGGATCTCGCGGCGGAAGACGCCATCGATCTTCTAGCGAGCTTTGGATTTAAGTTCCATGGAAGTAGAGATGAATGGCGCTCGGGTCTTCACATCGCCGGTCCACAATATTGTGGGAGTGAAACAGATTCTTGAAACGATACCGGAAGAAGTCCTCAACGCTACGCCGAGATTGCGCCGTGCGCTGAATTTAGTCGATGCGGCGGCTCCGCAAACAAACCAGCTCGTCCATGATCGAGCGGAATCTTACGGCCGCTCGCACTCCCATTCAGAACGACCAACAAGGGCCCGGTCCGATGGAGCTTCTTCCGGAGGAAGGCTAGCACCCGGCGTACCCCGATCGCGAGATGCACATGCACAAGCACCCAACCAAGATTTGAGGGTACCGCTCAATGATAACCGGGATGTTCGGAACGTGCTGATTGATCGTCATGCGAGAAAGAGTGGAGGAGCGAACGAGACATGAGGAAGACGAGAGGCGACGGACCGGTCATGTGGATGATCGTCCTCGGGAACTTGCCCCACCTCGGCGTAACGGGCCGGCGGCTTCGGCGCCACCCACCAACGCAAATTATCCGCGCAACGATCATCGAGGGCATGGTAGTAGGCATGCTCATCGAGATGGACGACGCCGTGACAATAGAGACCGGGGAGGGCGAGACAACCGGGACAGAAATGCCGAACCTCGGCGTACGGACAATGATCGTCGGGCTGCACCTCCGCCTCCATCGCGACATGCGAGAACCGGTGAACAATGATCGTCAAGCGGCGCCACTACCTCCGCCTCCGCCTCCTTCACGGGACGCGGAGCCGGCGAATAATGATGGACAAGGCGGTTCGGGAGAAAGATATCGGGACGACCGTTACTACGACTATTCCGACGATGACGGGGATCGCAATTACCGGCATCGTCCTAGCCGTCGATCTCCGTCACCGATGCTGGACTGGTGCGGAAGATGATGAATATTACGTAATTCCCGCTTTTACGCGAGATTTACGCATCTGCAAATACCCCGGGGATTTAAGCCGGGGCCATTGACAAGTATGATGGCAAAGCGCCTCCGGCCGAATGGCTCCGTATGTATACCACGGCTATCCGGTCGGCGGGAGGAGACACGTTCGTGCTAGCCAATTATCTACCGATGTGCATGGAGCAGGCTGGACGCTTATGGTTGCAATCCCTGCCCGAGAAGTCTATTTCTTCGTGGGGAGACCTCACCAAAAAGTTCGTAGAAAACTTCCGGGCGACTTGTGAGAAGCCAGGGAACTACTTCGACCTCAATAGGCTGAAGCGAAGCCCGACGAGACCCTCACCGATTTCATCGAGGCGATTACGTAATAAGAAGGCCTTAATCCCCAATGTTCCTGATCAGCAAGTGATTGCTGCATTTCAAGCCGGCGTCCGGAGTGAAGCGCTGGTTCATAAGATTGGGAGACGTAATCGAAACCTCACCATGACGGCGTCGAGTGCTTCAAGATAGCGGATGATTACGGCTGCTGGAGAATCAAATGTAGTCAATCTGCGCGGGAACAAAGGGAAGGAGCCGAAGCACGACCAAGGCAACCGATCCGGATCCGGGAATGACAAGAAGCGTAAGGCTGATCACCTTGTTGCAGCTGTTGACCGGTCTCATGGAGGAGACCGGCCGGCACCCCCTAAGAGAGGTCCCGGAGAACGATTGTCGTTTGAAACACTTACGGACGGCCCTTGTATGATCCACAATGGGAATCATAAAGCTAAAGAGTGCTTCCTGTTAAGGCCATTTGCTCAATTTGCCTTAAAGGTTGCACCTCGATGCTGCTACGGGAATCGAGAAGGATGACAAGGGCAAGGATAAGGACCGTGAAGACAATGAGGATGGCGAAGGCTTTGAGGAACCAGCCCGAGAGGTGAACATGATTTATGGAGGCCCGGACGCATACGAGTCAAAGCGGAAGCAAAAGCGTCGTTAAGGGAGGTTAATGCTGTTGCTCCTGCAACTCCTGAATATCTTCGGTGGTCCGAGGTCCCCATCACATTTAGCGAGGCAGACCACCGGAGGTATTGCCAAAAGCTGGAAAATATCCACTCATCCTCGCTCCTATTGTTCGGAAGGTGCGGTTGAAGAGAACTTTCATTGATGGGGGAAGCTGTTTGGATATCTTGTTCGCTAAGACTCTGCTCGAGCTTGGCCTGACGATCGCTGATTTAGAGCGCGGTGTTTCTCCATTCCATGGTATAATACCGGGCGGAATAGTTACCCTTTGGGGCAGATTTCTCTGCCGGTGACTTTTGGGACGAAGGAAAATTATAGAAGAGAGAATATCATCTTTCGGGTGGCTGACATAGATTCAGCATACCATGCTATTCTCGGAAGACCGGCTCTGGCGAAATTTATGGCCATCCCAAACTATCAATACTTGATGTTGAAGATGCCAGGCCAAACGGGGTCTGTCGTTCCGGGGTGATATCAAGACCGCTTATGCTTGTGAGGTGCATAGCACGAGTTGGCATCCCGGATCAATTCGGAAGTTGAACGCCAAGAAATCGGAGAAGCGGCTGAAGCTTTGGAAGTCCATACAAGGATAGAGGATGAAATACCGGTCAAAAAGATTGCTAAGGAGAAATTGAAGGCTGATACGGTGGTTTCCAAGACTGTTCGGCTTGATGAATCGGACCCCTCTAAGGTCACCCATATAGGGGCTGACTTGGGGGATAAATAGGAAAGCGCGCTCACTCTTTTCCTCCAGGAAAATAGGGATATCTTCGCATGGCAGCCTTCGACATGCCGGGTGTTCCTAGGGAGAAGATTGAGCACGCACTATTGGTGCGTCCGATGCGAAGCCGGTGAAACGAAGCTCCGGAGGTTTGCCCAAGACCGCAAGGAAGCTATCAAGAAAGAGATAACTAGGTTGTTAGCAGCTAAGTTCATTAGGGAGGTGTATCATCCAGATTGGCTTGCCAATCCGGTGCTTGTACCAAAAAGAATACTAAAGAATTAAGGATGTGCGTTGATTATACTGATCTCAACAAAGCTTGTCCCAAAGACCCTTTCGCGCTGCCTCGAATCGACCAAGTTGTTGATTCGAGCTGCCGGCTGCGAACGTCTTAGTTTCCTTGATGCTTATTCGGGGTATCATCAAATACCGCTAAGAGTTGAGGATCGAGATAAAAACCGCGTTTATCACCCCCTTCGGAGCATACTGCTACACGACTATGCCGTTTGGATTAAAAAATGCTGGAGCTACGTATCAGCGTGGTATGCAACGCTGTTTGGATTCGCAATTGGGAAGAAACGCAGAAGCTTATGTTGATGATATAGTGGTCAAGTCTCGAGAAAGCGAAGATCTCCTCTCGACCTGGCGAGAGACCTTCGATAATCTGCGGAACTTTTCCATGAAGTTAAACCCAGGAAAATGTGTATTCGGAGTTCGTTCAGGAAGTTACTAGGTTATTTGGTATCATGGAGAGGTATTGAAGCCAATCCGGAAAAAATTCAGACAATTGTGAACATGCAACCCCCGAGTTGTTTGAAGGATGTTCAGAAGTTGACGGGCGATATGGCAGCTCTTAGTCGTTTTATCTCAAGACTGGGAGTTCGAGGACTTCCGTTCTTCAAATTACTTAAAAAGCAAGACAAGTTTGAGTGGACCGGTGAAGCACAAGCAGCGCTTGATCAGCTTAAAGAGTATCTCGGTAATCCTCCGGTTTTGGTCCCGCCGAGCCTGATGAGGTTATTCAGTTATATATCTCCGCAACAACCCACGTGGTGAGCACGGTTCGGCGGTTGATCGGAAGGAAGAAGGACATCTGCAATTGGTGCAACACCCGGTCTATTTTGTAAGTGAAGTTCTTACTGAGTCTAAGATAAGGTATCTCCAATTGCAGAAGTTAATTTATGCTTGTAGTGATAACTTCTCGAAAATTGAAGCATTATTTCCAAGCGCATCCTATTGAAGTTAAGACTGGGTTTGCTATCGGAGATATTGTTCGCAATCGAGAAGCAATTGGTCAAGTTGCTAAGTGGGCTATAGAACTTGGCCAATATGAGATTACGTTCTCTTCGCGGACAGCTATTAAGGGACAAGCATTAGCTGATTTCATAACGAGTGGTTGGAAACACAAGTGCCGCGGGAGATTCAAGCATTGGAGTATTGGGAGATGTTCTTTGATGGGTCCCTGCAGCTTTCGGGCGCGGGGGCTGGTGTGGTCCTTTTCACTCCACAAAAGGAACCGCTCGGATACGTGTTGCAAATGCATTTTCGAGCTTCAAACAATACAGCGAGTATGAAGCTTTGCTTCATGGGCTCGGAAGTAGCTGTTTCGTTGGGTGTTCGACGATTGGATATATATGGTGATTCGATGTTAGTGATCAGCCAAGTGAATAAGGTATGGGATGCTCATGATGAACATATGATTGCCTATCGACAAGAGGTTCGGAAACTTGAAGACAAGTTTGATGGTTTGCGCTTTTCTCATATCTTGCGCGGAAATAACTCTGCTGCGGATGAGTTGGCTAGGCTGGGATCTTCGCGACAGGCGGTTCCCCCTGGCGTTTTTCTTCGGGTGTTGGATAAACCGTCTATAAAGGTGGAGCCTAAGGTTATTATTACAGAAATTGAAGATAAGGCGGTCTCGAGAAAGTCGGGAGGAAAAAGCGGTCTTGAAGAACCGGTCGATAGTACGGGTTTGCCGGGGAAAGCCTGAAGGCGGATTCAATACTGGTGATATTCAGCCATTGGATGTTATGATTATTGATTCCGATTGGCGTACTCCGTATCTTGACTATTTGCAATCCGGCAAAACACCGAGAAGATAAGGTGGAGAAGCAAAGATTAGAAGTTCGAGCCCGCGAGTTATTTAATTCTCGAAGGAGAATTGTATAAGCGTGGGGCTAATATTACGATGAAATGTGTGTCGGTTTACGATGGCATTCAATTGCTTGAAGACATACACAAAGGAATTTGTGGAAACCATGCTTCTTCGAAGACATTGGTTGGGAAGATATTCCGACGGGGATTTTATTGGCCAACGACAACGGATGATGCGCATAGAGTGGTTAAAAGTTGTCAAGGATGCCGGTTTTTTGCAAGACAACCTCATACTCCGGCTCGGGAGTTGCAATTGATCCCAATGACTTGGCCTTTCTCTACTTGGGGGCTGGATATAGTGGGACCTTTTAAACGGGCACCGGGAGGATTCACGCATATTTTTGTGGCGGTAGATAAGTTTTCCAAGTGGATCGAGGCTTGAAGCGAGTTACTAGTACAACTACGGCACGCGCAATCAAGTTTTTGCGAGAACATTTTTGTACGTTTTGGGATTCCATACGGTATTATTACTGATAATGGGCCTCAATTTACTTCAGAGTTCTTCAAAGATTATGCTTTGAGAGTTTAGGGATCAAGGTGCAATATGCGTCGGTGGCGCATCCGCGAAGCAATGGACAAGTAGAACGAGCTAATGGGATGATTTTGACCGGTCTTAAACCGAGAATTTTTGACCGATTGAAGCCTTATGCGGGAAAATGGGTTAAGGAATTGCCCTGGGTGCTGCGGGGTTTGCGCACTAATGTTAGCGAGCTACGGGACGAGTCTCCTTTTTCTTTGGTATATGGATCGGAAGCCATGTTACCTACTGAAGTGAATATGGTGTCGGCCCGGGTTCGGTATTATGATGAAGGAAAATATGATGATCGACGTCGGGTTGAATTGATTGCTGCGGAAGAATTGAGAGATCAAGCTTTGATTCAAGCCGCCAAATATCAACAAGGATTGCGTCGATATCATGATCGTAATGTTCGCACGCGGGAATTTCAAATCGGAGATTTGGTTTTGCGGAAGATTCAATCTAACAAGAACAGGCATAAGTTGTCACCGGTGCAGGAAGGACCTTTTTTGGTGAAATCGGTATCCGGACCAGGGGCTTATAGGCTTATGACCTTGGAAGAGGAAGAAATTCCAAATTCTTGGAATATTGATCAACTTCGTCGTTTTTATACTTAAAGAGTATTTATTGTAAAGTTTTTCTTATTATAATAAAGTAATTTTATCTGATAATAACATGTTTGTTTTTTGTGTCTCCATACTTTAATTTTGAATTAAATTATTGAGCCAGGGGGCTACTATGATAAAGAGTTGTCTGTGATATTTTGTTATTCTGCTATGATAAGAGCGATCTGTGATATGCCGCTATTCTTGAATAATAAGACCAGTCATTTGGTTAATAGATTGCTGTGATAAGAGCAGATCTGCTGAAATGATAAACCTGTGTTTAAGACTGGTATATTCAGGAAAGGATAGAGCAGTCTTGCTTCGTTAAGAAGCCAAGCTGGATGCTCTTGCCTCTTGAGCGGTTGAACTCCTCGCACTATGAAGCTCCGGAGAACTGTTTCGGCGGTGACGCCTCTAACGGTCTTCAAGTATTTGATGTTGGCGAGGAGTGCAATAACTTCATTGTCTTCTTTGAGCTTTTCCCTAACTTCTGCAGAGGGAAAGTTCTTGGCTACTTTGGCACTGAAGGCTGGAAGAGCCGGCTGAGGATTGTCGCAGAAGAACCATCCTTTTTTCCACCGAGCTATGCTCTTATTCGAGTGACAGGGAAAAATATTCGTCCGCGCTCCAACATTGGATTCCTACACCACCGATTGCAGCTTGGCGGTCCGATGATGGGAGTGGGCGGATTTGGAATAAATATTGGAATAATTTGACGTTTGGGAGGACTCCAAGGAAGGCCTCACACGGATGGATGAAAAAAGCAATTTGCAGGATGGAGTTGGGGTTGAGATTCACTAATTCCCATCCGTAAAAAAGAGAAGCCCCACGAAGAAGGAACGAGCATGGGAGATCAAGACCACGGAGGAAAAAGGCTTTGAAAACCAGTTGTTGAGATTCATCTATACCCCAGGGAACTTGGCTGGGGAAGGGACATTCCGGTTTAAGATGGGTTGAGGCGGAAGATACCCATCTTTAACCGCCTCATTCAAAGAGGATTCACGTGACCTTGCCTGGGACCAAGGTCTTGGACTCCAAACGGAAGGCGATCGCGAGGAACGAGAGGAAGAAGATGAGGGAATGGCGGTGGATTTCTTCTTGCCCATCTTGAGAGATGAAAGAAGAAAAGCTTCAAATTGGTTGATGAAGAAGGAGAGCGTAACGAGAATGAAAGCGAATGGCGGGCGCGTATGAGCTTCGGAAGCGGAGTTGACCTAGGTCGACTTTTCATTTTCTTTTATAGACACCTGGGATGGGTCCGGGGTCTGGAAAGTTATTGGGCCGTTTTTAAGAGGCCCGAGGGATGTCGTGACTATGCAATTATGACCTAACGGCCATAAGGAAGTTAATGATCCGTTATCTGCGTTAATTATGACTTAACGGTCATAAGAATAAACCGTTGTGCTTTTATAAAAAGAAAAAGCGGTCTGAAAAAGGAAATTTTCAGATAAAAGTTAAAGTTATGCGGAATTTTATAATTCAGCAGTAAGAAAGAGTAAGATTTTAAATTACTCGGTGATAAAGGATGCCTTAGGCTATGGGTGTTAATCATCCGGCTGATTATAGGCTTTGGAGACTCGAGTCATCTGTGAGAATATAAGGAATAGACTGGTCCGATCAACCAGAATTGTGGTTTTTAGTGAAATTTTGATAAGTAAATTATAAGTCCAGGCTGACTTATGTGGTCTCGTTATGTGAAATTAATAAAAACATACGAGAGGATAAGAAATTATAGCCGGTATGACCGGTCTAGGAAATAAGTTCTTAGCAAAAATTGCTGAGAGGGATGTGATTTAGTGGAAAATAACCAAGCATAGTCTCTCAAGAAAGACTCTTGCATTATTTGTGATCCTCAAATGATACAAGAGTCGGGGGCTATACCTAATTAGGTGCACCCGACCGGTGCACCGTATTCAAGAGTGGTCTGCAAAAATCTCGGGAAAGTATCGGGAAAAGCGGTCTACGCACCGTAAGGAAGATAAGTTTCGATTACCTAATTAGGTGATATAAAGGGTGAAAAACAATAATTTTTTCGGGCTTCTTGTTAAAGCACTTATGAAGAAAAAGAACGAGTTTGCAGCAGATTGGAGTTCTTTTTAATTTTACCATGAATAACGACCAACAGGCGGAAGACTGGTTAGTTTTATTCAAGGTTAAATAAAAAATTACTCGGGGGCTGCTGTCGTATACTTGCCTTATGGGTATACGAGATGATGAAGAAATGGATACGCAAAGACATGGTAGCAAATCGGAGAAGATACGAGATAAGGGCGATAGGCAACGGATCGGTCTGCGACCGATCCGGGATAATAGAAGAACCCGTAGACCGGTATGGAAACAAGACGGATACTAAGACCGGTATGTAATGACGTGAGAAGCAAGTTATAGAGCAATTTGTAGTCTGGTTAGGACTCGGATCAATAAAGAAAGTTAGAGATAGAATCCCATATATGTAATTCATGTAATCGGATAGGACTACGATTGTAACCCTAGCTCCCCGGACATATAAGGCGGAGCGGGGACCCCCGAAAAGAATCTAAGACTTCGCAATTAGCAAATCGTTAAAGGCAATACATAACATACAGGACGTAGGGTATTACTCTCGATTCGAGGGGCCTGAACCTGTCTAAAATCGTGTGTTCCTGTGTGTTACGTGTGTTGCACCATCGAATTCCACGCTCGTGAGGGACCGGGTAGTACTAGTGCCGAGTTTAAGTCTCGACAATTCTGTTACGCTCTCCTTCTTCATCAACCACTTCGAAGCTTTCTTTTTTCATCTCTCAAGATGGGCAAGAAGAAATCCGCCGCCGTTCCCTCATCTTCTTCCTCTGTTCCTCGCGATCGGCTTCCGTTTGGAGTCCAAGACCTTGGTCCCGGCAAGGTCACGAGAATCCTCTTTAAATGAAGCGAGTTAAAGATGGGTATCTTCCTCCCCAACCCATTTTAAAGCTGGAGTGTTCCTTCCCCCGACCAAGTTCCCTGGGGTATAGATGAATCTCAACAACTAGTCTTCAAAGCTTTTTCCTCCGTGGCCTCGATCTCCCATGCTTGTTCCTTCTTCGAGAGGACTTCTTTTCTTCTATGGATGGGAGTTAGTGAACCTTAACCCTAACTCCATCCTTCGGATTGCCTTCTTTATTCATTTATGCGAGGCTTTCCTTGGAGTTCTCCCCCACTTTAAAGCTGTTCCAATATCTGTTCCAAGTTCGCCGCTTCCATCATCGGACCGCCGAGCTGCGGTTGGTGGTGTGGGAATCCAATCTTGGAGCGCGGATGAATATTTCTCTTTATCCTTGAACAATAGCATAGCTCACTTGGAAAAAAGGGTGGTTTTTACGTGACAATCCTCAACCGTCTCTCCCTGCCTTCAATGCGAAGGTAGCCAAGAATTTCCCCACCGCTGAAACCGAGGAAAAAACTCAAAGAGGACGATGAAGTTCTTGCACTCCTCGCTCTGCATCGGATACTTGAAAGATGTCAAAGGCGTAAGCTGCCGAGACAATTCTGCGGAGCTTCATAGTGCGAGGCGTCCAACCACTCAAGAGGCAAGAACACCCTGCTTGGCTTTTCAACGAGGACACCGCCATGCCTGCGGACGGAACTTCCCTCCCCAACAAAGATCGGCTAGAAGTTCGCATTGAGACGGATGCTGCAGCCAAATCCGGACATGTCCGGATGTACAAGAGTGGCATTAGCTTTCAGCTCATGCAATCCTCGTGATGCCGTAAGTACTTCCTCCTGTTTTTCAAATCTTTATCATTTATCGCCATCATTTACTTATAAAGACTTAATCTTTGTAATCGCAGAAAATGGACAACTACGGGAGTCATCCTCCTCTTCCTCCTAATGACACTTGGGGAGAGGATTACGCCAATAACGCCGCTCCACTTGCTTGTTCAAGCCGGTCCGGCTCAAAAATCCACGAGACCGGTCTTTCCCTCTTCCTCCAAGCCTAGCCCCAAAAATCACAAAATCTGGGACCGTGGTTCAAGCTCCTAGTACAAGAAGACGTACTACTGCTCGACCATCGGTAAACCTGCCGCCCCTCCTGCTGCCTCCGGCGATACCCGCTCGGAGGCACAAAAACCTGAAGAGCGTCGGCGGGAAGAAGACGCCGTCGAAAGGGATCGCCAAGCAGCTGCGGCCATCCTCGAAGCTTCAGCGGGAAAACTCAAGGCACTTACGCCTCGGCGACCCTCCGTCGAATGTCCCCAAACGATCCGGTATGGTCTCCGGACCGGTCCTGTTGATGCCGGGGATCGAGCTCCAACTCCGCAAGCCAATCCGGCGGAGAAAAGAGCCGCGAGATAGCGGTGGTGGAGTTTCTCAAGGCCCGTCAAAAAAGGTCAAAACCTCCACCGGCTTTAAAAAAGCTTCCACGTAAGTTTTACGAATTATTTTTCGAATTATTCAATCGTCAAAAAACTCCTTAGATCCCAAAGCTCCTCGCTCTAGTCTAATTAAAGTCGCTTTTTCTTACGGGGTTCCCTCTAGCTTCCAAGCCAGCATAGTTGGCTTTTTAAGAACCAAATTTCCCTCACGGGCTCCTCCTAGCCACTGTTCTTGCTTCTTCCCGGATATGCTTCGGACCGGTTCCACTCTTGGCGCCTCCACCACTATTGCCACTCCAACTACGGAAGCTCAAAGTGCGACTCTCACAAAGGAACTCCCTGTCGCCTCAAGCTCGGGAGCTGAAAAACAAACCTCCAATGTTGAGAGCTCTTCTTCGACGGCCCTCTTCCCCAAGCCACCTTATTTCAAATCCCTCCGGAGCTCTCACCGGGACCGGTCCGGACGGAAGAAATTCCTCGCCGGGCTAGGACAACTCGTAAGCCTTACGGAGAACCCAGGCTGGCCAAAATGGTGGTTGGAGAAGTGAAGGTGGATAGTTCCAGTGGAGCAAGGACTTTTATCACAACGGCTCAATGGGACGCCCTCCAAGAGGAAGAGGCTTTAAAGAATTTCTCCGAGTCCGGCCAAGTATATCTCTACCATTTAATAGTTTCTCCAAGCAACTTCCCTTCAATCTTCAAATTTCTTACTCTCTTTTTCTCTTTTAGGTTCTTACGAAAAGCTACGAAGCCAAGGCTGCAATTATCGCCCGCTTGCGGGAAGAACTCAACACCAATCAAGAACGATTGGGTGAGCTCGAAATTCGGACGGCCGGTCCGAAGGCCAAGAAAATGACCTCCGAGAGGAGAGAGGCCAGTCTGCAGGACACCCATCGCATGATGGAAGAACGCCGACAAGAAATCATCAAGCTCCACCAAATTAATCAAAGTAACATTTTCAATTTGCCTTGAATCTTGAATCTGTTGATTGATAGCTAGAAGCTTCACCACTTGGACCACAATTGCTTTTATACATTTTAAATTTTTCCCACCATCTCCTTTTCTGATTGATCCTATATTTGATTTCAGCGCTTGAGAACCTTGTTGCTGCCCATAAGAAAGCTGAAGAAGTTCTTATGGAAAAAACGGCAGCTCAAGAAAAAGCATTAGAAGAAGGCTCTCGTATTGAAGAGCAACGGGCGGCACGGATTGGAGAACTTGAAGGAGAGCTCACTGCAAAAGATAGCATACTTGCCCAAGCACTTCGCTCCAACAAGATGCTAGAGGCGAAACGCTCGCTTGAAGGCTGAGCCGACGGAAGCATTAGAAGCGGCGAAATCAGCTCAAGCGAGAGAAAGAGAAAGCCATGAAGACTGCCCGAAATTGAAAGAATCCAATGTAAACATCAAGGGCAGATTCGGAGCGGCTGAAATCGAGGCACGAGGCGTAAGTCCCGTTTTTCTTTATTACTCTTATGTTATCTCTTGAACATATCGATCTTCAGCAATACCCGGTCTTTAAATTTACATTTGTTGTTTCGAGAACTTACTGCGGGCACGGTTCGCACTGCGGAATACCTCAATGGCGGACAAACTATTGATCCCAATGAAATGGACATCGAGTCCGCCATGCGGGCAATCCCGAGAAGAATCGAGAGAGCACTCAAGGCTGGTTGCTGCTTCGGGAGGAGGACATATTGCCGCCATTATCCAATCGTGGACTCCGGTTGATGTTTGCGATTTCAATTTTATCCGGGATGGTGCCCACCACGATACCACTGAAGACCGGTTCAATGAGCTAAGGAACTCACTCATTGGTACTGTTTACGAGCTGGTGGAAGATGTTCCAATCGATCCGTCGGGTGTCCCTACGAATGTAGCGCAAGCAGCTTTTGCCCTAGATCAAGATGCTCAAGATGCTTGCGATTGCCGCCGAGACAGACGATAGAAGTTGCCTTCGAAGATCTTGACAGAGATTTAACTGTAACTTCTTCTGATTTCGAAGAAACTCTAGATGATAGGCTCGAAGGAAATCCCCGGACTGTCGATACCGGTGCCTCCAGCGGTCCTGCTTGAGTAGATTATGTAATAGGGCCATTTTGAATCTGAATATCTTTGTCGATTATATTGTTTGCTTTATTAATATTAGTCACTTTTTCTTGTTTTATGAATACTGGTTTCACCATTATGCTTACTAACTTATTTACTCAAGATATGATATAACATGAGCAAAAAAGCTAGTTTGTAAGATTTCTCAAACTGTTCTTAATACAACAGTTTACCAACAAGTATTCATAAAAAAGAAAGCTTATACTCTATCCTTTCCTGAATATACCAGTCTTAAACACGGGCTTATCATTTCAGCAAACTGCTCTTATGACAGCAATCCATTAACTAAATGAGTGGTCTTATTATTCAAGAATAGCGCCATATCACGGATTGCTCTTATCATAGCGAGAATAACAAAATATCACGAGACTACTCTTTATCATAGTAGCCCCCTGGCTCAATAATTTAATTCAAAATTAAAATATGGAGACACAAAAAACAAACATGTTATTATCGAGATAAAATTACTTTATTATAATAAGAAAAACTTTACAATAAATACTCTTTAAGTATAAAAACGACGAAGTTGATCAATATTCCAAGAATTTGGAATTTCTTCCTCTTCCAAGGTCATAAGCCTATAAGCCCCCGGTCTGGATACTGATTTCACCAAAAAAGGTCCTTTCCGGACCGGTGACAACTTATGCCTGTTCTTGTTAGATTGAGCCGGAGTATGAGGTTGTCTTGCAAAAAGCGGCATCCTTGACAACTTTTAACCACTCTATGCGCATCATCCGTTGCTTGTTGGCCAATAAAATCCCTGTCGGAATATCTTCCCAACCAATGTCTTCGAAGAAGCATGGTTTCCACAAATTCCTTTGTGTATGTCTTCAAGCAATTGAATGCCATCGAAACCGACACACATTTCATCAGAATATTAGCCCCACGCTTATACAATTCTCCTTCGAGAATTAAATAAGCTGCGAGCTCGAACTTCTAATCTTTGCTTTTCCACCTTATCTTCCGGTGTTTTGCCGGATTGCAAATAGTCAAGATACGGAATACGCCAATCGGAATCAATAATCATAACATCCAATGGCTGAATATCACCGGTATTGAATCCGCCTTCGGGCTTTCCTGGCAAACCCGTACTATCGGATTGGTTCTTCAAGACCGCTTTGTCCTCCGACTTTCCGAGACCGCCTTATCTTCAATTTCTGTAATAATAACCTTAGGCTCCACCTTTATAGACGGTTTATCCAACACCTGAAGAAAAACGCCGGGGGAACCGCTTGTCGCGAAGATCCCGATCTAGCCAACTCATCCGCAGCAGAGTTATTTCCGCGCGGTATATGAGAAAAGCGCAAACCATCAAACTTGTCTTCAAGTTTCCGAACCTCTTGTCGATAGGCAATCATATGTTCATCATGAGCATCCCATACCTTATTCACTTGGCTGATCACTAACATCGAATCACCATATATATCCAATCGTCGAACACCCAACGAAACAGCTACTACGAGCCCATGAAGCAAAGCTTCATACTCTGCTGTATTGTTAGAAGCTCGAAAATGCATTTGCAACACGTATCCGAGTGGTTCCTTTTGTGGAGTGAAAAGGACCACACCAGCCTCCGCGCTGAAAGCTGCAGGGACCCATCAAAGAACATCTCCCAATACTCCAATGCTTGAATCTCCCGCGGCACTTGTGTTTCTAACCACTCTGTTATGAAATCAGCTAATGCTTGTCCCTTAATAGCTGTCCGCGAAGAGAACATAATCTCATATTGGCCAAGTTCTATAGCCCACTTAGCAACTTGACCAATTGCTTCTCGATTGCGAACAATATCTCCGATAGCAAACCCAGTCTTAACTTCAATAGGATGCGCTTGGAAATAATGCTTCAATTTTCGAGAAGTTATCACTACAGCATAAATTAACTTCTGCAATTGGAGATACCTTATCTTAGACTCGGTAAGAACTTCACTTACAAAATAGACCGGGTGTTGCACCAATTGCAGATGTCCTTCTTCCTTCCGATCAACCGCCGGAACCGTGCTTACCACGTGGGTTGTTGCGGAGATATATAAGCTGAATAACCTCATCGAGGCTCCGGCGGGACCAAAACCGGAGGATTACTGAGATACTCTTTAAGCTGATCAAGCGCTGCTTGTGCTTCACTGGTCCACTCAAACTTGTCTTGCTTTTTAAGTAACTTGAAGAACGGAAGTCCTCGAACTCCCAGTCTTGAGATAAAACGACTAAGAGCTGCCATACTGCCCGTCAACTTCGAACATCCTTCAAACAACTCGGGGTTGCATGTTCACAATTGTCTGAATTTTTCCGGATTGGCTTCAATACCTCTCCATGATACCAAATAACCTAGTAACTTCCCAGAACGAACTCCGAATACACATTTTCCTGGGTTTAACTTCATGGAAAAGTTCCGCAGATTGTCGAAGGTCTCTGCCAGGTCGGAGAGGAGATCTTCGGTTTTCGAGACTTGACCACTATATCATCAACATAAGCTTCTGCGTTTCTTCCCAATTGCGAATCCAAACAGCGTTGCATACCACGCTGATACGTAGCTCCAGCATTTTTTAATCCAAACGGCATAGTCGTGTAGCGGTATGCTCCGAAGGGGGTGATAAACGCGGTTTTTATCTGATCCTCAACTCTTAACGGTATTTGATGATACCCTGAATAAGCATCAAGGAAACTAAGACGTTCGCAGCCAGCGATCGAATCAACAACTTGGTCGATTCGAGGCAGCGCGAAAGGGTCTTTGGGACAAGCTTTGTTGAGATCGGTATAATCAACGCACATCCTTAATTCTTTAGTATTCTTTTTTGGTACAAGCACTTGGATTGGCAAGCCAATCTGGATGATACACCTCCCTAATGAACTTAGCTGCTAACAACCTAGTTATCTCTTTCTTGATAGCTTCCTTGCGGTCTTGGGCAAACCTCCGGAGCTTCGTTTCACGGCTTCGCATCGGGACGCACCAACGGTGCGTGCTCAATCTTCTCCCTAGGAACACCCGGCATGTCGGAAGGCTGCCATGCGAAGATATCCCTATTTTCCTGGAGGAAAAGAATGAGCGCGCTTTCCTATTTATCCCCCAAGTCAGCCCCTATATGGGTGACCTTAGAGGAGTCCGATTCATCAAGGCTGAACAGTCTTGGAAACCACCGTATCAGCCTTCAATTTCTCCTTAGCAATCTTCTTGACCGGTACTTCATCCTCTATCCTTGTATGAACTTCCAAAGCTTCAGCCGCTTCTCCGATTTCTTGGCGTTCAACTTCGAATTGATCCGGGATGCCAACTACGTGCTATGCACCTCACAAGCATAAGCGGTCTTGATATCACCCCGGAATGACAGGACCCCGTTTGGCCTAGGCATCTTCAACATCAAGTATTGATAGTTTGGGATGGCCATAAATTTCGCCGAGCCGGTCTTCCGAGAATAGCATGGTATGCTGAATCTATGTCGGCCACCTGAAAGATGATATTCTCCCTTCTATAATTTTCCTTCGTCCCAAAAGTCAGCGGCGGAGAAATCTGCCCCAAAGGGTAACTATTCCGCCCGGGTATTATACCATGGAACGGAGAAACACTGCGCTCTAAATCAGCGACTGTCAGGCCAAGCTCAGGCGAGTCTTAGCGAACAAGATATCCAAACAGCTTCCCCCATCAATGAAAGTTCTCTTCAACCGCACCTTCCGAACAATAGGAGCGAGGATGAGTGGATATTTTCCAGCTTTCGGTAATACCTCCGGGTGGTCTGCCCTGCTAAATGTGATGGGGACCTCGGACCACCGAAGATATTCGGGAGTTGCGGGAGCAACAGCATTAACCTCCCTTAACGACAGTTTTTGCTTCCGCTTTGACTCGTATGCGTACGGGCCTCCATAAATCATGTTCACCTCTCGGGCTGGTTCCTCAAAGCCTTCGCCATCCTCATTGTCTTCACGGTCCTTATCCTTGCCCTTGTCATCCTTCTGATTCCTGTAAGCAGGCGAGGTGCAACCTTTAAGGCAAATTGAGCAAATGGCCTTAACAGGAAGCACTCTTTAGCTTTATGATTCCCATTGTGGATCATACAAGGGCCGTCCGGAAGTGTTTCAAACGACAATCGTTCTCCGGGACCTCTCTTAGGGGGTGCTGGCCGGTCTCCTCCATGAGGCTGGTCAACAGCTGCAACAAGGTGATCAGCCTTACGCTTCTTGTCATTCCTGGATCCGGACTGGTTGCCTTGGTCGTGCTTCGGCTCCTTCCCTTTGTTCCCGCGCAGATTGACTACATTTGATTCTCCGGCGGCGTAATCATCTGCTATCTTGAAGCACTACGACGCCGTCATGGTGAGGTTTCGATTACGTCTCCCAATCTTGTGAACCAGCGCTTCACTCCGGACGCCGGCTTGAAATGCAGCAATCACTTGCTGATCGGGAACATTGGGGATTAAGGCCTTCTTATTGCAGAATCGCTTTGATGAAATCGGTGAGGGTCTCGTCGGGCTTACGCTTCAGCCTATTGAGGTCGAAGTAGTTTCCTGGCTTCTCACAAGTCGCACTGGAAGTTTTCTACGAACTTTTTGGTGAGGTCTCCCCACGAAGAAATAGATTTCTCGGGCAGGGATTGCAACCATAAGCGTCCAGCCTGCTCCATGCACATCGGTAGATAATTGGCTAGCACGAACGTGTCTCCTCCTGCCGACCGGATAGCCGTGGTATACATGCGGAGCCATTCGGCCGGAGGCGCTTTGCCATCATACTTGTCAATGGCCCCGGGCTTAAATCCCCTGGGGTATTTGCAGATGCGTAAATCTCACGTAAAGCGGGAATTACAGAATATTCATCATCTTCCGGACCGGTCCGGACCGGTGACGGAGATCGACGGCTAGGACGATGCCGGTAATTGCGATCCCTGTCATCGTCGGAATAGTCGTAGTAACGGTCGTCCTGATATCTTTCTCCCGAACCGCCTTGTCCATCATTGTTCGCTGGCTCCGCGTCCCGTGAAGGAGGCGGAGGCGGAGGTGGTGGCGCTGCTTGACGATCATTGTTCACCGGTTCTGCATGTCGCGATGGAGGCGGAGGCGGAGGTGCAGCCTGACGATCATTGTCCGCACGCCGAGGTTCGGCATCTCTGTCCCGGTTGTCTCGCCCTCCCCGGTCTCTATTGTCACGGCGTCGTCCATCTCGATGAGCATGCCTACTACCATGCCCTCGATGATCGTTGCGCGGATAATTTGCGTTGGTGGGTGGCGCTGAAGCTGCCGGCCCGTTGCGCCGAGGTGGGGCAAGATCTCGAGGACGATCATCCACATGACCGGTCCGTCGCCTCTCGTCTTCCTCATGTCTCGTTCGCTCCTCCACTCTTTCTGCATGACGATCAATCAGCACGTTCCGAACATCCCGGTTATCATTGAGCGGTACCCGCAAATCTTGATTGGGAGCTTGTGCATGTGCATCTGCGATCGGGAGTACGCCGGAGTGCTAGCCTTCCTCCGGAAGAAGCTCCGTCGAGACCGGGCCCTTGTCGGTCGTTCCGAATGGGAATGCGAGCGACCGAGAAGATTCCGCTCGATCATGGACGAGCTGGTTTGTTTGCGGAGCCGCCGCATCAACTAAATTCAGCGCACGGCGCAATCCTGGCGTAGCGTTGAGGATTTCTTCCGGTATTGTTTCAAGAATCTGTTTCACTCCCACAATATTGTGGACCGGCGATGTGAAGACCCGAGCGCCATTCATCTCTACTTCCATGGAACTTAAATCCAAAGCTCTGCTGGAAGATCGATGGCGTCTTCCGCCGCGAGATCCTCGTCCATTGTTGTATCCTGGGGATTCATCTGCGTCTCCGGACTGGTCCGGTAGCGGGCCCGTAGCCGAGGAGCGGTCGCGGGGCGCTTCCTCCAGCTAAGGCTGTAGCACTTGTGCGCGGATCCGCGGCTGAAGGTGGTGGAGGTTGTTCATCTTCGTTTTCTCGTTACGCTTCACGACGGTTGCGTTCGGTTTCAGCTCTCGCCATCCTTGCTGCTTCTTCGGCAGCTTCCTCGGGAGTGAGTTGGCGTATCACGGGTCCTGTCATGAACACTTGGAAGAAGAGCTGGAGCGTCTTCCTCGGAATCGGTATCCGGTTCGGGAGAACAGCTTTGCACTGCAGCCCGGGCACCGTTACGAGACGTAGGCGTAGGGAGCCTGATGTCTCGCGCTAAAGCTGCGTCGGACCCGCTAAGCTACGAGTCGGAGGTATCAACGGTGGCAGGTGATCGCGCTTTAGAAGCAGCGGCACTGGCAACGAGTCGGATTCATCAACGACAATTTCCCGTCCGAGTCGGCTTCAAAGTCGAGGGACCCGAAGCGAATCTTGTAGTCGGGCTCGAAGTCGACGACAAACGAAGTGGCCATCGAACTCGCTAGGAACTCGCCGGGACCCCTTCCTGGCGCGCCAAATGTCGAGTCTTAAACTCGGCACTAGTACTACCCGGTCCCTCACGAGCGTGGAATTCGATGGTGCAACACACGGAACACACGGGAACACACGATTTTAGACAGGTTCGGGCCCCTCGAATCGAGAGTAATACCCTACGTCCTGTATGTTATGTATTGCCTTTAGCGATTTGCTAATTGCGAAGTGTTAGATCCTTTTCGGGGGTCCCTGCTCCGCCTTATATGTCCGGGGAGCTAGGGTTACAATCGAGTCCTAGCCGATTACATGAATTACATATATGGGATTCTATCTCTAACTTTCTTTATTGATCCGAGTCCTAATCAGACTACAAATTGTTCTATAACTTGCTTCTCACGTCATTGTATACCGGTCTTAGTATCCGTCCTGTTTCCATACCGGTCTACGGGTTCTTCTATTATCCCAGACCGGTCGCAGACCGATCTGTTGCCTATCGCCCTTATCTCGTATCTTCTCCGATTTGCTACCATGTCTTTGCGTATCCATTTCTTCATCATCTGTATACCCATAAGGCAAGTATACGACAACAGGTAATATTTGGTGGGGCCAGCGTTGGTGGTAATCCAAATGTATCCTACATATTATGCACCCCATAACCAAAATATATTCTTAAGATGATAGCGCCTACCTATGCAAATACGTGTATCCGTATCGGAGTGATACAAGTACGTGTACGGATACGTCGATACGTCATATGCCAAAAACATACGGATACGTTTAACAAAAAAATTCAAATAACTCAAATATAGGTTCTATTTAAAGTTCTATTGCAGTAAAATAACAAAAGAGTCTCCAATTTAACTAATTGTAAACTACTATTTCGTAAAAAGACATAAAGAGCAAGGCGGCAAGCAACTCCAAGCTCATGATCTTCCGACGCTAGTGCAGCTTAGGTTGCTTCGCCCTCATTGTCGTCGACAAAATCAACATCTCCAAATGACACAGACTTGTAACACTACATCAAAATCCCACTGTAGCGGCGGGGCCGAAATCGGCCTAGCGGCGCGCCCAAAGCGGCCCGCCGCTATAGTGCTCGGGCCAGCCACTCGGCAAAGCCAACCGCCGCTATAGAGGCCTTACAACGGCGGTTGGCTTTTCCAACCGCCGTTAAAATGGGCCAGTATTTATACCGGCGATTAACAAATGTCAACCGTCGTTACTAAGGGATGTTTAGGGGCGGTTGATAATGCCAACCGCCGGTACAAATTGACGGGTATAAATAGTCGGGTTCGGACAAGCACGGTGAGCTTCTCCACTGTTGGCGATCTGAAAATTTCGGCAAAAATCGAAAAACAAGGTGGCGAGGTTTTGAGTTCGTTTTTCTTGGATAGATTTGTTCCCTAGGGTAAGGGGAATCTATCCCATGTATTATTTCTACCTATCATGTTGGAATCTAGTAGAATTTTGGCTTTGTAATTTACTTTGAATTTTATGCCTATTTGTCACAAATCTCTAGATTTGTAGAGCAACGGTTGGTTTTTGTGCATCTATTTGTATCTTGAGTCTTTTACATGGAGAAAAGTTGTATCTCTAGGCTTCTCCATGGAGGAAAATTATTCTAGGTTTCTCATGATAGATGGAGAGCTAGGTTAGGTAAAGGAGGAAATTTTTATTTTTTCGTTAAAATAATTTACGTATCTAGTTGGTTACTTTATTTGTAGCACACAAAACTTGATCCTACGAGATATATTGTCCCATGTTTGTTGAAGTGATTATTATTTTTGATGTGTAGTGCTTGAGGTATGGATGAATCTTGGATGTATGAGGCATCAAGAACGGGAAGTTATTTTCGAGGACAAGTCAAGGCATTTGTCAAGAAGGCCGCACAACATGCTAAGCGAGAAGGAAGGGATGAAATACATTGTCCGTGTCGTGATTGCAAAAATGAGAAAATGTGGAAAGATACAGTTATAATTAATTCACACATAATAACGAGAGGTTTTGTTAAGGACTACACCCGGTGGACACAAGCATGGTGAAGACGCGGTGGTGGCAATACCTAAGCAATCTGTTGATGGTGATGCCGACGATGACCTTGATGTTCACGACCATGTCAATGTTGAATATGAGGAGCCTGTTCGAGCCGAGGAAGTAACAGAACAATCATGTGATTTTGATGTTGAGGAAACGTTGCAACACGTTGAACCGCAAGTTTTACTCAATGGAGGGACAACGAGAGGGTTGAGCAACTTTGCATCGCTGGAGAAAGCATAAAAGGATCCACTATACGAGGAATCTAAGGGATGTGAAAAATGGTGTACTATGCTACGTACGGTACTTGAGCTGATGAAATTAAAGGCCATCCATGGTTGGTCGGATGCTAGTTTTACGGATTTGTTGGAACTCCTTTCGGACATTCTACCGAAGCCCAACTTGTTGCCAAAAAGCACCTATTTTGCTAAGAAGCTCATAACCCCATTTTCGTTGGGCGTGCAAAAGATTCACGCGTGCCCAAATCATTGCATATTGTATCGGGGGAATACAAGGATGTCGTGAGATGCCCAAGATGCAAGCGTAGTCGGTACAAGTGCAAGAAGGACTATGATGCAGACACATCGGTTGTTAGTGGAAGGAAGAGCAACAGGAATGTGAGGAAGAGGAAGAAAAGCATCGCCGTCGATGACAGCGAACAAACGAAGATTCCTGCCTTGGTCATGTGGTACCTACCCGTTGTCGATCGGATAAGACGCTTGTTTGCCAACCCCAAGGATGCTGAACCGATGACGTGGCATTCGCGCTCAGGGACCCAAAGAAACTTAGTCATCCAGCTGATGGGACCCAGTGGAAAAAGTTTGATTCTAACCATCCAGATTTCTCTCGAAGAGACAAGGAACATACGGTTTGCTCCGAGTACAGACGGGATGAATCCTCACGGTCAATTGAGGAACCCGCACAAGCACTTGGCCGGTTATACTGTCAATATACAACCTTCCACCATGGTTGTGTCGCAAGAGAAAATACTTACTATTGACAATCCTTATATCCGGTCCGAAAGAACCCGGTACCGACATAGATGTGTTCTTGAAACCATTATTCGAAGACATGCAGAAACCGTGGTTAGAAGGGGTTAGTATATGGGATGAGCACCGTAGAGCACCCTTCTTGCTCAAAGCCATCATTTTTGTGACGATAAGTGATTCCCTAGCACTAAGGGCACTATCGGTACGGATCAAAGGAAAGTATGGTTGTTTTATATGCGTTGATGATACATCCCATGTGTATCTTCCATCATCCCGTAAGATATTGTACACGCGAAACCGTCGATTCCTAGCACGAAACCACAGGTATCGCTTCTTGAAGAGACAGTTTGATGGCACTATTGAGGAAGGCGAAGAATCTCGACGTTGGACCCCTAGTCCAGGCTGAATTGCGACTATGTCAAGAAAAACCTTACGCCTTTTCATAAGTACGGCAAAATAAGTCGGCGTGGATCGGAAAGAGTTTGTTGAGCAGAAGACGAGCGAGTCTTCCTTGGAGACTAGTGAGAAGATGGTTGAGCTCAACAAGAAGAACAAGTACAAGCCGCGCTTGGGTCCAGGCGGTTACAAGAAAAAGATTCCCATCCGGAGAGAGATGGAAGAGAAGATTGGAAGGGAAGCCCGATGAAATGGAAGGTATCGAGGAGCGTGCGAGGAATTGGGTCTATGCTCACTCCGATCAAACGGAGGAAGGTATTGAACGACCCAGCGGCGAGAAGAAGTTCTGCAAAACTTGAAAGGCCGTGTCAAGGTGCGGATGCAAAGTGGAGCTCTTAAATCCGAGTATCACGGAGATCAGCTCACGCACGTACTTAACAGCAAGGAGCATGGTGGGCGGGTACGAGGAGTGTCCTCGTCCGCCACGTGGAAGGAAGGATTCTCCTCTTCTTCTTCTGCTCCCTCGCTGTACAAGAAGCATACCTTGTACAAGCAAGACATGGAAGAGAAGGCGAAGATAGAGTGGCGACGACAATATCCGATGTTCATGGCCGAAAAGAATCCCACTCTATTTGGATCGTTCAATCCTGTAGACCCTAGCACTTGGAAGGAAATGGAAGATGTGCTTGCTAAGATAGGTGCGGGGTTTATGCCTATGCCTCCACCTAGTTCTACGCCGACCTCCAGCTCGACATTGCGGATGATACAACCTCGTGACCTCCATGTCCCGTTTGGATACAAGGGAAAGAAGAGGAAGGTTGCAGTGGGACGAGCGTACACAACGGGGCGGACAATCCACAACGTCGAAATCCCCGAGGGGTATGTGCGTGTCCGCATCCAAGAGATCGTCCCGAGTCATGAGGACGACGAGCTTGAATATCCTATACCTAAGGCGGGGATCGAGACTCTACGAGACGTTGTCGGGACATTCATTATCCGGAAAGGTAGTGATATTGTCATGTCCACGACTCCGCAAGCTTCTCCACCCCCGATATCCGGACACGGATCAGCCCATGCGAGCCAACACGCTGAATATGCACATGGACAACCGTCTCATCTATCGGGTGCTGCTTCGGCATCTCGAAAGGCGGATGACACAACGGGGGAAGTTGTCCACGACCCGATCCTCCCTAACCTCCCTAACTCTAAAGAGATCTTGCTAGAGGGAGTTCAACATCAAGAATTGGCAGTGATCTCCAAGGAGGCGTCTCTAGCGGTTGCGGTTGAGCAGCTCTGAGATCATTGAGCCAAGTAAGACGGTTCCTCTAGAAATCTCGGAGACTCAGGAGCGCAAGATTGTATCGCCCGAAACTCAAGCAAACATTAAAGCGTACTTGGATTCATTGAAGAGGAGATGCAATCCACAGCTTCCTAAGCCGCAGATCGTGTCGAGTCCCGACAACTTATCTCCTACGATGATGACCTATTTAAGGACAATGATGACACGGATTACCCCACATTCATGTTTGCCAAGCCTCTTATATAGAAGAATGTTTACAAGAACCTGCCGGGCGCGATGCGTAAGCTGCACGACCGGTACATGCGAGCATCGCAGCTTGGAGTCGATGTCATCACGTGTAAAGTTCCAAAACACGTGTTCAACGATGAAGCCGACTCGGTTCTTGGATTGTATTTCAACGACATTCACAATATGTTTCGGCTTGACAAGGTGGACACAACCTTTATATCCCTCTGGTGCTTGTAAGTAACCCCATGTTTCTATATCCTATTTCAAATATCAATTATCGTACATATTCTCATATTTCAAGCATTAATCTCATTCATTTTTGACTTATGCTTCATTTAGGATGAATTCGAAATTTCAGAAAAAGAAAATCAATAGACCAGATTGGAGGGTCGGGTACCTCAACCCGAACATGGTATGTCAATCCGCTATCAACCCGCGGATAAATGAGAAGGACCCAAAGTATAAGGACATGAAGCCTCGAGAAGCTAGATCAACTCAAGGCCGAGATGACATCCATAGCTAGATCCGATGTTGCAACCTACATCTATAACTCGCTTCATCAAGTGGCAGGACGGATGTTCTATTCTCGCGCCTTACAACTACAAGTAAGTTCCAACAAGTCTTTTCATCTTCTCTTGCATTGAAAGGCTTTGTTGAATACTAACGCGTGATAATTCTTGCAGTGATCACCTGGATCTGCTTTGTCCTTATGCCGAAAAATGGGTACCTTCTTGTCCTCGACAGACCTCGACTTGGACAAAAGGGGTACTCGACATCGTGAGCGTCATTGATTGGTACGTAGTTAATCATCGTACACATCTATAATTCGGAAATGATAGTTTTATCTAACTATACGTTTTTACGATGGAGCAGCGCATAAGAGAATTATGTAAAGGCTGGCGGGCCGCACAACCCAAGGCGGCCGAAAAATATGTACTTTCGACACAAATTCCCGGTAAGATACATTTGTCTCACTTCTCTACGCCGTTGTCCTACTATCGGTGTGATTCACAAAATAGTAACTTATTTCCTTTATTTTGTAGTATGTTAAACAAGTGAAAGGTAGTGTCCACTGTGGCTTCTACACTTGTTTATACGCGAATAGCTTCTCCGATTATATGTATGCCATTGTTGAAGAGAGTGACCAACATGTGCGTTTTGTTGAGTTTATCTCATTCGATTCATTTTAATTATAATTGCAATCTTGTTAATCAAGGAATTCTAATGGCGAGAGAACCAAAACGGACAAACAGATATTACAAGAATTTAAGAACAAAGGGTTCTCGCAAGGACCGAAACATCCGACTCCGGACCAAATGTTAATGATTGTGGAGCGGATGTGTCGGTTCTTGCTAAGAGAGGTTATCTCTCCTATCGGCAGGTTCTTCGACGGAGACAATGAGAGCACTAGAGACCATCGTTCTCTCTATGAGTGGTGTGGTTCGACACGACCATTCGTGAACGATGGTAGTGAAGAAAATGATGAGTGGATTAGGAAAGTCGTTTGATAGACTTGATAGTTTCTCATGTAAAGACAATGTATATTGTATATATGCAAGTGACTTGTGATTTGTTTTGAGAAGTAAATATTTGAATGATGAATACATGTGAATGTTTTGAGATGTCAATGACTTGTGATTAATATATGTGTATGTTTTGAGATTTGTTGTATTTTTGCTGTACTATAATTTAATTTTTTTACGGTATTCAAATATTAACGGCAGTTGGTAATGAAATCCGCTGTTACAAAGGTGTTATTAACGACAGCCTATATTGCTGGCCGCCGTTAATAAGCTAATATTAAGCTTATTAACGGCGGTTGGAATCAACAATCGCCGTTAAAAAACACTTTTGTAATGGTGGTTGGTGATGGGCCGCCGCTACAAACCACCATTTATAATCTACGGAGGCGTAGCGACAGCCCGGCCTAGCCGCCGCTACAGATGCGTCGGTGTGGTAGTGTAACTCGGGCTCATCAATAGAGTTTTGCAACTTCAAGAATTCCTAGATCGCCGAGAGAGTCAAAAGAATCTCCTCCCACATCCCACATTCTTGTTTCCCCATTCTTGTATGCATCTGATCTTCTAGAAAAAACCCTCAAATTTGAGTGTATGTAGACCAAATCTTCAGCACGCTATGGAGTTAAAGCATTTCTTTTCATACAATGGATGAAACCGTATGTACTCCAATTCCTCTCACAACTCGGGTGAGGCTGGTTGGGTAATTAATCTAATTGCCAAACTCTGCAACAAAGGAATAGACTGTCCATGATTTGACCACCAAGTCATGGGATCACAATCCTATCTATTACTAATTGAATCATGCTCACCGAATTCTTGAGAACAAGTTGAGAACCTTGCATATTCTTCTTTTACTTTTCTTAGTTCTTCTTGTATAGGAAAGAATTTCTTGAAACAATCCATCCTCATTTTTGATACCTCATTGTCCTTATGTGGGGCTAGTGGGCTACACAACCAGAACCTCCATCAAGCCAATTTCTGCTATAATATCTTAAAAAAAGGTCCAAATAAATGTAAGCAACTAGCGAGGCAGCAAGTAAAATATAAATATAATAAACTATATATTATTAGATTACTCCTACCTTGGATTGTGCAATTGAGCCAAACAATGCAGCGGGTTATTGCCTTTTGTCCATCTAGCAATCAATATACCGTTAACAACTGAAAACAAGTCGATTCCTCATTTTCTTCCTTTCCTTCCCATAGATATTTCTCTTTCGAACTTTCTCAATCATTGAATCCCACATCTCATAAATTTCATGAAGGCATGTTCATTGAATCATAGAGAGAGCGGGTAAATTTTAGAATGAACTCAACATTGCCCCACCACACTTCATTAAGTATCTTCTCCCTAACATGAGCAGCCAGCTGAGCATGGTCGTTGTAGTGATTCCATTTGTCGCCAATGACCAAGCTTTGGAGGGACCTCTTTACATCCACAAAACGTTGTAGCATACACACAAGTGAGGCAAATCGTGTTTCAGCGATAGCAACTTCAAAGGGCTAAACTCATTGAAAATTGAAAGACGCATGCCATGGTTCATGATGAAGTTCTTGATCACTTGAGCTTAAAATTTAACATTTTTATGAACTCAAGTTGAAAGTTGCCTAGAGGGGGGGGGGGCGGCAATACTAAATAATTCCTGAAAATCACAACACCAAACAAGCGATCAAACCAGACAGGACGGAACTTCCGCGACAAGGATAGAACTTCCATTCCTAGTAGAAAGGTGAGGAATTGAGGGAGATGAGATCGAAGTCTCACAAATCTAGTAGAAGACAATCCTTCCTTGGTCGATGAGGAGTGTTCCACCTGCAGGAAAAGTAGATCCACACACCACACACGTAGATCGGCCACAAGCTTTCACAACCGCACCAAGAACAAGAAAGCACGAACAAGAACAACACAAGGGAGACACAAGATTTGTTGACCGAAGTTCGGATCCCTCACAAAGAGGTTCCTACGTCTCCGTTGAGGAGCTCACAAAGGGCCGGGTCTCTTTCAACCCTAATCCTCACCAAGTGACCACCAAGGTCAAACTTGGTTTTCTTCTTCTTCTTACTTGATTCCTTTCCTTGCGGAGGCGAATCACAACCTTCACAAACTTCCCAAGGCTCACCACAATCTTGGGAGCTCTAGGGTGACACCTAGCCAATCTAGAAGAACAAATCTCCAAGAGTAACAAGTGAAGTCGGGTTTGCTTGCTAAGGAAAGATGTGCTCAAGATTGGGGTGATGCTTCTCAAGCTTGGATTTGGTTTGGGGCTCTCACAAATTTTTTTGAATCACAAGGGAAATGAGAGAGAGGTAAGAGCAAGTGCTTAAGGAAGATGGGAGTGTTCAAAAAGCACCAAGCAACCTTGCTCACGGGTTGGTCAAAGCTATATATAGGGAGAGGTCAAAAAGAGCCGTTGGGAGGTGTGAAAATAGAGTTGACGGAACTTCCGTGGACTCACGGAACTTCCGTGAAGATTTGACTCGGTGTAAGAAACCGGCAGGATGGAACTTGGAAGCTCCGTCCTGTACTCTCTGGACACGGATGACGGAACTTCGTGGACACTTGACAGGAACTCAAGTTCCAGGGACGGAACTTGGAACCTCCGTCCTGCACTCTCCGGAAAGAGGAAAAAAGGGACGGAAGTTCCGTTGACCTCGCGGAACTTCCGTGAGATCTGAATTTGGTGGGTTGACATCTTTTGGACTTTGGTGGTTATGATTTGATCCAAGCTTGGGTAGGAAACTTTGAGCACATACTCCCTGCATGAAAGACTAATTCACCCCTCTTTGTAGTTTGGGAAACCTAGACTCAAAGACCTATAAAAAACTAGTTGAAGCTTCTCATTGAGTCCATCTTTTAACTTTTTGTATGAGGTGATATCAATCTCACAATGTGGGTTAGAAGACTTTGATATCCTGCACATTAGCTCAATAACATATTAGACATTTTAATTCTTTGTCATTTTCACCAAACCCACTAGGGGGCCTAGTTGCATCTTCAATCTCCCCCTTTTTGGTGATTGATGACAAACAATTGAAAGAGACAAGGATATGAAAAAGAACGAAAAGCAAACAACCAAAATATAGCGGAGCTCCCCTAAAGAGATGCATGGATCACACAAACATGTGAGAGAGCTCCCCTATATTTTGTGCTTGTGGGGTGCCTAAAAAAACAATGTGCTCAAGTGACATGAATAAGTGTGAAAGCAAAAGCAACACGAGCGTAAAAGCTGCACACCACAAAATGAAAGCCACAAATGTCAACAAAAGCATTAACCACACATTAAAACGATAAACATTCACCATTCATCATCCAAGCACATAGTTTTGCAACGAATTAAACTATCCCTATTACAATAGAGGCACACACTCACATAGTTTCATACATATCAAAGTTCCCACAAGTTCCAACACTAAACAAAGAAGGATAGATAAATAGATAACTTGGTGAAAACCCTCTTTTCTCTTTTCTCTCCCCTTTCGCATCAAGGCACCAAAAAGGAGTGAAAGAAGGAAAAGAAACAGAACAAAAAGGGAATCACTCAAGCATCCAAGGCAGGTGGGAGTCCCTTCCTCATCTTCATCATCATTGCCACCTTGATCTCCCTCATCGGCTGCTTCCTCCTCTTCTTCATCATCACCATGAGCGGGGGCATCCTCATCTTCATCATCCGTCCAAACAAAGACGGGAAATCATCGGTTGGATCAACTTCGAGCCATCGGAGGATACCTCAACCCCTTGGGCCCTCATGAGTGCCTTGAGCCTCGCGAGTGTTTTGCTTGGTGCGCTGCTCATTTCTTTGGGTCCTTGCACTAATGGAGGAGCACATCCCAAAGACCTTCTTCAAGCCGAACATGAGGCGAGAAGTGGGAGAACGACGTCTGCGAGGAGCACTAGAGGAAGGTCCTGCATCCATGGAAGTAGGAGGGCAGTAACCCGCACGAGACCGAATGAGGTTGGGATGATATTGTAGATGCTTGCATTCTTTCTCAAAGACCAAACCCGTCTCCTTCTCAATCATAGCCATGAGCCATGGTGCATAGGGCAAGGTGCGACGAGTGCGATAGGAGGCACGGTGAATTTCCTCAATGATGAATCTATCGTAGACTTACCTTACGGGTATACATTGATCGGAAGAATGATTTATCAAGGACATGGTGACGTATTGAAGACATAAGACCGGTGGGGCAGGCCCACGAGTGGTGTCCGACCGGTATAGGATTCCGGAAGGTTCCATAAGACCGGTATAGAAACAAAGGCTGACAAGCAAGACTAGATTAATCCTTAAGGAAAGTACAAGACCGACCGAGTAGGACTCCGAATTGATAAGGAAGCTTAGAGATAGAGTTTCTAAGTATGTAGATATTGTATCCGACTAGGATTCTACATGTAACCTTGCCTCCCCGGACATATAAGGCGGGAGCAGGGACCCCTAGAAGCATAAGTTCTCATAAGTTCTCACGTGTTAGGACAAGTTCCTACACTCGACAACTTGCAATTAGCAATTTGCTAAAGGCAATACATAACACACAGGACGTAGGGTATTACTCTCTATCGAGAGGCCCGAACCTGTCTAAAATCGCGCGTTCTTGTGTGTTTCGTGTGTTGCACCATCAAATTCCACGCTCGTGAGGGACCGGGTAGTACTAGTGCCGAGATTAAGACTCGACATTTGGCGCGCCGGTAGGGGTCCCAGCGAGTTCCCAGCGAGTTGGATGGCTTCTACTTTCGACTTCGACTTCGTTACAAGCTTCAAGATCTGCTTCGGGTTTCTCGACTTCATTCTACGACGGCAACCGGTGTCGCAGGACGACGATCGCCGCCGTAATGACGACGACGACCGGTGTTGCGGAGCGATGATCGGTGCAGGATGACGATCGTTGTCGCGACGACGACGACGAGCGGTGTCGTAGGATGACGATCGCCGCCGCGACGACGACGACGACGACCGGTGTCGCAGAGCGATGACCGATGCAGGACGACAATCGTCGCCGCGATGACAATGACAAGCGGTGTCGCAGGACGACGGTTGTCGCCGTGACGACGACGACGAGCGGTGTCACAGGACGACGACCGCTGCCTCTGCATAACGACAACCGGTGTCGTGGAGCGATGACCGGTGCAGCATGACGATCGCTGCCGCGACAACGACGGTGACCGGTGCGGTGATCGCCATCCGGTGACGACGAAGATCGATGCCGCCGAGCGATGATCGACGCCACGACGATAATTTTAACAGCTTTCATCGATCGTCGCCTTCAACTTCGAGCGCCGCTGCTGCTCGGACGCGGTCTTCAGCATTAGCGTGATCGCTTATCTTCAATTTCGACCGATCGCACCGTCGTCAACATCTTTTATCGGTCGTCAAATTCGATTTGGAGCGCCGCTGCTGCTCGGGCGCGGTCTTGAGCATTAGCGCGGCTGCTAGTCTTTAGCTTCGATCGATCGCGCCGTCTTCAACATGTTTCATCGATCGTCAAATTCGATTTGGAGCGCCGCTGCTGCTCGGACGTGGTCTTAAGCATTAGCGCGGTCTGCTAGTCTTTAGTTTCGACCGATCGTGCCGTCTTCAACCACATTTCATCGATCGTCAAATTCGATTTGGAGCGCCGCTGCTGCTCGGACGCGGTCTTAAGCATTAGCGTGATCGCTAATCTTCGATTCGACCGATCGCTGCCGTCTTCAACAGGTTTCATCGATTGTCAACTTCAACTTAGGGCGCCGTTGTTGCTCGGACGCGGTCTTGAGCATTAGCGCGGTTGCTAATCTTCGGTTTTGACCGATCGCTGCCGTCTTCAACAGCTTTCATCGGTCGTCGACTTCAACTTGAGTACCGCAGCTGCTCGGATGCGGTCTTGAGCATTAGCGCGGCTGCTAATCGTCGGTTTCGATCGATCGCGCCGTCTTCAACAGCTTTTCATCGGTCGTCGACTTCAACTTGGAGCGCCGCTGCTGCTCGGACGTGGTCTTGAGCACTAACGCGGTTGTTAATCTTCGGTTTCACCAATTGCGTCGCCTCAACCATCTTCATCGGTCTTAAATTTTGATTTAGAGCGCCATTGCTGCTCAAAAGCGATTTTGAGCATTAGGGCGGCTGCTGATCTTCGCTTTTGATCGATCACGTCGCCTTCAACCATCTACATCGGTCATCAATTTCGATTTTAAGCGTTGCTGCTGCACGGAGATGTTGTCTTGAGCTCAACGCGATCGCCAAACTAGTCATTGACTGGCTACATCATCTTCGGCTCGGGCTCAGGGCTACGCCCAATAAACCAACTAAGTCGCTTTTACACTTAAGTTTTTGTGTTTAAACTTATCTAGTGCGATGATCATGATAGCTTTTTGATAATATGAAATATGTGAATCTTTGCCTATCTCCATGGTTTTATTTATCTTGGAACCTTAATTTTGAATTAATATACCATGCCACGGGGCTGCTACTTAAGAGCGGTCGGTTAATAATTTGTGATCCTGAGTTCTAAGACCGGTCATTTTTTCTATACGACACGATTTTGTTAAGTAGACCGCCGCTATGTGCTATACCTAATGCTGATTAGAGCCAGTGGTTATGTCATAGTTGGTTTGTGTTGAATTAACCATTGTTGCTTGGTTAGAGACTTGATTGGTTGAAACGGGATGGTAAAATTTAAGTTTTCTGAAATCTGGACCGCTGCAGTTTGCGCGAAAGGAGAAAATCTTATATGTTGAAATACAATGGACTAGAAACTAGGTCTCGACTCCGGTCATGGGTGCGGTGACGGAGGAGAAGTCCACGTGATTTGGATAATCACGGGGGCTCTTTTGCCAATTGTGATGACCGGTCCGAGTGTTCGACGCTCGATCCGTGAAGCATTTTTAGCCCAGAATATATGATTTCGGAGTGATTTATACAACAAACCAGTCGGGTTGAAGACTGCTGTCTGATCGATTGGTTAACCTTAGGCCCCGGGTGTTAATCATTCGGCTGATAAAAGGTGTGAAAAAATCGAGTCTATTGTGTGAATTTTGGTGACTGATTTGATCGATCAGGAATTTGGATTTGAGCGATATTATGATAATTGGAATATCAGTTATGACCGATGCGAATCACCAGGAATATGAGATTTGACACCGGTCCGGACCGGTCGAAAAGTATGTTCTTGGGGGAAGATGTTGAGAGTTAAAGAGGAATGGTCTACGTGATTGGAATAATCACGGGGCTCTTTGCAAATGTTTGAGCGGTCCGATGTATGGAGTTCCCAATCGCGATAACATTGGAATATCAAATTGGATTGTTTGAGGACATTGAATAATGAGGTCTTATCTAACCAAGTATTGTGAAATTGGATGCCTTAGCCCCCGAGTGTTAATCATTCGGCTGATTATAGGCCTTGGAGACTTGAGTCGATATAAGTTAATTGGGAAACTGGTCCGATCAACTAGAATTTTGGTTCTTAGTGAAATTTCACTAAGCGGATTATGAGTTCATGTTGATTTAGGTGGTATGTTATGTCAAACTGGTGTGAATCTCCAGGAGATATGAAGTTCGACCGGTATGACCGGTCCGAAAAATATGTTCTTGGCAGAAATTGCTCGAGGAATGTGATTTGATGAAAAATAATAAAGCATAGTCTCTCAAGAAAGACTCTTGCATTATTTGCGATCCTCAAATGATACAAGACTCGGGGGCTATACCTAATTAGGTGCACCTGACCGGTGCACCGTGTTCAAGAGCGGACTGCAGAGATCTCGGGAAGTGAAAAATAATGGATATTGAAAGGAGTGGTCTCGTAGAGATTGCATATTGAAGGAAATAATGAAGAATCAACTAGTGGACTCTTGCATTATTTGAAAGGAGTTCAAATGATCTAAGAGTCGGGGGCTATACCCAATTGGGTGCACCTCACCGGCGCACTAGAAGGAAAATACTTTTGGTTTTGCACACCTAATTAGGTGGTATGGAGGATAAAATACCATTTTTTTGGCTTTTTGAAGCGTCTAGAAGAAAGAAGAAGTATTGCAGAAGATTGGAGTTCTTTTTAATTTAACATTGGAATCGGACCAACATGCGGAAGACTGATCGATCTTATTCAATGTCAAATCAAAAATTACTCGGGGGCTCTTGTCGTAGACTTACCTTACGGGTATACATTGATTAGAAGAATAGTTTATCAAGGACATGGTGACGTGTTGAAGACATAAGACCGGTGGGGCGGGCCCATAGAGTGGTGTCCGACCGGTATAGGATTCCGGAAGGTTCCATAAGACCGGTATGGAAACAAAGGCGGACAACAAGACTGGATTAATCCTTAAGGAAAGTACAAGACCGACCGAGTAGGACTCCGAATTGATAAGGAAGCTTAGAGATAGAGTTTCTAAGTATGTAGATATTGTATCCGACTAGGATTCTACATGTAACCTTGCCTCCCGGACATATAAGGCGGGGGCGGGGACCCCTAGAAGCATAAGTTCTCATAAGTTCTCACGTGTTAGGACAAGTTCCTACACTCGACAACTTGCAATTAGCAATTTGCTAAAGGCAACACATAACACACAGGACGTATGGTATTACTCTCCATCGAGAGGCCCGAACCTCGTCTAAAATCGCACGTTCTTGTGTGTTTCGTGTGTTGCACCATCGAATTCCACGCTCGTGAGGGACCGGGTAGTACTAGTGCCGAGATTAAGACTCGACGTAATCCGAGCACATCAAATCCGGGAGAGTCGGGTGCAAAGCGAGCAAGAACATTCCGAGAATTGGAGGCAACCGAGGTGGTATACCCGTCCTTTGGAGCTATGTTATGATGGAGGAGTCGATTCGGACGCTTGTAATAAGGTAGTAGTCCCTCGGTGTCGCCAATGATAGCATTGTCGGGATCGGTGTACATGAACTTGATCTCCTCATCCGAAAGTGCCTTTTCATTTGCAATGCTAGGACACCGGCTGAGATTCTTGGGGAGACAAAAGTAAGTTCCCAACTTCTTGTAGCTCACACTCGTAAAAGACACCCCGAGTCATCCAGTGAATTGTCTCGGTGGCTCCATCAACATAAATTGTTGCCCAAAACCGACAAAGCACCTCTTCATTCCAATCATACTTGAAACCCATCATGTCAAACACACCCTCGTCCTTGCAAGCAACAATTGCCTCATTGAACAAGCACATTCTCTTTATTATCCATAAAGCGCAAATCAACCCATTGGTGGGGGGATAGGCGATGATTCTTCTTGCGAGGCATATGGATGAACATAGAGTTGTAATAATCCTGTTGGAACCATGTGTAGAACCTGTCATCACTAGCTTCTTGCTCATCCGCCAACGGAGGGTTGGTGACCCAATCTTCAAACAGAGCATTTGCTGCCTTCTTGTAGTCAAAGGTAGGCCGGTTGGGAGGGTAGTTTCGTGGACGCACAACCAAACCCCTCACCATATTTTCAGCTGGCTCCTCTTGAGCACGAGAGAACCCTTGGCCCCTTGCCAAACCCTTTCATTTGGCCCTCCGATCGGGAAGTGGGCCACCACGATCCACACGAGCAGTTTGAGCCCTCTTTGGCTCACGAGTGACCGTGCTCTTCCTCTTCTTGCGCTCCGGCAAGATCTCCATTTCCTCACCGCCATCATCACTCTCCAAGGACTCATCATATTCACTTTGGCTCTTCCAACCGGCGGTTTTAGTGCAACCCATCCGACGTAAGGACAAGGAATCAATAAGGGCCTAGTAGAATAGAAGATAAAAAGGAAGATAGGAGAATTTCAATGTGAACATATCGGTTGGGACGGAAGTTCCATGTAGGACGGAAGTTCCGTCGCTTGGGACGAAAGTTCCGTCCGCAGCGGTAGTTCCGCCCGAACGGATAGGGTTCCATTGAAATTAACATATCTTCAAATCTAGCCCCTAACTATTGAAGTCATTGCACAAGGATGTTCACTAGACCCTAGACAACAAGTCTATGGAAGGGAAACTAGCAGATCTAGCAAACTAAGAGATCGGATAAATGGGTACCAAGTACCGTACCGTGAGTTCAAATGAAGGAGGGAAACGACAGAAGATCGATCGAGACGGAAGTTCCGGAGGATGGAGAAGCTCTTTGACGGATTCCTTCTCCAAATCTGCAGTTGAAACTCCAAATCGCCACTTGGGGCTCCGGTGTGGTGTTTGGAGAGGAGAGAGAACGTTGAGGATAGAATGAGTGGATGAAGGGGTAAGTTTTCAAATTGGATAGGGTTAAACCCGAAGTGATGGAAGTTGCGTCACATGTGACGGAAGTTCCGTCACGATACGAGAGTACCGGACGGAGGTTGCAACATCCGCTAGAGCCGGTTCTGGAAAGATCACAAGAACCGACGGAAGTTCCGTAAGAGGTCACGTAAGTTTCGTGAAAGCTGGAAAGAGTGAGGTTGGAACTAGGGGTTGTGTTCTTTTGTGAGTAGCCAACAATCAATCAAATATAACAATACTCACAAGAGGCACAACATGATCATACGACCAAAAATGAATGTTGACAATACAAAAACACACATCTATTTTTGCAAAACCTTTTATGAGATAGAGACAACAACAACCAAGAAACACGAAGATGCGCAAAGCTTCATTCCACGTTAGAAGAATCAAGTATATTAAGTTCACTCCTAAGCTCACGGAATCTTTTCTCATCTAAGGGCTTGGTAAAGATATCGGCTAGTTGTTTATCGGTTCTCACATAACTAATCTCAATGTCCCCTTTGATTGAGTGGTCTCTCAAGAAGTGGTGCCGGATATCTATGTGCTTAGTCCTATTGTGATCAACGGGGTTGTATGAAATCATGATGGCACTCTCATTGTCACATAGGAGGGGAACTTTGGTCAAAGAGTATCCAAAGTCCTTGAGAGTTTGTCGCATCCATAAGAGTTGTGCACAGCAACTACCGGCTACAACATACTCCGCTTCGATCGTGGAAAGGGCAACAAAATTTTGTTTCTTATATGACCATGACACAAGGGACCTAACCAAGAATTGGCAAGTCCCGGAGGTACTCTTTCTATCTACCTTACATCCGGCGTAGTCGGCATCGGAGTAGCCAACTAACTTGAATTTGACGCCCTTAGGATACCACAACCCTATGTTTGGAGTGTGAACTAAATATCTCAAGATTCTTTTAACGGCCACCAAGTAGCTCTCTTTTGAAGCGGCTTGAAATCTTGCACACATGCACACGCTAAGCATGATATCGGGCATAGATGCATAAAGGTAAAGCAAAGAGCCAATCATGGAGCGATATACCTTTTGGTCGACCGCCTTCCCATTCACATCCAATCCTAGATGACCATTTGTCTTCATTGGAGTTTTGCTTGGCTTTGCCTTGTTCATATCAAATTTCTTGAGGATGTCTTGGGTGTATTTGGTTTGGCTTATGAATGTTCCTTCTTCTAGTTGTTTGACTTGAAAACCAAGAAAGAACTTCAACTCCCCCATCATCGACATCTCAAATTTCCTAGTCATAATCTTGGCAAACTCATCACAAAAAGACTGGTTAGTAGAACAAAATATTATGTCATCGACATATATTTGGCATACAAATAAGTTACTTCCAACTTTTCTTGTGAAGAGGGTAGGATCGGCCTTGCCCATTATGAAGCCCTTGTCGTCCCGAGGTGTTCATACCAAGCTCTTGACACTTGCTTGAGCCCATAGAGAGCTTTGTGAAGCTTGTACACGTGGTGAGGCTTCTTCGGATCTTCAAAACCTGGTGGTTGTTGCACATAAACTTCTTCTTGTATTGGACCGTTGAGGAATGCACTCTTCACATCCATTTGATATAGCTTGAAGCCATGATGTGTAGCGTAGGCGAGCAATATACGTATTGACTCAAGCCTTGCTACCGGTGCATATGTCTCCCCAAAGTACAAGCCTTCAACTTGTGAGTAGCCTTTTGCAACAAGTCTTGCTTTGTTCCTCACCACTACACCATGTTCATCTTGCTTGTTGCGGAACACCCACTTGGTTCCCACAATATTTTGCTTGGATCTCTCCACCGGATCACACCTTATTTCTCTCAAAGTTGTTCAACTCTTCTTGCATGGCCACAACCCAATCCGAGTCTTGCAACGCTTGTTCCACCTTAAGAGGTTCCAAAGAGGAAACAAACGAGTAATGATGACAAAAGGTAGGGACTCGAGATCTAGTGGTTACCCCTTTTTGAATGTCACCAAGAATGTTATCAATGGGGTGATCTTTTTGTATGCTTTGGCGCACTCGGGGTTGTTGAGGCCTAGGTGCATCTTCTTCTTCTTGTTGTTCGTCTTGTTGACCGTCACCTCCACCATCTTGTTCTTGATCTTGGTTGTTGCCTTGATCTTGATCGTCACCACGATTTTGGCCACTACCTTGATCTTGTTTATTTTGTGAATCTTGTGGAGGATCTTGATCTTGACTTGACGAAGATGGATCACCTTGCACTTGAGTTGGGTCTTGTGGTCTTATTTCACCAATTGCCATATTTCTTATTGCTTCACAATGAGCTTCATCACCTACATCCCTTGGATTAACTTGCTCTACTTGAGAGCCATTAGATTCATCAAATGTTACATCACGCATGATCTCAACAATGCTTGGTGACTTTGTTGAAAACCCAGTATGCATACCTATTTGATCCGTATCCAGGCAAGAAACCTTCATTGGTCTTTGGAGCAATCTTAGAAGACCTTGGCTTCTTGTTAAGAATAAAGCACTTGCTCTCAAAGACACGGAAGTACGACACGTTAGGAATTTTATCGGTGAGAAGCTCATATGGTGTCCTTTTCAAAATCTTGTGAAGGTACAACCGGTTGCTTGCATGGCAAGCGGTGTTGATGGCTTCGGCCCAAAAGGTGTCGAAGTCTTGTATTCATCAAGCATGGTTCTTGCCATCTCAATGAGTGTACGGTTCTTCCTCTCGGCTACACCATTTAGTTGTGGAGTGTATGGTGCCGAGAACTCATGCTTGATGCCTTCTTCATCTAGGTACTCCTCGACTTGTGTATTCTTGAACTCGGTGCCATTGTCACTTCTAATATTTTTAATCTTCACATCATATTCATTTTGTGCCCTTCTCAAGAAGCTCTTTTTCTTGAACTCGGTGCCATTGTCACTTCTAATATTTTTGATCTTCACATCATATTCATTTTGTGCCCTTCTCAAGAAGCTCTTTAGAACACCTTGTGTCTCACTTTTATCCTCCAAAAAGAATACCAAAGTGAAACGGGAATAATCATCAACAATGGCAAGGCCATATATGTTACCGCCAATGCTTATGTATGTGACCGGTCCGAAGAGGTTCATGTGAAGCATCTCTAATGATCTTGTCGTCGTCATCATCGTCTTGGATGATTGGTTGGCTCCAACTTGCTTTCCGGCTTGGCATGTGCTACATACTTTGTCCTTCTCAAAAGCAACATCCTTTAGTCCAATGACGTGGCCACCCTTTAGAAGCTTACGAAGATTCCTCATCCCAACATGAGCTAGTCGGCGATGCCATAACCAACCCAATGTGGTTTTTGCTATCAAACAAGCACTTAGATTTGGACCCTCTTTGTTGGTGAAATCAAGAAGATAGATCTTATCCTCCAATACCCTTTGAACGCAATTGAGGAATCCACTTTTCTAAAGACGGTCACGTCCTCATCGATAAAGAGACAATTAAAACCTGTTCCATAAAGTTGTGATGGACATTAAGTTGTACCCTAAACCTTTCACATGAAACACATTACTAATTGAAAGGTCATGGGTGATTTGAATCCGACCACGACCTATTACCTTTCCTTGTTGATCATTTCCAAAAGATATACTCCCACTTGGTAGATTGTCTTTGTCAAGTGTGGACAACATCTTCTTCTCCCCGGTCATATGATTTGAGCACCCGGTATCGAGCACCCATATTGAACCACCCGAGGAGTATCCCTACACATAATTAAGCACAAGATTTAGGCATCCAAACTTGCTTGGGTCCCTTAACTTTAGAAACAACACTCTTGGGCACCCACACACAAGGATCCCACCTTGCATAGTGCGGCCCAACAAATCTTGCAACTACTCTCCCATGAGCATCATGGGTTAGCTCATATGTTGCATGATCATACACATAGAAGGATATGGATGAGCTTTTTTTTGTTGCGCTCTTGCGTTGTCTTCGCCTTCTTAATGTGCTTGACTTGAGCAACTTACTTTTGTTTGTTCGTTTTGTTGCTCTTGTTGTTGTATTTCTTCTTGGGTTGCTCCTTGAACCCAATGCCTTTGTTGCCATTGAACTTTCTTTCCTCACTAACAATTTTCTTGGCTAGCTCAATTTGAGCCGCTCTCTTAAGATTCTTAACCTTGTCGGTGAGATCCTTGATTGCCACCTTATCGGTAGCAATGTTGTCAATGTCAACATCTTCACATCTTGCACATCCTTTGCTTGATGATGCTTCGTTGACTCGACCTTACTTTTATAGGTCAATGTGCTAACCTTGAGAGCTTCAATCTCTCCTTCCAACAACTTGTCATTCTTTTCAAGAGAGTCACACTTTGTTTCGAGTGAGAGGTTGATGTCCTCAAGTTTAGCATTTGACTTGTTTACCTTTGTAAGGCATAGAGTCAACTCCTCATTCTTCTCTCTTTCTTGTTCAAGGAGAGCCTTCAACTCCTTGATCTCATCAAGCTTCTTGATAAGCATGTTTTCTTGCTTATCCACCATCTCTTCACTCTCTTCAACCTTCTCTTGCATTATCCCTAACATTTTCACCATATCTTGCAAGGAGGGGACTAGCTCCTCCTCATCATCATTGTTAGGGGAATTGACAAGAGGTTTAGTTTGTACCTTGCTCTCTTTGGCCATGAAGCACTTGGAGGCGTCATCCTCATCGTCGGTGAGGTTGTTGAAGAGTGATGACTTGGCCCGTGTAAGGCCATAGGCAAGATTGGCAATGCCTCCTTCTTCATCTTCTTCTTCTTTTTCATCATCATCGGAGACATATTGTTGGCCAATATGAGCTTGACCCTTGTATGGTTTCTTGAAGTTCCTCTTCTTGATGAACTTCTCTTTCTTTTCTTCCTTTCCATTGAGTTGAGGATACTTCGCAATGAGGTGCCCCGGATCATGACAATGATAGCACTTCCTTATTGATCTTCTTGTTTTCACTTTGTTGAAGCTCTTCTTGGTAAAGCCATTGTTGATCATGAACTTACCAAACTTCTTCACAAATAGAGCAAGCTCTTCATTGTCTTCCTCAATCTCGATTTGGTCAACTTCCACAACCTCCTTCTTTTTGGCCTTAAGTGCCACATCTTGCTTGCTTGTGCTCTCATCTCTAATTAGCACACTCACTCTCTGTCCTTCATCATCACGGCTCTTGTGAGCAAGGATTCTCCCAATCACTTCATCCATGGAGAATCTCTCAAATCCTTCTTTTTCTTCAATGATGGTGCAAAGAGTGGAGTTCCACACTCTTAGTAACATTAGAAGCTTGAAATTCACTTCTTCTTCGATCACATCATCTCCAAGTGACATCCGCTCATTCACAATGTCCAAGAGCCTATCATGTGTTTGTTGGGGCTCTTCACCTGTCTTCATTACAAAGAAGTTGAATTGATTCTTCAACACTTGCATCCTTGATTTCTTCACCACATCAACTCCCTCGTGAACGGCAATTAGCTTGTCCCAAATAGCCTTGGCATTCTCGAGACGGGACACCTTAGAGTACTCTTTAGGACTCAAGGATGAGAGCATGGCCGACATGGCTTGTGCATTGCGATGTATGTGGATGTTGTCCATGACGGTGTGATGCTCCTCATCCTCAATCACAAATCCTTTCTCAACAACTTCCCGCATGGGTGGACCAATTGACAGCAAGTACATCTTCATTCTATGCTTGTACCAACTAAAGTCATTTCCATCAAACCAAGGTAGCCTTCCACTACCACCACCATTCATGTTGGCCACATCATTATAGTTGAAGTTATACCTCGTGTCCAACTTCCCACCATTTGTGCCATCCTTGGCAAATGGATTCAAATCCGGGATGTTTGCAACGGTGTCCGCTTTCTTGCTAGGATCATTGTCCAACTCGCCATGTTCCCCCGACATCTTTTCTTCACAAGCGGTTAAGCTCTTACTGAGAAGACCTGCTTTGATACCAATTGAAAGTTGCCTAGAGGGGGTGAATATGCAATACTAAATAATTCCTGAAAATCACAACACCAAACAAGCGATCAAACCAGACAGGACGGAACTTCAGTGACAAGGACGGAACTTCCGTTCCTGGTAGAAAGGTGAGGAATTACGGGAGATGAGATCGAAGTCTCACAAATCTAGTAGAAGAAAATCCTTCCTTGGTCGATGAGGAGTGTTCCACCCGCGAGAAAAGTAGATCCACACACCACACATGTAGATCAGCCACAAGATTACACAACCGCACCAAGAACAAGAAAGCATGAACAAGAACATCACAAGGGAGACGCAAGATTTGTTGAGAAAAGTTCGGACCCCTCACAAAGAGGTTTCTACGTCTCCGTTGACGAGCTCACAAAGAGTCGGGTCTCTTTCAACCCTAATCCTCCCTAAGTGACCATTAAGGTCAAACTTGGTTTTCTTCTTCTTCTTGCTTGATTCCTTTCCTTGCGGAGGCGAATCACAACCTTCACAAACTTCCCAAGGCTCACCACAATTTTGGGAGTTCTAGGGTGACACCTAGCCAATCTAGGAGAACAAATCTCCAAGAGTAACAAGTGAAGTAGGGTTTGCTTGCTAAGGGGAGATGTGCTCAAGGTTGGGGTGATGCTTCTCAAGCTTGGATTTGGTTTGGGGCTCTCACAAATGGATTTGAATCACAAGGGAAATGAGAGAGAGGTGAGAGCAAGTGCTTGAGGAAGATGGGAGTGTTCAAATAGCACCAACAACCTTGCTCACGGATTGGTCAAAGCTATATATAGGATGAGGTCAAAAAGAGCAGTTGGGAGGTGTGAAAGTAGAGTTGGCGGAACTTCCGTGGACTCACGGAACTTCCGTGGAGTCTTGACTCGGTGTAAGAAACTGGTAGAACGGAACTTGGAAGCTCCGTCCTGTACTCTCCGGACACGGATGACGGAACTTCCGTGATCACCACGGAACTTCCGTGGACACTTGATAGGAACTCAAGTTCGAGGGATGGAACTTGGAACCTCTGTCCTGCACTCTCTGGAAAGAGGGAAAAAGGGACGGAAGTTCCGTTGACCTCACGGAACTTCCGTGAGATCTGAATTTGGTGGGTTGGCATCTTTTGATCTTTGGTGGTTATGATTTGATCCAGGCTTGGATAGGAAACTTTGAGCACATATTCCCTGCATGAAAGACTAATTCTCCTCTTTGTAGTTTGGCAAATCTAGACTCAAAGAGCTATTAAAAAACTAGTTGAAGCTTCTCTATGAGTCCATCTTTTAACTTTTTGTATGAGGGGCTATCAATCTCACAATGTGGGTTAGAAGACTTTGATATCCTGCACTCCTCCATGCCCCCTTCGCCGCCTCCATTGCTGCTTTATCCCGGTCGCTGCCACAGGTTCTCCTCACCGTCCAGCTCAATCTCCACCTAACAATCGGGTAAGGCTCCTCCGTCCTCTCACGAAATCTGGATTGGGAACTTGGTTCCTACATGCCACGATCCTGTATTTCATTGTGTATTGCTCTTGCAAGCTGTATTTGTGGAGCTACAAAGTATTCTTCATTGTGTATTGCTCTTGTGAGCTGTATTTGTGGATTGCGTATTCAAGAGTGTAGGAGCAAGAGATAGATTTTAGCATTGCCGTTGCACTTGTGCATAGATTAGGTGAACAGAATTTGTCAGTCACAATTCCCAATTCCCCTTATTGCCTGCAACGTTCAGTGAATAAGCTATAACATAATTATTGGAATAATGTTGTAGCTACAGTTCTTGGTAGCACTGAAAAGTATGATTAAACAACTCAAGATTGTCAGTAAACACTATTGAACTATTATCTATCATCCACATCAGGGTTAATGTGATTTTGCATACTCAGCAGTGTGTTTTTTTTCATTAGTGCCTCTGTTTTGCATGTGAAAAAATTGTTTATGTGCTACTCTTTCGTTTTGCTGAAATCTTGATCTGTTGGAAATATTTGTAGAAGACGTACCTGTTTGAAATAAGTTGTCTGATTTGTGAAGCTGTAGTATCTTCTATTTTCTTCTTATTTCCAGCCAGCTTCATATTTACTTTGCCAACCAGTTCTTGATGGTGAACCTGATCACTATTGCTCTGAAGATGAAAAGTAACCTGATCTTCATATTTTGCCAACAAGTTTTTTATGGTGAACTTTATTGCTATTGCTCTGCTAATATTTGCCAACCACTGTTTGTCTTTCATTAATAATAAGAGCTAAAATGCCTATGGTCCACGAATTAGTGTATACGGATCTGGTCGTAAGAGCATATGCCTGTTTTAGTCATTTTGAGCAATCTTGAGTTTCAGCGATCTTGGTGAAAGTGCATTTTTTCAATGATGCAGGTTGCATAGTCGACAGTGTTAGCGGGCTTGCTCACTTTTGTTTGGTTGGTGCATGAGATTTTGTTAAGTTTCTAACCATATAAATCTTAAACAATTCATTTGTTACTTCCTACGCATTTCATTTTTTTCGATGCCCCCACGATCTTGGTTATCTGTGCAGTATATTTTGTTTATGTACTGCCATCTACAATATTGAGTGCATGTTTAAAGAGTTTCTTTGTTTCTGTAGTGATGTTTAAGTAATTTAAAGTTGCTGAGAGCCCAGGAGCAAATTTATAATACATATATCCTCCTACTGTTTAAAAGATGGGGAAAAGAGAGTAATGGGTGAACCATCTTATGTATAGTTCTCTCAACGGAAAAGCGCAATGTTTCCTCCAGATGTTCTGACTATGTATGGTTATGTTTAATTTCATCTTTACTTTGTTGAGTATATGTCACCCGGTAACTTTACTATGAAGTCCTTTATGTACAGGCAAACAAGATGCTAATGGAGGATGAGGTGAGGAAACTAATTGTCACACGTAACCTCATGAATTTTCATATGAATCCATGAAGCTGTGGACTTGGCCAAGGCAGCATCAGCATCACCTCCTTGCTATCTCCAGTCCCTCAGCTGTGATGTTGTTTTCTGAAAGTTGAATATGCTACTGTTCAACAATTGCTTTGAACTCTGATTGTATTCGTTCCAAATATCAATATATCTACGACTACGATGTTGCCCTAAAAAAAGTTTCTTGTACTTAGCATTGACTAATGTATGAGTTAATCAATTATATTGATCATATTTTCAGAAGATTATTTATGATTTAACTATTATTATAACTTTTGGACTTGTTCAGATGCATGTATGCATTCAGTAAAAGTTTAGCAATGACACATATTTCGTGAATGTCAGCATTGCTTTTGGATTATTTGATTTATTCTGATTTTTTGAATATTTATGTACTTCTCAGGATTTTTACCCTCATGTCTCCCAAACGTAGGCCTGGATTTGTCGCAAGTCGGGATTTTTATCCCTGGCGGGAGTGGGGGTGGCATGCTGAGGTGAAAAACCCCCTGGTATGTGAAATCCTCATGGTTTTCCACCCCTGGCACCCAAACAAACCCTCAGAGATATTTTTCAAAGCAAGATTGAAGGTATGCACAACACAAGGGGTCCAATATAATGTTATTATATTCAGCTTCCACTAGCAAACCCACACCTTTGCAATTAGCAGCATTGTCGGTAATGATTTGTACCACATTCTTGCGACCAACTTCTTCGATAACAGACCTCAACTTTTCCGCAATGTACTCTTTTGTCTTCATATCACCTTCACAATTATCTACCTTCAAGAACACTGCTTTGCTACCAGAAATGGCAACAAAATTAATGATCGGCCGCCTCTGTGGATCTGACCAACCATCAACACAAATGGTAACCCCATTTTCATACCATGTGCCCTTTTCACTCTCCAATAATCTATCAATATGAGCCCTTTCTTGCTTGAGAAGTGTTGTTCTAATCTTGTTGTACCCTGGCATTTTGCAACCCTTCAAGTCTGTGTTGCAAGCATAAGTAAATGCCTCCTGAAGGTATGGATTTCTTGCCAAATTGAAAGCTACTCCTACAAAAGGAAATAAAAAATAGCAATTCAGTTCAAGCCTACACAAAACAACAACTCTAATTGAACATTTGTTGCCATATATACTAGTATTACCTCCTGAATAAAATGATCTTCCAATCAGGGCATCCATATGCTTGCGCTGATCCAATTTCCAGGCTTTCTCCAATGCAGAAGGAGGTCCACTTTGTCTCTTATTGCTGTTGGGGGCAGAGGTAGGCAATGATACAATTTTCGGCTTCGATCTTTCTCCTCATCTCCCTAAGGTCACCCTCTTTCACATTCAGACATATACCGATTCCTTTACCCTTGACTTGCATCAAATGAGCTTCCATTCTAGTATAGCTTGTGAGTTTCTGTAAAGGACAGAAGCCACATCGCCATTTGACATTGCCTCCTGGTGATGCATGTTTCTCCAAAATTGTCACATAATCCCATAGTGGTGCCCTGAGATCAGATATGGAACGCCGAGAACCACTGCTTGAACCAGTGTTTGCCGTGTGAATCGCTGCAGATTACCAAGCCTAAGGGAGACCGAAACCGATATCCGTCTGTTTAGTTCGTCAGGACAGCCGGCAGCCGTCGTCGTCTGGTGATTAGGCATCGTCAAGCGTCCGTCGTTGACGTCGACACATCATTGCTGCTGCTCCGTCCAGGTGGGGTGCATCGTCGAGCGACGATTGGACGTCGCCTCGGTGGGTGGCAACGGCGGCGTTCAGATTGGAAGCGATGAAGTCGTCCATGAGTCCGTGCAAGGCTAAGTAGGTCACGTATGCGAAGCATCTATGGGCCGATTGGGCTGCATATCTCGGTTGGGCCGTATTGAATATCAGCCCGGAACGTCCGAGACACGTGTCCGGATTTTTTTCTTTTATTTATTTTCTAGATACTCACTAGATACGTATCCCTAGCGTATTGGACATGTATCCGCGCCTATCGGCGTTTCGGACACGGATACGCTATGTCCCGGACGTATCGGTGTAACATAGGCGCCTACAATTTCGCCCCCATGGAGTTCTAGTCTATGTGGCCATCCTCCGCGCCCGCCATGCCATTTCCGCAGGCGTGGCAGCCTCCCGCGGCGGCCAAGTCGGTGCCTCCCCGCCGCGCCTGTCCGGTTCGCTTGGTCCGTCGGCCCCAAACAGAAACCGGGATGGCGTGACACGGGCCGTCCAAAGGCCGCCTCCTCCTTCGTTGTTGTCGGATCTGCTCCGATGATATCGGATCTAAGCTGTCGGAAGTGTGGGGGCAGGGCAGCGCGCGCTGTCGCGCGCACCGAGCACGGGAAGATGCGGCGACACCACATGGCGAGAGGGTAGGGAGAGACAACGCTGCCACGCGCCTAGGAGGGAGGAAGAGGCGGCGACGCTAAGCAGCGAGCGGGTAGAAAGAAGCGATGCTGCCACACGCCAAGGAGGGAGGATGAGGCCACAACACCGGGGAATGAGAGGGACGGGCCACGCCGAGTAATCTACTCAAAGGATAGCTATTTCTGCCAGGCACAATTCCATAAAATGGCGAAAGGCTACGCTCCAAGTCTGCAACCGAAAGACCAAGCTCCGGAAGAGTCTTAGCGAAAAGGATATCCAAAGAACTTCCACCATCGATGAAAGTCTTCTTCAATCGAGCCTTATGAACGATCGGTGCCAAAATAAGCGGGTACCGACCGGCCTTAGGCAAGACTTCGGATGGTCGGGTCCGCTGAAGGTAATAGGGACTTCGGACCACCGTAGATATTTAGGGGTCGCAGGAGCAATGACATTGATCTCTCTTATTGAAAGCTTTTGCTTACGCTTGGATTCATAAGCATCGGGACCACCACAAATGAAGTTCATTTCCCTTTCCGGTTCCTCGAAAACCTTCATCATCGTTATCCTTACCATCATCTCGCTTCGGTCTTTGCCCTTGTCATCCTTGTGATTCCGTGGCCCCGACCGAGGAGCCACCTTTAATGCATACGAAGCAAAATGCCTTAACCGGAAGCACTCTTTGTTCTTATGATTCCTATTATGAATCATGCAAGGCCCTTTAAGCAAATCTTCAAACGAAACTCGTTCCCTCGCCCCTCTTTTACGGGGTGCTAGACATTCTCCTCCATGAGACTATCCTACTGCAGCAACGAGGTTATCAGCCTTGCGCTTGTTGTTCTTGGAGCTAGACTGGTTGCCATGGTCTTGCTTTGCCTCTTTCCCTTTGTTCCCGCGCAGATTCACTACGTTGGACTCTCCAGCGGCATAATCGTCTGCTATCTTGAAGCACTCCGACGCCATCATGGTAAGATTATGGTTATGCCAACTGATCTTATGTACCAATGCTTCCCTCCGGACGCCGGCTTGGAATGCAACAATCACTTGTTGATCGAGAACGTTGTGGATTAACGCTTTCTTGTTGCGTAAACGCTCGATGTGCTCCATGAGTGATTCATCCAGCTTCCGCATGATCCTGTTGAGATCGTAGAAGGGGATTAAGCCCTTGGGATATCTGCAGATTCATAAATCCCGCGTGAATGCTGGGATAACAGAATACTCATCGTCCTCAAAGCCGGTCCGGATCGGTGACGGTGAGCGGTGATCGCAGATGCCGATAATTCTGGTCATGATAATCGTCCGATTCATCATCATAATGGTAATTCCTATGTCCAAGTATCAAGACTAGTTTGGTGACCATTATTTGCCTGCGGTGGTGGCGGAGGCGGAGGCGGCTGCGGTGGTGCTTGCCCGTCTTTGTTGCCCCACCCAAGCTCTCTGTCTCTAATGTCACGATCACGTCCTCGCCGATCACGTCCGTCTTGATCATAATAGCGATCATCACGCTCGTCGTAGCGGTCATCTCTCCTTGACCGGTCATTACATTGCGTCGTACGATTATCATGCCCATGATTGTAGTTTCCTTGCCGATTGCCGACTGGTGACGGCGCTTAAGCTTCCTACCTAGGGTTTTCCTGGTGAGTCAACGGCGGTGGAATTGGAGTTGTTGGACGATCATCAACATGACCGGTCCGGCGACGCTCATCTTCTTCGTGCCTTTGTCGTTATTCAGCCCGCTCGCATGGCGGTTTAACAAATTATTCCTCGTGTGACATCCCCTCCGGGATACCCGGGAATCGGTACAGGGGGACACTCGATGAAGCGAGTTACAACAGAAACATCATCTTATACAAGCCGAATATATATATCATGGTATAATACAACCAGGTTTTCAAAATACAAACATTCGTGCAGCGGAATATAACTTTATTGAAGTTTAACATCCTACGAGTATTCAGCGGAAGCTTGTTCTAATGTACAACTCAAAAGACTTCAAACGAAACAACGTGATGCACCGAGCCCTTCGTACATCACGGTCCTCTCTCTTCACGGCGTGGGGATACGTTCCCACCGAAGGGAACCTCCCTCCGGACATTGCTCCTCTTCGGGGAAGCTGCCATATAAGTCGTGGTAGTACGACTCGTTCCCTGAAAGGTAACGAACAAACCCCGAGTATTCTAATAGTCGGCAAGACCGACCCGTCAACATGGCACGCTAAGGCCGACGCCTAGTATGCAAAGGCTTTTTGACCGTGGGGTTTACTCCTTTGCGAAAAACAGCATTAAAGGTTGGGTCCTTACTTTCAATATTTTAGCTCATGCTAAGTTCATTAGCCTTGGTGTTTGCAACCTATCACTATTGCAATCAAGTTCTCAATCGAGATAAAATAGATCATTAATCCTTCCATCTCTCATCTTTATCTTCATATAATTTACTACGATGTGACGAGCTAAACAAGCGGTACTCATTACTCGTGAGGGACAGCGATTCGAATCGATTTATACCAGTTGGCGAAACCCGACTACACGACGTATACGCATCACACCGATCGTATACGACAACCTTTCCCGCTAGCACCGACAGCAGACTAGCCGTTTCCAAACTCTCCCGGGAGTATGGCGAAGCCACGACTTCCCTCGTGATCGACCCATCTCCCTCCCGTGAGACTATCCTATCACTAACAGCCGGCAAAGAGAGTCGGCTACGCTACATCTCCGGGGCGATAGGGTACATCAGCTTGCTGGGCTCATGATACCAGCATGTAGTGCGGTACGTTCAAACTTGTTCAACTAAGCCGACAACGGTACGGTCCTTGACCGACACGAGACGGGGCTACCACCTTGCAAGACCTCATCTTCGTCTTGCCCTTTCTCCTACGGGGTCCGTCCGGTCTCAACTTCATTAACACTCTCTTCATCTTAATGTAAACACAAAACCCTTAAAGCCTCCATGCTTTAAGATTCCCTAAACATCTACCATTGCGACTATGAAATTAAGCTTAGCCTCAATTGAGCTACCCGTACCAAGTATAGAATAATCAAACGGAAACCTACCATAATGCAACTAGGGTGTCAACCATTCCCTAACACCTAATGCACAAGCATAACTCGTACTATGTGATAAAGTAAAATATTTAAAACATAGGTAGGATGCACCGGGCTTGCCTTGATTCCGTTCGAAGTTAGCTTCCTCAGCGGTCGGGTCGACTTCAAGATTCCCGCTCTCGACTCGCCTCGGGTGGAACCTCGATCACTTGTAACCTAGTCGACCAAGCAATGCGTTGCGAATCACAATCATGTATGCATGTATGCTCATGATGGAAGTATGCAAGGATTCATTGATTAAGTCCAATAAGTAATAATTAACAATTAATGCTTAATCACCTTAGTTAATTAATAAATCAAGGATAAGTATGTTCATTAAGCATTAATTAACAATTAATTATGCTGATTAATAAATATTTAATCAAGATCATTATTAATTAGTTTCGTTTCCTTAATTACTTAGGTTTAATAATTAATAAATTATTCTCGGTTTATTAAGCAATAAGTAAATTATTACTTTAAGTGGTGAAAGGTTAATAAATTGTGATCACATAAAATATACGAGTTTAAGTTTAATTTTGGAAAATAAATCTCACAATTAATTTCGTCTACAGTATCTCCTTCATCAAATAAAATTATTTTTCATAATTAAACATTTTATTTACCTAAAATAATAGCCTTTCTCTAATCAAAGAAAGTGATTAATTACAAATTATATATAAATTTACTCAAAATAACTATTTTATTTCACAAATAAATAGATCTTATTTTTCTCGAGTCTAACAAACTTGGTTTGACATTTTTCCGAATTTTAATGAATTTTCTACGAATTTTGGAAATTTAAATTTGATTCCGTGCCACACAAAGGGCTACGGGGTTGACCGCACGAGATCCGTCGTGGCCACACGCGATCCCACGGGCGTGTGGCCCGCGGTGTGGCCTCGCCACGGCGGCGGGTCAGCGGCGGCGCGACAGCCGGAGTTGGTCGGGTGTGGAGCAAAGCTCGCTGTGTGACCACCAAACTACTCTACGGCGCATGGCGAACACAAGGATACGGACGCGCTCACATGACCTCGACCCTAGCTACACCGGCGGCGAGGTCCGGCCATGGCGAACTCTCTCGGCGGTGGCGCGAGCTCACCACGAGCACAAAAATTGGGGAAAACCTACCGACACGTACTACGGAGCATGCGCAAGCTCGTCATGGAGTCAAAAAGACATGAGCAAGCTCGGAAGGGGGTGCTCACCGTGGAGGGCGGAACCGGCGGTGGTCGGACCTTAAGAAGAACGGCGATTGACCGGCTCCCTGTGGAACAAAAGCGAGGATGAGCTTCCGGGAGTCTCGAGCATCTAATTGCGCATCGCTATGAAGAGAAAATAGCAACAATAGCTCACCGTGGCTGACTGAATTGCGACGGTGGCGGAAGAACGACGGTGAGGTCGTAGAGGAGAGGACGAGCTCGCCACGACGAAACCGGACAGCTCAAGCAATTTGAACGGGTCGTGGAGCTTCGCAAGACTCGGGCGGAACTTCCGGGAGTGGCGGCTTGGCCGGGAAGAGACCGGAGCGGCCGGGCGGCGTTGCTCCGGTGACGGGGGAGGGGAACGGTGAGGCGGGGAGTGAAGTGAGAGGAAGAAAAAAAAAAAGAAGGCGAGGCCGGGAGGGGTTCTTATCTCGGCCGGAGGCGGCACGGCAAGCAGCTGCGTGTCCGGCCAAGCACCCGTGTGGCGGGGCGCGTGGCTGCGCGGCCGGAGAGGCGGTGCGGCTCGAGCGGCGCCGAGACGCGGGAGAGGGAGAGAGAGGAAGAAGGGCCGATCCCGGCCATTTTGCAAAAACACCCTCGGACTTTCGCGTAATTAAAAAAGTAGTCTTCCCGAGCTCCAAAAATTCCCAAATTTTTCGGGGTTTAAATGAAAACATTTTAGACACATTTCCTATTAAGTCCAGGGTAAAACTCCAAATCATTTTTGGATCAAAAATTCGTAGTTAAAATTAATTAAAGAAGCTTTGTGTGTTTCTTGTAAATATTTCTACAAGGCAAAATCTTTTCAGGACATTTTCATAAATCTTTACTTATGATATTTGAGCCATAGAAAATGTTAAACCAAAAATTTTCTGTTTATTTTATTCCTTTTTAACACTTCCTTTCTTCTTTATCCCTTTTGCTATTTCATGTGCTTATTATTAACACAAAAATTCAACAATTTGATGCAATGCTCATGATGACATGAAATGCATTATTTTCTCGAGAGTTGTAACAGCGTCGCGGTTCCCGTGGATCGGGCCTCGCAAGTCCCGATCGCGTGCTCGTTCATGCGCATCCGCAATCGGAGTATGTCCGATCCCGGCTCTTTCGCCAAAGGAAGCTCCCTCGCACCGGGTCCTTCCATATCGGTCCGAGTGTGACCGTGATCGGCTAGAATATTCTCCCCGATCCTCGAACAAGCTGATTGGTTTGCAAAGCAACTGCATCAACTAGATTCGAGCCCGCCTTAGTCTAGGTGTCCGATCGAATACATCCTCTCGGGATAGTCTCCAAGATTTGCTTGACACCCACAATATTATGGAGCGGTGAAGTAATGAGCCGTGCGCCATTTAGTTCAACTTCCAAAGCATCCATGTTAAGGGCCCTATTCGAGCGATCGCAATTTTTTCCACTCGCAAGTACTACGACGATCATTGTATGAAGGTGAATTTTCCGGCGCATCAATAGCTCGGTCGGTTGCAACAAGTGCTCTACTAGCAGGAACTCCCGTTCCTAGAGCTCTAGTTCGACTAGTTCCTGGAGCATTAACATCGGGGGGAGGATTTTGAGCCTAGCCTCGGCGGAGGTGGTCGCTGATTGTTATCGCCCTCCGCGTTCGGCGCGGCTTCCTCTCACGGTATTCGTCCTTAGCTTGGTTGGCTAGTCTTTTGGTTTCGGCCGTAGCTTCCTTAGGAGAAAGTTGCACCACGACCGATGCAAGCGTGAAAACTTGGAAGAAGGTTTGGGGACCCTCCTCAAAGTCGCTTCCAGATCGACAAAAGCTGATCATCGCTACGGATCGTGTAGCGGTCAAGATCTTGGCTCGATTGGCTAGACCGAAGGGAAATTCGATCGGTCTAATTAGTCGCGCCATAAGATTGGCAACGTCGGACCGGTGAGAATCGAAGTAGAAATCAAGATCGCACTCGATGATCGTGCTTCAACAAGCAGCGGCCGATTGCGAGGAGGATTCATCAAGTGAAGCTTGCCAGTAGAATCCGCCTCAAAGTCCAAAGACTCGAAGCGGATTGCGAAGCCGGGTGCGAAGTCGACATCGATAAAAATGCCATCGAACTCGCCAAGAAACTCGCCGGGACTCCTACCGGCGCGCCAAATGTCGAGTCTTAATCTCCGCGAGTAAAACTATCCGATCCCTCACGAGCTTGGAATTCGATGCTGCAATACACGTAACACACAAGAACATGAGATTTTTGACGGGTTCGAGGCCCCTCAATTGAGAGTAATACCCTACGTCCCGTATGTTGTGTATTGCCTTTAGTAGCTTCCTAATTGCGAGTTGTCGGATGTTTTCGAGGGGTCCCTACTCGCCTTATATATCCAGGGACACAGGATTACATGCGGAGTCCTAGTCGGTTACATAGATTACATACTCGGAAGCTCTATCTCTAAGCTTTCCTTATTGAATCGGTGTCGTATCGGACTAATATTGCACCTTTACTTGTTGATCAAGTCATGATACACTCGTATTGCAATCCGCCTTGATTTCATACCGGTATACGAAACCTTTTGTTATTCCCTATCGGTCGAGCACCATTCAATGTGGCCCCTCCTCGTCAAGGGGAGGGGAGGGCAAGCGACGAGGAGGAGGAAGGGGAGGGGGCGGTGCGGGGGCGGGAGAGGGGGTGGGGGGTTGGGGCGGCTGCGCGGGGGCCGGAGGAGGGGGTTGACGGGAGGAAGACGGTTAGGGTTAGTGTTAGGCGTTTTTATTCGCTCACGTTTTTGCGAAAACAACCCCGTACTTTACTCTATTCGTAGTTCTCATCAACTCAAGGTTATTTTCAGTTTTCATAGTTAATCTTTTATGAAATTTGATATTTATGTGATATACGTATTAGTTCTCTTCCAATAAGGCCCTCCATTTTTTAATAATTTGTTTACAATCTTTCTACCCTCTTTTACAATGATTTCTTTTAACTTTACCCCCTGAATTCTAGGAAAATTTAGCGCAGCTGAGCGCGCTCGCCTACCTAGTATGTTTTAAAGGGATGGAAAACACTCTCAACGAAGACCCAAACACCTTAGAGTCGAAGACAACTACCCGTAAATACATCACCTTCCCCGTTACCCATTCGTGCACGGTAGCATCCCACCGGCGAATACCGTGAGTGGCCGAATCCCGCGGCGGCCTAGGCACCATGCCGTCGGCGCCGCCTCGTCCACCGTGAGTCTCACCCACACACTATTACAATAACGTCCAAAGATATCACCTTGATTTTTCCAGTAATAACGGGTAGCCTAGTTCCGTTATTATAGTGTGCCGAACATGACGTCACCATGGTAGCACGTTGTTATAGTGGTCACTATAATAATGAGCACCCATGACGTCATCTCCTGCGCCATTATTACAATGGATGGACACCCGAGTAATAATGGTTGGTGCTGATATCACAACCGATCGTTATTACAAGTGCAACTGTAATAACGATCGGTTCCGATGTCACGTGGCGCGGTTATTACGAGTGGACACCGTAATAACGGACGCTAGATGACATCGAGGCCATCCATTATTGCGGAGGATACTGTAACAACGTCGTCGCGGTGACATTGTGACACCCCTATCCCGAAGAATAGGGTGATGTCCCTCAAGATCTCATCGGGAGATGGTTGACGAAGCAACCATGCATAGCATCACACACACGAACATACATGAATTGCAATTTACATAGATAAGTGCATTATTACAACTTAGGTTAAATATAAAGATGGTACATAGGTTCTAAAATTTATGTTACATAAAATGTTCCGAGTTCAAATTAAAGTGCGAAAGCGTTAAACATAAACTCGACGATAAATAGATAGGTAAGTAAACCATGCCAGCCAAGAACATGGCTCACTCTTCGTGAGTCGGTGAGCTAGGACATTACTAATCATTGCAATCTGCTCGAATCAAGTGGGCCTCATTAACCGCGAGGTGGGCGGCGATATATATATATCGATTTAGATCCTGCAGGAGAAAACCCAAGCACACGACATACGCATCATTTAAGAACACGTATGGCCATCGTTCACGAGTTCATCATAGAGTACGGCGCGAGGCCACCGATCCCGAATACACGTCCCCCTTGCGACACATTCAACAACATGTCCAAGGCTTAACCCATGCACTCTCTAGCGGTCCTCTAACCAGCCTCCGCCCTACTTACACATCACCTGTGGATCGGTGGGCTGTCCGTCCATACCCTAGGTTTACCAATCCCCATAAAAAGGTTTGCACTTGGTACACAACTCAATACTTGTTCGCGGAGTCATAACGATAGGTTCTCAATGTTAGCCATTTTCAACCACAAAGTGTAGTATAAACTTATCCAATAGTTTAGATCCTATCGTTGACTCCAACATAATTCTAAGCATAGCAGCATTTCGATCGAGCGTGACTCACATAGACTACATAGGTCATATAGAGATTTATGCAAGTGGGTTTCACGTCAACTCCTATACTTAATGCACAATACAATATCCTTATTTATTGTGATTAACATAGAAGACCTTTAAAACATAGGAGTGCACCGGGTTTTGCCTTGGGCTTGATCGTAGTTAGTAGCTTCACTGAAATTAAGATTAACATCGGGCTCCTCCGAGACGTTCACTTCGCCTTCGTTGCCTAATTAAATGAAATGCATTGCGTAAGCTTAAATGCATATAAGGACGATGCAATAGAACCTTATTCACTAACATGAATGATTATGCGATGCTTGTTATCATGTCATGCTCATGGATGGATGGAAATGCTCAAATTTGAGCATGAAATGATAACTCATAGCATAAACTGGTAAAGCTTCTTTTCATCTAAAACCTAGCAACGATGCTATGTGAACCTATATAAATCAACAAATGCTTCACATGAACATGCATACTGTGGTGACATTTAAATTAATTAGCAGAGACAAAACATTTAATATAAACAAGTAATTCATTTTATTCTCAAGGAACGATTAGCTTCAGTTTTATTATCACATGCGACGTCATATGTAAAATAAACTAAGCTAAATGCAAGATATGAGTACATGACGATGAGCATTTGTATGTACTGAAATTAAGTGTCTAACATTCTGGATGAACAGTACCAAATATGAAAAATAACAATAAATAATTACCTATATGCATATAATGCATTACTCAAGTAGAAATTCTAGTCTATCCTCATATTAAGCAAATCAAAAGTAAAATTCATACTTATAGTGTTCAAAATTTAACACCGGAAATTTCTAGGCATGTATTATTTCATAAACAATAATCATGCAAAGTTAATGAATACATTCCTAATATAAAAATGATAAGATTTATTTTACTAAAAAAATAGAGCTGATGCAAATAACTCTAAAAATATACAACAAATGAACATGTGCATGTGCGAGAGGCTTCATACATGTCATGAGTGATTTAATGGCCAAGTTTCATATTCATATGATTTGTATAGATTTATTTATGAATTCATAACTATTAAAATGGTTCAACTTTAGGGACTTTTATAAATATCAAAACATTAAAACTACATGTGCTCATCATACTTTTTGGAAAGAAGGGATTTTGAACCTAAAAAATTTGGGTTTGCTTTTGGCCTTGTAGTTTTTGAGATGAAATCCTATCGAAAAAATCATATTTGCCCGATCTCGAGTCATTCACAATGCCTCAATTTCCATTAGGTTTCCATGAGCAGACTACGGTATATGATCATGATACTGTTGGCTCCTTTACTTGGCGCACGCGATTAGTCCCGATGGTGATTCCAGCCGGTAGGGACAAGTCGCGCGCGCACGGAGAAGGAACACAAATAAATCAATGATGCATGTATCGCTATCCGCCCATCACCTTGTGAACCTCCCTATGACCGATTGATCTAATAAACCCGTACCCAAAAACATGTAATAGATCACATCTACTACATCGGCATATCAACTACAAAATCCAGATCACAATCTACACAAGGTCGGCTCCGATACCACTCGTTAGGGAATCGGTAGGCTACGATAGCAAAAACAAGTTCTACCGCTCAACCAACAAACCTTGTAAGAGGAGGATCATGGATCGTTACCGCTAGACGTGCAGGCGGAGCGGAAGCGTTGTTGTTGATACGCGTCGTAGAGGAAGTAGCCGTACGGCTTAACGGAGTGCGCAACGTAGCAACACCTCCACGGATGTCCACACGTACGGAAAGAGGAAGTTCGACGTGAGCGTGCGAGCACCCGAGGTCGAACGTTGATAGACAGCAACACCCTCAGACTCCACGCGCGCTGCAGTACGTGCGTCACCACGCGCGATGCAAGAGCAGGAGGCTGCGGCGGTAGGGAGCTCTCGGTTGGTTGATTAATTAGGTTAAGTGGCCGGTGCTTAGGCTTTGTAGCCTGCCGCACGTGTAGCCTCATGGGCTATGGTGGGCCGGCCTGATTAGTACATGGGCAATTATCTAATATATTATGTGTTGCACCATCGAATTTCACGCTCGTGAGGGACTAGGTAGTATTAGTGCTGAGGTAAATCATCGATCCAAATTACGAATTATCGAACAATAACAGCTATGCGGCTCATGGCATGGAAGCGCTTGATAAAGTCGTTATCGTAAACTACTTTCATAGAAAAAACAAGCTCCACGGATGTAGCCCATGCAATCTCATTTACTCAGGGACCCCTATTATTCTTCTTTCAAAATTCATTGCGGGGGAATATATGCCCTCAGCACAGTCGTTCCAAAGAGAAGAATTTGCATCAAATTGAGAAGCTTGAACAGAACATCATGTCTGATCTGCTTGGCTGTGTTCAGCAAGCATAATTGAAAGCTGGCCAAGATTTTGGACTTGTCTATAAACAAGCATACCATACCGGTGATGAAGTGAGAAGTTTTTATTTTTTTGAAACCATGAAGTGAGAAGTTGAAAATGAAGGAATCGTGAGTTGGGTGAGAGTTTGAGAGAATCAATAGGAGGGAGCCATGCGTGTGCTCCATGGGCAAGTGGGCACGGGATACTCGGCTGTTTGCTTCCGTCGGCGCATCCAGCCACCGAGATCCACGTATATATGGGCCCAACATGAATTATCAGCACATATATTTGATTTTTGTTTTTGCAAAAAAAAAACTGGGTATTTTTTAGAATATATAGACAGCTAGGTCAGCCAGTAGCCTGTGGGGACGTTTGGCCGTAGCAAAGTACTATCTCCGATCCGCCGTTCCTTGTTTTACGCTTAGGGCTAGCTAATTCTTTTTTTTTTTAATGAAAAGGCTAGCTAATTCTATCGTTCTCGTCATTAATAGTGCTCCTTGTTTAAACTAGAGAAAGAGAATAGAGATCCGTGAAAACTACAGGCGTTGCATTAATGTTTCATGGTCACTTCTTCCGTGATGTCACTTTTACAGAGGTAGCTTCCGACGACGTAGGGATACGCAGAGGCTCGTAGCCATTCGCCCTGAGCGCGGGGACCTTTTGGCCGTAGCAAAGCCATCTCCGTTTCTGCATTCTTCAAACGTGGCCAATTTGATCTCGGTGTTGCCATTAATGCCCCCGTTGTACGCTTCTCCGTTCCATGCATGCATGGCCGCTTCCATGACGTGACTTGTACAGATCGAGCTTCCGGTGACGGAGGAGGATGTGCTGAGGTTTATTTGGTCGAGCTCGCGCCGGGCGGGGACCGTATTATACGTATAATGGCCGTAGCGCCATTGCTTCCTACGCGGCAAATTCACCGATCGTTCTCGTCATTAATGGAACTCGCTCCGTTCCATTGGCATTCCATGGCCACTTCCATTCCATATGACGTGACTGTTACAGAGCTTCCGACGTACGACGGCGGATACGGGGAGAGGCGCGTTGGCGCCCGGCGACAGGGACCGTGTGGGCGGATAAGGTCGATGGCGCCAATTCCTGTTCCATCCCGTGATCCCAAAGCAACCGCGTAAAAACGCGAGAAAAATATCTGACCACACGCGCGCAGCTCACTCTCTCACCCGACCCGACCCGACCCGACCCGAGGATGCGTGATGTCGGCCGGCGACGCCAGCGTGGACTGCCCATCCCGCCTCGTGTTGGACAAAGATAAGGCACGCCACCACTCGGCGACGACACGTGGCGGGCGGCCTGATCGGGATTTGCCAGCCTGGACCCAGGGCAACGGCAGCCACTCCTCCCACATCCGAGGCGGCCGTGTGCTAACTGCTAAGAGCTGGGTGGGGTTTGGTAGCTATATATATAGGCCGCTGGTGGGGGAGCGTACAGAGGCAAAGCAAAGCCTGCGAGATCCTCTCCTCCTCCTCCAGTAGAGCCAGGCAACAGCAGAGAGCTCGCGAGCCATGGCCCCCACCGTTATGGCTTCGTCTGCCACCTCCGTCGCCCCCTTCCAGGGGCTCAAGTCCACTGCTGGGCTCCCGGTCAGCCGCCGCTCCAGCCGCACTGGCTTCGGCAAGGTCAGCAACGGTGGAAGGATCAAGTGCATGCAGGTAAGGATTCTTCTTCACATATGTTCATAATCCTCCATTCTGAAGTACAGTATGAATTAGCTAGGCCTAGGAGTCGACGGAAAAAAAGAGAAAAAAACATGCTCACTGATGCACGATCCTTGATTGGGTGCAGGTGTGGCCAATAGAGAACAACAAGAAGTTCGAGACCCTGTCCTACCTTCCTCCACTTTCTACGGAGGACCTCCTGAAGCAGATCGAGTACCTCATTCGGTCCAAGTGGATTCCCTGCCTGGAGTTCAGCGAGCTGGGCTTCGTCTACCGCGAGAACGCCACCTCCCCCGGCTACTACGACGGCCGCTACTGGACCATGTGGAAGCTACCCATGTTCGGCTGCACCGACGCTACCCAGGTGCTCAAGGAGCTCGAGGAGGTTAAGGCCGCCTATCCCAAGTGCTTCATCCGCGTCATCGGCTTCGACAATGTCAGACAGGTGCAATGCATCAGTTTCATCGCCTACAAGCCCGACGGCAACTAAGTGGCTAGTAGGCTCGCTCGCTCGTGCATGAGCAACCATATGAAATGCTTTTTTCTATTTCTTTGTTTTTTCTTCTCTTCTGGTTGCTTCTATGCTGTATCCATGGCCTGCTCATGTCGTAACCGATCTCTCCCTCCTCCGGCTTCAGAGTCAGAACCTATATATAGGACTACTACAACTATCGTTGGGTGAGGAACAACATGTGAATGCATGCTCCGCCGGCTATACAGAGATATGTAATATGGATACTAGAGCACATACCCAAAATCCGTCGACAATACTAGATCGTGTTAGCTACCTGTGTTTTTGTCGGTTTCTTATAATAAAGTTACATGTTTTCGTACATATATATATGCGCCTCAATTTCTGTGACTCTAAAATCTCTATCGGATTCGGAAAAATGTCTAGTCTTTTTTCATTGCGCTGAAAGGGGTAGAGGAAGCAAAAATGACGTCATATATAACAACAACCAGCTGGTGAATAATAATAATAATAATAAAACCAGCTGGTGTCCCCACACATGTCGCTTGTACGTACGCCTAACTTTGTTACCACACGTTAGCATCCGTTCTGCGAAAGTTTTAGTTGTAAGCCACCTTGTCTTCTTGTCAAAGGACTGTAGCAGCATTTTTATGCCACTGCAAATGAAGTCCATGCTTGGCTTAGTACGCGGCATATTACTACCAAGAACTCAGCAGGAAAAAATAATCGGAGGTCACCGATAAACAGGTTTATCGGCTTTAGCGGACATTTACCGTTTTATCGGATTCCTTTTCAGCCAAAATTTATAAAATATATCTTAATGTGTAAAGAAAAGTGCCTAGATTGTTTTTAAGTCATATAACATAAATATAACACCGAACCATATGCCAAAGTGAGAAAGTATCATAAAATTGATCACCCAACTCACTGTAAGGCCAATCTCAATGAAAGTGTCGTGGTAGTGTCATGAAGCATTAAATTTGTTGACCTGGCATGTAGAGAGAGAGAGGAGTGTCATGTGATGAGATCGTGTTAGCTACCTGTTTTTTGTCGGTTTCTTATAATAAAGTTTCATGTTTTCGTACACATATATGCGCCTTAATTTCCGTGACTCTAAAATCTCCATCGGGTTCGGAAAAATGTCTAGTCTTTTTTCATTGCGCTGAAAGGGGTAGAGGAAGCAAAAATGACAAGTCATATATAACAACAACCAGCTGGTGAATAATTAAAAAAAACAGCTGGTGTCCCCACACATGTCGCTTGTACGCCTAACGTCGTTACCACACGTTAGCATCCGTTATGCGAAAGTTTTAGTTGTAGGCCACCTTGTCTTCTTGTCAAAGGACTGTAGCAGCATTTTTATGCCACTGCAAATGAAGTCCATGCTTGGCTTAGTACGCGGCATATTACTAGTTTTACTACTACGTTAACTACTACTGGTAGTTTGTTTTTCTAATCTGCACCTATTATTATAGATAGAGTGAAATGCACCCGAGGTCGCTAAACTATTTAGGAACGATCATTGAGGTTCATAAACTCTCAAAGTGATCACCTAGGTAACTAAACTAATCTCGAATGGACATCTAGGTCCACAAACTTTATAGTAATCCCTAGGGTCCATGATCTATTATATCATGTCAATCAAGTCCACAACACCGTCATCCAACCACTCTCAACGCACAACACTTCCGCCCAGCTACTCTCCACGTGTGCCGCCGCACAACTGATCTCTATTTGTGCCGCCGAGCCTACCTAAAGATGCTAGCTAGTAACTAGTGTGCTCGCTTGTAGCTCCCTCGCCCCATATCCGACCTTGCCTCCCCATCCGGCCTCGTTCCTGCTGCCCACTAGGTAGATGTGATAATAATGTGTCGCATCATATGTGAAAGGCGCAACACGGGGAGGATAGACTATTGTCGTGGGTAACGAGCACGCGATCGAAGTGGATAACAAGTAATAGACGCGAAAATACGAGGTCATGATGGGGATAGCAAGGTTGGATGGGAGGGTGAGGCTATCATGGAAAGGGCACACTTGTTACGTCACGGAGTAGGCTCAACGGCGTTCGCATGAAGAGCGGTTGTGTAGAGGCGACAACACATATGGAGCGTGGCTAGTGTGACGATGTGGACCTGGTTGACAAGATATAAATAGGTCAAGGACACAAGAAAACCAATATAAAGTTTATGGACCTAGATGACCATCCACGAATAGCTTAAGGACCCGAGATGGTCACTTTGAGAGTTTGTGGACCTAAATGACCATTCCTAAATAGTTAAGGGACTCGGGGTGCATTTTACTCTAGATAGATATACGTGTTCTCAAATCTATTCGGAACGTCCGAAGCACGAAACATCGACTTATCGTCGATTGTAATTGATGGGGCCGAGGGCTCCGGGTTCACGGCCGAGACGGTAGCGGGAACGTCCACGGCGCCGCTGCTGCCCATCCTCTCGTTGGTGGACCGCTCGCCCACGGCGCCGGGGACCGTGCATGCTTGTGGAGCCGGCCGAGGACCCATTGATATTGCGGGGCACCGCTCGGGTCATCGTCGACCCGTTTGCGCCGCCGTCACCTCGATCGTCCATGCCACCATCGCTTCTACGCCACCATCGCTGCCGCCGGCTACGCTGCCGTCGCCTTGTCAAACAGTCGAGCTATCGCTGCCTTAGCCGGAGGCCACGGTCAAGTCGCCTCATCTAGTGGCCAACACGCCGTGGAAACAGCCTTTAGTGCCCGCTCCTCCTTCCCGGGCGACGACCGGTGCGCCACCGACACAATCGATGGTGAACACGCCATCAAGCCGGCTAACGTCCGAGGCGTCGTGGACTCGGCCAAGCGGGTCCGTGATGAGGGGACGTCGGCTACTGAGCGGCGGGCACCGTAAAGAGACACCCCTCCGTACATGCCCAAAAAATCCCTCAAGAAGTAGGGCACTCCAAGCCTCACACCCGGGCCGATGCCTTCCAGCCATGCTTAGAGCGACACCTCGGTTGGTACAATGGTGCCGGTTGTGGGCTCGTTGCCTCTCACCCCTTGGGCGGAGAAGGAAAGGTTATGTGGAGGAATAATCTTGGCGCTAATACTACCTAGTTCCTCACGAGTATGGAATTCGATGGTGCAACACACGAAACACACAAGAACATGCGAGATTTTAAGACAAGTTCAAGCCTCTCAAACGAGAGTAATACCCTACGTCCTGTATGTTGTGTATTGCTCTTAGCAGATTGCTAATTGCGTAAATCTAGATCCTTTTCGAGGGGTCCCTCCTCCGTGTTATATATCCGGGTAGGTAGGGTTACGTGCGAGTCCAAGTCGGTTACATAAATTATATATTCGAAAGCTTTATCTCTAACTTTCTTTATCAATTCGAGTCTTAGTCAACTATTCTTCCTTCTTTACTTGAGGATCAAGCCATAATGCGCCGGTCTTGTAGTCCGCCTTTGTTATCATACCGGTATATGGAGCCTTCGGCATTCACGTATCGGTCCGGCACCACTCTATGGGCCTTCCCAACCGGTCTTATTTTCATCAATATGCCTCCATATCTCCGACAAGTCATTCCTTTGATCATATCATACCCATAAGGCAAGTATACACCAGTCTTCTACATGTGGTATGATTCCAGTGCAAAATTGATCTTTTATTTACCATAATACCTAATTAGGTGATAAAAATCCGTGTACTTTCTCTCGAGTAGTTTTTCTTTTCCTGGTGCACCGGTCGGTGCACCCAATTGAGTTTAGCCCCGACTCTAAGATCATTTGAACTCCTTTCAAATAATGCAAGAGTCTACTAGTTGATTCTTCATTATTTTCTTCTCTAATCAATCTCTTCAGATTGCTTTTAATTGTAATTCTCCGCTTCCTGCGATCTCTACAGACCGCTCTTAAACCTAATGCACCGATCCGGTGCACCTAATTATGTATGGCCCACGACTCTTGTATCATTTGATCACCGCAAATAATGCAGGAGTCTTTTTCAAGAGACTATGCTTTATTATTTTCCATAAAACCTCATACTTCTCGACCACTTTCGCCAAGAATACACTTTCGATCGGTCATACCAGTCACAGACTTCATACTTCTTGAAATTTCGCATCAATTAAAATATCGATCTGCCTAAACCAGCCCAAATCTCATCTTCCGCTTAGTGACATTTCACTAAGAATCAAAAGTTCTAGCTGATCGGACCAGATTTCCAATTAGCTTATATTTAACTCGAGTTATTCAAGCCTATAATCATCCGAATGATTAACACCCGGGGCCTAAGGCATTCACATTCACATTACTCGGTTAGGCAAGACCTAATTGTCTTCGGTCTAACCATATTATACCTCCAAACAATTCAGTTTGGTACTTAATATATCATCTGCGGCTGGATATTCAAATCACGAGTCCGCTCTAACTTTTGCAAAAGAGCCCTTCCAATTAACCAAGTCATTCGGACTTTCCCTCCGTAACGGTTTAGGTCACAAACATACTTATCGGGTCCAGAATAAGAAATTTACCTATGCAAAAAAGTTACTTGGACCGTAAAAATATAGCCCAAGTACCATCCAGCCCTCGAGCCCGGCTCGGGAATCAGTATAAAGAGACTAGAAGTCAACCTTGGTCAAACTCATTCCCAAATCGCCACATCGCGCCTTTCCTTTTTGAAACCGCTCCAGCGTTCTTCGCTCTTTGTGATCTCAAGCCTCCCTTTACTTCCAAATTTCCTCCAACTCATTCCAAACCATGGGGAAGTCATCCAAGAAGACTGCTCCCAAACCTCCTTCCTCTTCTGCGAGTCATTCCACGCAATCAACTTCCTCCAGGAGTTCGGAATTCAGCGCCGAGCACTTGCAAGAAAACAAACCTTGAAGAAATGGTGGCTGATGGATCCCTTCCTTTGATGTTGATGATCAACTGGTAGGCTCCTAGGCCAAGAGACATCCCCTTGAGATTTGTAGATACCTAGCGGGTAGTCTTCCACTCTTTTTCCTTCGCGGCTTTGATCTTCCCTGTTGTTCATTCTTTCGTAGCCTTCTTTATTTCGTGGTGCTGGAATTGCTAAACTTAAAATCCCAACTGTCGAGTCTTAAACTCGGCAATAGTACTACCCGGTCCCTCACGAGCGTGGAATTCGATGGTGCAATACACGGAACACACGGGAAAACGCGATTTTAGACAGGTTTAGGCCCCTCGGATCGAGAGTAAGACCCTACGTCCCGTATGTTATGTATTGCCTTTAGCGATTTGCTAATTGCAAGATCTCGGAGAGTTTTCGGGGGTCCCCGCTCCGCCTTATATATCCGAGGGAGCCGGGGTTACATGCAAAGTCCTAATCGATTACATGAATTACATATATGGAGTTCTATTTCTAACTTTCTTTACTGATTCAGAGTCCTAATCAGACTACGAATCACTCCATAACTTGCTCCTCAAGTCATTGTATACCGGTCTTAATGTCCGTCTTGCTCCCATACCGGTATTCAGGATCTTCGTTATCCCGCACCGGTCAAGGACCGATCTGTTGCCTATCGTCACCATCTTTATCTTCCTTAATTTGTCACCATGTCTCTGCGTATCCATTCCTCCATCATCTCGTATACCCATAAGGTAAGTATACGACAAGCAGCCCCCGAGTAATTTTTGATTTAACCTTGAATAAAACTAGCCAGTCTTCTACATGTTGGTCTTTATTCATGGTAAAATTAAAAAGAACTCCAATCTGCTGCACTTGTTCTTCTTTCTTCACAGGTGCTTTAAAAGAAGCCCAAAAAAATTATTGTTTTTCACCTTTCATACCACCTAATTAGGTAATGATAACTTATTCTTCTCACGGTGTGCCGAATAGGCGCATCCAATTGGGTATAGCCCGGACTCTTGGATCATTTGAACTTCTTTCAAATAATGCAAGAGTCCACTAGTTGATTCTTCATTATTTTCTTCAATATGCAATTCCGTAGACCGCTCATTTCAGTTTCCAACTTTTTCCTCTTCCAGAATCTCTATAGACCGCTCTTTGAATACGGTGTACCGATCAGGTGCACCTAATTAGGTATAGCCCCGACTCTTGTATCATTTAGGCATCGCAAATAATGCAAGAGTCTTTTCTGAGAGACAATGCTTTATTATTTCCCATCAAATCACATTCCTCTTAACAAATTTTTGCCAAGAACATATTTTTCGGACCGGTCCTTCCATTCAGAATTTCATATCTCATGTGTATTTTCACCATTTTCACATAACAGACCGCTTAAATCAGCCTGATTTCATAATCCGTTTAGTGAAATTTCACTAAGAGCCAAAATTTCTGGTTGATCGGACCAGTTTATTCCCTATATTCTCACAGCGACTCGAGTCTCCAAAGCCTATAATCAGTCGGATGATTAACACCCACAGACCTAAGGCATCCTTTATTACTCGTGTTATGTAAAATCTAACTCTCTCATACTACTGAATTGTAAAATTCAGTATTGCTTTAATTTCCATCTGGAATTTTCCATATTTCAGACCGTCTTTTACTTTCATAAAAGCTCGACGGCTTATTCTTATGACCGTTAAGTCATAATTAACGCAGATAGCAAATCATTAATTTCCTTATGGCCGTTAGGTCATAATTGCATAGTTACGACAATAAAAATCCATCGGGCCATTCAAAAATGGCCCAATAACTTTCCAGCCCCGGGCCCATCCCGGTGTCTATAAAAGAAACGAAAGGTCGACCTAGGTCAACTCTGCTCCCGAAAGCTCATACGCGTCCGCCATGCCCCTTTGTGCCGTTGCTCTCTCCTTCCCCATTAATCAATCTCAAGCTTTCCTTTTCCATCTCTTAAGATGGGTAAGAAGAAATCCACCACCGTCGCTTCATCTTCTTCCTCTCGTTCCTCGTGATCGGCTTCCTTTCGGTGTCCAAGATCTTGGTAGCAGCAAGGTCACCGAAACATCTCTCAATGAAGCGATGAAAGATGGGTATCTTCCTCCTCAACCCATCCTAAATTGGAGCGTCCCTTCCCCTAGCCAAATTCCATGGGGAATAGACGAGTCTCAACAATTAGTTTTCAAGGCTTTCTTCCTCCGTGGTCTTGATCTCCCTTGCTATTCCTTTTTCGGAGGACTTCTTTTCTTTTTACGGATGGGAGTTAGTGAATCTCAATCCTAACTCCATCATGCAAATTGCCTTTTTCATCCATTTGTGCGAAGCTTTCCTTGGAGTTCTCCCCCACTTCAAATTATTCCAAGTACTTGTTCCAAATCCGCCCACTCCCATCATTAGACCGCCAAGCTGCAGTTGGCGGTGTAGGAATCCAATCGTCGGAGCGCGGACGAATATTTTTCCCTGTCCCTGAACAAGAGCATAGCTCGGTGGAAAAAAGGATGGTTCTTCTGCGACAATCCCCAGCCAGCTCTTCCAGCCTTCGGTGCCAAGGTAGCCAAGAACTTCCTTACTGCAGAAACCAGGGAAAAGCTCAAAGAAGACCACGAAGTTCTTGCACTTCTCGCCAACATCAAATACTTGAAGACCGTTAGAGGCGTCACTGCCGAGACGGTTCTCCGGAGCTTCATAGTGCGGGAGTTCAACCCGTCAAGAGGCAAGAGCATCCAGCTTGGCTTTTCAACGAAGACACCGCTATGCCTTTGGATGGAACTCTTCTTCCCGACAAAGAGCGGTTAGAAGTTCGTATCAAGCAAATGCTTGCAGCCGAATCTAGATCCGTCCGGATGTACAAGAGTGGGTCCGGCCTTCGGCTCATGCAATCCTCACGACCCCGTAAGTATCTCGTTTCTGTTTCTTCAAATCTTTGCTACTCATTATCATCATTTACTTACAAAAAGATCAATCTTTGTAATTTGCAGAAAATGGAAAACTACAGGAGTCACCCTCCACTTCCTCATAATGACACTTGGGGGAAAGATTATGCCAACAATGCTGCTCCTCTAGCTGTTCAAGCCGGTCTGTCTCAAAGGTCCTCGGACCGGTCCTTTCCCTTACCTCCTAGCCTTACTCCAAAAATTACCAAATCCGGGGCCGTGGTTCAAGCTCCTAGTACCGGAAAACGTACTACTTCCTTGACCATTGGCAAACCTGCTACTTCTTCCACCGCTCCTAGCGACACTCGCTCGGAGGCACAAAAACTTGAAGATCAACGACGCGAAGAAGAAGCTATCGAAAGGGATTGCCGGGCAGCTCGGGCTATTCTTGAAGCTTCTTTGGGAAAAACTCAAAGTACCTCCTCCTCGGTCGATCCCTTATCCAAGGTACCCAAGAGGTCCCGGTATGGCCACCGGACCGGTTCGGCGATGCTTCGGATGCAGTTCCAACTCCGCAAGTCAATCCAGCGGAGAAAAGGGCTGCAGATAAAAGTGGTGGAGATACCCGGGGCTCGTCCAAGAAGGTCAAGACCTCCATCGGCTTCAAGAAGGCTTCCACGTAAGTCTAACTCTTCTCTAAATTATTTCACCTGTTAAAGCTCCAAAAACGGCCAAAGCTCCTTACCCCGGTCTTATTAAATGTGCTTTCTCCTTACAGGGTCCCTTCTAATTTCCAAGCTAGCATAGCTAGCTTTTTAAGAAATAAAGCTTCTTCAACAGCCCCCGCCGAGTGGTGTTTCTGCCTCTACTCCGGATACACCATAGACCGGTCCTATTCCCGGCGCTTCTCAACCTAGTATCGCTCCCGCCGCTTCCTCTCGGACCGGTGACGCTCCCGCTTCCGCCCCCACCGCTCCAATCCCAATTGAACCTCAAGGTGCGGCATCCACGGAGGAACTCCCCGCCGCCCCAAGCGTAGAAACCGAAGAGCAGATTACCATCGCCGAAGGCTCATCTTCCGGTAATCCTACTCAAGCCACCTTATTCCAGATTCCTCCGAGCTATCATTGGGACCGGTCCGGATGGAAGAAATTCCTCGCCGGCCTAGGACAACACGCAAAGCTCCTGGAGAACCAAAGCTGGCTAGAATGATGGTTAGAGATGTGGAGGTTGACGAGTTCAAGCGGGGCCGAACTTTCACTGTTACAGCTCAATGGGACGCTCTCCAAGAAGAAGAAGAAGCTTTAAAGAACTTTTCGAGAATCCGGCCGGGTATATTCTCCGCTTCAAAAAATCTCTCTAAACAATCATATTCTAATTATTGGTTCTCTCGATCTTTCCTTTAGGTTCTCCTCAAAAGTTCGAGGCCAAGACCGCCATTATCACCCGCTTACGGGAGGAGCTCAACACCAATCAAGAAAGATTGGGTGAACTGGAAATTCAGATCGCCGGTCCGAAGGCCAAAGAAAACGATCTCCGGAGGAGAGAAGCCGGTCTGCAGAACACCCATCGAATGATGGAGGAGCGCCGGCAAGAAATCATCGAGGCTCCGCCAAATTAATCGAGTAATATTCTCAATTTGTCTTATACATGCCACGTTTTCCCCGCTATCTTCCTTTCCGATTAATCCCATCCTTGATCTCGGCGCTTGAGAGTCTTGTTGCTGCCCATAAGAAAGCCGAGGAGGTCCTCACGGAAAAACAGCCGTTCAAGAGCCAAGCATCGGAAGAAGGCTCTCGTATTGAAGAGCAACGAGGCGGCACGGATTGGAGAACTCGAAGGCGAGCTTATCGCTAAAGATAACATACTAGCTCAAGCACTTCGCTCCAACAAGATGCTAGAGACCGAGAACGCTCGCTTGAAAGCTGAACCGGTCGAAGCATTAGAAGTAGCGAAATCAGCTCAAGCGAGACAAAGAGAAGGCCTTGAAGACTGCCCAAAAGCTGAAAGAATCCAACACAAACATCAAGGGAAGATTCGGAGCAGCTGAGATCGAGCACGAGCGTAAGTCCCACCTTTCTTGTTTATTCTTATGTTATCTTTTGAAAATACCGGTCGTCAAGCAATACTCGGTCTTAAATTTATACTTGTTTTTCAAAACTTACTGCAGGCACGGTGCGTACTCTAGAGTATCTCAATGGCGGTCAAACTATTGATCCCAACGAGATAGACCTTGAGTCCGCCATCCGGGCAATCCCAAGAAGAATCCGAGAACATTCAAGGATGATTACTGCTTTAGGAGGAGGACACATCGCCGCTATAATCCAGTCTTGGACTCCGGTCGAAGAATGTGATTTCAATTTTATCGGAGATGGCGCCCACCCTAACACTACCGAAGACCGGTTCAATGAGCTGAAGAACTCACTTATTGGCACTTGTTTCGAGTTGGTGGAAGATGTTCCTCTTGATCCAACAGGCGTCCCTCTCAACGTAGCGCCAGCAGCTTTTGCCCTGGATCAAGATGCTCATGACGCAGCAACCGCCGTCGGACGAGAGGATAGAAGACGCCTTCGAAGATCTTGATAGGGATTTGTCCATATCCTCCTCCGATTCTCGAAGAAACGCTGGATGATAGGCTTGAGGAACCTAAGACCGGTGACACCGGTACTTCCAGCGGTCTCGCTGAGTAGACTTTGTAATAGGTCCCCCCTGCTTTTGTAATCAAACATCTTTGAACATCAAGTCGGTTATATTATTTGAAGTACCGGTTGCTTTTCTTTTCTATATGAATACTGGTTTCACCATCATACTTTCTAACTTATTTACTTAAGACATGATGGTTATTTCAATCTGAATAATTATGATCCAATTCTGGCTCTTAATCAGCACAGATCACAATTCATAATTATAGCTTACTTTAACAAGATCATGTAACATAAGCAAAAAGCTAGTTTGTAGGATTTCAAGATTTCATAGACTCGTCCTTAACACAACAGTCTACCAATCAATATTCATAATATCATAGACTCGCTCTTAACATAGCGAGAATAGCAAAGTATCATAGATCGCTCTTAACATAGCGGAATAGCAAACTATCACAGATCGCTCTTATCATAACAGCTCCCTGGCTCAATAATTTAATTCAAAATTAAAGTATGGAGACACAAAAAACAAACATCATCATTAGATAAAATTACTTTATTATAATATGAAAAACTTTACAATAAATACTCTTAAATATAAAAACGACGAAGCTGATCAATGTTCCATGAATTGGGAATCTCTTCCTCCTCCAAGGTCATAAGCCTATAAGCCCTCGGTTTGGAGACCGATTTAACCAAAAAGGTCCTTCCCAGATCGGTGACAACTTATGCCTGTTCTTGTTAGATCGAAGCTTACGAAGAACCAAGTCTCCTACTTAGCAGCTTGAATCGGAGCTTGATCCCTCAATTCTTCCGCAGCGACCAATTCAACCTGACGTTGATCATCATACGTTTCTTCATCATAATATCGTACTCGAGCTGACACCATATTCACTTTTGTAGGTAGCATGGCTTCGGATCCATACACCAAAGAAAACGGAGACTGTCCCCAAAGTACCCGGGGTAGTTCCTTAACCCACTTTCCTGCATACGGCTTCAATCGGTAAAAAATTCTTGGTTTAAGACCGGTCAAAATCATTCCATTAGCTCGCTCCACATGTCCATTGCTTTGCGGGTGTGCCACTAACGCATATTGCACCTTGATCCCTAAACTCTCGAAGCATAGTCTTTGAATAGTTCGAAGTGAATTGAGGCCCATTATCAGTAATAATATTGTATGGAACCCCAAAACGTACGAAGATACTCGAAAAACCTGATTGCACGAGCGGTAGTTGTACTAGTAACTCGCCTCAGCCTCAATCCACTTGGAAAATTTGTCTACTGCCACAAAAATATGCGTAAATTCTCCTAGCGCCCTTTTAAAAGGTCCAACTATGTCCAGCCCCCAAGTAGAAAAAGGCCAAGTCATTGGGATCAATTGCAACTCTTGAGTCGGAGTATGAGGTCTGTCTTGCAAAAAGCCGACACCCTTGGCTTAACCACTCTATGCGCATCATCCGTCGTCGTAGGCCAATAAAATTCTTGTCCGAATACCTTTCCGACCAACGTCTTTGAAGAAGCATGATTTCCGTAAATTCCCTTGTGTACGTCTTCAAGCAATTGAATGCCATCGAAACCGATACACATTTCATCAAAATATTAACTCCACGCTTATATAATTCTCCTTCGAGGATTAAATAACTACGGGCTCGCACTTCCAATCTTTGCTTCTCTATTTTATCTTCCGGGGTTTTACCAGATTGCAAATAGTCAAGATACGGGGTACGCCAATCAGAATCAATAATCATAACATCCAATGGCTGAATATCGTCGGCATTGATTCCCCTCACCTGTCTTATCTAGTAAGACCGCTCCTTCGACTGGTCTTTCAAGACCGCCTTCTCCGCCCGATTCTTCAAAGCTGGTTCATCCGCAATCTCGAAATAGTAGCCTTGCGCTCCATCTTGATGGATGGTTTATCTAGTACTTGAAGAAAGACACCGAGCGGAACCGCTCGTCGTGATGATCCCGGTCCAGCTAACTCATCCGCGGCAGAATTATTTCCGCGCGATATATGAGAAAACCGCAAACCATCAAATTTTTCTTCAAGTTTCCGAACCTCTTGACGGTAAGCAATCATATGATCATCATGACCATCCCACGCTTTGTTGACTTGACTTATCACCAACATCGAATCACCATAAATGTCCAATCGTCGGACTCCCAGCGAAATGGCTACTCTAAGCCCATGAAGCAAGGCTTCATATTCCGCTGTATTATTGGAGGCTCGGAAATGCATTTGTAACACATATCTTAGTGGTTCCTTTTGTGGGGTGAGAAGCACAACCCCAGCCCCGCGCCTGAAAGCTGCAGGGACCCATCAAAGAACATCTCCCAGTACTTCGGTGCTTGAATCTCCCGCGGTACTTGTGTCTCTAACCACTCTGTTATGAAATCAGCTAATGCTTGTCCCTTGATAGCTGTTCGCGAAGAAAACGTAATTTCATATTGACCAAGTTCTATGGCCCACTTACAAAATATACCGGGTGTTGCACCATTTGTAGATGTCCTTCTTCCTTCCGATCAACCGCTGAACCGTGCTCACCACATGGGTTGTTGCGGAGATATATAACAGACCCCTCTCGTCCGGCTCTGGGGGCACCAAAACCGGAGGATTGCTAAGGTATTCCTTGAGTTGATCAAGCGCAACCTGCGCCTCATTAGTCCACTCAAACTTATCTTGCTTTTAAGCAACTTAAAGAACGGAAGTCCACGAACTGCCAATCTCGAAATAAATCTGCTAAGAGCCGCCATACTACCCGTCGACCTTCGAACATCCTTCAAACAATTCGGAGGTTTCATGTTAATTATCGTCTGTATTTTTTCCGGGTTAGCCTCAATGCCTCGCCATGACACTAGGTAGCCCAGCAATTTCCCGGAGCGAACTCCAAATACACACTTTTCGGGGTTAAGTTTCATGGAAAATTTCCACAGATCATCGAAGGTCTCTCGCCGGGTCGAGAGAAAATCCTCGGTTTTCCGAGATTTAACCACTATATCATCAACATAAGCCTCTGCGTTTCTTCCCAATTGTGAATCCAAGCAATGTTGTATACCACGCCGATATGTAGTTCCAGCATTCTTTAATCCAAAAGGCATAGTCGTGTAGCAAGTATGCTCCAAAGGGGGTGATGAATGCGGTCTTAATTTGATCTTCAACTCTTAGCGGTATTTGATGGTATCCTGAATAAGCATCAAGAAAATAAAGACGCTCGTAGCCAGCGAGTCGAATCAACAACTTGATCAATTCGAGGCAGCGCGAAAGGGTCTTTGGGGCAAGCTTTGTTGAGATCGAGTATAATCGACACACATCCTTAATTCTTTAGTATTCTTTTTGGGTACAAGAACCGGATTGGCAAGCCAATCTGGATGATCCCTAATAAACTTAGCTGCTAATAACCTAGTTATTTCCTTCTTAATAGCTTCCTTGCGATCTTGAGCAAATCTTCGGAGCTTCTGTTTGACCGGCTTCGCATCGGGACGCACCAACGGTGCGTGCTCAATCTTCTCTCTAGGAACACCCGGCATGTCGGAAGGCTGCCATGCAAAGATATCCCTATTTTCCTGGAGGAAAAGAATGAGCGCGCTTTCCTATTTATCCCCCAAGTCAGCCCCTATATGGGTGATCTTGGAGGGGTCCGACTCATCAAGCTGAATAGTTTTGGAGACCACCGCATCGGCCTTCAATTTCTCCTTTGCAACCTTCTTGATCGGGACTTCATCCTCCAGCCTTGCCCGGACTTCTAGAGCCTCTGCAGCTTCTCTCGATTTCTTGACGATCATCCTCCGAATTGGTCCGAGAGGCCAACTCGGTGCTATGTACCTCACAAGCATAAGCGGTCTTGATGTCACCTCGAAACGACAAAACTCCGTTTGGTCCTGGCATCTTCAAGCATCAAATATTGATAATTCGGGATGGCCATAAACTTTGCCAAAGCTGGCCTTCCAAGTATCACATGATAAGCTGAATCAATATCAGCCACCTGGAAGATAATATTCTCCCTCCTCGTAGTTCTCCTTCGTCCCGAAGGTCACCAGCAGAGAAATCTGCCCCAAAGGATAGCTGTTCCGTCCGGTATTATACCATGAAACGGTGAGACGCTGCACTCTAGATCAGCTACGGAAAGGCCAAGCTCGGGCATAGTTTTGGCGAACAAAATATCCAGGCAACTTCCGCCATCAATGAAGGTCCTCTTCAACCGCACCTTGTGAACAATGGGGGCCAAGATGAGCGGATATCTACCAGCTTTTGGTAATGCCTCGGGATGATCAGCTCTCATCGAAAGTAATGGGTACTTCCGACCATCGCAAGTACTCCGGTGTAGCAGAGCAACAGCATTGACCTCACGGAACGCCAACTTTTGCTTTCTCTTTGATTCGTAAGCATCCGGGCCTCCAAAGATCATGTTCACCTCTCGCGCTGGTTCTTGAAAACCTTCATCATCCCCATTGTCATCGTGTTCTTTGTCCTTGCCCTTGTCTTCCTTCCGATTCCGATAAGCGGATCAGGGTGCGACCTTTAAGGCGAACCGAGCGAACGGCCTTAACAGGAAGCACGCTTTGGCTTTATGATTCCCATTATGAATCATGCAAGGGCCTTCTAGAAGTGTTTCGAACTACAATCGTTCTCTTGGACCTCTCCTCCATGAGACCGGTCGATAGCTGCAACAAGGTGATCAGCCTTGCGCTTGTTGTTGTTCTTGGATCCAGATCGGTTGCCTTGATCATGCTTCGGCTCCTTCCCTTTGTTCCCGCGCAAATTGACCACGTTCGATTCACCAGCAGCATAGTCGTCTGCTATCTTGAAGCACTCGACGCCGTCATGGTAAGGTTCCGATTTCGCCTTCCAATCTTGTGAACCAAAGCTTCACTTCGGACGCCAGCTTGAAACGCAGCAATTACTTGCTGGTCGGGAACATTGAGGATTAAGGCCTTCTTATTGCAGAAACGCCCGATGAAGTCGGTGAGGGTCTCGTCGGGCTTCGCTTCGACTCGTTGAGGTCGAAGTAATTCCCTGGCTTCTCACAAGTCGCTTGGAAGTTCTGTACGAACTTTTTGGTGAGATCGGCCCAAGAAGAAATAGATTTCTCGGGTAAGGATTGCAACCATAAGCGTCGAGCCTGCTCCATGCACATGGGGAGGTAGTTAGCTAGCACAAATGTATCTCCTCCTGCTGACCGGATAGCGGTGGTGTAGATGCGCAGCCATTCGGCGAGAGGTGCTTTACCATCATACTTATCAATGGCCCCAGGCTTAAATCCCCTGGGGTATTTGCAGATGCATAAATCCCTCGTAAAAGCGGGAATCACAAAGTATTCATCGTCCTCCGGACCGGTCCAGACCGGCGAAGGGGAACGTCGACGAGGGTAATGCCGGTAGTTGCGATCCCTGTCATCATCGGAATAGTCGTAATAGCGATCATCTTGATACCTATCTCCTGAACCACCCCGACCATCATTATTCACCGGTTCTGCGTCCCGTGAGGGAGGCGGAGGTAGAGGTGGAGGCGCCGCTTGACGATCATTGTTTGTTGGTTCGTCATGCCGCGATAGAGGTGGAGGTGGAGGTGCCGCTTGACGATCATTGTCGATACGCCGGGGTTCAATGTCTCTGTCCTGGTTATCTCGCCCTCTTCGGTTTCGTTATCACGACGATCATCTCTTCGGGCCGCTCATCCCGATGAGCATGCTCGTTGCTATGTCCTCGGTGATCATTGCGCGGATGATTTCCACCGGGGGCAGCGCTGAAGCGGCCGGTCCGCGCCGAGGTGAATTAGTCACGTGTGCTCGAGACGGGCGGGGTTGCGTGGACGATCATCCACATGACCGGTGTGACGCCTCTCATCTTCCTCATGCCTCCGGCGTTCTTCTGCTCTCTCTCGCATGGCGATCAATGAGGACGTTACGAATGTCCCGGTTGCCATTAAGCGGTACACGCAAATCTTGGTCCGGAGCTCGTTCATGTGCATCCGCGATCGGGGTGTGTCGAGGCCCGAGCCTTCCGCCGACGGAAGCTCCTTCGGACCGAGCTCTCACAGGCCGCTACGGGCGAGAACGCGAGCGGCTTGAAGATTCCGATCGGTCATGGACGAGTTGATTGGTTTGCAGAGCAGCCGCGTCTACTAAATTCATAGCGCGTCGCTACCCCGGTGTTGTATTAAAAACTTCTTCCGGTATTGTCTCGAGGATCTGTTTCACTCCCACAATATTGTGGATCGGCGACGTGAAGACCCGAGCGCCGTCTAATTCCACTTCCATGGAGCTTAAATCAAAAGCTCGCTCGAAGAGCGATGTCGCCTTCCACCACGACACCCACGTCGGCTATTGTATCCTGGGGATGCTTCTTCCGTATCTCCAGATTGGTCCGGCAAAGGACCCGTGGCTGGAGGGGCGATCGCTGGAACACTTCCTCCTGCTCGATCAGCAGTACTTGCGCGCGGGTTTGCAATCGAAGGTCGTGGAGGTTGTTCATCTCCATCCGCTTCTTCTTCTTCACGGTGCCGACGATCTTCTTCTTCTCTCGCCATCCTCGCTGCTTCCTCAACAGCTTCCTCACGATTAAGTTGGCGAATGACTGGTCCTGTCATGAACACTTGGAAGAAAGGCTGGACGCTCTTCTTCGAAGTCATCAATGAACTTGCTAGAGCAGCTCATCTCTACAGATTGAGCTTCAATCCGAGATGCTGACGATCCGATTGTTCGCGCTAAAGCTGCGTCGGATTTGCCAAGTTCGAGCCTAGGGTGCCAAGCGTGGCAGGTGATCGCGCTTCAAAAGCTGCGGCCCGACAACGAGTCGGATTCATCAAAAGCAATTTCCCGGCCGAATTAGCTTCAAAGTCAAGGGACCCGAAGCGGATCTTGAAGCCGGGCTCGAAGTCGACGACAAACGAAGAGGCCATCGAACTCGGCTGGAAACTCGCCGGGACCCCTTCCTGGCGCGCCAAATGTCAAATCTTAAACTCGGCAATAGTACTACCCGGTCCCTCACGAGCGTGGAATTCGATGGTGCAATACACGTAACACACAGGAAAACGCGATTTTAGACAGGTTCGGGCCCCTCGGATCGAGAGTAATACCCTACGTCCCGTATGTTATGTATTGCCTTTAGCGATTTGCTAATTGCAAGATCTCGAGAGAGTTTTCGGGGTCCCCGCTCCGCCTTATATATCCGAGGGAGCCGGGGTTACATGCGAGTCCTAATCGATTACATGAATTACATATATGGAGTTCTATTTCTAACTTTCTTTACTGATTTAGAGTCCTAATCGGACTACGAATCACTCCATAACTTGCTCCTCAAGTCATTGTATACCGGTCTTAATGTCCGCCTTGCTCCCATACCGGTATTCAGGATCTTCTGTTATCCCGGACCGGTCAAGGACGAGTCCGTTGCCTATCGTCACCATCTTTATCTTCCTTAATTTGTCACCATGTCTCTGCGTATCCATTCCTCCATCATCTCGTATACCCATAAGGCAAGTATACGACACCAACTCCATCCTTCATGTTGTTTTTTTGATTCATCTCTGTGAAGCCTTCTTGTGGGTTCGTCCCCATTTAAATTTATTCCGTTATATTTTCTAAATTCGCCCACTTCAAGCTACCCATAACCGCCATGCTATTGGAGGTGTCGGTATTCAAAGCCGAGACCATGAAGAATACTTCTCAATACCGCTCAATAAGAGCATAGGGGGCTGGAAGAATGAGTGGTTTGTCCGTGATAACCCAAAGCCAGCCCTTCCTCCATACCGTGGCCGGATAGCCCTAGAGCTCTCGTGCTGGAACCTCGCGAATCTTAGGGATGAATTGATCGAAGACGAACAAGTATCCACTCTGCGACAATGATCAAAGACCTAAAAGAGGAGAAGAAGGTCACATCGGAGACCATTATCTAGAGCTTCATTGTTCGCGGAGTTCAACCCGTCAAACGCCAAACCGAGCCTTTCTAGATGTTCAAGGAGAATAACGACAATACCAGAATAACGACCAACCGCCTGGACCTCTAGCTTAAAACCAAGCGTTTGAAGAAAATGCTTCAACCAGATTACGACCGATCTCACTATAATAAGGTCAATTTGGCTTATAGCACAACCAACCCCCAAACTCCGGTATGTGTGACTCCTTTAAAAACAAAACTGGTATTGCAATATCTCATATGTTATAATAAATTTCTAACTCTCAATGGACATACTCGCAGGAACTACATAGGTTCAAAAGCCATCCCCGACTCCCCGAAGATGATACGTGGGCTGAAGATTATGAATCCAATTCTGCTCCAAATCCTCCACTTGTTGGTCCGTCACGAAAGACGACCCGGTCTGGAAAGACCGTTCAAGCGCCCGGCTCTCAATGGCGAAAATTGGTTCTCAATGCCGATGATGACATTGATGAAATTTTCCCCGCTCTACTCGGGGTACACAAGAACAGCAGCCTAGAAGGCTGAAGATAAGCGTCGCGAGCAAGAAAAGCTCGATCAAGACCGCAAGGCTGCTTGGGCAACTATTCACGAAGCTACAAGCGGGGTTCCCAAGGCACATCCCTACCAAAAGACCCGCTTGTCAACATACCGCAGAAATCGTGGTCGTCTCTTCAAGCCCCCAACACCCAAGGCGGTATGGCTCACAAGGAAGCGATCTCCACCTCCTCGGCGCAACTTGCCGCCAAGAGGACTACCGAAGGATCAAGTGGTGGTTCCCAAGAACCACAAGCAAGGAAGTCTAAACCATCGATCGGCTTCGAGAAAGCCTCCACGTAAGTCTTCCGCAAAACCGGACCAGCTTCTTTCCTTGTATTTTTTATTGAATTGAATTTTATATCGGTCTTAACACCCTTCCTTTCCACAAGCATCCCCCTAAATCTTCAAGCCTCCATCGCCAATGTACTCAAGAATAGGCCAGGCTCGCAAAGACCGCTATCCCCGAGGTGGTACCTTCAACCACGGCCCCGAGACAGACATCCAAGACCGCCGACTCGGTACCGAAGTCCAAGGTGTGGCAATCGCAAAGGAAATCCCTGCCGCCTCTCCGAAGACCGGTCCACATCTGCTCCTAGCAAGGTACAAGTTGCGGAGAAATCGGTAGGTCGTAGAGGAATCCACGTCCAACCCTTTGGCCGGTGGCTTCGATACTCCCGCAACTCTATTCCAAGCAGCACCGGACTTCCCTTTGGGACAGGTCCGGTATGAATAAGTTCCCCGTTGCCCTGGCTCTCGGACAGTTCCCGCAGCCCTAAGCCGGCTCGAATGGTCATCGGCGAGACCTCCGTCGACAGTGCTAGCGGAGCTCCACTTTTGTGGCGAATTCAAAATGGGACTCGATCCAAGAGGAGGAAGCCCCGAAGAATTTTAATGACTACGGCCAGGTATGTTGCACACAATTTACTCGTAAGATTTCTATTTGATAACTATTGTAAATTACCCCACATCTATTTCTCACTTTCCGGACCCTTCCGAAGAGCCCGGAAGCTAAAACAACAATATTCGCCGGCTAGAAGAGCCGAGGCAAACTCAACAATAACTCCTAGAGCTTAGGACGCATACCACTAGTCTGCAGTCTCGAGAAGAAGACCTCTTGCGGTGAGAACAAAATCGAGGACGCACTAATCAAATGGTGGAAGACCGTCGCAAGGAGATTGTTCGCCTCAATAAGGAAGTCAAAGGTATTCGAAAATCCTCACTTATTTCATCGAGCAATCTCAATGCTTACCCTTATCCTGTCTGGTCCGATCGGTGTTGAACCCATTCACAGCCCTCGAGGATCTCCTCGAGACGCATAAGAAAATTGAGGCGACCCTCTCAAAGAAGGCATCTAATCGGGATCAAGCCCCGTAGGAAGGCAATATGCTAGAAGAAATGCAAGCTACCCGCATCGGTGAACTGGAGGGGAATTGACCGCCAAGGACAACATATTGTCCCAAACCCTCCGATCTGCTAAAATCGATGAGGAGGAAAATGTTCAACGGAGAACCGACCCGAACAGGGCGCTAGAAGCAGCCAAGACCGCTTAGGTGGATAAAGAAAAATCTGTCACAGAGCACATGAGTCTACCCAACTAGCTCTACAAGTTAAAGAAGGAGAAATCCATTGCTCGTTGAAAAAGTAGGCCGGACTAACGAGTCTAACACCAATTACAAGGCCAAATGCAGGTCTCTACTTGGCTCATAGACGTAAGTCTCCTTCCCTTTACTCTTTTCATTATCACTTTCACATTCTAGTATGTAGTACTAAAATCCCATTTATCCTTCCTTCGAGTACTAGCAGCAGGCAATAGAAGGGTTATTGATTATTTGAATGGAGGTCATTCCGCTCGGAATGAATGTATGAACCTAGATACCGCCTTGTGGGATGTCCCTCGATGCATCCGGGAACATTCAAAATCAATAGCCGCTTCGGTGGTGCTCAAATTGCAGCCACAATCCAGTCTTGGACACCTGTCAAAGAATGTGATTTTAATTTCATGAAGATTGGTGCTCACCCGAAACCATCGAAGACCAGTTCAATGAGTTGAAAAACTCTCTTCTCGAAACCATGACCGATCTTATTCAAGACAAACCGGTCGATCCAACTGGAAGCCCGCTGAACCAAGAAGCCCCTCTTCCTGCCATGACCCAAGCTGAAGTGGAAGCTGCTAAAGCTGTCAAAGCCTCAAGACAAGCTATTGAAGAGGATTACGAAGACATGAACTTCGACGCCCTTTCATCAGCTTCAGAGGACACGATTGACGACGTGCTAACCATCGATCTAGAGACCGGAGATACCGGAACTTCTATCGGTCCAAGCACGGTGATTTCAAGCTTGTAATCATTGTCCTACAAACAATTGTAATATATATGAATGCTTTAAATTGACTGTTGTCTAAAGTTATCCGTTATTATTATTTCAGCAAATTTTCCTTATATGACCGGTCCTTATTTGTTTTTGCTTTTCTTTCTTATAAGTCTAAGTCTGTTCGTGTAGACTGCAGCGGTATGGAATAGTTCGGATACGGAATAATAACTTAACTATAATAGCTGGTAATCGTTGTTTAGAAAATTCACAAATTTCACATCTTGAGTAAACCAGTCAAGTCTATAGAAAACAATTGTGACGCCCCAATCCTGGGACTCGCACTGTGCATACATACCAATCCCTAGAACAAGTAGTTGGTACACACATCGATGATACAAATCCAAGTACAACAACCTTTATTTATTCCTCAAAGGGATACAATCTAGGGGATACATGTTCTGGATTATAAGCAAAGAGGTGAAGAGGTCAGCCTCACATAAAGGAAAACACACTGGTAAGCTTCATAAACTTCACGAGACAACATTGAGCGAAGCATGCGACCTACTCCTCGTCTTCATAATGATCTCCATCTCCATCCGAATGATTTAAGCAACGAGTGAGTACATAAGGTACTCAACAAGCTCTACCACTAGCAATGGATTATATATATATGCAATTTGGATGTGATCAAGGTAGGGTCGGAGGTTTAGTGGGAAGCACGGGTGCAAAAGAATTGCTACAGGGACAATGGGGTTCTTGTAAGTGGAAAACATTTCTATAATTTTTAGTTGGTTGGACCTGGGGGACATATTCATCAATCCCGACAATTCCTATACTTTTAGTTGAGCCTTCCGACCGAAGGTCATAACAGCTTCGGCACACCCGGCCAACACCGTTTCCAAAACACACGGCGCAAGGTTGCCCACTCACACCTCAAGGGTTTAGTATTTGTGGCTAATAAACGAGAGCTCAAGGTTTGGTGTGTCAATATACCGTGACAACGGACATCTGGATAGTTTTATACAGTCTATAGAGGTTGGTACACTTTACCCACAAGCTATAAGTTCTTATCTACGAAACACATAACGCTGCCACCACAACTAGGCACGGTCACAAGTCCACCCCGAATGCCTAGGGATCCGACACATATGACACAAGCATACCGTCCACCATATATGTGCCAAGTACTCGGACTTCACCAAATAAGCGATCCCTGGACCTCCGTCATCTACTACACCCGATGGAACTTCTTGTCTGTGTAACCCAATGTTTGGTGCGCAGTCCTTCCATAACAGGTTATGTGGTTGTACACTAAATCACAAATTTGGGGTCCGAAGAACCGGTCCTTATATGGTAGGGCAAAACTCGTCCATCGCAAATGGACAACACCTAATCATCAAGTACTCTACACCGATACAAGGAGTTTCACCCACGACCGAGTAACATTTCCCACCCATCTTCACCTTAACACAGTTGGTCTAATCACCCACCCATCAACAGACACCACCAAACTCATTTTCACACATTTTCATAAACAAAGTATATGATGATAGAGAGTAAAAGTTCCTAAGCATGATACTACTATATCATTAACAGAGTTAACAATACATCTAGGTTGATTGTAGTGTTCTAATGGCATCCAAGGGTAATGTTCATATCTATAGTGATTTGAACATTATCATACAACAATTGGACTATAGCAAAATATTTGCAAGGATAAATTCATATTAAGAGTAGCTTCCTATATAGGTGCGAGAATAAGAAGAGTAGTAGGATCAATTATGATCAAGGAATTGATAGATCTTGCCTCCTAACCCGTCCTCGAAGTCTTCCTCATAGTCGGGATCCTCGGGCTCCCGCTCCCGGTTCTCCTCGTCTATAGACGGCTTTAGAGTACGTAAGCTACGCCACATAAAATAATGAAAACAAAAAGTAATAACAAGGAACAAACCAAATAAAATTTAGTGAAGTGGAAGGCTTCGGGGGCTAGGGTTTGGTACGGCGATTCCAATGGCGTGAGAATCGCTCGAAACCGAGCTATGGTTGAGAAGTTATGGTCGTCGAAGTTCTCGGGTTATTTTGTAAAAAGGCCATGGCTTCTATTAAGAAAAAGAATTTAATTTAGTAATTTCTAGAAAGTGGAGGGGCTAAAATGCATTTTTGGTCGGGTCGGGGACCTATTTCTAATTTTGGAAAACCTTAGGGGGTTTATGTAATATTCTAAGGGCTCTAACTAATATCAAAAAAGGCCGGGGGTAAGTGAAATACCTAGGTTTAATAGGATTTAGGAATTATTTTTCAATGGGAAAAGTGGTGAAATATGTCCACGAGATCGTGGACCATGCCGACGGGCTGGTCCACCGGTCCACGGTGGACCTAGGGACGGGCGCGACCGGGACTCGCCGGAGTTGGCGATTCCGGCAGCCCCGGTGCTCGGAGTAGAGGGCTCCGGGTACGCCGATGGCCACCGGGCCATGGCGGAGCTATCGACGGGGTCGTGTGAGCGCGAGTGGCGAGGGACGGGCATAAGCCGACCTATCGAAGGCTCGGGTGGAGGCGACGAGAATGGGGGAAGGGCCGTGGAGGTCTGGTTTGGGGAGGGAAAGTGGCCGGGGATGTGCGCGGCGGCGTGGCGGAGCTAGGCGGTGCTAGGGCCGGGGCGGAAGGGGCTTAGGGTGGCGCTGCGGTGATAGGGGACAGAGGGGAGGGCGGCGGCCGGCGCTAAGGTAGAGGGAGGAGGGAGGAGGGCAAATAGGGGGGGGCGCTTGGCTTGGCTGCTCCGGCAGGTTGGGTGGCGAGCGAGAGGGAGCCGGGCAGCTTTTATAGGGGAAGCGGTGCGGGTGGCGACAACGGCAGCCATGGCCGTGGCGGCCCGACCGTGGCTCGCGGGGAAAGAGAGGGGAGGGGCCGGTATGGGCGCGGGGTGAGCACGAGTAGGGGGAGCAGCGGCGGTCGGGTCAGCTCAAATGCCGGCCGTCTTGGCCGCTTGGCCGGACGCGGCGGTAGGGAGGGGGCCGGTACGAGCGGAGCTTGGGGCACGGTGCACGGCCAAGGGGATATGGGTGAGGACGGGGAAGCGACGCCTTCGACGCGCGGGAGTGGAGGTGGGGGACGGGGCCCGTGGCGACCGGGAGTCGACGCGTGGCATACGCGTCGCGGGGAAGGCGACGGTGGGGTGGGGCCGACAGGGTTGGGCTGGGCCGGATGGGGGAGAAGGTGGGCTGGGTGAGGGGAGGTAGGGACGGCCCAGTTGGGTTTATTTTCCTTTTTCTTTTCTATTGTTTTTCTCCTCACTCCATAAATCAAAATAAAATCAAATAAAATTCGAATAAGTTCCAATAAATCAAAGTAAGGGAAAATAGAATAAGAGCAAGGCAAATAAAATGAAATCAATCACGTTTGCAAGTGTTCGTATTTTATTGAAAATACTAGGTGCATTCTAGCTATAATTGAAATTAGGTTTTAATTCCTAGTTAGTTTTTGAAAATATTTTTCCTGAATAGAATAAAATTATTTATTTAGTGAGTTTTAATTTGGCCAAAAATTGGGGTGTTACAGGCATACCCCACTTAAAATGAATCTCGTCCCCGAGATTTGCGCTGGTCCTCGAAGATGTAGTGATATTCTTTTCCGAGGTCCTCTTCCCTTTGATAGGTTACCTCATTCTCGGTGTGGTTATTCCATTGCACCCGACAGTCATTTATAGCCTTTGTCCTAGTCCGTCGGACGATGGTGTCCAAAATCTTAACCGGGTATTCCTTGTAGCGTAAGTCCGGCTGAAGGTCCATTGAGTCCAAGGGTAACTGTTGCTCGAGATACCTCTAAGCATCTCTTCAGCTAGGAGACATGGAACACTAGGTGTACATCCGACGAGCTTTCTGGCAGCTCCAACTTGTAGGCCACATCTCCAATCTGTCCGAGTACTTTGAAGGGTCCTACGTATCTAGGGGCTAACTTGCCTCAAACATGGAATCTCTCGTGTTCCTCTCATGGGTGACACCTTTAGGTAGACATGGTCGTGCTGGGGTGAACTGTAGTTCTCTACGGTGTTTGTCAGACATAGCTCTTTTGTCTACTTTGGGCTGCTTTAAGGGTCTTTCTTTTTTTGAGCAGAATAGGAGGGGGAGTTCGCCTACTGGTATCTCATTTTATAGATATAAGAAACAAAATTGTACACTGTACAAGGTATTACAATGCCAAAAGAAAAGAAAATTACATCGAGAGAAAGCCTCTAACCAGGATTTTAGTAAAAGCTTCTTCTCCCCTTTGGCCTTGATGATTGTAAGCTCCATTTCAGATTTCAGCTCCCGTTTGCAGCCTTGGAGAGATGGGCTCTTATTTTCAAAGATGATTCCATTGCGATGCTTCCATATAGTCCAGGTCCTAAGTATTAACAACTCCTTGTATAGTCTGCAAGTGGGGTTAAACAAAATGCCATCCTCAACTCTGTCTAGTACTTCTGGTGCTGCATTCCATCTTATATTCAAGAATCTCCAGCACCACTATGAAAAAGAGCATGAGAAGAAAAGATGTTCCATTGTTTCTTCTGTATGAGCAGAGCAGACCACACAGTCATAACTAGCAAGAGCATGGTTTTTCCTTCTCATAATGTTCCTTGTGTTGAGCCTGTCTCTCAAGAGTAACCAGAAGAAAAACTTGTGATGTTCTCTATTGGCACTTTTCCATAGCCAAGTGAAAGGCTTTGGAGCTTCAACAGTACCCGATAGAGATTTATAAGCCAATTTAGAACTGAATTTATCATTGCCCCAGACATAGGTCCATTTATCCATGGACCCTTCATTCAAATGTACACTTTCCAGCATATCCTCTAGAACATCCAGTTGGCCTGATGCTACCATAGACAGTGGTAGTGCAAGATTCCTTTCTATGGGGTTGATGAAGTAGTGAAAGACAGATGACTTTATATCTTTGGCAAAAGCATGTAGTTGATTAAATGAGAGCTCTGGTACACCCAGGTCCCACATGTTTGACCAGAAGCCAACAGATTTTCCATCTCCCACTTCACATCGAGCAATAGCTCTATATTGTTCATTTAGTCTGAAAACATCTTTCCACCAGAAAGATCCTAGAGCACGTCTGTTATGAGGAGCTTTACCATTATTATAATAAGCTTGCCATGTGAGAGTAACCTAAGGGATGTTCAGGCTGTTGTAGAACTTATGTAAAAATTTCATCAGCAAGGCTTTGTTCTGAGTTTTCAGATTGAGAACACCCAGCCCACCTTCTTCCTTTGGCTTGGTTACTTGTTTCCAAGCTACAAGACAACCACCCTTCTTCTGAATGTCGCCTCCATTCCAAAGACAATGCATGTTGTATTTTCTAATTGTTCAAAAATGGGCCCTGGGAACTTGATGACTGACATATAGTACATGGGCAAGGAAGTCAGAACTGGCTGGACCAAAAGGAGTTTACCAGTGTAAGTTAGGAGTGATGAAATTCCAGATAATCTTCTTTCAACTTTTGAGACCAGGGGCACGCATTCTGTGACATCCCATGTCACGTAGTAGCATGTAAGAAATGTCAAAACCTTAACTGCAGGAATTGAGCACTAATTAAAGGAGTGAACACATGAAATAATGAATTAGAGTATTTGAAAATTTTAAAATTTAAATGTAGTTTAAACCCAACTAATTAAAATTCAATGACCCTCAACAAAAGTATGTAAATATTTTTGCAGATCCTTGTAGAGGAGATCAAAACATGATTTTAGAACATATTTGTGAATTTTTCTCATGGCACAATCCCCTAGAACAATTACCTAAAGGCAGAAAAATGTATTTAATCTCTGAATTTTTAATAATTTTTTCAAAGCAGAATCTCAACTTTTGCTAATAACGAAAGTTTCTCATCATAATGTGAGGATCGCGTACAAAAATTGGCGTAGAAAAATATTGAGCAGAAGTGCCGATTTGGAGCTAAAACAGAGAGGAATACCAGTGGCAGTTTTGAAAATAACTGGAACCTTTGGTGAACAGTAACCCGACAGTAGCCAGGGCCACCCGCCAGCGAGCCTCGGCGTTTGTGCCCATTCCGGCCGTGACGACTGCCGTCCTCGCTCCACAGCACCGCCCCACGCGTCGCCTATCGTCCTGGTTGCGTGGAATCAACACGGAATCCCTCACCGTTGATCGTCGTCGTGCCATTCTTCCCCTGCCGCCACCAAGCTCAACTTCCCTATGTGCCATTCCCCATTTTCCCAGCTGCAACGCAGCACTCCTCCACGCCCCTTGCGAGCTTCTCAAACCATCAACACTTCCCCACATGGCCGGTGTTGCTAGAATTTGAAGTTCGCCGGTGGACGCCATTGCCGGGCAACCTCGACGCCGGTGACCAATACTCCCTCTACGGTGCGTCTCGTCGTGCGATTCTTCTTCCTAAACCTTCAGCACTACCTGGCGCACGTCTCTGACCCTCCTTTTTCCAGATTTGTTCAACGAGAACGGTGCAGTTCTGTTTTTCCCCACCACCGTTCTTTGGACCGAGGGAGCTCCGCATCGAGCTGCTGATTTCAGGCCTCCCCAGCCGCGTATTCTTCCATGCCGGTGTTCAGCATCACCCACTGAAGCTCCAGGAACCAGAAGCTTGAGTTTTAGTGCCCTCTGTCGACGTCCAGCCACCGCGAAGCTTTCCCTTTCCCGCCACTCGCCGCCGGCCTACTCCGGTGAGCTCCCGAGCCTTAAACCGCACCACGTGAACCCCCTTGCTAAGGTCTCCCTTACAGGGAGGAGGAATCCCAGATCTGGTGCCGTTTTCGTTAGTCCGGCGCTGCACCGCCGTTCTCCGGTGACCAGGCACCATGACTCTGTTCGAGCTCGCCAATGGCATAGTCGTAAATACTGCTGCACTTTTGATAAACTTGCAAAAATCATATCTTCAGATCTAAAAGTGAGAAAAATGCAAATAATAGCTTTTTGGAAAGCTTGAAAAATGTGCTTTACAATAAACCACTTTTTCACATACGGTTCTGTGCAATAAATTGAAGTTTTGATTAAAAACAAGTGGCAGCCTGCTAAGCATTTTAAACCTAGATTTAATTCTTAGAAATTTACAAAAATCATATCTCTGAAAATGCAAATCAGAAAAATCATAGCTCAGAGCATGAACGTTACATTTCCCAACTTTGTTGTATAGGGCTCTGTGCAAAAATTCAAAGTTTCATGTAAATTAAAGTGGAACCTTGTTAAGCTTATAAATTCCTTAAATAATTCCCTAAAAATGTAAAATTCACCCAAATTGGTATGTGCACTTTTGATTACATATGAGACCCCCTGGTATCTGAGTTTCATGCTTTCATACTATTTTGTCACCATTAGTATTATTGGCTTATGTGGTGTATAGTTGTGTGAAATATTTCATTTTAGAAAAATGTGAGGAAAATACATACAGGACATGCTCATCTAATTGCTTTAGTGCTCATCATGAGCAAATTTGTGCTGTGTCAACAAATCCTATTTAGAGGTGTTTTAAAAATCACAGTTACATAAAATGGTAAGGTAGCTAAATGCATAGTTGCTATAATAGTTTAAATAGGGAATTACTTTACTCGAGTACTACGTAGGATAAAAGTTTAATTGTTTCTGATGGTCAATCATAGGCAAGATCCTGTTTCGTCATGATGAGTTATTGGGATTGTTTATTGCTTCCATGCTAATTATAAATTACTAGGTTAAAGGGTGCATAACATGACCAATAGTGCTTAATTATAGAATACTAGGTTAAAGGGTGCATAACGTGACCAATAACCTTAGTGTCATATTAATTCAAGTGTGAAGTTCTCCAAGCAATGCTTGTAAGTTCAGTATGCATAATCATTTTATTTGATGTGTGTTTGCATAATTTAGGAGTAACCCTGCTCAAGCAACACTTGGCAGAAGTTTGAAATCGCAGTGGCACAAGTTTAAAAACAGTGACTGTCAAGCATTTTAAAAATTTCATAACGCCGCTTATAAAACTTTGGTTTGACCAAATCAAGACTTTCTGGAAACCTTACGATCTGTACTTTGCAATGAACGCATTGTACATATATGTTTATATGACAAAAATAAAAGTTTGAGCCACCTTAAGTTGCTATCACGGCCACGAAGCTCAACAGGATTGCATTTTCGAAATTGCGTAGCTTTCATCTCATAGATCCAAAGTACTTGACCAAGCACTTGTTGGAAAGTAGAGAATGTTTACTTTGCCATGGTAGCATAATCCAAGTACTTGCTGTGGTGAAAATAAAAGATCCAAGTACTTTAAAGTGTGAATCCGTTAAGGGCCCGTGACAACTTTGCATTTTACAAATTCAATAGCTTTTGATATACAAATCCCAATGATGCAAATGAACATTCGTTGGAATCCTTGGAGAACATAATTTACATTACCTTCTTGGTTTACGCTATATTTATAGTGAAAAGGTAAGTTTTAACCTCCTTAAGTAGGCCTCACGATAAGCCTGAAACAAACTCGAGTCGAGGCAAATTTGTAAACAAACTTCACCGAATTTGAACATACTATTTCATTTCGCATGAATTATCATGTCACACATGTTTCTGGTGCATTTGAGCATGTCATGATAAATTTTAGCATTTTTGGTTAAAGCACATTATTGTACATTGTATTTGCATAATAGGAAAAATTCATATAAATTTATATTTGCTTCTGGTGCTCAATCATAAAATGATGGAAATCATCATGAGAAAACAATGTAGTGCTCTCTTGCATAATGACAAATTATGAAAAGGTATAGTGCTGGTGCATGTTAAAACTTGCTCTTAAATAAATTTCCCTAGGTCCTCTCATGTCAGTATTAATTTATGTGCAAAAACACCATGCTATTAACCATGGAAGCCACCTGATCATGTGTTTATTTCATTTTGTTCATTTACATTGTTCATTAATGCCATACTCTCTTGTTTACCAATTAAACATACATATTCATGCCACGTAGTGTATATTTCTTCTAATTAGAAGGTTATGCCCATGACATAATCTGCATAAATCATCGTCATGATAAATCATCTCACCTCCCATGAGCATGTTTATTTTATGCAAATATTTCATTGAATTTCGTTATTGAGAAAGTTCCATGAGCTAAATAATTATGAATTCGCTCATGCTCACGCATCGCATTGCATTCATATAGGGACCCCGACCGAAGCTGGAGATCAAGGAGGGCCGCAGCTTGAACCGAGTAACTTTGAGTGTGCTAATCTGCGAACCCAACCAAGGCAAGCCTCGGTGCATAATCCCACTTGTTTAGTTTTTGGTAAATTCACATATGTCTATGTTTATGTATTGTGCACTTACGTTTAGGAGTTGAACGCAACCCTAGTTGCGTTATGATCCCTATTGCCCATGGTCTTTGGATAGGTATAATCTTTTTTTCGATAGAATGGCTATGCTTAAATGAGTCACCGGTAGCAACACCAAGTGGTGTGGAGACCTCTCGGTTTGGGTTTCAAATATTGTTACCTCTCATATGATTAAATTGGAGACCGTACGGGGAAGAGCATGTGTAGGATGCGGTGACAAGGTTGGCCTTTGTTCTCCATAGCCTCGTGCGTGTCGGTCAAGGACTGTTCGTTGTGACTCCGCGAGCAAGTATTGAGTTGTGTAACAAATGCATACCTTCGTATAAGCGTTGGTAAACTGATGTAACTTGAGAGCCGTAGTGTTGGACGATAACTCCACCCTTTGTGCAAAGTGTTGGTCACGGTGGATACACGGGTTTGTGAGTAGACGGAGGGTGTGTTATTACCCTTGGACCCGACGCTACCGTGGTTACATGTGGAATGCACACTCGGAGGGCGGACCCGGCTCATATCTATGGTGATCTTGTGAAAGGTGGTCGTACGTGTTCTTAAATGATGCGTATGTCGTGCATTTGGGTTTCCCCTGCAGGGTGTAAATCGATATATATCGCCGTCCCTCGCGGTGATGAGTACCACTTGTCTCGAGCAGATTGCATCGTAGTAACAAAGTGAATATGATGAATAAGCTTGCTGATTTTGAAGAATTACTTCATGTATTGCAACCATGTTTTGTTAGAAATTCTCACTAAATTTATATTCATGTTCCAACCCTTTTTAATTGGCTAAAATACGAATTTTCAGAAAAAACATAGGTGCTGTTTTTAGCTATTTCCAGTAAGCATTGGTCAGCCCCCTACATACTAGGAGTCAGTTTTAGAAGCCATTTTTTTGTCGGGTAAGACTTGCGGAGTATATTAGATACTCAGGGCTTTGTTGTTAACCTTTTTGTGCAGTTGAGATTGTCGAGAAGAATGGGCACATCTACGGGCTTGATGTGTTACATTTTAGGCAACTATCGTCGAGATTATCTTTACGCTTCCGCTCATTGTATATTCATGTCTATTAAATCTGAATTTCAAACTCTATGTATAATAACAACTTGAACTTCAGATGTAAAATATGTCACTCATGTATCTAAACATGTATATGAAAATTGTGGATGTATCGTTAACGTATGTGCAATAAACGTTCACTTCGTCGAGTCTCTCCCGATGCGGTCTTGTGCGACTATCCCTCTTGCTTTGCAAGGTGGGGATGTCACACATTCCTCTACTGTAGGCTTTGTAGTTCCCAAAGGCAGATCAAGATAAGTGAAAGGCATTCTGCCAATTGTACATCCAAAAGTATTTGCCAGATGTTGCATTTTTTCTTCACCAACATTTATGGAAACCAAGAGAGATTTTTTTATAATTTACTTTGAGTCCAGTGGAATCAGGAAAGCTTCCGAGTAAACCTTTTAAGTTAAAGAGTTGTATACTGTTGGCTGGCATAATTAAAAGCGTGTCATCCACATATTGTATGATAGGATAGAATCCTCCGAAATTGGGGCCTAAAGGATGCTGAATTAGACCAATGTCTTCAGCTTTATTTATGACTGATTGTAGCAAGTTAGCTGCAAGCACAAAACGGAGGGGGAAAGAGGATCCCCTTGCCTAACCCCTCTTGCAATGAAATGTGTTCCCAAGAACCCCATTGAGTAAAACAACAGTAGTTTGAGAATCATGTGAATCCATGAGATCCATTTTTCGGAGAAACCCTTGTATTTGAGCATTTCTAAGATGGTTCGATGTTCCACTTTATCAAATGCCTTTTCAAAATCCAGTTTCAGAATCACTATTTCTCTCTTTGACCGTTGGCATAAGTGAATGAATTGAAAGGCCCATGCAATACAGTCCTAAATTGACCTCCCTTTAATAAATCCATATTTGTTCTCATGAACCGGAGAAGTGATTACCCTTTGGAGTCTATTTGCAATGAGCTTTGTTAGGATCTTCGAGAGATAAATTAAGCACTAGAACTATGTAGGAACCATTAATGCTCCATATATTTAAAGTGCCTGTAACATCATCACATAATTTTTCGATGTCGGACCCAAGGATATGCCAGCATTTTTTATAGAAGAGTCCATTAAAATCGTCAGGACCAGGTGCATAGTCATTAGGGAGATCAACAATAACCTCCTTGATCTCATTATCTGAAAAGGCTTCATCCAGTACTGATAATGTTATATTCTCTATTAATTCCTCAAGTTCAAAGATCATTCCTGTATACTCGGATGTGCCCATCCTTTCTCCGAAGCAAGTCCACGAGCAGCAGCTTTAAGTTCATGTTCTTGAATGACAGTGTTTCCATCTACCTTTAGCTGGGTAATAAAATTTCTTCTATATTGTTGAGTAGCATAAGATTGGAAAACTCCTATGTTTTCATCTCCAAAGGAGACCCAACGAATGGTAGCCCTTTGTTTCCAGTATATATGTTTGGCCTCCAAGAGCTTTAAAAGATATCTTTTGACCAGCCTTCTGAAATGTTTCTCAATTCCAAGTATTCTTTGCTCTTCCAGGCCATCTAGGATACCGAGGACAAGATTTGTGTTGCTGATCAATTTATTATTTGGATAGCTCCTTACTCCAACTCTTCAGACCTTTCCTAAGAAATTTCAGTTCTGTTGTGATATTCATGGCAGAATTACTATGGAAAGGAGCATTATTCCATAATCTTTGTATTGTTGACGAGAAAGGAATCAAAACCCACCCAGTAGTTCTCGAACCGGAAGATTCTTGCTTTAGGCATGGTTGTGCTGATTTGAGCAACATAAGGTATATGGTCGGATACCAGTCATGCCAAAGGTTGAACCATTGTGTTAGGGTAAGATAAACTCGAACCAACGAGAGGTAAAGACCCAATCAATTTTCTCCAACAGAGCATTATCCTGCATATTACTCCAAGTGTAGGCCCTCCCATTAAAAGGTATTTCCACCAGGTCTAAATGTTGAATGACATCATTGTAAAGAAGCATATTATTGATGTTTCCCCGTGGTCTATTTCTGTTTTCAGGAGATCTCATCAGATTAAAATCGCCGTAAAGGATCCAATCTTCAAACTGGGAGGTGTCTAAATTATACAACCATGAAATGAAAACATAGATATTTGTTTACGGGCTTGAGTAGAAGGTCCATAGATATTTGTTAAATGAAAACATTGTCCAGACAGAGCAGATGTGAACTTGATGGTTATAGAATAAGCATTTGTGTCCACAATCAATCCATCAAACATATTGCCTTTCCACAGGATAATCAAGCCAGCAGAGTCACCAAAAGAAGGATTGATCTGCAAATTTGTTAAAAGCTCTATAATAGAACTTTCTGATGTATTGTTGATCAAAATTCTCTCGTTTCGTTTCTTGCAGACAAAAAATAGAGCAAGCACTTTCCAGGATTTTATCTCTAATATCATCCTATTTTTCCTACGAGTTAATTCCCCACACAATCCAAGACAAAATATTCCATGTTCTGTTTGTATCCATTTACTAAACGAGTGTAAGAGTGTAGAATTCCTCCCAAGAGGATTCTCCATTGACAATCATATTCTGTGAGAAAATCGAGTGGAGCATCCATCACCGGATTCGACATATATGATCATATCAATCCACAAATTATGCACCAATGCCAGCCAGAAAACATCAAAAGCATTCATCCATAAATCCATCAAAAGAACGACCAAACCCAAAACAATCGATGAGGTAATCTTCAACAGGCACAAAATATCACCAGAGACAATATAAAAAGGGAAGTCCATCCCATTAACAGCATAGCATCCAACCAAGTATCATAATGAAACATAAACACACCATAGAGTTTGTGGGGCTGTAGGCCACTAGAATTATTACAAGCTCCAAAATAAAAGGTTCTAGGACATGTGCCAACTATCCTAGCCATGGACGAGGGTAAGAGCAACTTAATCATCATCACCTGGAGAGGTAGGGCACATTCGGGGCTCTAGGTGGAAGGTCCTTAGGACCCATTCCTAGGAAGCATATGCCAATCACTTGCACATTTTCCTCCGACCGGAACGGGGAGGAGGAGAACCATCAGCAACATCAGCAGAGGAGGAGCCCACGAAGAGTCGACCTGGATCAGCAAAGTTGGAGGCAACAGCACCTCCAGCAGCACCAAACATGTCCGGATTCAGCCTTTTGCTATGCCTAATAAGGCTTACATCTATCGGAGTGCGGGGGTGACGTGCCTTTTCTTCCTTGGAGTGAAGTTGCTCGGGCAGGGGATTTTCAGCACATCATCATTAGAGAGCTCCTCAATCACCACCGAGCTGGGCACTTTGGACATAGTGGTGACCTTGACAAGCAAATGGTGTGTTATCTCATCCCGAACATCCACCAAGCACCGACCCTATCTCCATATTAGTAATGATGTCCGAAGGATCAATGTGAGACAAACCCATTGGCACTACTGCAAGGCAATTGTACAGAACTCGAAAGGTTGCCAGTGAGGATCCACCAAGGGGAGCTCTACTTCTTCCTCAACATCAGATTCATTGATCGGAAGGTCATTAGTCGGCTGAAGCGAGAGGAACCTTAGCCATATCATGTTCCAGCTTGTCAAGACATTCCTGTTGTAACATCCCAGATTGTAACAAAGAAGTTGTAATAAAAATAATTGGAGTTTGGAAAAGGATTGGTTAAATTTGGTAAGAATTTGAATTCAAATCGGATAAAAAATGGACGAAACAATTCGCAAACGAATTAATTCAAACTTCTACGCTCCGGGCTGAATCTTCGCACGGCCCAACTCTCTTCTTCCCTCGCGCCAACCCAGCCGCGAGGCCCGGCCCGACCCGACCGCTACAGTTCTTCTTCCTCCTTTCCCTTTCCAGCTCAGCTCCCGTGCGCGCGGCGCTCGCGAGGCATGCCACCTCGGACGAGCGTCGTCTTCTGCCGCCGCAACCGACCCGGGCCCGCGTCCAACCACCCCGGCCACCCTTTTTCCCTTCAAAACTGCCCCGGGCCGCCGTCTCCTCCCATCTCCCCAAACCCTAGCGTCCGTCGCCGCCGATGTTTTCTCCACCGCCATGGGCGAAGCTCCGAGCTAGAGGTGCGCAAGTCATTTTTCATGCTCCGCGTGTGACGCCGCATCGAGTGGTGCAAGCGTCGTCGCCGTTCGAGCAGGGTAGCGCGCCGGCGACCCGAGCAAAGATCTCCACCGCCAGCCTAGTTCGCCGCCGTTCGTCTCGGCTGGTGAGTTCTCGGCTTGCTCGAGCTCCGTTCCTTGTTCCCCGTTATTCACCCTTTCTCCTCGAGCTGATTCCTCCCCGTTTGCTCTCCGGTAGCCCGGAGAACGGAGATCAGCGTGGTCACCGCCTCTTCCCGTCACGCACCCGTCGTCCGCCATCGTCGAGCTTCATCGTTCGCCGTCATTAGTGCCTCCCCGTCCTTCCCCGGCCGTCGGGACCTTGCTGGTGAGCTCCCGTCTCCTTTCCTCTCCTTTACGCCCGGGATTACTTGCGAATTTGTACTCCCCGTCGAGCTCGCCACCGCACCGCCATGGCTACCGGTGAGGTGATGGTTTGGGCGGAGCTCATGCTCCATTCTTTGGTCGTGTAGCTTCGTAGTAGTCTCCTGGTGCTCGTGCGCTCGTTGGTTTGGAGAAAGGTTGAAGAACTGCTAGGTTTCGCGGAGACCCGTCGAGCCGCCGCCGCGGAGCTCACCGTCGGCGTTGCTAGCGGTCCGTCTCTCGAGTCGCGAGGGGTTCCGTTAGACTCGCGCGTGCTTGAGCTGCTTTTGGTGTGCAAAGTTGGGGGTTTTTGCGTTGTGCGGGGCTTCTCCCTTTCGCCGGCCACCGCCACGAGCAACTCCGGCGAGCCCGCTCGTCGCCGTAGGTGGGAGCTAGTGCTCGCATCGGATGCTGGCGGATGCGCGGTGAAGAGACGCGTCCTTGGGTGCGCTTGGTTGAAGCACCGGCGAGCTGTAGCGCCGGGCATGTGACATCCCTTCCGGAACACCCGGGAGTCGGTACAGGGGGACACTCGACGAAGCGAGTTACAACAGTTCATCATCTCATACAAGCCAGAATATATACATCATAGTATAATACAACTAGGTTTTCGAAATACAAACATCGTACAGCGGAAGCATAAACATTATCGAAGTCTATAACACTACGAGTCTTGCAGCGGAAATTTATTCTTTGTACAACAAAAGACCACTAGCGTGATGTATCGAGCCCGTCGTACATCACGATCCTCCTCGCTCACGGCGTTAGGATCCGTTTCCCATTGGAGGGAACCACCCTCGGGGCACTTGCTCCTCTTCCGGGAAGCTACCGTATAAGTCGTGAAAGTACGACTCGGGTCCTGAAAACATAATGAACAAACCCCGAGTATTCTAATACTCAGCAAGATCGACCCGTCAACGAGGCACGCTAAGGCCGACGCCTAGTATGCAAGGCTTTATGGCTGTGGAGTTGACTCACTTGCGAAAACTGCGCTAGTGGTTGATACTTATTTTTCAAGTTTTAGCTCAAAATTATGTTTATTAGAAACCGATGTTTGCAGCCTACAACTACTGCAGTCAAGTTTCAAAGAAAAGATTATTTCCGATCAACAGTTCTTTCATCTCTCTTCTTCATCTTTCATTTGATTAACTACGATGCGACGAGCTAAACAAGCGGTACTCATTACCGCGAGGGACAGCGATTCGAATCAATTTTTATACCAGCTGGCAAAACCCGACTAAACAACGTATATGCACCACACTGGTCATATACGACAACTTTTCCCGCTAACACCTGGCGGAAGACTAGCCGTTTCCAAACTCCCCGGGAATATGGCGACTCCACGACTTCCTCCGTGGCCGACCCATTTCCCTCCTGTGAGACTCCGATCTCACTAACAACCAGCAAAAGAGAGTTGGCTACGCTAGATCCCTGGGGTGGTAGGGTACATCAGCTTGCTGGGCCCATTACACCAGCATGTAGTATGGTACGTTCAAACTTATTCAACTAAGCCGACAACGGTACGGTCCCCGACCGACACGGACGGGGCTACCACCTTGCAAGACCTCGACCCCGTCTTGTCCTTTCTCCTACATGGCCCGTCCGGTCTCAATTTCATTAACACTCTTTAAAATAATGACAACCACATCAAGCATTTAAAGCCTCCATGCTTTAAGATCACATAAAACATCTACCGTTACGACTATGAATAAAGCTTAGCTTTTATTGAGCTACTCGTACCAGTATAGCATGAATAAAAGGAAACCTATCTCATGCATCTAGGGTCAATCATTCCCTATCAGCTAGTGCACAACCATAACTTAACTACTGTGATAAAAAAAATTAAAACATAGGTAGGATGCAGCGGGGCTTGCCTCGATTCACGTCGACATTAGCTTCCTCGGTGGTTGGGTCAATGTCGATGTTCACGTCTCCTGCCTCGTCCTCGGACGGAACTTCGATCACGTCAGGACCTAGGTCGATCGACAATACGTCGCGAATCATAATCATGCGTGCATGAATTTATATGACATGATGTGGAATGCTTTCATCGACATGTTCGTTAATTAACGATTAATAATTAATTAATTATATGCAATAACACATGAAATAGTAAACTATGATCACATGAAATGACGATGTTTATGTTTAAATTTGGGAAACATTTTTAATAAAAACTTTCGTCTGCAGATATCTCCTTCTTTTAAACAAATTCTTTTCTTAAAATTAAATATTAATTAGCATAAAAATAATAGCTTCTTTTAATCAAAGAATGCAATTAATTAATACATATGAAATTAAAATCCTTAATTGATTGGCATCACGTGCCCTAGGAACGGAACTTCTTTTAACTAGAATTCACACTTGCTAAACTTGGCATATTACTGATGATCCCTTAGACGTTGCAACAAAATCCTTAATTGATTGGCATGTTCCTCTTCCGACTTGGAATAGATCAAGATGTCGTCGATAAATACCACGACAAACTTGTCCAGCTCCGGCATGAATACTCGAGTTCATGAGGTACATAAAGTGTGTTGGTGCATTGGTTAATCCAAACGACATCACCAAATATTCATAAAGTCCATATCCGGTGGAAAATGCTGTCTTCGGTATATCTTCGACTCCGATCTTAATTTGATGATATCCTGAATGAAGATCTATCTTAGAGAAGACCTTTGCTCCCATCAATTGGTCAAACGAGATGTCAATCCGAGGAAGAGGGTACTTGTTCTTGATGGTAACTGCATTCAAAGGCCTATAATCCACACATAGCTTGAATGTCTTGTCCTTTTTCTTCACGAAAAGGCTGGGCATCCCCATGGTGACGAACTTGGACGAATATACCCTTTGTCCAATAGCTCCTTTAATTGCACCTTTAACTCTTCTAGCTCATTTGGTGGTATCCGATACGGCCTCCTTGATATCGGTGCTTGTTCCAGGTTGTAACTCTATCTTAAACTCTACCGCTAGATCCGGCGGTAGTCCGATAAGTCGTCCGGAAAGACATCCGGGTACTCACGGACTACCGGTATATCCTCCGGACTTTTACTTATAATCTTATTAACCATTGGCAAAATATTCGGGGAAGAGTTAAAAGTAAGCAATCTCGACCATGAACGGGAGAGTTCAAATAGACGGCTCGAGATGCTATATCCAGATCTGCCTTATGGAAATCCATCCATTGCATGCCAATAATTGCATCTAACACTTGCCCATCCAATATGATTAATGAGGTGGACTAAACCTTGCTACCCAATTTTAATGGCATATTGGCAGCGGCTTCATTGGTAAGGATTTTACCCCCAGGTGTTGAAATGAGATGTGCACATAACAACTTGGATGGCATGATGCGATGCTTTGCAACATATGCTTTGCGAGATGAAATTATGTGTGGCTCCGAATCAAATAAAATCATAGCAGGATGATCAGCGATAGAAAACATACCCGCTAGGATTTGTCCTCTCTCTAGTAATTCCTCTGTCATAGTGAAGTTTGCACGGCCGGTTTTCACTTGGGTATTCTTGGCCGAGTCCTCGGCTAGTTCTATGGCTGTCCTTGTGGTCGTGGTGCATAAGATGCCTTCGTGAGTAGGGACAGCTGCGATAGAAATGACACTGGACGGCCACAATTGAAACATGGCGGTCCATTCTGCTGCGGTGCTTGATTCACTGGTCGAGGATTCGGAGCATTCTGCTGCTGATAGGGAGGACGATATTGGTCCGACCGCTGCTGTTGAGGCTGCTGTGGCTGCTGAGGTTGCCGATAATAATTTGGACGGGAAGGCATATGCTGATAGCGCCGACCTGCTGGTGCAGTGTATACCAGCCTCGTACTTTGATGGTCCGCCACTTCCTTGTATAGCTGCTGGCCTCTTCTTGCTCTTTTCCGCTTGATAAAGGCGGATAGAATCTTCCAAGGAGATAGCATCACCGACGAAGTCATTGAAGCTATCGGTCTTGTTCAACACAAGCCGAGACCGTAGTTTGGTGCTCAACCCTTCCTTGAATAGGTTCTTCTTCTTGGCATCCGTGTCCACATGCTCGGGGGCATACCGAGCAAGACGGTCAAACAGCTCGGAGTAGGTATGCATAGTCATGTCGCCTTGCTTCGATGGACGAAACTCCTTCCTTTTCCGATTCATCAATCCTTCCGGAATATGATGCTCCCCGAATGCTTTAGTGAATTCGGCCCAAGAAACCCGATGTCCTGGAGGAAACATCGTCTTGTAGTTGGCCCACTAAGCTCCAGCGAACCCTTGCGGTTGTTGGGAAGCGAATAGAGTCTTCCGATGATCGGTGCACGGGAACAACTCTAGCTTCGACTCGATCGTGCGGAAATTTGGCTTTTGTTGTACGAGAGAATAAATTTCCGCTGCAAGACTCGTAGTGTTATAAACTTTAGTAATGTTTATGCTTCCACCGTACGATGTTTGTATTTCGAAAACCCGGTTGTATTATACCATGATGTATATATTCCGACTTGTATGAGATGATGAACTGTTGTAACTCGCTTCCTCGAGTGTCCCCCCGTACCGACTCCTGGGTGTTCCGGAAGGGATGTCACGAGGCGAGAGGGTTTCCGGCGAGGCGCGCGGAGGCGGTCGGGCGGCGCCGCCCCTTCCGGCAGCTGTGACGTCGGCCGACGTCATTGTGGGTCCCGTTCGATCCATGAGGTTTGGTGATAATTTTGGGTGGACTCGGTCTTCGTGGACCGAGAGAGAGAAAAAGGAGAGAGGCCAGTTGGTGGGCCCGGTCCACAAAACAGTATGGACCTTTCCGAGGGAATAATCCGAGGGAATATTCCCTGGTTTTTCATTTTCTTGGATTTTCCCGAATTTCCATAATTCATTTATCTTTGGAAATTCATATCTTTTTCCTGGAGTCTCGGAAAAATACGCGGTCGGTTGTGTTGGACTCGTAGCGACGTGCTCTACACGCTAGTGTAGTTTTTGGTTATGTTCTAATACCGTAATTTCCGTCGTTCGTTTCGTCCTTTTCCCTATTGCCTCGATTTACGTACCTAACCCCTGTTTCACGATCCGTCCGTCGGAGGGTGCTCGAGGAGTTCCCGTCGAAGCCGCAGTTTGAGGAGTTTCCACCGGAGCAGCCGTACGAGTACCCCGACCCGGCCTCGGGACCAGCACTTTCCGTGCAAGCCGCAATCCTTGACCAATCTTGTTCCTATTTGGCAACTTGCATTAAATTGACTCATGCATGTGAACTGTTACTTGCACTTGTAGTTTACCTATGCCATACTATGCTATCCTTGCCGGTGATTGCCATAGGTTGTTCTATTGTTACTCCTCGCATGTTTAGTAATTGCTTAGTTGCTTAATTGAACCCCACATGATGATTATACATGTTTTTGTGTAATATAAAATGTAGGTGTTTCTTAGGTGTCGAGTTTCGTACTAGACACCCTGTAGGACTTTTGCGGGGCGAGTGTAGGTGGCTAGGTGCTGGGAGACTTTTTGGGAGTCTCTATTTGGAGAGTATCCGTTGCGGGTACAGCTTGTGTAGGGGCCTTGGGCTATGGGGCCCCTGTTGTGGTGACACTGTTCTTGAGACTCGTTGTTTTGAGGAGAGGGATGGTGACTCGCCCTGGCAGCTTAAGGACCGGTTCTTGTGCTTGCTTGCTCTTTGGTCTACTAGCATACCACGTGACTTGTATGGGCGGGCTGGATCACGATACTTAGCGGAGGACTGGGTGTCCCGCCGTGGTGTAGAGATTAGTGGTAGTGGGTTGTTGGAGCGTTTGTCTCGACCCACGAGCAGAGGATATCCCACCTCGCCCGTGGTACGCCTTGTCACACCCTTCAGGACCTTCTTTTCCTATGTTGTGGTTAGAGGATCCCGGACTCGAGGGACGGGCGCCTACCGATCGATGCTTTGTAAAATGATCCCGTGAGTGTTGCTTTTCTTGGGCGACGGTGGTCTTTTGTTTGAGTACCTCTTCACGTGGGTACAGCTTGCTTACTCTCTGCAAAGATATATTAAATCTATACGTATAGTCTAGCCCAAAGTATGGGCACTACCTCCGAGCGACCCACTTGATTAGCATTTACTACTTCTCCCCTCCGATAGGTGTTTTACTTCCGACTTCGAGCTGTGGTTCCAAGTGGAGGTGTGTTGGACATAAAATTTGGCCCTTCCAGGATTGTGTTGTTTCCTGCAAGGCCGCTTATAAAAATTGACTAATAATAAAATGTGATTCGCATAGACTTGAGGTATAATGCTATAGGTGCTAGCCCTTCTCTATCCTTGAAATATCCGAGCATGCATACATTGTTGCTAGGTAGTTGCAGGTTGTTGAGTACTTTATGTACTCACGGCTTTCCCACTTTGTTTTTCCGACGCCGGTGCAGAGGATCCAGCAGAGCCAGCCGAGGGAGCCGACGGAGTGGAGTGACGGTCTCGCCTACACTCGAGTTGCTTGTGGGTGTTGGTCTTCATCGCCGATCTTCATGTGAGACGCTTCCGCTAGATTTCATACTTATTACCGCGATGGCCTGCGTGCCACACTCTTGTATCCATGAGATTGAGATTTGAGTTGAATAATGTACTATTGGAGATTCCACTATCTTGCCTTGGTTTTATTCTATCTTTATGGTTTTTCTATGCTAACTTGTGATGGATGTACGTGCCACACTCCCGGGAGTGGCATCAAGGTATAAAGGGTTCGGGTTTCACTTGGGTGAAATCCGGATCCTCACAGCTTGGTATCGAGCCGCCGAGGGTGCTGCCGGACGAGGCCGCGGTGCGAGAGGCCGTGGTCGCGGAGGAGGAGCCGTGGGTGCTCGTGGCGCAGGCCGTGGGCGTAGCCCTGGTGGAGAGGCACCACCAGGTCCTGCAGCTGGAGAGCCGGAGGGTGCCGAGTAGCAGGAGGCACTAGAGCAAGCAGGAGGCACCAGGGCAGCAGGAGGGTGCCGAGCAGCAGGAGATACCACCACCACCACCTGCTTAGACTCTTGCGGACGTGATGGCTTTGTAGACCAACATACCGGGAGGTCCGATGCAGTTGCTGCAGCAGCAGCAGCAACTACAGTACTTCGCAGGTCGCAGTCGATCCGACATGAGGAAGGAGGCCTTCCGCAGACTTCAGCCGTACACGTTCTCTCACCGCACCGACTCGTTGGACGCCGACAGCTGGCTCAGGACGGTGCCCAAGTAGCTAGTGATGGTGGAGTGCACCGACTCGAGTGTGTGTCACTTGCTTCGTACTTGCTCGGAGGCGCAGCCGGCGTGTGGTGGGACACTTACGTGGCCAACCACCAGGACCTGACAAGTATCTCTTAGGACGAGTTTGAGCATGAGTTCGGGGCTCAGCACATACCCAAGGGAGTGATGGACAGGAAGTCGGACGAGTTCAGGAACCCGCGGATGGGAGCTATGGGTGTGCCGAGTACTACAAGAGGTGGACCGAGCCGTCGCGCAACTCACCACGTGACGTGTCCACAGAGCAGGATAATATCTACTACTTCAAGAGGACTCAAGGCTGAGATTGGTCCGCACGTGGCAGGGTGCTCTACCCCGAAGGAGCTCGTGGATAAGGCCATTGAGGTTGGGGATGGTCTTGAGAAGGTGAAGAGAGTTGAGGCACACAAGAGGACCGGAGGACAGCTTGTACCGTTCCGGAGGGCAACAGAGGCCGAGGTTCGGTGGGTAGCAGCAACAGTTCGCACATCCACCACGGGGATAGTTTGGCAGCTGGGCAGAGGCCATACTCACCACAGGGACAGCAGTACCAACGTGCTCCGGCGCCATAGCGAGTGAGGTCGGAGGCCCCCGAGCAGTGGGTTGCCCCTCGCCAACAAGTGCTTTCAGTGTGGACAGGCGGGACACAAGTACTACGCGTGTCCCAACTCAGGTCGAGAGCTCCTACCAGTTTCACCACACCTAGGCCAGCCGCACAGCCGCAGCAGCAGCAGTTCCGCAGTTGCTCCCCATCCAGAGTGCAATCAGTAGCCGGGCAGCAGCCGCAGCAGAGTGCTTCCCGTGCGAGGCTTCACCACATCACCGTTGAGGACGCGCAACAGTGCTCCGAACGTCGTCCTTGGTGAGTTCTTGGTTAACTCTTGTTTAGCTTCTGTTCTTTTCGATATTGGTGCGACTAGATCGTTCGTATCGGCTGCGTTCGTTACTGAAGCTTAAGATTCCTATCGTCTTCCTTGATTTTCCCGTGCTCGCCATATCTCCTCTTGGTACTACAAAGTGTGTGACGGGTTGCCGTCGGGTTCAGATTCCGATTGAGGTTGTTCGGTTCTTGGCCGACTTGGCTCTCTTGCCGTCTAGTGGGATTGAGGTGATTCTTTGAATGGATTGGTTGACAAGGAATAAGGGAGTGATTCACTCGTGAGGAGAGGATTGTGACCTTGGTGAATCACCGAGGAGTGGCTATGAGTTTCACACCGCTTGCTCCTAAGTTGCCAGCGCAGCCTATGTCACTTGCGGGGTTTGTCACTTGAGCAGATACCAGTAGTTTGTGAGTATCCCGAGGTCTTTCTTGAGGATTTGCCGGGGCATCCACCGGACCGGGACGTTGAGATTGTGATTGACCTTCTCCCGGCACGGCCCCTATTGCTAAGAGGTTGTATCGGATGTCTTCGGATCGGTTGGTGTTGCTCGAAGAAAGAGATTGATGATCCGTTGAGGAAAGGGTTCATTCGCCCAAGTGCGTCGCCTTGGGGTTCCCCTGTTCTGTTTGTGAAGAAGAAGGATGGTACTGATAGGATGTGTGTTGACTATCGTTCCTTGAACGAGGTCACCGTAAAGAATAAGTACCCCTTGCCGAGGATTGATGATCCGTTCGACCAGCTGAAGGGTGCCAAGTACTTCTCTTCCATTGATTTGAGATCAGGCTATCACCAAATGAAAATCCGAGAGTGCGACATTCCTAAGACTGCCTTCGTGAGTAGGTATGGATCTTTGTTACCGCCTTGCCAATTCTACTTGCTATCTATCATGCCCGATTGCCCCTCCTTGATTTTATCTCTTATCTTTCCCGGACAGTACGGGCAGTTCGAGTTCACTGTTGCTTCCTTTGGCTTGACCAATGTCCCCCCCCCCCACTTCATGAACATGATGAACAAGGTCTTCATGGCAGAGTTGGATAAGTTTGTGGTGGTTTTCATCTACGACATTCTTGTGTACTCGAAGACCGCCGAAGGGAATGCACAACACTTGAGGGTTGTCTTGGAGAGGTTGAAGGAAAATCAGTTGCACGCTAAGTTCAGCAAGTGCAAGTTCTGGCTTGAGAAAGTGGCTTTCTTGGGGCATATCATCAATGCCGAGGAGTGAGTGTGGATCCAGGGTAGGTTCGGACTGTTGTGAATTGGAAGACACCGCAGTGTGTTAAGGATGTGAGGAGTTTCTTAGGGATGGCTGGTTACTACCGTCGCTTTGTTGAGGATTTCTCTCGGATAGCTTGTCCCATGATGGAGCTCTTGCAGGATAATGTCACCTTTGCTTGGACCCCATAGCGGGAGAGGAGCTTTCAGGAGCTCAAGACTAGACCGACCACCGCACTCGTGCTCACCTTGCCGGATCTTAGTCGGGACTTTCGGTGTACTCGTGATGCTTCTACTCACGGGATTGGATGTGTGCTTATGCAGAACAGGAAGGTGGTGGCTTATGTATCGAGGCAGCTGAAGACTCATGAGAAGCATTACTCTACCCATGACCCTCGACTTGCGGCAGTTGTTCATGCTTTGAAGATTTGGAGGCACTATCTCATCAGTGGCGGATGTGAGATTTTGACGGATCATAAGAGTCACAAGTATATCTTCACGTAGTCAAAGCTGAACATGAGGCAGAGGAGGTGGCTTGAGTTGATAAAGGATTATGATTTGAGCATCAACTACCACCCAGGCAAGGCAAATGTTGTTGCGGATGCGCTGAGTCGTAAGGCCTATTGCACTTCTCTCATGACGAGTCGATCGGAGGTGTTTGAGGAGATGATGAGGGATGGAGTGGAGCTCATCCCCGAGGGCTATCTCAATGAGTTGAGGGTCATGAGTCTTCTTGGAGATCGGTGTCACACCCCTATCCCGAAAGATAGTTAAGTGTGGTACGGATCGCCTTGGGAGATGATTGACGAAGCAACCATACATAGCATCACATTAACAAACATACACGATTCGCAAGTTTACATAGTTAAGTCTCGATTACAATATAGAGTTCCGAATTAAAGATACATTAGGTTCAAATTTAAGTTAACATAACCATGATCTTTGTTCGAAATACAGATGCGGAAGCGAATACATAACATGACGATACATAGATAGCTTATGTGAACCATGCCAGCCTAGGCCACGGCTCATTCATCATGGGTCGGAGAGCTAGGAACCCATTCAATGGTCCACTCATTGGGCTCTTCTCCATCCCACACAACCTTACCACAACAATTGCAAAACCCGGCTTACGAGAAACCTCGTAAATACACATGTAGTGGCAAAGCCTCGAGTATCTAGCATACTCCGCAGGTCTTACCCGTCAAATTTGGCCATCTAAGACCGACTCCTAGATTCATGGGGCTTAACCGGGTTAACTTGGCATTTTGCATAAAGCGACACCTATGCTACTTAGGTTGGCACTTTTATAATCTAGCCAAATTAATAGGGTTATTGCATAAAGGAAACTTTAGTGAGCATACTAGCAGTACAAGAATTTGTATTACAAATTTATATCAATATAAAACAGCAAGCTCCTCATCCTCTTTCCATTACTACACATTGCGAACTGCTCGAATCAAGTAGTACTCATTAACCGAGAGGAAACGGCGATAATTATCGAATTATTAATCCAGCAGGAAAAATCCAAATGCACGACATACGCATCATTTAAGAACACGTATGGCCACCGTTCGCGAGCTCATCATAAAGCAAAACATGGGGCCACCGACCCCGAGTACACATCCCCCTTGCGACCGTTCAACAACGCGCCCAAGGCTTAACCCGTGTACTCTCCAACGGTCCTCAACCCGTGCAACCACCGTGCCATACACATCACCTCCGGGTCGGTGAGATATCCGGCTCACTTTACAACTTACAAGCTACATAGGTTTACCAATCCCCATAAGAAAGGTATGCAAGTGGTACACAACTCAAACTTGTTCGCGGAGCCACAATTGGGTGTTCTCAATTTTAACCAAATTCATCATGTTCAAATTTAATCATAAGCCATAAGTGAGGTTCCCATTCTATCGTTGATTCCATAAGTAGCATAGCATTTCTAACGAGGATATGACACATGAGCAACATAGGACATATAGGAATTTTTATGCACGTGGATTTCCAATCAACGCCTAAAACTTAAATGCACATTCATCATCCTTAATATAGTGATAAAAGAAAGACATTTCGAAATAATATTAATGCACCGGGGCTTGCCTTGGGAGTGATCGAAGTTAGCACTAGCCTCACAAGCGTTGAGTGTTGCAATCGTCTCTTCCGGCGGGGTCAATTCGGCGTCGTCACCTAGAAGATGAAATGCAATTGCATAAATAACATGAACACAAGGTCGATGATGAGAGTAATGCATGTATGCTGTTTTTTGTAAGGGCGTATATGAATAAGGTTAGTAATATTTAGCTTCATGCAATTTCTAGTATGCACCATACATACTTGCTCTCTCGTTAATGGGGTTAATTAAATTAACAAGTGTAGCCCTACTACTACATGAGCAAAGACTTAAGTCATGGACATGAGTGTTGTGGTTCACCCGGGCTCAGATTTAAGAGAGATTAGCCATGCGTAAGATTGCGAACTAAAATAACTAGGTTTAGGTGAAGTTCATGATCACATGCGATGACGATCGCCCTTTAAATCAAGAAGTTGATTCCAAAATTAACACATGCGTGAAATACATGAATCCTTCTTACTAATCCTGCCATGAAGTGCTAAGTGACATTTACATAAACATGCAAAAGCACAATTTATAGAAGCATAAATCCAATTATACATGTGCTGAAATTAACCTCTTATGAGATTAATCTAGGGTTAGCAAGAATAATTATTTAACATGCTCAAAAATTAACATGGGATTTTCTACACATGCACAGTACTAGGAGGAAATTAATTACCAAGTTTCATGCAAACACAATATATACAGATTTAATTAAAAATTAAATACAGAGAAAGCAAAAAATGCAATAACTTAAAAAATATGTAATGAAATGCAGATCTTCCAGTGCCAGAAATTCAATTATGCTTAGGTGAAGGTTCTGGACAAGTGGCATTATTTTTGGATCTATAGTTTTAAAGTTATGACCTAGATGAGTTTTCAGGGATTGACTTTTAACATTTTTGTAAAAATATGAAAATGACCAGATATGACGAGTTCGTGTTACTTTTGTGAAAGTACAAGTTTTTTAGTTTCCAAAACATTTTAGTTTGCAATTGTTGGACTTTTAGATCGAAAGATATGAATTTTCTAAAATGCAATAAAGTTCGAACTATTTACAAAACTGTCATGGGGCATTTGACTTCGTAGAAAATTACGAAATTGCGACCGCGATCAGAGGTGTGGCTGCTGCTACCGGAGTTCGCCGGCGCTCGGAAAAACTCAAACTACTCGCACCTGGTGCAAGAAATTATGAAACTAATGGATCACCCACGTGCTATGGTGAGTTGCACATGTAGGGAAACAAGAATTACACAACGGGGATTACCGTGGCAAGAGTATTTCACCGTGAACCGAACGGTGGTCGGCAACGAGGTTGTGAGACGAAAACTCAAATTACTCCTAGCACACCCAACGGAATGAGTTGAGGTTTCTTTGAGGTGGAAGAGGAGTTCAAGGCGCTCAAAACCGAGGAGGGTTCAGGGTGGTGTTGGCTTGAGGTAGCCTCGGGGCACGAGCTTGAGCTCGGGGCGGCCATGGTGGTCGTGCGGGACGGCGGCGGTGTTTTCCTCCGATTCTCACGAGGGTGAGGGAGTGGAATCCAGGCAGGGGTGCTGGAGCGTGGAGAGGGAGGCGAGGGACTGTTTGAGGCGAGAACCAGATGGAACTTTGGCTCTTGTGCCAATTTCTAAGGGAGGGGAGGACGACGGCAGGGGAGTGGGTGGTGGCAGGGAGCGGAGCAGTAACTCCGGCGGCCCTCCCGTTGGCTGCCGGGTACAAATGCGGTTGGGAGCTGGCCAGAGGGGGTGTGGCGATGTGATGGGGCGGGAGCACGCGCGGGCGGCCGCCAGGCTTGCCGGACCGGCGGTCCGAGCCGCCATTGCCCCTCGGGCAAACCTCTAAAGCGAAATTTTGAAATTTGAAAACTGTTCTTTTGTAATTTGGTTCAAAATCGCACTTTGGCTGCTCCAAAAATTAAACCAAAAATGTGGGGAGCTTCAGCATGAAAAGATCCAACTTTTTCGTTTTGGGTCAAAGTTCCAGTTTTCTTTCCAAAAATTCATACAAAATTCACAAACAGTGCAGTTTTAGATTTGAATTTGACTTTTTGAGCGTTCAAAACTTTGTTCAAAAATTTTGTAAAAATACTGTAAAATAATTATTTTGCATGAGCAACAAGGTGGTGCAAAAATATGTGGGTAGTTCTTTTATAATTTTTGCACTTTTCTTAAAGCTAGGGTTTAGCCCTAGGTTTTCCCTTTCTTTTGACTTTTCCCCTTTTTCCTTTTCTTGCTTCCTTTTGTATGGATTAGCATTAGGGTTTACATTAATGAGGTGATTAGGGTGTGATTAGGTCATTAACGCTAATTCGTGACATGGGATGTCACAGCCCTCCCTCTTAAAAAATTCTCGTTCCGAGAATCGCTGCTGATTAAGGAGAGGGAGTGCGAAAATTACCGATTTGTGTGACGCGAGAAACTCGGGAAAGTTCCTCTCTAGAAAATCCCCTTGTTCCCAAGTTTCTTCTTCCTCGGTGTGGTTACTCCATTGCACTTTATAGAAGGTGATGGTGCGATTGCGAGTTACCGGTCGCTTTGATCGATAATCCGGACGGGGTATTAGGGGTAGGAGAGATCTTCTTCTAGTTGATCGGTGTCGGAAATGACCACGTCAATTGGGGGCTTCAAGCATTTCTTGAGTTGAGAGACATGGAACACATTGTGCACACGAGCAAGACTTTCCGGTAGTTGCAGTCGGTAAGCAACCGCGCTATGCTTTTCCACAATCGGATAGGGTCCGATATAGCGGGGTGCTAACTTTCCTTTAATCCCAAACCGAGATACGCCCTTATTCGGAGAGACACGAAGATAGACATGATCTCCTTTCTCAAACTCCAACGGGCGTCTCCTCTTGTTAGCGTAACTTACTTGACGTGATTGTGCGGCTTTCATGTTGGCTTGGATTTGTCGGACCTTTTCTTCGGCTTGAGTGACAAGATCGGGACCAAAATTGGTTCTTTCTCCCGCTTCCGACCAATTTAAGGGTGTACGACAAGAATGACCATACAATGCTTCAAACGGTGACATTCCCGAACTCTCTTGATAGCTATTGTTGTACGAGAATTCGGCGAATGGAAGACAATCATCCCAATTCCCTCGATTTTCCATAGCACATGCTCTCAAGATATCCTCCAAATATTGATTCAATCTTTCGGTTTGTCCATCCGTTTGAGGGTGATAAGCGGAGCTTCTAATGAGAGTGGTACCAAGACAAGAATGCAATTGCTCCCAAAAGCGAGATACAAATTGCGGACCTCGATCGGAAACAATGCTTTTGGGTACTCCATGCAAACATAGCACTCTTGAGATGTATAGCTCGGCATGCTTCTTGGTATTGTAGGTAGTATGGACGGGGATGAAATGCGCGGATTTGGTTAACCTATCCACAATAACGCAAATTGAATCATCCTTCTTTGATGTGAGAGGCAATCCAACGATAAAATCCATAGCAATGTCCTCCCACTTCCAAACGGGGATGTTCAATGGGTTCAATAATCCGGCTTTTCTCAAGTGGTCGGCTTTCATTCGTTGACAAGTATCACACTCGGACACATACCGTGCAACCTCACGCTTCATGCGTGTCCACCAAAACTTTTCTCTTAGGCCGCGATACATTTTATTGCTACCGGGGTGTATGGAATATTTGGACAAGTGTGCCTCATCCATGATTTTCTTCCGTAATTCCATATTCTTTGGAACAATGAGACGTTGATTGAACCATAACACACCATCGGCATCTTGTCGGAAACATGTGGCCTCATCTTTTTCTATCTTTTGCCGAATAAATTCCATTCCTTCATCCTTCTTTTGTGCCTCAATAATTTCCTCACGAAGGGTAGGAATAAGAGCTAGATTATACAATGAGCCATAGAGAATAACTCGAAAGCTTGGTTCACTAGAATCTGAAATTTCTGAATTTTCCATAGAACAACCGGTAAAATGATTGCATTGATCCTTGCGACTCAAAGCATCGGCAACCACATTAGCTTTACCCGGATGATAATGAATTTCAAACTCATAATCCTTCATTAATTCCAGCCATCGACGTTGCCTCATATTCAACTCTTGTTGGGTGAAGATATATTTGAGACTCTTATGATCGGCGTAGAGCTTGATAAGATTTCCAAGTAGATAATGCCTCCAAGTTTTCAAAGCAAGGACAACCGAGGCTAGTTCCAAATCATGGGTAGGGTAGTGTTGTTCATGCTTGCGAAGTTGACGAGAAGCTTAAGCAATGACACGACCTTCTTGCATTAGCACACCCTAGACCGATGCCGGACGCATCACAATACACGTCAAACGGCTTGGTGATGTCGGCTTGTGCTAACACCGGAGCGGATGTCAAATGCTTCTTGAGAGTTTGGAAGGCTTCCTCACATTCACGGCTCCATTTAAACTTAGCATCTTTCTCCAACAATTTTGTCATAGGCTTGGCTATGCTTGAAAAATCGGGAATGAATTTCCGATAATAACCGGCAAGACCGAGAAAGCTTCGAATTTTGTCTCACCGATCTTGGGGACTTCCAAGTAAGCACTTCTTCAACTTTACTCGGGTCAACGGCAACACCTTCCACGGATATGATGTGACCCAAGAAAGGAACTTGCATCAACCAAAATTCACATTTGCTAAATTTGGCATATAATTGATGATCACGAAGCCGTTGGAGAGCAATGCGAAGGTGTTCGGCATGCTCTTCTTCGGACTTCGAATAAATAAGAATGTCGTCAATGAAGACCACGACAAACTTATCCAACTCGAGCATGAAGACCGAATTCATCAAGTACATGAAATGAGCCGGGGCATTTGTGAGCCCGAAAGACTTGACGAGATACTCAAAGAGACCATACCGCGTAGAGAATGCGGTTTTTGGAATATCTTCGGCTCGGATCTTGATTTGATGGTAACCGGATCGGAGATCAATCTTAGAGAAAACCTTAGCACCAACTAATTGATCAAAGAGAATATCAATCCGAGGGAGCAGGTACTTATTCTTGATAGTCATCGCATTGAGAGGGCGATAATCCACACATAGACGTAGCGTCTTGTCTTTCTTCTTCACAAAGAGAGCGGGACATCCCCACGGAGATGAACTAGGGCGAATATATCCTTTATCCATAAGCTCGGTTAATTGCTCTTTTAACACCGCTAGCTCATTGGGAGCCATCTTGTACGGCCTACGGGAAATTGGTGTCGTACCGGGTTGGAGCTCAATTTTAAACTCAACATTCCGATCGGGTGGCATGCCCGGTAAGTCATCCGGAAACACATCGGCAAACTCACATACCACGGGAATATCCTCAATCCTTTTTCCCTCAAGATGATAGATTTTGGAGGTGGAGAGTTTTGGATGGGGTAATCGGAGAATAGATGAACCATGGAGTGGTGAGTTTAGATGAACTTCTCGGGAATCGATGTGCAAAACGTCTTTATGAAGTTTCATCCATCTCATACCAAGAATAAAATCTATGCTTTGTCTTCCGAGGATTATGAAAGCAGAATAGAGGGATCTTACATTAGGGATATGGCCAATAATACCAATGAATCTCTAAGCACAACGTCTTTCTTTTTGGTTGCGTACCTCGAGTAATACACCATCAGTCCGGAATGACGTCATACTTAAATTATCTTACCAACTTTCATAAAGAAGCGTGTTCTCCGGATCACCTATATTTTGGCTTTGGGAAGCGCACAGGCGAACCGGCACAATTCAAAGACAAAGCGGCAGTTTAGAAACACATATCCTTCACGAAACTCGGCTCTCGGTAGAATCTAGCACATTAGTCGGTGAGATGGTTGCTTATCTCAAGATCAAGTTACTCGGAAGGTTTTGCAAGAAACCAAGGTTGTGATACAATGGGGTCAAGGGATAAGAACAACCTTCATTTCATGAGGAATGGGTTTCGTTGAACAGTTCGTGGTGTCGAGAAGTTCGTGGTTTCGAGTGTGTTTCGGCAATCTACATTTCTCTACCGAATGATGGAGCCTACCACAAGGTCTTGGCAGGGCAGCTACGGAAAGGATGGACGAAAACCTCCCTCGGCGGTGACGCAGCCCAAAACTTCTATCCGAACGGGGAAGTGATAGCCAATTTTGCGCTTGGGCGGTGTGGAGCAGGATGAATTTCCTGTAGTACACTTTCTCATCTTGTCCTTTTCTTTTACGAGAACGAATGCCATCCCTCCGAATCTCTACTTCAACCTCCTCGACGCCGGGGAGGAGGAGGATTCGAACCAGCGCAGCAGCGATGAGGCCTACGGCCCCGCTCGCGAGTGCAATGTAGTGCACGCCGAGGCAGCGGGCGCCCGAGTGCCGAGGGACCGGTCGGGCCGGAGCCCGGCGCACCGGGGACCCCCGCGGCTCAACGCGCGCACACCGCGCCAACGGGAGGTGACGACCTCCGGACTCGCCTCCGGGCTAGGCGCCCGGAGCTGGAAGAAGCTCGCCGTGGCCTCGACGAGGAGACTGCGGCGGTAGAGCGAGAGCTGCAGCAGCAGCGCCGGCGGGCGGACTGCAACGTGCGCTTGAGGGCTCGTCATGTTCAACAGCAAATCGCCGACGATGTCGGGGCCGAGACCCGAGCACTTCCCGCGCGCTGGGCAAAACGTGGCCGCAGCGGCCGCGTTGCTGAAAACCCTCCCTGTGCAGCCGACTCCCGAGGCACGGCGGGTGCAAAGGGAGATGGCCGCGCTCCTCGCCAAGGCGGCGAAACAACACGCCGAAAGCTCTCGGCGTCGCGCCGCGCTGTCGCTCCAAGCATGCCGGCGCCGGGCGGCGTGACTCCCGAGTGGGAGGATCGGCGCATGCCTCCGTGCGGCGGTCCGCACGGCCGGGCCAGCCCGAGCCTAGGCAATCGGTGCACTCCCGTATCGGAGCCGCTCGTGACGCACGCTTGACCCTAGACGCGCGCCGTCGCGTTCGGGACGACAAAGGCCCGCGTCTCATCCGAAACCCCCATCGTGGAGGTCGGGGTGACATCGAGCACGATCGGAGCCGGAGCCCCGACACCCCGGGTCCTAGGGTCTTCAATTCCGCGATCGGGGAGTGACCTTCCCCCACGCTTCCGTCCCCGACGACGGTAGCCAAGTACGCGGGGAGTCAAACCCCTCCCTCTCGGCTAGAAGATTACCGGCTGGCGTGCCCGGCTGGCGGCGCGAGCGATGATCTCGCCATCATTCGAAACCTGCCGCTGTACCTCACCGACTCGGTGAGGACCTGGCTCGAGCATCCGCCCGCGGACCGGATACGCTCGTGGGGCGACCTGCGAGAGGTTTTCGTGGGGAACTTCCGGGCCACGTGTGCCCGCCCGGGTAACCCTTAGGAGTTGAAGAACTGCCGGCGAAGCCAAACGAGCCGCTCCGGGACTACATTCCACGCTTTTCCGGCGTTGCAACGAGCTGCCACATGTCGTGGACGCGGATGTCATCGGGGCCTTCCTCTCCGGAACAAACTGCGAGGCTCGGTCCACGAGCCGGGGCGAAGCTGCTCGCGAACGGCTCGGGAACTCCTCGACATCGCCACGAGCCACGCCTCGGGCGAGGAGGCGATTGAAGCCCTCCTCCACCGCGACCTCCCGAGAAAGGGAAGGGCAACAGGACCGGTGGCAACGCGGGCGGGGGCCTTCTGGCTCCAATCCCAACAAAAAGAATAAGTCGCGACCAACCGATGGTCACATGTTAGCCGCGACCGACAAGAAGGGCGTGAAGTAGCCCAACAAAAATCCCCGGACCACTTCGAGAAGAAGTGGAACGGGCCCTGCCCCAACCACGAGTTTCCAGTCAAGCACTGATGCGGGACTGCTCGTTGATGAAGAAGTTCATCACGCAGCACGGGCGGAAGGCGCGTCCGCAGCACGACCAGGAGGGGAACGTCGGGGTCGAGGGCGACGCCGATGAGGAAAACGAGGAAGGCTTCCCTCGAGCGGAGGGCTGCCTTATGATCTTCGCGAGCTCCGACGCTCGTCCGGCCGACGCTCCGTCAAGCTCGAGCATCGCGAGGTCTTTGCCGCGGAGCCCGCTACCCCGGCTTACCTCAAGTGGTCGGAGCTTCCGATCACGTTTGATCGCGCTGATCATCCGGCGCGAGTCCCGCGGCCGGGTCGATACCCGCTCGTGGTCGACCCCATCGTCGCCAAAACGCGCCTTTCCAAGGTGTTGATGGACGGGGGTAGCGGCCTCAACATCCCGTACGCCGACGTCCTGGATGCTATGGGCATCGAGCGCTCGCAAATTCGTCCGAACGGCTCGCCGTTCCACGGCGTCGTCCCCGGAACGCAAGCCGTTCCCATCGGGCGGATCGACCTGCCCGTCACATTCGGGACTCCTTCAAACTTTCGAACGGAGACCCTCACTTTCGAGGTGGTAGGATTCCCGTGGGTCTACCATGCTATCCTCGGGCGGCCGTGCTATGCAAAGTTCATGGCCGTCCCGAACTATGTCTACCCGAAGCTCAAGATGCCTAGGCCGAAGGGAGTCATCACCGTGGGCGCGTCTTTTAGCACGCCTACCGGTGCGACATCGACAAGCTGCGACCTGGCCTCGGCGCACTTGGCCTCCACCACCGAGCCGGCGGTCATCGGGGAGCAGGTGGTCGAGGATCCGCCGCGATCAAGCCGTAAATCGGCTTCCTTCGAGCCGACGGATTGAATCAAGGAGGTCGCCCGAGGGAGACGAGAAGAATACGGTGCGCATCGGCACCTCCCTCTCTCCCAAATAGGAAGGCGCGCTCGTCGACTTCCTCCGCGCGAACGCCGACGTCTTCGCGTGGAAGCCCTCGGACATGCCGGGAATCCCGAGGGAAGTCGCCGAGCACTCCTTGCACATCGGGCCGGGCTCCAAGCCGGTGAAGCGGCGCTGCGCCGCTTCGACGAGGAGAAGCGCAGGGCAATTGGGGAGGAGATCGCGAAGCTTTTGGCGGTCGGGTTTATCATGGAGGTGTACCATCCCGAATGGTTGGCTACCCCTGTTCTTGTACGAAAGAAGAATGGGAAATGGAGAATGTGCGTTGACTATACTAGCCTCGAATAAGGCGTGTCCTAAGGATCCTTTTCCTTTATCGCGCATTGACCAAATAGTCGACTCGACCTCCGGATGCGAAACCCTATGCTTTCTAGACGCGTACTCGGATACCATCGGATAGCGCTCGACGAATCCGACCAAGTCGCTACCTCCTTCATCACGCCCTTCGGCTCGTATTGCTACACGACGATGTCGTTCGGACTCAAGAATGCTGGTGCCACGTACCGAGGTTCATCCGAGAGATGTTTCGACTATCTCATCGGAGATATCATCAAAGCCTACGTGGACGACATTGTCGTCAAGTCCAAAAAGGCCGACCAGCTCGTGGTCGACCTCGAGCGTGTGTTTGCTAAGCTACGCGAGAACGGCGTTAAGCTCAATCCCGAGAAGTGCATCTTCGGGGTCCCTCGAGGGATGTTATTGGGATTCGTCGTTTCGGAGCGAGGCATCGAGGCAAACCCGGAGAAGATCACCGCCATCGAGCACATGGGTCCAATCCGGAACGTCAAAGGGGTGCAACGACTCACGGGGTGCCCGGCGGCGCCGAGTCGTTTCATCTCTCGGCTCGGGGAAAGGGCGCTGCCGCTCTACAAACTCCTCAAGAAATCCGAGCGCTTCGAGTGGACCCGGAGGCGTAGGTCACGCTCGACGAAGTGAAGCGCATCCCGGCTAACCCCCGATCCCGACTCCCCCATTCCCTAGGGAACAGCTCTCGCTTTACGTCGCGGCGACCACACGGGTCGTCGGCGCCGCCGTCGTAGTCGAGCGCGAAGAGGAGGGCCATGCGCTCAAAGTACAACTTCCCGTCTACTATGTCGGCGAAGTGCTCTCCGACTCGAAGACTCGATACCTACAAGTACTCAAGATCCTCTACGCCCGATGGTCGCCGGACGCAAGCTACGCCACTACTTCAACTCGCACTCGATCACCGTGGTGAGCTCCTTCCCTCTGCGCGACATCATTGAAAACAGGGAGTCGGCGCGCAAGGTCGCGAAGTGGGCTCTCGAGCCGATGGGGCACGACATCACTTACGCGCCCCGGACGGCGATAAAGTCCCGAGTACTAGTCGACTTCGTCGCGAAGTGGACGGAGACCCAGCTGCCATTGGCGCCGGTGGATCAAGAGTACTTGGGTCATGTACTTCGACGGGTCGTTAATGCGCCGAGGAGCCGGAGTTGGACTCGTCTTTGTCTCCCCGGGGAGTACGAATGAGGTACGCCATTCGGTTGCACTTCCCGGCTTTGAACAACGTGGCCGAATACGAAGCCTTGGTGAATGGCCTTAGGATCGCCATCGAGCTCCGGATCCGGCGACTCGAGGTCCGCGGGGATTCCCAACTCGTTGTCGACCAAGTCATGAAAGAGTCGAGCTGTCGAAGTGACACGCCGATGCTCTACCACCAAGAGGTGCGGATGCTCGAGGAGAAGATCGATGGGCTCGAGCTCAAGCACATTCCCCGACGACTTAACGAGGCAGCGGACTCGCTCGCCAAAATGGCGTCTAGTAGGGAGCCGGTCCCGACGGGCATCTTCGCCCACGACCAGCTCCAACCATCGGTGCGACCTCCCATCTCTCCGAGCGAGTGAGGAAAAATTAGTCGAGGTGGGTCCGGAGGCCTCCCCGGCGCCAACCTCGACTCGAAGGAACACCCGAGCCAAGACGAGGCCTCGGGGGCTGGACCTCCACCGGCGATCGGGGAGGTCATGGAGCTCGACGCGCCGGCGGTCGCCGCCCCACAGCCGGCTGATTGGAGAACGTCGTACATCGAGTACCTCCTCCACGGCAAACTCCCGCCCGACCGGACCGAGGCGAGACGTCCGCACGGGTGCTCTAAGTCTTTCGTCTTGGTCGACGGCGAGCTTTACAAGCGTAGCGTGTCAAGCGTCTTGCAGCGATGCATTCCGATCGAGGAAGGCGCGCGACTCCTCGACTACATACACGCGGGCGTTTGCGGCCACCACGCCACGCAGCGGACCCTCGTGGGCAATGCCTTTCGACAAGGCTTCTATCGGCCAACCGCCGTGGCGGATGCGACCCGCATCGTTCATCGATGCAAGGGTTGCCGTACTATGCTCGACAGACGCACCAGCCCGCTCGGGCCATCCAAACTATACCCGTCACTTGGCCTTTCGCGGTCCGGGGTTTAGACTTGGTCGGCCCTCCGAAAAAGCGCCGGGGCTTCACCCACTTGCTCGTCGCAATCGACATGTTCACAAAGTGGATTGAAGCTCGAGCTATCGGCAAGATTCGCTCCGAGGAGGCGGTCGAGTTCTTCCTTGACATCGTCCATCGTTTTGTTGTTCCAAATTCGATCATCACGGACAATGGTACGCAGTTCACATGGAAGAAGTTCCTCACATTCTGCGACGACTATCACATTCGAGTGGATTGGGCGGCCGTGGCACACCTCGAGACCAACGGGCAGGTCGAGCGGGCCAACGGCATGATCCTGCAAGGGCTCAAGCCACGTATTTACGACCGTCCGAAATGTTTCGGGGGTCGCTGGGCGGCCGAGCTACCGGTCGTCCTCCGGAGACTTCGAACGACTCCGAGTCGAGCGACCGGCCACACGCCGTTCTTCATGGTCTACGGATCGGAGGCGGTCCTACCAACCGACCTCGACTACGGCGCTCCAAGGGTTCGCGCCTTCAATGAGCAAGGGAACCGGACGGCCCTCGAGGACGCAGCGGACCAGCTCGACGAAGCACGCGATGCTGCGCTCTTGCATTCCGCTAAGTACCAACAAGCGCTCCGACGGTACCACGATCGCAACGTCAAGAGCCGAGAGTTTAACATCGGAGACATGGTGCTATGTAGAGTGCGGAGTAACAAGGATCGTCACAAGCTATCTCCTCCATGGGAAGGGCCTTACATCGTCGCGCGCGTCATCGGACCCGGCTCCTACAAGCTCCAGACGGTGGAAGGTCAAGAGCTAACCAACGCCCGGAACATTGCGCGATTACGTAAGTTCTATCCCTAAACTCGTATTTGTTCCTTTGCTCCTTAAGCGATCGCCCGCCAAGTACGGTGACCCTCGACCTCGGTGGCGAGGTCGAACCTCACTCGGGGCGGGAAGGCGGGCGAAACCATGATTTTTCAAAAACAAAAATCGCCCACACTTAGCTCTTTTTTCACGAACAAATTTGCTAAGTTTCGCTTGACCTTGAATTCGAATCTCGCCGACGACCAAAGTAAGCGCGAGCAAACGAACTCACGGTCTAAAGCGGTGGGAAGGACGAAGCTCGAGCGCCCCGGCGGCCCTAGCGAACGCTCACCAAATACGACTAAGTTCAACGAGGCTCGGCGGCTCAAACTTTGTGACTCAACGAGACAAGATGAAAAGGCCAAAACACATTCAAGTTTAACTTAAAATTACTTGATAAAGAGCGAGACCTCGAAGGGTCAAGCGCATAACGATTTAGAAAACTTAAAGTTATTTACAAGCGGGGAACCACGCCCCTTTGTTCTTAACAAAGCCGAAAGTTGCCTAGAGGGGGGGGGGTGAATAGGCAATACAAAATAATTCCTGAAAGACACAACACTAAACAAGCGATCAAACCAAGAGGTGGCGGAACTTCCGTCACACACGGAACTTCCGTCATCGACGGAACTTCCGTGGTAGTCACGGAACTTCCGTTCCTTCTAGGGTAAACAAGAAATCACAAGAGACAAGGTGAAGATCTCACAAATATGGCTGAATACAATCCTTCCTTGATCGATGACAAGTGTTCCACCTGCTGGAAAAGTAAATCCACACAACACTCACGTAGATCGACCACAACTTTTCTTGAGAGAAACAAGAACAAGAAAACACAAACAAGAACAACGCAAGGGAGACACAAGATTTGTTGACCGAAGTTCGGACCCCTCACAAAGAGGTTCCTACGTCTCCGTTGAGGAGCTCACAAAGAGCCGGGTTTCTTTCAACACTTTTCCTCCCAAGCAACCACAAAGGTCAAACTTGGTTTGCTTCTTCTTCTTCTTGGTTGATTCCTTTCCTTTCGGAGGCGAATCACAACATTCACAAACTTCCCTAGACTCACCACAATCTTGGGAGCTCTAGGGTGACACCTAGCCAATCTAGGAGAGCAAATCTCCAAGAGTAACAAGTGAAGTAGGGTTTGCTTGCTAATGGAAGATGTGCTCAAGGTTGGGATGATGCTTCTCAAGCTTGGATTTGATTTTGGGCTCTCACAAAATGATTTTGGATCACAAGGTAGATGAGAGAGAGGTGAGAGCAAGTGCTTGAGTGAGATGGGAGTGTTCAAAAAGCACCGAGCAGACTTGCTCACGGGTTGGTCAAAGCTATATATAGGAAGAGGCCAAAAAGAGCCGTTGGGAAGTGTGAAAAGGTGGTTTGACGGAAATTCCGTGAACCGGACGGAACTTCCGTGAGACTTAACCTAGGGCTTGAACAGATCTGGACGGAACATGCAAGTTCCGTCCTACACTCTCTGGAAATCACCGACGGAACTTCAGTGGCCTCCACGGAACTTCCGTGGAGACTTGGCTAGTTCACAACTTCCAAGGACGGAACTTTCCGTCCTGCACTCTCTGGAGTTGACGGAAGTTCCGTGAGAGGTCACGGAACTTCCGTGAGTTCTGGTTTTTGTGGTTTGGCTTCTTTTGAACTTTTGGTGGACTTGATTTTATCCAAGCTTGTGTATGGAACAAAGAGCACATATTCCCTGCAACAAAGACTAATTCACTCCTCTTTATAGTTTTGGCATGCCTAGACTCAAGGGAATAAAAAACTAAGAGACACGCTCTTGAGTCCATCTTTCAACTTTTTGTATGAGGGGCTATGAGTCACATAATGTGGGTTAATCAATCAAGGTATCCTGCACATTAGCTCAATTAACTCATTAGTCATTTTAATTGTTTGTCATTTATCACCAAAACCCACTAGGGGGCCTAGTTGCATCTTCAATCTCCCCCTTTTTGGTGATTGATGACAAACAATTAAAGGATATAGAGAAATCAAAATGAAATAAAGACAAACAACCAAAATATAGCGGAGCTCCCCCTAAAGAGATGCATGGATCACACAAACATGTGAGAGAGCTCCCTCTATATTTGGTACTTGTGGGGTGCCTAGCAACAAAGTGCTCAAGTGCCAAGTAAGAGTGAAGAAAAGAACTCAATAAAAGAGCGCAAGCGGCACACCACATAAAGCAAGCCACAAATATCCACATTAGCAATTTGCACACATTAAAGCGATAGACATTCACCATTCAACATTCAAGCACATAGTTTTGCAACGAATAAAACTAGCCCTATTACAATAGAGCAGCAAACACATAGACCACATAGTCTTGTACAACTTAGTTCCCATTAGTTCCAACACTAAAGAAGAGATCGATAACAAGTGGATAAGGTGAGACCCTCTTTTCTCTTTTCTCTCCCCTTTGGCATCAAGGCACCAAAAAGGAGTGAAAGAAGGATAAGAAAAGGAAACAAGAAGGGAATCACTCGGCATCGGAGGCGGTGGGAGTTGCTTCCTCATCTTCTTCATTACCGTCATCATCTCCATCATGGCCATCCTCATCTTCATCATCTGTCCACACATAGACGGGAATGTCCTCGGTGGGGTCATTCTCCGAACCATCGGAGGAGACCTCTAGCCCTTGGGCCCGCATGAGAGCCTTAAACCTGCGAGCATTCTTCTTAGAGCGTTCCTCATTTCTTTGGGTCATTGCCCTAATAGCAGAGCACATGCCAAATACTTTCTTCAGCCCGGACATGAGGCGAGAGGTGGGAGAACGGCGCCTGCGAGGAGCACTAGAGGAGGGTCCGGCATCCATAGGAGGAGTAGGGCGACGGCGACCCGCACGAGACCGAATGAGCTTAGGCTGGTACTCGTTGGTGCTTGCATTCTTTCTCAAAGGTCGATCCTGTCTCGGCCTCGATCATTGCCATGAGCCATGGAGCATAGGGTAAAGTGCGGCGAGTATGATAGGATGCACGATGGATCTCCTCAATAATGAAACCAAGAACATCAAATCCAGGAGAATCGGGTGCAAAGCGAGCAAGAATGTTGCGAGAGTAAGAGGCAATCGAAGTGGCATACCCATCCTTTGGAGCGATGTTGTGACGGAGAAGACGATTCATGAGCTTGTAGTAGGGCGAGTAATCCGGTGGTATCTCCAATCACAGCATTTTCCGGATCAATATACATGAATTTGATTGCCTCGTCGGTGAGTGCGTCCTTATTAGCAATACTAGGCATCCGGCTGAGATTCTTCGGAGACAAAAGTAGGTGCCTAGCTTCTTGTAGCTAACACTCGTAGGGGATGCCCTGGGTCATCCAATGCACGGTTTCGATCGCTCCCTCAAGAAAGACGGTGGCCCAAAACCGACATAGCACTTCCTCATTCCGATAATACCGGAAACCCATCAAATCATAAACACCCCTGTCCTTGCAAGCGGTGATCACTTCATTGAAAAGTACATTCTCTCTGTCTTCCATGAAACGCCAATCGACCCATTGGTGGGGAGATAGGTGGTGGACCTTCTTGGGTGGCATGTAAATGAACATTGAAGTGTAGTAGTCCTGCTGGAACCAAGTGAAGAATCTGTTATCACTCGCCTCTTGCTCATCCGCTAGGCGAGGATCGGTGACTCGGTCATCAAATAGAGCGGTGGATCTTTTCTTGTAGTCATAAGGGGCGCGGTTTGGCGGGTAAACCGGCGGGCGCACGACCAAGCCCCTTATCACATTGGCGGATGATCCCTCGGAACTACGAGAAGACCCTTGACCCCTTGCCGGTCCTTTGCCTCGGGCCCTCGTAGCGGGGAGAGAACCACCACGTGCCACACTAGGCTGTCCGTGCTCCTTTAGGCTCACGATGGACTATAGCCTTCCTCTTCTTGCGCTCGAGCATGATTTCCATCTCCTCACTGCCATCGTCACCTGTCACTTCCCTCAAAGTCTTCCTCATCGTCACGGTGGCTCCGTTGAGCGGGAGTCCTAGTGCGGCCCATCCGACACGAGAGAAACAAGGAAGCGAGAAGGACCTTAGTAGAGTAAAGGGTAAAGCGAAAGATAGAAAGATTTGGATGCAGCCATGTACGTGAAGGCGGAAGTTCCGTACATGACGGAAGTTCCGTCGAGCTGAGACGGAAGTTCCGTCGAGTGCGGAAGTTCCGCCCGAACGGATAGGGTTGCATAGAAATCTTCACATCTGCAAATCTACCCCTAACTATTGGAGTCCTTGCACAAGAATGTTCACTAGTCCCTAGTGAACAAGTTTATGGAAGCCAAACTAACGGATCTAGTGAATATTGGGAGATCGAAAAATAGGTGCTAAGGACCGTACCGTGAGTTCAAAAAGACGTGGGAAAAACACGGAAGATCGACGGGGACGGAAGTTCCGGAGGTTGGAGAAGCTTTTGCACGGATTCCTTCCTCAAATCCACGGTTGGATCTTCGGATCGCCATGGGAGCCGCCTTGAGAGGTTTGGTGAGGAGAGAGAGTGTTGTGGTTGAAACGAAAGGATGAAGGGGTAAGTTTGGAATCCGGGTAGGGTTAAAACCCGGAGGTGACGGAAGTTCCGTCATTTGCGACGGAAGTTCCGTCGCTGTCCGAAGAGTACGAGAGTACTGGGCGGAGGTTGCAACCTCCGTGCAAACCAGTTCGAAAAACGCACAAGGACCGACGGAAGTTCCGTCAAGGGGCACGGAACTTCCGTGGAGGCGAGAGAATGAAGAGGAAAGTTGTTTGGAATCCTAGGTTGGAACTTGGGGTTGCTTTCACTTGTGGATAGCCAGCAATCAACCATATGGAACAATATCCACAAGATGAGCAACATGATCAAGAGATCAACTTCAAATATTTTCAATACGAAAGACAATCAATATTTTTGCAAATAGTTTTTGAGAAGGTAACAACAACAATCATTAACACCAAGATGCGCAAAAATTCATTCCACATTAGAAGAATCAAGTATATTAAGTTCACTCCTAAGCTCACAAAATCTTTTCTCATCTAATGGTTTGGTGAAGATATCGGCTAGTTGTTTATCGGTCCTCACATAACTAATCTCAATATCCCCTTTGATTGAATGATCTCTCAAGAAGTGGTGCCGGATATCTATATGCTTAATCCTATTGTGATCAACGGGGTTGTATGCAATCATGATGGCACTCTCATTGTCACATAGGAGGGGAACTTTGGTCAAAGAGTATTCAAAGTCCTTAAGAGTTTGTCGCATCCATAAGAGTTGTGCACAACAACTACCGGCTGCAACATACTCCGCTTCGAGCTGTGGAAAGGGCAACAGAATTTTGTTTCTTGGATGACCATGACACAAGGGACCTACCCAAGAATTGGCAAGTCCCGGAGGTGCTTTTTCTATCTACCTTACATCCGGCGTAGTCGGCATCGGAGTAGCCAACTAACTTGCATTTGGCGCCCTTAGGATACCACAACCCTATGTTTGGAGTGTGAACCAAATATCTCAAGATTCTTTTAACGGCCACCAAGTGGCTCTCTTTTGGAGCGGCTTGAAATCTTGCACACATGCACACACTAAGCATGATATCGGGCCTAGATGCACAAAGGTAAAGTAAGGAGCCAATCATGGAGCGATATACCTTTTGATCAACCGCCTTCCCATTCACGTCCAATCCTAGATGACCATTTGTCTTCATTGGAGTCTTGCTTGGCTTTGCCTTGTTCATATCAAATTTCTTGAGGATGTCTTGGGTGTACTTGGTTTGACTTATAAAGGTTCCTTCTTCTAGTTGCTTGACTTGAAAACCTAGAAAGAACTTCAACTCCCCCATCATCGACATCTCAAATTTCCTAGTCATAATCTTGGCAAACTCATCACGGAAAGATTGGTTAGTAGAACCAAATATTATGTCATCGACATATATTTGGCATACAAATAAATCACTTCCAACTTTTCTAGTGAAGAGTGTAGGATCGGCCTTGCCCATTATGAAGCCCTTGTCGATGAGGTATCCCTTGAGGTGTTCATACCAAGCTCTTGGTGCTTGCTTGAGCCCGTAGAGAGCTTTGTGAAGCTTGTACACGTGGTGAGGTTTCTTCGGATCTTCAAAACCCGGTGGTTGTTGCACATACACTTCTTCTTGAATTGGACCGTTGAGGAATGCACTCTTCACATCCATTTGATATAACTTGAAACCATGATGTGTAGCATAGGCGAGCAATATGCGAATTGACTCAAGCCTTGCTACCGGTGCATATGTTTCCCCAAAGTCCAAACCTTCAACTTGTGAGTAGCCTTTTGCAACAAGTCTTGCTTTGTTCCTCACCACCACACCATGCTCATCTTGTTTGCTGCGGAACACCCACTTGGTTCCCACAACATTTTGCTTGGGTCTCTCCACCAATGACCACACTTTGTTTCTTTCAAAGTTGTTCAACTCCTCTTGCATGGCCACCACCCAATCCGAGTCTTGTAATGCTTGTTCCACCTTAAGAGGTTCCAAAGAGGAAACAAACGAGTAATGATGGCAAAAGGTAGCGACTCGAGATCTAGTGGTTACCCCCTTTTGAATGTCACCAAGAATGTTATCGACGGGATGATCTTTTTGTATGCTTTGTCGCACTCGGGGTTGTTGGGGCCTAGGTGCATCTTCTTCTTGTTCTTTTTGTGGTTCGTCTTGATGATCATCACCTCCACCATCTTGTTCTTGATCTTGGTTGTTGCCTTGATCATGATCGTCACCATGATCTTGGCCACCACCTTGATCTTGTTCATTTTGTGGATCTTGTGGAGGATCTTCATCTTGACTTGGAGAAGATGGATCACCTTGCAATTGAGTTGGGTCTTGTGGCCTTATTTCACCAATTTCCATGTTCCTTATTGCTTCACAAGGAGCTTCATCACCTACATCACTTGGATTAACTTGCTCTACTTGAGAGCCGTTAGATTCATCAAATGTTACATCACGCGTGATCTCAACAATGCCGGTGACTTTGTTGAAAACTCGGTATGCATACACATTTGATCCGTACCCAAGCAAGAAACCTTTATTGGTCTTTGGAGCAAACTTAGAAGACCTTGGCTTCTTGTTAAGAATAAAGCACTTGCTCCCAAAAACACGAAAATACGACACGTTAGGAAGTTTACCGGTGAGAAGCTCATAGGGTGTCTTTTTCAATATCTTGTGAAGGTCCAACCGATTGGTTGCATGGCAAGCGGTGTTGATGGCTTCGGCCCAAAAGGTATCGGGAGTCTTATATTCATCAAGCATGGTTCTTGCCATCTCAATAAGTGTACGGTTCTTTCTCTCGGCTACACCATTTTGTTGAGGTGTGTATGGTGCCGAGAACTCATGCTTGATGCCTTCTTCATCTAGGTACTCCTCGACTTGTGTATTCTTGAACTCGGTGTCGTTGTCACTTCTAATCTTCTTGATCTTTACTTCATATTCATTTTGTGCTCTTCTCAAGAAGCTCTTTAGAACACCTTGTGTCTAACTTTTATCCTTCAAAAAGAATACCCAAGTGAAACGGGAATAATCATCAACAATAACAAGGCCATACTTGTTACCGCAAATGCTTAGGTATGTGACCGGTCCGAAGAGGTCCATGTGAAGTATCTCCAATGGTCTTGTCGTCGTCATCATCGTCTTGGATGGATGGTTGGCTCCAACTTGCTTTCCGGCTTGACATGCGCTACACACTTTGTCCTTCTCAAAAGCAACATCTTTTAGTCCAACAACGTGGCCACCCTTTAGAAGTTTATGTAGATTCCTCATCCCAACATGAGCTAGTCGGCGATGCCATAACCAACCCAAAGTGGTTTTTGCTATCAAACAAGCACTTAGATTTGGACCCTCTTTGTTGGTGAAATCAACAAGATAGATCTTATCCTCCAAGTACCCTTTGAATGCAATTGAGGAGTCCGCTTTTCTAAAGACGGTCACGCCTTCATCGGTAAAGAGACAATTAAAACCCATTCCACAAAGTTGTGATATGGACATTAAGTTGTACCGTAAACCTTTCACAAGAAACACATTACTAATTGAAAGGTCATGGGTGATTTGAATTCCACCACGACCAATTACCTTTCCTTGTTGATCATTTCCAAAAGATAACTCCCACTTGGTAGATTGTCTTTGTCAAGTGTGGAGAACATCTTCTTCTCCCCGGTCATATGATTTGAGCACCGGTGTCGAGCACCCATATTGAACCGCCCGAGGAGTATCCCTACACACAATTAAGCACAAGATTTAGGCACCCAAACTTGCTTGGGTCCCTTAACTTTAGAAACAACACTTTTGGGCACCCACACGCAAGGATTCCATCTTGCATAGTGTGGCCCAACAAATCTTGCAACTACTCTCCCATGAGCACCATGGATTAGCTCATATGTTGCATGATCATACACATAGAAGGATACGGGTGAGCTTTTCTTTTTGAGCTCTTGTGTTGTCTTGGCCTTCTTCACGTGCTTAACTTGAGCAACTTGCTTTTGTTGATTCATGTTGGTGCTCTTGGTGATGTATTTCTTCTTGGGCTCCTCCTTGAACCCAATGCCTTTGTTGCCATTGAACCTTCTTTCCTCACTAACAATTTTCTTAGCTAGCTCAATTTGAGCCGCTCTCTCAAGAGTCTTGACCTTGTTAGTGAGATCCTTGATTGTCACCTTATCGGTGGCAATGTTGTCAATGTCAACACCTTCACATCTTGCACACTCTTTGCTTGACGAAGATTGTATTGACTCGGCCTTGCTTTTGTAAGTCAATGTGCTATTCTTGAGGACTTCAATCTCTCCTTCCAATAACTTGTGATTCTCTTCAAGAGATTCACACTTTGTTTGGAGTGAGAGGTTGATGTCTTCAAGCTTAGCATTTGACTTGTTTACCTTTGTAAGGCATAGAGTCAACTCCTCGTTCTTCTTTCTTTCTTCCTCAAGCAAGGTCTTCAACTCTTTAATCTCATCAAGCTTCTTGATAAGCATGTTTTCTTGCTTCTCCACCGTCTCTTCACTCTCTTCAACCGTCTCTTGCATTATCCCTAACATTTTCACCATATCTTGCAAGGAGGGAACTAGCTCCTCCTCATTATCATGGTTAGAGGAATTGACAAGAGGTTTAGTTTGTACCTTGTTTTCTTTGGCCATGAAGCATTTGGGGGCATCATCCTCATCATCGGTGAGGTTGTTGAAGAGTGATGATTTGGCCGGTGTTAGGCCATATGCAAGATTGGCAATCCCTCCTTTTTCATCTTCATCATCATCATCATCATCATCATCATCATCGGAGACATATTGTTGGCCAATGTGAGCTTGACCCTTGAATGGTTTCTTGAAGTTCTTCTTCTTAATGAACTTCTCCTTCTTCTCTTCCTTTCCATTGAGTTGAGGGCACTCCGCATTGAGATGCCCCGGATCATGACAATGATAGCACTTTCTTATTGATCTTCTTACCCTTGCTTTGTCAAAGCTCTTCTTGGTAAACCCGTTGTTGATCATGAACTTGCCAAACTTCTTCACGAACAAGGCAAGCTCCTCATTGTCTTCTTTAATCTCAATTTGGTCTACCTCTACTACTTCTTTCTTTTTGGCCTTGAGTGCCACATCTTGCTTGCTTGTGCTCTCATCTCCAATTAGCACACTCACTCTCTTTCCCTCATCATCACGGCTTTTGTGAGCAAGGATTCTCCCAATTACTTCATCCGTGGAGAATCCATCAAATCCTTCCTTTTCTTCAATGATGGTGCAAAGTGTGGAGTTCCACACTCTTAGTGACATTAGAAGCTTGAGATTCACTTCTTGTTCGCTCACGTCATCTCCAAGTGACCTTCGCTCATTCACTATATCCAAGAGCCTATCTTGTGTTTGTTGAGGGTCTTCGCCTTTCTTCATCACAAAGAAGTTGAATTGATTTTTCAGCACTTACATTCTTGACTTCTTTACTACATCGACTCCTTCATGAACTGCAATTAGCTTGTCCCAAATGGCTTTGGCATTCTCGAGTCGGGACACTTTAGAGTACTCTTTAGCACTCAAGGACGAGAGCATGGCCGATACGGCTTGGGCATTGCGATGTATATTGATGTTGTCCATAATGGTATGTTCCTTTTCATTCTCAATCACATATCCTTTTTCAACCACTTCCCACACGGGTGGACCAATTGATAATAGGTACATCTTCATCCTATGCTTGTACCAACTAAAATCTTTTCCATCAAACCAAGGTAGTCGTCCACTACCACTACTATTCACATTTGCCACATCATTATAGTTGAAGCTGTACCTTGTGTCCAACTTCCCACCACTAGTGTCATCTTTGGCAAATGGATTCTTGGTAGGGTCATTTTCCTCAACACGTTCCCCGACATCTTTTCTTCTCAAGCGGTTAAGCTCTTCTCGACAAGACCTGCTCCGATACCAATTGAAAGTTGCCTAGAGGGGGGGGGGTGAATAGGCAAGACAAAATAATTCCCGAAAGACACAACACTAAACAAGCGATCAAGCCAAGAGGGGCGGAACTTCCGTCACACACGGAACTTCCGTCACCGACGGAACTTCCGTGGTAGTCACGGAACTTCCGTTCCTCCTAGGGTAAACAAGAAATCACAAGAGACAAGGTGAAGATCTCACAAATATGGCTGAATACAATCCTTCCTTGATCGATGACAAGTGTTCCACCTGCTGGAAAAGTAAATCCACACAACACTCACGTAGATCGGCCACAACTTTTCTTGAGAGAAACAAGAACAAGGAAACACAAACAAGAACAACGCAAGGGAGACACAAGATTTGTTGACCGAAGTTCGGACCCCTCATAAAGAGGTTCCTACGTCTCCATTGAGGAGCTCACAAAGAGCCGGGTTTCTTTCAACCCTTTTCCTCCCAAGCAACCACAAAGGTCAAACTTGGTTTCCTTCTTCTTCTTCTTGGTTGATTCCTTTCCTTTTGGAGGCGAATCACAACCTTCACAAACTTCCCTAGACTCACCACAATCTTGGGAGCTCTAGGGTGACACCTAGCCAATCTAGGAGAGCAAATCTCCAAGAGTAACAAGTGAAGTAGGGTTTGCTTGCTAAGGAAAGATGTGCTCAAGGTTGGGATGATGCTTCTCAAGCTTGGATTTGATTTTGGGCTCTCACAAAATGATTTTGGATCACAAGGTAGATGAGAGAGAGATGAGAGCAAGTGCTTGAGTGGGATGAGAGTGTTCAAAAAGCACCAGCGAGACTTGCTCACGGGTTGGTCAAAGCTATATATAGGAAGAGGCCAAAAAGAGCCGTTGGGAAGTGTGAAAAGGTGGTTTGACGGAACTTCAGTGAACCGGACGAAACTTCCGTGAGACTTAACCTAGGGCTTGAACAGATCTGGACGGAACATGCAAGTTCCGTCCTACACTCTCTGGAAATCACCGACGGAACTTCGTGGCCTCCACGGAACTTCCGTGGAGACTTGGCTAGTTCACAACTTCCAAGGACGGAACTTGCAAGTTCCATCCTGCACTCTCTGGAACCACTAAGGAGTTGACGGAAGTTCCGTGAGAGGTCACGGAACTTCCATGAGTTCTGGTTTTTGTGGTTTGGCTTCTTTTGAACTTTTGGTGGACTTGATTTTATCCAAGCTTGTGTATGGAACAAAGAGCACATATTCCCTGCAACAAAGACTAATTCACCACTCTTTATAGTTTTGGCATGCCTAGACTCAAGGGAATAAAAAACTAAGAGACACGCTCTTGAGTCCATCTTTCAACTTTTTGTATGAGGGGCTATGAGTCACATAATGTGGGTTAATCAATCAAGGTATCCTGCACATTAGCTCAATTAACTCATTAGTCATTTTAATTGTTTGTCATTTATCACCAAAACCCACTAGGGGGCCTAGTTGCATCTTCAAAAACTAAAAACGAAAAACTAATCCCCTAATCTTCCTACGACTTGGGGAGGGGCTCCTCCTCGAGCTTTGCAGCCGAGGGCATCGGCGGGCGCGCGTGTCTCGGCCTTCATCAACTCCGGCTCGGCGCCGGCGAAGCCAAGGACGAGTCCGATGCTCGACGGCCCCGAAGTCAAGGTCTTCATAATGGGACGCCGACACCGCCAAGGTCGCTCGCACGGCGGAGCGCCTAGCTTCTCGAACCACCGCGCCGATCTTCTCCGGCAGAGCGGCCTCGACGTTCCGCTCGACCTCCACTTCGACGAACGCGCGGTCCAGGGCAGCATCGAGCTCCGTCCGCGACGCCTCCGCCGTGGCCGGCCTCTGCTCCAACCCCGCAAAGACAACAGAACTCGGAAACCCGGGCTCGAGCGGTTGAGGAAACGACTAAGGAGCCCGATTAAGGTCAAGGAGGAAAGGCTCGGAGCACCTACCCTCCTTCTCGACCCGCTGCTCCTAGAGCTCGCGGAGATAGCCGGACACGGTCCGGTGGGAGACCTCCGCCGTAGCCTCGGCCGTTCGCCTCGGCTCCCGCTCCGCTTGGTGTGCCGCCTTGACCTTCTCCGCCGCCGAGGCGGCTTCTTCGGCCTTGGCCGGCGCCGCGAGCACCTCCTCCTTCGAGCGGCGCGCCTCCGCAGCCTCGAGCTCTGCCGCCTCCTTCGCCTCCCGGAGAGCCTCCTCTCGGGCGAGCGCCCGTCCGGACCGGCGCGAGCCTCGCCGGCCGCCCGCATTAACTCCCCGGCCTCCGACTCGAGCCGGGCCGGGAACGCCCGCACGGTCGGCGCGAGCCCGGCCAAAAATTCGACAACCTCCGGTCCGGAGGCTGCCCCGGGCACGGCCGGGCTCCGCCGGCGCACCTCCTGCCGCCGTCACCACGACGGTCGACTCCCCCTCGATGCCCGTCCTCCTCGACCTAGCGGCCCGCACTGCGGAGGAGGTCAACGACTTGCGCAGAGTCGTGGGCGGCGCCCTCCTTCACGGAGGCACCGTTCGCTTGGGCGCGGGAGCGCTTCGCCGGGCTCATCTTCACGAACGCGTTTGCCGGCGGCCACCGACGGGTCGACCACCGGCCGCGATGGCCTCTCGGCGAGCTCCGTCGGGACTTCGGCCGTCGGGAAGGCTCCGCGGCACTCCCTCGGCCGGGCGCAGCAAATTCAAGGACATTGACATGCGCGTCCGCATGCCGAAAGACCGCCTCTCGGGTCGCAGTGGGTTCGAGAGACGTCGACGCGCGGACGCCGGAACCTTGCGCGGGCACCACCTCTACGGAGGCGGAGGACGGAGGGCATCGTAGATCTACGCCATCCGCCGTCCCCTCCCCGGGCGCCGCGGGCGCGCGGTTAAGATCGGTATCGCCTCCGACTAGCTCGGCGATCATCTCCGCAGCCTCCCTCGCAGCAACGGAAGGATCTACCGTAAGGTCAACCAATTCCGTCCCAAAAAGGGATCCGGGGTAGTCCCGGTTCCCCCGCGCGAGGTGCCTCGCCGGCCCTAGAGCTCGACTCACCCCCGTGAGGGGCGGACCGACTCGAGGGCCGGCCGCGAAGGTCGAGGTCGAGGGAGCCGAAGACCCGAGACCCGAGGTGGCGGCTCGACGGGAGAAGATGAGCGGGGAATCCCCGTCGCTCTCATGCTCGCCGGCTCCGCCGTCGTCCACGGAGTCCGTCGGCTCGGGGGTCGAAGCGGTGGACGCCGTGTCGGGGTTCGGCCCCGCGGCCCGGTACACCTCCTTCTTCCTCCGGCGCTCGACGTCTCGCGCCGTCTTCACCGGCTGAAGCCTCACGGCCGTGTCCTCGCGGCCTTCCTCTCGGCCTGCACCTCCAAGGCGTGGAGGCGGTTGGCTTCGCGCCGGGCGGCTCCCTCGGGAAGGCGAAGCCCGGTGCGCCGACTAAGCGGGACCCGAGCGGACCGAGAGACAGAGAAGGTGGGTCGACAAACAAACCAAAGACAAAAACTCGAATAAAACTTCGGGACGACGAAGATCGAATTAACTTACCACGTCCGGGGTGTCCGGGTGCGGCTTCATGGGAGGCGCCCCTGGACGAGCCAAGCACGCGCGGCGGTCCCCGGCGCGCTCCGAACGTGCAAGGCGACGGTGCCATCGTCCGGCTCCTGGACCAACATCACGGTGTCGGGGACGACGTGGTCGTTACCCGACACCCGGTGCATTACCATCGAGCGCCGCATCGGCGGCGCGAACCTGAGCTTGTGGAAGGAGCCCACCACCACGGTTGCGTCGACGTTGGACCGGGCCAGGAACCGGATCGCCTCGATGGCCATGTCGACCTTCTCGCCGGCTAGCACGAGGGCAGCCCCACTTCCACTCCTCCGGGCCTCCCCGAAGACCCGACCCTCAAAGGCCGGAACGGATGCCCCGGGTCCTACCGAAGGTAGAACCACTTCGGATGCCACCCCCGGTTCGACGAAGGGGTGGTCACCGTGATGTAGTCTCCGCCACGGTCCCTCTTCATCACAATCCCCGCGCAGCCGACGTGCGCAGGAACGTCCTCGCCTCCGGAATTCCTCCTCCGATGGAGGTTAATGCGGAAGAAATACCGCCACAGGTCGAGGTCGGGCTCCATCCCCAGGAAACCCTCGCAGAGAGCGACGAAGGTGCTCAACTCGCTGAATCCCGTTGGGGTTCGGATGCTCGGAGCTCCGGGTAGCCCGCAGGAAGTCGTTCCCCGGTGTCCCCGAGGCCGCGCTCGTGAAAATGCAGGAACGAGACCACGTAGCCCTGCGGAGGCTGCGGATGGGACTCATTGCCGGGGAGCATCCACCATCGGTTGGGATCGCGATCGCGCAGCAATCCCTGCGTCACCGGGCGGTCGAGCTCAGCCCTCGTCGTCGTGGATCGAGTCCAAGTCGACATGGTGGAGGAGAAGGGGAAAAGGCTCGGGAGCTCGGAGGGCAAAGGCCGAGGCAAGAAGAACGAGAGCTAGGGCAAAGAAGGCAAAGGCGTGGAAAGCGACGGTGTGTAGGAGCCAAGGGACCCGGGAGGCGACGGCTTAAATAGGGGGTTGCGTCGGGCACCCGCGACCCTTCGATTCCACGACGGGCCCCACGATCGCCACTACCCCGGTAAATTTTCTTAAAATCTCCCTCCTCCCGATTCACACGCCACCGCCTGCAGTGTACACCCCGGCCGCCCGTACTAACTCGCGCAGTCCCACCACTACCGAGGGAAAGCGGCTCCGTGCTGCGCCGGCTCGCCACCGCACGCCATCGACGGATGAGAACCCGCCTCGATCCTCGAACCATGGAAACCGAGACGGTAAAAATCCCACGCTCCTCTCTCGTGCATTCTGTCCTTTCGTATCCTCTCACCCGCATGCAGAGACGGGAAAAGGCACACACCCCGAGGGAGCGGCTCGGTCACTACTTGACTTCCGACAAGGTCGAGCGCTCGACCTTGGGGCTCGACCGACCGAGGATTGACCTCGAAGGTAAGAGGGGATAAGAGGCTGAAAATTGTCTCGACGCCCCCGCCTCGCTAAGGTTCGGAGGCTGGCCCGACCGAAGGGTTCGACGACCGCTTCGAGCAAATATTTCCCGAGCCGAGGAGTGACGTCGATGGGCCCACCTAGCAGCCGCAACCCACGCGCGCGAGCGCAACGGGCATTGACTAGCACGTTCGAGTCCCGGTCGACCTCGACTAAGGGGAATCTCACCGTAGAGAGGCATCGAGCCCCGAAATCCATCGAACGGTTTTGGGTCCCAATCGAAGGTGACCGCACGGATTCACGGAGTTGTCCCCCGGGGGCCCGACGGAATCTCCTCGACGAGAAACCGCAACTCCGCTCGAACTTTTCCCGTTACCGAGCTCCCCGAGCCCCGCGTGCCGGCCCTTCCGGGCAAATCGCGGATCTGCTCTACCCTCCGTCACACGAACGCGACGCGGATGGGGAAAACGACCAAGACGAAACATCCCTCGATTGGCTGTTCGCAACGCGCGGAAAGCTCGAGGGCCGGCATCGCGAACAGGAGGTCCGACGGCGGGACCGCATCATGATAAAGCATCTCGGCCACGGCATAAGTCCATGACTTATCCCCGGCTCGGGGGCTACCGTCCACCGGACGCGCTTGCGCGCACCCGGTGGAGAAAACGCTCCCCACGAGGAACACGTGTAGACGTCCTTGACTCATCCGGGGCTCGGGGCTACCGTCGGGGAAAAGATTAACGCTGCCACGTGGCGGCATCCGGACCCACCTAGTAGAGGGTTAGCACGACCACGTCATCACCAAAGGCGGGCCCACGCCCGTGTGGACCGACCAGGAAACGATCCCGGAAACTTACTCGAAGACGCCCGCCTCGCACGACCTTAGCGTCTTGGTCGAGGGGTTCCGTCCCGCACGACCCGGGCGTCTTGGTCGAGGGGTTCCGTCCCGCACGACCCGGGCGTCTTGGTCGAGGGGTTCCGTCCCGCACGACACGGGCGTCTTGGTCGAGGCTCCGTCCCGCACGACCTTGGCATCCCTCGCGCTCGACCTCGTGACTCGATCACCAACCGCATTTAATTCCAACCGCCCCGGCACCCACGTGGGCTCGGTTCGGGAATCATTGGAGGGAGGCCCGAGCCCATCCCTCCTGCCGCCACCTGCTCCCGCCGGGGCATGCCGATGGGACGTCCCGTTCTGTTGAATGGCAGGAGTTGGCGTGGACCGCAGGCTCCGGGAGGAGCCGCTGCCCGTCACCGTACGGACGTACGATTCCCCGTCACGCCCATCAAACAGGTGTAGCTCAAGGTCGAGCTCGAGTTATGCCCCGTCTCGCACGACCTTCCCCTACAAGCTCGACTCGGAGGGACAACCACTCCCGCGTCTCGGCCGTGTCCGAAGCATCATCACGCCCGACGAGAGAAGGACGGGCATGGCACGTCCAAATCCAACCACTCGTGAATAGCACCGCTCGCGGCTGCCCCCGATTGCGGAGCACTCCACCCCGATACTCATCGCTACATGAACGACGCGATCGCCCGGTCAACCCGGATGGAATGTACGACGAGGAGGCCTTGGACAACGCCGAAGCTCGACCATCCTCTTTTCTCTTTCTCTCTCTTGTAACTCGAGTCCCGCCCCTATGACTATAAAGGGGTGAGACTCTTCAACTCGCGCACACGATCACACGAGGCTGCAATCTTCGAGCACACGCACGCTCTCGCACGGGACTTGGAGCACGCTCCTCTCCCATCACTCTTGTATTTCGTGTTTCCATCTTGGCGCAAGGAACACGACGCCGTGAGACCCCTCCCCCCCCTCCGCCGGACGTAGGGAGCTTTCCCGAACCAGCCTAACCCTTCGTATCTTCCCTTGTGCACCATCCGGCCTAAAACGCGCAATTCCGGGACAAATTCTACAGCTGGTGGTTTGAACACCGACAACGGTGTTTAAGTTTAATTTTGGAAAACATTTTTCATAATTACTTTCGTCTGCGAGTATCTTCTTCATTTAAATAAATTCTTTTCCTAAATTAATTCTTTAATTAGCATAAAATAATAACTTTTATTAAGTAAAGAATGTAACTAATTATCTCTTATTAAATTAAAGTACTCAAAATAGATATTTTATTTCATAAACAATTAGAGAATATTTTTCCGAGTCTAATAAAATTAGTTTCACATTTTTCCGATTTTTATTTAATTTTCGACTAATTTCTAAAAATTAGAAAAGGCTCGTGCCACACGCCGGGCCACATAGTTGGCCGCACGAGATCCGGCGTGTGTGGCTCGCGGTGTGGCGCCACCGCGGCGGCCCGGGACGACGGCGCGGCCACCGGAGTTGGCCGGCGATGGCCCGAAGCTCGTCGCGAGAACACTAAAACGCTCTACCGAGAATGGCGAACACGATGGTATGGACGAGCTCACATGAGCTTGCCCGAGATACGCCGGCGGCGAGGTCCGAGCACGGCGAAGCTTCGGCACGGGCGAAGCTCGCCATGGCTGCCCAAAAGTTGGGAAAAATTAGACTACAAGCTCCTACGGAGCATGAGCAACAACGTGGAAGGGTTGGTTGAGCTTGCCAACGGCCGGAGGGGGTTGCTCACCGTGAGGGGTGCGGTGGCGGTGAACGGAGCTCCGGGAGAAGATGAAATCCGCGACGACTCGAGGAATAAACTCACGGGTGAGTTGCCAAATATGATGAGCACCAAGTTGCGCATCACGGGAAAGAAAGAGAGGAGGAAGTGGCTCACCACAGCGCACGAATTTCAAGCCGCGGCGGAGGAACGACGATGATCTCGTCCGAGGAAAAGTGGTCTCGCCTCGACGGCGGCGCGATTTAGTTCGATTGCAAGGGTTGACAAGCTTCGCGAGGCGATTGCGGAGCTGGTGGTGGTGACGGCGTGGATGGGAGGGGCTGGAATGGCCTGCCGACGGTGAGAGCCGAGGGCGCGGCTATGGTGGTGGCGGGGAAATCGAGGGAAGAGATAGGGACGGTGGGGTTTTTGTCCGGCCAGGGAAGCGGTGAAGCGAGCGGAGGGCCTGCTGCGTGGCCAGCGGGGCGCGGGATGCGCAGCCGGCCATCGGCGGCGGCGGCGCCGAGAGCGAGCGCGGGAGAGAGAGAGAGAGAGAGGTCGGCGCCCGGGACCGGCTCGGCAATTTTACAAAAACCCCTCTCGATTTTCGCGTAATTGGTAAACTACTTTCCCGAGCTCAGAAAATTCTACAAAAATTTAGGGTGGCTAATGAAGTTATTTCAAACACTTTTCCTGTTAAGTCCAAGTTCAAATTCCAAATACTTTTTGAATTAAAAATTCATGTTTAAATTAAAAAGAGAGGCTTTAATCATTTCTTGTAAATATGTTTACACAACAAAATAAATTCAGAGCAATCTCATAACTCTTCTATTATTATGTTTTATCGGAAGAAACTATTAAACCCATTATTTACTTTCATTTAAATTCTTTTTAATAATTTACTTTAGCTTAGGTTAATTTGATATTTCATGTGCATTTACGTCGGGGGAAAGATTAACGCCGCCACGTGGCAGCGTCCGGGCCCACTTTGCAAGGAATTAGCATAGCCACGTCGGCGGGAGAGGCCGGCCCACACTTGTACGATCTAGCTAGAAAACGGTCCAACAGGCGCTAAGACTCGACCTCGGTGCCTTACTCGAGGACGTCCGCCTCGCACGACTATGATCGCCTTGCTCGAGGGGTTCCGTCCCGCACGACCTTGGCCACTCGACCTTCGTACTCGAGTTCCATGCTCGAGCTCCGGGCTCGACCTCGTGACTCGACCACCAACCGCACTAATTCCCAACCGCCCCGACGCCCACGTGGGCGTTACTCGGAAATCTTTGGCGAGGGTCCGAACCCCATCCCTCCCGCCACCACCTGCTCCCGTCGGGACACGCCGACGGGACGTGCCGTTCCTGTTGCCCGACGGGAGTTGGCGTGGACCGAAACCTTCGGGAGAAGCCATTGTTCTGTCGACGTACGAACGTACGATCTCCCGTCACGCCCGTCGAACGGGTGTAACTTGAGGTCGAGCTTGAGTTACACCCCGCTTCGCATGACCTTCACCCGCAAGCTCGAGTCACGGGAAAACCACTCCCCGCCTCAACTACGTCCGAACCATCATTGCGCCCGACAGGGAAGGACGGGTATGGCCTGTCTAAATCCAACCACTCGCATCGACGCCACCCGCGGCTCCTCCGATCGCGGAACACTCCACCCCGGCTACAGGAGCGACGCGGCCGCCCGATCAACCATGCCGGTACGAACAAGGACGGATGCCGACGGGACAACACCGACGCTCGACCGACCCCGCGACTAATCATCTTGTTCTCTCTCTCTCGTAACTCGAGCTCTACCCTTGCAACTATAAAGGGGTCCGGGCCTCGCTCACACACGACACGTAAAAAACGCACACTCGCACGCCACATTCCGCACGGGACTTGGAGTGCTCCTCACCCAACTCTACCGTATTCAGCCTCCCATTTTGACGCATGGAACACGACGCCGTGACCCCCTCCCCCCTGCCGGACGTAGAGAGCTTTTCCGAACCAGCCTAAACTCCTCGTGTCTTCCCTTGCGTACCATCCGGCCTAAAACGCGCGGCCCCCGTGAAGAAATTCTACTGCCGGTGGTTCGAACACCGACGGTTGGCGCGCAAGGATGGGGGTTGTTACGCGTTTTCGCTAAGCTCTCTCTTTTCCCTCATGGCACGGATGATTGATTCCGAGCTTTCGTTTTGGGCTCCCCGAACTACCGCACTCTCGACTTTCTTGCCACTCCCGAGCGGACGCCGGTACGCGTCGAGCAGCTAGCGCCGCACGCCTTTGTGGCCACCCCCGTCGCCGCGAACGCGACATGATTCGGCGCTCTCCCGGGGACAACCGACCCCATGGAGGGAGAGTTCGGATCGGGGCCGGGGAGGACGAAGATTCGGATCGGGGCAGCTGCGATAAAGCCCTCGGCCTCTCCCGCGAGTGCAACGTAGTGCATGCCGCGGGAGTGGGAGCCCGAGCGCCGGGGGCCGGTCGCGCCGGAGCCCGGCGCTCCCGGGACCCCGGCGGCCAAACGTGCGCACACCGCGCTCGCGGGCGGAGACGATCTACAGGCCCGCCTCCGGGCCGGGCGCCTAGAGATGGAAGAGGCCCGTCGTGGTCTCGAGGAGGAGACCGCGGCGGTGGAGCGGGAGTTGCAGCAGCAGCGCCAGCACGCGGAGTGCAACGCGCGTCGGAGGGCTCGCCACGTCCACCGGCAGATCGCCGACGATGTCGGAGGCGAAACCCAAGCACTTTCCTCGTGCTAGGCGGAACGTTGCCGCGGCGAGTCGCGTTGATGAAAACCCTCCCCGTACAGCCGACCCCCGAGGCACAACGATCGCCGAGGGAGATGGCCGCGCTCCTCGCTAAGGCGGCGGAGCAGCACGCCAAGAGTTCGCAGCGACGCGCCGCGCCGTCGAACCAGCGCGCCAAGCACCGGCGATGTGACTCCCAAGCGGGGGTTCGGTGCATGCTTTTGTACGACAGCCCACGCAGCCGGGCCAGCCCGAGCCTAGGCAATCGGTGCATTCTCGCATCGGAGCTGCTCGAGACGCACGCTCAACCCTTGACGCGCGCCGGCGCGCTCGTAATGACACGAGACCCATGCCACGTCCGTCACCCCCGCCGCGGAGGCCGGGCGACGTCGAGCACGACCGGAGCCGGAGCCCCGACCCCCGGGTCCCGGGGTCTTCAGCTCCGCGATCGGGGAGCGACCTTCCCTCGCGTTTCGTCCTTCGACGACGGTCGCCAAACACGCGGGGAGTCTAACCCCTTCCCTCCGGCTGGAAGACTATCGTCTTGCATGCCGGGCCGGCGGCACGAGTGACGATCTCGCCATCATCCGGAATCTGCCCTCGTATCTCGCCGATTCGGCAAGAACCCGGCTCGAGCACCTGCCCGCGGATCGGATACGATCATGGGCCGACCTACGAGAGGTTTTCGTAGGGAACTTCCAGGCCACATGCGCCCGCCCGGTAACCCCTAGGAGTTGAAGAACCGCTGGCGAAGCCGAACGAGCTGCTCCGGGATTACATTCGACGTTTCTCCCAGCGCCGCAACGAGCTGCCCCACGTCGTCGACGCGGACGTCATCGGGGCCTTCCTCTCTAGAACGAACTATGAGGCTCTAGTCCACGAGCCGGGGCGAAGCTGCCCACGAACGGCTCGGGAGCTCCTCGACATTGCCACGAGTCATGCTTTTGGCGAGGAGACGGTCGGTGCCCTCCTCCACCGCGACCACCCCGAGAAAGGGAAGGGTAAGCGGACCGACGGCAACGCCGGCGGAGGACCTTCCGGCTCCAAACCCAACAAGAAGAACAAGTCGCGTTCGACCGACGGTCCCATGGTGGCCGCGATCGAGAAGAAGGGCGCGAAGCAGCCCAACAAAATCCTCCCGACCACTTCGAGAAGAAGTGGAACGGGCCGTGCCCCAACCACGAGTTTCCCGTCAAGCACTTGATGTGGGACTCGCTCGCCGATGAAGAAGTTCATCACGCAGCATGGGCGGAAGGGGCGCCCCCAGCGAGACCGAGGAGGAGAACGCCGGAGTCGAGGGCGACACCGGCGAAGAGAACGACGAAGGCTTCCCTCAAGCGGAGGGCTTCCCGATGATCTTCGCGAGCTCCGACGCTCGCCTGGGTCGACGCTCCGTCAAGCTCGAGCGTCGTGAGGTCTTCGCTGCGGAGCCCGCAACCCCGACTTAACTCAAGTGGTCGAACTCCCGATCACATTTCATGGCACCGATCATCCGGCGCGAGTCCCACGGCCGGGTCGATACCCGCTCGTGGTCGACCCCATCATCGCCAAGACGTGCCTCACCAAGGTGCTGATGGACGGAGGAAGTGGCATCAACATTTTGTACGCCGATGTCCCGGACGCCAAGGGCATCGAGCGCTCGCGCGTCCACCCGAACGGTTCGCCGTTCCATGGCGTCGTTCCTGGAACGCAAGCCGTTCCCATCGGGCGGATCGACCCGCCCGTCACTTTCGGGACTCCTTCGAACTTCCGAACGGAGACCCTCACGTTCGAGGTGGTTGGATTCCCGGGTGTCTACCACGCCATCCTCGGGCGGTGATGCTACGCGAAGTTCATGGTCGTCCCGAACTACGTCTACCCGAAGCTCAAGATGCCCGGGCCGAAGGGAGTCATCACCGTGGGCGCGTCTTTTCAGCACGCCTACCGAGTGTGACGTCGACAACCGCAACCCGGCTTCGGCGCACTTGGCCTCCACCACCGAGCCGGCGGTCATAAGGGAGCAGGTAGTCGAGGACCCACCGCAGGCGAGCCGCAAGGCGGCCTCGTTCGAGCCGGCGGAGGGAACCAAAGAGGTCGTCCTCGACCTTGAGGGAGACGACAAGAAGACGGTGCGTATCGGCACCTCCCTCTCCCCCAAATAGGAAAGTGCGCTCGTCGACTTCCTCCTTGCGAACGCGGACGTCTTCGCGTGGAAGCCTTCGGACATACCGGGAATACCGAGGGAAGTCGCCGAGCACTCCTTGCATATCAAGCCCGGCTCCAAGCCGGTGAAGCAACGCCTGCGACGCCTCGATGAGGAGAAGCGCAAGGCCATCGGGGAGGAGATCGCGAAGCTTTTGGCGGCCGGATTCATCAAGGAGGTGTATCACCCCAAGTGGTTGGCTAATCATGTTCTTGTATGAAAAAGAATGGGAAATGGAGAATGTGTGTTGATTATACTAGCCTAAATAAGGCCTGCCCCAAGGATCCTTTTCCTTTACCACGCATTGACCAAATAGTCGACTCGACCTCCGGTGCGAAACCCTCTCGCTTTCTAGATGCGTACTCCGGGTACCATAAGATAGCGCTCGACGAACCGGACCAACTCGCAACCTCCTTCATCACGCCCTTCGGCTCGTATCGCTATACGACGATGCCGTTCGGGCTCAAGAACGCCGGTGCCACGTACTGCGAGGTTTATCCGAAATGCTTCGACTATCTCATCGGAGACATTGTCGAGGCCTACATAGATGACATCGTCGTCAAGTCCAAAAAGGCCGAGCAACTTGTGGTCGACCTCGAATGCGTGTTCGCCAAGCCACGCGAGAATAGCGTCAAGCTCAACCCCGAGAAATGCGTCTTTGGGGTCCCGCGAGGGATGTTGCTGGGATTTGTCGTCTCGGAGCCCGGCATCGAGGCAAACCTAGAGAAGATCGCAGCCATCGAGCGCATAGGTCTAATCCGGAACCTCAAGGGGGTACAACGGCTCACGGGGTGCCTAGCGGCTCAAGGGGTACAACGGCTTCATCTCGCGACTCGGGAAAGAGCGCTCCCGCTCTACAAGCTCCTCAAGAAATCCGAGCGCTTCGAGTGGACGCGGGAGGCACAGGTCGCGCTCGACGAAGTAAAGCGCATCCTAGCCAACCCTCCGGTTTTGACTCCACCATCCCCAAGGGAGCGACTCCTGCTCTACGTCGCGGCGACCACTCAGGTCGTCGGTGCTGCCATCATGGTCAAGCGGAAGAAAGAGGGGCACGATCTCAAGGTGCAACACCCGGTCTACTACGTCGGCGAGGTGCTCTCCGACTCGAAGACTAGGTACCCGCAAGTCCTCAAGATCCTCTACACCGTGATGGTCACCGGACGCAAGCTATGCCACTACTTCGACGCACACTCGATAACCGTGGTGAGTTCTTTCCCTCTGCGTGTTATCATCGAGAACGGGGAATCCGCGGGCAAGGTCGCCAAGTGGGCCCTCGAGCCGATGGGGCATGACATCACCTACGCGCCCCAAACGATGATAAAGTCTAGGGTGCTCGTCGACTTCATCGCGGAGTGGACGGAGACCCGGCTACCACCCACGCCGGTGGACCGAGACTACCGGGTCATGTACTTCGACGGGTCGTTGATGCGCCAAGGAGCAGAGCGTCGGACTCTTCTTCATCTCGTCCCCGTGGAGTGCGCATGAGATACGCTATTCGGTTACATTTTTCAGCTTCAAATAATGCAGCCGAGTACGAAGCCTTGGTCAATGGCCTCAAGATCGCCATTGAGCTCTCGATCCGACGACTCGAGGTCCGCGGGGACTCTCGACTCGTCGTCGATCAAGTGATGAAAGAGTCAAGTCAGTCGAAATGACACGCTAATACTCTAACATCAAGAGGTATGAAAGCTTGAGGAGAAGTTCGATGGGCTCGAGCTCGGGCACATTCCGCGACGGCTCAACGAGGCAGCGGACTCACTACCCAAGATGGCGTCCAGCCGGAGACGGTCCCGGCGCGCATCTTTTCCCACGACCATCTCTAGCCGTCGGCTCGACCCCCGTTCCTCCCAAGGATGATGGGGGACCCATCGAAGCAAGCCCGGGGCTGCCCCAAACGTCAACCTTGACTATGAGGAACGCTCGAGCTCGACAAGGACTCGGGGCTAGTCCTCTGCCGGCGGGCGGAGAAATCATGGAAATCGATGCACCGGCGGATGGCGCGACACGACCGTCCGATTGGGGGACGCCGTACATCGAGTACCTCCTCCATGGCAAGTTTCCGGCCGACCAAACGGAGGCGAAGCGTCTTCACGGACACGCTAAGTCCTTCGTCTTGGTCGAGAGCGAGTTTTACAAACGCAGCGTGTCGAGGATCTTGCAACGACCGCATCCCGATAGAGGAAGGCGTGAGGCTCCTCAACGACATTCGCGCGGGCGTCCGCGGGCACCACGCCGCTCCGCGAACCCTTGTGGGCAATGCCTTTCCACAAGGCTTCTATCGGCCGACCGCCGTCGCGGACGCGACTCGCATCGTCCACACGTGCAAGGGTTGCCGTATTACGCCCGACGGACACATCAACCCGCTCAAGCCCTCCAAACCATACCTGTCACTTGGCCCTTCGCGGTCCGGGGTGTCGAGTCTTAAACTCGGCACTAATACTACCCGGCCCCTCACGAGCGTGGAATTCGATGGTGCAACACACGGAACACACAGGAACACGCGTTTTTAGACAGGTTCGAGCCCCTCGGATCGAGAGTAATACCCTACTTCCCGTATGTTATGTATTGCCTTTAGCGATTTGCTAATTGCAAGATCTCGGAGAGTTTTCGGGGGTCCCCGCTCCGCCTTATATATCCGAGGGAGCTAGGGTTACATGCGGAGTCCTAGTCGATTACACGGATTACATATATGGGAACTCTATCTCTAGCTTTCTTTATTGATTCGGAGTCCTAACAGGCTACAAATTATTCTATTACTTGCTTCTCAAGTCATCATATACCGGTATTGATATCCACCTGGTCTCCATACCGGTATATAGCATCCTCTGTCATTCCGGACCGGTCAGGAACCAGTCTATCCGCTATCTTCATCACCTTTATCTTCATTGATTCGTTACCGTGTCTTTGCGCATACATTCCTTTATCATCTCGTATACCCATAAGGCAAGTATACGACAGTAGCTCCCGAGTAATTTTTGATTTGACCTTGAACAAGACCGACCAGTCTTCCGCATGTTGGTCTTGATTCCATGGTAAAATTAAAAAGAACTCTAGTCTGCTGCAATGGTTCTTCTTTCTCCGAAGCGCTTCAAAAAGCCAAAAAATTAATAAGTTTATTCTTCATATCACCTAATTAGGTAACCATTGCAAATTCTTCTCTCGGTGCACCGACCAGGTGCACCCAATTGGGTATAGCCCCGACTCTTGGATCATTTGAACTTTTTTCAAATAATGCAAGAGTCCACTAATTGATTCTTCATTATTTTTCTTTGATGCGCAATCATTACGGACCACTCCTTTTATCTTTCCATTAGTTTCCATCTCCCGCAGTCATTATAGACCGCTCTTATATATGGTGCACCGGTCAGGTGCACCTAATTAGGTATAGCCCCGACTCTTGTATCATTTGAGGATCGCAAATAATGCAAGAGTCTTTCTCGGAGAGACTATACTTTACTATCTTCCATGAAACCACATCCCTCTTAGCAATTTCTGCCAAGAACACATTTTTTAGACCGGTTATACCGGTCGAATTTCCTATCCCCTGGATATTTACACCAGTTTTATATAACAGACCATCTAAATCAGCCTCGAACTCAAAATCCGCTTAGTGAAAATTTCACTAAGAACCAAAATTCTGGTTGATCGGACCAGTTTATTCCCCATATTCTCACAACGACTCGAGTCTCCAAAGCCTATGATCAGCCGGATGATTAACACCCACAGCCTAAGGCATCCTTTATCACCGAGTTATGTAAAATTTAACTCTTTCTTATTACTGAATTATAAAACTCAGTATTACTTTAATTTTCATCTGAAAACATATTTCGGACCGCTTTTACTTTTACAAAAGCGCGACGGCTTATTCTTACGACCGTTAAGTCATAATTAAAGCAAATAACAAATCATTAACTTCCTTATGGCCGTTAGGTCAGAATTGCATAGTTACGACACACGTTATTAACAATAAAAATCCATCGGGCCTCTCAAAATAGCCCAATAACTTTTCAGCCCCGGGCCCATCCCGAGTGTCTATAAAAAGAAACGAAAGGTCGACCTAGGTCAACCCCTGTTCCCAAAAGCTCATACGCGCCCGCCATTCGCCTTTGCTCTTTTGCTCTCTTCTTCCACATAAACCAATCTCAAGCTTTCCTTTTCCATCTCTCAAGATGGGCAAGAACAAATCCACCGTTGTCCCCGCGTCTTCTTCCTCCGTCCCTCGCGATCAGCTCCCTTTTGGTATCCAAGACCTTGGTAACAGCAAGGTCACCGAAACCTCTCTCAATGAGGCGGTTCGGGACGGATATCTTCCTCCTTAACCAATCCTGAACCGGAGCGTCCCTTCTCCCGGCCAAATCCCATGGGGAATAGACGATTCTCAACAATTAGTCTTCAAGGCCTTTTTCTCCGCGGCCTTGATCTTCTCTCGTTGTTCCTTTTTAGGGGACTTCTTTTCTTTTACGGATGGGAGTTGGTTAACCTCAACCCTAACTCCATCCTGCAAATCGCCTTTTTCATCCATCTATGCGAAGCTTTTCTTGGAGTTCTCCCCCACTTCAAGTTATTCCAGATATTTGTTTCAAATTCACCCACTCCCTTCATCGGACCGCCAAGCTGCAGTTGGCGGAGTAGGAATCCAATGCTCGGAATGCAGAAGAATATTTTTCCCTTTCCTTGAATAAAAGCATAGCCCACCGGAAAAACGGATGGTTCTTCTCGCGACAATCCCCGACCAGCGCTTCCGCCTTCGGCGCTAAGATAGCCAAGAATTTCCCTACCGTAGAGACTAGGGAAAAGCTCAAAGAAGACAACGAAATTCTTGCGCTCCTAGCTTGCATCAAATATTTGAAGGACGTCAAAGGTGTCACCGCCGAGACAGCTTCTCTAGAGCTTCATAGTGCGGGAGTCCAACCTCTCAAAAGGCAAGAGCACCCAGCTTGGTGCTTTGACGAAGACACCGCTATGCCTTTGGATGGAACCCCGCTTCCCGACGAAGTCCAACCTCTCAAGCAAATGCTCCAGCCAAAACCCGATCTATCCGGATGTACGAAAGTGGGCCCGGCCTTCAGCTCATCCAATCCTCGTGACCCTGTAAGTATCTCTTTCTGTTTCATCAAATCTTTGTCGTTTATTACCATCATTTTCTTATGAAAATTCAATCTTCACAATTGCAGAAAATGGATAACTACAGGAGTCATCCTCCTCTTCCTCCCAACGACACTTGGGGAGAAGATTATGCCAACAATACCGCCCCCGGCTGTTCAAGCCGGTCCGACTCGGAGGCCTTCGGACCGGTCCTTTCCTCTACCTTCCAAAGCATTGCTCCAAAAATCACCAGTGTCTGGGACCGTGGTTCAAGCACCTAGTACAAGAAAACGTACTACTTCCTTGACCATTGGCAGACCTGCTACTTCTTCCTCTGCTCCTCGGCGATACTCGCTCGAAGCACAAAAGCTCGAAGATCGACGACGCGAAGAAGAAGCCGTCGAAAGGGATCGCCAGTGCAGCTCGGCCATTCTTGAAGCTTCATTGGGGAAGACTCAAGATACCTCTTCCTTGGTCGATCCTTTATCTAAAGTCCCCAAAAGGTCCCGATATAGCCACCGGACCGGTCCCAGTGATGCTGGAGAAACAGTTCCAACTCCGCAAGTCAATCCAGACGGAAAAGAGGACTCGCAGAGAAAAACAGTGGGGACACCCAAGGCCCGCCCAAGAAGATCAAGACTTCCACCAGCTTCAAGAAAGCTTCCTCGTAAGTCTTTTATATTTGCTAATTCTTTTCTCGAATTGCTCCACCTGTCAAAACTCCTTGCCCCAGTCTTATTACGTCTCCTTTTTTCTTACAGGATCCCTTCTAACTTTCAAGCTAGCATAGCTAGTTTTTTAAGAAAGAAACCATCTTCGAGTAGCCCCTACCAGTGGTGTTTCTGCCTCTACGCCTAGCGCATCTCAAACCGGCATCGCTCCCCTTTCCTCATCTCTCGACCGGTAGTACTCCCACTATCACTCCCGCTGCTACGATCACGGAATCTCAAAGTGCGGCACCCACAAAGGAACTCCCCGCCGCCTCACACACGTAAACCGAAGAGCAGAGCTATCGTCGAAAGCTCATCTTCTCGTAATCCTCCCCCCCCCCCAAACCACCTTATTCCGGATTCCTCCGTAGCTATCACTGGGACCGGTTTGGACGGAAGAAATTCCTCGCCGGCCTAGGACAACACGCAAATCTCCTGGAGAACCAAAGTTGGCTAAGATGGTAGTTGGAGACGTGGAGGTAGACAGTTCGAGCGGAGCCGGAACTTTCACCGCCACCGCTCAATGGGACGCCCTCCAAGAAGAAGAGGCATTAAAGAATTTTTCAGAATCCGGCCGGTATATCCTCTCGCTTCAAAAATCTCTCCGGGAAATTGCATTTTGATTATTAACTATTTCAATCTTTTCTTTAGGTTCTCTTCAAAAGCTCGAAGTCAAAACCGCTATCATCGCCCGCCTACAGGAGGAGCTCGCACCAAACAAGAGCGATTGGTTGAACCGGAATCTCGGACCGCCGGCTCGAAGACCAAGGAAGATGATCTTCAAAAAAGAGAGGCCAATCTGCAAAACATCCATCGAATGATGGAAGAGCGCCGACCAGAAATCATCAGGCTTCGTCAAGCTAATCGAGTAATATTCTCGATTTTTCCTATATATGCCATATTTTTCCCAGCTGCCTCCCTTCCCGACCAGTCCCACTCTTGACTTCGACGCTCGAGAACCTTGTTGCTACTCACAAAAAAGCTGAAGAAGTCCTTACCGAAGAGGCAGCCGCTCAAGAGCAAGCACTCGAAGAAGGTTCTCGTGTAGAAGAGCAACAAGCGGCGCGGATTGGAGAACTCGAAGGCGAGCTTATCGCCAAAGATACCGAGAATGCTCGCTTGAAGGCTGAACTAGTCGAAGCCTTAGAAGCAGCAAAATTAGCGCAAGCGGACAAGGAAAGTGCCTTGAAGACCGACCAAGAATCTGTCCAACTTGCTCTCCGGGCAAAAGATCGCGAGATTCAGCGTTTGCTGAAAATTGAAGCCAAGCTGAGAGAATCAAATACGAACATCAAGGGTAGATTCGGAGCTGCCGAGATCGAGCACATGCGTAAGTCCCATCTTTCTTGTTCACTCTTGTGACATCCTTTTAAAGATACCGGTCCGTATCACATATCTTTTTCTTAAATTTTTGCTTGTCTTTTCAGTAACTTACTGCAGGTACAGTGCGCACTCTGGAATATCTCAATGGTGGTCAAGCTATTGATCCCAATGAGATAGATCTTGAATCCGCCATCCGGGCGATCCCTAGAAGAATTAAAGAACATTCAAAGATGGTTGCTGCTGCTGGAGGAGGACACATCGCTGCTATAATCCAGTCTTGGACTTCGGTCGAAGAGTGCGATTTTCATTTTATCAAGGATGGCGCCCACCCTAACACTATCGAAGACCGGTTCAATGAGCTGAAGAATTCACTCATTGGCACCGTTTCGAGTTGATAGAGGATGTTCCTCTTGATCCAACAAAGCGTCCCTCTAAACACAGCGCCAAGCAGCTTTTGCTTTGGATCAAGATGCTCATGATGCAGCAGTTGCCACTAGGCAAACAATTGAAGATAGATTTGAAGATCTTGATAGGGATTTACTAGTTCCCTCTTCCGATTCTCGAAGGAACGTTGGATGTTAGACTTGAGGAAAATCCTAAGACCGGTGATACCGGTACTTCCAGCGGTCCCGCTGTTTAGATTTTGTATTAGGGCCATCTTATTTTTGTAATCGAACATCTTGATCATTATGCTATGGTGATTTCTTTTCTATATGAATATTGGTTTCACTATCATACTTATTAACTTTTCTGCCCAGATATGATGGTTATTTCGGCTGAAACTAACTATGACTAAATTCTCGCTCTAATCAGCACAGATTCATAGTTATAGCTTACTTTAACAAGATCACATGACCTAAGGAAAAAAGTTAAGATTTCACAAACTGCTCTCATTGCAGCTCTACATTCAATATTCATAAGAAAGATACTACATTATTTCCCTTCCCGAACATACCAGTCTTAAACTAAAAAGAAACAGATCGCTCTCAATACAGAGAGCCCACCGACTATATAACCGGTCTTATTATTCAGGAATAGCACGATATCACAGATCGCTCTTAACACAAGCAGCTCCTCGGCTCGATGATTTAATTCAAAATTAAAATATTGAGACACGAAAAGCAAACACATTCTCATTAGACAAAATCACTTTATCATAATATGAAAAGAAAAAATTTACAAGAAGTATTTTTAAGTATAAAAACGACTAAGTTGTTCAATGTTCCAAGAATTTGGAATTTCTTCTTCTTTTAAGGTCATAAGCCTATAAGCCCCTGGACCGGAGACCGACTTAACCGTAAAAGGTCCTTCCTGCATCGGTGACAACTTATGCCTGTTCTTGTTGGACTGAATTATCCGAAGAACCAAATCTCCTACTTGGAATTCCCGTGTTCGGACATTGCGATCATGATAACGACGCAATCATCGATGATACTTTGCAGCTTGAATCAAGGCCCGATCCCTCAATTCTTCCGCAGCAATCAATTCCACTTGGCGCTGATCTTCATATTTCTCTTCATCATAGTATTGTACCCGGCTGAGACCATATTCACTTCTGTAGGTAGCATGGCTTCAGATCCATATACCAAAGAGAAAGGTGATTGCCCCGTAGCCCTACTAACATTAGTGCGCAGTCCCCAAAGCACCCAGGGCAATTCTTTAACCCATTTTCCTGCATACGGCTTTAAACGATCAAAAATTCTGGGTTTAAGACCGGTCAAAATCATTCCATTAGCTCGTTCCACCTGTCCATTACTTTGCGGATGTGACACCGACGCATATTGTATCTTGATTCCCAAACTTTCATCATAATCCTTGAAAAATTCTGAAGTAAACCGAGGCCCATTACGAGTAATGATATCGTGCGGGACTCCAAAACGCACAAATATGTTTTGCAAAAACTTGATCGCTCCGCCGTAGTTGTACTAGTAACGACTTCAGCCTCAATCCAATTAGAGAACTTATCTTCCGCCACAAAAATATGCGTGAATCCTCCCGGCGCCCTTTTGAAAGGACCAACTATATCCAGCCCCCAAGTAGAGAAAGGCCAAGTCATTGGAATTAATTGCAACTCGTGAGTCGGAGCATGAGGTTGTCCGGCGAAGAATTGACATCCCCGACAACTCTTGACCACTCTATGCGCATCATCCGCCGCCGTAGGCCGGTAGAATCCTTGTCGAAATACCTTCCCGACTAGAGTTTTTGAAGAAGCATGATTTCCACAAATTCCCTTGTGCACGTCTTCTAGCAATTGAATGCCATCGAAATAGATACACATTTCATCAAAATATTAACTCCACGCCTATCTCCTTCAAGAATGAAATAACTTCGTGCTCGAACCTCCAGTCTTTGCTTCTCCACTTTATCTTCTAGAGTTTTACCAGATCGAAGATAATCAAGGTACGGAGTACGCCAATCGGAATCAATAATCATAACATCCAATGGCTGAACATCTTCAATGTTGGTCTCGCCTATTATCTTTTCCGGCAAGACCGCCTCATAAGATCGGTCCTTCAAGACTCGCCTTCTCCTCTTGATTCTTTAAGACTAATTCATCCACGATCTCTCGTAGTAGTAGCTTTGCGCTCCATCTTTATAGATGGTTTATCCAATTTGAAGAAAAACACCAGGAGGAACCGCTCGTCGTGAAGACCCCAGTCCGGCCAACTCATCCACAAGCAGAATTATTTCCGTGCAGTATATGAGAAAATCGCAAACCATCAAATTTATCTTCAAGCTTCCCAACCTCTTGACGGTAAGCGATCATATGATCATCATGAGCATCCCACGCTTTGTTGACTTGACTTATCACCAACATCGAATCTGCATATATGTCCAATCGTCGGACTCCTAGCGAAATGGCTACTCTAAGCCCATGAAGCAAAGCTTCATATTCCGCTGTATTGTTGGAAGCTCGGAAATGCATTTGTAACACATATCCGAGTGGTTCCTTTTGCGAGGTGAGAAGCACAACCCCAGCCCCGCGCTCGAAAGCTGCAGGGACCCATCAAAGAACATCTCCCAATACTCCAATGCTTGAATCTCCCGTGGTACTTGTGTCTCCAATCACTCTGTTATAAAATCAGCTAATGCTTGTCCCTTAATAGCCATTCGCGAAGAAAACATAATTTCATATTGGCCAAGTTCTATAGCCCACTTAGCAACTTGGCCAATTGCTTCTCTATTTCGGACAATATCTCCAATGGTAAACCCAGTCTTTACCTCAATAGGATGCGCTTGGAAATAATGCTTCAACTTCCGAGAAGTTATCCGTAACAACCCACAGTAATAAAATGCATTTCATAGCATTCATGAGCATGTCATCACATTTTATTTATGAAATTATTAAGCTCGAGTGTGAAGAAATTGCACATGAAATATCAAGTGAGCTAAAGAATAAAGGAAGTGTTAAAAAGAGATAAAATGAGAAGAAAATTCCAGTTTAATATTTTCTATGGTTCAAATATCACAAATAGGAATTTATGAAAATTTACTGAAAGCATTTTGTCATGTAAAAATATTTGCAGAAAATAAACAAAGTTTCTTTAATTAATTTAGCTATGTTTTTTTAATCCAAAAATGATTTGGATTTTCTACTGGGACTTAATAGGAAAAATGCCTAAAATACTTTCACCAACACCCCTGAATTTTTGCGGAATTTTTAGAGCTGCGGAAGGTTGCTTTTTAATTAAACAGAAACCCGGGGGTTTTACGCAAAATGACCACAAGTCCCCACTCGTCGGCCTCTTCTCCCTCTCCCGCGTCTCGGCGCCGCCGCCGGCCGGGCCGCCTTCCCGGCCGTCGCCATGCCACCCCGCCACGCAGCAGCTTGGAGCCACGCAGCCTATCGGCCGGGAACCGCCTCGGAGGGGAATAAAAGCCCCGCCGGCTCCCATTTCTCCTCCCTTTTTCCCCTCTCGTTCGCCCCGCCATTGCCGCACGTCGAGCCTCCACCGTCGCCGGGCTGCTCCGGTGCCTCCCCGTCCAAGCCGCCACCACCCGGAGCATCGCCGGGTCCCCGCGCAGCTTGTCCCCTTGATCAAATAGCTTGAGCATCTCCGTTCCGTCGAGGCGAGCCGGTTCTTCCTCTACGGCACTTCACCGTCGCTTTCCGCCATCCCCGCGATTCCGTGAGCCGTGGTGAGCAATTGATGATCCTTTCTCTTCCGGACGGTGCGCAACTAGATGCTCTATATTCTCGGTAGCTCACTCTTGCCATTGTTCTACGTAAAAGCGAGCAATTGCCGTTCTTCTCCGTGTCCGGTCGCCGCCGTCTCCGCCATCCACGGTGAGCACCCCTCCCAAGCCTTGCTCATGTACTTTCGAGTCCACGACGAGCTTGCGCATGCTTCGTAGTCCGCGCCGGCGAGTTTTCCCCAATTTTTGTAGTCCGTGTCGAGCTCGCGCCATCGCCGGAGGTTGCGCTCCGGTCGGACCTCGCCGCCGGCATACTTCCGGCCGAGCTCATGCTCCGTCGTGCACACCGGAGTGTTCCCGCGTGGTGTAGGTGCTCTAGGGAGTCTCACGGCGAGCTTTGGGCCATCGCCGGCCGATTCCGGTGGCTGCGCCGCCGCCGGCTCGCCGCCGCGGTGGTGCCACACCGCGGGCGACACGCGGGTGGGATCGCGTGTGGCTACGTGGGATCGGGTGTGGCCAACCCCGTGGCCCCCGTGTGGCCCGAAGTGTTTGTAAATTTTCAAAATTCGTAGAAAATTTAATAAAATTCAGAAAAATACGAAACCAACTTTGTTAGACTCAGAAAAATGAGATCTATCCATTTGTGAAATAAAATAATTATTTTGAATAAAATTTATTTGTAATTTGTATTTAATCACTTTCTTTGATTAAACAAAAGCTATTATTTTATGTAAATAAAATGTTTAATTATGAAAAATAATTCTAGTTAATAAAGGAGATATCTGCAGACGAAATTAATAATGAAATTTATTTTCCAAAATTAAACTTAAAGTGTATTATTATTTAAATGATCCAGTTGTATTAACCTTTAATCACTTAAGGTAATTATTTACTTATTGGCTAATAAATCAAATTAATGTGTTAATTATTAAACTTAAGTAATTGGTGACCTTAATTAAGTAATTAAGGAAAACAAAATTAATTAATAATAATCTTAATTAAACATTTGTTAATCGGCATAATTAATTGTTAATTAATGCTTAATGAACATACTTATCTTTAATCTATCCATTAACTAAAATGATTAATGCACTCTTGCATACTTTCATCATGGGCATTCATGCATACATGTTGTGATTCGCGATGCACTCGCTGGTCGACTAGGTTCGAAGTAATCGAGGTTCCACCCGAGGGCGAGTCGAGAGCCGGGATCTCGAAGTCGACCCAATCGCCGAGGAGACTAACTTCGAACAAACTCAAGGCAAGCTCCGGTGCATCTTACCTATGTTTTTAAATATTTTTACTTTGTCACATAGTACAGCTTATGCTTGTGCATTAGGTGTTAGGGTTTGGTTGAAACCCTAGATGCATCATGGTAGGTTTCCGTTTCTTCTCTTTATACTCGGTACAGTAGCTCAATAGAGGCTAAGCTTAATTCATAGTTGCAACGGTAGATGGTTAGGGCACTTAAAGCATGGAGGCTTTAAGAGTTTGTGTTGACACTAAGATGATGGGAGTGTTAATAAAGTTGAGACCGGACGGGCCCCGTAGGAGAAAGGGCAAGACGGAGATGAGGTCTTGCAAGGTGGTAGCCCCGTCCGTGTCTGGTCAAGGACCGTACCGTTGTCGGCTTAGTTGAACAAGTTTGAACGTACCGTGCTACATGCTGGTATCATGGGCCCAACAAGCTGATGTACCCTATCGCCCCGGAGATGTAGCGTAGCCAACTCTCTTTACTCGGTCGTCGGTGAGAGGATAGTCTCACGGGAGGGAGATGGGTCGACTACGAGGGAAGTCGTGGCTTCGCCATACTCCCGGGGAGTTGGAAATGGCTAGTCTCGCTGTCAGGTGCTAGCGGGAAAGGTTGTCGTATACGATCGTGGTGATGCGTATACATCGTGTAGTCGGGTTTTTGCCAGCTGGTATAAATTGATTCGAATCGCTGTCCCTCGCGAGAATGAGTACCGCTTGTTGAGCTCGTCACATCGTAGTAACTTTTATGGAAGACGAGGAAGATGAGAGATGGAAGGATAAAGATCTATTATCTCTTGTTTGGAAACTTGATTGAATAGAGATAGGTTGCAAACACCATGGCTAATGAACATAACCCGAGCTAAAATACTAAAAGTAAGGACCCACCCTTAAATGCTGTTTTTCGCAAAGGAGTAAACCCCACAACCGAAAAGCCTTTGCATACTAGGCGTCGGCCTTAGCGTGCCATGTTGACGGGTCGGTCTTGCCGACTATTAGAATACTCAAGGTTTGTTCGTTACCTTACAGGGAACGAGTCGTGTTATCACGATTTGTACGGCACTTTTCCCGAGGAGGAGCAAGCAGGCCGAGGGAGGTTCCCTTCGAGTGGGAACGTATCCCCACACCTTGAAGAGAGAGGACCGTGATGTACGAAGGGCTCGAGTGCATCACGTTGTTTCGTCTTAAGTCCGTTGAGTTGTAATAGAACAAGCTTCCGTTGAATACTCGTAGAATGTTGAAACTTCAATAATGTTATCTTTCCGCCGCACGAAGGTTGTATTTCGAAAACTTGGTTGTATTATACCATGATGTATATATTCCGGCTTGTATGAGATGATGTTTCGTTGTAACTCGCTTCGTCGAGTGTCCCTCTGTTCCGATTCCCGGGGGTCCCGAAGGGGATGTCACATTATCACTACAACATATATCAACTTCGTAACTAGAGATATCGTATCATTGATTCAGTAAGAACTTCACTTACAAAATATACCGGATGTTGCACCAGTTGCAGATGTCCTTCTTCCTTCCGATCAACCGCCGTAACCGTGCTCACCACATGGGTTGTTGCGGAGATATATAACTCGGATGGTCTCGTCCGGCTCGGAGGTACCAATACCGGAGGATTGCTAAGATACTCCTTGAGTTGATCAAGCGCAGCCTGCGCCTCATTAGTCCACTCAAACTTATCTTGCTTCTTGAGCAACTTGAAAAACGGAAGTCCACGAACCCCCAATCTCGAAATGAAACGGCTAAGAGCCGCCATACTACCCGTCGGCTTCGAACATCCTTCAAGCAACTCGGAGGTTTCATGTCGATTATCGTCCGGATTTTTTCGGGTTGGCTTCAATGCCTCGCCATGACACAAGATAACCCGAGTAATTTCCCGGAGCGAACTCCAAATACACACTTTCCAGGATTAAGCCTCATGGAAAAATTCCGCAGATATCGAAGGTCTCTCGCAGGTCGAGAGAAGATCCTCGCTTTTCGAGATTTTACCACTATATCATCAACGTAAGCTTCGCGTTCCTTCTCAATTGCGAATCCAGGCAACGTTGTATACCACGCCGATATGTAGCTCCAGCATTCTTTAATCCAAAAGGCATAGTCGTATAGCAGTATGCTCCAAAGGGGGTGATAAATGCAGTCTTTATTTGATCTTCAACTCTTAGCGGTATTTGATGATATCCTGAATAAGCATCAAGAAAACAAAGACGCTCGCAGCCAGCGGTCGAATGAACAACTTGGTCAATTCGAGGCAGCGCGAAAGGATCTTTGGGGCAAGCTTTGTTGAGATCAGTATAATCGACACACATTCTCAATTCTTTAGTATTCTTTTTGGTACAAGAACCGGATTGGCAAGCCAATCTGGATGATACACCTCCCTAATAAACTTAGCTGCTAATAACCTAGTTATTTTCTTCTTAATAGCTTCCTTGCGGTCTTGAGCAAATCTTCGGAGCTTCGTTTAATCGGCTTCGCATCGGACGCACCAACAGATGCGTGCTCAATCTTCTCCCTAGGAACACCCGGCATGTCGAAGGCTGCCATGCAAAGATATCCCTATTTTCCTGGAGGAAAAGAATGAGCGCGCTTTCCTATTTATCCCCCAAGTCAGCCCCTATATGGGTGACCTTGGAGGGGTCCGACTCATCAAGTCGAATAGTCTTGGAAACCACCGCATCGGCCTTCAATTTCTCCTTTGATGAAACGGTGAAACGCTACGTTCCAAATCAGCTACGGAAAGGCCAAGCTCCGGGAGAGTTTTGGCGAATAAGATATCCAGGCAACTCCCGCCATCAATGAAGGTCCTCTTCAAACACACCTTGTGAACTATGGGGGCCAAGATGAGTAGATATTTGCCGACTTTTGGTAATACCTCGGGATGATCAGCTCTGCTGAAAGTAATTGGCACCTCGGACCACCGTAAGTACTCGGGTGTAGCAGGAGCGACAGTATTAACCTCTCGAAACGCCAACTTTTGCTTCCTCTTCGACTCGTAAGCGTCCGGGCCTCCAAAAATCATGTTCACCTCTCGAGCTGGTTCTTGAAAACCTTCATCATCGCCATTGTCATCGTGTTCTTTGTCCTTGCCCTTGTCATCCCTCCGATTCCGATAAGCACTCCTTGGCTTTATAATTCCCATTATGAATCATGCAAGGGCCTTCTAGAAGTGTTTCGAACGACAATCGTTCTCTCGGACCTCTCTTGGGAGGTGGCGGCCGGTCTCCTCCATGAGACCGGTCGACAGCTGCAACAAGGTGATCAGCCTTGCGCTTGTTGTTGTTCTTTGATCCAGATCGGTTTCCTTGGTCATGCTTCGGTTCCTTCCCTTTGTTCCGTGCAAATTGACCACGTTCGATTCACTAGCAGCATAGTCGTCTGCTATCTTGAAGCACTCGACGCCGTCATGGTAAGGTTCCGATTTCGCCTTCCAATCTTGTGAACCAAAGCTTCACTTCGGACGCCGCTTGAAACGCAGCAATTACTTGCTGGTCGGGAACATTGGGGATTAAGGCCTTCTTATTGCAGAAACGCATGATGAAGTCGGTGAGGGTCTCGTCGAGCTTCGCTTCACTGTTGAGGTCGAAGTAATTCCCTGGCTCCTCACAAGTCGCTTAGAAATTCTCTACGAACTTTTTGGTGAGATCGCCCCAAGAAGAGATAGATTTCTCGGGTAGGGACTGCAACCATAAGCGTCCAGCCTGCTCCATGCACATGGGGAGGTAATTAGCTAGCACGAATGTATCTCCTCCCGTGGACCGGATGGCCGTGGTGTACATGCGTAGCCACTCGGCAGAGGTGCTTTACCATCATACTTATCAATGGCCCCGGCTTAAATCCCCCGGGGTATTTGCAAATGCGTAAATCCCGCGTGAAAGCTGGAATCACGAGTATTCATCGTCTTCCGGACCGGTCCGGACCGGCGAAGGGGATCGTCGACGAGGGTAATGCCGGTAGTTGCGATCCCCGTCATCGTCGGAATAGTCGTAATAGCGATCATCTTGATACCTATCTCCCGAACCACCCCGACCATCATTATTCACCGGCTCCGCGTGCCATGAAGGAGGCGGAGGCGGAGGTGGAGGCGCCGCTTGACGATCATTGTTTGCTGGTTCCTCATGTCGCGATGGAGGTGGAGGCGGAGGTGCCGCTTGACGATCATTGTCGGCACGCCGGGGTTCAACGTCTCTATCCCGGTTATCTCGCCCTCTTCGGTCTCTAGTATCACGACGATCGTCCCTTCCGGGCCGTTCATCCCAATGAGCATGCCTATTACTATGCCCTCGATGATCATTGCGCGGATGATTTCCACCGGGGGCGGCGCTAAAGCGACCGGTCCACGCCGAGGTGAATTAGTCACGTGCGGACGAGACGGGGCAGGATCGCGTGGACGATCATCCACAAGACCGGTGCGACGCCTCTCATCTTCTTCATGTCTCCGACGTTCTTCCGCTCTCTCTGCATGGCGATCAATGAGGACATTACGAGCGTCCCGGTTGCCATTAAGTGGTACGCGCAAATCTTGGTCCGGAGCTCGTTCATGTGCATCCGCGATCGGGGTGTGTCGAGGCCCAAGCCTTCCTCCGGAGGAAGCTCCTTCGGACCCAGCTCTCGAAGGTCGCTCCGAGCGAGAACGCGAGCGGCTTGAAGATTCCGATCTGTCATGGACGAGTTGATTGGTTTGTAGAGCAGCCGCATCTACCAAATTCAGAGCGCGTTGCAACCCCGGTGTTGCATTGAAGACTTCTTCCGGTATTGTCTCGAGGATTTGTTTCACTCCAACAATGTTGTGAATCGGCGACATGAAGACCCGAGCGCCATTTAATTCCACTTCCATGGAGCTCGGATCCAAAGCCCTGCTCGAAGAACGATGCCGCCTTCCACTGCGACACCCACGTCGGCTGTTATATCCCGGGGACGTTTCTTCCGGGTCTCCGGACCGGTCCGGCAATGGGCCCGTGGCTGGGGAGCAATCGCGGGAGCGCTTCCTCCGGCCTAACCAGCAGCATTTGCACGCGGATTTGTAGCTGAAGGTTGCGGAGGTCGTTCATCTCTATTTGCTTTCTCTTCTTCATGGTGACGGCGATCGGATTCTTCTCTCGCTAGCCTTTCTTCTTCTTCAGCAGCTTCCTCGGAAGTAAGTTGGCGAATAATCGGTCCTGTCATGAACACTTGGAAGAAGGCTGGACGTTCTTCCTCGAAGTCATTAACGAACTCGCTAGAGCGGCTTATCTCTGCGATTGAGCTTCAATCCGAGATGCGAGCGGTCCGATTGTTCGCGCTAAACCTGCGTCGGATCCGCCAAGTTCTCGAGCCCGGGGTGCCAACCGTGGCAGGTGATCGCGCTTCGAAGCTGCGGCCCGACAACGAGTCGGATTCATCAAAAGCGGTTTTCTGCCGAATCAGCTTCAAAGTCAAGGGACCCGAAGCGGATCTTGAAGCCGAGCTCGAAGTCGACGACGAACGAAGAGGCCATCGAACTCGGCTGGGAACTCGCCGGGACCCCTACCGGGCGCGCCAAATGTCGAGTCTTAAACTTGGCACTAATACTACCTGGTCCCTCACGAGCGTGGAATTCGATGGCGCAACACACGTAACACACAGGAACACGCGTTTTTAGACAGGTTCGAGCCCCTCGGATCGAGAGTAATACCCTACGTCCCGTATGTTATGTATTGCCTTTCGCGATTTGCTAATTGCAAGATCTCGGAGAGTTTTCGGGGGTCCTCGCTGCGCCTTATATATCCGGGGGTGCTAAGGTTACATGCGAGTCCTAGTCGATTACACGGATTATATATATGGGAACTCTATCTCTAGCTTTCTTTATTGATTCGGAGTCCTAACAGGCTACAAATTATTCTATTACTTGCTTCTCAAGTCATCATATACCGGTATTGATATCCGCTCGGTCTCCATACCGGTATATAGCATCCTCTCGTCATTCCGGACCGGTCGGGAACTAGTCCGTCCGCTATCTTCATCACCTTTATCTTCATTGATTCGTTACCGTGTCTTTGCGCATACATTCCTTTATCATCTCGTATACCCATAAGGCAAGTATACGACATGGGGCCTGGACTTGGTTGGGCCTTTGAAAAAGGCACCCGGGGCTTCACTCACTTACTCATCGCAATCGACAAGTTCACGAAATGGATCGAAGCTCGAGCCATTAGCAAGATTCGCTCCGAAGAGGCGATCGAGTTCTTCCTCGACATTGTTCATCGTTTTGGCATTCCTAACTCGATAATCACGGACAATGGCACGCAATTCACGGGGAAGAAATTCCTCACATTCCGTGACGACTAGCACATTCGAGTGGATTGGGCGGTCGTGGCCCACCCCGAGATCAATGGGCAGGTCGAGCGGGCAAACGGCATGATCCTACAAGGGCTCAAGCCACACATTTATGATCGTCCGAAAGGCTTCAGCGGTCGATGGGCAGCCGAACTACCGGCCGTCCTTTGGAGCCTTCGAACGAATCCGAGTCGAGCAACCGGTTACACGCCGTTCTTCATGGTCTAAGGTTCGGAAGCAATCCTTCCGACCGACCTCGACTATGGTGCTCCTAGGGTCCGCGCCTTCAACAAGCAAGGGAACCAAACAGCACTCGAGGATGCAGCGAGACCAGCTCGACGAAGCACGCGATGCCACGCTCCCGCATTCCGCTAAGTATCAACAAGCGCTTCGAGGATACAACGATCGCAACGTCAAGAGTCGAGGCTTCAACGTTGGAGACATGGTGCTATGCGAGTGCGAGCAACAAGGATCTCCACAAGCGTCATCGGGCCCGGCTCCTACAAGTCGAAGACGGTGGAAGGTCGAGAATTAACTAACGCCTAGAACATTGCGCGAGTTACATAAGTTCTATCCCTACACTTAGCTCTATTTTACGAACAAATTTGCTAAGTTTTATTTGGCCCCGGATTCGAATCTCGCCGATGAACAAAGTAGCGCGAGCAAACGAACTCACGGTCTAAGTTGGTCGAAAGGCTGAAGCTGGAGCGCCCTAGCGGCCCTAGCGAACGCTCACCAAAAACGACTAAGTTCAACGAGGCTCGACGGCTCAAACTTTGCGAATCAACGAGATAAGATAAAAAGGCCAAGACACGATCGAATTAAGCTTAAAACTACTTTGTAAAGAGCAAGACCTCGAAGGGTCGAGCGCAGAACGATTTAATAAACTTAAACTTATTTACATACGGGAACTACGCCCCTTTGTTCTTAACAAAACAAAAAAAAAACGAAAACTAATCCCCTAACTTCTCTACGTCTTGGGGAGGGGCTCCTCCTCGAGCTTTACGACCGAGAGAATCGGCGGGTGCGCGGGTCTCGACCTTCAACGACTCCAGCTCGGCGCCGGCGAAGCCAGGAACAAGTCCCGTGCCGACGGCCCCGCGATCGAGATCTTCGTAGAGGGACGCCGAGCACCGTGAAGGTCGCGCGCACGGCGGAGCGCCCGGCTCCTCGAATCATCGCGCTAATCCGCTCCGGCAGAGTGGCCTCGACGTTCCGCTCGACCTCGACGTCGACGAACGCGAAGCCCGGGGTAGCGTCGAGCTCCCTCGATGACGCATCCGCCGTGACCAGCCTCTGCTCCAGCCCTACAAGAAAAACTTAACTATAGAAACCCGAGCTCGAGTAGTCGAGGAAACGACTAAGGGATTCGATTAAGATCAAAGAGGAAGAGCTTCGAGCACTTACCCTCCTTCTCGACCCGCTGCTCCCGGAGCTCGCGGAGGTAGCCGGACGCGGTCCGGTGGGAGACCTCCGCCGCGGCCTCGGCCTTCCGCCTCGCCTCCCGCTCCGCCTCGAAGCACGACCTTGACCTTCTCTGCCGCCGAGGCGGCTTCCTCGGTGTCGAGTCTTAATCTCGGCATTAGAACTACCCGGTCCCTCACGAGCATGGAATTCGATGGTGCAACACACGGAACACACAGGAACACAAGATTTTAGACAAGTTCAGGCCTCTCGATTGAGAGTAATACCCTACGTCCCGTATGTTATGTATTGCCTTTAGCAAATTGCTAATTGCAAGATCTCGGAGTGTAGGAACTTGTCCTAACTTCTAGGAACTTGTCGAACTTATGAGAACTTGTGCTTCTATGGGTCCCTGCCCCCGCCTTATATGTCCGGGGAGGCAAGGTTACATGTAGAATCCTAGTGGGATACAATATCTACATACTTAGAAACTCTATCTCTAAGTTTCCTTATCAATTCGGAGTCCTCCTCGGCCGGTCTTGTACTTTCCTTAAGCATTAATCCAGTCTTGTTGTCCGTCTTTGTTTCCATACCGATCTTATGGAACCTTCTGGAATCCTATACCGGTCGGATACCACTCCGTGGGCCCTCCCCACCGGTCTTATGCCTTCAATATGCTACCATGTCCTTGATAAATCATTCTTGTGATCAATGTATACCCGTAAGGTAAGTCTACGACAGACAGCCCCCGAGTAATTTTTTATTTGACACTCGAATAAGACCGACCAGTCTTTTGCATGTTGGTCTAATTCCAATGTTAAATTAAAAAGAACTCTAATCTTCTCGTAATACTTCTTCTTTCTTCAAGACGCTTCAAAAAGCCAAAAAATTGGTATTTTATCCTCCATACCACCTAATTTGGTGTGCAAAGACAAAAGTAATTTCCTTCTAGTGCGCCGGTTAGATGCACCCAATTGGGTATAGCCCTCGACTCTTGGATCATTTGAACTCCTTTCAAATAATGCAAGAACCCACTAGTTGATTCTTCATTATTTCCTTCAATATGCAATTTCTACAGACCGCTCCTTTCAATTTCCATTATTTTCCACTTCCCGATATCTCTACAGATCGCTCTTGAACACGGTGCACCTAATTAGGTATAGCTCCCGACTCTTGTATCATTTGAGAATCGCAAATAATGCAAGAGTCTTTCTTGAGAGACTATGCTTTATTATTTTCCATCAAATCACATTCCTATCAGCAATTTCTGCCAATAACATATTTTTGAGACCGGCCATACCGGTCGAACTTCATATCTCCTAGAGATTGACACCAGGTTGACATAACGGACCACCTAAATCAGCCTCGAACTCATAATCCGCTTAGTGAAATTTCACTAAGAACCAAAATTCTGGTTGATCGGACCAGTTTCCCAATTAACTTACATCGACTCGAGTCTCCAAGGCCTATAATCAACCGAATGATTAACACCCATGGCCTAAGGCATCCAATTTCACAATGATTAGATAGGCAAGACCTAATTGTCTTTGATCTAACCAGATCTCATTATTCAATTTCCTCAAACAATCCAATTTGATATTCCAATGTTATTGCGGCTGAGCACTCCATACCTCGGACCACTCAAACATTTGCAAAATAGCCCCGTGATTATTCAAATCATGTGGACCAGTCCTCTTAACATCTTCCGCAAAGAACATACTTTTCGACCGGTCCAGACCGGTGTCAAATCTCATACTCCTGGTGATTCGCATCGGGAACTTGCTCGCGGAGCCACAATGGGGTATGCAAGTGGTACACAACTCAAACTTGTTCGCGGAGCCACAATGGGGTGTTCTCAATTTTAACCAATTCATCGTGTTCACATTTAGTCATGAGCCATATGTGAGATCCCCAATCTATCGTTGACTCCATAAACATAGCATAGCATTTCTAACGAGGATATGACACATAAGCGACATAGGACATATAGGAATTTTTATGCAAGTGGATTTCCAATCAACGCCTAAAACTTAAATGCACATTCATCATCCTTAATAGAGTGATAAAGAAAGACATTTCAAAATAATAGGAATGCACCGGGGCTTGCCTTGGGAGTGATCGAAGTTAGCACTAGCCTCACAAGCGTTGTGCGTTGCAATCGTCTCTTCCGGCGGGTTCAATTCGGCGTCCTCACCTAGGAGATGAAATGCATTTGCATAAATAATATGAACACAAGGTCGATCATGAGAGTAGTGCATGTATGCTGTTTTGTAAGGGTGCATATGAATATGTTAATCAAAAGCTTTGTTCAATTAAACCCTAGTAAGCATGAACATAGCACTTGTTCTCTTTTAAGGAAATCAACCACATTACAAGTAGAGCCTTAATACATGAGCAAGAATGTAATACAAGGTGTAGCAGTGCTGTGGTTCTCCCTAATTTCAGATTTTTAAGAGAAATTAGTAAGGTATAGAGATGCGAACCCAAAAGCTAGGCCTAAGCGAAGTTCATCATCGCATGCGATGACGATCGCCTTTAAAAACAAGAATTCGATTCCAAATTAACACATGCATGAACTACATGAAACCCTTTTGCTAATCCTGCCATGAAGTGCTATGGGACATGGTGGACAGTGGAAATTATATAAACATGCAAAAACACAATTCTTAGAAATATAAAACCAATTATACAAGTGCTGAAATTAATCCTTTATGGAATCGGATCTAGGGTTTGCAAAAATAATTACTTAACATGCTCAAAAATTAACATGGACTTTTCTACACATGCACAGTTCTAGGAGGTAATTAATTTACACGGATTTAATTAAAAATTAAATACAGAGAATGCAAGAAATACAATAACTTGAAACATATGTAATGAAATGCAGATCTTCCAGTGCCAAAAATTCATGTATGCTTAGGTGAAGGTTTTGGCCAAGTGGCATTTTCTTTGGATCTACAGTTTTAAAGTTATGACTTAGTTAAGTTTTCAGGGGTTGACTTTTGTCATTTTTGTAAAAATATAAAAACTTTCACTGGCCAGCTCATGTTACTTTTATGAAAGTACAGGTTTTGTAGTTTCCAGAACATTTTAGTTTGTAATTTTTGGACATTTCAAATGCAAGATATGAATTTTTCAAACTTGAATGAAGTTCGGGTCTAATTACGAAAGTGCCACCGGGCAAATTTAAACAGAGGGGCGGCGAGGGCTCCGGCGGGCGGTGGCCGTCGCCGGTGAGCTTGCTCGCAGCGGCGCTACGGGGCGGCGCATGGTCCGCGCCTTGGGGGAAATGATGCCCGCGAGGTGGCGGACCGCATGGTGAGGTCCACGGGTCCCGGCAGCGGCCGGGAGGACGGCGCGGCGAGCGGCGGCGCGCACGGGCTCCGACGATGCGGCGCGTACAGCACAAAGGGGGAGAGGAAGAGGGGCAGGGTCGGGAAGCACCACCCGAGCACGGGGAGCAACGGCGTGAGCTCGGGCGGCGCCAAGACGGACCACGAAGATGGCTCGACGGAGAGGGGCGGCGGAGCAGGACGACGGCGGTGGAATCCTCCTCAAATCCCGACGATGTGCTGCGTGCCAAGGCAGGGGAGTTAGAGGGGAGGTGGAGGCATCCCTTACGCACGCTTTGGCGAAAAAGGAGGGGAGCCCGACCTTTCTAGGCGGTGCGCGACGTGGTGGCGCCCGGGGCGGTCATGGCGCGGCGACGGCTCCAATTTCCGGCCGAGCTCCAGCTCGTAGGCGGAGAGGGAGCAGAGGCGGTGGTGCGGGGAGCTGCAGAGAGAGGTGGGGGAGCGTTTTGGGGCAAAGGGGAGGGCGACGCGGCCTGGCTTCCGTGCCAAGTATCGGAGGGGAGGGACGGCGGCAGGGGAGTAGCGAGGCGGCGGGGCGCGGCTTCAATTCCCGACGCTCCCTGTTGGCCGGCGGGTATCGATACGGTTGGGGTGGTGGCAGGGGGTGCATGGCGACGGGACAGGGCGAGGCACGCGTGGGGCGGTGCCCAGGCTGGCCGGACCGGCAATCCGGCCGCCATTGTCCGGCGGGCAAACGAGTGCCCCAAGTGCATTTTTGAATTTCAAATCTGCTGTTTGGTAATTCGAGTAAAATTCATAGTTATGGTGCTCCAAAATTTGAAATAAAAATATGGGGAGGTCCAGCATTGACAGCAGTATGTATGAAGAACATTATTTTATTTGTTTAGAACATGTAGATTTTGAAGTCAAGTAGACTAAATGCATCTATTTCTACTCGATCATCTAGTCACTTTTGTTGTTGTAAGTCCGAGATGTCGGGCAAATATGTAAACCAGACTTAGGGTGTGTTCGTTTCCTGGAGTCTAAATTTTATAGCTGTCACATCAAAAAGAATCTTACTATTTAAGAGTATTAAATAGAGTTTAATTATAAAATAAATTACAGGCCCCTAGACTAATTTACTTGACGAATCTAATGAGGTTAATTAAGTCATGATTAGAAGACGGTTACTGTAGCATCATTTTAGCAAAACCTAAATTAATTAAGCTCATTAGATTCATTTTGAAAATTAGCATCAATCTGTCAATAGGGTTTTATCATTAAATTGATCGAAATATTCATAAATAGCAAGATTCTCTTTGATGTGACAGTGCTAAATTTTAGAGGGCAGGAAACGAACAGGGCCTTAGTCTATTAAAACAGGATATAGTAATATTTACTTATTTATTTATTTTAACAAGGCTGATGCTAGTACGATTTGCATGAGGAATTTTGGGTAACGACGAGGTGCGACATGCACAGGTTGTTTCATTAACACAAGTGCTAATCATAGTTATGCATATAAGGTGGAGTATGGTCTTGTCCATTTACCAAGTTGCGATGTTTTTTTTTTTTTGCATGGTTAAAGTGATAGCAACTAGCCTACGTGCTAAGCATGATGAAAAGATGATGTCAGACACGCTAATTGGCCGGAACAAATATTTTAATTTTAGCATCAATTACGAATGTTCTTCTATGACAACTGTCTACGATGTAGAGAGTCATAAAACGGTTTTATTTATACATCTCATAGGATCAAGCTTTATAATGGCAACCGACTACAACGCAGTTTTGCTAACTTGGCAAATAAATGCAACATCAGAGATCAAATTATTTCTTTATCTAGGAGACAGTAGCTCACATGGTGCAGTACACATGCAACAGCATTTTTATTTCCTGATGTGATTACTACTAACGTGTCATGGCCATAGGCATGAAAATAATCAGGTGACCAGTATGGGTATTTTAACTCCCCACATCTTATAAATATAATGATAAAATACACGGATTCGATGATGGATTATGCACACTATAATTCGTATCAATGTTGTGACCAAATCATTATCCAAGACAAAAGTCATGGCCTGACTTGTATCAACCAACGAGACCGAATCAAGGGGCATAGCATCATCATATTTGAGCATAAACTTACAAATTATAGAGAAAATTTAAAGAAACTTGAATCTAATATGGAGAATCAAGTCATAATACTTATGCTCACCATGATTCCGTATCAACGCGGGGACCAAATCGTGGCTCAAGACAAAGTTTGTCATGATCTGATTTGTATCGGCCGGCAAGACCGGATCAAGAGGCATAGTGATTTCATATTTGAACACATACATATAGAAAACATAAAGCAATCTGCGGAACTTGAATCCAATATAGAGAGACAAGTATATAGATGACAAGATTTTCTTATGCTCATCATGATTTGTATCGTTGTAGGGACCAAATCATGGATGAAAACACATAAGTCTCGCAGAGCCTGACTTGTATCCACTAGCTAGACCAAATCAAGAGGCATAATTCACGTGATAAGAGAAAAGAATGATTTTGTGATCAACCTTCGGCAGGCCTAATCACGGGCAAGGAGGCATATGAGCTTGTCACCTTCACAGCTACGGCAAACTTTTGCGGATGGTGCTTGCCGGACACGAGCGCTTGATGCCGAGTCTTCGACGGTTTGTTGGTGATGAACAACGAGCAGAAGATGCTGAAGATGATCGCTGCTATCCCGATTGCTTGCCGGTGTGGTGTCGACGAAGACGTCTCTCCCTCCGGCGACCTGCCGACGCGAGGCTCTTCTTTGCCGAGCTCTCAACGCAGCAGCAGCTTGGCGGCGCAGCCTAAAAGCAGGAACGCGAGAGCTTTTGCAAAATGCGAGAGCAGAGGATTAGTGAGTTGGGAGAATCGGGGAGTCGAGAGGTCGGGCCTGTATGTGTTGCCGTGACCCAGTCAGTATTTATACAACATGGGAGTATAGCAGTTCATGGGAAACTTGGCGGCGACTCCACCTGGTTTCCCTCCTTTTTCTTTTGGTTTCCAGGGCTTGTGGCAGCAATTTTGCAAGTCGTGTGCGCAAGAGTTGGGGACACGGGAGTTCATCATTCTTGGCTGCGAAGTTTGCCGCTGTTGTGCCTGTTGATTGGGTGAGAAGTCTCCGAGCCACGCGGGTTGAGCCAGGACGTGGGAGATTGCTTCGCGAACTGCGTTGACCCGGTTGGGATATGATGGAAGATCGAAAGCATGACTGTATATTCTGGTTTATTCTTTGGGCCGTTCTTTTGTGGGCTAATCAGGTGATTAAGCCGAAGGCTTTGATTAGCTTCCGGCCATCTGAGTAATGGGCCGCGTATATACGTATACCTTCTTGAACAAACAAGAGACGATCAAATTAGATAATCTGACTCATACATGCTTTTATTTATTAGCTAGCACATTTTGTCTAGCCAATTAGTGGCTATATAAAGAGTTTTGGACACATACGAGTATTCAAGAACTAAGCCACATACTTGTATTTTTATTTTTTTTCAACCCTATTCATTGCCATTATTTATGGTTTATTGTTTATTTCACTCTATATGTCTTTTCCAAGGCACAAGAGAAAATTAAATATTTATATTTTGACATTGAATATTTCTCAAATTGACATTAGATGATATTTTCAATTATTTGACCCATATTTTTTTATGTGCCAAAATTGGTGTCAACAAATGCCCCCTCGAGGTCCAGATGCGGAAGCTTACGTGAGCGGATCCGGAGCTCGAAATACTTTGTACTAGGTGAATTCCCGCGCTTTGCTGCAGGAATTTAGAAGGTAACTTCAATTAAATTTTGATACAAAATATTTATTTGCTGGGGGACTAACGTTGTTCAACTACACAAAACAGTATGTGTTACATTAACCATTCTGAACCTAATAATTTATTTGTTTTTCTTGTTAAGATTTCACATGAATAAGGACAGAGTTTCGATATTTGTGTATGATAGAATACGTTAAATGAGCATCACAAACAAAACTATATAATTCCACTTTACTTATAGGATTTCTGGCACCTTTTATCAGCAGGATCAAATTGCCAGAACCTTTTCTCTCATGTGATAATTTCTTTATTATGAAACAACATCTTTATACTAAAATAAATATTGTAGGTCAGAATAAGAAAGTTAAAAGAAATATAAGTTGAGTTCCTGATACATAATAATATAAGTTACTAACAAATAATATTTGTGTGAAAGCACCACTGTGTGCTGCTATGGAAGCAAGGAAGGTCAAAGACGTCAAGCAGTTTCAAGCATATATTGTCTTGAAGAAATTGATTGGCGAGCAAAACTTTCAGATGCCACAATAGTTTTAACATGAACTCTCGGATTAATTAGCGGAAAGGGCAAGAATGATAATAGGTTTAGCACAACATGCATAGACAGAATTTGAAGCCATCCTAAGTATACATATACAGGTGTTGACACCGGCATGAATGAACTTATGAAGAATCCTATATGATTCTCGTCTTGAAACAGGTACTACGGGCTCAGCCCGGCCGGCAGGACAAATGTTGGGGAGAAGAATAAGAGGTTCAAGGCAATTTGGCAGGTTAAGATGCCATCATGGGCTACGCCATTTGGTAAATATATACAGCATAGTCACGAATTACAATATATATTAGACAAAAAGTATAGTAATTAAGAGGAAGAGGAAGGTTAATGGGATGAAAAATATGAAACGTAAAAACGGTTGCCTTTTATGTCATCAATCGCACCACTAAGGAGGGTCTCCCTTGAATGTCAGCCTATAGTGACGACAGTTTCTACAATAAACATGAATTCATAACGTGAGCAATAAGGGCCTCAGGTGGGTGGGCGTGTTCTGTGAAGACAAATAAGAATTGATGACATGGACAGCTAGGATTTGGCCAAGCGAAAAATCTAACGGTTCAAACTTTTGAGGTGACGTGGCTGCACCAGATTTGAGAGAAATAGAAGTTATTGACTAGTAGTGGGTTGTACTTATAAAAGATAAGTAGATAAGCATATGTTTTTCACCATTATATTCATATATTTTGTATATCAGGCATAAACACCAACAACTTTGTGTGTATCTTCATTTCTTTTTCCTATGTTGATGACTTAAAATTGTGTTTGATGCACATTTGCATTTTTTTTAATGGCAAGAAGGTATTTCATGCACTTATATTTTCTTATCTAGATAGTTATTATTTCACTGTCTAAGCACATCTCGATGGTAATTTTCTATTGTGCAAATGTTTCCTATATATGTGTCGACTTGGACATACGTCATTTGATGTCATGGGGTCAACACTTTTTATTTACTCAATTGTTTCAACGTGAGGCTGGTTATTCGTACTCAACAGCCTAAAAACACTTCTTTTATGTAATGCTGCTAGTTCATCTCTTTTATTTATTTATTTATTAAGGCAAAGGTGTTTATGAACACTTTACCCCCTGCTATTAATCATGCAGGTATTTCTTGCATATTTATGTGCTTTGGTCACACAGCACTTGATATCATATATATATGTTCCCTTTTTTTGGCGTACAATTTAGACTCATGAAATTAGAGCTAATATTTCGTCTCTTACAGTTTAAGCTTGTGAAATTTTGGAGTTTATACTTGATTTTTTTCTTTTATTTCACTCACAGTTTAGGATTGTAAAGTTTGAACCGTATATTTGTCGCTTATAGTTTAGGCTCGTAAAGGCATTGGAGCCTTTATATATGTTGCTTACAGTTTAGGCTCGTGAAGCATTAGAGCTTTTTTATTTGATTTGATTTTTTATTTATTTCTCTTGTAGTTTAGGCTCGTAAAGCATGGAGCATATATCTTTGTTGCTTACAGTTTATTCTCGTGAAGCATTAGAGCCATTTATTTGATTTGAGTTTTTTTCCGCTTACAGTTTAGGCTTGTGAAGCATTAGAGCTATATATCTGTTTTGATTGTTTTTTTTAATTTCGCTTACAGTTTAGGCTCGTGAAGCATTAGAGCTTATATATTTGATTTGATTTGATTTTTTTATTTCACTCATAGTTTAGGCTCGTAAAGCGTTGGAGCATGGATATTTGTTGCTGACAGTTTAGACTCGTGAAGCATTAGAGCTTATATTTGATTTGATTTGATATATATATTTTTTTAATTTTCGCTTACAGTTTAGGCTCGTAAAGCGTTGAAGCAATTTATTCATTCAAGTTTTATTTATTTCGCTTACAGTTTAGGCTCATAAAGCGTTGGAGCATATATATTTGTTGCTTACAGTTTATACTCGTGAAACATTGGAGCTTATACTTGATTTGATTTTTTTATTTCGCTCACAGTTTAGGCTCGCAAAGCGTTGGAGCGATTTATTCATTCAAGTTTTATTTATTTCGCTTACAGTTTAGGCTCATAAAGCGTTGGAGCATGTATATTTGTTGCTTACAGTTTAGGCTCGTGAAGCATTAGAGCTATTTATTTGTTTTGATTGATTTTTCTTATTTCACTTACAGTTTAGGTTCGTTGGAGCAATAATATATTTGTTTTATTTACGCATAGTAACGCTTTAAGAATTTCCCATTTATTAGGGGAGGGCAATATTCGCCATCCGGAGAAATAATTCGATACGCGCCACTTGAGTATACATCTTTTACAACGTACGGGCCTTCCCATTTAGGTTCGAATTTTTCTTGCATACGATATGTGATATTCATGGATCGCACAACTGCGAGGACTATATCTCCTTCTTTAAATAATATTCTCTTTAAGCGTTTATCGACAGGCTCGGGACATCCTAGCCTGATATGCTTCTAAATTTTGTAGAGCTTGAAGCTTCTTCTCTTCAAGGTTATCCAGTTCTTTTAAGCGTAATTTTGCCGCTTCGTCTTCCGTGAGCTTTTCACGGATAGCAACTCTTAGGGAAGATATTTGCACTTCTAACGGTAAGACTGCTTCACCCCCATATACTAGAGAATAAGGAGTCATTTCCATTGGTGTACGTGTTGTGGTTCGGTATGCCCACAAAGTTTATAGTAGTTTTCATGCCACTGTCGTTTATTCTGCGACACCACATTTTTAAGCAATTTGCAGAGCACTTTATTGAATGCCTCTGCTTGGCCGTTAGCGAGAGGGGTTATATGCCGTGGAGAAGAGATGTTTAATTTTGAATTTATTGGTTAACGTTTCTACATCTTTGTTTTTGAATGAGGTTCCATTATCGGATATGATTCGAGATGGAACACCAAAACGATATATGAGATTAGTTCTTATAAAATTCTCAACATTTCCTGCTTTAATATCTTTTAATGCTATAGACTCTGCCCATTTATAAAAATAGTCTGTGGCAGCAAGGATGAACCTATGGCCTTTAGATGAAGGAGGATCAATTGGCCCAACAATATCCATTCCCCATATTTTAAAGGGCCATGACATATTTGTTGGATGCAATGGTTCGTGTGGCTGATGGATAAAATCAGCATGTATTTGATATTGATGACATCTCTTTGAAAATCTCATTGAATCATCAAACATAGTGGGCCAATAATAACCTAAATGTTTTAATTGATAATGTAATTTTGGGCCAGATTGGTGTGCACCACAAACTCCAAGCATAAACTTCGTCGGTGCCTCTATGATTTCATTTCCCGCAAGGAAACGAAGTAAAATCCCATCACATGATCGCCGATAGAGCACGTCATTGATGTAAGTATAATTGATGGATCTTTTTCTTATCCTGGTCCTCTTAGACGAATCTAGAGGCAAGTATCCATGCAACAAATATTTAAGGAAAGGAGTTCTCCAGTCACCTAATTCAATTTCATAAGCATCAGCTGCAAGGACCGAGGTGGACACAATATCCTCCTCCTATTAAGTATTGGGAGAATTCTTTGCTCTTCTACTTGTACTTCCAACGTTTGGCCGTAATTTAATGACATGCTGGCTGCCAAGCTTGCCAAAGCATCAGCCTTTTCATTTTTGCTTCAGTACGATATGTTCAATTTTCATATTGGAAAACTGAGACATGAGTTGTTTGGCTTTGAAGAAGTACGGGACTAATTCTGATTTCTTTACTGCGTAGGTACCCAACAACTGATTAATTATTAGTTGAGAATCACCATATATATGTGTAATGTATCGAGTCCCATGTTTTGGGATATTTCAAGCCCGATAATTAAGGCTTCATATTCAGCAGCGTTGTTTGATACCGCTGAGGTTAGTGTGAATGAGTACGGAATTATTGCTTCGCTAGGAGTGACGAAAACGATGCCCGCACCTGCTCCTGATTTTCTGCAAGCTCCATCAAAATACATCTGCCATGACGAGTCAGCCATAGTAGTGGCAAATACTTCCTCATCAGGTAGATCATCATCGATGGGATAATCGTCGGGTATGGGATGTGCTGCCAGGAAATTAGCCAAAGCTTGACCTTTTACCGCCTTTTGGGGCACAAAAATAATATCAAATTGTGAAAGGAACATTGCCCATTTAGCCATTCTTCCTGACAAGGTCATTTTATTTAGTATATACCGAAGCGGATCCGCTCTCGAGACGACATGAACTGTATGTTCTAGCATATAGTGGCGAAGCTTTTGTGCTGCGAACACTAATGCTAAACATATTTTTTCAATGTCCGGATAGTTGCATTCTGCCCCCACGAGGGTGCGACTAAGATAGTATAGGGAAACTTATTTTCCTTCATCATTGTTTTGTGCTAGGAGGGCGCCTAATAAGGTCGGCATGGCTGCTGTGTATAATATGAGTGGTCGCCCTTTTACAGGAGCACATAAGACTGGTGGATTCGTCAGGTATCTTTTAATGTCCTCAAAGGCATTCTGGCAGGCTTGATCCCACATGAATGGAACTCCTTTTTTCATGTGTCTAGAGAATGGCTTGCATCTCCCAGATAAATTTGAGATAAACCTCCTAATGTATGCTAGGTGGCCTTGTAGACTTTTTAATTCATGAACATTTTCAGGTGGTGGCATATTCGCTATTGCTTTTATCTTAGTAGGATCAACCTCAATGCCATGCTTTGTGACAATGAAGCCAAGGAACTTTCCCGAAGAAACACCAAAAGCACATTTCATTGGGTTCATTTTCAATTGATGTTTTCTAAGGCGTTTAAACACCACAGCTAGATGTTCTAGATAGTCTTTTTGTTATTTTGATTTTACCACAATATCGTCTATATTCAACAATTTCATACAACAATCCATCAGGAACAATGGTCATGGCGCATTGATATGTAGCGCTGGCATTTTTTAGTCCAAAAGGCATTACTTTATAACAATATATACCTTTGGTGGTTCTAAAAGCTGTCAATTCCTCATCCTCTCGGTGCCATTTTTATTTGGTTATAACCAGAAAATCCATCCATAAAGGGAAATATTTCAGATCCCATGGTAGAGTCGATGAGGATTTCGGAAATAGGTATGGGAAAGTCATCATTAGGGCATGCTTTATTTAAATCTCTAAAATCAACACATATGTGTGTCCGGCCATTTTTCTTCTTTGTAGGCACGATGCTTGAAACCCATGTTGGGTATTTTACTTCTCTAATGAAGCCAGTAGCTATGAGCTTGTCTACTTCGGCCTCTATTTTTGGGAGAAGCTCCGGGAGATACCTTCTTTGACCTTGTTTTACTTGGTTTGAAATTTTCTTGTATGGCTAGGTGGTGGACGGCAACTGATGGATCTAAACCTGGCATTTCTTCATAAGACCAAGCAAAGACATCTCTATTTGCCGAAAGGAATTTATGATATTCCTTTTTGTTCTCATCAAATAAATGTTTACATATAAATATTGAGCGAGAATCATCAGGCGTACCAATATTTATTTCCTCTAACTCATCAATAGTTGGCTGATTTCCATCCTCCATTTTTGGAGGAGCGGGTGTAGCATCGATTGGCTCGACGGAGGTCATATGGACTTCATATCCCAGCCCATACTTTTCTTCTTTCAACACCTCATCTTGATGTAAGGCATTTAGTCGTGCTCGCGACAAATATTTTTCAAATGGTGCGAGCTGCCCCCGGCCATCACATAATGAAGGACCAGTGGAGATATCATAGCCCATTTGCTGCATAATGTAAAACACATTATTATCATAAAGAGAGATGGGTAAAATTTCTTCATCTTTGTTTGTCAAACTAATGTGTGCAATAACATTATTTTTATTATGTCGCTCATCATTAGCTTATTTTATTTTTCTTTGAACCATGGAAGGTAATGGAGTAGGAAATTTGATACCTTTATCACTGGATGATTTGTATACAATGCGAAATATCGGTTCGCCCTTTTTTCTTTGACTACTTGGGACATACTTGATATATCATTTTGCTTGATGAAGCTTCTTCACTATCTTTTGTTGGAAGATCTTCTAGAACAACCTTTATCTTTGGTTTTGTTACTTTATCAACAGGCTCAAAATAGAATTTTGCATCTGCATGAAATGATTCAGCCACCGTGAAAGGCTTCTTATCCGCAAATATTGTCACCACATCGCTCGATGTATCCTTGTATTTAAGGCATTGGTGGAGCGTCGATGGAACCACTTTATTTTCATGCAACCATGGGCGCCCAAGAAGGGCGTTATATGAGGTAGCCGCATCGATCACGTGAAACTTTACATAAGTCATAAATTTATCCAACTTCAAGACTAGAGAAATTATACCCATGGCTTCTTGACCTGATTGATCAAAGCCATGGATGACGACATTAGATGGACTTAAATCTTTGGGAGAATAGCCTATCTTTTTGAGAGTGCGTAGGGGTAACAAATTTATAGCTGAACCACCATCGACCATGATACGATTAATTGGTAGGTCATCAATGTCACCGAACATGAGAAGGGGCCTGTTATGTTTTTTATGTCCCAACAAGAAGTCCTCATCACTAAACACCATATCTTTATTTTTAACCGGTTCTATTTCTGCTTGTGATACTTCAACTCTATAATCTTCTGGGAATGAAAGTGTTGTGATAAAAGCTTTGCGCAAATCGGAGGATAAACAAAGAGCATCATACACAGAAAGCATCGCTGGAATTTTCTTCAAGTGTGCGATTACATCATATTTGACCGACACATTAGATACATGGTCAGCCTCGTCATTTGGAGTTACATTTTTGCCTTTTGGCTGTTTGGAAGGAGGATAAGGGTCGGGCAGTTGACGACCTGATCTAAGTTGTGCTTCATCAACTTCTACATCTTCTTCTTTAGGGAAGTGTAAATCCTCATCGTCATCTTTAAGGACCCCAATGGCGAGAGTCGCACACTCTTCGGGGAGATCGTCCTCACGCCTCAAAATATTTTGGGGGAAGCATGGGACTTTGCTCCTCGGCCTCACTTCTTGTAGGGCGCGTCGTCTTGATAATTGCTGTTGACGCTCTCTTGATCTTCGGGGGATGATTTCCATATCTTGGAATGGAAGTCCACCGAAGGTGAGTCTTGCTTTCATTTGCTCGCTTAAGCTTGAGTTGCGAATCATATCCCGATGAATTCATATTAACAAACTCAGGTTTTGATTCGGCCATAATTTGATCATAAGTTTGCATCACATTTGAATTTGCATAACTCACCGGATGATCCTCAAAAGTGGCCACATTTGACGTCGCCGTTTTCTTGTCTTTCTTCAAGCTTTTGAGGAGGTCGGCATTTGTCGTGCCATCATCGATCATCTTTTGGATAATATTTTTCACCACAAAGCAATCTTTGAGTCTATGGCCCAAAATGCGGTGGTAGTGACAGAAATTTGGCTCCTTGAATTTAGAAGCTTCTTCTAGCCTCTTTGATTTAGGGAGCTCAATGAAATTCAATTCTCTTAGACCCATGAATAGGTCTTCAACTTCCTCGACGGGGAATGAGTATTCCTTATTTTGACGCTCACTAAGAGTTGGCCTTCTAGGAGCTTGTTCTTTTCTGTTTTCTCGATCCCTTATAGTGACACTTCTAGGGTGAAACCGTGGGGGTGAAACCGTAGTCTCTCCATGGCTTCTGCTGATTTATGTTTGGTGGAGAACTTATCACGTTGTCCACCCTTTTCCATGGGTTTTCCAAACGATCTCGAACCACGTGCAATATGTCGCATGTAGTTCTCAATATCCGTGGCTTTGGAGGCCAGTTCCTCAAAGGTGATTGGACGCACACCTTGGAGATAAATAGCCATGTCCGGGCTTAAATTGTTCATGCACATCCGAACCGCTTCGGTTCGGTGATTGGTCGTGGGCAATGAAGGCTCAAATTCCTCCATCTATTGATAAAATCCGCAGCTTTTTCATTAGATCCTTGTAATGTTTGTGTCAATTCTGTTATTCCCACCATCCTTTGAGTGTTGTAGAAGCGTTCTAGGAAGGCATCTTGCATTTGCTCCCAAGTCCGTATAGAACCGGGTGCTAATTTGCTATACCAGGTGAAGGCAGGACCCGACAATGTTTGCACCAATTGTCGGAGGAGGAGAGCACCATTATGCATTGTGTCTTGACAAGCTGCCAGGAAGGATTCTTGCTTCACCGAATCAAGATTGAGGCCACGCCATAGGGGCTGGTGTGGTTCTCCTATCGAAGTTGTATATATGTATCGTCGAGATGTCTACGCTTCCGCGAATGTTCATTAAGTAAAGTAAACTCGACAAGTGCACTCTATGGTATTGTATTCGAATTTAAATCTATGTATTGTAATAACTACTTTATTAAATGTAATAGTTGCTCCCCGCACACTTCATATGGTCATGAAATTGGGAATGTGTCGTTAATATATGTGCAATGTACGTTCCGCTTCGTCGAATGTCTCCCGATATGATCCTGTTCGACAATCCCTCTTGCTTTGCAAGGTAGGGCTGTCACGAGAGGTCGGGCTCGAGCTACCCTCCGTCCCGCACGACCTTCGCCAGCAACCTCGAGGCTCGACGAGTTGCCCCGTGACCTCGACCTCGGGCTCGCCATCAATACGCCCGACAAGAAAGGACGGGAATGGCATGTCCCGTCCATCCACTCCACCATGACACCGCCCATGGCTCCGCCGGACGCGGAACACTCCAACCCGACGCAGCGAGCTACAAGAACGAAACGACGGCCCGGTCAACCTACACAAGTACGCACGGGGAGGAAGACCGACGGGACGACACAAGCATTCGGCCGAGTCTACGACTACTTTCCCTCTCCCTCTCCCCCGTAACTCGAGCTCTACCCCCGAGGCTATAAAGGGGAGGAGTCTCTCATTCTCTAGATAAGACACACAAGACACACAAGATAAACAAGATTCACAAGACACACAAGATTCACAAGATCATACACACACACACACGCACGAACGACCACACTCAATCACACACTACATAACTCGGGACTTAGAGCACGCTCCTCTCCCACCTCCTCTCGTACACCGTTGTTGTTTGACGCAAGAAACACGAGCGCCACGACACCACCCCAACTAGACGTAGGGAGCTTTCCCGAACCGGTCTAAATCCCTCGTGTCTTCCCCGGTGTGCCATCCGGCCTAAAACGCACGGCCCGGGACAAATTTTACTAGCCGGTGGTTAGAACACCGACGGTTGGCGCACCGGTAGGGGGCTGTTACGCGTTTTCGTCGTTTTTCTCCTCCCCCATGACACGGATGGCTGCCTCCGAGCTTTCCTTCTAGGCCCCGGCACCACGGTGCGTTTTGGGTGCCTGGATTTCATTAACATTGTCGAGCGGACGCTGGTACGCACCGAGCCGCCGGCGCCGTTGGTCCCCACGGCCACCGGCATCGGCTGCCGAGGTGACGGTCCCGCGGCAGCTGGCAGCCGCGGACGGGATGCCGGTTTGCGCTTTCATGCGGGCACGGTTCCCATCAAGCGCTCCCCTAGGGCTAATAGGACCCACGGTTGGAGAATTCGTAGCGATGGTCATCCATCCTTCCGAGTCCTTCTTGGACCTACTCGACATGGGGAAGGAGGAAGACTCGGACAAGGACAAGTGAGTGCGGAGGGATATGTTCGCGCTTCTCGCCAAGGCAGCGGAGCAGCACGCAGAAAGTTTACAGCGGCGCGCCGCGCTCGTCGAACCAACGTGCCGGCACCGGCCGTTACGCCTCCCGAGGCGAGGGGCTCGGTGCACGCTTCGTGCGGCAACCTGCACGGCCACGCTAGCCCAAGGCCGAGCGGTCGGTGCATTCTCGCATCGGCACGGCGCGCGATGCGCGCTCAACCCTCAATGCGTGACGACGCGCCCAAGATGACGCGGGCCAACAGCTCGTCCGCCACCCTCGGCGTGGTGGCCGGGGCGACGTTGAGCATGACCGGAGCCGGAGCCCCGACCCCCGGGCCTAGGGTCTTCGGTTCCACCATTCGGGGTGCGACCTTCCCACCGCGTTTCCGTCCACCAACGACGGTTGCCAAGTACACGCGAGAGTCAAATCCCTCCCTCTGCTAGAGGACTATTTGCCTCGCTTGTCGGGTGGGCAACACGAATGATGACCTCGCCATCATTTGAAACTTACCATTGTATCTCGCCGACTCGGCGTGAACCGGGCTAGAGCACCCGCCCGCGAAGCGGATACGTTCGTGGGCCGACTCGTGAGAGGTATTGGTGGGTAACTTCCGGGCCACGTGTGCTCGTCCGGGCAATCCCCGAGAATTGAAAAACCGTCGGCAAAAGCCGAACGTGCCGCTCCGGGATTACATCCAACGCTTTTCCGGCGCTGCAACGAGCTTCCCCACGTCGTCGACGCGGACGTCGTGGGCGCGTTCCTCTCCGGAAGAAATTGCGAGGCTCTCGTCCATGAGCTGGGGCTCCAAGACCAACAAGAAGAATAAGTCACGGTCGAGTGACGGTCCCATGGTAGCCGCGACCGAGAAGAAGGGCGGCAAGCAGCGCAACGAAGTCCCACCGAACCACTTCGAGAAGAAGTGGAACGGGCCGTGCCCCAACCACGAGTTCCCCGTCAAGCACTCGATGAAGGACTGCTCGTTGATGATGAAGTTCGTCACGCAGCGGTGAAGGAAGCGGCGCCCCCGGGAAGAGCACGAGGAGAACGCCGGAGTCGAGGGCGACGCCGATGACGAGGAAGGCGAGGGCTATCCCCAAGTAGAAGGGTGCCCGATGATATTCGCGAGCTCGACGCTCGTCCCGGCCGACGCTCCTTCAAGCTCGAGCGCCGCTACGTCTTCGCCGCGAGAACCTGCGACCCCGGCGTACCTCCGGTGGTCGGAGTTGCCCATCACTTTCGATCGCGCCGATCACCCGGCGCGAGTCCCACGACCGGGCCGGTACCCGCTCATGGTTGACCTCGTCGTCGCCAAGACGTGCCTCACTAAGGTGCTCATGGATGGAGGCAGCGGCCTCAATATCCTCTACGCCGACGTCCTCGATGCCATGGGCATCGAGCGTTCGCGCATTCGGCCCAACGGTTCGTCGTTCCACGGCATCGTCTCGAGAATGCAAGTTGTTCCCATCGGGAAGATCGACCCGCCCATCACGTTCGGGACTCCTTCGAACTTTCGAACGGAGACCCTCACGTTCGAGGTGGTTGGATTCCCGAGAGTCTACCACGCCATCCTCCGCTGCCGTGTTACGCGAAGTTCATGGCCGTCACGGACTATGTCTACCCGAAGCTCAAGATGCCTAGGCCGAAGGGAGTCATCACGGTAGGCGCGTCCTTCCAGCACGCCTATCGGTGCGATGTCAACAAGCTGCGACCCGGCGTCGGCACACACGGCCTCCACCACCGAGCCGGCGGTCATCCGGGAGCAGGTCGTCGAAGATCCTCCGCAAGCGAGCCGCAAGGCGGCCTCGTTCGAGCCGGCGGAGGGCACTAAGGAGGTCCTGCTCGACATTGAGAGCGACGAGAAGAAGACGGTGCGCATCGGCACATGCACCCGGGGCTTCACCTAGTTGCTCGTCACGGTCTAGGGTGTGTACTAATGCAAGAAGGTCGTGCCATTACTTATGCTTCCCGTCAACTTCGTAAGCACGAACAACACTATCATACCCATGATTTGGAACTAGCCTCGGTTGTCCTTGCTTTGTGATGAGGACACCAACTACAACACGAGTACATCTACACCAGCGAGAACCTTCTCCGGCGCTTCCGGATGATCCTCCACGCCAAGCGCCACCTTCCGGAGAGACGCCGCTGCGCCATCTTCCGGACCAGCCCCGGTCCAGGCGCCACTCCTTCCACCGGGCCAATTACTCGGGCCCGTGCAAGAGAATTGAACTACATCATGCTATCGAAGAACGAAGGGCCGGAAGAATAGCAGGTTGGCCCAACAGGAGGCCCAACCCTCACAACCCTAGGCGTGAACGGTACCCGCGGGTACCGTAGCGCGCCGCCCCTCCGGCCGCCGGGGGCTGCGTCCCCTATTTAGATAGACTCCTCTTTTATTTTCAGACTTGAGTTTTGTTTTACATCTAGCTTTAGCTATTCTCGAACACGCGCAAATACGCGCTGTCTTCGTGTGATTCGAACTCCACCTTCGAGTGATATTCGGATTGCTCGCTTCATATTCTTGTTTGTTCTTCGATTGCATAACAGGAATTGATCTTCGTGGTCGAGCTAATCTTGCACCAGCAAGGTTGGTAACCATCGGGAGTTGGTTCAGCGATTGCGTTGGCGCTTCGGGTTCTCTCGTCGTAGTCGGATCGTGAGGGTCTACTCCCACCAAATCGAAATTATCTCCACTCATCGAAAGATCGGGCACTTCGGTTCTATCACTTTAAAAACGTGGAGGCATTATCTACTTGGAAATATATAAGAGCCTCAAATATATTGTGACATCCCTTCCGGGACACCCAGGAGTCGGTACAGGGGGACACTCGACGAAGCGAGTTACAACAGTTCATCAACTCATACAAGCCGAATATATACATCATGGCATAATACAACTAGGTTTTCGAATTACGGACATTGTACAACGAAAGCATAAAACTTTATCGAAGTTTAGAACACTACGAGTTCTTGCAGCGGAAAATTATTCTTTTTACAACAAAAGACTATTAAAACAACTAACGTGATGTACTCGAGCCCGTCGCACACCACGGTCCTCCTCCTTTACGGTGTTGGGATCCGTTCCCACCGGAGGGAAGCACCCTCGGGACAACTGCTCTCGTAAGAACTCTCGAGAAAATGAAATGCATTTCATACCATTCATGAGCATGTCATCATAGTGCATTTATGAAGTTATTAAATATCGTGTTAAGAAAATGCACATAAAATATCAAATTAACTAAAGATTAAAGGAAATGCTTAAAAAGAATTTAAATAAGACTAAATAATGTCTTTAACATTTTCTATCACTTAAACATCATAAATAAAGATTTATAAAACTTCCCTGAAATTATTTTGCTTGGTAAAAATAATTACAAGAAACAAACAAAGCTTCTTTTGTTAATTTATCTATGAATTTTTAATTCACAATTAGTTTGGAATTTCAACCGGGATTTAAAAGGAAAAGTGCCTAAAATGCTTTCATTTACACCCCTGAATTTTCGTAGAATTTTTTGAGCACGCGAAGGTCACTTTTTAATTTTCCAAAAGCCCGGGGTGTTTTTGCAAAATGTCCGAGATCGGCCCGGCGCCAGCCTCTCTTCTCCCTCTCCTCTCTCTCCCGTGCTCGGCGCCGCCATGGTCGCACCGCCTCCTGGCCGGCCGCCACGCCACCCCGGCCTACGCAGCTGCTCAAGGCCACGCAGCTGCTCGCTCCGTTGCCACCTCCGGCGAGAATAAGAACCCGACCGCGGCCCTATCCTCTCTCTCCTCTCCCTCATTCGACTACGTTGACGACAAAAGTTGCCAACACACCGTTGTCCGGAGAGTCCACCGAAACCCCGGCCGACGCGAGGCCTCGTGCTCCCAACGGACCGGCTTGGCTCGCCGATTTTGTGTGCGCTGGTGCGTGCCGGATGGTTTTCCTGCAAACCAACAAAGACAATAAAAGGTGTAAAATTCCGGGTCATCGGCCCGGATAGACCGATGTTCAGCCATGGCCGATTCCGGCGTAAGATAGACAAAATCGGCCATCGACGAGGAGCAGCACGGCCCATCCATTTATGTATTAAATGCCAGGCAAACGAATCGTGATACAAACTATACGAAATCGGCCGATGCTATAACATGCGATCGGTGGCTAGCGACCGATTTCGTCGATAAACGATCAAATCATTAAGACTTTGCAGGGATGCATTATCGAATAAAATGTAAGCAAGGTAATTATTAATGGGATGTAATTAATTTGATAGCAAGAAGATGGTTTAATCATCAATTAGAGCGATAAATCGGCCGATCAGGCATCCGGCTGATTCCGCCATTGATTATAACAATGAGTTATTAGATCATATCTAGATGTATAATGATAATCAATGAAATCGTACTAATAACTCGGGTCCAAAGGCAGTTTTAAACAGATTTAGCTAATTGAACATAAAACAGCTAATGAACGTGATAAGCAATCGGCTAAACACTCCGAAAGAACAATAAGACAAATACAACCACACAGATCCGAATCGGCCGATCGCTCCAACAGGACAAGTCAAGCGATGGCACACGATCGGACCGAGTCTAACGGCCGCGCACGCTCGGCCGATTCGGGACAAGCATAATCATAAACGCCTTAACTATGAAAGTAAATCTACATCCTATCCAATCGGCTGCATGCGCCTAGGACAAGTCAACTATCGCAAAGGCAAACACGGGACACGTCAACCGAGTCCGCACGGTCGAATCGGCTAAGATGTAAAGGAAATCTCATAGCGGCTATCGTGACTCGAACGACCAGATCCGAGCCAATCGGCGTTGTGAGCAAAGGCTGGGACGGGGAGGCGGGACAAGTCAAACTACCTCCACCACGAGCCGGACCGGGTCGACTTGACTCATCCCGGCCGATACTCACTACGACGGTTGAAAACATATCCGGTCGCCGGATAACTAGCAATTAAGCCGTCTAATTACGAACAATGCGCCGAGAATTAGACGACATAATTACCTTGTCAAGCCGACTTGTTGTCGACCGGGGCCCCGAAGATCCCGCGCAAAACGATAAAGACTTGACGAGAAAATTAGGGTTTGGTGATGCGCCGAAAGTTGTATTGGATGTGAATCGAGTTTACGAGGTTACATCCGAGTACAAATTTATACCCGGCACAAAGAATCCTACTCGGACCCTCTTCGGGCCGATTTCCTAACCGACTAGGATCCTCTTCCAAAATTAAACTATTATTTCTAATTTTACAACGTGGGCCGGGCCCATCAATGTTATGCTCTTACGTTGGCGTCCCCGCACGATTCTCGGGAGGGACGCGCCCTTTACTCGCCCAAGCGGCCGTCGGCCTTCCGCCCACCGGCCCTCTTTGACCTATAGTCGCCGACAATGGGTCCCTTGGTCAAAAACCGGCGTCAACACATGTCCCCCGGTCCGGGGTATGCAACGCATGCGTCGGACCGATTTATCCTCTTTTACTCGCGCCGGTTTCTGCCCGTCACCTCTCCATAAAACCCGGGGTCACCCCGGTCATTTCCCATCTGTTTCTTCTCCTTAGCTTTCATCTTCCCCTGTTCTAGCGACTTTTGCCTTTTCGAGCCCTTCCAACTTCCCACCGCGCCGCCGTCGTTTTCTCTTCCGGTGACCATGAATCCCGATGTTGCTGCTTGCGGCCGCCGCCGCCGGCTGCGTCGTCGCCACCACCAACGCCGTTCCGGAGGTAATGTACATTCGAGCACCCCTCTTTTCTACCTTTGCAATCTTTCTTCGCGTTCTTGTTCTTGTTCATTTTCACAATCTATCTTCTTTCCGTTCCGTTTCTTACTTTAGCCCTATTCCTTGTTTTTAGGAGATCCGGAACCAAGTCGTCATCCCATCCAACATCCCAACTCACTTCTTTTTGGGCCCCATGGGCGATCCCGACCCCACCATCCGTGCCGAAACGAACCGGGTTCCGTTTCGGCAACAATCTCCTTTATCGGCCGAGTGGGCCAACGGCTTTCGGTCATGGCCGACTCCGTTGCTTGGATGGCGCGATTGGTATAACCGGGTATCGGCCGTCCATCCGCAAGGTTGGGCCGATATCGGCATCGCCCACGCCATCAAACTCTCTCGGCCGATCACCACAAGAATGAACCGTTGTCGACGGCGGCTTCTTATCTCCGGTCGGATGCCCTGAACTGCTTCATGTTCGGCCACGGCCGGCTACCATGACCCTCCTGGATACGGTCATGTTGGCCGATTTGAATATCACGGCGGAGGCCACCCCGGATGCCATCCGCATTAAGTCCTCCCATCGGATCAACCCTAAGGACACCGGGGGTTGGAAGGTCTACATCCGGACCTACAACAAGGGGCACGGCACGGTCGATCGCCGCGAGCACGTTGCCTTCCTCAACATGTGGCTTGACCACTTCTTCCGTGGGGTCGGCGTGAGCCCCACAAACAATTTTCTGCCGATGGCCGATGTACTGGCCGACAGCCGTGCCCTTCCCATGGGCAAGTATCTTACGGGGTCGGCGTACCTCCTTCTTCACCGGGTTTCGGTGGAGTTGCGCTCCGGCCGATCGATCAAGAACCTGGGTGGCCCTTGGTGGTTTATCCAAATGTGGTTGTCCCTTCATACCACCAAGGCCATCGATCCGGACCTCGGTGCGCTCACCTTCCCCGGCAACTACGCCGAATCGGCCACGCCCGATTCAGCCGGTGCATTTCTTTCGGGAAGCGTTATCCATGGCACCGGGGCGGCTATGTCAAATGACAACCTGGCGTATTGGTTCGCCGCCCTCTACAAGGGCCTCAACAACGAAAGTACGGATTGGTACCCGTACATCGATTTCTTCGAGAAGGGGTATGACACTCCTTTTACGATCGACCCAACTTTCCCAACGGCCGACGGGGAGGCGGTCAAGATCTTCACCACCTGCCTCCGCCCCTGTCTGCTGCCGACGGGACTCATTGCTCGGGAGCAAGGCTTTCTGCTCCTATGAGTTCTACCACCCGTCGGTGGCGGCCCGCCAACTCGGCTTTGGCCGGTTGCCCCTGACCTCTTCTATGTGGGGCAAATAAAGGCGCGGGCTAACGTCGACAACGCCATTCGGTGGAATTGGCTCGTCGGCCGCACCGCCGATGTCATCACCGGCGACTTAGCCGGATTTTCCCGGCGCCCGGAGTACCCGCCTTTTGACCGCTGGTGGGGCGAGTGGAACCGGCACCTCCGCGGCCGGAACACTCGCTTCCTTCTTCTCCGGCTTAGTCCCGAGCGAAGCTTTCGCCGAGGTACGTGTAGCCGATTTATTTCTGTAAGGCCGATTTTATAAATGAAATCGGCCACTCCAAATGCTCACCCTTGTATATTCTTTTTCGGTCGGACACGGAGGAGCCGCCGACCCGGAGCATCGGTGGCCGGCCGATTGCATACTTAATGCCGAGCCCAATTGTTCCAAATATCGGCTTCACCGATCGCACTCCTGCCCAAGCTTTTGCGGCGATGAGTCGAGGGCACCAGCTGCCCGCAAGGCCAAGACTAAAACAGCCGCCCTCGAAAGAGGAAGGCTAATGTGCCGGCTGCGGGGCCGACTCAAGCCCCGAAGCGACACCGCGCGCTGCTAAAGCAGCACTGTGCGCCCGTCCGACCCGGACTACTTCGATGAACCATCACCGCTGCGTCGGGTCATTATTGCATGATCGCCGATTCCCTTTTCACTTTACATACTTGTCTAACTATGAGTTCTTTGCGGGAATCGGCGGTTCTTCCTCCTCGGGCCCGGACACCAACGCCCGATAGGCCGATCCGCCTATCAACTCCTCCACGGGCCAGGACGCCGACACCTGAAAGGCCGACCCCCGTAGCTCCGGAATCGGCGGTCGTACCAAGCCGGGCCGATCCAAATCTTACGGAGAGCTCAACTCGCTTGGATCGGCCTGCGTCTCCTGAGGTCGCCGCTGAAGCCGAACAAGCGGCCGTGTGTCGCCCACGGCCTCTCCCAAAGGCACCGCTGGCGACGAAGAATCGGTCGGCCGGGAGCCGCCCGCGGCTTCTCCTGTAGGCACCTGCTGTCGATGAGCTTGCCGATGAGCCCGCCGATGAGCCCGCCGAAGCTGAACAAGCTGGCCATGTACCCGATGCCGCCTCCGAAGATGCCGCTGGTGAAGGGGAATCGGCCGGCCGAGAGCTGATTGGAACACACGAACCTGTAGGTTCAATGGCACGGCCGATAGACGTCCGGCCGCTCCGCATCGACGCTTCGCGGGTTTGTTTTTACTATCTCCTTTTTATTTTCTTGATTTGCCTCCGATTATTAGCTTCACTTTATTTTTCTTGGTATTTCGGGCGCTTAGCTTCCCTCGTCTGCGCCGATTTTGGTATCTTCCTCCGGTCTTACCACCATGAACGAAATCGCGCGCAGGCTCGAGGCCTCTTCGGTCGGCCGCTGGTGGCCGACGCTCACCCCATAAGGGCCCGGTACTTGGAGGTCCGGACTGAGCTCCCGGAGGATGTGCGCGATGCTCGCACCGCGTGGCATACATGGAGTATTGGCAAATGGACTTCACTCGTGCCCGGCGGCGTCCGGCTCGCCACGCGGAGCGGCGGCAAGCTGCGTTACTCGCCGAGAACTCCATCAAGCGCTCCGAGGAGGAGGCCCGGAAGACCCGGGAGATGCAAGAGCAACTCTCAAATCGGCGGGATGAACTGCGGGTAATCAACCAGGAGATTGCCGATTTGAGAGCATCGCTGGCTCTCAAGGAGGAGGCGGCGGCGGCCTTGGAAGCCACCATTGCACGGTTGTCGGGCGATGTGGCGGCTCAACAGAAGACGACGGACGAAGCAATTCAAACGGCCGAGAAGATGGTCGCCGCGGCGCACGCCGATGTCGGCCCCATCGAGGATGACCTGTTGGTCATGGCTAACCTCGACTCCATGCTGGCCCGCGCACTATCTGCCGTCCAAGACTTCTTGTCCCGTGCTTGAGGCGATCGATTATGCTTAGGTGTAATAGGATTTTGAACAAAATTTGTTGCGAATATTTTTTGCACTAAGGGCGATATACCATAATATCGGCCATCGAAGGCGATGTTTAAACATCGGCTAATTTATCGGTGACTCCCTCTTTTACTTTCATATTTTTTGGGCTAAGGTCGATACTCTCGGTATCGGCCGTCTCAAAGCGATGTGCATCGACATCGGCTGTAGTCTCTTTTAGGCCGAACACTATGAGTTAATCCAAATACTAGGATAATACTTGCTTCAAATACTTTCCATTAAGTGCTCGGCCGAATTCTTCCCCTTCTAACTCTTTCAAAATATATGCATTACCCGGTGCCGATCGGCTAATCAAATAAGGTCCTTCCCAATTAGGCGACCATTTACCAAACCGATTGTCCTTCACGCCGATTGGCATCCTAAGCTTCCGGACCAAATCGCCCTCTTTAAACTGTTTCTGCACAACCTTCTTATCATAATGGCGGGCGACCCTCGCCTTATTCTGCTCTATTTTTTCCAATGCATCCAGCCGATTTTGTACTACATCTTCTAATTCATCCATCATCAATCCGTAGTACTTGATCGGCGAAAGCTTTTGTTGCAATTCAATCCTTACGGAGCCGATAGTTGTCTCCCATGGCGATGCGGCTTCGTGTCCATATACAAGCTGATACTGGCGCGACTTGCATGGCCCCATGCCGTGACATACGATAAGCCCACAAAGCGTCCATCAATTTCATGTGCCACTTACGAGGATACTCTTGTATTTTCCGCTTGATCAATTTGATCAGACTCTTATTTGCCGCTTCGACTTGGCCATTAGCTTGGGCATAATATGGCGACGAATTAATCAACTTAATCCCTATCTCTTCGAGCAAAAGATTGAAATTCGTCCGACGTGAATACTGATCCTTGATCTGTCGTGATTGTTTCCGGAATCCCAAATCTATAAATGATATGCTCTTTAACAAACGTTATCACGTCGACCGTCGAAACTTTGCGATAGGGTGCCGCTTCAACCCACTTCGTGAAGTAATCTGTAGCTACCAATATGTATTGATGTCCTTTGCTTGATGCTTGGATTTATCCGGCCGATCATGTCCATGGCCCGACCTCTAAACGGCCAAGGTTTGATCACTGGATTCATAGTCGATGCGAGCGCCCTCTGTATAGGTCCGAATTTACGGCAATCTTGGCAACTTTTATAATATTTAAAACAATCGGCCAACATTGTCGGCCGATAATAACCAGCTCGCCTTAGTAGCCACTTCATTTTATGGGCCGATTGATGCGTTCCGCAAATCCCATCATGCACTTCGCTCATTACCACTTTGGCCTCGGTGTCATCAATACACTTGAGAAGCACCCCATCAATTGTCTTGAAAAATAATTGATCATCCAACAGAACATACTTCAAAGCTTTATATCTTATCTTCTTATCTGTAGGTTGGGATGGATTGCTCAAAAAATTTCGAATTTCCGTACGCTAATCGGCTTCTTCAATATCAGCTATCTCTAAGTCTGTTTTCGGCGAGCCGATATCCGGATGCTAAGCTGAGCCAAGTTATTTGCTTCAAAGTTCTGCTCTCTTGGTATATGGCTGATTTTAACATACTTGAACCTTTTCATTAACTTCGACACTTTCTATGATATTTCAATAATATTTCATCTTTACACTCATACTCATCGGCCGGTGACTCACAACCAACAAGGAATCGCCGAAAATTTCCACAAAATCAGCCCGGCATCGATGAGTAATTCCAGTCCTTTTAATACTGCCTCGTATTCGACTTGGTTGTTGGTGTGCGCCTCTACTGTAATAGAGTATCCACGTATTGCCCCCGAGGCGACACAACAACCAAGCCGATTCCACTTCCCTCCTTGCAAATTGAACCATCAAAGAATATCGTCCATGGCACTCGGTTCAACGTATCCGGCCGAGTGTTCACCGTGTTGCACTATTAAATCAGCCAATACTTGTGCTTTTACTGCTTTGGCCGATTCATAGCCTAAATCAAACTCTGCAATTGCCAACATCCATTTGCCCAACCGGCCTTTGGGGACCGGGGCCGATAACATATATTTTACGACATCGGCACTGGCAAACCACGAGTACACTCCTCGGCTAACGAGATAATGCCTCAGTTTTGTGCATGAAAAATATAGACAGAGACATAACCTTTCCACCTCCGGATACCGCGTTTCTGCATCAACTAATTTGCGGTTGAGATAAAATATGACCCGCTCTTTTCCCTCCTGTTCTTGAGTCAACGCTGAGCCGATGCACCTATCATCGGCCGATAAATATAACTTAAAGGGTGTGCACGACTTTGGCGGAACCATCATCGGTGGGGACACCAAATATTTCTTGATATCTTCTAAAGCCTTTTGATGGATCGGCTCCCACCGAAATTCTTGATTGGCTTTGAGTTTTAATAATGGCGTAAATGCATCAAGTCGACCGGACAAGTTTGAGATAAATCGCCTAATAAAATTAATCTTGCCGATCGGGGATCGGAGCTTTGTCTTGTTCGTCGGCGGTTCCAGCTTTACGATAGAATCAATACTCTTAGGGCCGACTTCAATTCCCTTTTCATGCACAATAAACCCCAGAAATTGTCCAGTCGAGACACCAAACGCACACTTGAGCGGGTTCATCTTCGAGCCGTATTGTCTTGTCCTCTTCAACACTTCTCCGAGATCAGCCACATGACTTCCAACCGATTTTGACTTCACCATGACATCGTCAATATAAATTTCAACCAATCGTCCGATCAAATCGTGATATATAAAATTCATGGCTCTCGATATGTGGCACCAGCATTTTTAGGCCGAAGGTCATGACAACCCACTCATATAGTCCCAACGCTCCGGGGCATCCGAACGCCGTCTTCGATATATCCTCTTCGGCCATAAAAATCTGATTGTACCCAGCATTTCTATCCATAAAGCTCAAAATTTTGTTGCGGCGGCTGCATCAACTAACAAATCGGCGTTTGGCATTGGGTACTCATCCTTCGGAGTCGCCTTATTCAAATTTCGAAGTCAATGCGGACCCGCATCTTTCCATTTTTCTTTTCCACCGGCACAATACTTGGAAACCCACTCCGCATATCGGCATGGCCTAATGAAGCCGGCCTCATATAATCCGATAATCTCTTCTTTGACGGCTTCATAATACCTAGGGTCAATTTTCCGAGCCCCACAGCTTATATGGCCGATATCCGGGCTTGGTGGGCAACCGATGTTCAACGATCGATCGGGTGAGTCCGAGCATCTCGCTATAATCCCAAGCAAAACAATCTTTATATTCTTTCAACAAGGCCACTAGTTCATCTCTTACTTCTTTACACAATTTCTTGCTAATATATGTCGGCAGAGGCTTGTCTCCATCCCCTATATCTACTTCTTCTAACTCGTCGGCCGACACAAAACCGTGGCCTAATTTTCCGTCTTCCGGTTCGTTAATCGGCCGATTCATCATATCCTCGGTGCGTGTATCGATCGGCCGATTGTCCGTCAATTCTCCTGTGGGGCCCATCGGAGCGGCCGGGAGTACCGACCCCCGGTCACAATAACTCCGTCGTCGGTGATGTTTATGGCCTCCGCATCCCAATACGTGCCCGATAAACAAGGCGAGGCTCTCTAGACCGGCAAACTCGAAATCGGCGGTTGCAATGGTTACTGATTTATCGGCCCGTACGATTTCGACCTTGTTGCCGACCCATTGAATCAAACGCTGTTGCATGGTTGATGGGATGCAATAGTTGGCATGAATCCGGTCTCTCCCCAACAAAGTTGTGTATGCACCTTTCCGTCGATGATGAAAAAAGTGGTGGGTATGGTTTTGCTGCCCACGAGTGATTTCCATTATTGCGGCCCCACGCACATCTTGACTTCTCCCGCTGTAATCCTTGAGCGTCGGATTAGCCCTCATCATTTCTTCGGCGTCTTCCCGAGTTTGCGGTATGTAGTAATCGGCATGACATTGACCGCTGCCCCTCCGTCGACCAACATTTTCCTCATTGGTGACCCATTGACGTAGCCGCTAATGTACAATGCCTTGAGATGCAAATGATCGGAGTTGGCTGGCTTATCAAATACCGCCGATTCCGGCGTCCACGGAATCTCCGAAGTCTCCCCAAGCTGGTTCCTCTTCAGCCGAATTTTCATCGGCCGATCCGACAATCCTGGGCATCATGGATATCATATTCACCGCGGTTTCAGCCGGACCACTTGAGACTGCACTTTCGGCCTCCATTCCTTCTTGGGCTTGGACTCATCATCTTGGTCATCTCCGTAATGCCGTCCACCCTTGATTTCCCGACAACGCATTCTTTGAAGCCTCCTCTTTTGGGTTTCTTGAGCAAACCAGCAGGGCACTACTTGTCCTTCGTTCTCGGTTTGATCACCTCTCGAATCTTCATGGTATTGGTAATCAAACTCTTCTTCATCATTGATTGGCCCTGATCGATCGTGAACGGAGGTTCTCTTTGGCACTACGTATCTTCGTTCATCATATCCGTGATCATAGCCGATTGCTCTTACGGGGGCCGATTGTTGAGATTCATAGTTGCGACCAATCGGCCGTCCACTGGTAACTTGACGACCCGACATCACGATACTCTTCCCGGCTAGTGCACTCTGGACAATTCTCGATAGATGGAAGCTTCATGTTTCGGTCCCAGCGATGCTTGAAAGAAAGGACAATCCCGAGTGTGGGTCAAAATCTTCTCGGCGGACCACGCTTTGCCTGTCTGCTGACTTTGACCGATAGATTCCTGTTCACGTGCCGCCTGATCTCTTTCTTCCCTCTCCCTCTTCCTCTCATATCGGCGTATGAAACCAGCTGATCCACCGCCGATGGTATTGATGTACATCGTATTAGCCAGGAAAGGGTGCCCATCAACTTTCATCTTCTTCTTTACATCAGCTGCTCGCAATACCCCATCGTCAACTGCCTTACGGATCTCATCTCTCATAGCATAACAATCAACGGTGTTATGATGTGAATTTCCATGCCACTTGCACCACTTAGCCATTTTCTTCAACTCCTCTGGCGTAGGAATTTTGTGATGAGGTGAAAGCTGGATTTTCTTTTCTCGCGACAGTGATCAAATATCTCGTCGGCCTTAGATAAATCAAAATCATATTTTCTCTCCTTAGGATTGACATGCGGAGAAAATATCGGCCGTTTATTATTAGTCCACTCAACTGCATTAATTCCCTCTTCATCATCTTCATCTGTCGAAATCAGCATAAGCTACCGATACTGCCGATTTCTGGTGAGTGGAGATTTTCTTCTGGCCAACTGCCCTACGTGTCAGTTGTGCCAGCCCATCAAACTCATGTGGGGTAAACTTTTCTTTGATGTTGGAAAATAGCCCCGCATAAGCGATTTCGGCCAATTGTTGCTCTATCGGGTTCAGATTATAGCATCGTCCCCTCGAGGTCCTGAACCTTTGTATATAATCAGCCATCGATTCCCAGTTTTCTGTTTCATCGCCATTAAATCGGACAAACTAAGCTCGGTAATGCCCGTGAAGAAGTACGAGTGAAACCTTTTTCCGAGATCGGCCCAACTCGAATAGAACCAGGTGACAGTGAAGCAAACCATGAAAAGGCCGATCCGAGACAATGACAGTGGGAATAGCCGAACCCGCAAAGCCTCCTGAGTAGATGCCTCACCAAGTTGTGCGTCATACCGACTGATGTGCTGCATAGTTGATGTGTTATCTTGCCCAGAAAACTTGGAAAACTCGGGAATTTTATACTTATTGGGTAAAGCCACGGAATCCATCCGATCGGGGTAAGGTCGCCGATACAATGCACTTTTCTCCTTAGGCTTCAAATCGAGCCGATCTTTCATCATATCGGCGATCTTAGCCATGAGGCTATTTATATCATTGGGTTCAACGACCGCCGATCCGGTCCCCGTCATATAAGCTGTGTTGGGCTGCCCCCGATCGGGTGTATCAAGCGGCCGTTTCCAGAAATCCCGGTGCCGATGGCGGGAACGGTGTACGCGGAGCGATTCCATAATTCATGGCCGATTGGATCGGCCGTCCGATCATGAATCCACTGTCCCCCAGCCGATGCGGTTGGCTGTGGAATACCGGATATCGGCCGTACTATAGTGGGTGAGTTCTCAATTCTACTCGGGCCGGTATTTGGTACGTAGAAGAAATTAGGCTCTTTGTGCCATCTGCGGGACCGCTGCCACATTGGTTGCTGCCCCTAACTCGAGAAGTCGGCTGTTGTACATCTTGTTTGTCGCCCTCCTCCGTTACCGACTTCTTGGGGCCACTTGTCATCCTCTTTGCACTGGCTGGGTCGTCTTGGTACTTGCATTTGCATTGTCCTTGCCAGGCCATAGGTGAGGTGGCATGCCGTACTGGGGCTGAAACCTGCTGGCGGTGTGGTATTACGGAGGCCAACTCCCTGAATTGGTCGTACACGAGTGTACGCAGGTCCGGAATATCCTTCGGTGAACGGTCTGCCATCAAGCGTGTCCTTGATCAAATTTCCGATGGTGTTGGTCAACACGCCCGATTGATTGATTAGGGCCCGATGAACGGACGAGTTGACCATATCATCGAGTTGGTTGGCATCCGGCGATCTCGGGCTTTGATTTGGTCTAGTTCTTCCGGATGCAGAATCCGAGGGATGTCTCCTTTTGTGGCCACTCTACCACGTGTCACTTTCGGGGCTTGAAAGTACTTTTTCATTGCTTCGGCCAGGTATTCTTGGTACTGCAGCTTTTGTTCTGTCGTCATCTTCCCCCAGGCCGAAACCTCGTTGTCATCGTAAACTTCTCCATGCCCTTTGCCATCCGTCCTAAGAGGAACCGGAACAAAAATTGGTCGATTCTCAGCATCGACCATTGGTGTTCCGTCCTCCCCGACAGCCTGCATGTACGACATCTTGATCTTGGTTGCTTCCGTCCCACCGGGCGTGCCAAAAAGTGTGTTGACGTCAAAAGTCGCCAACACACCGTTGTCCGGAGAGTCCACCGAAACCCCGGCCGACGCGAGGCCCCGTGCTCCCAACGGACCGGCTTGGCTCGCCGATTTTGTGTGCGCTGGTGCGTGCCGGATGGTTTTCCTGCAAACCAACAAAGACAATAAAAGGTGTAAAATTCCGGGTCATCGGCCCGGATAGACCGATGTTCAGCCATGGCCGATTCTCGCGTAAGATAGACAAAATCGGCCATCGACGAGGAGCAGCACGGCCCATCCATTTATGTATTAAATGCCAGGCAAACGAACTGTGATACAAACTATACGAAATCGGCCGATGCTATAACATGCGATCGGTGGCTAGCAGCCGATTTCGTCGGTAAACGATCAAATCATTAAGACTTTGCAGGGATGCATTATCGAATAAAATGTAAGCAAGGTAATTATTAATGGGATGTAATTAATTTGATAGCAAGAAGATGGTTTAATCATCAATTAGAGCAGATAAATCGGCCGATCAGGCATCCAGCTGATTCCGCCATTGATTATAACAATGAGTTATTAGATCATATCTAGATGTATAATGATAATCAATGAAATCGTACTAATAACTCGGGTCCAAAGGCAGTTTTAAACAGATTTAGCTAATTGAACATAAAACAGCTAATGAACGTGATAAGCAATCGGCTAAACACTCCGAAAGAACAAGTAAGACAAATACAACCACACAGATCTCGAATCGGCGATCGCTCCAACAGGACAAGTCAATCGATGGCACACGATCGGACCAGGTCTAACGGCCGCGCACGCTCGGCCGATTCAGGACAAGCATAATCATAAACGCCTTAACTATGAAAGTAAATCTACATCCTATCCAATCGGCTGCATGCGCCTAGGACAAGTCAACTATCGCAAAGGCAAACACAGGACACGTCAACCGAGTGTGCACGATCGAATCGGCTAAGATGTAAAGGAAATCTCATAGCGGCTATCGTGACTCGAACGACCGGATCCGAGCCAATCGGCGTTGTGAGCAAAGGCTGGGACGGGGAGGCAGGACAAGTCAAACTACCTCCACCACGAGCCCGGACCGAGTCGACTTGACTCATCCCGGCCGATACTCACTACGACGGTTGAAAACATATCTCGGTCGCCGGATAACTAGCAATTAAGCCGTCTAATTACGAACAATGCGCCGAGAATTAGACGACATAATTACCTTGTCAAGCCGACTTGTTGTCGACCGGAGCCCCGAAGATCCCCGCGCAAAACGATAAAGACTTGACGGAAAATTAGGGTTTGGCGATGCGCCGAAACTTGTATTGGATGTGAATCGAGTTTACGAGGTTACATCCGAGTACAAATTTATACCCGGCACAAAGAATCCTACTCGGACCCTCTTCGGGCCGATTTCCTAACCGACTAGGATCCTCTTCCAAAATTAAACTATTATTTCTAATTTTACAACGTGGGCCGGACCCATCAATGTTATGCTCTTCTATTGGCGTCCGCGCACGATTCTCGGGAGGGACGCGCCCTTTACTCGCCCAAGCGGCCGTCGGCCTTCCGCCCACCGGCCCTCTTTGACCTATAGTCGCCGACAATGGGTCCCTTGGTCAAAAACCGGCGTCAACGGACTCCACACCTCACCGCCACCCCGGCCTCCCCGGAGCAACGCCGCCGAGGCCGCTTCGATCGCTTCTCATTCGAGCCGACGCCGCCGCGAGCTCCGCCACACCACCCTAGAGCGAACCCAAGCCTCCAACTCGGTTGAGCTCCCTCTGTTTTCACGAATTTGAAGCTTCAACGCCGGCGGGTTTCCACCATCGCCCTTCACCGCAACTCGTGATTCTTCCACGTCGGTGAGCTATTTTTGGTCCTGTTTCTTCCTAGAGGTGCGCAAGTGACCCCTCTACACTCGGTACACTCATCCAAGCATGCGCCGTGCAGGTTCATCGGAATTTCATCGTTTCCCGGAGCTCGATCCGCCGCCGCCATCACTCGTCCGGTGAGCCCTACCTCCCGACCTTGCTCATGCTTCTAGGACCTTACGACGAGCTTGATTATACCCTCGTAGAAGCTTTCTGCAGTAGTTTCCCCAATTTTTGGGCAACCACGGCGAGCCTTGGCCATGTCGGAGTCTTTGCCCGAGCTGCATCTCGCCGCCGGCATGCTTCCGGTCGAGCTCGTCTTCTCCACCGAGTCCGCCGGGTCGCGTAGAGGGTGTAGGAGGTCCCGCGGCGAGATTTGGTGCACCGCCGGCCATCTCCGGTTACCGCGCCGCCGTGTCCCCGCCGCCGCGGTGGTGCCACACCGCGGGCCACACGCGCTGGATCGCGTGTGGCTATGCGAGATCCCGTGTGGCTGGACCCTGTGGCCCCGGGTGTGGCACGTAATAGGTTTTTAATTTTCGAAAATTCATATAAAATTCAATAAAAATTGGAAAAATGCAAAACCAAATTGGTTAGACTCGGAGAAATAAGATCTATTCATTTACGAAATAAAATATCTATTTTGAGCATTTTTATTTCATAGATAATAATTAATAACATTCTTTGATTAATAAAAGCTATTATTTTATGCTAATTAAATGTTTAATGTAAGAAAATAATTTAATTAAATGAAGGAGATACTGCAGACGAAAGTAATTATGAAAATTGTTTTCCAAAAATTAAACTTAAACATTATCATTTCATGTGATTCCAATTTATTATCCTATGTATTATCACATGTTATTTAAGTAATGATTAATTATTGTTTAATAAACAGGATTAATTATTAACCAATGAACCTAAGTAATTAGTAACTAATGCCCCGATTCATCGGTTAGAGCAAGATTTACTCCAAGCACACAATGCATTACTTGAATGAAGCAATTGGACAGACAACCTCCCGAGGATGAACCAGATGAGTGCAGGAAAATCCCGTAGCGGTTGAATCGAAGAAGAAGAGGAGGATCCTGAAGAAATAATGGATGTGGATTCAGTCATAGACTTCACGGAGATTTCACGACTAGAGGATGCCGAATCCGAGATAGGCGGTTCCATGAGTCGGAAGTGACGTCCGAGCTTCGTGAAGAAGAGTAGAGTGCTAGCTAGTAACGAGTCAAGGAAAACTAGTATGTAAAATAGGCGTTAGTTAAATAACGAGCGTGATGTAACCACGCGTGAGTGTACTATAAGAATCGTTGTAAATTGGATGTGCGAGTATGTACTTATGGGTTGGTGGTTGCTTTAATAAAGATGGTTGTTGAATAAGAGTCATTTGGAAATTTCATATCTATGTATTCCTGTTCCTTCCATAATTATGTTAGAATTGAGATGTCTAACGTAAAATTTTCTTGGACAGAATGGTTGGAACAAGGAGAAGTGATGAGGCGGAAAGTTCTCAACGCCGGGTGGAAACACCACCACCACCCCGACATTGGCACAGTGCAATCACAGCTATGCTTGGATTCTCGCGCGGAGCAGCGAGAATTATTGGAGCAACTGGTTCGCAACACTGCTCCACAGGAACGTCACCAAGGCCGGAATGCACCGGAAGAGAGGGTGACTTTCTCGGACTTCTTATCGGTTCGTCCCCGGTCTTCTCGGATGCGGGTGAACCACTAGAGGCTAATCATTGGCTCCGCACCATTGAATCGAAGTCGGAGTTGTTTCCATGCACCGATCATCGGAAGACACTCTTCGCTTCCCAGCAATTGCAAGGATTTGCTGGAGCATGGTGGGCCAACTACAAGGCGATGTTCCCTCCAGGACATCAAGTTTCTTTGGCCGAGTTCACCAAAGCCTTCGGGGAGCACCATATTCCATAAGGTTTAATGAACCAGAAGAGGAAGGAGTTCCTATCACTGAAGCAAGGCGACATGAATGTGCATACCTACTCTAAGGTATTCAACTGTCTTGCTCGGTATGCTCCTGAACATGTGGACACGGATCCCAAGAAGAAGAATCTGTTCAAGGAAGGAATGAGTACCAAGCTGCAGTCACGCCCGGTGCTAAACAAGACCGATAGCTTCAATGACTTTGTGAGTGATGCTATCGCATTGGAGGATTCTATCCGCCTTCACCGAGACGGAGAAGAGGCCGCCTGCTGCACAAGGAAATGGCGGGCCATCGAAGTACAGGCTGGTCTACACTGCAGCATCAGGTCGGCGCTACCAGCACATGCCTTCTCTTCCGAATTATTATCGGCAGCCTCGACCACCACAACAATCTCAACAACAACGGTCGAATCAATATCGTCCGCCTTATCAGCAGCAGAATGCTTAGAATCCCAGACCGGTGAATCAAGCACCGCAGCAGAATGGACCGCCATGTTTCAATTGTGGCCACCCGGGACATTATTACCGCAGTTGTCCATATCCCCGTAAGGCACCGTATGCACCACGACCTCGGGGACAACAGCAGAATCAGCCAAGGGAGCCGACCAAGAATGCTCAAGTGAAAACCGACCGTGCAAACTTTACCACGGCTGAGGAGCTACCCGAAGGAGGACAAATCTTAGCGGGTATGTTTTCTATCGCTGATCATCCTGCTATGGTTTTATTTGATTCGGGAGCCACGCATAATTTCATCGACAAGTCATATGTTGCTAAGCATTGCATCATGCCATCCAAGTTGACATGGACACATATCATTTCAACACCTGGGGGTAAAATACTTACAAATGAAGCAGCTGCCAATATGCCATTAAGATTGGGTAGCAAGGTTTATCCCACTTCATTAATCATACTTGGATGGGCAAGGGTTAGATGCAATTATTGGCATGCAATGGTTGAATTTCCTTAAGGCAGTATTGGATATAGCATCTCGAGTCGTATATCTGAACTCTCCTGTTCATGGCCGAGATTGCTTACTCTTTACCCTTCCCCAAGCTATGCTGCCAATGGTTAATAAGGTTATAGGTACGAATCTGGAAGATATACCCATAGTTTGTGAGTACCCGGATGTCTTTCTAGTTGACTTGCCGGACTCGCCGTCGTATCGAGCGGTAGAATTTAAGATAGAGTTACAGCTGGGAACAACACCAATATCAAGGAGGCCGTATCGGATGCTCGCCGAATGAGTTAGCCGAGTTGAAGGTGCAATTAAAGGAGTTATTGGACAAAGGATATATTCATCCAAGTTCGTCACTAGCGGGATGCCCAGCCTTGTTCGTGAAGAAGAAGGACAAGACATTGAGGCTATGTGTGGACTATAGACCTCCGAATTCGGTTACCATCAAGAACAAGTACCCTCTTCCAAGGATCGATATTGTCGGTGTGTGAGCACACCTCCAAATGGGGGCTGTCAAGGCTCCCTTCGGATAGGATCGGGGAAGGTCGGGTTTACTTCGTCTAGCGCGGAAGATGGACAATCAAAGAACGCGGAAGGTTTACCCGAGTTCAGAGCCGCAAGAGATGCGTAATACCCTACGTCCTGCTTGTGTATATTGCTTGTTGTCTTCTTTTTACAATGGGGGCTCCCTCCCCTTTTATAGAGTGAGGAGAGGGGCACTCAGTACAAGTACTCGGAGGGGTACCCGGACACCCGGGGGGTCCGGTCCCTCCTCGGGGTGTTCCGACAGGATCCCGACAAAATCTGTTACAATCCCTTTGTTAGATTTGGACTCCAAGCATCTTCTCTCCGATTGGTCCCGAGTCCCCCGGCACTCGTAGCGGCGTGGCTTCCCGAGACGCGGCGCATGGGGAAGGCGCGTGCACGTCCCGTCGGGTTGCGACCGTCGCCGCGAGCACTTGAGTGCCGCATTAACTCCGGGTGGTTGGGGCGCCGGAGGAAGCTACCGGGAAGCTTCCTACCCCCGACGCTCCCACTCCTCCGGCTTTGCGGGCCTCGTGGATTTCGTGGCTTCGTGGGCTTCCTTGCCCTGCGGCCTTCGTCTTCGTCCGTGGGCCGAAAGCGGCCCACGTGCGGTTAGGGGGACCCCCAATCCCCTACACCGACAGAGCCCCGGCCCCGATCCACCGGCCCGCGGGGTCGGAGCGAGGATTGGGGCCACTCGTCGGCGCCCGGCGCCGTGGGGTTACTTCGTGGCGTGGTTCGTGAGGAGGGGTGCCGCTTGGACTGCCGAGGACGCCCGCTCCGGTACGGCGCGTCGCTTTGGTTCGCGCGAAGTGGGCCCGCCTAGAGCCCGCGCTTAAGTATCGAGGCAGCCGGTTGCCCGGGGCACGTCTCCCACTCCGCCTTTCGCCTCCTCGTCTTCTCAACTCCTCTCTAGCTTCTGCGCTCCTCTTCGCCTTTCCCTTCCGCCGATCCGCGCCGCCGCTTCGCCGCCACCGCTCCCTACCGCCGGGATGGCCCGTGGGAAGTCTCCCCGCCGTGGCGGTTCGCGCACGCGCTCGCCGTCGATGGATGCGCCGCCGGCGGTGCAGTTGCCCGACCCCGGGTCGAGATGTCGCGGCTTTCGCCATTCCTTCCGGTGGATGGCGATAAGGGCGTCCGCGTTGGGGTCTCTGCCGCCGTCGACCGGCGGACCGGAGATCCTTCATTTCTTGTCCTTTGTCGTGGCCGGCGCCGTTCCCCCGCCTTCTCCGATTTCTTCATGGAGGTGCTCCGGGCGTACGGGATTCGCATGGCGCACCTTACGCCGAATGTGGTCGCGGCGCCGGCGGTGTTCGCTCATTTGTGCGAAGGTTTCGTGGGGGTGCAGCCGTGCTTCCCCATCTTCCAACGCTACTTCAAGATGATGCTCACCAACGCTGCGGAGGTGATCGGGTGCGTTCGGTTGACCGCTCGGACCGATAGCCGGTACATCGAGTACTCGCCCGAGCAACAAGGTGGATGGGTGGAAGAAGGCCTGGTTCGTAGTACCGTACGAGAAGAACTTCCGCCGCCTCCGTGTCCCGCCGGTCTCGGCTCGGCACTTGGCCATCCGGGATTCCGTGCCCCGTCTTCCCGATGGCATGACGCCGATGGTCGACCGGATCACGGCGCTCGCCGCGGCGGCCTGACTTCGCACGGGGTGGTGCATGAATTCCTCGAGCGCAACATCGCGCCCTCCGCCGGAGATCACTCCCGTCATGGCGGTACCGGGACTTCAACTTCGCCGGCCGCACTCGTACGGGGGCGGGCTCGGATCTACCCGACGCCTCGAAGCGGTTCGCCTACTCCACGCCGACCGGGAAGAAGTGGCCCACCTCCTTCACGTACCGGAGGGTGCCGGGCCTCTTCATCGGTCGGCGAACAAGCGCGCCATCCTCGACGAGCATGCCCCGGCTGGGACCGCTTGGGTTCCTCAACACCGCTCCGGCTCCTACTCCCGGTCTCCGGGTACCGGAGTCACACCTCCCTCCAACCCGGCGCAGCGGCCACCCCCGGGGGTGCCTCCGGAGCTCCGGGTGCCAGCCCCGACGCTGCAAGGCCGGCCCCGAGTGCGCGCGACAAGGGCAAGGGGAAGAGGTCTCCGTCACCGCCCTCCTCCGATTCCTCCGGGCCCGCCTGCTTTCCACGGAAGCGGGCCCGACAAGCTTCGCCGGCACCGGTGACGAGGGCCGCTTCACGGAGAAGCCCCCTGCAGCCGCACCGGTGCAAGCGGCCGGGTGGACGCGCGACAGGTACAATGCTTCTCTCCCCGTTCTGTTTAGGTTGTGAGCCGGGTGGATCGGGACCGGCGCTGATCCGTTTTGACTATAGGGGCATCCGGATCGAGCTGGACCGGACTTGGTCCCTCCGGACCCCAAGATCTCCGGTGGCTCCGCGCCGCGTTTGGAGGCAAGCCCTGCCGCCGTTGAGGCCGAAGCGCCCGGGCGGAGGCCGACGCGGAGGCAGCTGCGGGTGCCCCGAGGAGGGGATTGCGGGTGCCCCCGAGGAGGGGACCGCTGCTCCCGAGGAGGCGGTCACGGGTGCCCCCGTGGAGGGGTTGCGGGTGTCCGCGCGGAAGAGGCCGCGGGCATCCACGCGGAGGAGGCCGCGGGTGCCTCCGTCGGCGAGGATCTCGCCCGGCCGTCGACTCCTCCGGTTGGCGACCTGCTGGATCTGCCGGCTACGTTCTCGATTGGTCCTCTAGGCGCCCGCCCGGTCTTCCATTCCCCGGCCGGGTGCTAGCGCCGCCGCTCCTATAGTGCTGGAGGGGAACGATTCTCCTCCACGCGCCGGGTCGGAGCCGGGAGCGGTGGCCGGTGGAGACACCTCGTCGATCGCCGCCGCCGGAAGGGGTCGTGGGCGCGCTAGACGCGGCCGGAGCGCGTCGCCAATGAGTCGCTCGGGTGGCTCCGCGCGCCCCGTATTGGCGACGTCCTTGGGGAGGTTACCCGGTCGCTCGCCGCGGTGAAGGCGGCCATGGAGGAGACGGACACGTCTCCGGAGGACCGCGAGATCGCGGTGGCCCGGCCGCGAGGCCGAAGTGGCGGAGGCCCGGAAGGCCACGGAGACGGCGGTGAAGCTTGCCCGGCAGCAGCACCAACGCCGCATGGAAGAGGTCCAGCAGGAGCGCGCCGGCGCCGCCGGCATTGCGGAGGAGGCCGGCGATAAGCTGCGGGAGGCGGAGGCGAAGCTTCGTGACGCCATCGACCGCGAGGAGGAGAGCATCAACCGTCTCCGCGGTGTCGTGGCCCGGGAGCGGGACGCCAAGCTCCGCGACGCGCAGCTGGAGGAGGCCGGCGCCGCCGTGGCGATCCGCGAGGATGCCTTGACGTGGCGTGAGACGACCGCGGTGGCTCGGGAGGCCGAGCTGAAGCGGCAGGCGGATGAGCTTGCTCTCCGGGAGGCGGCGTTGGCCGACCGGGAGCGCCAATCAATCGCCCGGGAGCGAGGCCTCCGTGGCAGCGAAGCGGAGCTCCGTCGCCTCCGTGATTCCGTGGGCTCCGGAAGGCGGAGCCGAAGCACCGCGAGGATGCCCTTGCCACCCGGGATGAGCAGGTGCGGCTTCGTGAAACGAGGTCGCCGTTCGGCGGGAGGCCCCGGAGACGGAGATCGATCGCCTCGCCGAGACCGAGCAAAACATCCGTGGCATCGCCGGGGAGGTGGTGCAGCGCGTGCGCCATGAAACGCTCGAGGAGGCCCGGAAAACCTTCGAGTCCGAGCTCAAGGCGGCGGAGAAGGCCCGGGACGACTACCGTCATCGCGTCGAGCTGCTGGAGGCCCGGACGAAGAAGTCCGGTCGCGGTGCTTCGCCGCGTCCGGCGGCGACGAGCTCAAGGCGTAGCTCGAAGAGGCGCGGTCCCGGCTCGGAGAGTCCGAGGTTCGGCGCGTCGAGCTGAGCGAGCGGGTGACGAGCTGGTCTCCGCGACACGGACGCGAGCGGAAATCGCTGCCAACGTGCACAAAGAGGTCTCCTCGGCGCTGTTCGAGCCGGGCCCGACCCGGCTTCCGAGCCCATCGACCGCGGCGCGGCCGGGTATGCGTTCGCCATGTGGGGGTGGTCAACTCTCTGCGCGAGCCGAGGACCCGCATGGCGGAGCTCATGGAGGAGGAAGGGCGGCAAACCATAGCCGCGGCCCCGGAGGAGGTGCTCGACGAATGCCCCGGTGCCGGTGCCCGGGTTTCCACTCCTTGCCGTGGTGAATGGCGATATCCCCGCGGGTGAGCACGCGGTGGCGAAGGCGCAGGCTCATGCCGTCGCTCATGCCTTCGCCGAGAGCTTCAAGCGGGGCTAAGTGCCCGCTTCCTCCACTCGCGAGTGGGTTATCGGCGCTCGTGCCTCTTTCGTTTATTTTGTTAAACCTGTTTCCTGCATTCAAGACTGCAAATATCTTTGAATTTTAGAATATTAAAGAACTGCTTAAGTCCCTTGTTTCCCTTACGTTAGGCATGATTGCCGCCATGCGTTGCTTAGTTTTAGGCCCTCGGTACTTTGTCGTTTCGCTAGAGCGCGACTTCCGCCACCCGTGCCTTAACCGAGCGTGAACGCCTCTCGGCTTCCGCCTTAGTCATTGGTTTTTCTTACCCGACGAAAAGACTTAAGGACCCGAACAGATTCAAGCAGCAACCCCGCGGGTAGTAGAAAAAGAGCGACAAAGCGCTGCTCAATATATTAAGTCGTTAGTACAAGAGCCTTGGCGTCTGCGGCCGTGGCGATGCGGCTTCGGGTACTACCCGGGACCATTGGATACTGAGAACATTCTAAGGATAGAATTTCTTGAGATGCTCAATGTTCCGGGCGCTCGGTTCCGGGTATCCATCCTCCGACTCCGGGCGAACTGATCCCGGGCGCGTGACGGCGGTGACGACGAAGGGCCCTTCCCACATGGGGGTTAGCTTGTCTTTGCCTTCGCACGTCCGAGCCCGCCGGAGGATGAGATCTCCCGCTTGCAACTCCCGCGGGCGTACGCGGCGCCGGTGGTAGCGGCGTAAGCCCTGGAGGTACCTCGCGTTGCGTAGTAGTACCCGCCGCCTTGCCTCTTCGAGGAGGTCGATGTCGACATGCCGCCGGTGTCGCGGTCGGCTTCGTCAAACGCGGCGACTCGGGGCGATCGGAAAGGGCCCCACAATATCCAAGCCCCAAACCGCAAACGGCCGGGACGGTGGAATCGTTTGGAGGGCTTGAGCGGGGAGGTGCGTTTGCTTGGCGTGGAACCGGCATGCCTTGCATTGTTGCACCAGCCTGGTGGCGTCCTCGAGGGTTGTCGGCCGATAGTAGCCTTGCCGAAAAGCTTTCCCGACCGGCGTGCGGGGAGCGTGGTGACTCCCGCACTCACCCTCGTGGATCTCAACGAGTATGTCGTTGCCTTCTTCCGTTGTCACACACTTCGACGAGAATGCCGCTTGCCCCGCGCTTGTACAAGCTGCCATCGACGATGGCATACCGCTTTGCTTGGCGGGCGAGGCGTTCCGCGTCCGTGTCGTCTTCCGGAAGGATGTCGTCACGCAGGTACCCGATGATGTCGCGCATCTAGCGGGTGTCCTGCGGCTCGGTGGCAAGCGCTTCTTCGCTATTCTGCGTGTGCTGCAGATCCTGCGGGTGCGCTTGTGCTTTGTTGTCGCTGTCCGGAGCTCGGTCGGCGTCGGAGGCCGAAGGGGATGTCGGGATCTCCATGAACGTCCGGGTGGGACCGAAGCTCGAGTGGAGGCCACCCGGGACGGTTCGTCGGTAATGTGGTTGTCGCCCCGGGTACATGAAGCACCTCGAGGCCGTCAAATTTCTTCTCCATCCGCCCGACCGCTGCGAGGTATGCGGCCATTTGCGGGTCATTGCACTGGTATTCCTTGGAGACTTGGTTGACGACGAGTTGCGAGTCCCCCTTGGCCAAGAGGCGCTCGACGCCTAGATCGGCGAGCGATTCGCAACCCCGCCAAGAGTGCCTCGTACTCCGCCATGTTGTTCGTGCATCGGAAGTGCAGCTGGACTACGTAGCGTAGCTCGTCGCCGGTCGGTGATAACAAGAGCACCCCTGCCCCTGCGCCATTGAGTGTGAGGGAGCCGTCGAAGAACATTGTCCGAGTGGTCGCCGGGTGCGTCATGCTGCTGCACCCGGGTGCTCAATTCGTCGTGCTCGACCTCGGGGGTGGGTGTCCACTCAGCCACGAACTCGGCTAGAGCCCGGCTCTTGATGGTGTGCGTGCTTGAGAAAGGTCAAGTCGAACTCTCCCGGCTCCACGGCCCATTTAGCCACCCGTCCGGTCGCTTCCCTGTTGCGGAGGATGGTCTCCGGCGGCGCCGTCGTCACCACTCGGATGGGATGGCCTTGGAAGTAGTGTCGCAGCTTCCGGGATGCGATAAGCACCGCGTAGAGCATCTTCGCGTGCTGCGGGTACCGGGTCTTCGCGTCCCGTGGGACTTCGCCGATGAAGTATACTAGCCGTTGGATGAGCCGCATGCGGGGTTCCGGTTACGGCGGAGCAGATCCCGCTTCGTCCTTGTTCGTCGTAGTTGCGGGGCCGGAGCCCCGGGTGGGGCGGGCACGCCTCGCCCCTTCTGCTGGATTGGCCGCGGCTTCCGCTTCGGTTGTCCCGTCGACGGTGGTCGGAGCCGGAGCCCACGAGCAAAGTGGGGAAGCCGCGGCGCGGATGCCGAAGGTAGTCGGGCGGATCCCACTCCACCTACGTCCTGGAGCGTGGTAGGAGCCGGAGCCCCGGGTGGGGTGGGATCGACGCGCCCGTTGCAGCTTCTCCGTCTATGGCCTCGGCTTCACCCAAACGCAGCGACGAGGTCGGAGCCGGAGCCCCGGGTGAAGCCCGAGAGCCACGGCGCTCGTGGGAGTTGACGCGCCGGCTGCGTCGCGCTGTCCGCCGAGTGGTCCCCCGGAGAGGCCGGGGTGGCTGTGTCGCAAGCCGTGCTTGTGAGTGGAGGCGGCAGCCCCGGGTGGTCCGGGGTCGCGAGCCGGCCGGGGCCGGAGCCCCGAGCCCGTCGGGGCCGCTGCCTCGGCGCCATCGAGGCACCGACGCTTGCCGGTTTGCCGCGAGTCATGAGACGCTTGTTCCGGGCGCTCGACCACCGGGGCCGCGCCGACCACCTGCGGGTTAGCTGCTATGTACAACAGCAATGGCTCACCCGGCTCCGGGCGACCGAACGGGTGCCGAGGACGGGTAGCGCTTGAGATCCTGCGGTGCTTCATCGGCCTCCTGCGTCCACTCGAACTTGTCCGCCCTCTTCATTAATTTGAACAAGGGAAGAGCCCGCTCACCCGGGCGCGAAATGAATCGGCCAAGGGCTGCCATGCTCCCGGCCGAGCACCGTGCATCCTTGAGTCGCCTTGGGGGCGGATTAGCTCGATGGCCCGGATCTTCTCCGGGTTCGCTTCGATCCCACGGTGCGAGACCAAGAAGCCGAGTAGCTCCCCTGCGGGTACGCCGAAGACACACTTCTCCGGGTTGAGCTTCACGCGGTTGCGGCGCAGATTGGAGAAGGTCTCCTCTAAGTCGAACGGGAGGGATGGCGCCTTGCGGCTCTTAATGACTAGGTCGTCGACATATGCCTCCACATTCCTTCCGATCTGCGACTCTAGGGTGAGGCGCATGGCTCGTTGGAATGTGGGGCCTGCATTTTTCAGACCAAAAGGCATGCTTACGTAGCAAAAGCTCCCTGCGGGAGTCATAAAGCAGTCTTCTCCTCATCCTCCTTAGCCATACAAATTTGATGGTACCCGGAATACGCATCCAACATACAAAGCAGGTCGCAGCCCGCGGTGGAGTCTACTACGGAGTCTATCCGGGGCAGCGGGAACGGGTCCTTCGGGCACGCCTTGTTCAGATCCGTGTAGTCCAGGCACATCCGCATCTTGCCGTTGTTCTTGGGCACGACCACGGGATTGGCCAACCATGTGGGTTGCGTGACCTCCCGATGAATCCGGCTTCCGGGAGCCTCTTGACTTCAGCTACGATGAATTCTTCGCGCTCGGGGGCTTGGCGCCTCGCCGTTGCTTCACGGGTCTCGCGGTGGGGTCGACCTTGAGTTGGTGCTCGATCACCTTCCTTGGTATGCCCGGCATGTCCGAAGGATGCCAGGCAAACACATCGCTGTTCGCTCGGAGGAAGGCGACGAGCGCGAGTTCCTATTTCGGGTCGAGGTCGCCACCGATGGTGGTGGTCTTGTCCTCCGAGCCCCCGAGTGCAATCTTCTTGGTGGAGACCTCCCCGGGTGCCGAGAGCTTCGGACGCTTGGAGTCGGATTGTGCAGCGAGGCTTCTCCGGGGTGCCACGCGCCCTCTTCCCGCCGGTGCCCTCCTCTCGCCACCATCTCGGCAGCCAAGATGTCCTCGAGGCAAGCCATTGCCTTGACAGCATCCGCCCTCTCCACGATGACACCCTTGGGACCCGGCATCTTCGAGCGTGAGGAATGCATGGTGCGGGATAACCATAAAGCTGGTTTATGCTCGGGTCTCCCAATGATGGCGTTGTAGGGGAGGCCGATGTCGGCGACGTCGAAGAGGAGCTTCTCCGTGCGGAAGTTGCTCCGGGTGCAAAGGTAACCGGGAGCTCGATCCTGCCCAAGGGGCGGGAGCTACCGGGAGCACACCGAGAGAAAGGGCGCGAGGGCTGCAGCTCGGCGCGCGCCCACTGCGGAGAGTCGTAGACCTTCGGGGTGATGAGGTTGACACTCGCGCCTCCGTCGATGAGGGTGCGCCCCACCTTCTTGTTGCGGATGGTGGGCGACACGACCGGAGGGATCTTGCCCTTGGTGTTGTCCGGGCCCACCATGTCGCTCTTGTCGAAGGTGATGGGGAAGTCCGCCCACTTCGGCGAGAGGGCCGAGGTCTTGCCCTCGGTGATCGCGAGCACTTCCCGGCGGAAACGCTTGGCCTCGCCCTTGGATGCGAAGGCGGAGGAGCCTCCGATGATGACGGCGATGGAGTCATCCGCGCTCCGGTACGCCTCGACTTCTTCCTTCTCCCTCTTCTTCTCCTTCTCGGCCTTCTCGGCCGCCCGCCGCTCGTCGCGCCGCTTAATGCTCGCCTGGATGTAGCGGCACCGTGACTGGTCGTGGTCGTTGGTGCGGTGGAAGTAGCACGCGAACGTCCCCGGGGACTTGGCCGGTGACTTGCCGGCACCCGCGGGGCGGCTGTCGCGCACCCACGGGGGACGGGCCCCGGGCTGCGGCTATCTCTTCCGCCCTGCGCTTGTGCGCAAGGTTCTTCTTCCGGTTCTTGGAGAGGGTGCCCTCGGGCCTGGGAGAGTGGTACCCGGGTTGGCCTTCGCGAGCGGGTCGTGCCACGCTTGGGCTTCCTGGCGGCGGGCGTACTTGTCGGCCAGGCTGGAAGAGGTCCGTGACCGTCTCCGGCTGGTGCACACCCAGCTCACCCGGGATGTCCTTGTCTCGAACGCCGTGGCAGAAGGCGGAGAGTACCCGGGAGGGGTCGATGCGCGGGATGGTGTTGCGGACTTGGCGAAGCGCTGCATGAACGCTCGCGGCGTCTCGCCCGGCTTACGGACGATGCGGTCCAAGTCGATCCGGCTCCCCGGGCGCTTCGCCGTTCCACGAAAGTTGGCCATGAACTCCCGGCACAAGCTCTTCCAGGAGCCGATGGACTCCGGCACCGGGTTTATGAACCATGACCGGGCCGAGTCCTTGAGGGCCAGTGGAAGTAGTTGGCCATGATGTCGTCCGAGCCGCCGGCGGCTTTGACGGCGGTGGAGTAGATCCGTAGGAACTCGTCGGGGGAGCGGTGCCGTCGTACCTCTCCGGGAGGTCCGGGCGGAACTTGCCGGGCCACGTGACGCCACGCAGGCGCTTCGAGAGGGCCGCACAGCCCCCGAGGAACGAGGGGTCGAGCTCCTTTCTCTTGCGCTTGGGGTGGCGCTCGGGGACGATTCCGCGTCCGTGTCGTCGTCGTTGTGGGCGGAGGTGCGCTCACGCTCGCGCGAGCGCTCGATGCCGACGCGTGCGTCTTCCCCTCGCGGCGGCGTTTGTTGAGGTCGTTGCGCAGGTCGCGGCGCCCGCACCTGCGGGGAGTGGACGGAGAGCGAAGCCGCCGGCGGCGCGCATCCTTGGCGCGGTTGGCGCGGCGGTTGTTGTTGTTGGTCGGCGGCTGCGGCGGTTGGCGGGACGGACCCGCTCGGCGCCCGGCCTGCGCCGTGTCTAGGAGCTTACCTACTCCGGTGAGCTACTCCCTCGCCTGCTCTCCCCGCCGATCCTGCCGGCGGGTTGTTGAGCATGGTCTTCACGGCGGTCAAGGGGTCGTCCCCTTCTTCTTCCTGGAAGAGGTGACGCGCGGTGGCGCGCTCGGACGCGAGCGGCGTGACGGCTCGGGCGTCGCGGTCGGCGCCGTGCTGGTCCTCTCGCTGCATGCTCGGCCGCCGAGGCGCCGGGACGGTCGCCGTGTGCGGAGCGGCCCGCGCGACGACGGTTGCGGCGACGACGCCCGTGGACGCCTCGGCCGGAGACGCCGTCCGCCGTCCGGGCGTGTCCGTGGATCTCTACATGGTCGTGTGGAAGTTCCGCGAGCACGAAGCGAAATCTACGACGACTTCCCCTTCCTGGCACACCAGATGTCCTTGTGTGAGCACACCTCCAAATGGGGGCTCGTCAAGGCTCCCTTCGGATAGGATCGGGGAAGGTCGGGTTTACTTCGTCTAGCGCGGAAGATGGACAATCAAAGAACGCGGAAGGTTTACCCGGGTTCGGGCCGCAAGAGATGCGTAATACCCTACGTCCTGCTTGTGTATATTGCTTGTTGTCTTCTTTTTACAACGGGGCTCCCTCCCTTTTTATAGAGTGGGGAGAGGGGCATCGTACAAGTACCGGAGGGGTACCCGGACACCTAGGGGGTCCGGTCCCTCCTCGGGGTGTTCCGACGAGATCCCGACAAAATACTGTTACAATCCCTTTGTTAGATTTGGACTCCAAGCATCTTCTCTCCGATTGGTCCCGAGTCCCCACGGCATCGTAGCGGCGTGGCTTCCCGAGACGCGGCGCATGGGGAAGGCGCGCGCACGTCCCGTCGGGTTGCGACCGTCGCCGCGAGCACTTGAGTGCCGCATTAACTCCGGGTGGTTGGGGCGCCGGAGGAAGCTACGGGAAGCTTCCTACCCCCGACGCTCCCACTCCTCCGGCTTTGCGGGCCTCGTGGATTTCGTGGCTTCGTGGGCTTCCTTGCCCTGCGGCCTTCGTCTTCGTCCGTGGGCCGAAAGCGGCCCACGCGCGGTTAGGGGGACCCCCAATCCCCCTACACCGACGGATATCTTGTTTGATCAATTGATGGGAGCCAAAGTCTTCTCTAAGATAGATCTTCGCTCGGGATATCATCAGATTAAGATAAGAGCGGAAGATATATCGAAGACTGCATTCTTCACAAGATATGGACTTTATGAGTACCTGGTGATGTCATTTGGATTGACCAATGCACCAGCACATTTCATGTACCTCATGAATTCCGTATTCATGCTTGAGCTGGACAAGTTTGTCGTGGTATTCATTGACGACATCTTGATCTACTCTAAGTCGGAAGAGGAGCACGTCGATCACTTAAGGATTGTGTTGCAAAGGCTAAGGTATCATCGGCTATATGCTAAGTTTAGCAAGTGTGAGTTTTGGCTAAAGGAAGTGCCGTTCCTAGGTCATGTGATATCAGTTGAAAGAGTGGCCGTTGATCCAAGCAAAGTTTAAGAAGTGTTGGATTGGAAACCACCGAAGTCCATTTCGCAAATCGAAGTTTCTTAGGACTGGCTGGTTACTACGGAAGGTTTATCCCAAACTTGTCGAAGATTGCCAAGCCAATGACCAAACTATTGGAAAAAGATAAGAAGTATGAATGGAGCAAAGAGTGTGAAGAAGCTTTTCGGACCTTAAAGAAGCTGCTGACAACAACCCCAGATACTCGCTCGACCAGATCGGACAAAGCCATTTGATGTGTATTGTGATGCATCGAGAAAAGGACTTGGATGTGTTCCAATGCGGGAAGGTCGAGTGATCGCTTATGCCTCTCGACAACTTAGGCGTCATGAGGAACACTATCCTACGCATGATCCGGAACTAGCAGCGGTAGTACTTGCATTAAAGAGTTGGAGACACTACCTCTTGGGTAATTTGGTACATTTATACACCGACCACAAGAGTCTGAAGTACATCTTTACTCAAGCGGATCCGAATATGCGTCAAAGAAGGTGGTTAGATTTAATCAAGGTTTATGAGCTAGAGATTCACTATCACCCAGGAAAGGCAAACGTGGTAGCTGATGCTCTAAGCCGCAAGGTTAAATGCAATAATCTCACGGCTCAACTCTTAATCCGGACACCTCCCCGAGAAAAATGATGAGCCGAATCTTCGGATTATTCCGTATGGAGCTTTAACCAATTTGGCTCTTATCCCTACGATTCGTGAAGAAGTGGTAGCAGCTCAACGGAAAAGTGTTGGTATGGAACATATAAGAAGACGACTCAAGAAGGGCGAAGTTAAATGTTTCGGAGAGGATGATGCAGGAGTTATTTGGTTTAAGAATCGATTGGTGGTGCCGAAGGATCTATCACTTCGCAAGAAGATCATAGACGAAGCACATACCTCTAAGTATACCATTCATCCTGGAACCAACAAGATGTATCAAGATTTGAAGCAAAGATTTTGGTGGACACGCATGAAGCGGGAAATAGCCAAGTATGTCAATGAGTGTGATGTCTGCCGGCGAGTCAAGGCCAAGCATTTGAAGCAAGTGGGACCATTGCAACCTTTGAGCATACCTGAATGGAAGTGGGAAGACATTAGTATGGATTTCATCGTAGGTTTACCACTAAGCCCACGAAAGCACGATTCTATCCGGGTTATCGTGGACCGGTTGACTAAGTCAGCTCACTTCATACCGGTACATACTCGGTACACGATCGAGAAATATGCAGAGCTGTACGTCGCTCGCATTCTTTGTCTCCGTGGAGTACCAAAAACCATCATCTCGGATTCGAATCGATTTTATACCAGCTGGCAAAACCCGACTACGGAGAGTGTGAAGAAGCCTTTCGGACATTAAAGAAGTTGCGACAACAGCCCCAGTACTCGCTCGACCGGATCCGACGAAGCCTTTCGATGTGTATTGTGATGCATCGGGAACATGACTTGGACGTGTTCCGATGCGGGAAGGTCGAGTGATTGCCTATGCATCCCGACAACTTAGGTGTCATGAGGAACACTATCCTACGCATGATCCGGAACTAGCAGCGAGTAGTTCTTGCATTGAAGAGTCGGAGGCATTACCTCTTGGGTAATTTGGTACATTTATACACCGACCATAAGAGTCTCAAGTACATCTTCACTCAAGCAGATTTGAATATGCGACAACGAAGATGGCTAGAGTTAATTAAGGATTATGAGTTGGAGATTCACTATCACCCGAGCAAAGCAAACGTGGTAGCCGATGCTTTAAGTCGCAAGGTTCATTGCAATAATCTCATGGCTCAATTTATGATTCAAGCACCTCCACGAGAAAGTGATGAGCCGAATCTTCGGATCATTCCGGATGGAGCATTGACAAATTTGGCTCTTATTCCTACCATTCGTGAAGAAGTGGTAGCAGCTCAACGGAAAAGTGTTGGTATGGAACATATAAGAAGACGACTCAAGAAGGGCGAAATTAAATGCTTCAGCGAGGATGATGAAGGAGTTATTTGGTTTAAGAATCGATTGGTAGTGCCGAAGGATCTATCACTTCCCAAGAAGATCATGGATGAAGCACATACATCTAAGTATTCTATTCATCCTGGAACCAACAAGATGTATCAAGATCTGAAGCAAAGATTTTGGTGGACACGCATGAAGCGGGAAATAGCCAAATATGTTAATGAGTGTGATGTCTGCCGACGAGTCAAAGCCGAGCATTTGAAGCAAGCAGGACCATTACAACCCTTGAGCATTCCTGAATGGAAGTGGGAAGATATCAGCATGGATTTCATTGTGGGGTTACCATTAAGCCCACGAAAGCACGATTCCATCCGGGTTATCGTGGACTGGTTGACTAAATCAGCTCACTTCCTACCGAGTACATACTCGGTACACTGCCGAGAAGTATGCGGAGCTGTACATCGCTCGTATTACGTGTCTGCATGGAGTGCCGAAGACCATTATATCGGATAGAGGAACGAAGTTTGTTTCCAGATTTTGGGAGCAACTACATGAATCATTGGGAACAAGATCGATACTGAAGCTCGAGCATATCATCCTCAAACGGATGGACGAGACGGAACGGATCAATCAATATCTCGAGGATATGCTTCGCGCATGTGTCTTAACATATGGTAAAGATTGGGAGAAGTGTTTACCGGTAGCAGAATTCTCGTACAACAACAGCTATCAAGAGAGTGCCGGAATGTCACCATTCCAAGCTCTATATGGACGTAGTTGCCGCACACCTCCGAATTGGTCCGAAAGTGGAGAAAGAGTAATCTTCGGACCTGACTTAGTCAAAGATGCGAGAGGAATAAGTACGTCTCATTCAACAGAATCTCAAGAGAGCTAAATCTCGACGGATCGGTTATGCCGATAAAAGACGTCGAGAGTTAGTATTTAACGTGGGAGACCAAGTTTATCTTCGAGTATCTCCTACCAAAGGTGTTCAAAGGTTTGGAATCAAGGGTAAGTTAGCACCACGATACATCGGACCGTTTCCAATCCTAGAAAGATGTGGAGCTGTGGCATATCGTTTGGAGTTGCCGAGCACACTTGTCGGGTATACATAATATATTCCATGTATCTTAACTAAAGAAGTGTTTGGAACCACCGATGGATATACCGACCGGCTGAAGTGGAACGATTACTGACCGGACTTGACCTACGACGAACATCCAATCAAAGTTCTCGACACCAAAGATCGAGTGACTCGACATAGGACCATCAAGTTCTACAAGATTCAATGGAGTAATCACTCCGAAGCTGAAGCTACTTGGGACCAAGAAGAGTTTCTCCGATCTAATTACCCCGAGTTCTTTAGCACTATCGTCTAGTCGCTTCGATCGTGAATCTCGGGACGAGATTCCTGTAAGGGGGAAGGCTGTAACAACTCTCGAAATGAAATGCATTTCATGTCATTCATGAGCATGTCACCATATTGCATTTATGAAGTTACTAAATATTGTGTTAAGAAAATGCACATAAAATATCAAATTAACTAAAGATTAAAGTAAATTCTTGAAAAGAATTTAAATAAGAGTAAATAATGTGTTTAACATTTTCTACTGCTTAAACATCATACATAAAGAATTATAAAAGTTCCCTGAAATTATTTTGCTTTGTAAAAATAGTTACAAGAAATAAACAAAGCTTCTTTTTGTTAATTTATCTATGAAATTTTAATCCGAAAACTATTTGGAATCTTAACCTGGACTTAATAGGAAAAATGCTTAAAATACTTTCATTTACACCCCTTAATTTTCGTAGATTTTTCCGGGCTCGGGAAGGTTCCTTTTTAATTACGCGAAAGCCCGGGGTTCTTTTTGAGAAAATATCCGAGAGCGGCCGGCGCCGGCCTCTCTTCTTTCTCTTTCCCTCTCCCGCGTCTCACCGCCGCTCGCGGCAGCACTGCCTCCGGCCGGGCTGCCACGACCTCGCCACGCAGCTGCTTGCGCAGCTGCCGGCTGCTTGCCGTGCCGCCTGCGGCGAGGATAAAGGCCCCTGCCCGGCCCTATCCTCTCTCCTTCTCTCCCATTCTCTCCACACCTCACCGCCGTTTACCCTTCCTGGAGCTACGCTGCCGGGCCGCTCCGATCACCTCCCATCCAAGCCACCGCCACCAAAAGCTTCGCACCACACCCCGAAGCTTCTCCAAGTTACCAATCAGGTTGAGCACCTCCGCTCCGTCGCGGCGAGGTTATCTTCTTCCCTGCGACCTCACCGTCGTTCCTCCGCCGCGGCTCAAAATTCGTACTACCCGGTGAGCCGTTGGTCATTTTTATTCTTGCAAACGGTGCGTGACTTGTTGCTCGTGGTCTCTGGTCACTCATACCCGAGTTTATTCCTCGGGTTGTATGAGATTTCATCGTCTTCCGGGAGCTTCACCGCCGCCGTCCGCACCATCATGGTGAGCAACCACTTTTGGCCATGACCAAGTCTCTAGTATTCCATTACGAGCTTGCTCATGCTCCGTAGTAGCTCCACGCATGTTTTTCCCCAATTTTTGGGTGCTCGGGCGAGCTCCGCACCACGCCGGAGCGTCGCCGCATCCGGTCTTCGCCGCCGCGTGCTTCGGCGCGAGCTCATGCTACTTTGTCATCACCGTTGAGTACGCCATGTCGAGTAGATCACGTAGGTGGTCTCGCGGCGTGGTTTAGAGCACCGGCGGCCAACTCCGGTGGCCGCGCCGTCGTGCCATCGCCGCCGCGGTGGTGCCACACCGCGGGCCACACACACGGGATCGCGTGTGGCCACGAGCGGATCTCGTGTGGCCAACCACTGCGGCCCGGTGTGTGGCACGAGAATAGATTTCAAATTTAGAAAATTCGTAGAAAATTCAATAAAAATAAGAAAAATGTGAAACCAATTTTGTAAGACTCGGAAAAATAAGATCTATCTGTTTATGAAATAAAATATCTATTTTGAGCATTTTTATTTCATAGATAATATTTAATCACATTCTTTTATTAATAAAAGCTATTATTTTATGTTGATTAAATGTTTAATTTAAGAAGATAATTTAATTAAATGAAGGAGATATCTGTAGACGAAAGTATTAATAAAAATGATTTCAAAATTAAACTTAAACATTATTATTCATGTGATTCCAATTTATTATCTCATGTCACATGTCATTACGTAATCAATCGTTAATTAATAAGCATGGTTAATTATTAATTAATAAATAGCATTAATTATTAATTAATGACCATGATTAAGCATTAATTAATGAGCATAATCAATTGTTAATTATTGATTAATGAACATGCTTAATTGTAAATTGTTAATTAGCAAATATGATGAATTATTAATAGCTAATTATCAATTAATGAACATAATTAATCATTAATTATTAGTTAATGAACATAATTAATAAAACCTTGGCATGATCCTATCATATTCATTCCTGCATGCATGGTTGTGATGCGCGACGTATTGTTGGTCGACCTAGGTCCTGAGGTGATCAAGGTTCGCACGAGGTCGAGACAGGCGAAGGCAATCTCGAAGTCGATCCACACGCCGAGGAAGCTAACCCCGACTCGCTTCGAGGCAAGCCCGGTGCATCCTACCTATGTTTTTAAATATTTTATTTTATCACACGGTTAAGTTATGTTTGTGCATTAAGTGTTAGGGAATGGTGGATACCCTTGATGCATTGAGATAGGTTTCCGTTTGTTTATACTATACTTGGTACAGGTAGCTCAATAGAAGCTAGGCTTAATTTCATAGTCGCAACGGTAGATGTTTTAGGGATCTTAAAACATCTAGGGTATTTTACGTACCGTACTACATGCTGGTATTATGGGCTCGGCAAGATGATGTACCCTATCGCCCCGAGAGATGTAGCGTAGCCAACTCTCTTTTGCCGACTGTTAGTGAGAGGTTAGTCTCACGGGAGGGAGATGGGTCGGCCACAAAGGAAGTCGTGGAGTCGCCATATTCCCGGGGAGTTTGGAAATAGCTAGTCTTCCGTCAGGTGCTAGCGAGAAAAGTTGTCGTATACGACCAATGTGGTGCGTATACATCGTGTAGTTGGGTTTTGCCAGCTGGTATAAAATCGATTCGAATCGCTGTCCCTCGCAATAATGAGTACCACTTGTTTAGCTCGTCACATCGTAGTTAAACAACATGGAAGATGAGGATGAGAGATGGAAGGAAATAATGATCTACTTTGATCTTGTCTTGCAAACTTGATTGCAATAGCTATAGGTTGCAAATATCAAGGCTAATGAACCTAATGTTGAGCTAAAACAATGAAAGTAAGGATCCACTCTTTAGTGTTGTTTTCACAAAGGAGTAAACCCCACGATCGGAAAGCCTTTGCATACTAGGCGTTCGCCTTAGCGTGGCATTTTGACGGGCCAGTCTTGCCGAGTATTAGAATACTCGGGGTTTGTTCATTCTCTTTCGGGGAATGAGTCGTACTTTCACGACTTATATGGTAGCTTCCCGAAAGAAGAGCAATGCCCGGAGGGAGGTTCCCTCCAATGGGAACGCATCCCCACGCCGTGAAGAGGAAGGACCGTGATGTACGACGGGCTCGGTACATCACGTTGCTCGTTTAATAGTCTTTTGTTGTATAAAGTACAAGTTCCGCCGCAATACTCGTAGGATGTTAAACTTCAATAATACTTATATTTCCGCTGTGCGAATGTTTGTATTTCGAAAACCTGGTTGTATTATACCATGATGTATATATTCTGGCTTGTATGAAATGATGTTCTATTGTAACTCGCTTCGTCGAGTGTTCCTCTGTACCGATTCCTAGGTGTCCCGGAGGGGATGTCACATCTACGCAACGAGGCGAACATGATTGTGATGATGAGCTCGCATGAGCTGCGCCGGAGACATGCCGACGGCCGAGTGCGGCCATGGCGGAGGCTCCGGCAGCTTTCTTGGATCAAAGAAACTCTTCTTGTTCCCAAGTAGCTTCAGCTTCCGAGTGATTGCTCCACTGAATCTTGTAGAACTTGATGGTTCGATGTTGAGTCACTCGTTCCTTGGTGTAGAGAACTTTGATCGGATGTTTGTCATATGTCAAATCTGGCTGTAATCGTTCCACATCGAGTTGTCGGTATGTCCACTAATGGTTTTAGACACTTCTTCGGGTGAGACACGTGGAATATATTGTGGATTCCCGACAAATGTGCTAGCAATTCCGGACGATATGCCACGGCTCCGCATCTTTCTTGGATTGGAAAAGGTCCGATGTACCGTGGTGCTAACATGCCCGTGATTCCAAACCGTTGAACACCTTTGGTAGGGGATAGTCGGAGATAGACTTGATCTCCAACCTTGAATACTAACTCTCGACATCTTTTATCGAGCATAGTCTGCTCTGTCGAGATTTAGCTCTCTTGAGATTCTGTTGAATGAGACGTACTTATTCCTCTCGCATCTTTTACCAAGTCAGGTCCGAAGATTGCTCTTTCTCCACTTTCGGACGAATTCAAAGGTGTGCGACAGCCTACGTCCATACAGAGCCTGGAACGGTGACATTCCGGCACTTTCTTGATAGCTGTTGTTGTATGAGAACTCGCCAGCAGATAAACATTTCTCCCAATCTTTGCCATATGTCAAGGTGCATGCTCGAAGCATATCCTCAAGATATTGATTGATCCTTTCTGTCCGTCCATCTGTTTCGGGATGATACGCTGAGCTTCGTATCGGTCTTGTTCCCAATGATTCATGTAATTGTTCCCAAAATCTGGAGACAAACTGCGTTCCTCAATCGGAGATAATAGTCTTCGGCACTCCATGCAGGCAGAGAATGCGAGCGATGTACAGCTCTGCATACTTCTCGGCGGTGTCTCGAGTATGTACCGGTATGAAGTGAGCTGACTTCGTCAATCTGTCCACAATAACCCGGATGGAGTCGTGTTTTCGTGGGCTTAACGGTAACCCAACGATGAAATCCATGCTGATGTCTTCCCACTTTCATTCAGGAATATTCAAGGGTTGCAACGGACCTGCTTGCTTCAAGTGCTCTGCTTTGACACGTCGACGGATATCACACTCATTAACGGACTTGGCTATTTCCCGCTTCATTCGTGTCCACCAAAATCTTTGCCGTAGATCTTGATACATCTTGTTGGTTCCAGGATGGAACGAATACTTAGATGTATGAGCCTCATCCAAAATTTTCTTGCGAAGTGCTAAGTTCTTCGGCATCACTAGTCGGTTCTTGAACCGGATAACTCCTTCATCATCTTCTCTGAAGCATTTAACTTCACCTTTCTTGAGTCGCTTTCTAATGTGCTCCATGCCAACATTTTTCCGTTGAGCTGCTACCACTTCTTCACGAATGGTAGGAATAAGAGCCAAGTTTGTCAAGGCTCCATACGGAAGAATCCGAAGATTAGGTTCGTTGCTTTCTGTGGAGGTGCTTGAATCAAGATTTGAGCCGTGAGGTTATTGCAATGAACCTTGCGAATCAAAGCATCGGCTACTACATTTGCTTTGTCCGGGTGATAGTGAATCTCAATTTCATAATCCTTTATTAACTCTAGCCATCTTCGTTGATGCATATTCAGATCTGCTCGTGTGAAGATGTACTTGAGACTCTTATGGTCCGTGTATAAATGTACCAAATTTCCCAAGAGATAATGTCTCTAGCTCTTCAATGCAAGAACCACTCGCTGCTAATTCCATATCATGTGTGGGATAGTGTTCCTCATGATGCCTAAGTTGTCGAGAGGCATAGGCAATCACTCGACCTTCCTGCATTAGAACACATCCGAGTCCCGTTCTCGATGCATCACGAGTACACATCGAAGGCGTCGTCGGATCCGGTCGAGCGAGCACTCGGTGCTGTTGTCGACAACTTCTTCGAGCGTCCGAAAAGCTTCTTCACAATCCTTGCTCCATTCATACTTCTTATCCTTTTCCAATAATTTGGTCACTGGCTTGGCAATCTTTGAGAAGTTTGGAATGAATCTTCTGTAGTAACCGGCCAGCCCTAAGAAACTCCCGATTTGCGAGATTGACTTCGGTGGCTTCGAATCCAATACCTCTTGAACTTTGCTCGGGTCAACGACTACTCCTTCTGCTGATATCACGTGCCCTAGGAATGGCACTTCTTTTAACCAGAATTCAGACTTGCTAAACTTGGCATATAGTTGATGATCCCTTAGTCGCTGCAGTACAATCCTCAAATGATTGGCATGTTTCTCTTCCGACTTGGAATAGATCAAGATGTCGTCGATGAATACCACGACAAACTTGTCCAGGTCCGGCATGAATACTGAGTTCATGAGGTACATAAAGTGAGCTAGTGCATTGGTCAATCCAAAAGACATCACCAAATATTCATAAAGTCCATATCCGGTGGAAACTGTCGTCTTCGGTATATCTTCGACTCCGATCTTAATCCGATGATATCCTGAGCGAAGATCTATTTTGGAGAAGACTTTTGCTCCCATCAATTGATCAAACAAGATGTCAATCCTAGGAAGAGGATACTTGTTCTTGATGGTAACTGCAATCAAGGGCCTATAATCCACACATAGCCTTAATGTCTTATCCTTTTTCTTGACGAACAAGGCTGGCCATCCCCATGGTGACGAACTTGGACGAATATACCCCTTGTCCAACAGCTCCTTTAACTGCACTTTTAACTCTACTAGCTCATTTGGTAGCATCCGATACGACCTCCTTGATATCGGTGCTATTCCAGGTTGTAACTCTATCTTATACTCTCTCGCTCGATCCGGCGGTAGTCCCGGTAAGTCGTCCGGAAAGACATCCGGTACTTATGGACTACTGGTATATCCTCTAGACTTTTACTTATAATCTTATTAACCATTGGCAAAATAGTCCGGGGAAGAGTTAAAAGTAAGCAATCTCGACCATGAACGGGAGAGTTCAAATAGACGGCTCGAGATGCTATATCCAGATCTGCCTTATGGAAATCCATCCATTGCATGCCAATAATTGCGTCTAACCCTTGCCCATCCAATATGATTAATGAGGTGGAATAAACCTTGCTACCCAATCTTAATGGCATATTGGCAGCGGCTTCATTGGTAAGGATTTTACCCCCAGGTGTTGAAATGATATGTGCACATAACAACTTGGATGGCATGATGCGATGCTTTGCAACATATGTTTTGTTGATGAAATTATGTGTGCTCCCGAATCAAATAAAACCATAGCAGGATGATCAGCGATAGAAAACATACCCGCTAGGATTTGTCCTTGTGGACGTGGTGCATAAGAAGCCTTACGTGAGTATGGACAGCTGCGCTAGAAATGACCCGGACGGCGACAATTGAAACATGGCGGTCCATTCTGCTGAGGTGCTTGATTCACCGGTCGAGGATTCCGAGCATTCTGCTGCCGATAGGGCGGACGATATTGGTTCGACCGCTGCTGCTGCTCGAGGTTGCTGTGGTTGCTCGAGGCTGCCGATAATAATTTGGACGAGAAGGCATATGCTGATATCGCCGACCTGATGGTGCGGTGTATACCAACGTATATTTTCATGGTCCGCCACTTCCTTGTCGAGCTGCTGGCCTCTTCTTGCTCTTTTCCACTTGATGAAGGCGGATAGAATCTTCCAGGGAGATAGCATCACCGACGAAGTCATTAAAGCTATCGGTCTTGTTCGAGCACAAGCCGAGACTGCAGCTTGGTGCTCAGCCCTTCCTTGAATAGATTCTTCTTCTTAGCATCCGTGTCCACGTGCTCGGGGGCATACCGAGCAAGACGGTTGAATACCTTGGAGTAGGCATGTACAGTCATGTCGCCCGCTTCGAGTGACGAAATTCCTTTCTTTTCTCGATTCATCAATCCTTCAGGAATATGATGCTCCCTGAATGCTTTAGTGAATTCAGCCCAAGAAACCCGATGTTCTAGAGGGAACATCGCCTTGTAGTTGGCCCACCATGCTCCAGCCAATCCTTGCAGCTTGCTGGGAAGCGAATAAAGTCTTCTCGGTGATCGGTACATGGGAACAACTCCAGCTTAGACTCGATGGTGTGGAGCCAATGATCAGCCTCCAATGGCTCACCCGCATCCGAAAAGACCGGTGGGCGAACCGATAAGAAATCCGAGAAAGTCACCCGTTCTTCCGAGGCATTTCGACCATGGCAACCTCCCTGTGGAGCGGTGTTCCGGACCAATCTGCTCCAATAATTCTCGCTGCTCCGCGCGAGAATCTAGCACAGCTGCAATCGCTTGTGCCAAGGTTGGGGGTGGTGGTGGTGTTCCCACCCCGGTCGAGAACTTTTCGGCTCATCGCGTCTCCTTGTTCTAACCATTCTGTCCAAGAAAAATTTACGTTAGACATCTCAATTCCAACATAATTATGGAAGGAACAGGAATACATGGATGAGAAATTCTAAGATAACTTTTATGCAACAACAGTCTCATTATAACAACCACCAAAACCATATGCACATATCCAGTCATCCACTTTACACCGATCCTTATTACGACACTCGTGCAAGGTTACACCATGCTCGTTATTACATTGATACCTATATTACATACTAACTTCCTCACTCGTTATTCGCTACAACTCTATTCTTCTTCGCGAATTCTGGACGTCACTTCTTCGCTCTTGGAACTTCCGGTCTCGGACTATGCATCCTCCGATCGCGGAATCTCCGTAAAATCTATCACCGAGTCCACGTCCATTATTTCTTCAGGATTCTCCTCTTCTTCCTCGGATTCTTCCGCTACGGGGTTCTCATGCACTTCTGGTTCATTCTCGGGAGGTTGCTGACCAAGCTCTCCATTTAGTAGCGCATTGTGTGCTTGGAGTATGTCTTGCTCTAACCGATGAATCATGGCGTTTGCGGTCGCCAATTGTTGATCCTTGACTTGGATCTGCTCTTCCTTATTCAACAACTGTGCCTCTCTAATTGCTAACAACTCCTCCTTTTCTTTCAGCTGCCTCTCCAACTCCGATAGACGAGCATCCTCCGCCCGTCCTCTCGCGTCACCGATGACGTTACTTGTGCTGTCCATCTCTGCGGAGAAACGAGCATATCAATCATAGGCAGAAACCAGTCTTATTCCAGTACTTCAACAAACTCAAGCTCTCATATACTACAGTACCAACTGCGCATATATTATAAACTACCACATTTTCTTTATGCATTATTTGTTGTACACATCTGATCCAGCTTTCCCATACACTACCACACTACCATCATCTGCTACTACCCTATGCTACAGTCGACCTACGTCAGCAAAATATGGCTACCATCCTACTCCTGCCCTAGCTATCCTACATCGAGCACTAGTCCAACACTAGCTAAGCTAGCGGCGCGTGGTCGTCGGCGTCCGACTCGGCGTCCTCCTCTAGTGGGGTCGACGGTGGCTCGTAGTCCACACAAGAAACCTCCTCGGCGTCGTCGGGCGGACCCCGGTGCTGCTTTTGCTACAAGCTGCTGGAACTGCTCGAACAGCTGGTCGTGGTCGTGCAACAGCTCGTGGTGCGTCTCGGCCGATCCGTCGTACATCGCCTCGAGCTCCTGCATCCGGTTCTCGATCTCGATCGGGGTCTCCACGACGCGTGGTTACGCCGTGCGGTCACTCCTGCCAGCTCCGCCAAGTGGGTTGTGTCTCGCGTCGCTAGCGGCATCACGGCTGGGATGTAACGGTGACCAGCTGCTCATCCAAGGCGATAGACATCCCGTGAAACCCGTCACGGACCGGGTGACCTCCACCAACTGCTCCTCAAGCTCGGCGATCCCTGCGTGAGACCTCCGGATCTCCCGACAGTCCACACGGAAGCTATTCTTCCAGGCAGCTATCCGACGGTCCCGACTCGCACCTGTGCCTCCGGGTGGTGGATCCTCTGCTCCAGCTCGGTGACACGTGCAGCCTGGGTGTCCTCCTCCTCCCGAACACGCTTCCTAACGCGCGCCATCGGCATCTACAGGGAACATGTTTAAACCGGTTAAACACTTCTTCCCACAAAAAAGAACACGAAAAAACAACCTATCAAAGTACTACGAGACTAGCTAAGTCTATCCCCGACTTTTATTATAGCACTCAATATGACATGATGCATGCTCGGCAGACTAACTATACGCACTATAGTACACGAAACTACCACGAATAGTTAGTAACTACCCAAAACCCGAACGTCAAACAGTTAGGAAAAATCTAACTATTCTACATCCTTATAGGGCTCCGTACTCTCGCGTACTCAAAACGTGCTAAACGTGTTAAGTTTTGAAAATAATCTTGTGATAAGGTATCGTTGCTCTCGAACAGCTTCGATACCAGCTGTGACATCCCTTCCGGGACACCCAGGAGTCGGTACAGAGGGACACTCGACGAAGCGAGTTACAACAGTTCATCAACTCATACAAGCCAGAATATATACATCATGGTATAATACAACCAGGTTTTCAAAATACAAACATTGTAAAGCGGAAGCATAAAACGTTACCGAAGTTTAGAACACTACGAGATCTTGCAGCGGAAACTTATTCTCTTTACAACAAAAGACTATTAAAACGACTAACATGATGTACTCGAGCCCGTCGTACACCACGGTCCTCCTCCTTTACGGCGTTGGGATCCATTCCCACCGGAGGAAACCACCCTCGAGACACCTGCTCCTCTTCCGAAAAGCTACCGTATAAGTCGTGGAAGTACGACTCATGTCCTGAAAAATAACGAACAAACCCCGAGTATTCTAATACTCAACAAGATCGACCCGTCAACGAGCACGCTAAGGCCGACGCCTAGTATGCAAAGGCTTTATAGCTGTGGAGTTGACTCACTTGCGAAAACAACACTAATGGTTGATCCTTACTTTCAAGTTTTAGCTTCATATTGAGTTTGTTAACTCACCACTATTTGCAGCCTATAACTGCTACAATCAAGTTGCAAGAAAAGATTATTCCCGACCAACAGTTCTTTTATCTCTCTTCTTCATCTTTCATTTGATTAACTACGATGCGACGAGCTAAACAAGCGGTACTCATTACGGCGAGGGACAGCGATTCGAATCGATTTTATACCAGCTGGCAAAACCCGACTACATGACATATACGCACCCAACCGGTCGTATACGACAACTTTTCCCGCTAACACCTGGCGGAAGACTAGCCGTTTCCAAACTCCCCGGGAATATGACGACTCCACGACTTTCTCGGTGGCCGACCCATTTCCCTCCCGTGAGACTCCGATCTCACTAAAAGCCGACAAAAGAGAGTTGGCTACGCTACATCCCCGGGGTGGTAGGGTACATCAGCTTGTTGGGCCCATTACACCAGCATGTAGTACGGTACGTTCAAACTTGTTCGACTAAGCCAACAACGGTACGGTCTTTGACCGAGACAGACGGGGCTACCACCTTGCAAGACCTCGACACCGTCTTGCCCTCTTCTCCTACATGGCTCGTCCGGTCTCAATTTCATTAACACTCTCTTAAAAAATTAACGACAACCACATCAAACACTTAAAGCCTCCATGCTTTAAGATCTCCTAAACCATCTACCGTTGCGACTATGAATTAAGACTAGCTTCTATTGAGCTACCTGTACCGAGTATAGCATGAATAAAAGGAAACCTATCTCATGCATCTAGGGTGTCAATCATTCCCTATCACCTAGTGCACAAACATAACTGAACTACTGTAATAAAATAAAATATTTTAAAACATAGGTAGGATGCACCGGGGCTTGCCTCGATTCACGTCGGTGTTAGCTTCCTCGTTGGTTGGCTCGACGTCGATGTTCATTCTCCTGCCTCGACCTCGGACGGAACTTCGATCACGTCAGGACCTAGGTCGACCAACAATACGTCGCGAATCATAATCATGCGTGCATGAATGTATATGATATGATGTGCAATGATTTCATCGACATGTTCATTAATTAACAATTAATAATTAATTATTGCTAGGCAACGACACATGAATTAATAAATTACGATCACATGAAATGACGATGTTTATGTTTAATTTTGGGAAACTTTTTTCATATACACTTTCGTCTGCAGTATCTCCTTTATTTAAATAAATTCTTTTCTTAAGATTAAATAATATTTAACATAAAATAATAACTTCGATTAATCAAGGAATGCAATTAATTAATACTTATGAAATTAAAATGCTCAAAATAGATATTTTATTTCCCAAACAGATAGAGAATAATTTTATGAATCTAACAAAATTGGTTTCACATTTTTCTGATTTTTATTTAATTTTATATGAATTTTCAAAATTTGAAAATAGTTACGTGCCACATGCTGGGCCACGGGGTTTGGCCACACGTCTGTCACACCCCTATCCCGAAAGATAGTTAAGTGTGGTACGGATCGCCTTGGGAGATGATTGACGAAGCAACCATACATAGCATTACATTAACAAACATACACGATTTATAAGTTTACATAATAGAGTCTTGATTACAACATAGAGTTTGAAATAAAAGATACATTAGGTTCGAATTTAAATTACATAACCATGATCTTTGTTCGAATTAAAGTGCGGAAGCGAATACATAACACGACGATACCTAGATAACTTAAATGAATCATGCAGGCCTCGGCCACGGCTCACTCATCATGGGTCGGAGAGCTAGGAACCCATTCAATGGTCCATTCTTTGGGCTCTTCTCCATCCCACACAACCTTACCACAACAATCGCAAAACCCGACTTGCGGGAATGCTGAAAATACACATGTAGTGGCAAAGCCCGAGTATCTAGCATACTCCGCAAGTCTTACCCGTCGAATTGGCCATCTAAGACCGACTCCTAGATGCACGGGGCTTGACCGGTTTAACTTGGCATTTTGCATAAAACGGCACCTATGCTAATTAGGTTGGCACTTTTATGTTCTAGCCAAATTAATAGGGTTGTTGCATAAGAGAAACTTTAGTGAGCATACTAGCAACACAAGAATTTGCAATACAAATTTATATCAATATAAACCAGCAAGCTTTTCCTTCTCTTCCTCTTACTACACATTGCGAACTGCTCGAATCAAGTAGTACTGATTAACCGAGAGGAAACGGCAATAATTATCGAATTATTAATCCTGCAGGAAAAGACTCAAATGCACGACATACACATCATTTGAGAACACGTATGGCCACCGTTCGCGAGTTCATCATAAAGCAAAACACGGAGCCACCGACCCCGAGTACACGTCCCCCTTGCGACCGTTCAATAACGCGCGCAAGGCTTAACCCGTGTACTCTCCAACGTTCCTCAACCCGGGCAACCACCGTGCCATACACATCACCTCCGGGTCGGTGATATATCCGGCTCACTTTACAACTTACAAGCTACGTACGTTTACCAATCCCCATAAGAAAGGTATGCAAGTGGTACACAACTCAAACTTGTTCGCGGAGCCACAATGGGGTGTTCTCAATTTTAATCAATTCAACATTTTCAACTTTAATCATAAGCCATAAGTGAGATCCCATTGTATCGTTGACTCCATAAGCATAGCATAGCATTTCTAACGAGGATATGACACATATGCTACATAGGAAAATATAGGGATTTATGCACGTGGATTTTCAAGCAACTCCTAAAACTTAAATGCACATTCATCATCCTTAATATAGTGATAAAAGAAGGACATTTCGAAATAATAGGAATGCACCGGGGCTTGCCTTGAGAGTGATCGAAGTTAGTACTAGCTCCACAAGCGTTGAGCGTGGCAATAGCTTCTTCCGACGGGATCAATTCGGCGTCGTCACCTAGAAGATGAAATGCAATGCGTGAATAAAAGAACACAAGGTTGATGAACATGGGGATGCATGTACGCTGTTTGCATGAGCACATATGAGTATGTTAAGCAAAAGTTTTGTTTAGTGAAACCCTAGTAAGCATGAACGTATACTTGTTCTCTTTAAGGAAATTAATTACATTAACAAGTAGAACCTTAATCCATGAGCAAGGATTTGATACCTGACATGAACGTTGTGGTTAACATATAGGTTCAGAATCTAAGAAAAGAATTAGTAGAGTTTAAATGCAAAACAAATGAAATTTAGGGTTAAGTGATTCTCATCACATGCGATGACGATGCAACCTAACTCGAGAACTTGATAACAAAATTAACACATACATGATTTGAATGAAAACTTACTACTACTCCTGTCATGAAGTGCCATGTCACATTGTGGAAGGTGACAATTACATAAACATGCAAAACCAAAATCTTTAGAACCATAAAACTAATTATACATGTGCTGAATTTAACCTTTTATGGAGCTAGATCTAGGGTTAGCACAAATAATTACTTAGCATACTCAAAAATTAACATGGGATTTTATACACATGCACAGTACTAGGAGGAAACTAATTACCAAGTTTCATGCAAAAATAATTAATACAGATTTAACTAAAAATTAAATACAGAGAATGCAAGAAATGCAATAACTTGAAAAATATGCAATGAAATGCAGATCTTCCAGTGCCAGAAATTCATGTATGCTTAGGTGAAGGCTCTGGACAAGTAGCATTATTTTTGGAGCTAAATTTTTAGAGTTATGACTCAGATGAGTTTTTGTCGATTGACTTTTGTCTTTTTTGTAAAAATATGAAAAGGACCAGATCTGACGAGTTCCTGTTACTTTTGTGAAAGTACAAGTTATATTGTTTCCAAAACATTTTAGTCTGCAGTTTTTGGATTTTTAAAATCAGGAGGTATGACTTTTTAAAACTTGACAGAAGTTCGGCTGTATTTATGGGAGTGCCATCGTCGCGATTCCAACAGAACAGGGAGCACGAGGCGGAGCTTGGTGGCCGGCGCCGGTGAACTCCGGCCAGCAGCCGAACGGAGGCGAGTCGAGGGCTGGGATTTGGCGAAAATGATGCACGCGGCGAGGGCAGGAGCTCCGTGGGGTCCATGGCGGTAGGGGTTGGCCGGAGTTGGCCGGCGGCGAGCGGTGGGATCGGGACAGGTTCGGCGGCGCGGCTCGTCCAGCCTGGAGCACGAGAGAGAGGGGATTTGGCCGTGAAGCTTCACCTGCGCACGGAGAAGAGCGGCACGGGGTTTGACGCCGGAGCAAGCAGCCGGAGATGGGGGCTCGTCGGCGAGGCAGAGCGGACGGGGACGGCGGCGATGCTTTCTCCTTCGATTCCGGCCGTGACTCTGCGTGGGAGGAGAAAAGGAGTTAGGGGAAAGATGCGGAGGTATCTTGCACGTCGATTTGAAGAGGAATTGGGGAAGGAGGCGCTTCCTAGGACGAGCTGTGCGTGGAGGCGGCCATGGTGGCGTTGGCTCCAAATTCTCGTCTCGTGCATGCTGAGCGGAGGGAGACGAGAGCGTTGCGGTGTGGGGAGCTGGGCAGGGGAGCGTTGAAGCCTGGTGCAGCACTGGGAACTGGCAATTTGTGCCTCGGTCCAATCTTTAGGTGCGACGAGAGAAAGAGAGAGGAGCAGGTGGTCTGCCGGAGGGAGGTGGGAAGAATTACTCCGGCCTGTTTCCTGTTGGCCGGCGGGTACGCCAGGTGGTTGGGGAGGTGCCTTGGGGCGTGGGGGTGACGGGACAGGGCAGGCGCGGTGGCGCCGGACCAACGGGCACGGCCGCCATTGTCCCCTGGACAAAGAGCTCGAGCTGCTGTTTTGGCATTTTGAAATCCCATTTCTGAAATTTGGTTCAAAAACATACTTTGGCGACTCCAAAAATTAAACCAAAAATATGGGGAGCTTCAGAACGAAAAGATCCAACTTTCTTGTTTTAGGTCAAAGTTTCAGTTTTTTTCCAAAAATTCATACAAAATTCACAAACAGTGCAGTTTCAGATTTGAATTTGAATTTTTGAGCATTCAAAACTTTGTTCAAAAATTTTGTAAAAATGTTGTAAAATCATTATTTTGCATGGGCAACAAGATGGTGCAAAAATATGTGGGTAGTTCTTTTATAATTTTTGCACTTTTCTTAAAGCCAGGGTTTACCCTAGGTTTTCCCTTTTCTTTTGACTTTTCCCCTTTTTCCTTTTCTTGCTTCCTTTTGTATGATTAGCATTAGGGTTTGCATTAATGAGGTGATTAGGGTGTGATTAGGTCATTAACGCTAATTCGTGACATGGGATGTCACACACGCGATCCCACGTGGCCACACGCAATCCCACGCGTGTGGTCCGTGGTGTGGCACCGCCGCGAGGCGAGCGCACGGCGGCGCGACCACGGGAGACGGCCGGCGTTGAGCCAAAGCTCGCCGCGAGCTTGCCTAGCTACTCTACGCAACGAGGCGAACATGATGGTGATGATGAGCTCGCATGAGCTGCGCCGGAGAGATGCCGGCGGCGAGGTGCGGCCATGGCGGAGGCTCCGGCACGGTGCGGAATTGGGGAAAATGCTACGGAAAGCTTCTACGAGCATGCGCAACAACGTTGGAGGGTTGGGTGAGCTTGTCCATGACCGAGAGATGGGTGCTCACCGTGGATGGTGTGGACGGCGGCCGTGAAGCTCCGGGAAGACGGCCAAATCCCGTCGGAACTGGTGAACAAACTCAATGGTGAGTTGCCATAGATGAAGAACATCAAGTTGTGCATCGTTGGAAAGAAGAAAAGAGAGAAACGGCTCACCAAGCAACACGAATTTGGCGACGCGGCGGAGGAACGACGGTGAGCTCCGGTGGGGAAGAAACCTCTCAATCCGGCGAGACAGGATCGCTCAACCTAATCGAGGGCTGCGGGAAGCTTCAAGGGGTTGTTGCGGAGCTTGTGGTGGTGTTGGCTCGGGTGGGGAGCTGCCGGAGCGGCCTGCCGGCGGTGAAACCCGAGAGGGTGGCAATGGCGGTGGCGGGAGAAAAACCGATAGAGAGAGAGAGAGAGAGAGGGAAAGGGATAGGGCCGGGCCGGCTTTATCCTGGCCGGGAGCGCTTAGGCGAGTAGGCTGCGTGGGGGCGAAGCTGCTGCGTGGAGAGCGACATGGACGCGCGGCCGGGGTTGGCAACGGCAGCGGCGGCGCCGAGAGGGAGAGAGCGCGGGAGAGAGAGAAGAGAGACTGTCCGATGGGCCGGTCTAGAATTTTTGCAAAAAGGCCCTCCAGTTTTTAATTAATTGAAAACCACATTTCCAATGCTCGAGAAAATTTTACGAAAATTCAAGGATGTTAATAAAATCATTTCCAATCTTTTCCTTTTTAGGTCCAAGTTCACATTCCAAATATTTTTCAGATTAAAAATTCATGTTTAAAATAAAAAGGAAAGCTTTAATTAATTCTTGTAGGCATTTTTACAAAAGAAAATAATTTCGGAGAAACTCCATAAATCTCTTATTCTTATGTTTGACCAACAGAAAATATCAAACACAATAATTTATTTTTATCAATTTGAATTCTTTCAAATTGATATTTTATGTGCATACTTGACATAAAATTAAATTGTTTTACAAATGCAACATGATGACATGATGAATAATATTATGAGATGCACTTTTATTTATTAGGGTTGTTACATATATCTTCACCCAACAAGAGTTGAATATGAGGCAACGTCGATGGTTGGAATTAATCAAGGATTGTGAGTTGAAAATTCATTATCATCCGGGTAAAGCTAATGTGGTTGCCGACGCTTTGAGTCGCAAGGATCAATGCAATCATGTTACCGGTTGTTCTATGGAAAACTCAGAAATTTCAGATTTTAGTGAACCAAGCCTTCGAGTTATCCCCTATGGCTCATTGTATAATCTAGCTATTATCCCTACCCTTTGTGAGGAAATTGTTGAGGCACAAAAGAAGGACGAAGGAATGGAATTTATCCGACAAAAGATAGAAAAAGATGAAGCCACATGTTTCCGACAAGATGCCGATGGTGTGTTATGGTTCAACCAACGTCTCGTTGTTCCGAAGGATATGGAATTGCAGAAGAAAATAATGGATGAGGCACACTTATCCAAATATTCCATATATCCTGGTAGTAATAAAACATATCGCGGCCTAAGAGGAAAGTTTTGGTGGACGCGCATGAAGCATGAAATTGCACGGTACGTGGCCGAGTGCGTGGAAGGACCTTGATGTCGCCTAGAGGGGGGGTGAATAGGCGAAACCTGAAATTAACACAACTTTTTTGCACAGAGTTAGTTCAACCCGGTCCGACCTCCTTGTCAACCCGGTCGGACCTCCTTGCACAGGTAGAGCTGGGTGCACCCTACTTCAACCCGGTCCGACCTCCTTATCGGGGCGGTCGGACCGCATTACACGAGGCGGAAACAGGTCAGCTCTACAAAATGAATTCTAGCTCAAACCAAAACTTGAGGTGATGCTCCAAAGGTTTTCCTTAGCACATATACGAAGTATCCGCACACAAATGAGCACACCAAAGTAGATCGAAACGGAAGCACAAGTATAAGCTAGAAAACAAGAACAGCAAGGGAGACGGAGACACACGAGTTTGTTTACCGAAGTTCGGAATCACCTCAACGTGATCCCTACGTCTTCGTTTGAGGAAGCTTGAGCTGCTCACTAGCACGCTTCAAGCCGTGTCTCTTTCAACCACTTCCCTCAATCCACTATCTTGATCTTTTCCACACCGGAGGCAAGATCACAACCTTCACAAACTTTCTCAAGGCTCACCACAAGCTTGGGAGCTCTAGGGCGACGCCTAGCCGTCTAGGAGGCTTCACCTCCAAGAGTAACAAATGAATCACGAGTTGCTTGACGTAGCCCAAAGTGCTCAAGGCTTAGGTTTGCTCACTTTTGCTCACACACTCAAATCTCTCAACCCAACTAAAAGATTTAGCTCAAATCACTTGGATCTCACAAAGAGAGGATGGGGAGAGCTCAAATGGCCGTTGGAATGCTATAGAGTCGGGCAAGAACCAGCAGCAACCAAAGGGAGAGGTGGAGGGCTATTTAAAGGTCTGTTTAAAAAACTAGCCGTTGGAGCTGTCGAGCTCGGGCGGTCCGACCGCCTTGACAGAGCGGCTCGACCGCCTTGCACCGCGAGCAGCCAACAACTTGACGCAAAAACCTCCACAAACCACAAACTTGATTGCTCAACCCACTCATACTAACTATGCTTCACTTCTAAGGCCAAAAACTAACTAACCCGAAGTTGACCCCGAAAAACTTAGTATAAGGCGGTCCGACCTCCTTGACAGGGCGGCTCGACCTCCTTGACCTATCGACCCAAAAACTCGGTTCAAGGCGGTCGACCTCCTTGACAGGGCGGCCCGACCTCCTTGACCGGACAAAACACACTCGTTTAGGGTTTAGGTCAGTCGGATTGGTTTCTCTCTAGGATTTTGAGCACTTTGACATCGTCATTCAACACATGTTGCATCCCTCTTGATAGTACGGCATTTCTATACTCAAGAAAAAGATAAAAGCTATTTTTCTTCCACTTGAGCTTGTGATCGAGACACATGCCGAAATTCTTCATATTTTGCTTCTTGAGGGTTGGCAACAATTCTTTACTTGAGCATATCCACCTTGAGCTGATGACCATGGACTTTATCATCAAATAGACAAAACTTCATATTTTATCCATGTCACCTCTTCTTTCTTGATTCATAAATAATTGACACTAGGAAATATGCAATCTTCCATGGCCTTTTTGATTCGTCGGATTCAACATCCACTTGCTATTCTCCACCACAAAGGTTCTTCGACGCAAAGCCTCTTGCTTGCCCTTCTCCAATGTATGGTCCATCGTAGCCAAGTCCTTGCTAATCCTTCATCAATCTTACCATTAAGATCCACACATTTCTTTGTATCATCCATTAGCACACAAGACATGTATGGTCAATCTTGAGCATATGGAATACAAGAATATACATGTGAAATATCCATATACATCCATGTCTTGATACAACAATGTTTACAATAATTTTACAAGACATATTCCTGTTACAACTCAGCAAATTACATTAGCTCTTTAATCGTGTTGTCATCAAAACACCAAAACCCACTAGGAGGCCTAGATGCACTTTCAATGCGATACTTGTCAACGAGTAAAGGCCGACCACTTGAGAAAAGCCGGATTATTGAACCCATTGGAGATTCCCGTTGGAAGTGGGAGGACATTGCTATGGATTTCACCGTTGGATTGCCTCTCACATCAAAGAAGCATGATTCAATTTGGGTTATTGTGGATAGATTAACCAAATCTGCACATTTCATTCCCGTCCATACCACCTACAATACCAAGAAGTATGTCCAGTTGTACATCTCAAGAGTGATATGTTTTCATGGAGTACCCAAAACCATTGTTTCCAATCGAGGTCCGCAATTTGTATATCGCTTTTGGGAATAATTGCATTCTTGTCTTGGTACCACTTGTCATTAGAAGTTTCGCTTATCACCCTCAAACGGAAGGACAAACCGAAAGGTTGAATCAATATTTGGAGGATATCTTGAGAGCATGTGCTATGGAAAATCGAGGAAATGGGGATGATTACCTCCCATTCGTCGAATTTCCATACAACAATAGCTATCAAGAGAGTTCGGGAATGCCACCATTTGAAGCATTGTATGGTCATTCTTGTCGTACACCTTTGAATTGGTCGGCAGCGGGTGAAAGAACCAATTTTGGTCCCGATCTTGTCACTCAAGCCGAAGAAAAAGTCCGACAAATCCAAGCCAACATGAAAGCCGCACAATCTCGCCAAGTTAGCTACGCTAACAAGAGGAGACGCCCATTGGAATTTGAGAAAGGAGATCATGTTTACCTTCGTGTCTCTCCGAATAAGGGTGTATCTCGGTTTGGAATAAAAGGAAAGTTAGCACCCCGCTATGTCGGACCCTATCCGATTGTGGAAAAGCATGGCACGGTTGCTTACCGATTGCAATTACCGGAAAGTCTTGCTCGTGTGCACAATGTGTTCCACGTCTCCACAACACCCCGTCCGGATTATCGATCAAAGCGATCGGGTAACTCGCAATCGCACCATCACCTTCTATAAAGTGCAATGGAGTAATCACACCGAGGAAGAAGCAACTTGGGAACAAGAGGATTTTCTAGAGAAGAACTTTCCCGAGTTTCTCACGTGACACAAATCGGTAAATTCTCGCACTCCCTCTCCTTAATTAGTAGAGATTCTTGGGACGAGAATTTCATTAAGGGGGAGGGCTGTGACATCCCGTGTCACGATTAGGAGTTAAGCACCCAATTAAAACCATAATGACCTAATCACACCCTAATAACCCATTAATGCAAACCCTAATGCTAATCATACAAAAGAAAACCTAGGGCTAAACCCTAGCTTTGAGGAAAGTGCAAAAATTATAAAAGAACTACCCACATATTTTTCCACCATCTTGTTGCTCATGCAAAATAACAATTTTACAGCATTTTTACAAAAGTTTTGAACAAAGTTTTGAACACTCAAAAATTCAAATTCAAATCTGAAACTGCACTGTTTGTGAATTTTGTATGAATTTTTGGAAACAAAACTGGAACTTTGACCTAAAACAAAAAGTGTGGATCTTTTCATTGCGAAGCTACCCATATTATTGTTTAAAAATTTTGACCACCGAAACCCTAGTTTTTGAGCGAATTTGATCAAACCAGTTTTCAAATTTCAAAACTCCACCTCGAGCTCCTTGCCCGTCGGGCAATGGCGGCTCGGACCGCCGGTCCGGCCAGCCTAGCCGCCACCGCGCGCGTGCACTTACCCTGTCACCTCACCACGCACCCGCCCTACCAACCCCAACCACGGTGGTACCCGCCGGCCAACGGGGGACGCCGGAATTGAAGGCGCTACCTCCCCTACCGCCTGCTCCCCCGCCGCCCGTCCCTCTCCTCCTTAGAAAACGGCACGAAGGCCAATTTCCCATCCGCCCTTCGCCACAAGTGCGCGCCCCAGCTCCCTCTCCATCTCACCGCACCGCCGGCTTCCCCCTCTCCCCCCGCAGCTCGCGCACGAGGAAGAATTCGTGCCGTCGCCCGCCATGGTCGCCTCGAGCGCCTCCGGTGTCGCGCGCCGCCCCGCCACCTCGCCCCTCTTGTCTCTTCGCCAAATTGCACATGAGGCTCCCCTGCAACTCCCCTCTAACCCCCTTGCCTTGGCACGCAGCAGCTCGTCAAGAATTTCGAGAAATTCCGGCACCGCCGCCGCCATCCCGTCACCTCGCCGTCGTGACCCCCTCCCCGGCCTCCCTCTACGCCGCTCGTCGCCGCGCCGTTGATCCCCACCCTCGGGTGATGCTCTCCGGTCAAACCCGTCCCACTCTCGCCCCTTGAGCTGGACGCGCGATTTCGCCGCAGCCCACGAGCTCCGCCGCTCCGGTCGTTGTTGGGCCCCACCGTCCACCCCACCTTGCTCCCCACATCGCGCACGTCATCCCCCCAAGCGCGGAGCATGAGCCACCCTGGGCCGCCGCCGCGAGTGAGTTCACCGGCCCCGGCCACCGCACGCCGGAGCTTGCGCCGCCGGCCCTGTTTTTATTTTGCCGGTGGCATTTTTGTAAATAGTTCCAACTTTATTGCATTTTGAAAATTTCATAGCTTTCGATCCAGAAGTCCAAAAATTGCGAATAAAAATGTTTTGGAAACTACAAAACTTGTAATTTCAGAAAAGTAACATGAGCTTGTCAGATTTGGTCATTCTCATACTTTTACAAAATTGTTAAAAGTCAATTGATGAAAACTCGGTTAAGGCATAACTTTAAAAATATAAATCCAAATTGAATTCCACTTGGACAGAGCTTGCATATTAGCACCCTTGACTTTCTGGCACTGGAAAATCTACATTTCATTGCAGATTTTTTATGTTACTGCATTTATGACATTCTCTGTATTTAATTTTTAACTAAATCTATATAAATTATTTTGGCATGAACCTTGGTAGATCTACTCACCATAGTCCTATTCACTTGCCTAAAATCCAATGTTTAATTTTGAGCACGCTAAATAATTATTTTTGCTGCCCTTTGTTTAATTAGAGAAAAGGTAAATTTCAGCATGTATAAAAAATCGTTTTATGTTTCTAGAAATTACATTTTTGCATGTTTATGTAAATCGCACTCTCCATAATGTCACTTGGTCCAGCATGGTAGGTTTAGTAAGAAGTTTCCGTTAAATTCATGTATGTGTAAATATAAATTGCAAACATACCGAGTTGAGCCGTAGTTGCAAAATATAAACAAGCATAACCCATGGTTAGTTTGCCATCTGCTGCATCTATTACAGACCTTAATTGGGCTTTCTATGTCGTTCCTCACCGGATAAACGTGTTGGTGATTTTTAGAACGATCGGTAACATACGGCATATCCCGATACCGCTACGATACTAGCTATGACACCCCTACCTTGCAAAGCAAGTGGGATTGTCGTACGAGGATCTTATCGGGAGACATTCGACGAAGCGAACGTACATTGCACATAGATCAATGATACATTCACAATTTACATATCATATTCTTTTCTTACTACAATGTAATGTGCTCGAGACAAGTGGTACTCATCACCGCGAGGAACGGCGATATATATCGATTTACACCATGCGGGGAAACCCAAATGCACGACATACACATCATTTAAGAAAACGTAATGCCACCTTTCACAAGATTACCATAGATATGAGTCGGGTCCTCCCTTCGATTTTGCATTCCACATGCAACCACAATAGCGTCGGGTCCATCGGTAATAACACACCCTCCGTATACTCACAAACCTGTGCATCCACCGTGAGCAACACTTTGCACAAAGGGTGGAGATACCAGTCCAACACTACGACTCTCAAGTTACATCAGTTTACCAACTCCCATACGAAGGGATGCATTTGGTACACTACTCAATACTTGCTCGCGGAGTCACAACGAATGGTCCTCAATCGACACGCACGGGGCTATGGCGCAAAAGGGCCAACCTTGTCACCGCACTCCTACACATGTACTTCCCTATACGGTCTCCAATTTAATCATGTGAGAGTAACAAAATTTAATCCCTGGACCGGGTGGTCTCCAAACCACTCGGTGTTGCTGCCGATGAATTTATAAAAAAGTATTGGTTCGGTTTGTAAAAATTTATAAAAATTCAAGAACAAGCTGTTGTTTTCAGACCTTGGCTGATTTTTGTAGGAAAATGTGCCAACCTAAAAATTTGGGAAAAATGCCCTAAATTCATGTCTTGATGTGTGCTACCAGAATATGCGAAAATATGGGGCCACTAACATGGAGAATCATCAAGATGTTGAGTGCTAGGGTTTGAGTCACTAGAAACCTTAATTAAAACCCTAATTATCATTTTATTTGGAGGCAAACCCTAATGAGGTTTTGCACATGCAAATCGATAATTAGCACAATGCAATCGCCAATTTGTGAACAGGATGTCACAGCTCCGGAGCTCCCATTGGGGCCGGTCGGGACGGAAGAAATACCTCGCCGAGCAAGAACTACTCGCAAGGCTCCGGATGCACCTGTAATGTCCCGCCACTCCGGGCCGGACCTGCTTACACCGGCAGCTTAATAGGCCCTCAAGATTTCCTCACGGACCAACACTAGTCTTTTCTGCGCACTTTCTCCTCACTCATGCACACCCGGAAACACTTCCCGGTCGGTCACCAATCCCTAAATTGCTCTAGACCAAGCACGCTTAACCTTAGAGTCCTTTAGAGATGAGCTTCCAGAAAAGAAGTTGCAACTTGTTGACATGAGTATTCTATCAATCTTATTAAGCCCCGAGCTAGGATGTTATAGCACCAAGGATTGCCAAGATGGTGGTTGGTGACGTGGAGATCGATAGTTCAATTGGAGCCAGGAAATTCACGGCAACGGCCCGGTGGGACTCCCTTCAAGAAGAGGAAGCCTTGATGAACTTTTCCGAGTCCAGTCGGGTATGTCTTTTCTCCTTAACCAGTCTCTTCCTTGCCTTTTATTCATCATATTTCAATTTTTGGCTTAAATGCATCTTCTTTCCAGGTTCATTTGAAGAATTCTAAAGCTAAGAGCGCCATCATTACTCGACTTGAAGAAGAAGCTGCGCCGGACTTAAGAGCAGCAGATTGAGCTCGGATCTCGGACAGCTAGTCCGAAATCCAAGGAAGAGAATCTGCGGCGGAGCGAAGCAAATCTCATGAACACTCATCGCATGATGGAAGACCTCCGACATGAGATCATCGGACTACGAAAAGAGATCCGGAGTAAGCTTAAACTTTTAATCTTAATTTCCTTGCTTGTCCTTGTGATCCTTCTAACTGGTCTATCTATTTCAGCCCTTGAAGATCTTGTCGCCGCCCATAAAAAGGCTAAAGAAATTATTTCCGAAAAGGCAGCCGGACAAGAGCTAGCTCTTCAAGAGGGTTCTCGGGTCCAAGAAAAAAAGCTACCCGTATTGGAGAATTGGAGGGCGAGCTCACTGCTAAGGATAACATTCGGCGCAAACCCTTAGGTCTAATAAGATGCTTGAAAACGACAATGCTCGCTCTGAAGACCGAGCTTGCGAAGCTCCGGAAGCTGCCAAGTCCGCGCAGATAGAAAAGGAAAATGCCACGAGGTCTGCGCACAAGTTTGCCCAACTTGCACTCAAGGAAAAAGAAGACAAAATTCAACGCGTATCGAAGAGCGAAGCCAAGCTAAAAGCTTCTAATGTTAACATCAAAGGCAGATTCAGAGCATTGGACATCGGGCATAAGCGTAAGTCTCTTCCTCCTAGTTTGTTTAGAAAACACTCTTTAATATCGGTCTACACTTCCGATTTTTCTTTTACTTCTTCTTCTTCTTCGAGCTTGCGGCGAGCAGTATGAGGACGGTTGAGTATCCAAATGGGCGTCGGCCCATCGGTCAAGAGGATATGGACCTAGAAAGTGCAATCCGGGATGTTCCTCGTAGAAATAGGAGCACTCCAAGATGGTTGCCGGTGCGGGAGGAGGGCATATCGCCACCATAATCCGAGTCTTGGACTCCGGTCGAAGACTCGTGATTTCAACTTCATTAGAGCGAGTGCCCATCCAAAGACAAGCGAAGACCGATTCAATGAGTTAAGGAATTCACTCATTGGCACCGTAACTGAACTTGTTGAAGATGTTCCTCCGGATCCGACCGGCGTCCCATTAAACGAAGCCACGGCACTTCCCGCCTTGGACCAAGCTGCTCGAGATGCCGCCACGGCCTTCGGACGGATCGCAGAAGATGAATACGAGGATCTAGATGCCGATCTTTTGCCTTCTTCATCCGATTCCGGAGGAATTGTCGATGATAGGCTAACCGAAGATCCCAAGACCGGTGATACCGGCGATTCCAGCATGCCTGTCTAGTAGATGTTATCCTAGGACCGGTCTTATGCATGCTAGACAAACCTCTTTATCATAGTGCTTGTGTAATATAATTATGATCAGTCTTCGATTTCCTTTCTCTTTTTTATATTGGTCGATCAAAGTTTACCATTTTAAAACTACTAGTCAAATTCTACACCCAAGCAATGACGGTTATTTCAACTTAAACCAACTATGACTAAATATTGGCTCTAATTAGCACAGATCATAACTCATAGTGGTAGTTTACTTTAACAAAATCATGCCGTATAGTAAAAACAACCAGTATTAAGGTTTGAGATTACATAATATCACGGACCGCTCTTTCAAGATAGCAGCCTCCGACTCAAGAGGTTAAACATAATGAACACTTCGAGTTTTATCACATCATGACCAGTATTTCACATGAGATGCTAAAATTTCCTCTCCTAAATATACCAATCGATTCTAAAACGGTAATAACTTTTTCCAATATAATCATTGGCTCTAATCAGCACAAGATACAATTGATGGAAGCGGTCTTCATAATTTCACAGATCGCTCTTAATACAAGCAGGCCCTCGACTCGATAAGTTAATTGAAAATTAAGATATCGAGGCACAAAAACACAAATATGCTCATTCCAGAGGTTTAAAATACATTATATTATATCGCTGAGAAAGTTACAAGAAAATCTTTAAGTATGAAAACGACGAAGTTGATCAATATTCCAAGAATTTGGAATTTCCTCCTCCTCCTGGGTCATAAGCCTATAAGCCCCCGGTCTTGAAACCGATTAGACCACAAAAGGTCCTTCCCGGACCGGTGACGACTTATGCCTATTGTTAATAGACTGGATCTTCCTAAGCACAAAATCACCCACTTGAAATTCCCGTGTGCGCACATTACGATCATGATACCGACATAGCCCCCGATGATAATTATATGCTCGAATCAAAGCTTGATCTCTTAACTCTTCCATAGCAATTAACTCAACTTGACGATGTTCATCATATTTCTCTTCATCATAATACCGCACCCTGGCTGACACCATATTCACTTTTATAGGCAACATTTCTTCCGAGGGTAACTCCTTCACCCACTTTCCAGGTGTATGGTTTCAAGCGGTAAAAAAATATGGGCTTAAGACCGGTTAAAATCATACCATTGGCACGCTCGACTTGGCCATTGCTCGACGGATGTGATACGAAGCATAATGTATCTTGACCCCCAAACTGTCGAGCATAATCCTCGAAGAATTCTAAGGTGAACTACGGTCCATTATCCGTAATTATACAATGCGGAACTCCAAAACGGACAAAGATATTTTGCAAAAACTTGATTGCCCGAGCAGTGGGCGTACTTGTGACTGCTTCATCTTCAATCCACTTGGTGAATTTATCGATCGCCACAAAAATATGAGTAAATCCGATAATATCTAGCCCCCATGTTGCAAAAGGCCAAGTCATTGGAATTATACACAACTCATGAGCGGGAGTACGAGGTCGTCGAGCGAAAAATTGATATCCTTGGCCGATCCGAACTACTTTATGCGCATCATTTGCGGCTGTAGGCCAATAAAATCCTTGTCGAAACACTTTCCCAACCGAGTTTTTGACGAACCATGATTTCCGTAGATCCCATTATGAATTTCTTCTAGCATTTGAATTTCATCGGAAATAGATACACATTTCATCAAAATGTTGATCCCACGTCGATAAAGTTCACCTTCAATAAGCGAGATAGTTCCTTGCTCGACCTCCAGCCTTTGACGCTCAACTTTGCCTTCCGGGGTTTTACCAGACTGCATATATTCAAGGTATGGAATACGCCATTCGGAGTCTATCATCATAACTTCGAGGAACCGATCCACTCCTTCCGCTTGAGCCTTGTTCAATCTCATGTCTGTAAGACTGCCTCTCCGGTCTTTTCTTCCAAGACCGCGTCTCCTTAATTGTAGCCTTGCGATCCATCTTAATAGACGGTTTACTTAAAACTTGAAGAAATACGAGAAGATGGTGCTGCTTGCCTCGAAGATCACAACCTCGGCTAACTCATCCGCAGCAGAACTATTTTCATGTAGTATATGAGAAAAGCGCACACCGTGAAACTTATCTTCAAGCTTCCTTACTTCTTGGTGGTAAGCCATCATATGATCATCATGAGCATCCCACACTTTATTTGTGACACCCCTACCTCGCAAAGCGAGAGGGATTGTCTAACAGGATCGTATCGGGAGACATTCGACGAAGCGAACGTACATTGCACATACATTAAGGATACATTCACCATTTATATTACATAGGAGGATGCTTGAGTAGCAACTTTCATCTTTAATCTCTTAATTATTACAATCCATAGTTCAAATTTCAGATTACAATACATAAGTGGAATGTTGTTTTACAATACTTAATGAACATTTTGCGGAAGCATAAACATCTCGACGATACATATATATAGCTTAGATAGGAGGACCACACCAGCCCATACGGCATGGTCTCACTCTTGAGTCGGTGAAGCGGGAACCCACTCCACGGTCCACTCCTGGGGTTCCTCACCTTGACAAACATACTTCCCGCAGCAGATCACGAGTAATCGGGCTGCGGGAATCCTGAAATATGAATTTAAACGCAAATCCCGAGTATCTAATATACTCCGCAAGGCTTACCCGTCAAAAGTGGTTCTAAGAACCGACCCTAGCATGCAGGGGGCTTTGACTGGGCTTGCAGGAATTTTTGCAAAAAACAGCACTTATAGATTTGTCTAACTCATATTTTAGCCAAGTTAAGAGGGTAGAAACATAATCGTAAATTTAGTGAGCAAGACTAACAAGCATGGTTGCAATACATGAAATTTATACTTCAAAGCAGCAGGCTTAATCATCATATTCTCTTTGTTACTACGATGTAATCTGCTCGAGACAAGTGGTACTTATCACCGCGAGGGACGGCGATATATATCGATTTACACCCTGCAGGAGAAACCCAAATGCACGACATACGCATCATTAAGAACACGTATGGCCAGCTTTCACAAGATCACCACGAGATATGAGCCGGGTCCGCCCTACGAGTGTGAATTCCACATGCAACCACGAGTAGCGTCGGGTCCAAGGGTAATAACACAACCTCCGTCTACTCACAAACCCGTGCATCCACTGTGACCAACACTTTGCACAAAGGGTGGAGTTACCGTCCAATACTACGGCTCTCAAGTTACATCAGTTTACCAACTCCCATACGAAGGTATGCATTTGGTACACAACTCAATACTTGCTCGCAGAGTCACAACGAACGGTCCTTGACCGACACGTACGGGGCTATGGCGCGGAAGGGCCAACCCTGTCACCACATCCTACACATGCACTTCCCCGTACGGTCTCCAATTATTCATGTGAGGGTAACCAAAATTGGTTCCTAGACTGGGTGATCTCCGAATCACTCGGTGTTGCTACCGATAAAATTATTAAGCATAGCAGCTAGCGATCGGGGTTATACTTAACCAAAACCACGGGAACAGGAATCTAGTGCAACTAAGTTCCGAACAACTCCTGAACGTAAATGCACAACACATCCATAGACGTATATGGAATAAATTTAGAAACATAGGTTATGCTCCGGGGCTTGCCTCGGTTGGGTTCGCAGTTAGCACACTCGAACTCGCTCAACTCAAGCTGGTGCCCTCCTTGATCTTCAGCTCCGGTCGGGGTTCCTATATGAATGCACATGCGAGTGTATGAGCAATGGGTGAAATCATATTTATATAGTTCATGGAACTTTCTCAATAATACAATGCAACGAAATGTTTGCATAAATTAAACATGCTCACGGAACGTGATGACATGGTCACGATGTTGATACGTGTGGTTTATTTCATGGGGACAACAACCTTCTAATTATATAAATTTTTCATCATTTAGTATAGTTGAACATGCTGATTTTTAGACCAAGAAAATAGCGTAGGCTTCATTATTGGTATGAGTGGAATGAAATATTTATATGACTAAGTGTAGCCATATGATGACGTATAGTGCTTGTGGTTATACAATAATAATTATATGACCCAATATTGGATTAAATTATTTCATTACAGCTCCTGGTACAGTTCATTACCAATCTGGTATTCATTAATTGATTATGCCAAGACTTGATGCTAATTTACCAGGGCGAAGTTCTCATTACATCTCTAAATATTTAGCACCAAAGTCCATTTATGCAAAATTTATACAATAATTTATACATAATAGATGAATGTTCTTGCCCAAAATATAAACATGATTATGACATGCCTAAATGTATTATGTAGATGTGGAAAATATTTATCTATAACTGAAAAGGAAAAATGCAAGATTGAGCTTAGCAAAATCTCATTCGTTCTGTTTGACTGTCCGGAGGGTTTGGCTGACTGCGATGCCATCTTAGGACGTTTATATTTCAAAATTTGGCTAAAGAACTTAGGTGAACCATGTTGGGTCATGTAAATTACGTGGTTCAAGGATTACAACGAACGTATATTTGCTTTATTTGAATTTGTATTTAAAAGGTTATTGAATTTCAAAAACGCCAAGTTGTCACGCGAGCATAACAGATTAGCACCTTAGAGTTCTCGTATCTTGATTTTTCTATACATAAAGTACTTGGATTATATTACCACAGTAAAGTATAAGTCATCTACTTTCCAACGAGCTTTTGCTCATGAAATTTGGATGCAGGACATAGAAGTTACACAATTTTTAAAATACAATCTTGTTAAGCAACGTGGTCGTGATAGCATCTTCAACTTGCTCAAAATTTTATTTTTACTACATAACCATATGTGTTTATGTCCTCCATGTTAAATTACAAGTTACAAATATTCCAAAGCATTTTGAATCGTTCACATCCGTGGTGTAGATCTTAAGTTATGAAATTTTTAAAATCCTTGAAAATCACCAAATTTCAGTGCGATTCAAAAATTTCCTAAGTGTGGCGCGCGAGGGGGCTCGTCGGAGCGGCGGCGGAGCTCGCCGATGGTAGGCTAGAGCTTGCCGCAGGGGCCAGGCTTGGCCGCCTGTGCATGGATTTTGGTGGCGCATCTTTTGGGGGTGGTGGTGAGGCGAGGACGCGAACGGACCTTAGCTCGCGTCGGGCAACGGCGGATGCGGCGGCTCCGGCGTGGAAGCACGAGCTCGCCACTGCATGAAGGAGGGGGTGGTCAAGGCATAGAGCTGCACCTTCGCACGGAGAAGAACGGCACAGGGTTGGTGCAGGCTAAGGCGGTCCGGAGAGGGCTGGCGACGATGGGGTGGCGGAGCCGTGGTGACCGACGGTGAGGAAGAAGAGGGATTACTCCACCGCCACGGCTTGGTTCGACCCGAGGTGGAGCAAGAAGGTGCATTAGGGCTCTGCTCATCTACCGGAGGCCAAGGCGGAGCATGAGCTCACCCGACCAGGGCGGATTTGAGCTCGCCGGCGCGGAAGGGGAAAACATGGGCTCTCTCGTTCTTCCGGGAATTGAGGCTCGCGGAGAGGGAAGGAAGGTCGAGGCTGGGGAATGGAGCTGCGCAGGGAGCTGGCGAAGTGCTTGTGTGTAGATGTGAGGATTTGCGGTGCGGGGAGAGGCGGCGCACGGGGAAAAGATCGGGGCGGCGGCCATGGCGAAAATCTCACCCCGCCATCGACGGCCGTGCGAGCTGGCTTCCGAGCGAAGGCGAGGGGCGATGCTCGATGCGTGGAGCTGCACAGAGAGGAAGGACGGGGCGGCGCCTAACCGGCATGGGCACCGGCGGTGAACGCCGCCGACGGTGGCCCCGGCCACTGTGCCGGCCCTGTTTGAATTCGATTCCCAGCAATTTATAGTTTTGCCATCGCTTCATTCTTCTGTATTTTGCTCATAAAATTTAATTCTCTTGGAGATTTTGCAAACCAAAATTTTCTGGGGTTCCTTGTATTATGAGGAACAACTTTTGTGATAGGCAAAAGTTCAGATTCGAATTGTAAAAATTTATAAAAATTGGTGAACAGGTGCTGTTTTAGATTGAACTTGGATTTTTCTAAGAATTTGTGCCACTCCAAAAATTCAGGAAAAATGCCCTAAAATCTTGGCTTGATGTGCTCTACCAGTTTGTGCAAAAATTTGAGGTTACCACCATAGGAAATATTGGAGATCTCAACAGCTAGGGTTTTGGGGCAATAAAAACCCTAATACGTCATTTCATGTGAAATGGTCCATTAGTGGGTATTTTCCACATGCAATTTATTCTTTAGCGCAGTATGATGGTGAGTTTGTGACACGGGGTGTTACAGCCCTCCCCCTTAAAGAAATCTCGTCCCAAGATCACGATCGGTAAAAGGAAGGTTGACGGGGTGCGGTGTTACCTCGATTGCGAAGCCAGGAACTCGGGGAAATGATTATCCAGGAATTCCTCTTGTTCCCAAGTGGCTTCATCCTCAGTGTGATTACTCCATTGCACTTTATAGAAGGTGGTAGTGCGGTTGCGAGTAACACGATCCTTTTTATCGAGGACTTGGACAGGAGTTTCCGGATAAGATAGATCTTCTTGCAATTGCTCGGTGTCGGAGATGACCACATCGATGGGTGGTCTTAGACACTTCTTGAGTTGAGATACGTGGAACATGTTGTGCACACGTTCCAAATTCTCCGGCAATTGCAATCGGTATGCCACGGGGCTAAACTTCTCCACAATTGGAAATGACCCAATATATCGAGGAGCAAGTTTCCCTTTTATTCCAGAACGTGACACACCTTTATTGGGAGAGACACGAAGGTAGACATGATCGTTTACCTCAAATTCCAGCGGGCGTCTCCTTTTATTTGCATAACTTATTTGGCGGGATTGAGCAGCTTTCATATTAGCCTGTATTTCTCTCACTTTTTCCTCGGCCTGCTCAACAATATCCGGACCAAATATTATTCTCTCGCCCGACTAGGACCAGTTTAACGGTGTACGACAAGAATGTCCGTATAACGCCTCAAAGGGAGTGACTCCAGAGCTTTCTTGATAGCTGTTGTTATAGGAAAATTCAACGAATGGTAACCGATCATCCTAATTTCCCTTTTGCGTCAAAGCACAGGCTCTCAACATATCTTCCAGATATTGAATTAATCTTTCCGATTGTCCATCGGTTTGAGGATGATATGCAGAGCTCCGGATTAAGGTAGTACTAAGACTTGCATGCAATTGTTCCCAAAATCGAGAAACAAATTGCGGAACGCTATCTGAAATGATGGTCTTTGGCACACCATGCAAACATAGCACACGGGCAATATACAATTCAGCATACTTCTTAGCACTGTAGGTGGTGTACCGAAATGAAGTGTGCTGATTTCGTCGATCTATCGACGATTACCCGTATGGAATCGTGTTTCTTGGATGTGAGAGATAATCCAACAACAAAATCCATGGCTATGTCTTCCCATTTCCAAGCGGGGATTTTCAATGGGTGCAATAGTCCGGCTTTCTTCGGATGATCAGTCTTGACTCGTTGACAAGTGTCGCACTCGGCAACATAACGAGCCACTTCTCGCTTCATGCGAGTCCACCAAAATTTTTCTCTCAATCCACGGTACATTTTATTACTATCGGGGTGAATGGAGTATTTAGACAAATATGCTTCGTCAAGAATTTTCTTTCGTAGTTCCATAACCTTCGGAACAACGAGACGGTTATTAAACCACAGGACTCCATCTTCATCTTGACGGAAACACTTAGCCTTTTCGGTACCCAATTTTTGTCGGATGTGTTCCAAACCTTCATCCGTTTTCTTGGCAGCAATAATTTCTTCTCGGAGAGTAGGAACAAGAGCCAAATTTTTGCAATGCACCATAAGGAATGATATGAAGGCAGGGATTAATTTCATTTTCAGATTTGCTGGAATTTTCCATAGAGCAGATTTCAACTCGGTTGCATTGGTGTTTGCGGCTTAGTGCATCGGCAACCACATTAGCCTTCCCGGGGTGATAATGAATTTCCAATTCATAGTCTTTTATTAATTCCAGCCACCTTCGCTACCTCATATTTAATTCTTGCTGAGTGAAAATATATTTGAGGCTTTTTATGATCGGTGTAGAGATGCACAAGATTTCCTAAAAGATAATGCCTCTAAGTTTTGAGAGCAAGAACTATTGATGCCAATTCAAGATCATAAGTAGGGTAGTGCCTTTCATGTTTGCGGAGTTGGCGGGACGCATATGCAATGACTCGGCCTTCTTGCACGAGAACACAACCCAATCCTATGCCGGACGCATCGCAATACACGTCGAACGGGTTGGTGATGTCGGGTTGAGCTAGAACTAGAGCGGTGGTTAAATGCTTCTTCAAGGTTTGGAAAGCATTTTCGCACTCTGGACTCCATTTAAAGGTAGAATCTTTCTCCAACAATTTTGTCATGGGCTTGGAGATGATAGAAAAATTTGGAATGAATTTCCGATAATATCCCGCAAGTCCGAGAAAACTACGGATGTGCTTGACGGTTTTAGGAGTCTTCCAATTCAGCACGTCAGCAACTTTACTTGGATCGACTGAAATTCCCTCAACTGAAATGATATGACCCAGGAATGGAACTCGATCCAACCAAAATTCACACTTGCTGAATTTTGCATAAAGTGGATGATCTCGTAGTTGTTGAAGCACAATGCGGAGGTGTTCAGCATGTTCTTCCTCCGACTTGGAATAAATGAGGATATCATCAATAAATACCACCACGAACTTGTCCAGCTCCGGCATAAATACCGAGTTCATGAGGTACATGAAATAGGCCGGTGCATTTGTTAGTCCGAAAGACATTACGAGATATTCAAAAAGTCCATATCTCGTAGAAAAAGCGGTTTTAGGAATATCCTCCGGCCGAACTTTAATTTGGTGATAGCCGGAGCGAAGATCAATTTTTCAGAATACCTTTGCCCCAACTAGCTGATCAAATAACATATCAATGCGTGGGAGGGGGTATTTATTTTTGATGGTTACCGCATTGAGAGGTCGATAATCGACGCACAAACTTAATGATTTATCTTTCTTTTTTACAAAAAGAGCGGGGCAGCCCCAAGGTGAAGCACTTGGGCGAATGTACCCCTTGTCCATAAGGTCGTTGAGTTGCTCCTTAAGTTCCGCTAATTCATTTGGAGCATTTTATACGGTCTTCTAGATATCGGTGCGGTAACGGGCTGAAGTTCAATTTTAAATTCCACTTCCCGATCAGGTGGCATGCCCGGCAAATCATCCGGAAACACATCGGGAAACTCACACACTACCGGTATGTCCTCTAATTTCTTTGCCTCTAGGTGCTGAATTTGGGTTCTAGAAATTTTTGGACATGGCAAGGATAAAACCGATGGGCCGCATATGGGTGAATTTGAATGTACTTCCCGAGTATCTATGTGTAGCACTGCCCTATGCAATTTCATCCATCTCATCCCTAGTATCACATCTATCCCTTGACCATTTAAAATAATTAGTCTAGAAGGATATATTTTTCCGACCAGTTCAAGAGAGACGTTTCTTGCTTCACGGTTTGTGTGAATGAGGCCACCGGGAGATGTGATAGTGTATGGAGTTTGCAAGACGGTGGACGACAGATGCAATTTATCCACACATGCTTGACTAATGAAATCATGCGTGGCGCCGGAATCGAAAAGAATGAAAGTGGGATGTCCGGAAATGGAAAACATACCCGAGAGGACCGGTTCTCCGGCTTGCACATCTTCGACCGTAGTAAAATTCACACGGCCGGTCTTGGTGGGGGTTTTGTTGTGGTTGTTGTTGTTGTTACCGCGGTTATTATTATTGCCGTTATTACCGCGGTTGTGCTGATGCTGATTATTCCCACCATTGTTGCCGTTGTTGCGGCGAGGATGGGGGCACTCTCCGATGAAATGAGCAATGCCGCCGCAGTTAAAGCACGGCAGCTGCGGGGATGGTCCGGCACCCTGGTTGTGCTACTGCGAAGAGTGTTGGTGACCACGGTGCTGATAAGAATTGTGGGGCGCACGATAAGTTTGCTGAAAGGTCGTGCGTTGCCCACCCATTGGAGGCACCGGGACACAGAATTTCTGACCAGTGGGGCTGGTCACTGCAAGCTTGAACTTGTGAGGTGGCGCACCGGATGAACTTCCAGCGGCGCGCTTCCTCTTCTTGTCATCCTGATTGACGCGGATGGCGTCCTCTTGCACAATAGCGTCACTAACCAATTCATTGAATGTGCCATTCAAGAGAGCGAGGCGGTCTTGTAGTTTCGGATTCAGGCCCTTCCGAAAGCACTCACGCTTCTTTGCATCGGTGTCGGCGTGATAGGAAGCATACTTGGGCAAGATAGTTGAATTTCCGAGCATACTCTTGCACAGTGCTGGAGCCTTGCTTCAGGTCAACAAATTCCTGAAGCTTCCTTCTCATGACACCGTCAGGAATGTGGTGTGCACGGAAGGCTGCCGAGAATTCCGGCCGGAGCACTTGGTGATCCGCGGGGAGTGCAGCGGTGTAGTTTTCCCACCATGCACTAGCCGACCCACGGAGCTGCTGTGCTGTAAACAAAGTCTTCTGTTGCTCGGTGCAATTTAGGAGAGCAAACTTGGACTCCACAATACGCAGAAAATTATCTGCTTCCAGGGGGTCCTCGGCTTCCGAGAACGATGGCGATTGAGTCGCCCAGAAATCCCCATAGGAAGTGGGACGGGGCTGCGGTGGAGGAGCTGCTGCCTGGGCATTATTGTTCTGGCTCGCCAGGAATAGCCGAAACATCTCGTTCTGGTTATGAACGAGTTGCTCCACAGCAGTCAACGGTGGTGGAGGAGGTAGCTGCGATGAAGCACCCTCCCCAGAAGGATCTACCGTGCGACGAGTGTTCACCATCTGCCACACAATTTAATTATACCATTAGTCTCAGCATTTCGGAGCCATAGACAGTGATAATAATTAAGGGACATGATATGAACATGAATTTCAGGATGCAATCCATAGGAGGAAATTTTTATTAGGAGCTAAAATGACGGAATAAAAGCTCCGGTATGAAATTTCAGATTGCATAAACATGGAAGAATATTTGCCATGATCTGAAATTGATAGAATAATAATTTTTGTTCACAAATTTTTAGATCGTTCGTACTAGTGAAAAATCTCCTTATGATCTGAATTTTGACGGGACGAAACATATATTTATTAAACATAACTTAGTGGTTCATATATTTCGGTGTGCAACCCATTTGTACACAAAAGCGCGCGATATTAACACTTCCTAGCGCGGGGTCACACATCCACACTTATCCAGGCCTCGCTAGTAATCCGTATCTCCTACGCTGTCAGACCTACCCAAAACACAGCGACCTCGACGTCCTTACGTACGTACAAGCCACTAGTTCTTGTTCTTTAGTACATTACCATTAATTTTACAAGTTCCTTTCTTAGAGCTAGCTAGCAATCTAGGCATCACTATCGGTGTCTTCCGGGTTGTTCACATCGGAAGCATCGCTAGCGGCGTCGTTCCCGTTGTTCGCCGGTGGTGGTGGCTGCAACAGGTTCCAGTGAGCTGCCAGCAACGCCTGGTGGTGCTGCTGTAACTCTGCCAACTGGTGCTGGAGATTCCCTATCTCTGTGAACAACTGGTTCATGTTGGTCTGTGCTGTCTCAAGCTGTCCGTGCAGGAACTGCATTGTTGCCTGCTGGGAGTGGATGGTCTCATCCTTCTGAGTAATAGCCGTCTTAGCTGCATTCAGCTCGTTCAGTGCCTCAATCCGTTCCTCATCACAGAACGTAGCCATCTGTTCATGTTCCACCTTCTCCTGTTGGGCTCGGTCCCTTGCCCGATCCGCGATAACACGCAGATTGTCGCTGAAGAGGAGATCATCCTGCACTTCCTTGAGACGTGCAGCCAGAGCAGCCTTTTCTTTCTCCAACTCAGTGATACGGGCAGTCAGCTGCTTGTTCTCCTCTTTGGCCGAGTAGTAGTCGTCGGTGACGTCCGTGAGACGATCGGTGAGGTCTTCCATCTCAGACATTAGCTGGTTCCGTTCGGTCATGAGTTGCCTCGCATCCATCTATAGATCATGGTTAGGAATACATTTTAAGCAGCATTATTATCAACATTTAAAGCATAAAAAGGCTCAATATAATGTACTGAAAACAGAATGAAACTAACACTTTTTCAACATCAACCAGTTCTGAACCTCTCTCTGTTCTCACCCACTTTCGTCTCTGTTTGTATAGTAAAATTTATCAAAATTCATAACTAGGTGCTAGAGAATTTCCTAAGCTTTCCAACGCATCCTAAAACACGTAAAACTCTTAAGTGAATCAAAAGATACGGTGATTTCCGGCTCGACTGTTTTCTGCCAAGGTTTTCTGGAAATGCCGGGAGCATAAAAATGGCTCTCTATTTTTGCTTATTTGACCAGCCGAACGAATTTTCCTAGCCAACTTGATATTAGAGGAAATGTGGGGCATATCACGAGCTTTACAGAATGGGGTAGATCATTTTATTTGGATAAGTAATGCAAAAGTTATCGCGATTTTCGTGAGGCGTCCGAATCTGCCAATCCGGTGATCCGGTAAGATCTGGCAACCTTTTGCCAGGGTTTCGGGTGAGTCATTTTTAATGCATTTCCGCTCTACTTTTACTTTGATCATTATGACAGGGTGATGGCACATATTGTGAGCTTTCCAAATTGTATTTGATCGTTTTGTTTGAGCGTACGGTTTAAAAGTTATGACTGTTTTCGTGAAACTAACAATCGGTTAGGGTTTAGTTACCGATCGGGTGGAGTTTTCTGCCCGAATTTCAGATATTTTGTACGAGTCGTGTAGGAATTTTTGTAAGTTGTTCATGACCGTATTTTTGCATTCTTGATCAAGTATCTTATGCAATTGTGATGCATGACATGAATGATGACATGAAATGCCGTTTAACCTACGTCCTTTCCAAAATAAAAGAGTGTGATCGGTTTATATATCCGACCAGCCGTTTTTTCGTGGCAACACACACGCGATCGCATCACGGGAACTACACGATCTAAGTTTCGTGATTAGCGTACCTGCAGAAGACCATTTCAGAAACATTACATCAAATTCAAAAGAAACTATGAAAACAAATATTTCACAATCTCATCAACTTCCTCATATCATCATCTTTCTCATAGTAACGGTTCATAGAAAGAACCACCCCGTGGATTGCCACGAGCCAAAATTGTCCCGTATTATTACTTCTGCGGGCACGGAGCGCTAATTTAAATTGCAAACATACCTGGGCTGGGCCGTAGTTGTGGAAATTTAAACAAGCATAACCAGGGTTAGTTTGCCACAACTAATTCTATTATAGACCTTAATTGGGCTTTCTAGGTCATTCCTCACCGTATAAACGTGTTGGTGATTTTTAGAATGATCCGTAGTGTACGGCATATCCCGAACCCGGCTCGATACCAGCTGTGACACCCCTACCTCGCAAAGCGAGAGGGATTGTCTAACAGGATCGTATCGGAAGACATTCGACGAAGCGAACGTACATTGCACATACATTAAGGATACATTCACCATTTATATTACATAGGAGCATGCTTGAGTAGCAACTTTCATCTTTAATCTCTTAATTATTACAATCCATAGTTCAAATTTCAGATTACAATACATAAGTGAAATGTTGTTTTACAATACTTAATGAATATTTTGCGGAAGCGTAAACATCTCGACAATATATATATATAGCTTAGCTAGGAGGACCACACCAGCCCATACGGCATGGTCTCACTCTTGAGTCGGTGAAGCGGGAACCCACTCCACGGTCCACTCCTAGGGTTCCTCACCTTGACAAACATACTTCCCGCAGCAGATCACAGTAATCGGGCTGCGGGAATCCTGAAATATGAATTTAAACGCAAACCCTGAGTATCTAATATACTCCGTAAGGCTTACCCGTCAAAAGTGGTTCTAAGAACCGACCCTAGCATGCAGGGGGCTTTGACTGGGCTTGCTAGAATTTTTGCAAAAAACAGCACTTATAGATTTGTCTAACTCATATTTTAGCCAAGTTAAGAGGGTAGAAACATAATCGTAAATTTAGTGAGCAAGACTAACAAGCATGGTTGCAATACATGAAATTTATACTTCAAAACAGCAGGCTTAATCATCATATTCTCTTTGTTACTACGATGTAATCTGCTCGAGACAAGTGGTACTTATCACCGCGAGGGACGGCGATATATATCGATTTACACCCTGCAGGAGAAACCCAAATGCACGACATACGCATCATTAAGAACACGTATGGCCAGCTTTCACAAGATCACCACAGATATGAGCCGGGTCCGCCCTACGAGTGTGAATTCCACATGCAACCACAGTAGCGTCGGGTCCAAGGGTAATAACACAACCTCCGTCTACTCACAAACCCGTGCATCCACCTGTGACCAACACTTTGCACAAAGGGTGGAGTTACCGTCCAATACTACGGCTCTCAAGTTACATCAGTTTACCAACTCCCATACGAAGGTATGCATTTGGTACACAACTCAATACTTGCTCGCAGAGTCACAACGAACGGTCCTTGACCGACACGTACGGGGCTATGGCGCAGAAGGGCCAACCCTGTCACCACATCCTACACATGCACTTCCCCGTACGGTCTCCAATTATTCATGTGAGGGTAACCAAAATTGGTTCCTAGACCGGGTGATCTCCGAATCACTCGGTGTTGCTACCGATAAAATTATTAAGCATAGCAGCTAGCGATCGGGGTTATACTTAACCAAAACCACGGGAACAGGAATCTAGTGCAACTAAGTTCCGAACAACTCCTGAACGTAAATGCACAACACATCCATAGACGTATATGGAATAAATTTAGAAACATAGGTTATGCTCCGGGGCTTGCCTCGGTTGGGTTCGCAGTTAGCACACTCGAACTCGCTCAACTCAAGCTGGTGCCCTCCTTGATCTTCAGCTCCGGTCGGGGTTCCTATATGAATGCACATGCAGTGTATGAGCAATGGGTGAAATCATATTTATATAGTTCATGGAACTTTCTCAATAATACAATGCAACGAAATGTTTGCATAAATTAAACATGCTCACGGAACGTGATGACATGGTCACGATGTTGATACGTGTGGTTTATTTCATGGGGACAACAACCTTCTAATTATATAAATTTTTCATCATTTAGTATAGTTGAACATGCTGATTTTTAGACCAAGAAAATAGCGTAGGCTTCATTATTGGTATGAGTGGAATGAAATATTTATATGACTAAGTGTAGCCATATGATGACGTATAGTGCTTGTGGTTATACAATAATAATTATATGACCCAATATTGGATTAAATTATTTCATTACAGCTCCTGGTACAGTTCATTACCAATCTGGTATTCATTAATTGATTATGCCAAGACTTGATGCTAATTTACCAGGCGAAGTTCTCATTACATCTCTAAATATTTAGCACCAAAGTCCATTTATGCAAAATTTATACAATAATTTATACATAATAGATGAATGTTCTTGCCCAAAATATAAACATGATTATGACATGCCTAAATGTATTATGTAGATGTGGAAAATATTTATCTATAACTGAAAAGGAAAAATGCAAGATTGAGCTTAGCAAAATCTCATTCGTTCTGTTTGACTAAGTGCTGGAGGGTTTGGCTGATTGCGATGCAATCTTAGGGCGTTTATATTTCAAAATTTGGCTATAGAACATAGGTGAACCATGTTGGGTTCAAGGATTACAACGAACGTATATTTGCTTTATTTGAATTTGTATTTAAAAAGTTATTGAATTTCAAAAACGCCAAGTTGTCACGCGAGCATAACAGATTAGCACCTTAGAGTGCTCGTATCTTTATTTTTCTATACATGAGGTACTCGGATTATGTTACCACATTAATGTATAAGTCATCTACTTTCCAATGAGCTTTTGCTCATGAAATTGGGATGCAGGACACAGAAGTTACACAATTTTTAAAATACAATCTTGTTAAGCAGCGTGGTCGTGATAGCATCTTCAACTTGCTCAAGATTTTATTTTTACTACATAACCATATGTGTTTATGTCCTCCATGTTAAAGTACAAGTTACATACTTTCCAACACATTTTGAATCGTTTAAATCCGTGGTGTAGATCTTAAGTTATGAAATTTTTAAAATCCTTGAAAATCACCAAATTTCAGTGCGATTCAAAAATTTCCTAAGTGTGGCGCGCGAGGGGGCTCGTCGGAGCGGCGGCGGAGCTCGCCGGCGGTAGGCTAGAGCTAGCCGCAGGGGCCGGTCTTGGCCGCCTGTGCATGGATTTTGGTGGCGCATCTTTTGGCGGTGGTGGTGAGGCGAGGACGCGAACGGAGCTTAGCTCGCGTCGGGCAATGGCGGATGCGGCGGCTCCGGCGTGGAAGCACGAGCTCGCCGGTGCATGAAGGAGGGGTGGTCAAGGCGTAGAGCTGCACCTTCGCACGGAGAAGAACAGCGCAGGGTTGGTGCAGGCTGAGGCGGTCCGGAGAGGGCTGGCGACGACGGGGTGGCGGGGACGTGGTGACCGGCGGTGAGGAAGAAGAGGGATTACTCCACCGCCGCGGCTTAGTTCGACCCGAGGTGAAGCAAGGAGGTGCATTAGGGCTCTGTGCATCTACCGGAGGCCAAGGCGGAGCATGAGCTCACCCGAGCAGGGCGGACTTGAGCTCGCCGGCGCGGAGGGGAAAACGGGGGCTCTCCCGTTCTTCCGGGAATTGAGGCTCGCGAAGAGGGAAGGAAGGTCGTGGGTCGGGGCTGGAGCTGCGCGAGGAGCTGGCGAAGTGCTTGCGCGCAGATGCGAGGGTTTGCGGTGCGGGGAGAGGCGGCGCACGGGGAAATGATCGGGCGGCGGCCATGGCGAAAATCTCAACCCGCCATCGACGGTCGCGCGAGCCGGCTTCCGGACGAAGGCGGAGGGCGATGCTCGACGCGTGGAGCTGCACGAGAGAGGAAGGACGGGGCGGCGCCTAACCGGCATGGGCACCGGCGGTGAACGCCGCTGACGGTGGCCCCGGCCACTGTGCCGGCCCTGTTTGAATTCGATTCCCAGCAATTTACAGTTTTGCCATCGCTTCTTTCTTCTGTATTTTATTCATAAAATTTAATTCTCTTGGAGATTTTGCAAACCAAATTTTTCTGGGGTTCCTTGTATTATGAGGAACAACTTTTGTTATAGGCAAAAGTTCAGATTCGAACTGTAAAAATTTATAAAAATTGGTGAACAGGTGCTGTTTTATATTGAACTTGGATTTTTCTATAGGCAAAAGTTCAGATTTGAATTACTTGTCTAAGTTCGTCCGCTGACCTGCTCTTTTTCTTGCAGTCCGACTGGATCCCGCTGAATCGGCGCACCCGGCTGCGCCTTCCCGAGGAGGCCGCACAGCGCGAAGCCAACCGCCTCCATGCCGCCAAGGTGCAAGCCGAGAGGAGGGCCGCGAGGGACACGGCCGTAAGGCTGCAGGCTGGAGAAGACGGCGCGAGACGTCGAGCGCCGGAGGAAGAGGGAGGCCTACCGGGCCGCGGGGCTGAACCCCGACACGGCATCCACTACCTCGACCCCGAGCCGACGGACTCCGAGGACGACGGCGGAGCCGGCGAGCACGAGAGCGACGGGGAATCCCCGCTCATCTTCTCCCGCCGAGCCGTCACCTCGGGCCTCGAGTCACCCTGCTCCTCACGGGGGTGAGTCAAGTTCTAGGGCCGACAAGGGGTCTCGTGCGGAAGGGTGCGGGACTACCCGGACCCCTTTTTGGGGCGAGATGTGGTCGACCTTACGGTAGATCCGTCCGTTGCTGCGAGGGAGGCAGCGGAGATGATCGCCGAGTTAGTCGGAGGTGATACGGATCTCAACCGCGAGCCCGTGGCACCCGGGGATGGGGCGGCGGATGGCGTAGATCTGCGAGGTCCTCCCCCACCGCCCCCGCGGACGTGGTGCCCGCGCAAGGTTCTAGCACGGAGGCGCTGCGAGCCCAAGAAGTTGGCGGAGTTGCCCGGAGCCGGTGAAGGGTGGCGCGGAAGACCGGCGCGCGGACGCGCGCGTCGATGTCTCTAAACTTGCTCGAGACCGGCGAGACGGTCTCACGGCACGCTGACGCACGTGTCGATGTCCTTGAACCGGCTGCGGCCGATGGGGGGGCGCCGCGGAGCCCTCCCCAGCTGTTGAGGCCCCTGCGGAACCCGCCGACGAGGCCACCGCGGCCGGCGGTCGACCCGTCGGTGGCCGCCGGCAAGCGCGTTCGTGAGGACGAGCCCCGCGAGAGCGGTCCCGCGACCAAGCGGATAGTGCCACCGCGAAGGAGGGCCCCGCCCACGACCTTGTGCAACTCATTGACCTCTTCGACGGCGCGAGCCGCTAGGTCGAGGAGGGCGGGCGTCGAGGAGGTGGCGACCGTCGTGGTAACGGCGGCGGGTGGTGCGTCGGCGAGCCCGGCCGCGCCCCGAGCAGCCTCTAGACCGGAGGTTGTCGAACTTCGTCGCCGGGCTCGCGGCGGCCGTGCGGGCATTCTTGGCCCGGCTCGAGTCGGAGGCGGGGAGTTGATGCGGGCGGCCGACGAGGCTCGCGCCGGTTTGGACGGAGCGCTCGCACGGGAGGAGGCTCTCCGGGCGGTGAAGGAGGCGGCGAGCTTGAGGCTACGGAGGCACGCCGCGCGAGGGAGGAGGCGCTCGTGGCTTTAGCGAAGGCCGAAGAGGCCGCCTCGGAGGCGGAGCGAGGTCAAGGCGGCGCTCCAAACGGAGTGGGAGTTGAGGCGGAAGGTTGAGGCCGTGGCGGAGGTCTCCCACCGGACCGCGTGCGGGTACCTTCGCGAGCTCCGGGAGCAACGGGCCAAGAAGGAGGGTAGGTGCTCTAAGCCTTTCCTCCTTGATCTTAATCGAGTTCCTTAGTTGTTTCCTCGATTACTCGGGACCGGGTTTCGAAGCTCGGTTTTCCTTGCGAGGCTGGAGCAAAGGCCGGCCACGGCGGAGGCGACGCGGAGGGAGCTCGATGCCGCCCTGGGCCGCACGTTCGTCGACGTCGAGGTCGAGCGGAACGTCGAAGCCGTTCTGCCGGAGCGGATCGGCGCGGTGGTTCAAAGAGCCGGGCGCTCCGCCGTGCGCGCGACCTTCACGGTGCTGGCGTCCCACTACGAAGATCTCGACTTCGGGGCCATCGGTACGGGACTTGTCCCCGGCTTCGCCGGCACCGAGCTGGAGTTGCTAAAGGCCGAGACGCGTGCACCCACCGATTCTCCGGCTGCAAAGCTTGAGGAGGAGCCTCTCCCCAAGGCGTAGAGAGTTTAGAGGATTAGTTTTTCGTTTTTTGTTTCGTTAAGAACAAAGGGGCGCGGTTCCCCGCTTGTAAATAACTTCGAGTTTAATTAAATCGTTCGCGCTTGACACTTCGGGGTCTTGCTCTTTATCAAGTAATTTTAAGTTCGACTTGAATATATTTTGGCCTTTTTATCTTACCTCGTTGATTTACAAAGCTTGAGCCGTCGAGCCTCGTTGAACTTAGTCGTATTTGGTGAGCGTTCGCTAGGGCGCTTGGGCGCACGAGCTTTAGCCTTCCGACCAATTTAGGTCGTGAGTTCGTTTGCTCACGCTTACTTTGGTCGTTAACGAGATTTGAATCCGAGGCCAAGCGAAACTTAGCAAATTTGTTCGCGAAAAAGAGCTAAGTGTAGGCGATTTTTGTTTTTGAAAAATTGTGGTTTCACCCGCCTTCCGACCCCGAGTGAGGCTCGACCTCGCAGCGGAGGTCGAGGGTCACTGTACTTAGCGGGCTGTCGTATACTTGCCTTATGGGTATACGAGATGATGAAAGAATGGATACGCAGAGACATGATGACAAATTAAGGAAGATAAAGATGATGGCGATAGGCAACAGATCGGTCCTTAACCGGTGCGGGATAACAGAAGATCCTGAATACCGGTATGGAAACAAGGCGGACATTAAGACCGGTATACAATGACTTGAGGAGCAAGTTATTGAGCAATTCGTAGTCCGATTAGGACTCTAAATCAATAAAGAAAGTTAGAAATAGAACTCCATATATGTAATTCATGTAATCGATTAGGACTCGCATGTAACCCCAGCTCCCCGGATATATAAGGCGGAGCGGGGACCCCGAAAACTACGAGATCTTACAATTAGCAAATCGCTAAAGGCAATACATAACATACGGGACGTAGGGTATTACTCTCGATCCGAGTGGCTCGAACCTGTCTAAAAACGCGTGTTCCTGTGTGTTACGTGTGTTGCACCATCGAATTCCACGCTCGTGAGGGACCGGGTAGTACAAGTGCTGAGTTTAAGACTCGACATTTGGCGCGCCGGTAGGGGTCCCGATGAGTTTCCAGCGAGTTCGATGGCCTCTTCGTTCGTCGTCGACTTCGAGCCCGGCTTCAAGATCCGCTTCGGGTCCCTTGACTTTGAAGCTGATTCGGCCGGAAAACTGCTTTTGATGAATCCGACTCGTTGTCGGGCCGCAGCTTACGAAGCGCGATCACCTGCCACGGTTGGCATCCCGAGCTCGGACTTGGCGGATCCGACGCAGCTTTAGCGCGAACAATCTGTAGAGATGAGCTGCTCTAGCGAGTTCATTGATGACTTCGAAGAAGAACGTCCAGCCTTCTTACAAGTCTTTATGATCGGACCAGCTTATTCACCAACTTACTGCAGAGGAAGCTGCTGAAGAAGAAGAAAGGCTGTCGAGAGAAGAATCCGATCGCCGTCACCGTGAAGATGAAGAAGCAAATAGAGATGAACGACCTCCGCAACCTTCAGCTGCAAACCCGCGTGCAAATATTGCTGGTCAGGCCGGAGGCAACGCTCCCGCGACTGTTCCCCAGCCACGGGCCCATTGCCGGACCGGTCCGGAGACCCGGAAGAAACTTCCCCAGGATATAACAGCCGACGTGGGTGTCGCAGGTGGAAGGCGGCATCGTTCTTCGAGCAGGGCTTTAGATTTCAGCTCCATGGAAGTGGAATTAAACGGCGCTCGGGTCTTCACGTCGCCGATTCACAACATTGTTGGAGTGAAACAAATCCTCGAGACAATACCGGAAGAAGTTTTCAATGCAACACCGGGGTTGCAACACGCTCCGAATTTAGTAGATGCGGCTGCTCCGCAAACCAATCAACTCGTCCATGACAGATCGGAATCTTCAAGCCGCTCGCGTTCTCGCTCGGAGCGGCCTACGAGAGCTCGGTCCGAAGGAGCTTCCTCGGCGGAAGGCTTGGGCCTCGACACACCCCGATCGCGGATGCACATGAACGAGCTCCGGACCAAGATTTGCGCGTACCGCTTAATGGCAACCGGGACGCTCGTAACGTCCTCATTGATCGCCATGCGAGAGAGAGCGAGAAGAACGCCGGAGACATGAGGAAGATGAGAGGCGTCGCACCGGTCATGTGGATGATCGTCCACGCGACCCTGCCCCGTCTCGTCCGCACGTGACTAATTCACCTCGGCGTGGACCGGCCGCTCGGCGCCGCCCCCGGTGGAAATCATCCGCGCAATGATCATCGAGGACATAGTAATAGGCATGCTCATCGGGATGAGCGGCCCGGAAGAGATGATCGTCGTGATACCGAGAGACCGAAGAGGGCGAGATAACCGGGACAGAGACGTTGAACCCCGGCGTGCCGACAATGATGGTCAAGCGGCACCTCCGCCTCCACCTCCATCACGGCATGAGGAACCAATAAACAATGATCGTCAAGTGGCGCCTCCACCTCCGCCTCCGCCTCCCTCACGGAATGCGAAACCGGTGAATAATGATGGTCGGGGTGGTTCGGGAGATAGGTATCAAGATGATCGCTATTACGACTATTCCGATGATGACAGGGATTGCAACTACCGGCATTACCCTCGTCGACGTTCCCCTTCGCCGGTCCGGACCGGTCCGGAGGACGATGAATACTCCGTGATTCCCGCTTTTATGAGGGATTTACGCATTTGCAAATACCCCGGAGGATTTAAGCCTGGGGCCATTGATAAGTATGATGGTAAAGCACCTCCTGCCGAGTGGCTACGCATGTACACCACCGCCATCCGGTCAGCAAGAGGAGATACATTTGTGCTAGCTAATTACCTCCCCATGTGCATGGAGCAGGCTGGACACTTATGGTTGCAGTCCCTACCCGAGAAATCTATTTCTTCTTGGGGCGATCTCACCAAAAAGTTCGTAGAGAATTTCCAAGCGACTTGTGAGAAGCCAGGGAATTACTTCGACCTCAACAGCTGAGGCGAAGCCCGACGAGACCCTCACCGACTTCATCGGGAGCTTACGCAATAAGAACGCCTTAATCCCCAATGTTCCCGACCAGCAAGTAATTGCTGCGTTTCAAGCTGGCGTCCGAAGTGAAGCTTTGGTTCACAAGATTGGAAGGCGAAACCGGAACCTTACCATGACGGCGTCGAGTGCTTCAAGATAGCGGATGACTATGCTGCTGGTGAATCGAACGTGGTCAATTTGCGCGGGAACAAAGGGAAGGAACCGAAGCATGATCAAGGCAACCGAGTCTGGATCCAAGAACAACAACAAGCGCAAGGCTGATCACCTTGTTGCAGCTGTCGACCGGCCTCATGGAGGAGACCGGCCGCCACCTCCGAAGAGAGGTCCGAGAGAACGATTGTCGTTCGAAACACTTCTAGAAGGCCCTTGCATGATTCATAATGGGAATCATAAAGCCAAGGAGTGCTTCCTGTTAAGGCCGTTCGTTCGGTTCGCCTTAACGGGTCGCACCCCGATCCGCTTATCGGAATCGGAAGGATGACAAGGGCAAGGACAAAGAACACGATGACAATGGGGATGATGAAGGTTTTCAAGAACCAGCTCGAGAGGTGAACATGATTTTTGGAGGCCCGGACGCTTATGAATCGAAGAGGAAGCAAAAGTTGGCGTTTCGAGAGGTTAATGCGGTCGCTCCTGCTACACCCGAGTACTTACGATGGTCCGAAGTGCCCATTACTTTCAGCGAGCTGATCATCCCGAGGCATTGCCAAAAGCTGGTAGATATCCGCTCATCTTGGCCCCCATTGTTCACAAGGTGCGGTTGAAGAGGACCTTCATTGATGGCGGAAGTTGCCTGGATATTTTGTTCGCCAAAACTTTGCCGGAGCTTGGCCTTTCGTAGCTAATTTGGAGCGCAGTGTCTCACCGTTTCATGGTATAATACCTGGACGGAATAGCTATCCTTTGGGGCAGATTTCTCTGTCGGTGATCTTCGGGACGAAGGAGAACTACATGAGGGAGAATATTATCTTCCAGGTGGCTGATATTGATTCAGCGTATCATGCGATACTTGGAAGGCCAGCTTTGGCAAAGTTTATGGCCATTTCGAATTACCAATACTTGATGCTGATGATGCCGGGACCAAACGGAGTTTTGTCGTTTCGAGGTGACATCAAGACCGCTTATGCTTGTGAGGTACATAGCACCGAGTTGGCCTCTCGGACCAATTCGAGAGGATGAATGTCGAGAAATCGGAGAAGCGGCTGAGGCTCTAGAAGTCCAAGCAAGGCTGGAGGATGAAGTCCCAATCAAGAAGGTTGCAAAGGAGAAATTGAAGGCTTATGCAGTGGTTTCCAAAACTATTCAGCTTGATGAGTCGGACCCCTCCAAGGTCACCCATTTAGGGGCTGACTTGGGGGATAAATAGGAAAGCGCGCTCATTCTTTTCCTCCAGGAAAATAGGGATATCTTTGCATGGCAGCCTTCCGACATGTCGGGTGTTCCTAGGGAGAGGATTGAGCACGCACCTGTTGGTGCGTCCCGATGCGAAGCCGATTAAACGAAGCTCCGAAGATTTGCTCAAGATCGCAAGGAAGCTATTAAGAAGGAAATAACTAGGTTATTAGCAGCTAAGTTTATTAGGGAGGTGTATCATCCAAATTGGCTTGCCAATCCGGTTCTTGTACCCAAAAAGAATACTAAAGAATTAAGAATGTGTGTCGATTATACTCGATCTCAACAAAGCTTGCCCCAAAGACCCTTTCGCGCTGCCTCGAATTGATCAAGTTGTTGATTCGATCGCTGGCTGCGAGCGTCTTTGTTTTCTTGATGCTTATTCAGGATACCATCAAATACCGCTAAGAGTTGAAGATCAAATTAAGACCGCATTTATCACCCCCTTTGGAGCATACTGCTATACGACTATGCCTTTTGGATTAAAGAATGCTGGAGCTACATATCAGCGTGGTATACAACGTTGCTTGGATTCGCAATTGGGAAGAAACGCAGAAGCTTATGTTGATGATATAGTGGTAAAATCTCGAAAACCGATGATCTTCTCTCCGACTCGGCGAGAGACCTTCGATATCTGCGGAATTTTTCCATGAAGCTCAACCCCGGAAAATGTGTATTTAAAGTTCGCTCTGGGAAATTGCTGGGCTACTTAGTGTCATGGCGAGGCATTGAAGCCAACCCGAAAAAATCTAGACGATAATCGATATGAAACCTCCGAGTTGCTTGAAGGATGTTCGGAAGCCGACGGGTAGTATGGCGGCTCTTAGCCGATTCATTTCGAGGCTGGGGGTTCGTGGACTTCCGTTCTTCAAGTTGCTTAAGAAGCAAGATAACTTTGAGTGGACTAATGAGGCGCAGGCTGCACTTGATCAACTCAAGGAATACCTTAGCAATCCTCCGGTATTGGCGCCCCCGAGCCGGACGAGACCATCCGAGTTATATATCTCCGCAACAACCCATGTGGTGAGCACGGTTCGGCGGTTGATCGGAAGGAAGAAGGACATCTACAACTGGTGCAACATCCGGTATATTTTGTAAGTGAAGTTCTTACTCGAATCAAAGATACGATATCTCCGATTCATGAAGTTAATATATGTTGTAGTAATAACTTCTCGAAAGTTGAAGCATTATTTCCAAGCGCATCCTATTGAGGTTAAGACCGGGTTCGCCATTGGAGATATTGTACGAAATCGAGAAGCGATTAGCCAGGTTGCAAAGTGGGCTATAGAACTTGGCCAATATGAAATTACGTTTTCTTCACGAACGGCTATTAAGGGACAAGCATTAGCTAATTTCATAACGAGTGGTTAGAGACACAAGTACCGCAGAGAGATCCAAGCGTTTCCTCGGAATCGGAGGAGGATACCGGCAAATCCCTATCAAGATCTTCGAAGGCGTCTTCTATTGTCCGTCCGGCGGCGGTTGCTGCATACCGAGCATCTTGATCCAGGGCAAAAGCTGCCGGCGCTACGATGAGAGGGACGCCTGTTGGATCAAGAGGAACATCTTCCACCAACTCCGAAACAGTGCCAATGAGTGAGTTCTTCAGCTCATTGAACCGGTCTTCGATAGTATTGGGGTTGGTGCCATCCCCGATAAAATTAAAATCACATTCTTCGACCGGAGTCCAAGACTGGATTATAGCGGCAATATGTCCTCCTCCTCGAAGCAGCAATCATCCTTGAATGTTCTCGGATTCTTCTTGGGATTGCCCGGATGGTGGACTCAAGGTCCATCTCGTTGGGATCAATAGTTTGACCACCATTGAGATACTCTAGAGTACGCACCGTGCCCGTAGTAAGTTCCGAAAAAACAAGTACAAATTTAAGACCGGGATATTGTTGAAGACCGGTATTTTCAAAAGATGACATAAGAGTTAACAAGAAAGGTGGGACTTACGCTCGTGCTCGATCTCAGCAGCTCCGAATCTGCCCTTGATGTTTGTGTTGGATTCTTTCAGCTTTTGGGCAGTCTTCAAGGCCCTCTCTTTGTCTCGCTTGTGCTGATTTCGCTGCTTCCAAGGCTTCGGCTAGTTCAGCTTTCAAGCGAGCGTTCTCGATCTCTAGCATCTTGTTGGAGCGAAGTGCTTGAGCTAATATGTTATCTTTAGCAGTAAGCTCGCCTTCGAGTTCTCCAATCCGCGCCGCTCGTTGTTCTTCGACACGAGAGCCCTCTTCCGGTGCTTGCTCTTGAGCGGCTGTTTTTTCTGTGAGGACCTCTTCAGCTCTTTTGTGTCAGCAACAAGACTCTCGAGCGCCGAGATCAAGAATGGGATTAATCAGGAAGGAAGATAATGGGAAAAATGTGGAATGTATAAGACAAATTGAGAATATTACTCCGATTAATTTGACGGAGCTTGATGATTTCTTGCCGGCGCTCCTCCATCATTCGATGGGTGTTCTGCAGACCGGCTTCTCTCCTCCGGAGATCGCTTTCCTTGGCCTTCAAACCGGCGGTTTGAGTTTTCGGTTCACCCAATCGTTCTTGATTGGCGTTGAGCTCCTCTTGTAAGCGGGCGATAATGGCGGTCTTGGCCTCGTAACTTTTGAGGAGAACCTAAAGGAAAGATTGAGAGAGCCAATAATTAGAATGTGATTGCTTAGAGAGATTTTTGAAGCAGAGGATATACCCGGCCGGATTCTGAAAAATTCTTTAAAGCTTCTTCTTCTTGGAGAGCGTCCCATTGAGCTGTAGCGAGTGAAAGTTCTGGCCCCGCTCGAACTGTCTACCTCCACATCTCCAACTACCATTCTAGCCGGCTTTGGTTCTCCAGGAGCTTTGCGTGTTGTCCTAGGCCGGCGAGGAATTTCTTCCATCCGGACCGGTCCCAATGATAGCTCGGAGGAATCTAGAATAAGGTAGGTTGAGGAGGATTACCGGAAGATGAGTCTTCGGCAATAGTAACCTGCTCTTCGGCTTCTACGCTCGGGGCGGCAAGGAGTTCCTCCGTGGACGCCGCACCCTGAGGTTCTATGATTGGAGTAGTGGGAGTGGAAGCAGGAGTGCTACCATTCCGAGTGGGAGCGGCAGGAGCGGTACTAGGTTGAGAAGCGCCGGGGGTAGGACCAGCCTGTGGTGCATCCGGAGTAGAGGCGAAACACCGCTGGCGGGGACTGTTGAAGAAGCTTTATTTCTTAAAAAGCTAGCTATGCTAGCTTGGAAATTAGAAGGGACCCCGTAAGAAGAAAGCACATTTAATAAGATCGGGGTAAGAAGCTTCAGCAGTTTTGGAGCTTTAGCGAGATGAAATAATTTAGAAAAGAGTTAGATTTATGAGGAAGCCTTCTTGAAGCCGGTGGAGGTATTGATCTTCTTGGACGGGCCTTGGGTATCTCCACCACTTCGATCTGCAGCCCTTTTCTCCGCTGGATTGACTTGCGGAGTTGGAGCTGCTTCGTGGCATCACTAGGACCGGTCCGGTGGCCATACCGGGACCTTTTGGGTACCTTGGATAAGGGATCGACCGAGGAGGAGGTACCTTGAGTTTTTCCCAAGGAAGCTTCAAGAATGGCCCGAGCTGCCCGGCGATCCCTTTCGACGACTTCTTCCTCGCGTCGTTGCTCTTCAAGCTTTTGTGCCTCCGAGCGAGTATCGCCAAGAGCGGTGGAAGAAGTAGCAGGTCTACCAATGGACAAGGAAGTAGTACGTTTTCTTGTACTAGGAGCTTGAACCATGACCCCGGATTTGGTGATTTTTGGAGCAAGGCTGGGAGGCAAGGGAAAGGACCTATCCGAGGGCCTTTGAGACAGACCGGCTTGAACAGCTAGAGGAGCGGTATTGTTGGCATAATCCTCTCCCCAAGTGTCATTAGGAGGAAGAGGAGGGTGACTCCTGTAGTTGTCCATTTTCTGCAATTATAAAGATTGAGTCTTTGTAAGTAAATGATGATAATAAGCAACAAAGATTGGAAGAAACAGAAACAGATACTTACGGGGTCGCGAGGATTGCATGAGCTGAAAGCTAGACCCACTCTTGTACATCCGGATAGATCCGGATTCGGCTGCAGCATTTTCTTGATTCGAGCTTCTAAGCGGTCTTTGTCGGGAAGAAGGGTTCCATCTAAAGGCATAGCGGTGTCTTCGTTGAAAAGCCAAGCTGGGTGCTCTTGCCTTTTGAGGGGTTGAACTCCCCGCACTATGAAGCTCCGGAGAATCGTCTCGGTAGTAACGTCTCTAACGGTCTTCAAGTATTTGATGCAAGCAAGGAGCGCAAGAACTTCGTTGTCTTCTTTGAGCTTCTCCCTAGTTTCTGCAGTAGGGAAATTCTTGGCTACCTTAGCGCCGAAGGCGGGAAGAGCTGGGCTGGGGATTGTCGCGAGAAGAACCATCATTTTTTCCAATGGGCTATGCTCTTGCTCGGGGACAAGGAAAAATATTCGTCTCGCGCTCCAGACATTGGATTCCTACACCGCCAACTGCAGCTTGGCGGTCCGATGACGGAAGTGGGCGGATTTGGAACAAGTATTGGAATAGTTTGAAGTAGGGGAGAACTCCAAGAAAAGCTTCGCACAAATGGATGAAAATGGAAATTTGCAGGATGGAGTTAGGATTGAGGTTCACTAACTCCCATCCGTAAAAGAAAAGAAGTCCTCTCGAAAAGGAACAGCAAGGGAGATCGAGACCACGGAGGAAAAAAGCCTTGAAAACTAATTGTTGAGACTCGTCTATTCCCCATGGAATTTGGCTAGGGAAGGGACGCTCCAATTTAGGATGGGTTGAGGAGGAAGATACCCGTCATTCATCGCCTCATTGAGGGATGTTTCGGTGACCTTGCTGCTACCAAGGTCTTGGATGCCGAAAGGAAGCCGATCACGAGGAACAGAGGAAGAAGATGAGGCGACGGTGGTGGATTTCTTCTTACCCATCTTAAGAGATGGAAAAGGAAAGCTTGAGATTGGTTAATGAGAAAGGAGAGAGCAACGGCGCAAAGGTGAATGGCGGACGCGTATGAGCTTTTGGGAGCAGTGGTTGACCTAGGTCGACCTTTCGTTTCTTTTTATAGACACTGGGATGGGCCGGGGGCTGGAAAGTTATTGGGCCATTTTGAAAGGCCCGATGGATTTTTATTGTCGTAACTATGCAATTATGACTTAACGGCCATAGGGAAATTAATGATCTATTATCTGCGATAATTATGACTTAACGGTCATAAGAATAAGCCGTCGTGCTTTTATGACGAGTAAAAGCGGTCGGAAATACGGAAATTTTCAGATGGAAATTAAAGTAATACTGAATTTTACAATTCAGTAGTATGAGAGAGTTAGATTTTACATAATTCGGTGATAAAGGACGCCTTAGGCTGTGGGTGTTAATCATGCGGCTGATTATAGGCTTTGGAGACTAGAGTCGCTGTGAAAATATAGGGAAAAAACTGGTCCGATCAACCAGAAATTTTGGCTCTTAGTGAAATTTCACTAAGTGGATTTGAATTCGAGGCAGATTTAGGCGGTCCGTTATGTGAAAATGGTGAAAATATACAGGAGATATGAAATTCGAACGGAATGACCGGTCTAAAAAATATGTTACGGGCGAAAATTTGCTTGAGAGGAATGCGATTTAATGGGAAATGACAAAGCATAGTCTCTCGAAAAGACTCTTGCATTATTTGTGATTCCCAAATGATACAAGAGTCGGGAGCTATACCTAATTAGGTGCACCTGACCGGTGCACCGTATTCAAAGAGCGGTCTATAGAAGCGGAAAAAGATGGAAACCGAAAGGAGCGGTCTGCAGGAATCGCATATTAAAGGAAATAATGAAGAATCAACTAGTGGACTCTTGCATTATTTGAAAGAAGTTCAAATGATCCAAGAGTCGGGGGCTATACCCAATTGGGTGGGCCTATTCGGCGCACCGTGAGAAGAATAAGCTATGCTTACCTAATTAGGTGGTATGAAAGGTGAAAAACAATAATTTTTTCGGGCTTCTTTTAAAGCACTTGTGAAGAAAGAAGTGCGAGTGCAGCAGATTGGAGTTCCTTTTAATTTTACCATGAATAAAAACCAACATGTAGAAGACTGGTTAGTTTTATTCAAGGTTAAATCAAAAATTACTACGGGGCTGCTGTCGTATACTTGCCTTATGGGTATACGAGATGATGAAAGAATGGATACGGAGAGACATGGTGACAAATTAAGGAAGATAAAGATGATGGCGATAGGCAACAGGCTGGTCCTTAACCGGTGCGGGATAACGAGAAGATCCTGAATACCGGTATGGAAACAAGGCGGACATTAAGACCCGTATACAATGACTTGAGGAGCAGATAAAGAAAGTTAGAAATAGAACTCCATATATGTAATTCATGTAATCGATTAGGACTCGCATGTAACCCCAACTCCCCGGATATATAAGACGGAGCAGGGACCCCCGAAAACTCCGAGATCTTGCAATTAGCAAATCGCTAAAGGCAATACATAACATACAGGACGTAGGGTATTACTCTCGATCCGACGGGCTCGAACCTGTCTAAAAACGCATGCTCCTGTGTGTTCCGTGTGTTGCACCATCGAATTCCACGCTCGTGAGGGACCGGGTAGTACTAGTGCCGAGTTTAAGACTCGACACGGGCGATCGCTTAAAGAGTAAAGGAACGAATGTGAGCTTAGGGATAGAACTTACGTAAGCTGCGCAATGTTCCGGGCGTTGGTCAACTCTCGACCTTCCGTCGTCTTGAGCTTGTAGGAGCCGGGTCCGATGACGCGTGCGACGATGTAAGGTCCTTCCCAAGGAGGAGATAGCTTGTGACGATCCTTGTTACTCCGCACCCTACACAGCACCATGTCTCCGATGTTGAAGCCTCGACTCTTGACGCTGCGATCGTGGTACCGTCGGAGCGCTTGTTGGTACTTGCCGGAATGCAAGAGCGCGGCATCACGTGCTTCGTCGAGCTGATCCGCTGCATCCTCGAGGGCTATTTGGTTCCCTTGCTCGTTGAAGGCGCGGACCCTTGGAGCGCCATAGTCGAGGTCGATTGGGAGGATCGCTTCGATCCGTAGACCATGAAGAACGGCGTATAGCCGGTTGCTCGACTCGGAGTCGTTCGAAGGCTCCAAAATACGGCTGGTAGTTCGGCAGCCCATCGACCGTTGAAACGTTTCGAGCGGTCATAAATGCGCGGCTTGAGTCCTTGTAGGATCATGCCGTTTGCCCGCTCGACCTGCCCATTGGTCTCGGGGTGAGCCACGAGCACCCAATCCACTCGAATGTGGTAATCGTCGCAGAACGCGAGGAACTTCTTCCCTGTAAACTGCGTGCCATTGTCCGTGATTATCGAGTTGGGAACGCCAAAACGATGGACAATGTTGAGGAAGAACTCGACCGCCTCTTCGGAGCGGATCTTGCCGATGGCTCGAGCCTCGATCCACTTCGTGAACTTGTCAACCGCGACGAGTAAGTGGGTGAAGCCCCGGCGCTTTTTTCAAAGGGCCGACCAAGTCCAAACCCCGGACCGCAAAGGGCCAAGTAACGGGTATAGTTTGGAGGGCTTGAGCGGGTTGGTGCGTCCGTCGGGCAAAGTACTGGCAACCCTTGCATCGGTGGACGATGCGGGTCGCGTCCGCCACGGCGGTTGGCCGATAGAAGCCTTGTCGAAAGGCGTTGCCCACGAGGGTTCGTGGCGCGGCGTGGTGGCCGCAAACGCCCGCGTGTATGTCGTCGAGGAGTCGTGCACCTTCCACGATCGGGATGCATCGCTCGTAGGATCCTCGACACGCTGCGTTTGTAAAGCTCACCATTGACCAGGACGAAGGACTTGGAGCGCTCGTGGAGACGCCTCGCCTCGGTCCGGTCGGCCGGGAGTTTGCCGAGGAGGAGGTACTCGATGTACGGCATCCTCCAATCGGTTGGTTGCGGCGCGTCGTTCGCCGGCGCGTCGATCTCCATAACCTCCCCGCCCGCCGGTAGAGGTCTAGCCCCCGAGGCCTCGTTTTGATCCGGATGTTCTCTCGAGTTGGGGCTGGCGCCCGGGCAACCCCCGAGCCCACCTCGACGGATTCTTCCTCATTGCTGGGGGAACAGGAGGTCGCACCGATGGCTAGAGCTGATCGTGGGCGAAGACGCCCGTCGGGACCGGTTCCCGACTAGACGCCATTTTGGCGAGCGAGTCCGCCGCTTCGTTGAGCCGTCGGGGGACGTGCTTGAGCTCGAGCCCATCGAAATTTTCTCGAGCCCCCGCACCTCTTGGTGATAGAGCATCGGCGTGTCATTTTGACGACTCGACTCTTTCATGACTTGGTCGACGACGAGTTGGGAGTCCCCGCGGACCTCGAGTCGTCGGATCCGGAGCTCGATGGCGATCTTAAGGCCATTGACCAAGGCTTCGTACTCGGCCACGTTATTTGAAGCTGAAAAATGTAACCGAATAGCGTACCTCATGCGTACTCCCGGGGAAACGAAGACGAGTCCTGTGCCTCGCTCCTTGACGCATCGGCGACCCGTCGAAGTACATGACCCGATATTCTTGGTCCACCGGTGCCGGCGGTAGCCGGGTCTCCGTCCACTCCACGACAAAGTCGACTAACACCGGGGACTTTATCGCCGTCTAGGACGTGTAGGTGATGTCATGCCCCATCAGCTCAAGAGCCCACTTGGCGACCTTGCCTGCGGACTCCCTGTTCTCGATGATGTCGCGCAGAGGGAAGGAACTCACCACGGTTATCGAGTGTGAGTCGAAATAGTGGCGCAACTTACGTCCGGCGACCATCACGGCATAGAGGATCTTGAGGACTTGTAGGTACCGAGTCTTTGAGTCGGAGAGTACCTCGCCGACGTAGTAGACGGGCGCTGCATTTTGAGCGCGTGAACTTCTTCCTCCCGCTCGACTACGATGGCCGCGCCGACGACCCGGGTTGTTGCCGCGACATAAAGCAGGAGTCGCTCTCCGGGAGTGGAGGAGTCAAGACCGGAGGGTTGGCTAGGATGCTCTTTACTTCGTCGAGCGCGATCCGCGCCTCCTGCGTCCACTCGAAGCGTTCGGACTTCTTGAGGAGCTTGTAGAGCGGCGAGTGCCCTTTCCCGAGTCGTGAGATGAAACGACTTAGCGCCACCGAGGCACCCCGTAAGCCGTTGCACCCCCTTGATGTTCGGATCGGACCCATGCGCTCGATGGCGGTGATCTTCTCCGGGTTGGCCTCGATGCCACATTTCGAAACAACGAACCCCAACAACATCCCTCGCGGGACCCCGAAGACGCATTTCTCGGGGTTGAGCTTAACGTCGTTCTCGCGTAGCTTGGCAAACACGCGCTCAAGGTCAACCACGAGTTGGTCAGCCTTTTTGGACTTGACGACGATGTCGTCCACGTAGGCTTCAACAATATCTCCGATGAGATAGTCGAAGCATTTCCGAATGAACCTCCGGTACGTGGCATCGGCGTTCTTGAGCCCAAACGGCATCGTTGTGTAGCGATATGAGCCGAAGGGTGTGATGAAGGAGGTAGCGAGTTGGTCGGATTCGTCTAGCGCTATCCGATGGTACCCGGAGTACGCGTCTAGAAAAAGAGTCTCGCACCCGGAGGTCGAGTCGACTATTTGGTCGATGCGCGGTAAAGGAAAAGGATCCTTGGGACGAGGCCTTATTTAGGCTAGTATAATCAACACACATTCTCCATTTTCCCATTCTTTTTCGTACAAGAACGAGGATTAGCCAACCACTCGGGATGGTACACCTTCTTCATGAATCCGGCCGCCAAAAGCTTCGCGATCTCCTCCCCGATGGCTCGGCGCTTCTCCTCGTCAAAGCGGCGCGAGCGCTGCTTCACCGGCTTGGAACCCGGCCCGATGTGCAAGGAATGCTCGGCGACTTCCCTCGGTATCCCCGGCATGACCGAGGGCTTCCACGCGAAGACGTCGGCGTTAGCGTGCGGGAAGTCGACGAGCGCGCTTTCCTATTTGGGAGAGAGGGAGGTGCAGATTCGCACCGTTTTCTTCTCGTCTCCCTTGAGGTCGAGGACGACCTCCTTGGTTCCTTCCGCCGGCTCGAAAGAGGCTGCCTTGCGGCTCGACTGCGGCGGGTCTTCGACCGCTCGCTCCCCGATGACCGCCGGCTCGGTGGTGGAGGCCACGTGTCCCGAAGCCGGGTCGCGGTTGTCGACGTCGCACCGGTAGGCGTGCTGGAAAGACGCGCCCACGATAATGACTCCCTTCGGCCCGGGCATCTTGAGCTTCGGGTACACGTAGTTCGGGACGGCCATGAACTTCGCGTAGCACGGCCGCCCTAGAATGGCGTGGTAGACTCCTGGGAATCCCACCACCTCGAACGTGAGGGTCTCCGTTCGGAAATTTGAAGGAGTCCCGAATGTGACGGGCAGGTCGATCCGCCCGATGGGAACGGCTCTGTGTTCCGGGACGACGCCATGGACATCGGCGTACATGATGTTGAGGCCGCTACCCCGGTCCATCAACACCTTGGAAAGGCGTGTTTTGGTGACAATGGGGTCGACCACGAGCGGGTATCGGCCCGGCCGTGGGACTCGCGCCGGGTGATCGGCGCGATCAAACGTGATCGGGAGGTCCGACCACCTAAGGTAAGCCGGGGTAGCGAGCTCCGCGGCGAAGACCTCGCGACGCTCGAGCTTGACGGAGCGTCGGCCGGGACAAGCGTCGGAGCTCGCGAAGATCATCAAGCATCCCTCCGCCCGAGGGAAGCCCTCCTCGTTCTCCTCGCCGGTGTCGCCACCGACCCCGACGTTCGCTCCCGATCCTGCTGCGGGCGCCCTTCCGCCTCGTGCTGCGTGATGAACTTCTTCATCAACGAGCGGTCCCTCATCAAGTGCTTGACGGGGAACTCGTGGTTGGGGCACGGCCCGTTCCACCTCTTCTCGAAGTGGTCGGGAGGATTCCTGTTGGGCTGCTTTGCGCCCTTCTTGTCGGTCGCGGCTACCATGTGGCCGTCGGCCGTCCGCGACTTATTCTTCTTGTTGGGCTTGGAGCCCGAAGGTCCAGCCGGTAGTCCTCTAGCCGGAGGGAGGGGTTCGACTCCCCGCATATTTGGCTACCGTCGTCGGAGGACGGAAGCGTGGAGGGAAGGTCGCTCCCCTAATCACGGAACCGAAGACCCTAGGGCCCGGGGGTTAGGGCTCCGGCTCCGATCATGCTCGACGTCGCCCGTCCTCTGCGGCGGGGGTTTCGGACGAGGCGTGGGCCTCTGTCGTCCTGAGCGCGGCGGCGTGCGTCCAAGGTCGCGCGCGCGTCACGAGCGGCTCCGATACAAGAATGCACCGATTGCCTAGGCTCGGGCTGCCCGGGCTGTGCGGGTTGCCGCACGGAGGCATGCGCCGAACCTTCCGCTTGGGAGTCGCACCGCCCGGTGCTGGCGCGCTGGATTGACGGCGCGGCACGTCACCGAGAGCTCTTCGCGTGCTGCTCCGCCGCCTTGGCGAGGAGCGCGGCCATCTCCCTTTGCGCCGGTTGCGCCTCGGGAGTCGGCTGCACGGGGAGGGTTTTCAACAATGCGGCTGCCGCGGCCACGTTTTGCCCGGCGCGCGGGAATTGCCGGGCCTCGGCTCCGAGCATCGTCGGCGATCTGCCGGTGGACGTGGCGAGCCCTCAAGCACGCGGAGTGCGCTGCTGTTGTAACTCTCGCTCTATCGCCGCGGCCTCCTCATCGAGTCCACGGCGGGCCTCTCCGGCTCCGGGCGCCCGGCTTGGAGACGAGTCCGGAGATCGTCACCGCCCGGGGAGGCGGTGTGCGCGCGCCGAGCCGCCGGGGTTCTAGGGGCGTTGGGCTCCGGCGCGGCCGGTCCCCCGGCACTCGGACGCCCGCTCCCGCGGCGTGCACTACATTGCACTCGCGTAAGGGGCCGTGGATCTCATCACCGCTGCCCTGGTCCGAATCCTCGTCCTCCCGGCGTCGAGAAGGTCGAAGAGGGATTCGAAGGGATGGATTACCATCCCCACGAATTCTCCCCCGTGGGGTTAGCTGCTCCCGGGAGAGCGCCGAGTTGCGTCACATTCGCGGCGACGAGGGTTGCCGTAGGGGCCGACGGCGCCGGTGGCTCGACGCGTACCGGCGTCCGCTCGGGGGTAGCCAAGAAGTCAAGGCTTCTAAAGCGCACGGTGGTGCCGGAAGCCCAAAACGAGAGCTCGGAGTCAACCATCCGCGCCATGGGGCGAGAGAGAAGTCCGGCGAAACGCGCGACGCTCCCCTTCCTGGCGCGCCAACCGTCGGTGTTCGAACCACCGACCGTAGAATTTGTCCCGGGGTCGCGCATTTTAGGCCGGATGGTGCACAAGGGAAGACACGAAGGGATTAGGCTGGTTCGGGAGAGCTCCCTACGTCCGGCGGGGGGGTCACGGCGTCGTGTTCCTTGCGCCAAGGTGGAAAGATCAATACAAAAGAGTGGGGAGAGGAGCGTGCTCCAAGTCCCGTGCGTGTGAGTGTTGGTTATCTGCTGCTGTCCTACCGTGTGTATCGTCTCTTTTATATGGAGGGCTCGCACCCCTTTATAGTCACAAGGGTGGAACCGAGTTACAAGGGGGAGAGAAAAGAAAGGGTTGGTCGAGCTTCGGTGTCGTCCCATCAATCTTCCCATCGTTCGTCGCGGGGGTAGACCGGGCGGTTTCTTCATTCCTGTAGCGGCGTGCACCTCAATGGAGTGTTTTGCAATTGGAGGAGCTGCAGGTGGCGCTGTTCATAGAGTGGTTGGATTTGGACAAGCCATACCCGTCCTTCTCTGTCGAGTGTAATGATGGTTCGGATAGGTTCGAGGTACGGGTGTAGTTCTCTTCGTGACTCGAGCTCGCGAGAGGAAGATCGTTCGGGACGGGGAATAGCTCGAGCTCGACCTTGAGCTACACCTGTTTGATGGACGCGACGAGGGGGCCGTACGTTTGTACGTCGGTGGGCAGCGGTTTCTCCCGGAGCTCGCGGTCCACGCCAACTCCTGCCAAGCAACGAGGACGGGACGTCCCATCGGCGTGCCCCGACGGGAGCAGGTGGCGGCAGGAGGGATGGGCTCCGGCCTCCCTCCGATGATTTCCGGGCCCCGCCCATGTGGGCGCCGGGGCGGTTGGGAGTTAATGCAACCGGCGGTCGAGTCACGAGGTCGAGTGTGAGGGTCGAGCGACCAAGGTCATGTGGGACGGAACCCCTCGACCAAGGCATCATGGTCATGCGAGGCGGACGCCCTTGAGTAAGGTGCCGGGGTCGTTTCTGGCTGGCCCGTATGGACGCGAGCCCACCTCCGGTGATGACGTGGCCATTATTAACCCTCCGCAAGGTGGGTCCGAACGCTGCCACGTGGCAGCATTAATCTTTTCCCCGACACTAATCACAAGCATTGAATCCCCATATATATCTAATCGTTTGACTCCCAGTGAAATAGCCACCCGAAGTCCAAGAAGCGAGCTTCATACTCGCAGACATTATTTGAAGCACGAAAGTGCAACTGCAATACATATTTCAATGGGTCTTTTTGTGGAGTGAAAAGTATGACTCTAGCCCCGCGCTCGAAAGCTGCAGGGATCCATCAAAATACATTTCCCAATACTCCAAATCCTAAATTGTTGACGGTACATGAGTTTCAAGCCACTTAGTAATAAAATTAGCCAAAGCATGCCCTTTAATAGTTATACGCGAAGAAAAGGTGATCTCATATCGACCAAGTTCTGTAGCCCACATGGCAACCTGTCCAATTGCTTCCCGATTACGCACTACATCCCCAATAGCGAACCCAGTCTTAACCTCGATTGGCTGTTCTTGAAAATAGTGCTTCAACTTTCGGTATGTTATCACGACAAGCATATATCAATTTCTGCAAATTGAAGATATAGCGTCCTCGACTCTATCAAGACTTCACTTAGAAAGTATACCGGATGTTGAACCGGTTGCGGATGTCCTTCCTCCTCTCGATCATCGGCCAATACCGTACTCACAACATGAGTAGTTGCGAGATATGTATAATTGAATGGTTTCATCGGGTTCGGCGGTATTAAGACCGACGGATTATCGAGATATCCCTCGAGTTGTTCAAATGCGGCTTGCACCTCATCGATCCACTCAAACTTATCCCGCTTGTTGAGCAATTTAAAGAAGGGGAGGTCCCCGACCCCGGTCTTGAAATGAGGCGGCTCAGGGCAGCCATACATCCGGTTAACTTCGTACATCTTTTAAACAGCTAGGAGGTTTCATGTTAACGATCGTCCGGATCTTCTCCGGATTAGCTTCAATGCCACGCCATGACACCAAGTATCCAAGCAATTTTCCGGAACGAACCCCAAAGACGCACTTATCGAGATTAAGCTTCATAGAAAAGCTCCGCAGATTGCTAAAGGTCTCTGCCAGGTCGGAGAGAAGATCTCCAGACTTTCCAGGATTTAACCACTATATCGTCAACATAAGCCTCGGCGTTCCTTCCGATTTGTGAATCCGGACAACGTTGCATGCCACGATGATAAATAACACCCGCATTCTTCAAACCGAACGACATCGTCATGTAGCGATCTACTCCAAAGGGGCGATGAACGAGGTCTTGATCTGATCTTCAAGCTTTAAGGGAATTTGATGATATCCAGAATAGCATCAAGAAAACAATGACGCTCGCAGCCAGCGATCGAATCAACAACTTGGTCAATCCGAGGCAGCGCAAAAGGGTCTTTGGAGCAAGCCTTGTTGAGATCGATATAATCAACGCACATTCTTAATTCTTTAGTATTCTTCTTGAGTACAAGGACTTGATTGGCAAGCCAATCTGGATGATACACCTCACTACTGAACTTAGCTGCTAATAATCTAGTATTCTCTTTCTTTATCACCTCCTTGCGGTCTTGAGCAAACCTCCGAAGCTTCGCTTGATCGAGCTTCGCGTCGGGACGCACCAATAGTGCGTGCTCAATCTTCTCCCTAGGGACACTCGACATGTCGGAAGGTTGCCATGCAAGGATATCCTATTTTCCTAGAGGAAAAGAGTGAACTCGCTTTCCTATTTGTCCCCTAGATCGGACCCGATATGGGTGACCTTAGAGGGGTCTGTCTCATCAAGTCGAATAGTCTTGGAAGCGACCGCATCAGCCTTCACATTATCCTTGGCAATCTTCTTGGATGGAGCTTCTTCCTCTAGCGGCGCTCGCGTCTCAAGGGGCTAGCTGCCTGTCCGATTTCTCGGCGTTCCTCCTCCGAATTGACACGAGTTGCGGTCTTGATATCCGACCGGAATGATAAGACTCCATTGGGCTCGGGCATCTTCAGCATTAGATACTCGGTACTTGGGAATGGCCATAAACTTAGCCGGGGCCGGTCTTCCCGAGTATGGCATGATATGCTTGAATCAATATCAGCCATCCGAAAGATGATGTTCTCCCTTCGATAATTTTCTTTCGATATCTTTTCGAAAGGATAAGCTGTTTCGACCGGGTATTATACTCGTGAAACAACGAAACGCTATGATCCAGTGTCCGCCACGGAGAGACCAAGTTGTGGCGAGTGTTTTAGCAAAGAGTAAATCCAGGCAGCTACCCCCATCAATGAAAGTTTTCTTCAAATGCACCTTATGGACGATTGGCGCCGGGATGAGCGGGTATCGACCAGCTTTAGGCAAGACCTCCGGATGATCGTCTCAGCTGAATGTGATCGGTACCTCCGACCATTGCGAGATACTATAGGGTTGCAAGAGCGACGACATTGACCTCCTTGAATGCTCATTTCTTCTTGCGCTTCGACCGATAAGCATCAGGTCCTCCGCAGATGAAGTTCACCTCTCCGAGTGGCTCCTCAAAGCCTCCTTCATCGTCTTCATCATCATCGTGCTTCTTGTCTTTGCCCTTATCATCTCATTGATTGCACTCGCACTGCACCGGGGTGCTACCTTCAACACAAATGAGGCAAACGGCTTCAGCAGGAAACATTCATTTTTCTTGTGATTCCCATTGTGAATCATACAAGGCCCTTAAAGTAAGGCTTCACACGAGACTCGTTCTCCTGGTCCTCTTTTAGGTGATGCGGGCCGCATGGGACCGGTCAACAGCAGCAACGAGGTTGTCAACCTTGCGCTTGTTATTCTTGGATCCAGATCGGTTGTCATGATCGTGCTTCGGCTCCTTCCCTTTGTTCTCGCGAAATTGACTACGTTTGACTCTCCAGCGGCATAATCGTTTGCTATCTTGAAGCAATCTAACGCCGTCATGGTAAGATTTTGGTAACCCGACCGATCTTGTGCACCAATGCTTCACTTCGGACCCCAGCTTGGAACGCAACAATTATCTCGCTGATCAGGAACAATGGGGATTAAGGCCTTCTTGCTGCAAAAACACCCGATAAAGTCTGTAAGAGTCTCATCGGGTTTTTGCTTCAGACTGTTGAGGTCGAAGTACTTCCCCGGCTTTTCACAAGTCGCCTGAAAATTCTCAACAAAATTTTTAGTAAGATTGCCCCAAGAAGAAATAGATTCTTTGGGTAGCTATTGTAACAACAAGCGTCCAGCCTGCTCCATGCATGTCACACCCCTATCCCGAAAGATAGATTAGTGTGGTACGAATCGCCTTGGGAGATGATTGACGAAGCAACCATACATGACATCACAATAACAAACATACACGATTTATAAGTTTACATAATTAGGTCTCGAATTACAGCATAGAGTTCCAAATAAAAGATACATTAGGTTCGAATTTCATAACACAACGATACATAGATAACTTATGTGAACCATGCCGGCCTAGGCCACGACTCACTCATCATGGGTCGGAGAGCTAGAAACCCATTTAACGGTCCACTCTTTGGGCTCCTCTCCATCCCACACAACCTTACCACAACAATCGCAAAACCCGGCGTGCGGGAACCCTGAAAATATACATGTAGTGGCAAAGCCCGAGTATCTAGCATACTCCGCAAGTCTTACCCGTCAAATTGGCTATGTAAGACCGTCACCTAGATGCATGGGGCTTGACCGGTTTAACTTGGCATTTTGCATAAAACAGCGCCTATGCTAATTAGGTTGGCACTTTTATGATTTGGCCAAATTAATAGGGTTGTTGCACGGAGGAAACTTTAGTGAGCATACTAGCAATACAAGAGTTTGCAATACAAATTGATATCAATATAAAACAGCGAGCATCTCATTCTTTTCCTCTTACTAAACATTGTAAACTGCTCGAAACAAGTGGTGCTCATTAACCAAGAGGAAACGGCCATAATTATCGAATTATTAATCCTGCAGGAAAGACCCAAATGCACGACATACGCATCATTTAAGAACACGTATGGCCACCGTTCGCGAGTTCATCATAAAGCAAAACACGGGGCCACCGACCCTCGGGAATATAGTTTGCTAAAACAAAAGTGTCTCCTCCTGCTGACCGGATGGCAGTCGTGTACGTGTGAAGCCATTCAGCTTGGGGAGCTTTGCCGTCATATTTGTCAATAGCCCCGAGCTTAAATACCCCGGGGTACTTGCAAATGTGCAGATCCCGCGTATATGCAGGGATTATGGAGTATTCATCATCTTCCGGACCGGTCCATACCGGTGATGGCGAGTGACGTCCGTAGTGTCGGTAATTGCGATCCCCGTCAGCATCGGAGTTGTCGTGATAACGATCATCCCGATTTCTAGCTCCAGAGCCATCATTGTTACCCCGTGCCGGAGGAGGCGGCGGCGAATGCGGAGGCGGAGGCGGATCTTGACGATTATTGTTGCCATGTCGAGACTCTTCGTCTTTGTGCCTCGGTCTCGTCCTCGCCGGTCTCTCGTGATCACGGTAATCGCCTCTTCTTGGTCGGTCATCACGATGCGTGGACCGATTGCCCTGCCCTCGATTGTCATTACGCTCGACGATTGTCGGCTGGGGGCGGCGCTGAAGCAGCCTGCCTATGCCTAGCCAAATCAGATACAGGTGCAGGAGGTGGCATGAAGCTAATCCCTTGGACGATTAGCAAAACCCTAATGCAAATCACCCCAATTAAACCAAGAAAGAAAATGAGAAAAACACTAAATAAAAGGATCAAACCCTAGCCCCGAGAAAACTTCAATTTTCTCAACAGTAACACCCCCAATTTTTTTTCACCATCATGTTGTCCATGCAAAACCATGATTTTAGAGCATTTTTGCTATATTTTATAACAAAGTTTGAAAGGCTCAAAAATTCAAATTCAAATTCAAAACATCATTGCTTCTCAATTTTTTTATAAAAATCTACGAGCAGAATTTCAGCATCTCACCAAATGGAAAGTTGTAGATCCAATCATGCTGAACATCCATGATTTTTTGTTCGAATTTACGAGCAGCAGAAATCGACTTTTGGATTTAATTTCAGAAGCTATAGTACCGTTCAGATCTAGTTCGAATTGGAGCTTGTCCAATGGGTAATGGCGGTTTGCCCGCCGGTCCGGCGACCACCCTGCCGCCCACGCACGCGCAACCCCGTCCTGTCCCGTCAAGACGCCACCCTGGCCAGCTCCCAACCGTTCCTGTACCCGCCGACCCATAGGAGCGGCCGGAATTGAAGGCGCTCCCTCCCCCATGCCGACCATGCCCTGCTGCTCCTACCTGCTGCTCCTTTAAACAATGGCAGAAGGGCCATTGCCCCTCCCCAAGCGCTGTAGCAGTCTCCCAGCACCCCTCTAGACTTTCCAACAAATAGCAGCACCTACCTCTCCTTGCCGGCAAGCATAGAGAGGAAAATCTTGTCGCCTTCCATGTTCCAGTCCACCATGGCGGCCTCCACTCGCAGCTCATCCTAGGCAGCCTCTCCTCCTCTAATTTCTCCACAAATCGATGCGCAACAACCCCCTGCAGCTCCTCCCTAACCGGTTCCCTCTCCCGTGCAGAACATTCGCCGGATTTTGGGAAGAACAAAGCACCGTCGTCGCCGGAGTTGTCGCCTCCACGGCGAGCCACCACTCCCAGCCTTCTCCCTCGACACCTGACCCCGTGCCGCTCTTCTCCATCACGAGATGAATCTTCCCGACCTTTTTCCCAACTTTTCTTGCTTCGTACGCACCGCTACCCGCCGCTGAAGTAGTCCCTGACCATCGCCGTCGATGTCACCGCCTTCCGGCCATCACCGTCGGCCGGCGACCACCGGAGAGGACTCCCCATACCTCTAGCTATATTTTGGTGATGGTCCCACCCTTTTTCCCCCACTGCAGCAGCCTCGGGCGAGGTCTCCGGCGAGGTCCGGCCGAATTCCGGCAAGTCTGTCCCGAGCTCCCTGGGGAAGACACGTAATGGCAGTTTCATAAATTAGTTTGAACTTTGTTACATTTTTAAAAATCATATCTTCCGATTTAAAAGTCCAAAAATTGCAAACTAAAATTCTTTGGAATCCTCAAGACCTGTACTTTTCAAAAAGTAACATGAACTATTGCGATTTAGTCATGTTTGTAATTTTCAAAAATAGTTAAGTTGCAACCCTTGTAAACTAATTAAATTCATAACTTTCTAAATAGAAATCCAATAAAGGTGACACTTGGGAAAAACATGTATCTTGGTACCCTTGAGCACCCTGAACAGGGAAATTTCACTTTCATTGCATATTTCTCAAGTTATTGCATTAATTTCATTTTTTGTAATTAATTTTGCATTAATTATGTGTGAATTATTTTTGCGGGAAACTCGGTAGATTTGCTCTTCCTAGTCCTGTACACTTGCACAAAATTCCATGTCTAATTTTGAGCACCCTAGATAATTATTTTGCTATCAGTTTGTTTAAATCAAGAAAATGCCATTTTCAGCATTTAAGATTATGAATTTATTCTCATAAGTTGTATCCTTGCATGTTTATGGTCCTGTTCACTCTTCACAATGTTGTTTAGTCCCTCATGATCAGATTGGTAGTAAGCTTCCATTAATTCTACACTTGTAATAATTATCTAGGCACTTCTCTAGTTGCAATGCAAATCGTCATCGCATATGATAATAAGAGCCACCTTAAACACTAAATTTATTCTTCACTCATTTGCATTTTTGCTCATCATTTTAAATCTGAATCACCATGTTTGACCACAGCACCCATGTCATCTTGTTTAAACATTGCTTGCCTACGTTATACCTACGAGTGTAGTTTAATTTAACTCCATTGAAAAGAGAAGGAATTATGTGTTCATGCATACTATTAATTCCACGAACTTGACTTTATTAAATTGTGCTTATGGCATTCATACAAAACAGCATACATAAATCATCATCACTTTGGCCTTGTATTCTTTTTACTTATGCATTGCATTTCATTCCATAGGTGACGACATCGAATTAATCTCGCCGGAAGAAGCCGTTGCAAATCTCAACGCTTGTGAAGCTAGTGCTAACTTCGATCACTCCCAAGGCAAGCCCCGGTGCATTTCCATTATTTCGAAATGCTTTCTTTTGTCACTATATTAAGGATGGTGAATGTGCATTTACGTTCTAGGAATTGAAATTCACTTGGATAAATTTCCCCTATATGTCCTATAAAGAATATGTGTCAATTCCTCGATAGAAATGTTGTGCCATGCTTATGGTGTCAACGATAAAACTGGACACTCACATATTGCTTATGCTACACTTGAATGTGATAATTGGTAAAATTTGAGAACACCCCATTGTGACTCCGCGAACAAGGTTGAGTTGTGTACCACTTGCATACCTTTCTTTTGGGGATTGGTAAACCTACATAGCTTGTGAATTCTAAAGTGGGCCGGATATCTTACCGACCTAGAGGTGATGTGTATCGCATGGTGGTTGCACGGGTTGAGGACAGTTGGAGAGTACACGGGTTAAGCCTTGAGCACGTTGTTGAACGGGTCGCAAGGGGGACATGTACTCGGGCCGGTGGCCAAGTAATTTGCTTTATGATGAACTCACGAACGGTAGCCATACGTATTCTTAAATGATGCGTATGTCATGCATTTGGTTCTTTCCTGCAGGATTAATAATTCAATAATTATCGCCGTTTCCTCTAGGTTAATGAGTATCACTTGTTTCAAGCAGTTTATAATGTGTAGTAAGAGGAAAAGAATGAGATGCTCGCTGTTTTATATTGATATCAATTTGTATTGCAAACTCTTGTATTGCTTAGTATGCTCACTAAAGTTTCTTTTGTGCAACAACCCTATTAATTTGGCTAATCATAAAAGTGCAAACCTAATTAGTTAGGTGTTGTTTTTATGCAAATGTCAAGTGAAACCGGCCAAGCCCCATGCATCTAGGTGTCGGTCTTAGATAGCCAATTTGACGGGTAAGACTTGTGGAGTATGCTAGATACTCGGACTTTGCCACTACATGTGTATTTTCGGGGTTCCCACAAGCCGGGTATTGTGATTGTTGTGGTAAGGTTGTGTGGGATGGAGAGGAGTCCAAAGAGTGGACCATTGAGTGGGTTCTTAGCTCTCCGACCTACGAGGAGTGAGTCGTGGCCTAGGCCGGCATGGTTCATCTAAGCTATCTATGTATCGTCGTGTGTAATCGCTTCCGCACTTTATTTCGAACAAAGATCATGGTTATGTAACTTAATTTGAGAACCAAATGTATCTTTTATTTGGAACTCAATGTTGTAATTCGAGGCTTAACTATGTGAACTTGCAAATCGTGTATGTTTGTTACCGTGATGCTATGCATGGCTGCTTCGTCAAGCATCTCCCGAGGCGATCCGTACCACACTAATCTATCTTTCGGGATAGGGGTGAGACACATATTTCCCACACTAACGGAGTTTTGCCTTCAAGCAGCACGCACAGGTTGCCGAACGACGCGAGGCATCCAAAGCGAAGCGAAGGAGGTGCCTCGAGGCGAAGTCAAGGGAAACCCGAGGAAGGGGCCAAGACCCAGGTGCGAAGGGCAGCGACCCGTGAAGCTACCATCCGGCGAGGCGAAGTGGCGCGCGAGCGGAGCACCGGAGCGAAGCGAAGCAAAGGGCCGGAATGCGTCCCAGCTAAGCATACAGCTAAGCCGCGAGCAACGCGGTTTCAGTCGGCTTTCCCGGAATGCCCCTAAGAGTTACCGCCTCGTAGCAGGACTAGGGCGTTCGACCAAGGGTAAAATGGTCTTGTAGAATATGGCTCCCTGGACTATAAAGGGAGCCCAAGGGTCACTTGTAAAGACACATGTAATCTGCAAGTTAACTTCGCTTATGCTAAGGGATTTCATCTTGCCATTTCATTCTTTCATACTCCACACATTCCATTCTTTGTGTTCGATGTGTTAAGTAACCATTACCCTCGCTGCTTAGCACCAACATTCTCGATGCTAGATTCCCTTCAGGGCTTCACCACCGCCCTTCCCTCTCTCTAATTGTGCAGTATGTCCACAATAACCACAAGGAACGGATCATCTCGGGATCGAAATTCGAGGCAAGACAGCGGCCAAAACAGAAACGCGATACACCTGAAGCTGGCCTAAGACCTCGACAAACCGGCCACCGAACAAAAGAAACATGCTACGCCGGTGCTGATGAGGAGGTGAGGCCCATGCCCTGCACTAACATCATGGTCGTGCGCGAGGAGGCGACGGTCGCAGAGGAAACCGGGCAGAGGCGGATCAAACGAGGGAGTCGGATTCGACGCCGATTTTTGGTATGCCAACGGGGAGAAGGAAAGACGACTGCACCGGCAGAGGAGAGGTTGAAATTTGGAAAGCAGAATGGGATGCCCACAAGGCAAAAATAATCGTCCCCTGCAGAAGAATATTGTCGTACGACTTATCTTTTTTTTTTGCAAGTGACAATCATTCAAAACATCTGACCTGTTCAAGTGTGCAAGATTTGTCAAAAGTTACCTTGATTCAGAATTTAGGTCGTGCAGTAGCCAGTAGGTATAAAGAAAAGAGTACGAATTTTCACGAAGTACCAAGGTTCTGCGTTCGTTTGATTTTATTTTCATGCAGAATCAGCACCAGCGATGAAACCACAGATGGTGCCTTCAAATAAACATGGTTCCAAAGAACAATGACCAACCAAAAGAATCCTTCTGCACGCTTGAACAGGTGAAGAAATGCATTCAAGTTGCTTCCTCTAAACCCAAACCAGGATATCCTCCAAAAAAAACAAAACAAATTAAAAAAGATCAGGTTTACCCCATATCACGTCAACCTTCAGGAGCACTAAGAATCCAGATGCTAAACATGGCCACCTAGCACGTATGCAAATTTGCAACTTGTGCCTTATGCCCTTACATCGCCGTTGGTTGGCTAGTCCCCGTTATAACAAAGTATAGGTACAAAACACATACCTACTGCAAACTACAAATTAATAGCGTGCTTCTTCCATTGTTCAACCAAGGTCATAGAGTTAATAATAAATATGCAATTTGTAAATTAAATGGATAAGAAAATTTGAGAAGTGAAATGAAACAGATTAGAAATAGTGGCCTCTCTAGCAAACATGGATTAGATAATCAGCATAACGATATTAATGTTACAAGATTGAGCCGATATACATGACATCACTCAGAGTAGAATCCTTCGACGATTCTTCAGGCATGTAGTTTGTGAAAGTAACAAGGATCAAATTTGGCTCTAAAGATTCTGATACAGATAGGTGTCATTGTGGCCACCAAACAAACCAGTTCATATGCGCTGCGCCACCTTCTGTATAAATCCTGTGGCCAATTCCGACTCATGTTGCTTGCTGCTACAAGATTTGTAATCTGTAAATATTGATGAAAAAATGCTTCAGTAAATGCTGCAGGATTGTATCCTTCGCAAAATAGTATATCGACACCAAGTACATTAACAAAGTTAGGGGCTCGGATATTCATGGTCTCTGTGGCCCTTCAAAGCCAGGTTACAACATGTACCCAGATTTTAAAAACTGTATCCCTTGTTTCATCTTTCCTGTTTCTGTTGTTAGTTTTTGATATGTGGGCAAGTATACCCTCAAGTTTTGCTGTGAGCAAGTTTACCTTCAAGAAGACATTCCATATTGACCCCTAAACTTGTTACACTGAATAAGACTACCCTTATTCTTTTCCCATTTGCAGGTCGATCAAACCTACTCTTGTTTGAATGCTACTCCCTGTGGTCGTTAATTAATGATGTTAGGACAAGTTGCTTAGTTCAAAAATGAAAATCCTGTTCAGTATATGTAGTGTGCCAATAAAGAACCAGGTCGAGTATTTTGTTATTTGTTAAGTAAAGAATGAAACCAGGAGGAGTATATATAGTGCGAAGGTTTACCACACCTATTCACTACAGTGCCAGACTTTCCAGAGTTAAATAAGAGGAGAGCACACGTTCGCGGTGATAGTCTTTTGATGTAGCATGAAAGCGATGGAATACCTTGGATTTGACAGCACGCAAAGTCCCATCAGTATCTATAACATTGTCAATGCAATTTAGAGCAACCTTCAGGAGATCTGTCACACAAGCTTGAACATGTGGTGATAAATTCCTGAAAATATCAACAGTCAAATTTGGAGCCTTGGGGTCCAATTGAAGGAATGGGAGCCTGATGAATTCCCTCAAATGTGGAGAATAGCTTCAAGTTGTCTCAGTACAGTTTGCTGTTCAGATATGATATCCTTGTCTTGAACACTGTTGGCAAAGTTTCTAAAAGACATTAAAAAATCTCAAACAGCGCAAGACATAACACAATCAATTTGTTTGCATGCAGAAGAAAACCAACCTCGCTCAAGAGAATACCGGACTGTCTCTAGGATCTCATTGCCAGATTGAATTAGAGCACCAGCACGACTCTCACCATCTAGCATACTGTGTTCCATGACAGACTGCATCAGATAGGCACTTGGTTATTGTCTGAAGTGCCATGGCAAAAGTTCCTACCCTTTTGTGAATTTTTACACACTGAATTTCATGTCAAAGTAAATCTGAATTAGATTAATACAGAGCAGTAAGCATAATAGAATACACGCTCCAAGAATGTATCTGCTGTGACTGTCTGCACAAATCAATTGCGACAAAGTGCAGAGATAGATATCATACTCGATCAACTAACCCAAATTTACTCCTATACTGCATATAGCTTGACAATTTTAATAACATAACTGCGGATTCGTGCATTGAAATTGAAATTAAACTAAAGGAGCTCAGACACATGCATATATGGGTCAAGCAAAGTCAAAGCCAAAGAGAATTATTCACTTGCTGTCAGAAATTGAAGACAAGTATATATGGGACTTTGGCATTAATTTAGTTTCGAGAAACTTTAATTAACTCGATCTTACTACACAGCTCCAAACAAGATGCTTCAAGTCAATAGCTACAAGATATTGATAACAATAGCAGAAAAGTAGGTGTTTGCCGAAAATCTAACATTACTAGAGGAGTGCCCGCCGCTGCTGTGGGTGTGAAAAAACTTACAAGTATTAATTTATCAGACATAATTTATAGGAAACTTTGATGCACCATAAATACATCATCCAAAACGACAAATATATATCAAACCTAATTCAGACAGGGTTAAGATTCAAAACACAATCATTAATCACTTGATTTACATGTGAAGTGAGTACGATGATCCAAACTCTGCGATGAAAAGTGAGAACAAAGGAGGTCTTTCCTTAGGTGTCTTTGCATAAAGAAACAAGCTACCTGCTTCAATGAGCTCCAGTACACATCAGAAGGACTTCAAGTTTCAACACAAATTTCATTTAATCCTTTCGCTCCTTCAAAATTAACCCAGAAGGTGAGCTTTTGACTTAATTTGTTCAATTCTTCCTAGTGGAAGCACCATTCTTGATGTCGCTATAGTGTTTCAACTGTTCTTCTATGGTCTCTATACTTCCTTTCACTATACTCTAAGGGCCACGGGTCATTATGCCCAAGCTTCACCTAAAACCAACAAAAGGAAACAGATCAGATAGTTCATAATTTTAGTCAGAGATGAAAGAAGTTACACATAGAAATTGGTTTTCTTAGCTAGCCTAGATTATTCTTATTTTTTCTCACAACTTTGTGGCTTAAAGCAGCCAAAGGTAACATAAACATTAAACAATTTAGTACACCAGTGCCAACTGGTTGTACACAAAAAGTAAGAGATTTATATATTGATTCCAAAATTAAACAGTGCTACAGAATTAGAGAAGGCAGGGAGAAAAGTGCATTCAATAACCTAGGGCTTTTTTCCATTCTATCTAGAGACAGAAAACGTATCAGCAGCTCTGATTGTTGACTGAGTTTACAAGAGCATAACAAAAAATCCAAAGAGACTTGTGAACAATACTCAAGCATTGATGTCAAGTCAGTAACGAAAAATAATAGTTATAATAGATTTTGAACTAAGCCCAAAAAACTGATGGATTCATTCACATAATATGTCAACATTTCTACATGTCAGGTTATCCAAGTAGTCATAATAATACTTTTGAAAGAAACAAAATCCAATTTCGCATAGGAACTGAAAATTATTCTATAAGAGGTGCATTGGGATTGGCAAGCTAAGTAAAGAACGTGTGAGCCAAGAAAACCGAATGTGAAGCATGCAGTGATGTGAGTTCTTAGCAATTTTAACTACATCAACACCTTATTATGGAATATTGATCCATCTAAAGATATTGATCCGATGATTCATTACCAAGGTCTATTCAGAGTGATCTTATACTAAAGGCCATATGCAAAAATGCAGCCTAAGAAACAAGGCATATGCTACATATAAAATGAGGAATACTGGCAGTAATGCAGAAAACAATCTGAGTAGCATAGTGCTGGTTCGATAAGCATCAGAGGGTTTTTGTTTAGCAAGTAGACCAATCACATATTTTCATTTTTTATCATTACTACCAGATCAGTCGTGTCTAATAAGCATAAAATTAACAGTCACATGTTTCCATTTTTATAATGAATAATGAATTCATAATGGACCACCAGAAGCAGAACTAAAGAAAATAAACTTTTCAAAATATATTGGTCCAGCGCCTGAGGAGTTATTATCTGAATAACATGCTTGCATTTTACAATGGACCAATAATTCCACATTAAACTAAGAGAGAAATTATTTGAATGAACATAACTCTTTCTTACCAGGATCAATAGCATTCAATAGCTCAAGTTTCAACAACAAATGCCAAGAAGCCAAATGCAGAGCTTAATGTTGTATCTATTTGGGGACAATTATCTGTTAATGATAACTGTTTTCCATTTATTATATGTATCTATTTGGGGACAATTCATGAAGCATTTCCCTTTGAGTTGGCTTTACATATGCAGCTAAGGACACGAGGCGGGTAAAGCCCAGAATCACATACTTATTTTTCTCAAATACTATTGCAAGTGTTTTAAGTACTGATAAGAATCATTTGCATGGGAAACATAACTGATCAAATGCTTATCAGGTGAAGGTAATTACAGAGAGGTCAGAGGATTGCGATATCAGTTAGCATCCAAAAGCACATACGAAACGGAGGAGGTTGACAGCTAAGTTACCTTGATCCAAGTTGAGCAAACTCCATTGTGTACCTACCAGACAGATGGAGCTGTTTCATACACAAGCGCACGTGTAACATGAATCCTGCTCGGTGCCATACTGATGGACAAAAAGAAATATATCTCACTAACGGAATTAGCCTTTTCTTGTTTTCTTCATTATTTTGTCAGTATTCATGCAAAGTCAATGGTTAAACATCGGTAGCATGCACTGTTAGGTTGCAGTTAAGGTCAACTGCTGCAAACATGACCATATCATCCAAGATTTAGTGGTACAAATTACAGAAGTTTGCGAGCATAACAATAAAACTTGTCAATCGGTCTTAGAAGTAGAGAACGAACTGCTTAAAAGCCAACTAATCGTAGTCTTCTCAAACTGTTGAATCAAACATATATAAATATACCAGAAAGACCTACACAAAGACCTAGGAACATATAAAATCTGCTTCTCAAAAGCATATTCCCTTTATGAGCTACAGCAATATTTTAACTGAAAAGTCGAATGGCCTGGGAAAAAAAAATTCATGTACACAAAAGAGAACTAATCATTCTCTTGGAGCTATATCTGTAAATCTTTAATTGTAGTCTCAGAAGAAAAAGGAAAGTACCGAACTGTAACAACTTGTCCCTTCCACCTATATAGCCACTACATAATCATAGATCAACAAAATTCTGGAAACAAATTGTGAATAACATATTAATAAATATTACTAATTTATAGAAAAAAATTACCTTTCCATGTTCATCAGCTAGGGCATACTACATTACTATCTTACAGTTTGAAACACATTAAGCACCATGTCGAGCACAAACTAATTAATAGGTGTGACATGCCATATACTATTTGAACTAATCATCTTATGCGATACCATCTCACCTGCTCATCAGCTAGGGCTCGTTTTCTGACGACATGAAGATAACCGGTATCGGCTTCAGGGAGTTCAACACCTGAAAACACCATGAAAATTGCAGTGTGTCAGTGTTTGAGTGAGGTATCACCTCATCGGGCGTGAAATGTGCAAATCTATACAGGCAAATAAAGCAATGTAGGGAAATGTGAAAATTGATGCGTTAGAATTGTTCAGCATAGAGGTAACCTCTGCCCAGCATGCAAATGATAACACACAGGTAATATTTTATTCTTCATTCAAGAAAGAGAGGATAGGCATCCTGATTAACTATATTCAGCTAGGGAAAAAATGTTGTCAAATTCTTTTAACATATGTCATCTGTGCCATTCCTCTCTTTGTGCCCAATCCAGCTGTAACTACGTTTTTTTCTTTAATAACTGAGTTATTACTACATTATATATCCCACATCTAGTCACATCATGAACACCATAAAGTGTGGAGCAGCATTAACAGAATGATAAATCCCAGATGGGAGTGGAGAGTCAAACCAAATTTACCCAGATTGGATGGGGATTCGATAGGGGTTGAGGATCAAGAACATGGATGTTCATGGCCTCCTTGATGGAAAGAGTGAGCTTCCTGCAAGGAAAGAAATGAATCAGCAATTAGTTAACATCAGGTGTTAGCCGGTGGAAAGCATATATATCTGATAATATGAGAACTGAGAAAATTATGTCTGGTGCACATAAAGAATAGGAAGTTTGATTCTTAGGAATTTTTATTATTTATTTTTATACACAGCCTAGAATGGAAAAAATACTCATGAAACACAGGATAGTAAGTCACGTATGATAAGAAAAAAAAAAAGAGCACCAACTAAATATTAGTATAATGGAAAGGTGTGAAAAAAGAGCAGCAGCTAAAATGAGATGAGTTAATTAGTATCCCTGATTTTAGGTGCGAAAACCAGATCTGAAGGCCTGAAAAACAAACAAAAAATATGAAGGTGTGGACTGCATCTACATGACGGAGCTCCTCACATGCATCAAAACAATTAAAATCAAAAAGAAGAAAGGCAACAAGGATTTACTCAATAGCTTATCAATTGAAGGAACAAATGTGTGGTACCTTCCATGCGGTGATGTCCTGGCTACGTGAATTGAAATTTGGTAGCAGGTCAGAGAAGAACGGGAGGCGCTGGATCCAGCTGAGATGTGGCCGTTTTGACCTGCGTGCAGTGCATCTCCAGCAGGCGGTCTGCCACGTACAGCGAGGCTATGTCTGCACAAAACAGATCAAATCCAAAATTGAGGAGACTGAGACACAGGTCGTATGTATAAGCAAGCTTGAGAAGAGGGGATTTGACGACAGGCAGGAAGAGGAGTGCGCCATCTATATCCTCACCTCACATTCTGCTGCAAGTGAACGGAGTAGGAGGAGGGCGCAGAGGGTGAGGCAGCCAGTTGCTGCTCGGGGAGCGGGTGCAGCTCCGCGGCGGCTGCTGCTCGAGGACGGTTAGAGGATACAGGATGGCGGGGGTGGAGGTAGCGGCGGACGCAGAGACGTGTCTAGCAGTGTGCGGAGGTTCAACGCACGGGCACGAGCTGCGGAGGAGCGGGGAGGGAGGCAGTGGAGCAAGGATGGCGGACAGCGGTGGCGGCGGGGAGAGGCGGCGGGAGGGGAAACCTAGCCGCATCGCCACGTTCGCGGCCGCTCGCGGGCGGGTGTGTGTGCAGGAGGCAGTACAGGTGGGCCCTGCTCTGTCAGGGCTATGATTTTATATGGAGGCGAGGGCGATGAATAAGAGGGCATGAGGGCGACGGGTTAAGAGGCCGAGAGGTGACGACATACTGGGCGGTGACGACCTCACCACAAATAATAGATTGGTATAGATATCAACAGAACCTAGGATTGTTCTTTTCAGTCAATAATATGGTTTAAGAAAAAATATAACAGACATAAGTAGTTTAACATATGACATTGATGTATACAGAACAAAGATGGACTAGTGTTTCTGCCTTCTACAATTCTTTTCCAAAGTGAAGATGTGGAATTAAAGTGATCTCAGAAGCACAAGATCACAAAGGGTTTTGAAACACTTACTTTGTCATAGAGCCCCGCCTCTTGGCACCGATGGGCAGCTTCAAGCAAGAATTGTTGTCTGCTTCTCCAATCCATCATATATTTCTTCAGTGCTCCTTGTTCTCCCATTCCACTAGGACCAAGCAAAAGTTGAATACCACCATCCCCAAGTAAGATCTCTGTCAGGAATTGCTTCAACATCAAATTCCGTTGTCGTTGCTGTCATGAATATGGTAGAAGGGCACTGGGATTAGATAGCAGGAGACTGGGATTAGAGAACCAGACAGGCATATTAGATTCATGTCATCTTTCTTGCTTGCCTTATTCGTGTTGCCATGCCCTCCATTATATAGGAGTGCTTGGCTGACAATCATATAGGACTCAAACTCTAACTCTACCTAATAATTCCGAATTTAGTCTAAACCTAATTCTAATACTCATTGAACTCACCGATAGGCCTGGACTGCCCATGACAATTCCCCCTCCTTCGAAGACAGCTCGTCCTCGAGCTGTGCACTAATCATTAACTTGACATAATAACTTATAGACACTAAGTCATACATCTCAACTTAATATCATGTTTTTTAAAAGTAAACTTCCTAGCAGGAATAAGCCCAAACATTGGCTGCATACGTCACCCGATTCCCTGGGCTGGAAGGTGGCCCAAACTTGGACCAAAGTAGTCCACAAGTGACGAGCCAAAATATGCAGCCATGCACATGCACATCCCTAGTGAACCAATCCTCCAGCATGATGGTGGGTTCTGCCACCGCCACGAACTTATCTCTTTTACCAGCATTCCTCTACAACTGCCATGAGCAATCTTCTCTCCGCCAGCTGCCCTCAACAAGCACATCAATTGAGGAGATTGAGGATCTTGCAGCCCACACCATGTCAGAATCAGTGGATCAATGTGTGGCGGCCCGTGCAACTGCGGAGACACCCTGAAACCTTCTGTGCAGTTTATTTGATGGCCATGGTCTTCAACCTGGTGTCTCCCTTCGACTTGGACCTGGTGGTAATAAGGAGTCTGGGTAACTGAAACCACCTCGTCACCGTGCTGGTGGAGGTCAACCTCCTCATTTGCCTTCTTCTTCTCTAGATCGGCGAGGTTCTTGACACGCCGTGCAAGATCAGCAAGTTGTACTGCAATTTCTGCAAGTTGCTCGGCAGCGGCCTCCATGGATCGAAACCAAAGCTTGATGATACCAAATGTCATGAATATGGTAGAAGGGGACTGGGATTAGATACAGGAGACGGGGATTAGAGAACCAGACAGGCATATTAGATTCATCTCGTCTTTCTTGCTTGCCTTATTCACGTTGCCATGCCCTCCATTATATAGGAGTCTGGCTTACAACCGTACAAGACACAAACTCTATCTCTAATATAGGAATTTAATTCAAACCCTATCTTAACTCTAATTGGACCTTATTAAGAAAATGAGGACACCAAATGATTATAAAAGAAAAGCTTACTAGGGGAGCAAAGCTGTATGCACGAGATGATTGGGCAACTTGTCTTGCTTCATCAAAGTATCCAGTTCTCAAGCAGAAATAAATCTGCAAAAGATTGCAATAACACCTCAAAACCAACAGAACAATACTTCAAATTACTGAAGTTCTACCAAAAATCAACAGTGAGTAACCAGACATTAATTTTATCATGACATTAATATATCAAAACAATGATCTGCAAAACTCTTTTCAAAGCTGTAGGCAAGAAAACAAAAACGAAACCTGCTGCTAGGTTGTATCGATTGGTGCCGCCTGCGCAGATCGGTTGCATCAGAGTACAGCACACCTTGATCCCGCAGACGGACCTGTATGTGTCATGGAATAAGCTTGGAATATGCATCGGAACATAAAAATTAGTACAAAAGCAACAGCAATAATGAATAGCACGATACTTAAATCATCTACTTTGTGACCAAGATGAGGAGACCATAAATCATCTACTTGTTGGTTGTGTCTTTGCTAGGCAGTTCTGGTTTGTCCTACTGGGCCAGGTCAGCTGCAGCGCACTATCACCCCAGCCGTATGATACAAATTTTGATGACTGGTGGAGCAAGGCTTCTAGCCGGGTAACAGGTGACTTGCGGAAGGGTTTCAACTCCATCATCATTCTAGGAGCTTGGATGATCTGGCGGCAAGACAACGATTGTGTCTTTAACGGACACTCTCCTAGTATCGCCTCAGCTCTAGCCCTGGCAGGTGATGACAGGCACTTGTGGAGCATGGCGGGTGCAAAGGCTCTTGCTGGCCTGCCTGCTCTTAGTGGCATGGCTACTGAGTAATCAGTTAGCCTTGGGTCGTGTTGTTTCTTAGTCAGAGGCACGTATGTAATCTGTGGTGTGGGCGTGTCTTGTATTCTATCATCTTCTTCTTTTAATGGAATGATACGCAGCTCTCCTGCGTGTTCGAGAAAAAAAGAAAAAAAAATGCCCGAATCTTCTGATGATTACCAACAGATCCACCAAGAGCAGCCTAAAACAACAAATTAAAATGCAGAATACAATTGATTATTTGAAAAAAAAAATGGGTGAGCCACAGCATATTGAATCCACAAATAAAAGTCCAATAGCAAAAATAGATAATACTGTATCATAAATCATTATACAAATAAAGAACTAATTGCAGTAGAGACTTCACAGGTGTTACATTGTAAATCTGTAACTACCAGTCAATATATGTTTTTTGGGATGTTCACTATCTCATGACCACATATTCCTATAGATAATTCTAAAATATTAACTATCAACCGGTCAGTTTCTGGGATTATTCTACCCACCAGGGTCAAGTAAAAAAACTAAAATCGAACGAATACGGGATTACCCTTGAGAAGGTTTCGATACACATAAGTGAACTAATAGAACTTCGAACAGTACTTCACCTTGCAAGTAGGGAATTGACAGTATACTGGTTGAGCATATGCTACCAAAGTGATATGTTCATCCAGGACCCCACTACAGTACATAATAATTATTTGAGCAATTTATCCTGTCTACTATGACCAAATATTTTGAAGTAGAAGTTGTTAAAAGAATGAGTAAAATAAGATACTCACAAGACCTGGTTGGCTGTTGATAGTCTCAAGTATAAACTTTTCATGGCCCCACTAGAGACAGCGTCTTGCACCTCTCACTAGTAACATTTTCCTCGATGCATTTCGATGAGACAACCCTTCCCCCAACTAATGCCTGAATTAGATAAGGTAAAAAAACAAACAAGAGACAAAATGAGGCACAGAGTGGAAATTGCCAGTACAAAGATTGTTAGTTCTGGTCATGTCATTATGACTGAAAATGAACAGGTGATGGTATATTTTGCTACAATAGAGTCAATACAATCACCTCAATCAAATGCCACATTTTCAGCATAGTTACTGATTTTGTGCCGATAGCATCAACGGGCAAGGACTCCGTAAGCAGCCCTGAAAGTTGTAGCAGGCTAAGCAAAATACGACATTAGTAAGCATATGTTGAACTAAGATAATCAGGAGAAGTTACTATATCTTGATGATAATATATAAAGGATATAAAAAAACGAAAGTTAAGCTATTCATCAAAAGTAAGTTTCCATTTTGGTCAGAAATGCCTAATAAAATGTTGAATATTGATAAAGAAGCAAAACTTATGCTAAAAGATAGACTGTGTCCTCTTGCATCATTGAGATCCCTCACAACCCCAGCATAAACTGAAGATTAAATTTCAATAATAGTCTTGTTCGGTAGAGGCATGACTTCTGTAGAGGACAGCCCTGATGAAACATGAGGGCTCGAAGTTGAAGGTGGCATCAAAGCAGGGCGAGCCAGTCCACTGGTTGAGCGATTATTGTTTCTCTTGGGTAGGGTAGAAAGCCGGCTTAGACTCTGCAAAAAATCTCTCTTCTCCCTCTGCCAGTCGTCCTACAGCAAACACATGATACAGTTACAGAAGTGACGAGACAATGAAAACATACATTACCAAGGAGACAGGAGTATTTAATGGCCCGTGAGGCAACAGGAAAACAAATGTCAAAACATCATCTCCGTGAATGATAAAATGAACTGCCGTTTCCATCAAATCAAATTGCACAACCATAATAACAAAGATGGATGTCGGAAAATTGTAATAAAAGCACTCAAATAAGACAACTGAAGACGTTAAAGAAACTTGACCAACTACCAAACTGAAAAGTGTCATCTAAAGCAATCTTCGGCAACTACTAGCTGTTATAGATAGAACAGAATGAGCAGGAGGCAGCAAACCAACCTCAAGAACTTGCATCATATAGTTGTTAAAACTCCTTAAGTTGTCCTTTTGAGCTTCTTGGATGGATGAAACTATTGCCACTTCATGAAGCCGAAAATATAGAATATGTTTAATTGTTTATACTCAATATAAAACACAGGTGACAATCTAGCCTGAGGATTATCCTCATGTGTTAACCTGCTGCAGGTACTCCTCAATTGTCGTTGCTTCAGATGGAAAGACATCCTCAAAGAAAAAAAAACATCATGGTTCTGGATCCTCGATAGCAGCTTCATGCTCAATTAATTGTTATGTGCATTATATTAACTGCTTATGTGAATTGCATTTTTTATTCTTGCACCAAACCTTGATCCTCACCTCACTTGTGATAAATACCACAATATAAATTTCTGACTTACACTTTCATGTTGGTTCTTGTGGGCTTCATCTCTAGCCTATACAACTTGCTTGGAAAGTAAGGTTTTTCACAAAAAAAAAATGCCACATTTATAAAGACTAGAGAGCAGTTTAATATGCCAAATAAACCAAGTTTCTTATGTATTCTAATTGCATTTGAAAAATAATGTGCAGGCTTGTCAATAACTGTGTGATCCTTTCATGTCATCATATGAAACTGCATGAATTAGGACCCGAAATGCATTAATTCCAGCTCATTCAGCACAGCCATCAATTACCTTGAGTTCGAATGACTTGAGGTCCCTGGCGAGCTGCTCCGCATTAATCCGCTTGCGTGCCAGTAACCTACACAGACAAAGACCCTAAGTTTCCAGAAAACTCAAGAAGCCACCACACATGGAATTGGTAGAGACGCTGGCTCTTGGGCATAGGTGAAGGGGGGCTCCGGAGATCTATCTACCTGGTAGCCGAGAGTGACTGGGACGGCGCCTCGGCACGGATGGTCTTGGCCTTGAGCTTGGTGGAGAGCGCCTCGAGCTGGTCCAGGTTCCTCAGCGCGAGCCATAAAATATCATGTCTGATGAGGAAGACCACGCGTCGAATCGCTGGAAGGCGGCGGCGCCGCCGAAAGCAAAGGGGAGCACGCACCTGGAGGGTAGGGAAGTGCGGGGTGGGCGCGGCCTACTCAGCTTGGTGGAGGAGTGAAGGAACCCCGTCCAACCGCTCATCTCCGCGTCCCCGCCGCCGCTGCCGCCGACACCAGCCATCGCCGCCGGAGTTGGTGGAGGTTCCGTTTCCGTCCAGCGCGGCGCTCGAGTTGAGTCTGGAGGTTTTTGGGGGCGGGGCGGGAAAAGAAAAAAGTGGCGCCTAATAATTTCTTTCCCCGGGAGAAACGCGCGCCGTGCGCCCCGAATCATTCTCCCTCTCCGTAAATAAATACCGGCATCGCCGCCGGAGTTTATCGTAGACTTACAATATAACCGCCGCCATGGCTCCTGCTACTTCATCTTCCATCTACCGCACATCCCTCAATAGCCCCATCGAAATCAGCTCATCTTTATCCACGGTAGGCACCGGCGATTCTGTTGTTGCTGGCAGCTCCTTCTTGTCCACCGCAGGCACGGGCGACGTTGCCGCAGCTGAGGACGAGGCCAACAAAGATGAAGTCATCATGGTGTCATCTGGGGACGAGGTCAACAAGACCAGTCATGTGATCTTATCTACGGAGTCTACTGCTGAGACCATCGAAAATGAGGTCACCAGTAAGTTACGTAAGATAAGGGGTTCATACAAGTTGTGGAATCTCAATGATCCAAATGAGATTCTCAAAGCATTGATCATGATCCGCAGTGAAAATTCGGGAATGCTCCCAAAGATCAGTGTGATTTTTAACAGATTTAACGAGGACAATACGCTTGCGAGCACAGGCGTCACCAAAAGCAGGCTAGGCACGAAGATCAAAAACATGAAAAATAAATTCAAAGATGCTGTTAAAAGGAACTTCATCCCACGTCGTCGACTGAGGAAAAAGGGTACCACACGCAATAACATTTTCTTCGAGCTCGGCAAGGAGGTATGGCCCGAACTTCGCCGGACGTAGGGGCATTAATACCGTCGACGACAGTGATGATGACGAGAAGGAGGAGGATGACGCGTGATATAAACGCATGACATTATGTTAGAACGAATAATACTAGTATCGGGACCTTTTTGGATTTGTGCACTTAATTCCTTCACTACATGATACTTGTACCATCGATTTGTGCATTGAATTTTCATGAATTTCTTCACTACATGATATAAAAAAATGTCCAATTTTATTTTTTCTGCTTAACAAATTTGAATCGTGTTAATCCAAATGATTAGTGTTTTTCTCGTGAATTAAAACATTTTATCACCGCTACGTATCTCTAAACTACAACTTTGCACTACTCGTCCATGTAATGAGGCCTCACATCCGAGTCAAAGAACACCGTGGCACCGTTCGTCCGCGCCGGCGTGGTCGAGGAGGGCGCGAGCACGAGAACGAGCAAGATTCGGGAGGTCGGCGACGAGAGCGGCAGCTCGCACCGCACGCTACCCCGTGGAGGTCAACATGGCCAGTTGTGACAGGGCCATCCCACGCCAAGTGGGGTCGATGCGACGGTTCGGGGCCCTCAAATTAGACAAAACTAGAAGTCGGGGCGCACCACTCTGTTGGTCCAGTCAAGAGATTGAAAATAATTTTCTCCACAAAGTTCAAAGTCAACGTAATTTTGACATAAATGAGAATAATGATATTGGATTATTAAAGTGAATTAAGTAACTGACCATTACCCTTACAACCACCATTCCCTTAAAACAATTGTAAGGTAACAATTTTGGGGAACTATCATGTTTGAGACCTACCAATAAAAGAAAGACTCAATATGAGAGGAATACGACAACTTGATATCTCGTTGGTTCGGAGTGAACGTATCGTGAGGACTTCCTATGACAGTCTTCTTTTGTTTACATGCATAGTACGTAACATGACCCACTATAATTGTACTCCAAATCATAATTCCTTTTTCCTTTTTTTTTTGCTTTATGACAAAAGGAGATGCATCTACAATAGAAAAAAAATCACTTCCATGCATATCTCTTTAACAATCAAGTACCAGATGGATATGAATCTGCTCAAAACCAAACCAGAATTGCTGCAAAAACTTTAACCTCGACCACTTGTATGAAGAATGACTTGAGACGACACGATGCAATAGAAAAAATCCTCACATTGATCACACCATGAAGCATTCCATTCAAGTACCTGCATAGCCATTTTGATGCTACCACACCGGTCTTCTCTTAATAAGGGGTAAGCATGACAAACATATTATCATTTTGTTCCACTGGCATTGCAAATCTTCACTTTTGCATCCACACTATCACTCAACATCCAAGATCGAGGGAAGACAAGCCGGGGCAACATCAACGCCACTCTAGTGGACTTGAGCACCGAAATGCATGTAAAGATAGAATAATTCCTTTCAAGCGGAATACGCACACAAAGGAAGATTCGAAGCACAAATCAATGCATGGTTAGGAACAGAGACTCTACTAATATGGCACAGTTCACTCGTCAAACATATGCTGATTATTAGGCTCGGGATGTGATACTTTTAGTAGACAAAACTATATTTAAGTGAGTGACAAGTGCCATGGCACACAAAATTGCTAATAATAACTATGCACCATACAAATGTAATTCAGTAAGCATACACTTGTGTTATCAAGGTTACAAGACATCAACGAGTAAGAAGATCAAGATTCTCTCGCATTAGCTCCTTTTAATGCGAGAGAACCATTGTTGGGCATTAGCTCACGTCCGGACCATCTATATTCAAACAAACGGCTATGCTTCACACATCCGTCTCATTAACAAAGAGGCACACAAGTTGTTTCTCTCTTCCGGACGCGTCGAGTCCGCCCTGCAACATGGCGGCGCATCCATCCTGCAAGCTCGTAGTCGCCGTTGCGTTTCAACGTCGTGGCCACCGAGTAGGAATCAGCACGGTGAAGCCACAAACTAGATGTATCTATAGCGCACAGGAAGCATTTTAGCAGTTGACCTGCAACATGATTAACAATCGGCATTGGTCAACCTTCACAAATCGATGGCCACGGTAAGCCAATAATCAAATCTCTCATATGGACTTCAAACCAGTTCCTTCAATGCTCGATTTGGCTTGTTTATAGTTGAACATAGATATGTAAACGATTGAATCGAAATAGTTCAGTGTTGAATCAAGCTCTAAACATAGAACGGGCTCCTCCCATGGTGGATTGACCACCTTCCCAATACTTATATGCTACAAGGAAGATGATTGAGTCGCTCCCTCTTCTCGACATAACTCCGATCCGAGCAACTATTTTGCTCTATGATTTGATCCCAAGACATTGAGTCTTGTATTCTTCTTGGGCTATCATACATTTTGGGCGAAGAACAGCGGTATGCACAAGTGAAAGATTGGAGGCTGGACCGCAAGGGGAAGATAGGGGAAGATGTGAGAAGAAGAACAGTGGGCCAGACACACTTTACTAGGTCTCGGTGAGCTTGCTGTAGGGGAAAGATTGTTGGCTGGAGTGCTAGCTGCCTTTGCTCGGAGTTCGGAGAAGAAAAGGAGGAAGAAAGAGGTGTAGCTGCTCGCTTCGGGGTGAACGGTCCAGATTTTCACTAATACACAAAAGTCACTCTCTGCATTTAGAATGTCAATGTGGACTAATGCAGAGAATCCTCATCCGACAAAAAACTGTGGGTTCTTTCCCCATTTACCTACACAACAAAAACAAATACCATATGTATATTTCCATCAAAATCACTTGCAGATAAGTTCCCATTGTCTACTGGAAATAGTACTCGTTGGTTAATGATAAAAATACAGAAAACAATGCTTGTTCAAGAGCCATTCAGATTACCATAAGACGGGCCACAAGAATTTCCTCTTTCTTGTCGAGCAGTGAGCGATCACATATAAAAATATGTAATTATGAAGAGGGGCAACTGAATTTAAACTAATCTTAAAAGAGATGACAATGGTTCAAATGTGACCGCAGGGAGGCATATTGTATCCTTAATCTATAAACCAATCTAACCATGTGCATTTTCCCAAAGCACTCCAGGTGACACCTTATCAAAAGGAGAAAAAAAACATTTTAGAGTCATTGCAAAGAATTATACAATCAATCCCCTTTCTTACCCATTTACCAGAGTGATGCAATGGTACCTTGTTACTTGTTTGATCATCAAGTTAAAAGAGGACTGCAAATTATAATGTCGTACCAAGAAAGATTGTCTCGGTATAGATAGAACCCAATAAAAATTATATCCGATTGTGACGAGGACATCACTCCTTTGGATACAAATGACACTCGCTCTGCTGGATATTCAAGGACCAATCACTAGAGCTCGCGTCCGACAATTGAATTTAGAGGTGAGCTCGTTCCTAAGTCTTTCCTTCTATAATTTTGAGAATAGATTGCTACCTAATGATTATATTGTGATTAGGAACCAAGGAGAGGACCAGGATATGCATGGAAGAGGGCTTGGAAGCATGAAGGTCCAGCAAGAGCGTGCAAGGCACGGTGGAGGCCCAAATCAAGTCGACTTCGAGTCCATCTCGAAGTCCAGGGACGATCTATCTTAAAACGGACGCACGGATCGCATACGTAGTCGGATTTGGAATTCTATATATGGATGGAAAGATAATTTCATAACCTTTCCAATGGCGCCGATATGGTTTAAATTTGTCCGGGGTCGTCGGGAATCATCGAAAGAATGTGTCGTCTACAATCTGTCTTGGTGCTGCATCACCGTTTTTTGTCTTTGGGCCGTGTATCTCGTGTGAACCCATTAGGGGCGCGTCCGGGGGGTCTCGCACGTCCACAAGTCCTTATTAGCAACAGTTGCCGGCCAAGTGAGGGTTGGGTTTTTCTTAGAATATTCTGCTTTGACGGTTTCGCCGTTCATCGGTTTGTGAGACCCTAACTTGTGAGCTTAATCATTCATATGTGCAAATTGTGTTGCATTCTCTCTCGTTCTTGCTTGTGTTCTTTGCTTCGCGAGCGGAGATTAGCCTTACGGGCGAGGTCAATCGTGTTTGCACGGTTGATAAGCATAGGTGACGTGGTGTTTCGGATCGTGTTTTTCAAAAGCCGTATCGAGTTGTGTCAAGTCTCCATCAAATTATCATTTACCGGAACCTTTTGGAAGATAGGACACCCTTGTTCACATCAGATTGTGTAAGCAATGGAAGCATGAATGGCTCGGTAGGCACATTTTCAACCGAGCCAATTAGGGTTCCGCAATAATCTTCTCGCAGTTTCCGCCCCTTGGTTCCGCTCCCAAGTCAAGCCGCCTAGGGTTTCGCCGCCACCGCCCCCCCCTCCTCTCCCTCCGGCGAGCTCGCCGGCGGCGGAAGGAGAGGGAAGCCCTCCCGTTTAGTAGTCTAGCTTTTTTCAGGTTATGTTCTAGCTTCGGGCCATGGGCCGCCTTTCTCCTCCCCGCCTCCCGGTCGCCATGGCCGCCATTGGCGATCTTTTGCTCGTCGCCGGTTATGGTCGTGGTGTTAGGCCGGAGCCGGAGATGAGTCTCAATAACGTAGTAATAGGTTTCTGTTTCCCCGACCTTGCCTCTCCTCCTCTTGGAGCGCGCCGTCCTCGGGGGCGGTGCCCCTCTTTCCCATCCACTAGTCCGTCGGCTCTCTTCGGATCCGCGCGCCGTCGGTCGGATCTCCTCCACCGGTCCCGCCACCGCCTCGCGATGGCCACCTCCGCTCGGTCGGCGAGCAAATATATGCCTTTCGGCATCATGTCTACAGCCACCCTCCCCGCAACCTCCTACCGACTTCATCTCTGCCCCACGCAGGTCGGTGACCATCTACACCACTCGGCCTACCGCGACTTCAAGCCATCGCCGCCGACCCACCGCCTCCACGCTTCGTCGGCTCCAAGAAGCTAGTTCGGTGGCTCGCCGCCCATCCGGGCCATAGGATCTTCGACGGCGGTGGCATCATCGAGGAGGCCCCTCGCTCGACCGCCGGGCATCGCTCTCGATGTTGGCGGCCGTGGCGCCGCCGTGGTAGGCCACCCCGCCCGGCAAGCGGTTGTTTCCCCCACCGTCATCGATTCCCCACACAAGCGCCCCTCTAGGCCAGCCCATTTGGGGATCACCTTGCGCGTCCGGATCCAAGTCCTACCACCAGCAACTATTGGTTCATCGAGGATTTAATCTTCATCGTCAACGACAGACAACCCTCCGGCGTGTCCATGGTACATGTTCTCCGGTCGTCCACAACGACATGCCATACTCGCCACCTATAGAAAGGTGGTCACCGCTACGGGTCCTCCGTTCCGTGACACTAAAGAACAGACAAGTCCGCTTTCGTGAGTTCCGCCGCCCAAAGGTTGAGAACTCGTCTTCCACATGCACCTTGATGAAGTTCAAACAAATCATGTTTCATCGACGATGGTCATTGATAAAGGCGACCTCAACCCACCCGAGCTATTGCAGCGAGGCCTCTCTCGGCAACCTCTCGGTGGGCAGCCCGTCGACTTCCGTGTATGGCAAGCCGCCGTTCTTTACTCAGCCTACTAATACATGTGTGCCTTTTGTGTATTTCACTTAGTTATTGTATCCGGAGGCATGTAGTTCATATGTCTGGTGTTAGGCACCAACTTTCTGCACTCTATCTATCGAGTGTTGTTGTACGGTTATTTCCTAAGTTAATATAATTTCCCTTATAAAAAAACCGAGCCAATCGGAGGAAATTATTATAAGACATGTTCCCCTTCCAACACTAAGCAAAAGTTTAAAGCATGACACAAGGGGGGGGAATCCGAAAATTTCTTACCGAGAAAATGAGGGAAAAAATCCGAAAATTTCTGGTAAAAATCCAAATTTTCGGATTTTTCCCCTCATTTTCTGGTAATTTTTTTTATTGTCCACAGGTTAGTTTTTGGAATTTTCCATTTTCAGATTTTTTTTTAAAATTTTAAATGATGGGGGAAAGGTCCAAACTAGAGGCGAGGGTAAAAATGTCAACAAAACAGTGATTTTGGTATGTTGGAGAGTGGGAGCAAGTCGGAGATGGTATTGAGGAGAAGGTTCATTTTGTAATGGTGTTGGGGGAGAAGGCGCTCCTTAGGGATGGCGTCGAGGAAATTAACCCGCCCTATGGGGGAAGGGGAGCACGTTGGGGAATAAGAGAGTTGGGGCGAGGAGGGGAGGAGAAGGTGGAGGGGCGGAGGTGGACGTGGGCTGCGGCGGCGCACGGGGCACAAGAACGCTTGCAAGGCTTCGTGCCATTGCACGAGAGCCCAATCGTTTGCACATGTGAGTTGCTCGTCTGGATTTAGGGGTGGAGCGGTTTCGGGCGGGTGGATGGGACTGCGGCCGGATTGTTGGGATGTTGACACCCTGCCGGCTACCCTGGTCACTCACGTCGTCCGACGTGGTAGCCCGACGTCCGTTGCTCCTGCGGCCAAGCCGTCATTGGGCGTGAGCAGAAATTAGGAAGGCTGGAATCAAAGTTGCATGGCTGAGAGTAACTAAGGGCATATTTGGATTGGTACCAACATGTACCATAACAAATATTGACATGCATACAAATTGGCCGGCATTTGGTTTACATGCAAAGGTTGGCGTGTGTCCGCAAAACAATTGGCGTCGTAGTATAAAAGTAAGGGCAAGACACCAGCACCCAAAAGCTCCGCCAAAAAATTGGCGCACCACCAGAACAACTATAGGATGACGTGGCGAGTTTTAGGTTGCTGGATTAAATGCTTAGCTTTTTGTGTTGTGTACCTTCAAATGGTTTTATTTCTTGAACCATTAGTCCAAATTATATTTCGTTTGCACTGTTGTATTCATTGCAATTATATCTACCAAATAAGATCTCACTTGACCATATTTTAATAAAAAATAATTATTGACATGAAAACCCCACATGTCATACTAAGAGATTATAAAATTGGTAAGGTCACACGATCCAAACACCATTGATTTCCTAATATTACCAATGATTTGGTCACGCCCTCATATTGGTCGTGACAAATTTTGGTAAGGTATGTGTGGGCACAAACCAAACAAGCCCTAAGGGCTCTACGCAAAATAATAGGTGGACGGTTTCTCGTAAAAGTGTGTCCGTGCAAATCCGAATTTTCTCTTCTTTGTCTTGATTTCAGTAAAATGCGAGGGGTTTAATGCATAGAAAATGACCTTAGTTACCGTTTGCTCAGAGACTTCAAGGGCTTTCAAAAAAGATCAAGGGAGGTTTTACAAGAAAATGGTGGAGATTGAATACATCGTACAAACATAACAATTTGGGTGACAGCGGACGCGCCTGAGAAACCAATTCTGGTGGCTCTTGTAGAGGAGCGATGTTATATGTAGCAGCAGGTCCAAAGGTATTAGAAGCACATATAACTTGGTCTGCTGGAACCGAAGAGATTAGCAGTCTACGTACACGTACACTACAGGATCATCCGTCTCTACGTCTTCTGAGTTTCGTTCCTTCAGAGAAAAACACGATCGATCTGGCCTTTTTTTTCAGCGGCAGCGTGCCGGTGCTGTCGCCCTTACGCCGGCCGATAGTTGCGCCCCATGGCCGAGGATTTGAGGAATTAATCTAACCCGTGATTAAGGTTCATCAAGGGATATCTTCTTCAAATCGGATGAGAAAAATATGTTTCAGGTTATGAAAAGTGTAAAAAGAATAAAAAAGAATAGAAGTCTAACTCAATCTCAGAAAGGAGCTATATGGACAAATTTGTTTTACAAGAAGCACATGGTCCGTCCAATAATCAGACAGTTGACCCTCATCATGAGCATGCAGAGGCACAAAATATTGACCGAGGAAGATGTTGTTGACAGCTCAAATGTTCAAGCGGCTAATAATAGTGATAACATGGACAACACCATTGTTGATGTTACTTTGGATAGTGTACCTGATGATCAAGGTGAGGTACAGGGCCTCAGATAGTATTTGGTATAGGGCCTCCAAAATCTGCAGGACGGCCCTGGCAGTGAGTTCTTTGAGGCTCGAGCTCGCGACCACCAAAAACTCCCATTGCGGACGCCATCACGGACAAGGAGAGCGAGGCACTCAAGGCCAGCGTGGCCGCAGTGCTTTCTCTTGTGAATTAAAAGATTTCATCCCGGCGATGTATATTTCCTGATTTCATCCGTACACAAGGCAATCGGATGAGAATGCATTAAGCGGACGGAGATAAAACATTAGTGGAACAGATTTTCAGGAGCACTCCAGGAGATATGGAAACCGCAACTTCCATTGATCGTTTTTTTCTTCTGAACAACGTAAAGGTGGAATTTTGGGATTTAGGGCGTGTTTGGCAGGGCTCCAACTCTGCTAAACCAACTCTGGAGCTGCTCCACTCGCGGAGCTGGACTCTCAATTTGGAGCTGAGAAATATGTTTGGCAGAAATAACAGCTCCAACTCCGAAAAGAGACAATTTGAATGGATTACCCTGTTTTGCCCTCCAAGAAAAGATGTGTTGACGCCGGTCGGATTGAGGCCGCCGACGCCAACTCTGGTCGCGTTCAGGCTGGCCGAATTGTTGCCTGATCCGGCCGCGACATCCACGTCAAGGCTTCCGGCGCCAGCAAATACCGTCCGGGCTGCGTCTCGGCCGGCCGCGGCAATCATGCCGGCGGCGTCCTGGTCGCCTGGCCGGCCAAGCCTCGGCCGTGGCCTAGGGTTGCGAGAGGAAGGGCGGGCAAGACCAACACGATGCCCGGAAGATGGAAGAATCGGTGGAGGAGGCGGCGGACGGGTCATCTGTTCCGTTCTTCGGCGATCTTCGGCGATCCGGGGTGAGGGAAGGGGAGGCGGCGACTGCGGCGGACGTCGAGCTCGCCCTTCGCGCGACATGGGGAAGCGCTCGATAGGAGATCGGGGAAACCAAAAAATACGAACCGGTATCCTGTGTAATCGATGGCAAAGGTGGGTAATTTCCACCCAACTCCATGAGTCCTTCCAAAACCAGTGTTTGCGGAGTACCCCCGAGGCACTCCGTGGATTTGGTGGAGTTGAGAGCTAGATTCATGTTTTTTTGGATCCGGAGTTTCCGAAGCTGAAGTGTTTGGCTAGAAAAAGTTGGAGTGGAGCTGTTTTTTTGGATCCGGAGCTGTTTGGAGCCCCGCCAAACACGCCCTTACATGTCTCGTAGATGGAATTTTTGGATTTTCATGCCTATCCCACGCTTTTCTCAAATACATAACTTGTTCTTGGCGCTATTGACCTACACCTATATATCCCATATATCTCTACTACGTAAAAAGAATGTAATGCATTTTTTCCTTTCACCCCTTTTCATCGAACATTCGAAATATATTCTATACCTGCGATCCTTCTTCTACGGCTACAACCCCGAAAGTGAAATTTCCACATCTCCTTGCGCACACAAGGGTTATCTCAGCCATCGATTCGGAGATCAACAGCAGTAGCAAGATTGAGATGAAGAAAAGGTTGATATCAAGCACGAATCTCAAAGTAATGCAGCTATAAGTCTTGTGTGCACATATACATGTGGAGTTGCTTTACCCCTACGACCCCGTATCCTTTCGCCTCAAATGCGAACCCACCCCCGATCCCCATTCCCCACCACCTTGTCCGCCGCCCCCAACCGCATCCACAAGTTTCGGTCGTGGCATTCCGAGTCGCACTCTCAATCGACCTCCACCGCGGTCGATCTCCACCACCTCCATCCACCACCGCCGCATCCCCGATCTCTCGCCTCCGTCGACCTCCACCGCAATCGCAACCGACCTCCGACGCCGGGATTCGGGTGCCGGGCCACCGCCGCAGCCGATGTCCACCACCTAGGTCCTGCGCCGCCATCCTCCCGAACCTTCGCCACTGCTCCCGCACATGTCCCCTCCATAGATCCCAATCAATGTCACCGTCTTCGGTCCGTATCCGCCGAACCGCATCCTCCTAACGGCGCATGGTCAAGTACTTCGGAAGGCGCAAGTATCTCACACCTTTGTCAACTACGATGCAACAAGGGCGTGATGACTACAACCTACATTGTTAGTGAACTAATGCAAGTGCGTGACCCTCCCGGGGAGGAGTACTGTGCATCATATACCAATCTCCGGATCGGTAGTTGGTATGTACAAACAGGTAATCTCAAATCCATACAATACTAAAATACGAGGATATACGGAGAACTTACCAAACATTGCTAAGTAACAATCCAAGAGATATTGCCCTTCTATTTCATCCCGTTTGGCGACGAGCCACATGTTGCCCCTGGAATGAGTTCGCCGGGTGGACAGCTGGTGACCATGCACTACATTGTGACGCCGTTCAAGTGGAAGCTCGCCGTGAGCTGCGACGGCAGCTACACAAGGTCACCATAGCATTATCTCTCAAATGGTCTCCTCGTCGACCTAGAGCCAATCGTCGCACAAGACACAAGCGCTGGAATGAAATCTCGGACATTAGGCTCTTCCGGGTATGAACACATCTATGAGAAGGTGCTTACCACTTATTTTGTAGCCCGAAACAAGAAGAAGGAAGTTCCAATTTTGTGAATCATGATGTAATCGTCGTCATATATTGTCATTGTCTATATATAGAGGGACATTGCCAAAACTTTCAAACTCGAATCAAATAAACGAAAGTCTACCCATTTATGTTATCTACCTATTAAAGAATAAACATGATTTATGATTTTCCTTTTCTCTGCTTACCCACATCCGTTGATACCCAATCAATTTCTACCGTGAATCCAATCCATCTACGATCGCTGTTTTATTCCACTACAGCAAAACCCCACTGTAGCGGCGGGGCCGAAATCAGCCTAGCGGCGCGACCCAAAGTGGCCCGCCGCTACGGTGCTAGGTCAGCCACTCGGCAATGCCAACCGCCGCTATAGAGGCCTTATAGCGGCGGTTGGCTTTTCAAACCGCCGTTAAAATAGGCCAGGATTTATACCGGCGGTTGATATTGTCACTGCCGTTACTAAAGTATTTTTAGAGGCGGTTGACAATGCCAACCGCCGGTACAAATTACCGAGTATAAGTAGTCGGGTTCGGACAACACAGTGAGCTTCTCCATTGTTGGCGGCCCGAAAATTCGAGCAAAAATCGAAAAACAAGGGGGGGGAGGTTTTGAGTTTGTTTTTCTTGGATAGATCTATTCCCTAGGGTAAGGGGAATCTATCCCATGTAATATTTCTACCTATCATGTTGGAATCTAGTAGAATTTTAGCTTTGTAATTAACTTTGAATTTTATGCCTATTTGTCACAAATATCTAGATTTGTAGAGTAATGGTTGGTTTTTGTGCATCTATTTGTATCTTGAGTCTTTTATATGGAGAAAAGTTGTATCTCTAGGCTTCTACATGGAGGAAAATTATATATCTAGGTTTCTCATGATAGATGAAGAGCTAGGTTAGGTAAAGGAGGAAATTTATTTTTTTCGTTAAAATAATTTACGTATCTAGTTGGTCACTTTATTTGTAGCTCACAAAACTTGATCCTACGAGATATATTGTTCCATGTTTCTTGAAGTGATTATTATTTTTGATGTTTAGTGCTTGAGGTATGGATAAATCTTGGATGTATGAGGCGTCAAAAACGGGAAGTTATTTTCGAGGACAAGTCAAGGCATTTGTCACGAAGGCCGCACAACATGCTAAGCGAGAAGGAAGGGATGAAATACATTGTCCGTGTCGTGATTGCAAAAATTAGAAAATGTGGAAAGATACGGTTATAATCAATACACACATAATAACGAGAGGTTTTGTTAAGGACTACACCCGGTGGACAAAGCATGGTGAAGACGCGATGGAGGCAATACCCGAGCAATCTGTTGATGGTGATGCTGACGATGACCTTGATTTTCACGACCGTGTCAATGTTGAACATGAGGAGCCTGTTCGAGCCGAGGAAGTAATGAACAGTCATGTGATTTTGATGTTGAGTAAATGTTGCAACACTTTGAACCGCAACTTTTACTCAATGGAGGGACAACGACAGGGTTGAGCAACTTTGCATCGCTGGAGAAAGCATCGAAGGATCCACTATACGAGGAATCTTAGGGATGTGAAAAATGGTGTATTGTGCTACGTACGGTACTTGAGCTGATGAAATTAAAGGCCATCCATGGTTGGTCGGATGCTAGTTTTACGGATTTGTTGGAACTCCTTTCGGACATTCTACCTAAGCCCAACTTGTTGCCAAAAAGCACCTATTTTGCTAAGAAGCTCATAACCCCACTTTCGTTGGGCGTGCAAAAGATTCACACGTGCCCAAATCATTGCATATTGTATCGGGGGAATACAAGGATGCCGTGAGATGCCCAAGATGCAAGCGTAGTCGGTACAAGTGCAAGGATGACTATGATGCGGACACATCGGTTGTTAGTGGAAAGAAGAGCAACGGGAATGTGAGGAAGAGGAAGAAAAGCATCACCGTCGATGACAGTTGTCGTATATTTGCCTTATGGGTATACGAGATGATGAAGGAATGGATACGTAGGGACATGGTGGCAAATCAAGGAAGATACGAGATAATGGCGATAGGCAACAGATCGGTCTTCGACCGGTCTGGGATAATAGAAGATCCTGCATACCGTTATGGAAACAAGGCGGATACTAAGACCGGTATACAATGACTTGAGGAACAAGATATTGAACAATTTGTAGTCCGATTAGGACTCGGATCAATAAAGAAAGTCGAAATAGAATTTCATATATGTAATTCATGTAATCGACTAGGACTACGATTATAACCCTAGCTCCCCGGACATATAAGGCGGAGCGAGCCCCCCCCGAAAACTCTCCGACATCTCGTAATTAGCAAATCGCTAAAGGCAATACATAACATACAGGACGTAGGGTATTACTCTCGATTCGAGGGCCCGAACTCGTCTAAAATTGCGTGTCCTGTGTGTTGCACCATCGAATTCCACGCTCGTGAGGGACCGGGTAGTACTAGTGCCGAGTTTAAGACTCGACATTTGGCGCGCCAGGAAGGGGTTCCGGCGAGTTCCTAGCGAGTTCGATGGCCACTTCTTTTGTCGTCGACTTCGAGCCCGGCTTCAAGATTCGCTTCGGGTCCCTCGACTTTGAAGGCGACTCGAACAGAAATTGTCTTTGATGAATCCGACTCGTTGTCGGGCCGCTGCTTCTAAAGCGCGATCACCTGCCACGGTTGATACCTCCGATTCGGGACTTAGCGGGTCCGACGCAGCTTTAGCGCGAAACATCGGACTCCCTACGCTTATGACTCGGAACGGTTCCTGGCTGCGGCGCAAAGCCGTTTTCCCGAGCTGGATATTGATTCCGAGGAAGACGCTCCGGTCTTCTTCCAAGTGTTCATGACGAGGACCGGTTATCCGACAACTCACTCCCGAGGAAGCTGCTCGAAGAAGCAGCAAGGATGGCGAGAGCCGAAGCCGAACGCAGTCGTCGTGAAGCGGAAGAGGCAAATAGGGATGAACAACTTCCGCCACCTTCGGCCGCGGATCCGCGCGCAAGCGCTCATCGCTTTAGCCGGAGGAAGCGCTCCTGCGACCGCTCCCCGACCACGAGGCCCGCTACCGGACCGGTCCGGAGACCCGGACGAATCTCCGAGGATACAACAACCGACGGGGATGTCGCGGCAGGAGACGCCATCGATCTTCCAGCAGAGCTTTGGATTTAAGTTCCATGGAAGTAGAGATGAATGGCGCTCGGGTCTTCACATCGCCGGTCCACAATATTGTTGGAGTGAAACAAATTCTTGAAACCATACCGGAAGAAGTCCTCAATGCTACGCCGAGATTGCGCCGCGCGCTGAATTTGGTCGATGCGGCGGCTCTGCAAACAAACCAGCTCGTCCATGATCGAGCGGAATCTTCCGGTCGCTCGCGTTCCCATTCGGAACGACCGACAAGGGCCCGGTCCGACGGAGCTTCTTCCGGAGGAAGGCTAGGACCCCGGCATACCCCGATTGCGGATGCACATGAACGAGCTCCCAACCAAGATTTGCGTGTACCGCTCAATGGTAACCGGGATGCTCGGAACGTGCCGATTGATCGCCATGCGAGAAAGAGTGGAGGAGCGAACGAGACATGAGGAAGATGAGAGACGACGGACCGGTCATGTGGATGATCGTCCTCGGGATCTTGCCCCACCCCGGTCGCGTCCACACAATTCCCGCGCCACGAGCCGGCAGCTTCGGCGTCACCCGCCAACGCGAATTATCCGTGCAACGATCATCGAGGGCATGGTAGTAGGCATGCTCATCGAGATGGACGACGCCGCGACACTAGAGACCGAAGAGGACAAGACAACCGGGACAGAGATGCTCGAACCCCGGCGCGCGGACAATGATCGTCAAGCTGCACCTCCACCTCCGCCTCTATCGCAACATGAAGAACCAGCGAACAATGATCGTCAAGCGGCGCCTCCACCTCCGCCTCCGCCTCCTTCACGGCACGCGGAGCCGGCGAATAATGATGGACAAGGCGGCTCGAGAGATAGATACCGGGACGACCGTTATTACGACTATTCCGACGATGACAGGGGATCGTAATTACCGGCATCGCCCTAGCCGTCGATCTCCGTCACCGGTCCGGATCGGTCCGGAAGATGATGAATATTCCGTAATTCCCGCTTTTACGCGAGATTTACGCATCTGCAAATACCCTAGGGGATTTAAGCCTGGGGCCATTGACAAGTATGATGGCAAAGCACCTCCGGCCGAATGGCTTCGCATGTACACCATGGCTATTCGGTCGAGCAAGAGGAGACACGTTCGTGCTAGCTAATTATCTACCGATGTGCATGGAGCAGGTCGGACGCTTATGGTTGCAATCCCTGCCCGAGAAATCCATTTCTTCGTGGGGATACCTCGCCAAAAAGTTCGTAGAAAACTTTTAGGCAACTTGTGAGAAGCCAGGGAACTACTTCGACCTCAATAGGTCGAGCGGAAGCCCGACGAGACCCTCACCGATTTCATCGATGATTCTGCAATAAGAAGGCCTTAATCCCCAATGTTCCTGATCAGCAAGTGATTGCTGCATTTCAAGTCGGCGTCCGAAGTGAAGCTTTGGTTCACAAGATTGGGAGACGAAATCGAAACCTCACCATGACGGCGTCGAGTGCTTCAAGATAGCGAGATGATTACGGCTGCTGGAGAATCAAATGTAGTCAATCTGCGTGGGAACAAAGGGAAGGAGCCGAAGCATGACCAAGGCAACCGATCCGGATCCAGGAACGACAAGAAGCGCAAGGCCGATCACCTTGTTGCAGCTGTTGACCGGTCTCATGGAGGAGATCGGCCGGCACCCCCTAAGAGAGGTCCAAGAGAACGACTGTCGTTTGAAACACTTCCGGATGACCCTTGTATGATTCATAATGGAAATCATAAAGCTAAAGAGTGCTTCCTGTTAAGACCATTTGCTCAATTTGCCTTAAAGGTCGCACCTCGGTCCGCCTACGAGGAATCGGAAGGATGACAAGGGCAAGGATAAGGACCGTGAAGATAATGAGGATGACGAAGGCTTTGAGGAACCAGCCCGAGAGGTGAACATGATCTATGGAGGCCCGGACGCATATGAGTCGAAGCGGAAGCAAAAATTGTCGTTCCGGGAGGTTAATGCTATCGCTCCCGCAACTCCTGAATATCTTCGGTGGTCCGAGGTCCCCATTACATTTAGCAGGGCAGATCACCCGGAGGTACTACCAAAAGCTGGAAAATATCCACTCATCCTTGCCCCGATTGTTCGGAAGGTGCGATCGAAGAGAACTTTCATTGAAGGGGGAAGCTGCTTGGATATCTTGTTCGCTAAGACTCTGCCCGAGCTTGGTCCGATCGTGGCTGATTTAGAGCGCAGTGTTTCTCCGTTCCATGGTATAATACCCGGGCAAAATAGTTACCCTTTGGGGCAGATCTCTCTGCCGGTGACTTTTGGCACGAAGGAAAACTATAGAAGGGAGAATATCATCTTTCAGGTGGCTGACATAGACTCAGGCATATCATGCTATCCTCGGAAGACCGGCTCCGGCAAAATTTATGGCCATCCCAAATTATCAATACTTGATGTTGAAGATGCCTGGGCCAAATGGGGTCCTCTCATTCAGGGGTGATATCAAGACCGCTTATGCTTGTGAGGTGCATAGCACGAGTTGGCATCCCGAGCCAATTCGGAAGTTGAACGTCGAGAGATCGGGGAAGCGGCTGAAGCTTTGGAAGCTCGAGCAAGGATAGAGGATGAAGTCCCGGTCAAAAAGATTGCAAAGGAGAAATTAAAGGCCGATACGGTGGTTTCCAAGACTGTCCAGACTTGATGAGTCGGACCCCTCCAAGGTTACCCATATAGGGGCTGACTTGGGGGATAAATAGGAAAGCGCGCTCATTCTTTTCCTCCAGGAAAAAATAGGGATATCTTCGCATGGCAGCCTTCGACATGCCGGGAGTTCCTAGGGAGAAGATTGAGCACGCACTATTGGTGCATCCCGATGCGAAGCCGGTGAAACGAAGCTCGGGAGGTTTGCTCAAGACCGCAAGGAAGCTATCAAGAAAGAGATAACTAGGTTGTTAGCAGCTAAGTTCATTAGGGAGGTGTATCATCCGGATTGGCTTGCCAATCCGAGTGCTTGTACCAAAAAAGAATACTAAAGAATTAAGAATGTGCGTTGATTATACTGATCTCAACAAAGCTTGCCCCAAAGACCCTTTCGCGCTGCCTCGGATCGACCAAGTTGTTGATTCGATCGCTGGCTGCGAGCGTCTTAGTTTCCTTGATGCTTATTCAGGGTATCATCAAATACCGTTAAGAGTTGAGGATCGGATAAAAACCGCGTTTATCACCCCCTTTGGAGCATATCGCTACACGACTATGCCGTTTGGATTGAAAAATGCTCGGAGCTACGTATCGGCGCGGCATACAACGTTGTTTGGATTCGCAATTGGGAAGGAACGCAGAAGCTTATGTTGATGATATAGTGGTCAAGTCTCGAAAACCGAAGATCTCCTCTCCGACTCGGCGGAGACCTTTAGTAATCTGCGGAACTTTTCCATGAAGTTAAACCCGGGAAAGTGTGTATTCGGAGTTCGTTCGGGAAATTATCGGGTTATTTGGTATCATGGAGAGGTATTGAAGCCAATCCAGAAAAAATTCAGACGATTGTTAACATGCAACCCCGAGTTGTTTGAAGGATGTCCGGAAGTCGACGGGCGATATGGCGGCTCTTAGTCGTTTCATCTCGAGACCGGGAGTACGAGGACTTCCGTTCTTTAAGTTGCTCAAAAAACAAGATAAGTTTGAGTGGACTAGTGAAGCACAAGCCGCACTTGATCAACTTAAAGAGTATCTCGAGTAACCCTCCGGTGTTAGTCCCGCCGGAGCTCGATGAGGTTATTCGGTTATATATCTCCGCAACAACCCATGTGGTGAGCACGGTTCGGCGGTTGATAGGAAGGAAGAAGGACACCTGCAATTGGTGCAACATCCGGTCTATTTTGTAAGTGAAGTTCTTACTCGAGTCTAAGATAAGGTATCTCCAACTGCAGAAGTTAATATATGCTTGTAGTGATAACTTCTCGGAAGCTAAAACACTATTTCCAAGCGCATCCTATTGAGGTTAAGACTGGGTTTGCCATTGGAGATATTGTTCGCAACGAGGAAGCGATTGGTCAAGTTGCTAAATGGGCTATAGAACTTGGCCGATATGAAATTACATTCTCTTCGCGGACGGCTATTAAGGGACAAGCATTGGTCGACTTCATAACGAGTGGCTGGAAACACAAGTGCCGTGGGAGATTCAAGCATTGGAGTATTGGGAGATGTTCTTTGATGGGTCCCTGCAGCTTTCGAGCGCGGGGGCTGGTGTGGTACTTCTTACTCCACAAAAGGAGCCGCTCGGATATGTTTTGCAAATGCACTTTCGAGCTTCAAACAATACAGTGGAGTATGAAGCTTTGCTTCATGGGCTCGGAGTAGCCGTTTCGTTAGGCGCCCGATGATTGGATATCTATGGTGATTCGATGCTAGTGATAAGCCAAGTTAACAAGGTGTGGGATGCTCATGATGATCATATGATCGCTTATCGTCTAGAGGTTCGGAAACTTGAAGAAAAATTTGATGGTTTGCGATTTTCTCATATACTCGCGTGGAAACAATTCTGCTCGCGGATGAGTTGGCTAGGTCTGGGATCTTCGCGACGAGCAGTTTCTCCTGGCGTTTTTCTCCGGATGTTGGATAAACCATCTATAAAGATGGAGCCCAAGGTTCCTATTACAGAAATTGAAGATAAAACGGTCTTAGAAAGTCCCGAGGAAAAAGCGGTCTTGAAGGACCGATCCGATAGTACGGGTTTGCCAAGAAAGACGAGTAGGCGGATTCAATACCGGTGATATTCAGCCATTGAATGTTATGATTATTGATTCCGATTGGCGTACTCCGTATCTTGACTATTTGCAATCCGGCAAAACACCGGAGGATAAGGTGGAGAAGCAAAGGTTGGAAGTTCGAGCCCGCGAGTTATTTAATTCTCGAAGGAGAATTATATAAGCGTGGAGCTAATATCTTGATGAAGTGTGTGTCGGTTTCCGATGGTATTCAATTGCTTGAAGACATACACAAGGGGATTTGTGGAAACCATGCCTCTTCGAAGACATTGGTTGGGAAGATATTCAGACAGGGGTTTTATTGGCCCACGACGACGGATGATGCACATAGAGTGGTTAAGAATTGTCAAGGATGCCGCTTTTTGCAAGACAACCTCATACTCCGGCTCAGGAGTTGCAATTAATTCCAATGACTTGGCCTTTCTCTACTTGGGGGCTGGATATAGTGGGACATTTTAAGCGGGCGCCGGGAGGTTTCACGTATATTTTTGTGGCGATGAGACAAGTTTTCCAAGTGGATCGAGGCTCGAAGCGATTACTAGTACAACTACGGCTCGCGCAATCAAGTTTTTGCAGAATATTTTTGTACGTTTTGGGGTTCCATACAGTATTATTACTGATAATGGGCCTCAATTCACTTCAGAGTTTTTCAAAGATTATGCTTGAGAGCTTAGGGATCAAGGTGCGAGTATGCGTCGGTGGCACACCCGTAGAGCAATGGACAGGTGGAACGAGCTAATGGAATGATTTTGATCGGTCTTAAACCGAGAATTTTTGATCGATTGAAGCCTTATGCGGGAAAATGGGTTAAGGAATTGCCCTGGGTGCTCCGGGGTTTGCGCACCAATGTTAGCGAGCTACAGGACAATCTCCTTTTTCTTTGGTATATGGATCCGAAGCCATGTTACCTACTCGAAGTGAATATGTTGTCAGCTCGGGTTCGAGTATTATGATGAAGAAAAATATGATGATCAACGTCGGGTTGAACCGATTGCTGCGGAAGAATTGAGAGATCAAGCTCTAATGCAAGCCGCCAAATATCAACAAGGATTGCGTCGTTATCATGATCGTAATGTTCGCACGCGGGAATTCCAAATAGGAGATTTGGTTTTGCGGAAGATTCGATCTAACAAGAACAGGCATAAGTTATCACCGGTCCGGGAAGGACCATTTTTGGTTAAATCGGTATCCGGACCAGGGGCTTATAGGCTTATGACCTTGGAAGAGGAAGAAATTCCAAATTCTTGGAATATTGATCAACTTCGTCGTTTTTACACTTAAAGAGTATTTATTGTAAAGTTGTTCTTATTATAATTTTATCTAATAATGATGTGTTTGTTTTTTGTGTCTCCATACTTTAATTGTGAATTAAATTATTGAGCCAGGGGCTGCTATGATAAAGAGTAGTCTCGTGATATTTTGTTATTCTGCTATGATAAGAGCGATCGTGATATGCCGCTATTCTTGAATAATAAGACCAGTCATTTAGTTGATGGATTGTTGTGATAAGAGCAGTCTACTGAAATTATAAGCTTGTGTTTAAGACTGGTATATTCAGGAAAAGATAGCGTATAAGCATTCTTTTTATGAATACTCGATTGGTACACTTGTTGTATTAAGGACAGTTTGGAAAATCTTACAAACTAACTTTTTGCTCATGCTATATCATATCTTGAGTAAATAAGTTAGTAAGCATAATGGTGAAACCAGTACTCATAAAACAAGAGAAAGTGACTGATATTTATAAGCAAACAATGTAATGGTCAAGATGTTCAATTTCAAAATGTCCCTATTACAAAGCTTTCTAAGCAGGACCGCTTGAAGTGCCGGTGTCACCGATCTTGGGATTTCCTTCGAGCCTATCATCCGGAGTTTCTTCGGAATCGGAAGAAGTTATAGTTAAATCTCTGTCAAGATCTTCGAAGACATCTTCTATCGTCTGTCCGGCGGCAGTTGCAGCATCCTGTGCATCTTGATCTAGGGCAAAAGCTGCTGGTGCTACATTCGAGAGGATGCCCGACGGATCAACCGGAACATCTTCCACCAATTCGGAAACGGTACCAATGAGTGAGTTCCTCAGCTCATTGAACCGGTCTTCGATGGTATCGGGGTGGGCACCATCCCCGATGAAATTGAAGTCGCAAACTTCGATCGGAGTCCAAGATTGAATTATGGCGGCAATATGTCCCCCTCCCGAAGCGACGACCAGCCTTGAGTGCTCTCCGATCCTTCTCGGGATTGCCCAGACGGCGGAGTCAAGGTCCATCTCGTTGGGATCAATAGTTTGACCGCCATTGAGATATTCCGAGTGCGAATTGTGCCTGCAGTAAGTTCTAAAACAACAAGTATAAATTTAAGACCGGGTATTGTCGAAGACCGGTATTTTCAAGAGATAACATAAGAATAATCAAGAAAAATGGGACTTACGCTCGTGCCTGATTTCGGCTGCTCCGAATCTGTCCTTGATGTTTATGTTGGATTCTTTCAGCTTTTGGGCAGTCTTCAAGGCATTCTCTTTGTCTGCTTGAGCTGATTTCGTCGCTTCTAATGCTTCGATCGGTTCAGCTTTCAAGCGAGCGTTCTTAGCCTCTAGCATCTTGTTGGAGCGAAGTGCTTGAGCTAGTATGCTATCTTTAGCGATAAGCTCGCCTTCAAGTTCTCCAATCCGTGCCGCCTCGTTGCTCTTCGATACGAGCGCCTTCTTCTAGTGCTCGTTCTTGAGTTGTTGTTTTTTCCATAAGGACCTCCTCAGCTTTCTTATGGGCAGCAACAAGACTCTCAAGCGCTGAAATCAAAGATGGGGCTAATCGGAAAGGGAGATAGTGGGAAAAATGTAGAACGTATAAGGCAAATTGAGAATGTTACTTTGATCAACTTGGCGGAGCTTGATGATTTCTTGCCGACGTTCTTCCATCATACGATGGGTGTTCTGCAGACCGGCCTCTCTCCTCCGGAGGTCGTTTTCCTTGGCCTTTAGATCGGCCGTCCGAATTTCTAGCTCACCCAATCGCTCTTGATTGGTGTTGAGTTCTTCCCGCAAGCGGGTGATAATAGCAGTCTTGGCCTCGAGCTTTTCGGAAGAACCTAAAAGAAAAAGAGAGTAAGAAATTTGAAGATTAAAGGGAAATTGCTTGGAGAAATTATTAGAAGATAGAGATATACTTGGCCGATTCCGAGAAATTCTTTAAGGCCTCTTCTTCTTGGAGGGCGTCCCATCGAGCCGTTGCGGTAAAAGTCCTAGCTCCATTGGAACTGTCCACCTTTACTTCCCCGACCACCATTTTGGCTAGTTTGGGTTCTCCGGAAGATTTACGAGTTGTCCCGGCCCGGCGAGGATTTCTTCCGTCCGGACTGGTCCCAGTGAGAGCTCCGGAGGGATTTGAAATAAAGTGGCTTGGGGAAGAGGGTTGTCGGAAGAGGAGTTTTCAACATTGAAGGTTTGCTTTTCAGCTTCTAAGCTTGAGGCGATAGGGAATTCCTTTGTGAGAGTCGCACTTTGAGCTTCTACGTTTGAAGTGGCAAGAGCGGCGGTGGAGGCGCCAGGAGTGGAACCGGTCCGTGGCACATCCAGGGAAAAAGCGAGAACATCGCTAGGAGGAGCCTTTGAGGAAGATTTGGTTCTTAGAAAGCCAGCTATGCTAGCTTGGAAGTTAGAAGGAATCCTGTAAGAAAAAGCGACATTAATTAGATTAGAGCGAGGAGCTTCGGAACCTAAGGAGTTTTAGACGGATGGAATAATTCGGAAAAAAAGTAATAATCCGAGAAAACTTACGTGGAAGGTTTTTTGAAGCCGGTGGAGGTTTTGACTTTTTTGGATGGGCCTTGGACAACTCCACCATCGCTATCTGCAGCTCTTTTCTCCGTTCGATTGGCTTGCGGAGTTGGAGCTGAATCCCCAGCGTCAATAGGACCGGCTCGATGACCATACCGGGATCGTTTGGGGACCTTTGACAAAGGATCAACCGAGGCGGAAGTGCCTTGAGTTTTCCCCAATGAAGCTTCGAGGATGGCCAGGGCTGCTTGGCGATCCCTTTCGACGGCATCTTCTTCTCGCCGACGGTCTTCAAGTTTTTGTGCCTCCGAGCGAGTATCGCCGGGAGCAGCGAGGAGGAGCAGCAGGTCCGCCGATGGTCAAGGATGTAGTACGTCTTCTTGTACTAGGAGCTTGAACCACGGTCCCGGATCTTGTGATTTTTGGAGTTAAGCTTGGAGGCAAAGGGAAAGACCGGTCCGAGGATCTTTGAGCCGGACGAGCTTGAACGGCTAGTGGAGCGGCATTGTTGGCGTAGTCTTCTCCCCAAGTGTCATTAGGAGGAAGAGGAGGATGACTTCGTAATTGTCCATTTTTTGCAATTATAGGGATTGAGTCTTTATGAGTAAATGATGGCAATAAGTGATAAAGATTTGAAAAAACAGGAAGAAGTACTTACGGCATCACGAGGATTGCATGAGCTGAAAGCCACTCTTGTACATCCGGACAGGTCCGGATTTGGCTGCAACATCCGTTTAATGCGAACTTCTAACCGATCCTTGTTGGGGAGGGAAGTTCCGTCCGAGGGCATGGCGGTGTCCTCATTGAAAAGCCAAGCAGGGTGTTCTTGCCTCTTGAGTGGTTGGACGCCCCGCACCGTGAAGCTCCGGAGAATTGTCTCGGCGATTACGCCTTTGACATTTTTCAAGTATCCGATGCAGGCGAGGAGTGCAAGAACTTCATCGTCCTCTTTGAGTTTTTTCCTGGTTTCGGCGGTGGGGAAATTCTTGGCTACCTTCGCATTGAAGGTAGGAAGAGATGGTTGAGGGTTGTCACGGAAAAACCAACCTTTTTTCCGGTGAGCTATGCTATTGTTCAAGGATAAAGAGAAATATTCATCCGCGCTCCAAGCATCGGATTCCCACACCGCCAACCGCAGCTCGGCGGTCCGATGATGGAAGCGGACTAATTTGGAACAGGATATTGGAACAACTTGAAGTGGGGGAGAACTCCAAGGAAAGCCTCGCATAAATGAATAAAGAAGGCAATGCGAAGGATGGAGTTAGGGTTAAGGTTCACTAACTCCCATCCATAGAAGAAAAGAAGTCCTCTAAAGAAGGAACAACATGGGAGATCGAGGCCACGAAGGAAAAAGGCATTGAAGACCGGTTGCTTGAGATTCATCTATACCCCAGGGAATTTGACTGGGAAAGGGACACTCCGAGTTTAAAATAGGTTGAGGAGGAAGATACCCATCTTTAACTCGCTTCGTTCAAAGAGGATTCTCGTGACCTTGCTCGGGACCAAGGTCTTGGACCCCAAACGGAAGCCGATCGCGAGGAACAGATGAAGAAGATGAGGGAACAACGGTGGATTTCTTCTTGCCCATCTTGAGAGATGAAAAAAGAAAGCTTTGAATTGGTTAATGAGGAAGGAGAGCGCAACGGAATGAAAGCGAATGGCGGGTGCGTATGAGCTTCGGGAGCAGTGGTTGACCTAGATCGACTTTTCGTCTTCTTTTATAGACACACGGGATGGGCCCGGGGCTGAAAAGTTATTAGGCCTTTTAAGAGGCCCGAGGGACGTCGTAATCGTGCAATTATGACCTAACGGCCATAAGGAAGTTAATGATCCGTTATCTGCGTTAATTATGACTTAATGGTCATAAGAATAAGCCGTCGTGCTTTTATGAAAGAAAAAGCGGTCCGAAAAATGGAAATTTTCAGATAAAAGTTAAAGTCATGCAGAATTTTGTAATAAAGGATGCCTTTGGCTATGGGTGTTAATCATCCGACTGATTATAGGCTTTGGAGACTCGAGTCGTCTGTGAGAATATAAGGAATAAACTGATCCGATCAACCGGAATTGTGGTTTTTAGTGAAATTTCGATAAGCGAATTATAAGTCCAGGCTGATTTAGGCGGTCTGTTATGTGAAATTGGTAAGAACATACGGAGGATAAGAAATTCTAGCTGGTATGACCGGTCCGGAAAATATGTTCTTGGCAAAAATTGCTTGAGAGGAATGTGATTTGATGGAAAATAATCAAGCATAGTCTCTCAAGAAAGACTCTTGCATTATTTGCGATCCTCAAATGATACAAGAGTCGGGGGCTATACCTAATTAGGTGCACCTCACCGGTGCACCGTGTTCAAGAGCGGTTTGCAAAGATCTCGGGAAGTGGAAAATGATGGAAATTGAAAGGAGCGATGCAGTAGCAATTGGATATTGAAGGAAATAATGAAGAATCAACTAGTGGACTCTTGCATTATTTAAAAGGAGTTCAAATGATCCAAGAGTCGGGGGCTATACCCAATTGGGTGCGCCTAGTTGGTGCAACGTGAGAAGAATAAGCTACGACTACCTAATTAGGTGATATAAAAGGTGAAAAACAACAATTTTTTCGGGCTTCTTGTTAAAGCACTTATGAAGAAAAAAGAACGAGTTTGCAGCAGATTGGAGTTCTTTTTAATTTTACCATGAATAAAGACCAACGAGCGAAGACTCGGTTAGTCTTATTCAAGGTTAAATCAAAAATTATTCGGGGGCTACTGTCGTATACTTGCCTTATGGGTATACGAGATGATGAAGGAATGGATACGTAGGGACATGGTGGCAAATCAAGGAAGATACGGATAATGGCGATAGGCAACAGATCGGTCTTCGACCGATCCGGGATAATAGAAGATCCCGCATACCGGTATGGAAACAAGGCGGATACTAAGACCGGTATACAATGACTTGAGGAACAAGATATTGAACAATTTGTAGTCCGATTAGGACTCGGATCAATAAAGAAAGTCGAAATAGAATTCCATATATGTAATTCATGTAATCAACTAGGACTCGATTGTAACCCTAGCTCCCCGGACATATAAGGCGGAGCGAGGACCCCCCCCCGAAAACTCTCGACATCTCGCAATTAGCAAATCGCTAAAGGCAATACATAACATACGGGACGTAGGGTATTACTCTCGATTCGAGGGGCTCGAACCTGTCTAAAATTGCATGTTCCTGTGTGTTCCGTGTGTTGCACCATCGAATTCCACGCTCGTGAGGGACCGGGTAGTACTAGTGCCGAGTTTAAGACTCGACAACAGCGAACAAACGAAGATTCCTGCCTTTGTCATGTGGTACCTACCCGTTGTCGATTGGATAAGACGCTTGTTTGCCAACCCTAAGGATGCTTGAACCGATGACGTGGCATTCGCGCCCTGGGGACCCAAAGAAACTTAGTCATCCAGCTGATGGGACCCAAGTGGAAAAAGTTTGATTCTAACTATCCAGAATTCTCTCGAAGAGACAAGGAACATACGATTTGCTCCGAGTACAAACGGGATGAATCCTCATGGTCAATTGAGGAACCCGCACAACACTTGGCCGGTTATACTCGTCAATATACAACCTTCCACCATGGTTGTGTCACAAGAGAAAGTACTTACTATTGACAATCCTTATATCCGGTCCGAAAGAACCCGGTAATGACATAGATGTGTTCTTGGAAGACATGCGAAACCGTGGTTAGAAGGGGTTAGTATATGGGATGAGCACCGTAGAGCACCCTTCTTGCTCAAAACCATCATTTTTGTGACGATAAGTGATTCCTCGGCGCTAAGGGCGCTATCGAGACAGGTCAAAGGAAAGTATGGTTGTTTTGTATGCGTTGATGATACATCTCATGTGTATCTTCCATCATCCCGGAAGATAGTGTACATGCGAAACCGTCGATTCCTAGCACGAAACCACGAGTATCGCTTGTTGAAGGGACAGTTTGATGGCACTATTGAGGAAGGCGAAGAACCTCGACGTTGGACCCCTAGTGTCGTGTTCGAGACGGCAAAGAACATCAAAGTTGTGTTTGGCAAACCGGTGAAGGGAGTTCCAAAGTGCAAAGCACACACGCCCTTTAAGAAGCAATCTATTTTCTTCGGATACTTCAATTCATCGGGCGGAACTTGAAGTGACTCATGCATTCGATCGGATGCACATTGGGAAGGGCGTATCCGACAACACCAGTGGATCGATTCTTGACCTACCCGGTAAGACAAAGGATGGACTCGGTGCACGTAGAGATCTTATGGCACTCGGACATTAGACCCGAGCTCCATCCGCAGGAAAGGGCGAATGGAAAATACTATCATCCTCCTGCAATCTACAACCTTACGCGTGAGGAGAAAATAGCATTTTGCAAGTGTCTACACGGGATTAAGTGTCCCACCGGATTCTCATCGAACGTGAAAAATCTCGTGAACATGGAAGAGCTAAAGATAAATGGCTACAACACTCACGATCGTCACACAATGCTTTCGGTGTTCTTAGCCGTCGCCATCGTGGTCGTGAAACCCGAGTGGTTGAAGTTAACTATAACTCGCTCGTGCTACTTCGTGAACGTAGTCTCGAAGAAGGTGATCGATAAAGCGGAATTGGATGAAATACGGACCCATATGAATGAAACAATGTGCATGCTTGAGATGTGCTTCCCTCCCTCCTATTTTGATACCATGGAACACTTCATGCTTCATATCATTGACCAGATTGCTGCGTTGGGCCCCGTCTACATGCATCATATGTTTCCCTTTGAGCAGTTCATGTATGTAATGAAACGCTTTGTACGAACTCGTTCTCATCCGGAGGGTTCAATGATTGAGGGATACAACACCGAGGAGATTATTGAGTGCTGTGCCGACTACATTAAAAATGGAGGAGCTATTGGTCTTCCCGTGTCTCATCATGAGGGCCGACTGTCCGGAAAAGGTACACGAGGACGGAAGTCATTCATCGACCACAACTCGCAAAAGAGTGGATGCAGCACATTTTAGCGTATTACAACGAGACAAAGATTGTGGGCCCATACTTTGAGAAACACCTAAGTGAGCTTCACCAGAACCACACGGACAAGACAGAAGATTGGATCATAATGGAGCACAAGAAAACCTTCACATCATGGTTCGAGAACCAAGAGCTTCCACGTGGGGACTCCGTAGACGAAAAAATGTTGAGAAGGTTAGCCATGAGGCCTTCGAAGAGTGTGGTTACATTTCGAGCGTACGACATCAATGGCTATACCTTTTAGACTCAAGAAAAGGACAAGAAAAGCAAGTGTCATAACAGCGGTGTTTGAACACATGCCTATGATGAAGAGGACAATATGACATCATACTATGGGTACATCGAGGAAATATGTGAACTTAATTACGGACAAAATCTCGTTGTTTCGTATTTAAATGCAAATGTGTGCAACACCCACAAGGGGTGGAGGTGGATGAATATGGATTGACCCTCGTCGATCTAAACAAATTCGGTCACAAAGATGACCCTTGGATACTCGCTAGGGCGGTAGCACAAGTGTTCTATATACTCAACCCAAAGGATGAAAAGAAGTACATTGTTATTCCCGGTAAACAATGAGTCGTTGGAGTGGAGAATGTGCAGGATCAAGATGAATATAACCAATATGATGAAGTGCCATTATTTATTGATCCAAGTAAGTTCGAATAATAGAAACAATGCTAAGATATTCTACGAAATGCCCCACATGCGCTCGGATTGCGAAGGAAAAACAGTCCAAGGACATGTGGGCCCATTACTATGACAAGGACCGCCGTTACAAAGGCATGACAGGTGGGCCCATGTCATTTTACGGCGGTTGGCAATGCCAACCGCCGTTATAAAGGCACGACAGTGGGCCCACGGCATTTTTTAGCGGCGGATGGCAACCACTTATGCCGTCGTTTTTGAATTTTCGTGTCAATGAATTTTTGTTTTAGAATTTTCTCTCGCCGATAAAAAGGCATGCGCCTGCGGCGCTAACCCTAACACCGGCGCCGCAGACGACGACGCCGATAGGCTGCCCTTCCTCCGTGCCGTCCTCCGCGCCTCCTCCTCGCGGGCACCTCCTCGCGGGCCCTCCTCACCGGCACCTCTACGTCGACCCTCTGCGGCGGCGCCTCCCTCCTCGCCGGCACCTCCTCACGGGTCCTCGGCGCCGGCGCCTCCCTCCTCGCCGTCACCTCCTCGCGGGTCCATGCCGGTGCCTCCCTCCTCGCGGGCCCTCCGCGCCGGTGCCTCCCTCCTCGCGGGCACCTCCTCACCGGCAGCTCTACGTCGACCCTCCGCGGCGGCGCCTCCCTCCTCGCCGGCACCTCCTCGTGAGCACCTCCTTCGCGCCTCCTCCTCACCGGCCCCTCTCGCGTTGACCCTCCGCGGCGGTGCCTCCCTCCTCGCGGGCCCTCCGCGCCAATTCCTCTCTTTTCTCCTATTTTCCCCTCTCTTTCATCTATCTCCTCTCTTCCTCTCGTTTCATGGCTAGACCATTGTTTTTAAATAAAAACTATCTTCTCTATTTTCTCCTCTTTCCTCTCTTTTCTCCGCTCTCGTCGTAGCACGAGATCGATGATCTGTTTGTAACTCGGAGAAGGAGTAGCTTTCCTCTATTTTCTCCTCTTTCCTCTATTTTCTTCTGTTTTCCCCTGTCTTTCTTTTATTTCCTCTCTTTTCTCTTTTTTCTCCTCTCTTTCCCCTCTTACCTCTCCTTGGTCTAGCCATGCTCGATGATGACAACGGGCAAAGTGAAATGAGTTGGTAGCATGGACCGCATCCTCGCATGTTGGAAACATGTTGCCATACGAGTCAATGACCTTATAATAGCATTGGATGGCCGTTGAATCGGCAACCCGCACCGAGAGCATCTTTCTCGGTAGATGATGACTTTATAAGCATCAATATATGTAGGAGAAGGGGAAGATGGGGAGGATGAATATAGAATGTAGGGTGTCTTTTATTAGGAAGGTTGGTACAAAAATATGCAAGGCGTATCGCAACTCGTATGACCTTTAGGTAGACATGGACGGATGCTTGGGTATTCTCCGATGATCTATGTGATGTGTATGACATATTACGTTTGATTGTCCGGAGGATACCCAAGTATCCCGACTCTGTTTACCTCGAGGTCTTATAAATTGTGGTATGTATTGCATAATGTGCACATGTTTTTCTTATGTAAGTGTCCTACATTGTACGTCCATCCTCTTCGTCCTCCTCTTCTACTATATGATAAAGATGCTAACCCATGTTCCGATGCCATGCAAAACATATTAGTTCTATATAAATTAATCTATTTTGTAATTCAATTCTCATTGTTTCCTCTCGTTGTCTCCCCGCAAGTACAAAGATATATCCCTGTTCCGACATACTCTTCGTCTCTAATAAGGTAGCCTAACCCTATGGCGGACAAGATGCCATTAGAAGGAGAGAATGTGTCGGTGGCTACGAACCCCGATCCTCCCCGCCTCGCCGTATCAACTACACACTGCGTCAAGGTGACCCTCGGCCATCGTCTTCGACGATTCATCGGCAGAGGAAGGATATGTGGAACCGGAGGATCCGCATCCTCAACCACCTCGACAACCTCATGGCCATACCCCGGACCCCGACTACATGCCCGAAGAAGAGGTATCGCATCAAATATGGCATTCCTTATCTTTCTCGTCAAATAGCTACGTACTAATACTATTCCTTACATCGTAGATTCCTAGACGAAGTTCTCGTCTTCAAATCGCTTCACAAGATGAGGCAGAGGGCAATGTGGACGCCAACGAGCCGGCCACAAACGTGACTGCCCAAGTGACCCCCAAGAAATGCAAGCGCGGTGAACGAGTCGACGTAGAACTAGGCAGAGGGCATCTATGAAGTCATCGCTCTCGACCCCAAAGACGGGACGCAAATAGAACCCGCCGGTGTCCACGCAAAATGGCGTAATCGTTGTGGCAAAGTGGTCCGGGATCCGTGCCGAATCATTTGGCCCGATTGGCGATCCGTGCCACAAGAGAGGAAGGATGAGATGTGGAATGCTATAAAGGAGAACATCCGGTTCCAACCAGCCGATCTCGATAGGGCGAAGACGGCAACGATGAGCCGCTGTAATCACATCCGGTGAGATTACAAGTCCAGGCTGAATTGCGACTATGTCAAGAAAAACCTTACGCCTTTTCATAAGTATGGCAAAATAAGTCAAGCACAAGTGGAAAGAGTTTGTTGAGCAGTAAGACGAGCGAGTCTTCCTTGGACACTAGTGAAAAGATGGTTGAGCTCAACAAGAAGAACAAGTACAACCGGCGCTTGGGTCCGGCGGTTACAAGAAAAAGATTCCCATCCGGAGAGAGATGGAAGAGAAGAGGAGATTGGAAGGGAAGCCCGATGAAATGGAGGGTATCGAGGAGCGTGCGAGGAATTGGGTCTATGCTCGCTCCGATCAAATGGAGGAAGGTATTGTTATGAACGACCCAGTGGCGGAAGAAGTTCTGCAAAACTTGAAAGGTCGTGTCAAGGTGCGGATGCAAAGTGGAGCTCTTAAATCCGAGTATCACGGAGATCAGCTCACGCACGCACTTAACGAGCAAGGGTTTATGCCTATGCCTCCGCCGACTTCCGGCTCCGTGCCATCGGGACCAGCTGACATTGCAAATGATACAACCTGTGAGCTCTATGTCCCGTTTGGATACAAGGGAAAGAAGAGGAAGGTTGCAGCGGGACGGGCGTACACAACGGGGTAGACAATCCACAACGTCAAAATCCCCGAGGGGTATGTGTGTGTCTCGCGTCCAAGAGATCGTCCCGAGGTCATGAGGACGACGAGCTTGAATACCCTATACCCGAGGCGGGGATCCGGACTCTACGAGACGCCTGTCGGGACATTCATTATCCGGAAAGCTAGTGATATTGTCATGTCCATGACTCCGCAAGCTTCTCCACCCCCGATATCCGGACACGGATCAGCCCATGCGAGCCAACACGCTCGAATGTGCACATGGACAACCGTCTCATCTATCGGGTGCTGCTTCGGCATCTCGAAAGGTGGATGACACAACGGGGAAGTTGTCCACAGCCCGAACCTCCCTAACTCCGAAGAGATCTTGCTACAGGGAGTTCGAGCATGAAGAATTGGCGGTGATCGCCAAGGAGGCGTCTCTAGCGGTTGCGGTTGAGCAGCCTGAGATCATCGAGGCAATTAAGACGATTCCTCGTGAAATCTCGGAGACTCAGGAGCACAAGATTGCATCGCCGTAAACTCAAGCAAACATTAAAGCTTACGTGGATTCATTGAAGAGGAGATGCAATCCACAGCTTCCTAAGCCGCAGATCGTGTCGAGTCCCGACAATTGATCTCCTACAAGGATGACCTATTTAAGGACGGTGATGACACAGATTACCCCACATTCATGTTTGTCAAGCCTCTTATATCGAAGAATGTGTACAAGAACCTGCGCGGCGCGATGCGTAAGCTGCACGACCGGTACATGCGAGCATCGAAGCTTGGAGTCGAGGTCATCACGTGCAAAGTTCCAAAACACGTGTTCAACGATGAAGCCGACTCGTTTCTTGGATTTTATTTCAACGACTTTCACACTATATTCGGCTTGGCAAGGTGGACACAACCTTTATAACCCTCTAGTGCTTGTAAGTAACCCCATGTTTCTATCTCCTATTTCAAATATCAATTCTCGTACATATTCTCATATTTCAAGCATTAATCTCGTTCATTTTTGACTTATGCTTCATTTAGGATGAATTCGGAATTTCAGAAAAAGAAAATCAATAGACCAGATTGGAGGGTTGGGTACCTCAACCCGAACATGGTATCTCAATCCGCGATCAACCCGCGGATAAATGAGAATGTCACACCCGATTTCAATAACCGAAATCGGATTCATCCGTATGCGTGCCCAAGATCAAATTTTCAAGCAATAGGGCAAATTATGTCATAAAAGAACAATATCTTTATTAATTCATTAAATATTTACATCAAGGACCCGTAGGTCTAAAGTAAAAGATTACATTGCAGTGGAAATTAAACTAAGCGTTGGCGTCCTTCAGCTCCCACAGGAAGTCGACCGGAAGACCGCGAGCCTAGACCACCACTTCATCGTCTCCTCGAATGATGTACCTTCGGCCATCACTTCGAATTGTGGCATGATGCAAAAAGAGAGGCAACAAACGTATGAGTACATTACGTACTCAGCAAGTGGGGAAAGTATGACATGATTGGCCGATCAAGAAAGGCTAACACGAGGTTTAAGACATAGAAGCACCTATGTCGAGTTCATTAATTAAGCGAGGCTATTTACTATGTGATGTAACTCTAGAGATGTATCAATTATCCAAACCACGCATGTCTCCTTCCCGAGAACCATGCATCCAAACCTTTACCATCCCTCTAATCCGCGTGAGGGTCCATGCCGCTCTCGACCGTGAGCACGGCTGTCATGACGATTTTCACTCGTAGAGGTTGTACACGTTTCCCCACGAGGAAGTGATTTCGTCCCGTAGGTTAGGCGGACTAAAGTCTCCATTATGCCAGTGCCATCGGACACATAACACACTTCCGAGGTGTGTGGCCAAGAGATCACCTCCAAGGCGGTTCACGGTGTCCTCCATTTTCGTACGCGACCACTAAGAGATCCGCTAACCTAGAGGAGTAAACCCTCCACTCGGGCAGCCTCCGTGACATCCCACCACTCCGGCCGGGCCCGCTTACCCCCGGCAGCTTAATAGGCCCTCAAGATTTTCCCATAGACCAACACTAGTCTTTTCTGCGCACTTTGTCCTCACTCATGCACACCGGGAATCACTTTCCGGTCGGTCACCCATCCCTAAATTGCTCCGGGCCAAGCACGCTTAACCTTAGAGTTATTTAGAGATAAGCTTCCGGAAAAGAAGTTGCAACTTGTTGACATGAGTATTCTATCAATCCTATTAAGCCAAGGGCCAGGATGTTACACACTCACCCCTTAGAGGACCGACGTCCTCGTCGGTCAACCCCGGACCAGGAACTTCCTCTCTTGGCCACGTCCATGTGTCCATCGCCGGCGCATGTGCCATGCCGTGTGACCACTCCGGGCCCACACCAGCCATGCACACCATGCCTACACACGTGCAACACATGCACCCGTGAAACCGCGAGAGTCGGCTCGATACCATCCGTGACGTCCCACCACTCCGGCCGGGCCCGCTTACCCCGGCAGCTTAATAGGCCCTCAAGATTTTCCACGGACCAACACTAGTCTTTTCTCGCGCACTTTGTCCTCACTCATGCACACCCGGAATCACTTTCCGGTCGGTCACCCATCCCTAAATTGCTCCAGTGCCAAGCACGCTTAATTTAGAGTTCTTTAGAGATAAGCTTCCGGAAAAGAAGTTGCAACTTATTGACATGAGTATTCTATCAATCCTATTAAGCCATGGACCAGGATGTTACTGACCTCACTCTCTTGTGCCGGATGGCTCGGAGACCTCGTCTCTTCGCCACGCCTCCCCTAGGACTCGCCGGTATTCCCCAGCCACAACCCCCTCTCCTTCGCGCGTACTCGATCGGCATCTACCGCATACTAAGCCAAGTCGCGCCCATACTTGGCTCGTGGCTGTACGGTTTAACATGGATGGTCGCTCCATGAACTGGTCCTTACGATTCCGGTGATAGCATTCCATGGAACTACCGGTACACCCCAGCCATAGTTCCTCCACCCGTCACCAAAATCAATGTTCAATATATAAACAAGCAACCATGATCATTATGTTCAGTTGGATCATTAACATGACACACAGGATTCATATTTAACAACAATGCAATCATGTGCGGATAGAAACAAGTAGGTGCAAGATGCGTCAAGGACACTTGCCTCTTTCTCTTTTTGCTCTTGATTCAATCTTCGACTCTTGCTCTTCAAATTCCTTGATCCGACCGTCCTCTAATTACGTCACATCGAGCAAGCATGCAAATAAAAATATAAAAAAAAACTAAGAAACAGAACAATAAATCATACCAAAAGACTATAAAAGAATTACTAAAGGAAAGTATGCATCGCTACGATTCCGTTCAAGTTACAAAGGTTTCAAATTTTAGGGGCTAAAACATAATTTATAAAAAGACCAGGGGTGTTTATATAAAAAGTGTTTATGTATAAAACATTAGGATACAAAGGTTCAGGGGCATAAAAGTAAATTTATCATTAAATAAAAAGGCTTCTTGTAAAATATTGGGATTAAAACATAATTAAAACTAAACTAGGGTTACTTTTCGAAAACAACAGAACCTAAGCGTTATTCGCCTAAATGGAAGGGGGCTAACAACAAGTCTACTAATTATCTGGTTAAACGAATTAAACTAAACCATAAACATCGTAGGCCGGGTTCACGGACCTGTGGGTCGCACCATACTTGCTGGTCTATTAGTCCACGGTGGACAGGGCGCTTGGTCGGGATGTGGCAACGTGCGGACAACATGAAGAAGATGGTCGCGTTCCCGTGGATTTGCTGCACAAATAAAGATTTCGTTTGAACAAGATTATCAAGAATAGTGTAGAACATGTGAAACTCAAGGTTTCATTGTTAGGAATGCACCTCAACCAGAGATCGATGCATGAGGATGAGATGTGGTCGCGCAGAGGCAGATCGGACGCCGGCTGCGTTCCTGGATTCGTCGGGTTAGATCATGGTGGGATCTTTTGCATACACCATAAGAACTTCCTGGAACACAACATGGTATAGGATTCTATTCAGGAAAGGATCGGAATCAAGCACAAATGGGACAAACATTACCATCAAGCGTGCTAGATGGATCCAGAACAGGGAGCAGAGTTCATTGCGTAGCAGATCCCCGCTGATTCAAGTCACCTCTTGGTCTAATTTTTGGATATGTTGAAGAAGACTTCTTGGCACATAAGTGGGTCAATTTTCGTGCCATTTCGTTAGGTAGATCACCGGGAACGTCGCTATCAATCAGTGGCAGTGTGGCTGGTTGCGAGAGCAGGGTGGAGCGACGGAAGCCTAGTGGCGTGGTGACGGTTTGAGGGGTGTGGGAGACTCGGGAGGACGTGAGAGGGGCCTTGTTTTTATAGGGGGGGGGTGGGGTTGGTGGGGAGAACAAAAGGAAGGGTGAAGCAAGGTGATTAATGCTATTAATTGTGCGCTTAATTGCTTGTTTTCTTTCCTTTCAAGTGCACGGGATGAATTTGGAAGGTTAATGTGTCCAGGTTCGTGCATGTGGTAGGTGGTGAGAATGTAGATGATATTGAGTAGAGATACGTCCAAGTATTTTCGTAAGAAGAAAATAAAAGATGAACGGGATGCGATGTTACCGAAACGAGTGGAAAGATGACATAAGACAATGCTGAGGGAGAGTTGGCTACCTGGAAAATTGGCCTATGAACGTGTGAAGGGTTTTTCTATTTCTAGTTCCTAATTCTGATTTTTTCTAAATCACTCCAAAATGATTTCTACTCGGGTTTTCAAAAATATAATTTGCACCCAATAAAACCTAATGCAACTAATCCAACATGAATGCAACAAACAAGTAATTATATAACCTAAATTACAATTGGTCTCATAACCAAATTGATCAAAGATAAGAAAAAGTCATAGTCTTTGTTGAAAACATTTTGGACCTAAAAGCTTCTTGTTACAAGTTAAAATACTTTAAACAAAATTATTTTTATTGAATATACCATTTTCAGAAATCACATGTATTTGTAAAGTAAACTATTTTCGTACATAAAAACATTTTCATAGATCAAAGGCATTTGTCTCAACAAAGTATTACCAAAAATCAAAATGTATTTATTAAAGAAAATGTTTTCATAACCAAGTAAAATAAATGGTTAATTAGTAGAATTCAACAAATCATTTTGAATTGTTTTTTTATGAAATGAAATATTTTTTTAGGAAAGTGGTTCACATTCCAAAATTGAAATTTTGGGATGTGACAGAGAAGGACCCAAAGTATAAAGACATGAAGCCCGAGGAGCTAGATCAACTCAAGGCCGAGATGACATCCAAAGCTAGATCCGATGTTGCAACCTACATCTATAATCGCTTCATCAAGTGGCAGGACAAATGTTCTATTCTCGCGCCTTACAACTACAAGTAAGTTCCAACAAGTCTTTTCATCTTCTCTTGCATTGAAAGGCTGTTGAATACTTACGGATACGATCATTCTTGCAGTGATCACTGGATCCGCTTTGTCCTTATGCCGAGAAATGGGTACCTTCTTGTCCTCGACAGACCTCGACTTGGACAAAAGGGGCTACTCGACATCATGAGCGTCATTGATTGGTACGTAGTTAATCATCGTACACATATATAATTCGGAAACGATAGTTTTATCTAACTATACGTTTTTACGATGGACCAGCGCATACGAGAATTATGTAAAGGCTGGCGGGCCGCACAACTCAAGGCGGCCGAAAAATATGTACTTTCGGCACAAATTCCCGGTAAGATACATTTGTCTCACTTCTCTACGCCGTTGTCCTACTATCGGTGTGATTTACAAAATAGTAACTTATTTCCTTTATTTTATATTGTGTGTTAAACAAGTGAAAGGTAGTGTGCACTCGTGGCTACTATACTTGTTTGTACGCGAATAGCTCCTCCGAGTTATATGTATGCCATTGTTGAAGAGACTCGACCAACAGGTGCATTTTATTGAGTTTATCACATTCGATTGATTTTAATTATAATTGCCATCTTGTTAATATAGAAATTCTAATGGCGAGAGAACCAAAACGGACAAACAGATATTACAAGATTTTAAGAACAAAGGGTTCCCGCAAGGACCGAAACATCCGACTTGAGACCAAATGTTAATGATTGTGGAGCGGATGTGTCGGTTCTTGCTCAAAGAGGTTATCTCTCCTGCTGGCGGGTTCTTCGACGAAGACAATGAGAGCACTAGAGACCATCGTTCTGTCTATGAGTGGTGTGGTTCAACACGACCATTCGTGAATGATGGTAGTGAAGATAGTGATGAGTGGATTAGGAAAGTAGTTTGATAGACTTGATAGTTTCCCATGTAAAGACAATGTATATTATATATATGCAAGTGACTTGTGATTTGTTTTGAGAAGTAAACATTGGACGATGAATACTTGTGAATGTTTTGAGATGTCAATGAATTGTGATTAATATATGTGTATGTTTTGAGATTTGTTGTATTTCTGGTGTACTTGTAATTTAATTTTTTTGCGGTATTCAAATATTAACGGCGGTTGGTAATGTAATCCGCCGTTACAAAGGCCTTATTAACGGCGGCCTATATTTCCGTGCGCTGTTAATAATAACCTTGTTAACGGCGGTTGGCATCTACAACCACCGTTAATAAGGTTATTATTAACAGTGGTCGGCTATACCAACCGCCGTTACAAAACCCTTTTGTAACGGCGGTTGGTGATAGGCCGCCGCTACAAACCTCCATTTATAATCGTAGAGGCGTAGTGGCGGCCCGGCCTAGCCACCGCTACGGTGCTTTAGTGTGGTAGTGTTCCATTCCCTGTGATTTATGAGACCAATTATTGTTTATGCTACTATTTTTACACAAATTGCATTGGGATCGTCCTCCAATTTTATGTTTTTCTCACCGTAGTTTCTACCCTCCTATACTACCCAATTCCACCGGAACTTGCGTGCACTTTCCTTCCAATATTCCCATGATGACGGACAACTTTAGGCAATCGCCGTGTATCGGAGTTTCCTTTTTCTCCATGAGCGAGTGCTACACGTATGAAATAAAACACTACTAAGTCCTCACGAAGTATCGGAGAGGGCCCATTAACCTGCAGTTGCCCTGTCTCCCACACAGCTAGCTGCTACAATCGGATACGTTTCTTGTTACCCTATTGGATTGGCTCTTAAGTTAATTTTGAGTTAATAAAAAATATTAATTCTGACATTAGAATTTTGTTGCAAAATCTAATCTATATTCATCATAGCCAACACCAGGGCATCAAGTTGCTGCGTAGGCTTCATTAACATCCGAAATTCCGAACGAGCTAATGAGACAAGTGTGATCGCCGACTTCTTCTCGCGGACGGCGAAGTATTGTAACCTAAAGTCGACCGTCATTGCTGCCACGGCCATGTGCTCCTCTATGCTCTACATGCACAACTCCACTAGCCTGGAAAGCCTCGACATATTAGTGATTTAGAGAGAGAGAGAGAGAGAGAGAGAGAGAGAGTTGCCTAGAGGGGGGGGGGGCGGGGTTGAATGAATAGGCAATCGACACTCAAAACGAAAATCAATTCAGCCCACGACGGAACTTCCGTTATCGACGAAACGTCCGTCAAGGCTCGAAGGGGAAAACTTAAGGAGCTGCTGGAGAATCGAAATCTCACGATTCCGCTTGAATAGAAACCTTCCTTCACCTCCTTGAAGTGTTGTACATGGAGGAATTTAATAGCCACACTACACACAAGTAGATCGGGCACAAACAAGCCGAAAGGGGGGAAAGAACAAGCACACAACAAAAACACAAGAGAGACACGAGGATTTTTCACCGACGTTCGCACCCCTCACAAAGAGGTTCCTACGTCTCCGTTGAGGAGCTCACAAAGATCTTCTCTCAACCCTCATCCTCCCCATGTGGCCACAAAGGTCAAACTTGATGTTCTTCTAATCCTCTTTATTCCTTTACGTCGGTGTACTCGGGATCGGGGTTCCCCACACCGCTTACTACACAAGCAAAGCCACGAGAAGATTGTAAAGAATATTAGGACAAGAAGAAAAGGACAAAGGATTGTCCTTGTTTGTGGTGTGCAACCCGTGCACCACCATCACTCAACGAGGAGCATCCTCCCAAGTCAAAGGTGCATGCGCGTGGGCCCCGCTCTCCTCTCCTCTCCCCTTCGGTTGTGTGCTTGAGGAAGATGCGCGCAAGCATCAAGGCAGCACAGACAGCGCTGCATGCAACGGACGGGCCCGTTTATGCCAACTTCCAACCGTACGTATTTATTCCTTCCTTTACTGCTCACTTGTGGGCCGCCCCTGGACGTTAAAAGGGAGCACCCAAGGCAATGAAGGGGGACTTTGGGGGAGACTCTCCGACAGGAGACACGACTCCTTCTTCCTCCTCTAGGTGGAGCCTCCATTAGAGCCTCTCCTAAGCTCCAACCATATATTTGTTCACATGAATAATACACACACAAGCGGGACGTAGGGCTACTAGCCTCCGGCGGCCCGAACCTGGGTAAAAAATCCCCGCGTGCTTTATATGCCTTTTATTCGTCATTTATTCGCTATTTATTTGGAGATTGCAACGTGTTTCATCCCTAATCCGAACCTTAAGGGGCGGTTCGACCAACCCCCATATGTTGGAATCCATACTCCGACATTTGGCGCGCCGGTAGGGGGTTGAGACGTTGTTTTCCCAATCTTCGTTCGCCTTTTCCCGCGAAGCAATCTTGCTTTTCTCGGATCCGAAAGGCTCTCTCATTTTTCTCCTCTCGTTCGTTTGCGAGCCGCAGCTGCACCATTGCTCCCGCAAGCATCGGGCCAAGCACGCATGCTCATACCTTACGACTAGATCCGGATTTATTTCGACACAAATCGCCTTTAATCGTGCTTTTCCGACGGCTTTTCTGCTTTAACCTCGAATGGCGGCCGAGCATGCATCTCTTCGGCGCGCACGCAAGGAGCGGACAGCGGTTGTCCCGAAGCACCTCGCAGATCTGCATGCCCCAAGCGCAGCGGTCCTTTGAATCCGTCCGCTAGCAGCAGAAAAGGGAGACCGGGCACTTGGGCTTGGCTACCGCTCCTAGCTTTTGCTATTGCTTCGACTAATCTACTATTTCCCTTTGAATCTTTGTTGTTTTATGCGATGGACCCGGGTGGTCCCGGATGAGCGCGGTCAAGCGCACACATGGGCACTCGCTCGCTCGGATTGCACGCTCGCGGGCCCCAACGCTCGGATGAAGATGGGCACAGAGCCACTTCGTCTCGTAGCTCTCGCAGCTTCCACGGGCGGATCCGGTTGGCTCCTTTACGACCACCCGGATGAACGAATCTCGCAGACCGACGGCTGAGACAACCACGACGACCCCGACGAGCTCGGGAGCACCCGGTAGCTCCACCCGACATCTGCGTCGGCCCGGAGGCTTCACCCGGCGCCGCTCGGATAGGCACTCGGGTACTCGACGACCCGGATGGTCTCCCGAGCACCAACCGCAACGCGAAGGGCTACGCTTCCACTTCGGCGGCGACTCGCGGCAACGAAGCTTGGGGGCTCGACCGTCCGTGGCGGCAGCGGCGACGCTTGCGGCTCCATGCCGGGTCACACGGCGACACCAACGACGACTCCCGGGGCTACGCGGCTGCCGCGGTGGCACCCGAGGACTCGTGGACGCCGACGACGCTCGGGATCGCGCAACGACGACGCCGGCCGGGGCCGCACCGCTATCTGCAGCAACGCCACGCCTTGCATGGCCACATCGACGGCAACGAGCGGACCCGCATCCCAACGCGCAAGCGACCGCACAGGGACAGCCGAACGCTTCGACGGCTCGTGGTCGATGTCAACCTGGAGCGACTTCGGGTGTACTCCGACTACCGGAACGCGGCCCGGCTACTCGGACCGGGCTCCGGCCACCCGCGGTGACGGCGACGACGCTCGGGGGCTCCGGCCACCCGCGGCGACGGCGACGACGCATGGGAGCTACGCGACCATCGCCATGACGGCGCTCGAAGTTTCCGACCACACGACGACGCACGGGAGCTACGCGTCCCTCCGACTCGGGCGACTTCCGGGTGCTGGCCACCTTGACGCGCCGGACTCCCGCGGCTCCTTCGACCGGCACGGATGGACAGCGGACGCCGCGACGTGCAGGTGCCACCGAGCGAACTCGCGAGGCAACCCGCGACCAAGCCGGAAGACGCATGCGGCGACGCACGGCCGAACCGAAGGACGCAACTCCGGTCACCCGGCGATGGCTCCAACTACCCGGACGTGACTTCGACTACTCGGGCCCCGACTCCGACTACCCGGACGTGACTCCGACTACTCGGGCCCCGACTCCGACTAGCCGGACGCGGCAACGACTACTCGGGTCCCCTACGCCGGCCATGATGGACGGACTCGCACGGCCACGGCAACGCTAGCGTCGCGGTCCCCGCAATCGGCTCGACGACAAGAGCCATGCCGGCACCCACCAATGTAGCGGCTGTTCCGCCCCCGTCCGAGCACACGACGCCGGAGCTCCGTTCTAGACGCAACTCGGCTACGCCGACGGCGATGAGCAGCGAGTCTTACGGCTCCGACTACGGCGAACGAGCGCGAACGACAAGGCCGGCGACTCCGACGCGCCGAACCCCACGGCTCCGGTGATCCGTACGAGCGGACGCCGGCGACCTCGTCCGGCGGGCAACGAAGCATGCACGCATGCGAGGATCCACTCGGTTGGCGGACTACATGCGTGCTCGGGGGCAATTGCTAGGGAAGCCACGGGACCACCCCGCGCCGATGCTCACGGCCTCGCCGACCGGCACCCGGGCTCGAGCGACAACGGCGACTCACAGCAACAACACTCGGGAGTCCCGTGCGACCGCGGAGACCTGCTCGGCTGCGCCGAGCACGCGCAAACGACGAAGACGGTTTGGCCTCACCACCGGCCACCTCACCGACCGATCATAAATGTGGAAAATACTATGGTACGAGTTGGAAGGGTTCTTGAAGTGGGGATGACTCCTGCGCAAGCCCCGGTCGTCTCGTGCACCGAGACGAGGCCACCGCGTCGAGCCTCGCCAAAGGGCGAGACCCCGGGGACCGAAATCTTGCGCCCTGCGCAATGAGATTATGGTACCCGGTCTAACCCGACGGGCCGACTACCGGTTCGGTCAAGTCAAGGCGCACGTGACACCGGTGTGGTTCGGGGACACCCCGACTTCGAAGCTCTTGTGATTGTGCCTAAGTATTTCCCACATAGATGATCGGGCAAAGAAGACCGACGACTACGACGGGGACAAGTTGACCTCATCGCCAACCACCTCGGCGTCCGGCAATGAGCTCGGGGGCTCTGTCGGTGTACTCGGGATCGGGGTTCCCCACACCGCTTACACAAGCAAAGCCACGAGAAGATTGTAAAGAATATTAGGACAAGAAGAAAAGGACAAAGGATTGTCCTTGTTTGTGGTGTGCAACCCGTGCACCACCATCACTCAACGAGGAGCATCCTCCCAAGTCAAAGGTGCATGCGCGTGGGCCCCGCTCTCCTCTCCTCTCCCCTTCGGTTGTGTGCTCGAGGAAGATGCGCGCAAGCATCAAGGCAGCACAGGCAGCGCTGCATGCAACGGACGGGCCCGTTTATGCCAACTTCCAACCGTACGTATTTATTCCTTCCTTTACTACTCACTTGTGGGCCGCCCCCGGACGTTAAAAGGGAGCACCCAAGGCGATGAAGGGGGGACTTTGGGGGAGACTCTCCGACAGGAGACACGACTCCTTCTTCCTCCTCTAGGTGGAGCCTCCATTAGAGCCTCTCCTAAGCTCCAACTATATATTTGTTCACATGAATCATACACACACAAGCGGGACGTAGGGCTATTAGCCTCGGGCGGCCCGAACCTGGGTAAAAATCCCCGCGTGCTTTATATGCCTTTTATTCGTCATTTATTCGCTATTTATTTGGAGATTGCAACGTGTTTCATCCCTAATCCGAACCTTAAGGGGCGGTTCGACTAACCCCCATATGTTGGAATCCATACTCCGACACTTTCCTTTCGGAGGCGAATCACAACCTTCACAAACTTCCCAAGGCTCACCACAATCTTGGGAGCTCAAGGGTGACACCTAGCCATTCTAGGAGAACAAATCTTGAAGAGTAACAAGTGAAATCGAGATTGCTTGTAAGGGAAAGATGTTCTCTAGGTTGGGGTGATGCTCTCAAGCTTAGATTTAAGATGGGGACACTCACAAATGGCCTTGGATCTCAAGGGGGTGGAGAGGAGTGAGAGGATGAGCTTGAGTGATATTAGAGAGTTCAAAAAGCACTAGCACTTTTTCTCACGAGATGGGGAAGGCCTTATGTAACACCCCGGAATTTCAAATTCTGGGTTGTGCATGAAATTCAGAAAATTTTAAAACTTTTTAAAGCATATTTAAATATTATCTAAAGGATAATATTATAAATATATTTTTCTTTCTTCCTTCTTTTAGTGGAAGAGTTATCTTTTAAACTCAAACAATTATTTTGATTATAAAGTTTCTTTGTTAAATTTCCAAATGTACCTATGATTTGTTTTGGATTATGAAAATGACTTAATGTAAAGATTTTATTTGATTATTTTAGAGAGCAATATTTCACACAAGGTGTTTTCCATTTGCAAGAAAAATAGAAGTGTGTTGTCATTTTATCTGAACCAAAGAGTTGTTTTCGAAAGATAAATAAAGTTTGATCTATGGAAACATTTATTTAAAAAATACTTTTGATTTATGAAGGTAATCTATTTTAAGAAAATGATTTAACAAAATAAATTAATAAACAATTATATTTGATTTATGAAAATAAGTTTATTTCAAAAGGCATTATTTTATACAAGGTATTTCACTTTGAAAACAAAATGAGAGCTTTATCATTTCAGGTGAGAAAAAGGAGTTGTTTCCAAAACTAAATAAAGTTGGATTTTTAAAAGCTTTTGATTTGAGATGTATATTTGACTTATGGTCTAAATACTTCAAATGGGTGAAAATGGTTTATCAAATAAATGCCTTATATTCATGTGACAGGTTTGCTAAATAAATGCATTTGATTTGTGGAAATGGTTGTTTTATGGGCATATGAGTTTATAAAAGAATTTATTTAAACAATAATTATTTTGTTAAAAGTATTTAGTTTGTGTTGAGATACCCAAAGCATTTCAAATAAATAGAATGGGTTAGCTTTACCTGATGAGATATTTGTTCTAAAAGACCATTTATACATCTTTAACTCAATTTCACTTATTTTCTAAATTTTATTTAATCAAATTATTTTATGTATATTTTGATGCTTGATTTCATGATGTGTGGTGGCATTAGTGCTTTTAGAGTATGAAAATAGATTTCATAATTCGAATAGATTGCATATTTTATTTAAATTGCTGGAAGAAAATAGGAACTAGAAAAGAATAAAAAGAAAAAGAAAACAAAGCTCCTCTTTAGCTCATGGGCCGAATTCCCCCGGCCCGGCTCCCTTCTCTCCCTTTCCGACCTGCTCCAGGCGTTCCGCCTCGGCCCCCGCCGACTGCCCTACCCAAGCCAGCCCCCGCAGTCCGGGCCAGCCCCACCCCGACCCACGGAAACCCTAACCGCGCAGCCCCAAGTCCGTACGCCGCCGCCACCTCCTTGGCGTGCGCGCCACGGCCATCCTAGGGCACCGCGCCCTCCTTTTCCCCACTAGCCGCCGCCTCCCGTCGCCTCGTGCTTTGCTCGCCGCCGCCGCCATTAGAGCCGGAGACCCGAGCTCGACGCGCCGCCACCGGAAGCCCCCGCGTCGCCCGCCGGCACCGGGACGAGTCCCGCCCCACCTCACCGCCTCCGCCCGTGCCGGTGCGACAAGGAAAAACCTACGGACGAGGACGAGCCACGCTGCCCGACCGCTCCGCCTCCACCTTGCCGTCGCAGCCCCGCCTCCGGCTGCCTCCACCCCCGCGAGACCACTTGGTGAGCTCGCCACCTTCTCCTCTCGCTCCTAGACCAACCGCGGCGAAGAACGGGACTCCGTGGCTCAAGATCGAGCAAGCTCGGCGATGAACCGCCGCGCCACCTCGCCGGCGATGGCCTAAGTTGGGCGGAGTGCCGTGCACCGTTCGATCTCTCCTCGACGGTCAAGATTAGATCTCCGAAGCGTTACACTCGCGCGGTCCACTCGTGGACATGGATCGACCAGTCCTGAGCCGGTCTACGATACCCTAACATTTAATTCATTTAAAATCCGATAAATCGACGACTTTACAAATAAGCCCCCGACATTTTATATAAACACATCTAGGCCCCCTGTTTTCACATAAACACCCTTTTTTTAGTGTTAATTATGTTTAGGCCCCTGGTTCCCGATTAAATGGTATTTTTACAAATAAACCCTTATAGTTATATTTATTTATGTTTTGGTCTGACACTTTTACAAAAACATCCCTATGTTTTTCAGTAAATTATATTTTAGTCCTGAACTTCTACATTTTAGTCCCTATACTTTCTAAAAATTATGAAAGGTCCCTGGACTTGGCTAGTTTGCAGATAGGCCCCCATAGTTTTACTATTTTATGTTTAGGTCCTTCTATTTATTAAATCCAACCATAGACTTTATTTTAATTCTGTTTTAATCCCTGCCGTACGTTAGGAATATAAAATTTGCAAATTAGTACTTGTAGTTTACGAGCATATATTTTGTGACTAGGTAAATTGACATGCTAACCCTCTAAGTCTACGAGTTAATTACGTTTAAGTCCTTTTCTTTTTCAAAAGGAGCCTTAGCCATCATTTTAAATCTGTTTATGTCCTAATCTTTTTCGTTAAGACTTTTAGTTAATTGTTAAACCCTTTTTCAGTCCTTAAGCCGTATTTATTTCAATGTTTTAATTGTGGTCTTTTTACGAAACACCCCTACCTTTTTATTAAATTACGTTTACGCCTCTATTTTCTCAAACCACATTAAATCATGTTCTTTTGTAAAATGAACCTTGGTGTTTTATTAAACTTATATTTTTAGACCTTAACCTTTTGACACTCGGCCATTGACGTTTTCCATATTTATGAAATGGTCCTTAATTTGCCGTTTTTACGTTTTAAACCCTAGATCTTTAAATGCTCATAACTTTTTGCTTGTAACTCCGATTAAGTTGATTCTTGCGCTCACGAGATCGTAGCGACGAGTACTATTTAATAGTATTGTTTTCATAGTCATTAGGTATTGTTTGGTGTACTGTTTCTTAGTTTGCTTGTATGTTTGTTTCTTGCATGTCTTGTGTCGGTGTGATGTTAAATAGAAGAACGTACATTTTGAAGACCTCAAGAGAAACACTTGAAGACGTGAGCAGCAGCAAAGGGAATCAGGCAAGTGTCCTTGATGCACATTGAGCCTACTTCTTTACTATCTGAATTTACTTTTATGCATTGTATTTAATTTGAATCCTATTGTGTCATACCACTGTTCCATACTTTTACCTTGTCGCCTTGGTTTTGGGTGTAGTGTTATAGTCTGGATACGTCATTGCTTAGCTTGCTATTAATGGGGTTCAACTTGAACTAAATATTAATCTTGACTAATTGTCCACTTGAACATAATGATCAATGAACTGGTAATGCTTTTTAGCAACATGAAACTTAGGTGATCCCGACAGGAGGATTGTCGATGATGGTGCCGGTGCACACTCGTTAGTTGTGGTGGTACCTGTTTGGGATCATAAGGACCGGTTCTTGGAGCGGCAACCCAGGACTTCCGCACAAAGCACGGGGCTGATAATTGGTAGGTAAGGTTTAGTATCAAGGTAACTTCCCGGTTTTGCGGGCGTCGAGGAAGGATGAAGGAAGAAGGTGTCTTCTAGATTCGGGCGAGGAAAGGCGAGTACTTGAAGCCACGGTGCAAGAGGGGGCTCCGGGTGGTGCGTCACTTTTACGGCGGTGAAACCTTATCATGGACGTTACGGTGATCTCTTGGCGTCACACCTAAGGAAGTGTGCTGGTATAATGGAGGTTTTAGTCACCGACGGGTGATGGAATCACCGACCTGTGGGTAAAGTTGTGCCACCTCTGCAGAGTGTAAAACTGTTATAACAGACCATGTTCACGGTCACGAACGGCATGGATCCTCACGAGAACTAGAGGGCATGGACGTGTGGAGTAACTCGTAGATTGGTACCGGCGGGGTACCCTGTAGTGTGGTTTGCTACGAGCGGGGTAACTCTGTGGGTATGGTTTGCTTGTAAGTAGGGTAGCTTGCGGTGGTTGACAGGTGGGGTAGCCTCGTTGATTCATATTCACTTAGTAAATAGTTTGCTTTAATTAACTTGACTAGTGTAGATGCTTTCTATTGCAAACCATGTGTTAGCCTTCCTTTCATTCAGCTTGCATGTCATGTATTCCCACACTTGCTGAGTACGACATGTACTCACTCTTGCTATTTCCCTTTTGCTACAAACTACTCGCTGCTCGGAAGATGGAGAAGACCACCAATGAGAAAGGTCTAGGCGTGCGGACCCCGGTCGATTGCCTGTGGTGTTATGGAGTCTTCCGCTAGCGTATATTTGTATTTAGTCCTTTGAGACAATATCGATGTAAGTATTCGATTTAATAAAGACATTGTTCTTTTATCACATTATTTGTCCTGTGTGCGTGAAAACTTGTTCCCGGGCACGCATACGGATGCATTCGGTTTTGGTCGTTAAAACCGGGTGTGACACCTTATATAGTGGAGGTCGAAATGGAGCCGTTGTTAGGTCAAGTTAGGGGTCAACGGAACTTCCGTTCGTGACGGAAGTTCCGTTACCCCTTTGAGAAAAGGTAGAAACATGACGGAACTTCCGTCCGAGTTGGGACTTCGTCCCAAACTCTCTAGAATTGATGGAACTTCCGTCATGGATTTTTAGCGAGGCTCAATTCCCGGGACGGAACCTCCGTTGAGAGTGAGACTTCCGTCCCAAACTCTCTGGAATTGACTGGAACTCCGTCCCAAAAGGTGGGGTGAGGTTTGGTTGGCTTTTTGGACTTGGCTTTTTGTGGCATTTTTTTTCCAAGCTAATTTAGGTAACTAGAGCACATTATTCCCTGCATGTAAGGTCGTTTCACCCCTCTTAATAGTTTGGCACACCTATACTCAAAAAGCTACAAATCTATTCTTTTAGCTCGTGCTTTTGAGTACTTGTTCCATCTTTTGTATGATGGGTACACTTTCTCGCAACATGGGTAAATCGCTTTTGATATCCTGCACAATCACTTAAGTCTACATTAGAAGTTTTAATTCTTTGTCATTCTTCACCAAAACCCACTAGGGGTCCTAGTTGCATCTTCGAGAGAGAGCGAGCGAGCGAGCGAGTGAGAGAGAGAGAGAGAGAGAGAGAGAGAGAGTTGCCTAGACGGGGGGTTGAATAGGCAATTTATCTAAAAGCTGAAAATCATAACACTCAAACACAAAAATCAGTTCAACCCACGATGGAACATCCGTCGGGGCTCGAAGGGGAAAACTTAAGGAGCTGCTAGAGAATCGAAATCTCACGATTCCGCTTGAATAGAAACCTTCCTTCACCTCCTAGAAGTGTTGTAGTTGTAGGAATTTGATTGCCACGCCACACATAGGTAGATCGGGCACAAACAAGCCGAAAGGGGGAAAGAACAAGCACACAACAAAAACACAAGAGAGACACAAAGAGGTCACAAAGAGGTTTCTACGTCTCCGTTGAGGAGCTCACAAAGGCTTGGTCTCTCTCAACCCTAATCCTCCCCATGTGGCCACAAAGGTCAAACTTGATGTTCTTCTAATCTTGATTCCTTTCCTTTCGGAGGCGAATCACAACCTTCACAAACTTCCCAAGGCTCATCACAATCTTGGGAGCTCAAGGGTGACACCTAGCCAATCTAGGAGAACAAATCTTGAAAAGTAATAAGTGAAATCGAGATTGCTTGCAAGGGGAAGATGTGGGTTGGGGTGATGCTCTCAAGCTTGGATTTAAGATGCGGACTCTCACAAATGGCCTTGGATCTCAAGGGGAGTGGACAGGAGTGAGAGGATGAGCTTAAGTGAGATTAGAGAGTTCAAAAAGCACTAGCACTTTTTCTCACGAGATGGGGAAGGCCTTACATAGTGGAGGTCCAAATAGAGCCGTTGTTAGGTCAAGTTCGAGTTGAACAGTAACTTCGTTTGTCGACGATATATATAGATAACTTAATAGGAAACCACATCAGCCCATAGGAAGTGGTCTCACTCTTGGTTTGGTGATGTCGGAACCCACTCCACGATCCAATCTTCGGGCTCCTCACCTTGCGACACAAATTTCTCGCATCAATGACAATAGTCAGTCGGGGACTCCTGAAAATAATTTAAACACAAACCCCGAGTATCTAATATACTCATCAAGGCTTACCCGTCAAAATTGGTTATAAGAACCGAATCTAATATGTAGGGGGCTGAGCGGGCTTGCTGAAATTACCAAACCAACACCTATCCACTTCTAAAAATTCATGTTTTAGCCATATTAAGAGGTTTGTAACATAAACATAAATTTAGTAAGTAAGACTAGCAAAACATGGTTGCAATACATACATTAATACTTCAAAACAGCAAGTATAATATCCATGTTCATGTCATTACTACGATGTAATCTGCTCGAGACAAGTGGTACTCATCACCACGAGGGACGTCGATATATATCGATTTACATCCTGTAGAAGAAACCCAAATGCACGACATACACATCATTTAAGAACACGTATGGCCACCTTTCACGAGATTACCATAGATATGAGCCGGGTTCACCCTCCGAGTGTGCGTTCCGCATGCAACCACAGATAGCGTCGAGTCCAAGGGTAAACAACACACCCTGCGTCTACTCATAAACACGTGCATCCACCGTGACCAACACTTAGCACAAAGGATGGAGAGACCGTCGAACACTATGACTCTCAAGTTACATCAGTTTACCAACTCTCATATGAAGGTATGCATTTGGTACACAACTCAATACTTGCTCGCGGGGTCACAACGAACGGTCCTCAACCGACACGTACGGGGCTATAGCGAACCAGGGCCAACCTTGTCACCGCATTACTACACATGCATTCCCTGTACGGTCTCCAATTTAATCATTGTGAGAGGTAGCAATATTTGAAACCTAAAACAAGTGGTCTCTAAACCACTCGGTGTTGCTACCCATAGCCCATTAAGCATAAATAGCATACTAACGAAAAAGCTTTTACGTATCCGAGACCATAGGAATAAGGATCATAATGCAACTAGTCTCCGATCAATTCCTAAAACTAAATGCACAATACATAATATAGACATATGTGGAATTAAAAGCGGAACTAAACAAGTGGGGATTTGTGCACCGGGCTTGCCTTGGTTCTGATCGCAGTTAGCACACTCAATAGAGTTTAGTTCAGCTAGTTGCTCCTCTTGATTCTCGCCTCCGGTCGGGGTTCCTATATGTATGCAATGCGTAATGTGAGTATGAATGAATACAAAGATATTCAGTTCATGGAACTTTCTCAATAAGGAAATTCAATGGAATGTTTGCATGAAATAAACATGCTCATGCATGAGAGAATGATGCTTGCATATGGATGGTGAGTTATAATCATATGTCAAGCGAGACAAAGTTCTAATTAAAAGAAACATAAAATAAGTAGCATCAAAATTATGACTTAATACAAATAGGGAATATGAACAAGGCCATTAATTCATACAAACCTAGCTATTATGTTACATGGTAATATGAGCATAGCATATGATGAAAGTGAGATAAATGTTTATGCAATGCTTGCTGCCCTATATAAGAAAAGAGCCATGGTGGATATGTTTAGGCATGATGAGAACAATAATAACATAAACTATGCATAACTACTCTATATGGAAATGGTGATATACAAAAATCCTAACTTAGCAATCTTAGGTAAGCAATGCTGCCCTAAGCAAGGTTATGCATCATTTTTGTATAAACACAATAAAATGGTAGGGTTGTGCATAATAAATTTATATGCATCGTTGATTGGTTTTGCATATAATTTAAATATGACATGAGAGCTATATGTCATTTTATGCTAATTTTAAGAAGGCAACTTATAAAGATTAATTAAGCAATAACACAATTCTATATACAATCCTCATGATGAAACATTGAAGATGCACTAGGCCCCTTAGTGGGTTTTGGTGATAAATGACAAATGATTAAAAGCTCTAATGTGGTTATTGAGTCATTGTGCAGGACAACAAAATGATAGTATCCACAATGTGAGAAAGTAAACCCTCAATTAAAAAGTGATGAAGTACTCAAACAGCAAAGATGACTAGTTTAGATTTATAGCTTTTTGAGTATAGGTGTGCCAAACTATTAAGAGGGGTGAAGCGATCTTACGTGCAGGGGAAAAATGTGCTCTAGGTATTCTCAAACTTGGAACCAAAATACCAACTCAACGACGATCAAAAAGCCTATCTTTTCCTATCTTCTCCACTCTCGACGGAAGTTCCGTCTGGTCGACTGAAGTTCCGTCGGTTCCAGAGAATTTGGGACGGAAGTCCCAAACGTGACGGAAGTACCGTCCTGGGTATTTCGAAGTTGACCTAATGGGGTGACGGAAGTTCCGTCACCCACGGAAGTTCCGTCAAGACCAATCATTGAACTTGAGCAACGGCTCTTTTAGAGCCCACACTATATAAAGCTTTGACCTAACCCGTGAGAAGGGTTGTCTGGTGCCTTTTGAACTCTCGGATCTTGCTCAAGCTCTCTCTCTCACTCCTCTCCACTCCTCTTGAGATCCAAAGTCATTGGAGTGAGCTCCCATCTTGATTCCAAGCTTGATAGCATCAACCCAACCTAGAGCACATCTTCCCCTAGCAACTAATTTCGTTCTTCACTTGTTACTCTTGGTGATTCGTTCTCCTAGATTGGCTAGGTGTTGCCCTAGAGCTCCCAAGCTTGTGGTGAGCCTTGGGAAGTTTGTGAAGGTTGAGATTCGCCTCCGCAAGGAAAAGAATCCAAGGAAGAAGAAGAAAACCAAGTTTGACCTTTGTGGTTGCTTGGGAGGATTAGGGTTGAAAGAAACCCGACTCTTTGTGAGCTCCTCAACGGAGACGTAGGAACCTCTTTGTGAGGGGTCCGAACTTCGGTGAAAAATCTCCGCGCCTCTCTTGTTTGTTTTTGTTGTGTGGTTGCTTGTTCATCTCTCGGGTGTATTTTAGCCCGATCTACTTGTGTATTGCGTGTCTCCTAAACTCCTGCAGGTACAACACTCTCAAGGCAAAAAGGAAGGTTTCCATTCAAGTGGAATCGTGAGATTTCCTCTCCCTTTCCATTCCCTAGGTTTTCATTTCACCACCCCGACGGAAGTTCCGTCAGTGGCGAATTTGACCTATTTGTTTTAAAGTGTTGTAATTTCAGGTTTTTATCTAGATTGCCTATTCACCCCCCCCCCTCTAGGCAACTTTCAATTGGTATCGGAGCGGGTCTTCTCGAGAAGAGCTTAACCGCTTGAGAAGAAAAGATGTCGGGGAATTTGTTGGAGGGGACAATAGTCCCATCAAGAAAGGGAACACCGATGAGGAAAGAAATCCATTTGCCAATGATGGCACAAGTGGTGGGAAGTTGGACGCAAGGTACAACTTCAACTATAATGATGTGGCAAATGTGAATAGTGGCGGTAGTGGACGACTACCGTGGTTTGATGGAAAAGATTTCAGTTGGTACAAGCATAGGATGAAGATGTACTTGCTATCAATTGGTCCGCCCGTGTGGGAAGTGGTTGAGAAAGGATATGTGATTGAGGATGAGGAGAGACACACGGTAATGGACAACATCAACATACATCGCAATGCGCAAGCCGTGTCGGCAATGCTCTCGTCTTTGAGTACTAAAGAGTACTCTAAGGTGTCCCGACTAGAGAATGCCAAAGCTATATGGGACAAGCTCATTGCAGTTCATGAGGGAGTCGATGTGGTGAAGAAGTCAAGGATGCAAGTGCTGAAAAATCAATTCAAATTCTTTGTGATGAAGAAGGGCGAAGACCCTCAACAAACACATGATAGGCTCTTGGACATTGTAAATGAGCGAAGGTCACTTGGAGATGACGTGAGCGAACAAGAAGTAAATCTCAAGCTTCTAATGTCACTAAGAGTATGGAATTCCACACTTTGTATCATCATTGAAGAAAAGAAAGGATTTGATGGATTCTCCACGGATGAAGTAATTGGGAGAATCCTTGCTCACAAAAGCCGTGATGATGAGGGAAAGAGAGTGAGTGTGCTAATTGGAGATGAGAGCACAAGCAAACAAGATGTGGCACTCAAGGCCAAAAAGAAAGAAGTTGTGGAGGTGGACCAAATTGAGATTGAAGAAGACAATGAAGAGCTTGCCTTGTTTGTGAAGAAATTTGGCAAGTTCATGATCAACAACGGGTTTACAAAGAAGAGCTTTGACAATGCAAGGGCAGGAAGATCAACAAGAAAGTGCTATCACCTGTCATGACCCGGGGCATCTCATTGCGGAGTGCCCTCAACTCAATGGAAAGGAAGAGAAGAAGGAGAAGTTCATTAAGAAGAAGAACTTCAAGAAACCATTCAAGGGTCAAGCTCATATTGGCCAACAATATGTCTCCGATGATGATGAAGATGATGATGAAGATGAAGAAGGAGGGATTGCCAATCTTGCATATGGCCTAACACCGACCAAATCATCACTCTTCAACAACCTCACCGACGATGAGGATGAAACCCCCAAATGCTTCATGGCCAAAGAAAACAAGGTACAAACTAAACCTCTTGTCAATTCCTCTAACAATGATAATGAGGAGGAGCTAGTCCCCTCCTTGCAAGATATGGTGAAAATGTTAGGGATAATGCAAGAGAAGGTTGAAGAGAGCGAAGAGATGGTGGACAAACAAGAAAACATGCTTATGAAGAAACTTGATGAGGTTAAAGAGTTGAAGGCCTTGCTTGAGGAAGAAAGAAAGAAGAACGAGGAGTTGACTCTTTGCCTTACTAAGGTAAACAAGTCAAATGCTAAGCTTGAAGACATCAACCTCTCACTCCAAACAAAGCTGTGAATGTCTTAAAGAGAATTACAAGTTGTTGGAAGGAGAGATTGAAGTCCTCAAGAGTAACACATTGACGTACAAAAGCAAGGTTGAGTCAATGCAATCTTCATCAAGCAAAGAGTGTACAAGATGTGAAGGTGTTGACATTGACAACATTGCCACCGATAAGGTGACAATTAAGGATCTCACTAACAAGGTCAAGAATCTTGAGAGAGCGGCTCAAGTTGAGCTAGCTAAGAAAATTGTTAGTGAGGAAAGAAAGTTCAATGGCAACAAAGGTATTGGATTCAAGGAGCAACCCAAGAAGAGATTCAACAACAAGAGCAACAACATGAATCAACCAAAGCAAGTTGCTCAAGCCAAGCATGAGAAGAAGGCCAAAACAACACAAGAGCTCAAAAAGAAGAGCTCACCCGTATCCTTCTATGTGTATGATCATGCAACATATGAACTAACCCATGGTGCTCATGGGAAAGTAGTTGCAAGATTTGTTGGGCCACACTATGCAAGGTGGAATCCTTGTGTGTGGGTGCCCAAAAGTGTTGTTTCTAAAGTTAAGGGACCCAAGCAAGTTTGGATGCCTAAATCTTGTGCTTAATTGTGTGTAGGGATACTCCTCGGGTGGTTCAATATGGGTACTCGACACCGGGTGCTCAAATCATATGACCGGGGAGAAGAAGATGTTCTCCACACTTGACAAAGACAATCTACCAAGTGGGAGTATATCTTTTGGAAATGATCAACAAAGAAAGGTAATTGGTCGTGGTGGAATTCAAATCACCCATGACCTTTCAATTAGTAATGTGTTTCTTGTGAAAGGTTTAGGGTACAACTTAATGTCCATATCACAACTTTGTGGAATGGGTTTTAATTGTCTCTTTACCGATGAAGGCGTGACCGTCTTTAGAAAAGCGGATTCCTCAATTGCATTCAAAGGGTACTTGGAGGATAAGATCTATCTTGTTGATTTTACCAACAAAGAGGGTCCAAATCTAAGTGCTTGTTTGATAGCAAAAACCACCTTGGGTTGGTTATGGCATCGCCGACTAGCTCATGTTGGGATGAGGAATCTACATAAACTTCTAAAGGGTGACCACGTCGTTGGACTAAAGGATGTTGCTTTTGAGAAGGACAAAGTGTGCAGCGCATGTCAAGCCGGAAAGCAAGTTGGAGCCAACTATCCATCCAAGACGATGATGACGACTACAAGACCATTGGAGATGCTTCACATGGACCTCTTCGGTCCGGTCACATACCTAAGCATTGGCGGTAACAAGTATGGCCTTGTCATTGTTGATGATTATTCCCGTTTCACTTGGGTATTCTTTTTGAAGGATAAAAGTGAGACACAAGGTGTTCTAAAGAGCTTCTTGAGAAGAGCAGAAAATGAATATGAAGTTAAGATCAAGAAGATTAGAAGTGACAACGGCACCGAGTTCAAGAATACACAAGTCAAGGAGTACCTAGATGAAGAAGGCATCAAGCATGAGTTCTCCGCACCATACACCCCTCAACAAAATGGTGTAGCCGAGAGGAAGAACCACACACTCATTGAGATGGCAAGAACCATGCTTGATGAATACAAGACTCCCGACACCTTTTGGGCCGAAGCCATCAACACCGCTTGCCATGCAACCAACCGGTTGTACCTTCACAAGATATTGAAAAAGACACCCTATGAGCTTCTCACCGGTAAAATTCCTAACGTGTCGTATTTCCGTGTCTTTGGGAGCAAGTGCTTTATTCTTAACAAGAAGCCAAGGTCTTCTAAGTTTGCTCCAAAGACCAATGAAGGTTTCTTACTTGGATACGGATCAAATGTGTATGCATACCGAGTCTTCAACAAAGTCACCGGCATTGTTGAGATCACGCGTGATGTAACATTTGATGAATCTAACGGCTCTCAAGTAGAGCAAGTTAATCCAAGTGATGTAGGTGATGAAGCTCCTTGTGAAGCAATAAGGAACATGGCAATTGGTGAAATAAGGCCACAAGACCCAACTCAAGTGTAAGGTGATCCATCTTCTCCAAGTCAAGATGAAGATCCTCCACAAGATCCACAAAATGAACAAGATCAAGGTGGTGGCCAAGATCATGGTGACGATCATGATCAAGGCAACAACTAAGATCAAGAACAAGATGGTGGAGGTGATGATCATCAAGACGAACAACAAGAAGAACAAGAAGAAGATGCACCTAGGCCCCAACAACCCCGAGTGCGCCAAAGCATACAAAAAGATCATCCCGTTGATAACATTCTTGGTGACATTCAAAAAGGGGTAACCACTAGATCCCGAGTCGCTACCTTTTGCCATCATTACTCGTTTGTTTCTTCTTTGGAGCCTCTTAAGGTAGAACAAGCGTTGCAAGACTCGGATTGGGTGGTGGCCATGCAAGAAGAGTTGAACAACTTTGAGAGAAACAAAGTATGGTCATTGGTGGAGAGACCTAAGCAAAATGTTGTGGGAACCAAGTGGGTGTTCCGCAACAAACAAGATGAACATGGTGTGGTGGTGAGGAACAAAGCAAGACTTGTTGCAAAAGGCTACTCACAAGTTGAAGGTTTGGACTTTGGGGAAACATATGCACCGGTAGCAAGGCTTGAGTCAATTCGCATATTGCTCGCCTATGCTACACATCATGGTTTCAAGTTATATCAAATGGATGTGAAGAGTGCATTCCTCAACGGTCCAATTCAAGAAGAAGTGTACGTGCAACAATGTGACATCCCCTTCGGGACACCCGGGAATCGGAACGGAGGGACACTCGACGAAGCGAGTTACAACGAGCAACATCATCTCATACAAGCCAGAATATATACATCATGGTATAATACAACCAAGTTTTCGAAATACAAACATTCGTGCAGCGGAAAGATAACATTATTGAAGTTTAACATCCTACGAGTATTCAACGGGAACTTGTTCTATTACAACTCATCGGACTTAAGACGAAACAACGTGATGCACCGAGCCCTTCGTACATCACGGTCCTCTCTCTTCAAGGTGTGGGGATACGTTCCCACCGAAGGGAACCTCCCTCCGGATATTGCTCCTCCTCGGGAACACTGCCGTACAAGTCGTGAAAACACGACTCAGCCCCTATAAGGTAACAAACAAACTTTGAGTATTCTAATACTCAGCAAGACCGACCCGTCAACATGGCACGCTAAGGCCGACGCCTAGTATGCAAAGGCTCTCTGGTCGTGGGGTTCACTCCTTTGCGAAAAATAGCATTAAAGGGTGGATCCTTACTTTCGATATTTTAGCTCGGATTATGTTCATTAGCCAAGGTGTTTGCAACCTAACTCTATTCAATCAAGTTTCCAACACAAGATATAATAGATCTTTATCCTTCCAACTCTCATCTTCCTCATCTTCCATAAAAGTTACTACGATGTGACGAGCTAAACAAGCGGTACTCATTACTGCGAGGGACAGCGATTCGAATCGATTTTATACCAGTCGGCAAAACCCGACTACACGACGTATACGCACCACACCGATCGTATACGACAACCTTTCCCGCTAGCACCTGACAGCAGACTAGCCATTTCCAACTGCCCCGGGAGTATGGCGAAGCCACGACTTCCCTCGTGGTCAACCCATCTCCCTCCCGTGAGACTATCCTCTCACCGACAGTCGGCAAAAGAGAGCCGGCTACGCTACATCTCTCGGGGCGATAGGGTACATCAGCTTGCTGGGCCTATGATACCAGCATGTAGCACGGTACGTTCAAACTTGTTCAACTAAGCCGACAACGGTACGGTCCTCGACCGACACGGACGGGGCTACCACCTTGCAAGACCTCATCTCCGTCTTGCCCTTTCTCCTACGGGGCCCGTCCGGTCTCAACTTTATTAACACTCTCATCATCTTTAGTGTCAACACAAACTCTTAAAGCCTCCATGCTTTAAGTGCCCTAATCATCTACCGTTGCGACTATGAATTAAGCTTAGCCTCTATTGAGCTACCTGTACCGAGTATAAAGAGAACAAACGGAAACCTACCATAATGCATCTAGGGTTTCAACCAAACCCTAACACCTAATGCACAAGCATAACTGTACTATGTGATAAAGTAAAAATATTTAAAAACATAGGTAGGATGCACCGGGGCTTGCCTTGACTTTGTTCGAAGTTAGTCTCCTCGCGGTCGGGTCGACTTCGAGATCCCCGGCTCTCGACTCGCCCACGGGTGGAACCTCGATTACTTCAAAACCTAGTCGACCAGCGAGTGCATCGCGAATCACAACATGTATGCATGAATGCCCATGATGAAAGTATGCAAGAGTGCATTAATCATTTTAGTTAATGGATAGATTAAAGATAAGTATGTTCATTAAGCATTAATTAACAATTAATTATGCCGATTAACAAAACCTTAATTAAGATTATTATTAATTAATTTTGTTTTCCTTAATTACTTAATTAAGGTCACTAATTACTTAAGTTTAATAATTAACACATTAATCCGATTTATTAGCCAATAAGTAAATAATTACCTTGAGTGATTAAAGGTTAATACATTGGGATCACTTAAATAATAATACACTTTAAGTTTAATTTTGGAAAATAAATTTCATTATTAATTTCGTCTGCAGTATCTCCTTCATTAAAAAAAATTATTTTTCGTAATTAAACATTTTATTTACATAAAATAATAGCTTTTCTTTATTAATGAAAGGGGATTAATTACAAATTATAGATAAATTTTTTCAAAATAATTGTTTTATTTCACCAATGGATAGATCTCATTTTTCCGAGTCTAACAAAGTTGGTTTGACATTTTTCCGAATTTTAATGAATTTTCTATGAATTTTGGAAATTTAAATTCAATTACGGGCCACACGGAGGGCCACGGGGTTGGCCACACCCGATCCCGCGTAGCCACACGCGATCCCACGGCGTGTGGCCCGCGGTGTGGCTCCACCACGGCAGCGGGGCCAGCGGCGGCGCGGTCGCCGGAGACGGCCGGGAGTGGAGCAAAGCTCGCCGTGAGACCACCAAAACACTCCTCGGCGCATGGCGAACACAACCACACGGACGCGCTCGCATGAGCTCAACCCTAGCTACACCGGCGGCGAAGTCCGGCCTCGACGACTCGTCCGGCGGCGGCGCGAGCTCAACACGAGCCCCAAATTTGAGGAAAACTCGCCGGCATGATCTACGGAGCATGTGCAAGCTCGTCGTGGACTCAAAAGGACATGAGCAAGTCTCGAGAAGGGTGCTCACCGTGGATGGCGGAGACGGCGGCGACCGGACACGGAGGAGAACGGCAATTGCTCGCCTTTCGCAGAACAATAGCAAGAGTGAGCTACTAAGAATATAGAGCATCTAGTTGCGCACCGTCCGGAAGAGAAAGGATCATCAATTGCTCACCACGGCTCACGGAATCGCGGGGATGGCGGAATGCGACGGTGAAGTGCCGTAGAGGAAGAACCGGCTCGCCTCGACGGAACGGAGATGCTCCAGCTATTTGATCAAAGGGACAAGCTGCGCGGGGACCCGGCGATGCTCCGAGTGGTGGCGGCTTGGACGGGGAGGCACCGGAGCAGCCTGGCGACGGTGGAGGCTCGAGGTGCGGCAATGGCGGGGCAAACAGAGGGGAAAAGGGAGGAGAAATGGGAGCCGGTGGGGCTTTTATTCCCCTCCCGAGGCGGTTCCCGACCGGCAGCTGCGTGGCTCCAAGCTGCTGCGTGGCGGGGTGGCGTGGCGACGGCCGGGAAGGCGGCCCGGCCGGCGGGCGGCACCGAGACGCGGGAGAGGGAGAAGAGGCCGACGAGTGGGGGCTGTGGTCGTTTTGCATAAAACCCCCTGGGTTTCTGTTTAATTAAAAAGCAACCTTCCGCAGCTCTAAAAATTTCACAAAAATTCAGGGGTGTAACTGAGAAGATTTTAGGCATATTTCCTATTAAGTCCCAGTAGAAATTCCAAATCAATTTCGGATTAAAAATTCATAGCTAAATTAAATAAAGAGACTTTGTTTATTTTCTCGCAATTATTTTTACATGACAAAATACTTTCGGTAAATTTTCATAAATCTTCATTTGTGATATTTGAACCATTGAAAATGTTAAACTTGAATTTTTCTTCTCATTTTATTTCTTTTTAACACCTCATTTATTCTTTAGTTACTTTAATATTTTATGTGCTTATGATTAATACCACATGCTTAATGATCTCATAAATAAAATGTGATGACATGCTCATGAATGCCATGAAATGCATTTTATTACTGTGGGTTGTTACAGCCCTCCCCCTTGCAGGAATCTCGTCCCGAGATTCACGATCGAACGACTAAGCGATAGTGCTAAAGAACTCGGGGTAGTTTGATCGAAGAAACTCTTCTTGTTCCCAAGTAGCTTCAGCTTCGAGTGATTACTCCATTGAACCTTGTAGAACTTAACGGTCCGATGTCGAGTCACTCGATCCTTGGTGTCAAGTACTTTGACCGGACGTTCGTCATACGTCAAATCCGGTTGTAGCTGTTCCACCTCAGTCTGTCGGTATATCCATGGGTGGTTTTAAACACTTCTTCGGTTGAGATACATGAAATATGTTATGGATGTCCGCCGGTGGGGCGGCAATTCCGATCGGTACGCCACGGCTCCACATCTTTCCAAGATTGGATAAGGTCCGATGTATCGTGGTGCTAACTTGCCCTTGATTCCAAACCTTTGAACACCTTTGGTAGGAGATACTCGGAGATAGACTTTATCTCCAACCTCGAAATACTCACTCTCGACGCCTCTTGTCGGTATAAGCCGATCCGTCGAGATTTAGCTCTCTTAAGGTTATGTTGAATGAGACGTACTTGTTCTTTTGCATCACTTACTAGATCCGGTCCGAAGATTATTCTTTCTCCGCTTTCGGACCCATTCAAGGGCGTACGACAACTACGTCCATATAGAGCTTGAAATGGTGACATTCCTGCACTCTCTTGATAGCTATTATTGTAGGAGAACTCTGCTAAAGGTAAGCACTTTTCCCAATCCTTACCATAGGTCAAGACACATGCTCGAAGCATATCCTCAAGATATTGATTGATCCTTTCTATCCGGCCATCGGTTTGAGGATGATATGCCGAGCTTCGTATCAATTTGGTTCCCGGGGATTCTTGTAGTTGTTCCCGAATACTGGAGACAAATTGGGTTCCTCTGTCCGATATAATGGTCTTTGGCACTCCATGTAAACGAGAGAATTCAAGAAATATAGAGTTCGCATATTTCTCGGCGAGTGTACCGTGTATGTACTCGGTATAAAGTGAGCAGAACTTCGTCAATCGGTCCACAATAACCCGGATAGAGTCGTGTTTCCGTGGACTTAGTGGTAATCCCATGATGAAATCCATGCTGATGTCTTCCCACTTCCATTCGGGAATACTCGGAGGTTGTAAGGGTCCTGCTTGCTTCAAGTGTTCGGCTTTGACTCGTCGACGGACATCACACTCGTTGACATACTTTGCTATCTCTCGTTTCATCCTTGTCCACCAAAATCTCTTCTTCAAATCTTGATACATCTTATTGGTTCCAGGATGAATAAAATATTTGGACATATGCGCTTCATCCATTATCTTCTTGCGAAGCGGTAGGTCTTTCGGCACTACCAATCGATTTTTGAACCAAACAACTCCTGCTTCGTCCTCCCTGAAGCATTTGACTTCACCCTTTTTAAGTCGTCTCTTTATATGTCCTACACCAACGCTTTTCTGTTGAGATGCTACCACCTCTTCACGAATGGTAGGAATAAGAGCCAAGTTGGTCAAGGCTCCATACGGAATAATCCGAAGATTCGGTTCTTTCACTCCCTTACTGGAGATGCTTGAATCATGAGTTGAGCCATGAGATGATTGCAATGAACCTTGCGACTTAAGGCATCGGCTACCACATTTGCCTTGCCCGGGTGATAGTGGATCTCGATCTCATAATCCTTTATCAGCTCCAACCATCTTCGTTGTCGCATATTCGAGTCCGCTTGAGTGAAGATGTACTTGAGACTCTTGTAGTCCGTGTATAAATGTATCAAGTTACCCAGGAGATAGTGTCTCCAGCCTTTCAATGCGAGTACCACTGCTGCTAGTTCCGGATCATGTGTGGGATAGTGTTCCTCATGACGCCTTAGTTGTCGAGACGCATAAGCGATCACTCGACCTTCCCGCATCAGAACACATCCGAGTCCCGTGCCCGACGCATCACAATACACATCAAAAGGCTTCGTCGGATCCGGTCGAGCAAGTACGGAGAGCTGTAGTCAACAACTTCTTCAACGTTTGGAAAGCTTCTTCACATTCTTTGCTCCATACATATTTCTTATCCTTCTCCAATAGCTTAGTCATTGGCTTGGCGATCTTTGAGAAGTTTGGGATAAACCTTCTATAATAACCAGCCAATCCCAAGAAACTTCGATCCGTGAGACAGACTTCGGTGATTTCCAATCCAATACATCTTGAACCTTGCCTGGGTCAACGGCCACTCCTTCGGCTGATATCACGTGACCTAGGAACGGTACTTCTTTCAGCCAAAATTCACACTTGCTAAACTTAGCATAGAGCTGATGATCCCTTAGTCGTTGCAATACAACTCTTAAGTGATTGGCATGTTCCTCTTGTGACTTAGAGTAGATCAAGATGTCGTCAATGAATACCACGACAAACTTGTCTAGCTCGGGCATGAATACGGAATTCATGAGATACATGAAATGTCGTTGGTGCGTTGGTCAATCCAAATGACATCACCGGATATTCATAAAGTCCATACCTTGTGGAAAATGCGGTCTTCGGTATATCTTCGGCTCTTATCTTAATCGATGATATCCCGAGCGAAGATCTATCTTGGAGAAAACTTTAGCTCCCATCGGTTGATCAAACAAGATATCAATCCTCGGAAGAGGATACTTGTTCTTGATGGTAACCGAATTCGGAGGTCTATAATCCACACATAGCCTCAATGTCTTGTCTTTCTTCTTTACAAACAAGGTTGGGCATCCCCATGGTGATGAATTTGGACGTATGTATCCTTTGTCCAACAATTCCTTTAGTTGTACCTTTAATTCTGCTAGCTCATTTGGCGGCATCCGATACGGCCTTCTTGATATTGGTGCGGTTCCAGTCGTAACTCTATCTTAAACTCTACCGCTCGGTCCGGTGGTAGTCCCGGCAAGTCGTCCGGAAAGACATCCGGATACTCATAGACTATGGGTATATCCTCTAGACTCTTACTTACAACCTTATTGACCATTGGCAGCATAGCTTGAGGAAAAGTTAAGAGCAAGCAATCTCGACGATGAACAGGAGAGTTCGGATATACGACTCGAGATGCTATATCCAATACTGCCTTATGGAAGTTCATCCATTGCATGCCAATAATTGCATCTAACCCTTGCCCATCCAATATGATCAACGAAGTAGGATAAACCTTACTATCCAATCTCAATGGCATATTGGCAGCTTCTTCATTAGTAAGGATCTTACCCCCAGGTGTTGAGATGATATGAGCACATAGTAGCTTGTGATGGCATGATGCAATGCTTAACAATATATGACTTGTCGATGAAATTATGCGTAGCTCCCGAATCAAATAAAACCATAGCAGGATGTTCAGCGATAGAAAACATACCCGCTAAGATTTGTCCTCCTTCGGGTAGCTCCTCGGCCGTCGTAAAGTTGGCACGGCCCATCTGTGCTTGGGGTACTCTTGGCGGGTGCCCTCTCGTTGGTTCTGCGGCTGCCCTTGAGGTCGGGGTGCATATGGTGCCTTCCGAGGATATGGACAAGCTGCGGTAATAGTGTCTCGAACGGCCACAATTAAAGCATGGCGGTCCATTCTCGCTGTGGTGCTTGACCCACCGGTCGGGGATTCTAGAAGTTCACATTGCTGATAGGGCGGACGATGCCGATTCGGCCGCTGTTGCTTCGAGGTTGCTTGGGGTGATTGATTTGGTCGGTAGAAATTGGGACGAGAGGGTGTATGCTGATAACGCCGACTCGAGGGTGCGGTGTAAACCAGCTCTGTACTTTGATGGTCCCCCACTTCCTGGTCCCGTAGCCGGCCTCTTCTTGTTCTTCTCCGTTTGATGCAGACGGATAGAGTCTTCCGAGTGCAATAGCGTCACTCACAAAGTCGGTGAAGGCTGTCGGTCTTGTTCAACACCAAGCGAGGCCGTAGCTTGGTACTCATTCCTTCCTTGAACAAATTCTTTTTCTTGGCGTCCGTGTCCACATGTTCGGGAGCGTATTGCGCAAGGCGGTTGAATACCTTGGAGTAGGTGTGAACATTCATATCTCCTTGCTTCGGCGACGAGGAACTCCTTTCTCTTCCGATTCATTAAGCCTTACGGAATATGATGCTCTCGGAAGGCTTTAGTGAACTCTACCCACGAAATCTGATGTCCGGGAGGAAACATTGCTTTGTAGTTGGCCCACCAAGCTCCGGCAAATCCTTGCAAGCTGCTGGGAAGCAAAGAGGGTCTTCCGATGATCCGTGCACGGAAACAGCTCCAGCTTCGACTCAATGGTACGCAGCCGGTTGTCGGCTTCCAAAGGCTCACCCGCATCCGAGAAGACCGGGGCGAACCGATAAGAATTACGAAAAGGTCACCCTTTCCTCCGGGGCATTGCGGCCACGATGACGTTCTTGGGGAGCGGTGTTGCGGACCGGTTGCTCCAATAATTCCCAGCTGTTCCGTGCGAGAATCCGATGCTCGCAGCGATGGCACTGTGCCAAGGTCGGGGGTGGTGGTTGAGAATCCGATCTCGCAGCGATGGCGTTGAGAACTCTCGGGCTCATCGCGTCTCCTTGTTCCAACCATTACTGTCCAAGAAAGTTTACGTTAGACATCTTCATTCCAACATAATAATGGAAGGACAGGAATACGTAGATGAGAACTTCCAAGGAATCTTTATGCAACAAGCCATCTTTATTAAAGCAACCACCAAACCAATAACACATATTTCTACACTCACGTTACAACGGTTCCTAGGATACACTCGGGCGTGGTTACATCACGCCCCTTATTTAACTAGCGCCTGGTTTACATACTAGTTTTCTCACTCACTACTAGCTATCACTCCACTATTCTTCGCGACGCCTGGATGTCACCTCCTGGCTTATGGAGCTGCCTGTCTCGGATTCTGCATCCTCTAGTCGTGGAATCTCCGTGAAGTCTATGACTGAATCCACGTCCATTATCTCTTCGGGATCCTCCTCTTCTTCTTCGATTCAGCCTCCAAAGGATTCTCCTGCGCTACTGGTTCATCTCCTGGAGGTTGTTGTCCTATTGCTTCATTCATTATGGCGTTGTGTGCTTGCAGTAGATCTTGCTCTAAGCGAGTGATCAATGCATGAGCATTTGCTAGTTGCTGATCCATAATTGAATCTGCTGCTCCCTGTTTAGCAAGCTGCGCCTCCCTAATTGCTAACAACTCCTCCTTTTCTTGCAGTTGTCTCTCCGGCCGACTATACGAACATCTTCTCTTGATCCTCTTACTTCAAGCACACCCGTACGTGTGTTGTCCATCTCTGTGAAGAAGTAAGAGCATCGGATACAAGTAGAAACTAATCCTAATAGTTCAGCACATTTGTTTATTCTAGCAACTGCATATATATATATTACTACCACTTCCTTTTTATTAGTTATTGTTGGTACAAACTCAAACCCACTTCGCGTACACTCCCAACTGCCCAACCTCCGCTAGTACCCTATATACATCGACCTATGTCGGCAAAATGTGGCTACCCTCCTACATTAGTGAAACATAACACAACTAAGCCGACGGCGCGTGATTGCCGCCGTCCGACTCGACGTCCCAAGCCGGCGAAGCGGGTGGGGGCTCGTAGTCCATCCCGAGAGACCTCCTCGTGCGGGGGACCCTGCTGCTGCTCCTGCTGCTGCTGCTGCTGCCACTGCTGCTGCAAGCTGCTCGAACTCCTCAAACAGGTCGTCGTGGTCGTGGAGCGGTGCGTGGTGTGCCTCGGCCAGCCCGTTGTACTGCATCCGTAGCCGACCCAGCTCGACCTCTCTCGTGACTAGGACCTCCACCAAGTGGTCCCGCTGCGCCGTCACCATGTCTGCCCGTAGCTCCTGGTGGTCCTCTGCGGCGCGGGCGGCGTCTCGCTCCTCGATCCTCGTAGTCGGCTGCGCGTCAAAGGCGATAACCGCCTCACGGTACTCGTCACGCGCGCGGGTCACCTCCACTATCTGCTCCTCCGGCTCGGCGATCCTAGCGTGTGACCTCCGGATCTCCCGACGGTCCACTCGACGGCGGTGCTTCCAAGCACCCAAGCTGTCGGTCCCGACTCTGTGTCCTCGGCTCCAAGGCGTGAAGCTGCTGCTCCGGCTCGGCGACACGTGCAGCGCGTGCCTCCTCCTCCTCCTGGCGCGCTTCCTACCACGAGTGACCAGCATCTGCGGGGAACATGTTTAACAAGTTAAACACTTCTTCCCACGAGAAGAAAAACGAACGGAACAACCTATAAAGTACTACGAACTAGCTAAGTACATACCCAATATTTATTTAGTGCAGAATTTAACATGATGCATGCTCGGGAACTAGCTATACGTACTATAGTAAAGAAACTACGACGAATAGTTAGCACTTCCCACGAACCAAACGTCGACCGGTTAGTAAAAATCTAACTATTCTATATCCTTATAGGCTCCGTACTCTCTCGTCGTCTATCGCATAAACGTGCTAAGTTTTGAAAATAGACTTGTAATGATGTGTCTGTTGCCTCCGAACTACTCGATACCAGTTGTGACATCCCCTTCGGGACACCCGGGAATCGGAACGGAGGGACACTCGACGAAGCGAGTTACAACGAGCAACATCATCTCATACAAGCCAGAATATATACATCATGGTATAATACAACCAAGTTTTCGAAATACAAACATTCGTGCAGCGGAAAGATAACATTATTGAAGTTTAACATCCTACGAGTATTCAACGGGAACTTGTTCTATTACAACTCATCGGACTTAAGACGAAACAACGTGATGCACTCGAGCCCTTCGTACATCACGGTCCTCTCTCTTCAAGGTGTGGGGATACGTTCCCACTGAAGGGAACCTCCCTCCGGATACTTGCTCCTCCTCGGGAACAACTGCCGTACAAGTCGTGAAAACACGACTCAGCCCCTGTAAGGTAACAAACAAACTTTGAGTATTCTAATACTCAGCAAGATCGACCCGTCAACATGGCACGCTAAGGCCGACGCCTAGTATGCAAAGGCTCTCTGGCTGTGGGGTTCACTCCTTTGCGAAAAACAGCATTAAAGGGTGAATCCTTACTTTCGATATTTTAGCTCGGATTATGTTCATTAGCCAAGGTGTTTGCAACCTAACTCTATTCAATCAAGTTTCCAACACAAGATATAATAGATCTTTATCCTTCCAACTCTCATCTTCCTCATCTTCCATAAAAGTTACTACGATGTGACGAGCTAAACAAGCGGTACTCATTACTGCGAGGGACAACGATTCGAATCGATTTTATACCAGCTGGCAAAACCCGACTACACGACGTATACGCACCACACCGATTGTATACGACAACCTTTCCCGCTAGCACCTGACAGCAGACTAGCCATTTTCAACTCCCCGGGAGTATGGCGAAGCCACGACTTCCCTCGTGGTCAACCCATCTCCCTCCCGTGAGACTATCCTCTCACCGACAGCCGGCAAAAGAGAGCCGGCTACGCTACATCTGCGGGGCGATAGGGTACATCAGCTTGCCGGGCCCATGATACCAGCATGTAGCATGGTACGTTCAAACTTGTTCAACTAAGCCGACAATGGTACGGTCCTTGACCGACATAGACGGGGCTACCACCTTGCAAGACCTCATCTCCGTCTTGCCCTTTCTCCTACGGGGCCCGTCCGGTCTCAACTTTATTAACACTCTCATCATCTTTAGTGTCAACACAAACTCTTAAAGCCTCTAGGCTTTAAGTGCCCTAACCATCTACCGTTGCGACTATGAATTAAGCTTAGCCTCTATTGAGCTACCTGTACCGAGTATAAAGAGAACAAACGGAAACCTACCATAATGCATCTAGGGTTTCAATCAAACCCTAACACCTAATGCACAAGCATAACTGTACTATGTGATAAAGTAAAAATATTTAAAAACATAGGTAGGATGCACCGGGGCTTGCCTTGAGTTTGTTCGAAGTTAGTCTCCTCGGCGGCTGGGTCGACTTCGAGATCCCCGGCTCTTGACTCGCCCTCGGGTGGAACCTCGATTACTTCGTAACCTAGTCGACCAGCGAGTGCATCGCGAATCACAACATGTATGCATGAATGCCCATGATGAAAGTATGCAAGAGTGCATTAATCATTTTAGTTAATGGATAGATTAAAGATAAGTATGTTCATTAAGCATTAATTAACAATTAATTATGCGGATTGTCGTATACTTGCCTTATGGGTATACGAGATGATGAAGAAATGGATACGCAAAGACACGGTAGCAAATCGGAGAAGATACGAGATAAGGGCGATAGGCAACGGATCGGTCTGCGACCGATGCGGGATAATAGAAGAACACCGTAGACCGGTATGGAAACAAGGCGGATACTAAGACCGGTATACAATGACGTGAGAAGCAAGTTATAGAACAATTTGTAGTCCGATAAGGACTACGGATTAATAAAGAAAGTTAGAGATAGAATCCCATATATGTAATTCATGTAATCGGCTAGGACTACGATTATAACCCTAGCTCCCCCGGACATATAAGGCGGAGCGGGGACCCCCAAAAAGGATCCGAGACTTCGCAATTAGCAAATCGCTAAAGGCAATACATAACATACATGACGTAGGGTATTACTCTCGATTCGAGGGCACTGAACCTGTGTAAAATCGTGTTTTCCTGTGTGTTACGTGTGTTGCACCATCGAATTCCAAGCTCGTGAGGGACCGGGTAGTTCTAGTGCCGAGTTTAAGACTCGACATTTGGCGCGCCGGGTAGGGGTCCCGGCGAGTTCCTAGCGAGTTCGATGGCCACTTCTTTTGTTGTCGACTTCGAGCCCGGCTTCAAGATTCGCTTCGGGTCCCTCGACTTTGAAGCCGACTCGGACGGAAAATTGTCATTGATGAATCCGACTCGTTGCCGGGCCGCTGCTTCTAAAGCGCGATCACCCGCCACGATTGATACCTCCGATTCGGAGCTTAGCGGGTCCGACGCAGCTTTAGCGCGAAATATCGGGCTCCCTACGCTTATGCCTCGAACGGTGCCCGGGCTACGAGCACAAAGCTGTTCTCCCGAACCGGATATCGATTCCGAGGAAGACGCTCCGGTCTTCTTCCAAGTGTTCATGACGGGACCTGTTATACGCCAACTCACTCCCGAGGAAGCTGCTGAAGAAGCGGCAAGGATGGCGAGAGCCGAAGCCGAACGCGGTCGTCGTGAAGCGGAAGAGGAAAACAGAGATGAACAACCTCCGCCACCTTCGGCCGCGGATCCGCGCACAAGTGCTACTGCTTTAGCTGGAGGAAGCGCCCTGCGACCGCTCCCGGCTACGGGCCCGCTACCGGACCGGTCCGGAGACGCGGATGAATCTCCAAGATACAACAATCGACGGGGATCTCGCGGCGGAAGACGCCATCGATCTTCCAGCAGAGCTTTGGATTTAAGTTCCATGGAAGTAGAGATGAATGGCGCTCGGGTCTTCACATCGCCGGTCCACAATATTGTGGGAGTGAAACAGATTCTTGAAACAATACCGGAAGAAGTCCTCAACGCTACGCCGAGATTGCGCCGTGCGCTGAATTTAGTTGATGCGGCGGCTCGCAAACAAACCAGCTCGTCCATGATCGAGCGGAATCTTCTGGTCGCTCGCATTCCCATTCGGAACGACCGACAAGGGCCCGGTCCGACGGAGCTTCTTCCGGAGGAAGGCTAGCACCCGGCGTACCCCGATCGCGGATGCACATGCACAAGCTCCCAACTAAGATTTGCGGGTACCGCTCAATGATAACCGGGATGTTCGGAACGTGCTGATTGATCGTCATGCGGAAAGAGTGGAGGAGCGAACGAGACATGAGGAAGATGAGAGGCGACGGACCGGTCATGTGGATGATCGTCCTCGGGATCTTGCCCCACCTCGGCGCAACGGGCCGGCAGCTTCGGCGCCACCCACCAACGCAAATTATCCGCGCAGCGATCATCGAGGGCATGGTAGTAGGCATGCTCATCGAGATGGACGACGCCGTGACAATAGAGACCGGAGAGGGTGTCACACCCCTATCCCGAAAGATAGTTAAGTGTGGTACGGATCGCCTTGGGAGATGATTGACGAAGCAATCATACATAGCATCACATTAACAAACATACACGATTTGCAAGGTTACATAATTAAGTCTTGATTACAACATAGAGTTCGAATAAAAGATACATTAGGTTCGAATTTAAGTCTTACATAGCCATGATCTTTGTTCGAAATTAAAGTACGGAAGCGAAATACATAACTCGACGATACAAAGATAACTTAAAGGAACCATGCCGGCCTAGGCCATGGCTCACTCATCATGGGTCGGAGAGCTAGGGACCCATTCAATGGTCCACTCTTTGGGCTCTTCTCCATCCCAAACCACCTTACCACAACAATCACAAAAACCGGCTTGCGGGAAACCCGTAAATCAACATGTAGTGGCAAAGCCCGAGTATCTAACATACTCCGCAAGTCTTACCCGTCAAATTGGCCATCTAAGACCGACTCCTAGATGCATGGGGCTTGACCGGTTTAACTTGGCCTTTTGCATAAATAGCACCTATGCTAATTAGGTTGGCAAATTTATTACTTAGCCAAATTAATAGGGTTGTTGCATAAAGAAACTTTAGTGAGCATACTAGCAAGACAAGAGTTTGCAATACAATTTAATATCATTATAAAACAGCAAGCTATTCAATCTCTTTCCATTACTACACATTGCGAACTGCTCGAATCAAGTGGTACTCATTAACCGAGAGGAAACGGCGATAATTATCGAATTATTAATCCTGCAGGAAAGAACCCAAATGCACGACATACGCATCATTTAAGAACACGTATGGCCACCGTTCGCGAGTTCATCATAAAGTAAAACACGGGGCCACCGACCCCGAGTACACGTCCCCCTTGCGACCGTTCAACAACGCGCCCAAGGCTTAACCCATGTACTCTCCAACGGTCCTCAACCCGTGCAACCACCGTGCCAAACACATCACCTCCGGGTCGGTGAGATATCCGGCTCACTTTACGACTTGCAAGCTACATAGGTTTACCAATCCCCATAAGAAAGGTATGCAAGTGGTACACAACTCAAACTTGTTCGCGGAGCCACAATGGGGTGTTCTCAATTTTTAACCAAATTCATCATGTTCACATTTAATCATAAACCATGAGTGAGAATCCCCAATTCTATCGTTGACTCCAAAAACATAGCATAGCACTTCTAACGAGGATATGACGCATAATCGACATAGGACATATAGGAATTTATGCACGTGGATTTCCAATCAACGCCTAGAACTTAAATGCACATTCATCATCCTTAATATAGTGATAAAAGAAAGACATTTCAAATAATAGGAATGCACCGGGGCTTGCCTTGAGAGTGATCGAAGTTAGCACTAGCCTCACAAGCGTTGAGCGTGGCAATAGCTTCTTCCGGCGGGATCAATTCGGCGTCGTCACCTAAGGAATGAAATGCAATGCATAAGTCACATGAATACAAGGTCGATGATGAGAGTAATGCATGTGTGCTGTTTTGTAACAAATGCCTATGAACACATTAATCACAAGTTTGTTTGCTCAAACCCTAGCAATTCTAACATGCCTCTTGTTTTCTTTTACGGGACCCAAATTTACATGAACAAGCATAACCATACTATTATAATGAGTAATGACTTGGTGGCATAGACATGAGTGCTGTGGTTAGTGTAGGTTTAGCACTAATATCTTAGCAAGTTTCCATAGTACAAAATGAAGAAATCTAGGCTTAGTGTATTTTAACATCACATGCGATGACGATTTCCTTTTAAAATAGGAATTCGATTTCAAAATTCATACATACGTGAAATATATGAAACCTTTTGACTAAACCTGCCATGAGGTGCTAAAGGACATAATGAACAGTGGAAATTACATAAACATGCATGAACATGATTTTTTTGTAACATAAAACTATTTATGCTTGTGCTGAAAATGACTTTTTAGAAGTTTAGATCTAGGGTTTGCAAAAATCATTACTTAACATGCTCAAAATTTAACATGGGATTTTCTACATATGAACAGTACCAAAAGGAAATTAATTGCCAAGTTTCATGCAAAAATAATTTATACAGAATTAACTAAAAATTAAATACAGAGAATGCAAGAAATGCAATAACTTGAAAAATATGAAATGAAATGCAGATCTTCCAGTGCCAAAAATTCATGTGTGTCTGGGTGAAGACTTTGGCCAAGTGGCATTTAATTTGGATTTATATTTTTAAAGTTATGGCTTAGTTAAGTTTTTAGGGGTTGACTTTTGTCATTTTTGTAAAAATGTGAAAATGACTAGATCTGATGAGTTCATGTTACTTTTGTGAAAGTACAGGTCTTCTAGTTTCCAAAACATTTTAGTTTGTAATTTTTGGACAATTCAAACGCTAGATATGAATTTTTCAAACTCAAACGAAGTTCGGGTATATTTACGAGAATGCCATCGGGCGATTTTTAAACCGGGCGGCGCGCGGGCTCCGGCGGACGGCGGCCGGCGCCGACGAGGTTGGGCGCGGGGCGCTGCGGGGCAGCTCAAGCTCTGCGCTTTGGTGGGGATGATGGGCGCGGCGCGGGGAACGTGGTGGTGGGGTCTAAAGGGGCTCGCGACGGCCGGAGCGCCGGCGACACGGTGCGGCGGCGGGGGCAGCACTTCGGCGGCGTCGCGCGCCGCGCACGGAGGACGAGAGGAGGTGCGATCTTGGGCAAAGCTCCGCCTCACCTTGGGGAACGACGGCGTCGGCGCGGGTGGCGATGGAAGGGACCGGAGGTGGGGGCTCGACGGAGAGGTGCGGGTGGCCGGCGACGAGGGTCCTCTTTTTCTTCGAATTTCCGACGAGGCACTGCGGGGTAAAGAGAGCGGGTCATGGGGAAGCTAGGGGGCAACCTTGCGCGTCGCCTTGGCCAAAAATCGGGGCATGCGCGCTCACCTAGACGGAGCGAGGGGTGGAGGCGGCCATGGCGGTCCTTCCGGCGGCGGCGGCGATTTCTTTGATTCACGCGCCGGCGAGGGAGAGGAGGTGAGGCAACGGTGCGAGGAGGTGCAGGGAGATGTGGGCGAATGATTGGAGGCGTTGAGATGGGGCCTTGGCTCCCGTGCGGTGTTTTCTAAGGCGGAGGGGACGGGCGGTGCACGGCCGGCAGGGGGAGGGGGAGGCGCGGCCTTCAATTCCCGGCCGTTCCTGTTGGCCGGCGGGTACAGGACGGTTGGGAGGTGGCCAGGGGGCTTGCGTGGTGATTTGACGGGGCAGGGCACGCGCGGTGGCGGCCGCGGTGGCGCCGGACCGGCGGGCGGTCCGCCATTGCCCACCGGGCAACGGTAGCTCGAGGTGTCTTTTGAATTTCAAATCTGGGTTTCGGTAATTTGGTTAAAATTCATAGTTCTATTGCTCCAAAAATAAAACCAAAAATATGGCGAGATTCAGGATGATGTGCTCTAATTTTCATCTTTTAGTTTGAAGTTCTAAACTTGCTTCCAAAAATTCATACAAAATTCACAAGTAAGAGCGTTTCAGATTTGAATTTGAATTTTTGGGCATTCAAAACTTTGTTCAAAAATTTTGTAAAAATATTGTAAATTCATCTTTTTACATGAGCAATGCAGTGGTGCAAAAATATGTGGGCAGTGTTTTTATAATTTTTGCATTTTGGTTAAGGCTAGGGTTTAGGATTAGATTTTTCCTTTTTCCTTTTTATTTTTTTCTTATTTCTCTTTCCTGGTTGGGTGATTAACCTTAGTACTTCCTTAATGCTGTGATTAGGAGGTTAATTACGTGCTAAACCCTAAATCGTGACATGGGATGTCACGGAGGGCGAGACAACCGGGACAGAGATGCCGACCCTCGGTGTGCGGACAATGATCGCCAAGCTGCACCTCCACCTCCGCCTCCATCGCGACATGCGGAACCAGCGAACAATGATCGTCAAGCAGCACCACCACCTCCGCCTCCGCCTCCTTCACGGGACGCGGAGCCGGCGAATAATGATGGACAAGGCGGTTCGGGAGACAGATACCGGGACGACCGTTACTACGACTATTCCGACGATGACGGGGATCGTAATTACCGGCATCGCCCCGGCCCGTCGATCTCCGTCACCGGTCCGGACTGGTCCGGAAGATGATGAATATTCCGTAATTCCCGCTTTACGCGAGATTTACGCATCCGCAAATACCCCGGGGATTTAAGCCCGGGGCCATTGACAAGTATGATGGCAAAGCGCCTCCGGCCGAATGGCTCCGCATGTATACCACGGCTATCCGGTCGGCAGGAGGAGACACGTTCGTGCTAGCCAATTATCTACCGATGTGCATGGAGCAGGCTGGACGCTTATGGTTGCAATCCCTGCCCGAGAAATCTATTTCTTCGTGGGGAGACCTCACCAAAAAGTTCGTAGAAAACTTCCAGGAGACTTGTGAGAAGCCAGGAAACTACTTCGACCTCAATAGGCTGAAGCGGAAGCCCGATGAGACCCTCACCGATTTTATCGAGCGATTCCGCAATAAGAAAGCCTTAATCCCCAATGTTCCCGATCAGCAAGTGATTGCTGCATTTCAAGCTGGCGTCCGAAGTGAAGCGCTGGTTCACAAGATTGGGAGACGTAATCGAAACCTCACCATGACGGCGTCGAGTGCTTCAAGATAGCGAGATGATTACGCTGCCGGAGAATCAAATGTAGTCAATCTGCGCGGAAACAAAGGGAAGGAGCCGAAGCACGACCAAGGCAACCGATCTGGATCCGGGAATGACAAGAAGCGTAAGGCTGATCACCTTGTTGCAGCTGTTGACCGGTCTCATGGAGGAGACCGGCCAGCACCCCCTAAGAGAGGTCCCGGAGAACGATTGTCGTTTGAAACACTTCGGACGGCCCTTGTATGATCCACAATGGGAATTATAAAGCTAAAGAGTGCTTCCTGTTAAGGCCATTTGCTCAATTTGACTTAAAGGTTGCACCTCGATCCGCTTACGGGAATCGGAAGGATGACAAGGGCAAGGATATGGACCGTGAAGACAATGAGGATGGCGAAGGCTTTGAGGAACCAGCCCGAGAGGTGAACATGATTTATGGAGGCCCGAAGCATACGAGTCAAAGCGGAAGCAAAAACTATCGTTAAGGGAGGTTAATGATGTTGCTCCTGCAACTCCTGAATACCTTCGGTGGTCCGAGGTCCCCATCACATTTAGCAGGGCGGACCACCCGGAGGTATTACCGAAAGCTGGAAAATATCCACTCATCCTCGCTCCCATTGTTCGGAAGGTGCGGTTGAAGAGAACTTTCATTGATGGGGGAAGCTGTTTGGATATCTTGTTCGCTAAGACTCTGCTCGAGCTTGGCTTGACGATCGCTGATTTAGAGCGCAGTGTTTCTCCGTTCCATGGTATAATACCCAGGCGGAATAGTTACCCTTTGGGGCAGATTTCTCTGCCGGTGACTTTTGGGACGAAGGAAAATTATAGAAGGGAGAATATCATCTTTCGGGTGGCTGACATAGACTCAGCATACCATGCTATTCTCGAAAGACCGGCTCCGGCGAAATTTATGGCCATCCCAAATTATCGGTACTTGATGTTGAAGATGCTCGGGCCAAACGGGGTCCTGTCATTCCGGGGCGATATCAAGACCGCTTATGCTTGTGAGGTGCATACCACGAGTTGGCATCCCGGATCAATTCGGAAGTTGAACGCCAAGAAATCAAAGAAGCGGCTGAAGCTTTGGAAGTTCATACAAGGATAGAGGATGAAGTACCGGTCAAGAAGATTGCTAAGGAGAAATTGAAGGCTGATACGGTGGTTTCCAAGACTGTTCGGCTTGATGAGTCGGACCCCTCTAAGGTCACCCATATAGGGGCTGACTTGGGGGATAAACAGGAAAGCGCGCTCATTCTTTTCCTCCAGGAAAATAGGGATATCTTCGCATGGCAGCCTTCGACATGCCGGGTGTTCCTAGGGAGAAGATTGAGCACGCACCTGTTGGTGCGTTCGATGCGAAGCCGGTGAAACGAAGCTCCGGAGGTTTGCCCAAGACCGCAAGGAAGCTATGAAGAAAGAGATAACTAGGTTGTTAGCAGCTAAGTTCACTAGGGAGGTGTATCATCCAGATTGGCTTGCCAATCCGAGTGCTTGTACCAAAAAAGAATACTAAAGAATTAAGAATGTGCGTTGATTATACTGATCTCAACAAAGCTTGTCCCAAAGACCCTTTCGCACTGCCTCGAATCGACCAAGTTGTTGATTCGACTCGCTGGCTGCGAACGTCTTAGTTTCCTTGATGCTTATTCAGGGTATCATCAAATACCGTTAAGAGTTGAGGATCGAGATAAAAACCGCGTTTATCACCCCTTCGGAGCATACTTGCTACACGACTATGCCGTTTGGATTGAAAAATGCTGGAGCTACGTATCAGCGTGGTATGCAACGTTGTTTGGCTTCGCAATTGGGAAGAAACGCAGAAGCTTATGTTGATGATATAGTGGTCAAGTCTCGAAAAGCTGAAGATCTCCTCTCGACCTGGCGAGAGACCTTCGATGATCTGCGGAACTTTTCCATGAAGTTAAACCCAGGAAAATGTGTATTCGGAGTTCGTTACGGGAAGTTACTAGGTTATTTGGTATCATGGAGAGGTATTGAAGCCAATCCGGAAAAAATTCGGACAATTGTGAACATGTAACCCCGGGTTGTTTGAAGGATGTTCGAAGTTGATGGGCGATATGGCAGCTCTTAGTTGTTTTATCTCAAGACTGGGAGTTCGAGGACTTCCGTTCTTCAAATTACTTAAAAAGCAAGACAAGTTTGAGTGGACCAGTGAAGCACAAGCAGCGCTTGATCAGCTTAAAGAGTATCTCGGTAATCCTCCGGTTTTGGTCCCGCGAGCCTGATGAGGTTATTCGAGTTATATATATCCGCAACAACCCACGTGGTGAGCACGGTTCCGACGGTTGATCGGAAGGAAGAAGGACATCTGCAATTGGTGCAACACCCGGTCTATTTTGTAAGTGAAGTTCTTACTGAGTCTAAGATAAGGTATCTTCAATTGCAGAAGTTAATTTATGCTTGTAGTGATAACTTCTCAAAAGTTGAAGCATTATTTCCAAGTGCATCCTATTGAAGTTAAGACTGGGTTTGCTATTGGAGATATTGTTCGCAATCGAGAAGCAATTGGTCAAGTTGCTAAGTGGGCTATAGAACTTGGCCAATATGAGATTACGTTCTCTTCGCGGACAGCTATTAAGGGACAAGCATTAGCTGATTTCATAACAGAGTGGTTGGAAACACAAGTGCCGCTGGAGATTCAAGCATTGGAGTTTTGGGAGATGTTCTTTGATGGGTCCCTGCAGCTTTCGGGCGCGGGGGCTGGTGTGGTCCTTTTCACTCCACAAAAGGAACCGCTCGGATACGTGTTGCAAATGCATTTTCGAGCTTCAAACAATACAACGAGTATGAAGCTTTGCTTCATGGGCTCGAGTAGCTGTTTCGTTGGGTGTTCGACGATTGGATATATATGGTGATTCGATGTTAGTGATCAGCCAAGTGAATAAGGTATGGGATGCTCATGATGAACATATGATTGCCTATCGACAAGAGGTTCGGAAACTCGAAGATAAGTTTGATGGTTTGCGCTTTTCTCATATACTGCACGGAAATAATTCTGCTGCGGATGAGTTGGCTAGACTGGGATCTTCGCGACAGGCGGTTCCCCCGGCGTTTTTCTTCGAGTGTTGGATAAACCGTCTATAAAGGTGGAGCCTAAGGTTATTATTACATAAATTGAAGATAAAGCGGTCTTGAAGAACCAATCTGATAGTACGGGTTCGCCAGGAAAGCACTCGAAGGATGTTATGATTATTGATTCCGATTGGCGTACTCCGTATCTTGACTATTTGCAATCCGGCAAAACAACGAGAAGATAAGGTGGAGAAGCAAAGATTAGAAGTTCGAGCCCGCAGTTATTTAATTCTCGAAGGAGAATTGTATAAGCGTGGGGCTAATATTACGATGAAATGTGTGTCGGTTTCGATGGCATTCGATTGCTTGAAGACATACACAAAGGAATTTGTGGAAATCATGCTTCTTCGAAGACATTGGTTGGGAAGATATTCCGACGGGGATTTTATTGGCCAGCAGCAACGGATGATGCGCATAGAGTGGTTAAAAGTTGTCAAGGATGCCAATTTTTTGCAAGACAACCTCATACTCCGGCTCAGGAGTTGCAATTGATCCCAATGACTTGGCCTTTCTCTACTTGGGGGCTAGATATAGTGGGACCTTTTAAACGGGCACCGGGAGGATTCACGCATATTTTTGTGGCGGTAGATAAGTTTTCCAAGTGGATCGAAGCTGAAGCAGTTACTAGTACAACTACGGCACGCGCAATCAAGTTTTTGCGAGAACATTTTTGTACGTTTTGGGGTTCCATACGGTATTATTACTGATAATGGGCCTCAATTTACTTCAGAGTTCTTCAAAGATTATGCTTTGAGAGTTTAGGGATCAAGGTGCAATATGCGTCGGTGGCGCATCCGCGAGCAATGGACAAGTGGAACGAGCTAATGGAATGATTTTGACCGGTCTTAAACCGAGAATTTTTGACCGATTGAAGCCTTATGCGGGAAAATGGGTTAAGGAATTGCCCTGGGTGCTCCGGGGTTTGCGCACTAATGTTAGCGAGCTACGGGGCAGTCTCCTTTTTCTTTGGTATATGGATCGGAAGCCATGTTACCTACTGAAGTAAATATGGTGTCGGCCGGGTTCGATATTATGATGAAGAAAAATACGATGATCGACGTCGGGTTGAATTGATTGCTGCGGAAGAATTGAGAGATCAAGCTCCGATTCAAGCCGCCAAATATCAACAAGGATTGCGTCGATATCATGATCGTAATGTTCGCACGCGGAAATTTCAAATCGGAGATTTGGTTTTGCGGAAGATTCAATCTAACAAGAACAGGCATAAGTTGTCACCGGTGCGGGAAGGACCTTTTTTGGTGAAATCGAGTATCCAGACCAGGGGCTTATAAGCTTATGACCTTGGAAGAGGAAGAAATTCCAAATTCTTGGAATATTGATCAACTTCAGTCGTTTTTATACTTAAAGAGTATTTATTGTAAAGTTTTTCTTATTATAATAAAGTAATTTTATCTAATAATAATATGTTTGTTTTTTGTGTCTCCATACTTTAATTTTGAATTAAATTATTGAGCCAGGGGGCTACCATGATAAAGAGTAGTCTGTGATATTTTGTTATTCTGCTATGTTAAGAGCGATCAGTGATATGCCGCTATTCTTGAATAATAAGACCAGTCATTTAGTTAATGGATTGCTGTGATAAGAGCGAGTCCGCTGAAATGATAAGCTTGTGTTTAAGACTGGTATATTCAGGAAAGGATAGAGTATAAGCTTTCTTTTTTATGAATACTCGTTGGTAAACTGTTGTATTAAGAACAGTTTGGGAAATCTTACAAACTAGCTTTTTTTGCTCATGTTATATCATATCTTGAGTAAATAAGTTAGTAAGCATAATGGTGAAACCAGTATTCATAAAACAAGAAAAAGTGACTAATATTCATAAAGCAAACGAGTATAATCGACAAAGATGTTCAGATTCAAAATGGCCCTATTACAAAATCTACTCAGCGGGACCGTTGGAGGTACCGGTATCGCCGATCCGGGGATTTCCTTCGAGCCTATCATCTAGAGTTTCTTCAGAATCGGAAGAAGTTACAATCAAATCTCTGTCAAGGTCTTCGAAGGCATCTTCGATCGTTTGTCTGGCGGCGGTTGCAGCATCCTGAGCTTCTTGAACTAGGGCGAAAGCTGCTGGAGCTATGTTTAAAGGGATGCCCGATGGATCAAGCTGGAACGTCTTCCACCAACTCGGAAATAGTACCAATGAGCGAGTTCCTCGGCTCATTGAACCGGACTTCGGTGGTGTCGGGATGGGCACCATTCCGGATGAAATTGAAATCACAATCTTCGACCGGAGTCCAAGATTGGATTATGGCGGCGATGTGTCCCCCTCCTGAAGCGACGACCAACCTTGAATGCTCCTTGATCCTTCTCGGAACTGCCCGGATGGCGGACTCAAGGTCTATTTCATTGGGATCAAGAGGCCGACCGCCATTAAGATATTCCGGGGTATGAATAGTGCTGCGGTAAGTTACGAAAAAACAAGCCAATATTCAAGAGAAAAGACCGGTATTTTCAAAAGATGACGTAAGAATGAACAAGAAAGAGCGGTACTTACGCCTATGCCGGATCTCGGCGGCTCCGAACCTGCCCTTGATTTTAGTATTTGATGCTCTCGGTTTGACTTCGATTTTCTGCAAATGTTGAATCTCGCGATCTTTTGCCCGGAGAGCGAGTTGGGCGGATTCTCGTGCGGTCTTCGGGGCTATCTCCTTGTCCACTTGAGCTGATTTTGCTGCTTCTAAGGCTTCAGCAAGTTCAGCCTTCAAGCTGGCATTCTCGGTTTCTAGGATCTTGTTGGAGCGAAGGGTTTGAGCCAAAATGCTATCTTTAGCGAGTAAGTTCACCTTCGAGTTCTCCAATCCGGGCCGCTGTTGTTCTTCGATACGAGAACCTTCTTCTAGTGCTTGTTCTTGAGCCGCTGCTTTTTCAGCAAGAATTTCTTCGACCTTTTTATGAGCAGCGACAAGGTTCTCAAGTGCTGAAGTCAAAAGTAAGGCTGGTCGGGAAGGGAGTTGGCCAAAAATATATATGAAATATGAAGAGAAAATTTGGGAATATTACTACGATTAACTTGACGAAGCCTTATGATTTCTTGTCGGCGCTCCTCCATCATCCGATGGGTGTTACGCAAGTTGGCCTCTCTTTTACGAAGATCGTCCTCTTTAGCCTTCGGTCGGCGGTTTGAGTTTCTAACTCACCCAATCGTTCTTGATTGGTGTAGAGTTCTTCCTGCGAGCGAGTGATAATAGCGAGTCTTGGCCTCGGAGCTTTTCGGAAGAACCTAAAAGGAGAAAAGAAAGTGAGAAATATGATAATCAAAAGGGAATTGCTTGGAGGAATTATTAAAAGATAGGGATATACTTGGCAGATTACGAGAAGCTCTTTAGGGCCTCTTCTTCTTGGAGGGCGTCCCATTGAGCTGTTGCGGTGAAGGTTCTAGCTCCACTGGAGCTATCCACCTCTACCTCTCCGACTACCATCCTGGCTAGTTTGGGTCCTCCGGGAGATTTGCGAGTTGTCCTAGCTCGGCGAGGAATTTCTTCCATCCAGGTCGGTCCTAATGAGAGCTGCGGAGGGATTTGAAATAAGGTGGCACGGGGAGGAGGGTTGCCGGAAGAGGAGCTCTCGACGTTGGAAGCTTGCTTTTCGGCTTCTAAGTACGAGGCGGCGGGGAGTTCCTTTGTGGAGGCCGCACTTTGAGATTCAATTGAGATTGAAGCGGTGGGGGCGAAGCGGGAATGTCACCGGTCCGAGGTGAAGCGGCGGCAGCGAGTACTACTAACCGGTGGTTGAAAAGCGGCGAGGGATAGGGTCGGTCGTGATGCATCCGGAGTAGAGGCAAAAACACCGCTGGCGGGGGCTGTAGCGAAGCTTTATTTCTTAGAAAGCTAGCTATGCTAGCCTGGAAATTAGAAGGTACCCTGCAAGGAGAAAGCACTCTTAATAAGGCTGGGATAAGGAACATTGGTCGATTTTTGGAACTTCGACGGGTGGAATAATTTAAAAAAGATTTAGACTTACGTGGAAGCCTTCTTGAAGCCGGTGGAGATCTTAACCTTCTTGGACGGGCCCTGGGTATCTCCACCACTCTTATCTGCAGCTCTTTTTCTACTTGGATTGACTTGTGGAGTAGGAGCTGCGGCGAAACTATCGCCAGAACCGGTGCGGTGGCCATACCGGGACCTCTTGGGTACCTGGGACAAAGGATCGGCCGAGGGAGGGATACTTTGAGTTTTTCCCAAAGAAGCTTCAAGAATAGCTCGGGCTGCTCGGCGATCCTTTTCCATAGCTTCTTCTTCACGCCGTTGATCTTCGAGTTTTTGTGCCTCCCGGCGAGTGTCGACGGGAGTGGTGGAAGAAGAAGCAGGTTTACCAATGGTCAAGGAGGTAGTACGTTTTCCGGTACTAGGAGCTTGAACCACGGTCCCGGATTTGGTGACTTTTGGAGTGAGGCTGGGAGGTAAGGGAAATGACCGGTCCGAAGGCCTTTTATCTAGGCCGGCTTGGACAGCAAGAGGAGCGAGCATTGTTGGTATAATCTTCCCCCCAAGTGTCGTTAAGAGGAAGTGGAGGATGACTCCTGTAGTTGTCCATTTTCTGCGATTACAAAGATTGTGTCTTTGTAAGTAAATAAAGATAATGAGTAATAAAGATTTGAAGAAACAAAAAAAGAGATACTTACAGGGTCGTGAGGATTGCACGAGCTGAAGGCCGGACCCACTCTTGTACATCCGGATAGATGCGGGTTCGGTGCAGACATACGCTTGATGCGAACCTCTAACCGCTCTTTGTCGGGAAGAAGGGTTCCATCCGGAGGCATAGCGGTGTCTTCGTTGAAAAGCCAAGCTGGATGCTCTTGTCTCTTAAGGGGTTGAACTCCTCGCACTATGAAGCTCCGGAGAAGCTGTTTCGGCGGTGACGCCTCTAACGGTCTTCAAGTATTTGATGTTGGCGAGGAGTGCAATAACTTCATTGTCTTCTTTGAGCTTTTCCCTGGTTTCTGCAGGTGGGAAAGTTTTTGGCTACTTTGGCACTAAAGGCTGGAAGAGATGGATGGGGATTGTCGCGAGAAGAACCATCCTTTTTTCCACTGAGCTATGCTCTTATTCGAGTGACGAGGGAAAAATATTCGTCCGCGCTCCGAGCATTGGATTCCTACACCACCGATTGCAGCTTGGTGGTCCGATGATGGGAGTGGGCGGATTTGGAATAAATATTGGAATAATTTGAAGTGCGGGAGGACTCCAAGGAAGGCCTCACACGGATGGATGAAAAAAGCAATTTGCGGGATGGAGTTAGGGTTGAGATTCACTAACTCCCATCCGTAAAAGAAGAGAAGTCCCCGAAAAAGGAACAGCAAGGGAGATCAAGACCGTGGAGGAAAAAAGCTTTGAAGACTAGTTGCTTGAGATTCATCTATACCCCAGGGAATTTGACTGGGGGAAGGGACACTCCGGTTTAAGATGGGTTGAGGCGGAAGGTACCCATCCTTGACTGCTTCATTTAGAGAAGACTACGTAACCTTGCTTGGGACCAAGGTCTTGAACTCCAAATGGAAGGCGATCGCGAGGAACGAGAGGAAGAAGATGAGGGAACAGCGATGGATTTCTTCTTGCCCATCTTGAGAGGATGGAAAAAGAAATCTTTGAATTGGTTAATAAGGAAGGAAAGCGTAACAGAACAAGAAGCGAATAGTGGGCGCGTATGAGCTTCGGGAGCGAGGGTTGACCTAGGTCGACTTTTCGTTTTCTTTTATAGACACCGGGATGGGCCCGGGGCTGGAAAGTTATTGGGCCTTTTTAAGAGGCCCGAGGGATGTCGTGATCGTGCAATTATGACCTAACGGCCATAAGGAAGTTAATGATACTGTTATCTGCGTTAATTATGACATTAACGGTCATAAGAATAAGCCGTTGTGCTTTTATAAAAGAAAAAGCGGTCCGAAAAATGGAAATTTTCGGATAAAAGTTAAAGTCATGTAGAATTTTGTAATTCAGCGGTATGAAAGAGTAAGATTTTACATTACTCGGTGATAAAGGATGCCTTAGGCTTTGGAGACTCGAGTCGTTGTGAGAATATAAGGGATAGACTGATCCGATCAACCAGAATTGTGGTTTTTAGTGAAATTTTGATAAGTAAATTATAAGTCCGAGGCTGATTTAGGCGGTCTGTTATGTGAAATTAGTAAAAACATACGAGAGGATAAGAAATTATAGCCGGTATGACCGGTCCGGAAAATATGTTCTTAGCAAAAATTGCTTGAGAGGGATGTGATTTAGTGGAAAATAACCAAGCATAGTCTCTCAAGAAAGACTCTTGCATTATTTGTGATCCTCAAATGATACAAGAGTCGGAGGCTATACCTAATTAGGTGCACCTGACCGGTGCACCGTATTCAAAGCGGTCTGCGAAAATCTCGGGAAGTGGAAAATGATGGAATTTAAAAGAAGCAATCTATAGCAATTGGATATTGAAGGAAATAATGAAGAATCAGCTAGTGGACTCTTGCATTATTTGAAAGGAGTTCAAATGATACAAGAGTCGGGGCTATACCCAATTGGGTGCGCCTAGCCGGCGCACCGTAAGAAAGATAAGCTTCGACTACCTAATTAGGTGATATAAAAGGTGAAAAACAATAATTTTTTTGAGCTTCTTGTTAAAGCACTTATGAAGAAAAAAGAACGAGTTTGCAGCAGATTGGAGACCCCAAAAAGGATCCGAGACTTCGCAATTAGCAAATCGCTAAAGGCAATACATATCATACGGGACGTAGGGTATTACTCTCGATTCGAGGGGCCCGAACCTGTCTAAAATCGTGTTTTCCTGTGTGTTCCGTGTGTTGCACCATCGAATTCCAAGCTCGTGAGGGACCAGGGTAGTTCTAGTGCCGAGTTTATGACTCGACACCGATTAACAAATGTTTAATTAAGATTATTATTAATTAATTTTGTTTTCCTTAATTACTTAATTAAGGTCACTAATTACTTAAGTTTAATAATTAACACATTAATCTGATTTATTAGCCAATAAGTAAATAATTACCTTGAGTGACTAAAGGTTAATACATTGGGATCATTTAAATAATAATACACTTTAAGTTTAATTTTGGAAAATAAATTTCATTATTAATTTCGTCTGCAGTATCTCCTTCATTAAAAAAAATTATTTTTCATAATTAAACATTTTATTTACATAAAATAATAGCTTTTCTTTATTAAAGAAAGGGGATTAATTACAAATTATAGATAAATTTATTCAAAATAATTGTTTTATTTCACCAATGGATGGATCTCATTTTTCCGAGTCTAACAAAGTTGGTTTGACATTTTTCTGAATTTTAATGAATTTTCTACGAATTTTGGAAATTTAAATTCAATTCCGGGCCACACGGAGGGCCACGGGGTTGGCCACACCCGATCCCGCGTAGCCACACGCGATCCCACGGCGTGTGGCCCGCGGTGTGGCTCCACCACGGCGGCGGGGCCAGCGGCGGCGCGGTCGCCGGAGACGGCCGGGAGTGGAGCAAAGCTCGCCGTGAGACCACCAAAACACTCCTCGGCGCATGGCGAACACAACCACACGGACGCGCTCGCATGAGCTCAACCCTAGCTACACCGGCGGCGAAGTCCGGCCTCGACGACTCGTCCGGCGGCGACGCGAGCTCAACACGGAGCCCCAAATTTGAGGAAAACTTGCTAGCATGATCTACGAGCATGCGCAAGCTCGTCGTGGACTCAAAAGGACATGAGCAAGTCTCGAGAAGGGTGCTCACCGTGGATGGTGGAGACGGCGGCGACCGGACACGGAGGAGAACGGCAATTGCTCGCCTTTACGTAGAACAATAGCAAGAGTGAGCTACGAGAATATAGAGCATCTAGTTGCGCACCGTCCGGAAGAGAAAGGATCATCAATTGCTCACCACGGCTCACGGAATCGCGGGGATGGCGGAAAGCGACGGGGAAGTGCCGTAGAGGAAGAGAACCGGCTCGCCTCGACGGAACGGAGATGCTCAAGCTATTTGATCAAAGGGACAAGCTGCACGGGGACCCGGCGATGCTCCGAGTGGTGGCGGCTTGGACGGGGAGGCACCGGAGCAGCTCGGCGACGGTGGAGGCTCGAGGTGCGGCAATGGCGGGGCGAACGGAGGGGAAAAGGGAGGAGAAATGGGAGCCGGCGGGGCTTTTATTCCCCTCCCGAGGCGGTTCCCGGCCAGCGGCTGCGTGGCGGGGTGGCGTGGCGACGGCCGGGAAGGCGGCCCGGCCGGCGGCGGCGCCGAGACGCGGGAGAGGGAGAAGAGGCCGACAGTGGGGATCTGTGGTCGTTTTGCATAAAACCCCCGGGTTCTGTTTAATTAAAAAGCACAGCTCTAAAAATTCCACAAAAATTCAGGGGTGTAACCGAGAAGATTTTAGGCATATTTCCTATTAAGTCCCAGTAGAAATTCCAAATCAATTTCAGATTAAAAATTCATAGCTAAATTAAATAAAGAGACTTTGTTTATTTTCTGCAATTATTTTTACATGACAAAATACTTTCAGTAAATTTTCATAAATCTTCATTTGTGATATTTGAACCATTGAAAATGTTAAACTTGAATTTTTCTTCTCATTTTATTTCTTTTTAACACCTCATTTATTCTTTAGTTACTTTAATATTTTATGTGCTTATGATTAATACCACATGCTTAATGATCTCATAAATAAAATGTGATGACATGCTCATGAATGCCATGAAATGCATTTTATTACTGTGGGTTGTTACAAACAACCACCGGGTTTTGAAGATCCGAAGAAACCTCACCACGTGTACAAGCTTCACAAAGCTCTCTACGGGCTCAAGGAAGCACCAAGAGCTTGGTATGAACACCTCAAGGGATACCTCATCGACAAAGGCTTCATAATGGGCAAGGCCGATCCTACCCTCTTCACTAGAAAAGTTGGAAGTGATTTATTTGTATGCCAAATATATGTCGATGACATAATATTTGGTTCTACTAACCAATCTTTCCGTGATGAGTTTGCCAAGATTATGACTAGGAAATTTGAGATGTCGATGATGGGGGAGTTGAAGTTCTTTCTAGGCTTTTAAGTCAAGCAACTAGAAGATGGAACTTTTATAAGTCAAACCAAGTACACCCAAGACATCCTCAAGAAATTTGATATGAGCAAGGCAAAGCCAAGTAAAACTCCAATGAAGACAAATGGTCATCTAGGATTGGATGTGAGTGGAAAGGCGGTCGACCAAAAGGTATATCGCTCCATGATTGGGTCTTTGCTTTACCTTTGTGCATCTAGGTCCGATATCATGCTTAGTGTGTGCATGTGTGCAAGATTTCAAGCCGCTCTAAAAGAGAGCCACTTGGTGGCCGTTAAAAGAATCTTAAGATATTTGGTTCACACTCCAAACATAGGGTTGTGGTATCCTAAGGGCGCCAAATTCAAGTTAGTTGGCTACTCCGATGCCGACTACGCGGGTTTAAGGGGAGCCCGACCCCTTCTTTTCTTTCTTCTTCCTCACAACTCCCCACGGTTTCTCTCTCCTCCCAAACCCTAGCCCGTGAGCTCCATTGGCGATCTGCGATTTCAACCAAGGAAAAGCTCAAGTAATCCGTGGGAAAGCTTCCCCATTCCACGGCACTTCCGTTCCTCAACTTCTTCCGTGGATTCGCGCTCTCCTTCGCGTGGATTTGGTATGGATCTTGAAATCTCTTTTCTTCAAATCTTGGTCAATGCTAGTAGCTTGTTGGTCTATCTTGAGTAGAATAGCGTCTAGCACCTTAGTATACTCAAGTATTTGTCTAGCACTAGTGGGTAGAATAGATTTTGTGTTGGTGTGGTCAACTCCATGGGCGAAGTCCCGACAGGACGGAAGTTCCGTCGTCCCGACGGAAGTTCCGTCCTGGCGAACTTCACTCATGAAGTTGCCCACATTGACACGTTACCTATCCTATTCGACCAAGCTCTTATCAATTCCTTCTTTCTTGTCGAGTATGACTCGTACCAAGCACGCGGGCAGGAAGAGTAGCGGGCCAACCATTCGGGAACCGAGACCCGATGAGGACATTGAGGAAGAAGTTCCATCTTCGAACAGTGATGAGGAGTTGCCGTCTCGATCACAGCTCAAGCGCAAGAGGGTGGTCAAGCGCACACCGCGTCCCGACACGCAGAGGCAAGGGAAAGGGGGTTGCTCGTGACCGGTCGAGGGCAGCTGCTGCGAGTGTCGCAACTGGTGATGTTCGTGTGAGGGCACCGGTCTACATTGGCTCCCATAGCCGATGTGATATGAGGAGGCACCCCAATGTGCTGGATGCGTTGAGAAGGATGGACCCCCGCAGTGTACGGGAGAAAGAGGCATCGGATCCAAGGTTTCACCTGTGGGGTCAACAGGACTATTACTACACGTTCTTCATTGACATGCGGAAGAAATCTCGGAGGCTGCATCGGCATCGAGTGGATTGATTGGCAGTACATGGAGAATAAGAATGATGCTATTTTTGATCAAGTGATAGATGTATGCGGGGCCCGTGGAGTTTATGACCTCATGGCTTTTCGCCATGATTGGAATGAAGAAATTGTCCGTCGGTTATATGCCACACTCTATATTGACACCGCCGCCACAAGATAGTTTGGATGACTCAAGGACAGCGCTATGAGTGTAGGCGGCGAGTGTTTGCTTCTTATTTCAACCTGCCGAGTCCGACGAGAGATGATGATCATGAGACCATTATCAATGAGCAAACCATCCCCGAGTCCGAGCTGGCCTTCATGTATGAGGATGGCCCATGTGTCTATGGAGAGACAAAGGGACTTCTGCCCTACTACTTCTACCTTAACAGGATCCTTCGCCAAACCATTGTGCCCAAGGATGGATACAATGAACACATTGCTGCTTGGTCAAGGAATGTGCTAGTGAGGTTTGCACCCGACGCCGCTCCCTTTTGTGTCATGGGTTTTATCTTTGAGGAGATTAGCAGGCGCAGCGTGAACACTAGGATGACACTTCCCTATGCTCCTTGGATTATGGCTATGATTGAGGGAGTTACCCAGCTGACATTTGAGAAGGAATGCAAGCATCGTCCACTGCAGCTCAAGCTAAAAGGAGGAGCAAAGAAGAAGCGCAGCGCCCCGCCCCGATTGGTGCTTCTAGCAGGTGCAGCTCCACGCCGGGAAGGCTCTCCCACTTCTCGCATCTTGAGCGCCCTCAAGTCAATCTTCAATGTGTGCACAACCAATGCTATTGATATCCATCGGACCGGGCAGGGCGTCAAAAAGAATGCTAGAAGGATGAAGAACTTCATGAGGTCACAGGGTGCCGAGGTCTCCCCTCCGGGATCCGAGGAAGAGGAGGATGCACCCCCTCCTGTCTATCGGTGGCAGCCTGAGGACTATGCTCCCTACTTTGGTGGTGCTGGTGGTCAAAGCTCCCATGCAGCCCATGCAGGAGATGAAGAAGAAGAAGAGGACGACTTTGGCGGGCAGGAGGGCGACGAGTGATTTCCTATCTTACTCTCCTTCCTTTCTTCCTTTTTGGTGCCTTGATGCCAAAGGGGAGAGAGTGAGAAAAGGGATCACTACTTTCTTTATCTTTGTGTTCTTTATCTATCTTAGTCGTTGGAACTTATGGGAACTCTTGTTTAGAACTATGTGATTTGGGCTCTATTGTAATAGGGCTAGTTTTTTAATTCCTCACAAACTATGTGCTTGAATGATGGATGATGGTTGCTTAATGCTTTAATGTGGTGCCTTTTAGTTAATTGATATATGTGGCTTGCGTTATGTGGTGTGAAGCTATTCGCGCTTGTGCTGTTTTTTTCTTTTTCGTCTTCACACTTAATCTTGTCACTTGTGCACCTTGTTTTTTTTAGGAACCCCACAAGCACAAAATATAGGGGGAGCTCTCTCACATGTTTGTGTGACCCATGCATCTCTTTAGGGGAGCTCCGCTATATTTTGTTTGTTTTTGTTCTTTCCGTTTTTAGTCTTTTGTTATCCCTTTTAATTATTTGTCATCAATCACCAAAAAGGGGGAGATTGAAGATGCACTAGGCCCCTTAGTGGGTTTTGGTGATAAATGACAAATGATTGAAAGCTCTAATGTGGTTATTGAGTCATTGTGCAGGACAACAAAATGATAGTATCCACAATGTGAGAAAGTAAACCCCTCAATTAAAAAGTGATGAAGTACTCAAAGAGCAAAGATGACTAGTTTAGATTTATAGCTTTTTGAGTATAGGTGTGCCAAACTATTAAGAGGGGTGAAGCGATCTTACGTGCGAGGGAAAAATGTGCTCTAGGTATTCTCAAACAACTTGGAACCAAAATACCAACTCAACGACGATCAAAAAGCCTATCTTTTCCTATCTTCTCCACTCTCGACGGAAGTTTCGTCTAGGGCGACGAAAGTTCCGTCGGTTCCGAGAATTTGGGACGGAAGTCCCAAACGTGACTGAAGTACCGTCCTGGGTATTTCGAAGTTGACCTAATGGGGTGACGGAAGTTTCGTCACCCACGGAAGTTCCGTCAAGACTAATCATTGAACTTGAGCAACGGCTCTTTTAGAGCCCACACTATATAAAGTTTTGACCTAACCCGTGAGAAGGGTTGCTCGGTGCCTTTTTGAACTCTCGGATCTTGCTCAAGCTCTCTCTCTCACTCCTCTCCACTCCTCTTGAGATCCAAAGCCATTGGAGTGAGCTCCCATCTTGATTCCAAGCTTGATAGCATCAACCCAACCTAGAGCACATCTTCCCCTAGCAACTAATTTCGTTCTTCACTTGTTACTCTTGGAAATTCGTTCTCCTAGATTGGCTAGGTGTTGCCCTAGAGCTCCCAAGCTTGTGGTGAGCCTTGGGAAGTTTGTGAAGGTTGAGATTCGCCTCCGTAAGGAAAAGAATCCAAGGAAGAAGAAGAAAACCAAGTTTGACCTTTGTGGTTTCTTGGGAGGATTAGGGTTGAAAGAAACCCGGCTCTTTGTGAGCTCCTCAACGGAGACGTAGGAACCTCTTTGTGAGGGGTCCGAACTTCGGTGAAAAATCTCCGCGCCTCTCTTGTTTGTTTTTGTTGTGTGGTTGCTTGTTCATCTCTCGGGTGTATTTTAGCCCGATCTACTTGTGTATTGCGTGTCTCCTAAACTCCTGCAGGTACAACACTCTCAAGGCAAAAAGGAAGGTTTCCATTCAAGTGGAATCGTGAGATTTCCTCTCCCTTTCCATTCCCTATGTTTTCATTTCACCACCCCGACGGAAGTTCCGTCGGTGACGGAAGTTCCGTCGGTGGCGAATTTGACCTATTTGTTTTTAAGTGTTGTAATTTCAGGTTTTTATCTAGATTGCCTATTCACGCCCCCTCTAGGCAACTTTCAAACATAACTTTTTATGATTGAGCACCAGAAGCAAATAAGTTTTTAAGTTACTTATTTCCTAAAATAAGCATTTCCTACTTAACCCATGAAACTCTCTGTTACAACATGATTTTCTCATGATGACCACCATAAGCAAATAACATGAACATTTACACATGCATTTTGCTTATTTAAACAATTATGGCAACTATGGCTATATAACATATAATGACCAAAATGATGCAAATATGCTCAAATAAACCAAATTCATGTATAACATAATGAAACATCGTTGTGAGGAGTGTTGGAGTCAAATTTGGTGAAGTTTGCATATTATAAACTTTTAAATTTGCAATTTGTAATGCTCCACAAAAACATGATGGCTTCTTAAATAGCATGAAACTTTATTTTTCTCCACAAAAACATATATGGCAAAGTGACTCATTGCAAAGTATAAGTTCCAAGCTTTCCAAAAAGTATTTATTTGCATTTTCCTGAGTTTACTTCGAAAGTTATGCAATTTTTTATTTCCTTGAATGTTTGCTGTAATTATAAAAATGCCACTGCGTTCAAATTTGAACTAAGTGTGGCGCTCGGCGGCCCGCGCCAGCTGAGCTGCAACGCTACATGTCGGATTAGGGTTACGGTGGTGCTAATGGCCCGGATTTCGCTACCTATGCCTGTTTTGGCATGGTGAGTAGATTGGTGGGGTCGCCGGCGGCAGGGGATGGACGGAGCATAGCCGACGACGATGTTGGCGGCAGGGGACATGTTCGGCCGCCCGGCTCGTCAATCCTGCGGCGAGGGAATTGGGGGTTACGGGTCGGGGAGCTTCACCTTAGCACGGAGTAGCCCATCGTGGGGTAGCTCGTGGTGGATGAGGTCCGGAAATGGTGTCTCATCGGAGAGGTTGCGCTCGAGGGTTGCCGGTGGTGAGGAAAAAGACGAATTCCACCCGGGCCTCCGCAAATTAGGCCAAGGGTGAGACCGGGAAGATGTGGGGCACTCTCATGCACGCAAGTGGCCACAAAGGTCTCTCTCAACCCTAATCCTCCCCAAGTGGCCACAAAGGTCAAACTTGGTTTTCTTCTTCTTCCTTCGATTCCTTTCCTTGCGGAAGAGAGTCACAACCTTCACAAACTTTCCAAGGCTCACCATAATGTTGGAAGCTCTAGGGTGACACCTAGCCAATCTAGGAGAATGAATCTCCAAGAGTTACAACTAAAAACGAGATTGCTTGCTAAGGGAAGATGTGCTCTCGGTTGGGGTGATGCTCTCAAGCTTGTATTCAAGATGGGGACTCTCTCAAATGGCCTTGACTCACAAGGAGAGTGGAGAGGAGTGGGAGAGAGAGCTTGAGTGAGATTAGAGAGTTCAAAAAGCACCAGCACCTTTGCTCGTGGGTTGGGGAAAGCCTTATATAGTGGAGGCTCAAAATGAGCCGTTGCTAGGTCAAGTTCGGGACGGAACTTCCATCACCCTTGTGAGTCAAAGGTGAAATCCTGCCAGGACGGAACTTCCGTTTGAGTTGGGACTTCCGTCCCCAACTCTCTAGAACCGACGGAATTTCCGTTAGTGGTGAACTTGTGAAGCGCAAGTCCTAGGACGGAACTTCCGTTTGAGTTGGGACTTTCGTCTCAAACTCTCTAGAACTAATGGAACTTCCATCCCGGACAGAACTTCCGTCCTAGAGGATGGAATTAGGTTTTGGTTGCCTTTTTGGAATTGGTTTTTGGAGCAATTTTGTTTCCAAGCTATTTTTAGGAAGCTATAGCACATTCTTCCCTGCATGTAAGATCGTTTCACCGCTCTTGATAGTTTGGCACACCTATACTGAAAAGCTACAAATCTATTCTTTTGCCTCTTTCTTTTGAGTTCTTGCTCATCTTTTGTATGAGGGGTAGACTTTGTCACATTGTGGGAATTGTTCTTTTGATATCCTGCACATGTACTTAAGATCACATTAGAAGTTTTAATTCTTTGTCATTTATGACCAAAACCCACTAGGGGGCCTAGTTGCATCTTCAATCTCCCCCTTTTGGTGATTGATGACAAATAATTAAAAGGGATGAGGATATCAAATAACGAAAAGAAAAAAGACAAACAAAATATAGCGGAGCTCCCCATAAAGAGATGATGGGTCACACAAACATGTGAGAGAGCCCCCCCCCCCCCTATATTTTGTATATGTGGGGTCTGTCACACCTCTATCCCGAAAGATAGATTAGTGTGGCATGGATCGCCTTGGGAGATGGTTGACGAAGCAACCATGCATAGCATCACAATAACAAACATACATGATTTGCATGCCCACATAATTAATTCTCGAATTACAACATTGAGTTCCAAACAAAAGATACATTAGGTTCGCAATTTAAGTTACATAACCATGATCTTTGTTCGAAATAAAGTGCGGAAGCGATTACATAACACGATGATACATCGGTAGCTTATGTGAACCATGCCGGCCCGAGCCACGACTCACTCCTCATGGGTCGGAGAGCTAGGAACCCACTCGATGGTCCACTCTTTGGGCTCCTCTCCATCCCACAGAACCTTACCACAACAATCACAATACCCGGCTTGCGGAAATCCTAAAAATACATAGGTAGTGGCAAAGCCTAAGTATCTAACATACTCCGCAAGTCTTGCCCGTCAAATTGGCCATCTAAGACCGACACCTAGATACATGGGGCTTGACCGGTTTCACTTGGCATTTGCATAAAAACAAAACCTAACTAATTAGGTTTGCACTTTTGGGATTAACCAAATTAATAGGGTTGTTGCATAAAAGAAACTTTAGTGAGCGTACTAAGCAATACAAGAGTTTGCAATACAAATTGATACCAATGTAAAACAGCGAGCATCTCATTCTTTTCCTCTTACTAAACATTGTAAACTGATCGAAACAAGTGCTACTCATTAACCGAGAGGAAACGATGATAATTATCGAATTATTAATCCTGCAGGAAAGACCCAAATGCACGACATACGCAACATTTAAAAAGACGTATGACCACCGTTCACGAGTTCATCATAAAGCAAATTACGGGGCCACCGACCCCGAGTACACGTCCACCTTGCGACCCGTTCATCAACGTGCCCAAGGCTTAACCCGTGTACTCTCCAACGGTCCTCAACCCGTGCAACCACCGTGCCATGCACATCACCCCTGGGTCGGTGAGATATCCGGCTCGCTTTACAATTCACAAGCTATATAGGTTTACCAATCCCCATAAGAAAGGTATGCAAGTGGTACACAAGCTGAAACTTGTTCGCGGAGTCACAATGGGTGTTCTCAATTTTACCAATTCATCATATTCAAGTGTAACATAAGCAATATGTGAGTGTCCCATTCTATCATTGACTCCGTAAGCATAGCATAGCATTTCTATCGAGGGAAATTTATGCAAGTGTATTTCCAATCAATTCCTACATCGTAAATGCATATCCATAATCCTTAATATAGTGATAAAAGAAAGCATTTTTGAAACAAAGGGAATGCACCGGGGCTTGCCCCGGGAGTGATCGAAGTTAGCACTAGTGTGACATCCCCTCCGGGACACCCGGGAATCGGTACAGGGGACCACTCGACGAAGCGAGTTACAACGAGTGCATCATTTCATACAAGCAAGAATATATACATCATGGTATAATACAACCAGGTTTTCGAAATACAAATATCCGACGAGCGGAAGCATAAAACGTTACAAAAGTTAGAATACTACGATTCTTGCAGCGGAACTTATTCTCTCTACAACCAAAGACCACTAGCGTGATGTACCGAGCCCGTCATACATCACGATCCTCCTCGCTCGAGCCATCGGAAATCGTTCCCATCGGAGGGAAACACCCTCGAGCACCTTGCTCCTCCTCCGAACAGCTACCGCAACGAGTCGTGGAAGAACGACGCTTGCCCTGAAATTATAACGAGCAAACCCCGAGTATTCTAATACTCAGCAAGACTGACCCGTCAACGAGCACGCTAAGGCCGACGCCTAGTATGCAAAGGCTTTCCGGCTGTGGAGTTGACTCTCTTGCGAAAAATCGCTCTAATGGTTGGTCCTTACTTTCAAGTTTTAGCTCAAGTTAAGTTCAATAGAGAACCGGGGTTTGCAGTCTACAACTACTGCAATCAAGTTTGCAAGAAAAGATCATTTCGACCAACAATTCTTTCATCTCTCATCCTCATCTTTCGGTTGATTACTACGATGTGACGAGCTAAACAAGCGGTACTCATTCATTGCGAGGGACAGCGATTCGAATCAATTTATACCATTTGGCAAAACCCGACTACACGACAACTTTTCCCGCTAGCACTTGACGGAAGACTAGCCATTTCCAACTCCCCGGGAGTATGGCGACTCCACGACTTCCCTCGTGGCCGACCCATCTCCCTCCCGTGAGACTATCCTCTCACTAACAGCCGGCAAAAGAGAGCCGGCTATGCTACATCTCCGGGGCGATAGGGTACATCAGCTTGCTGGGCCCATGATACCAGCATGTAGTACGGTACGTTCAAACTTGTTCAACTAAGCCGACAACGGTACGGTCCTTGACCGACACGAGACGGGGCTACCACCTTGCAAGACCTCAACCGTCTTGCCCTTTCTCCTACGGGGCCCGTCCGGTCTCGGCTTATTAACATCTTCACTTCCATTCTCATCTTTCTCTTAACATTCTTCTTAGCAAAATAAACCGGTCATTACCCTATATCTCGCGAGTAGTGTATGACATCACTCGTCTTCTACCGATTCCCTATAACTTAAGCTTAGCGATCGTCAACTCTATTGAGCTACCTGTACCGAGTATAACATAAACAAATGGAAACCTATCTCATGCATCTAGGGTATCAAGCAACTCCTATAACTTAATGCACAATCATGACTCATTAAGCTGTGATAAAAGAAAAGACTTTAAAAACATAGGTGGGATGCACCGGGGCTTGCCTTGATTCACGTCGGAGTCGGCTTTCTCGTGTGTTGGTCGACTTCGAAGTCTCAGTCTCTGCCTCGACCTCGGACGGAACCTCGATCACGCCGGGACCTAGGTCGACCAACAATACGTTGCGACTTAATGATCATGCATGCATGAATGTACATGAGATGATGTGCAACGATTTCATTAACCAAGATCGTTAACTAGCAATCAATCATTAAGTAAGTTCATTACTTATTAATTAACAATTAATCCTGGTCATTAATTAGCAATTCATAATTAATCATGTTCATTAATCAATACTTAATCCTGTTCATTAATTAATAGTTAATGATTAACTAAAGTCGTGCAATAATACATAAAGCAATAAATTTGGGTCACATGAAATGACGGTGTTTATGTTGAACTTTGGAAAACCGTTTTCACAAACACTTTCGTCTGCAGTATCTCTAATTTTTAAAGAAATTTATTTCTCAAAATCAAACAATAATTAGCATAAAATAATGGATTTTCTTAATTAAAGGAAAGGGAATTAATTAAACTATGAAATTATAATTTCTCAAAATATGTATTTGAATACATAATCAAATAGGAAATAATTTTATGAATCTAATGAACTTGGTTTTGCATTTTTCTGAATTTGGATGAATATTCTACGAATATTTGAAGTTTGAATAAATCCGGAAATTGAATAAATTCAAAAAGAACAGGGGAGCTCACTTGGGCCAAAGCTGGTCGGGCCCATGGGCAGGCGGCCCATGACGCGCTCGCGGCCCACTCGAGCTCGAGCTCGCCAACCATGGTGGGTGGTGGCCGGAGGACGGCGGCGGGTCGCCGGAGTTTGTCGGTGGCGGACAACCTTGACGCGATGATGCTTTTCGAGCTCGGGGAAGTGTGGAGAACACGGAGGTGGGGACCCCTTCGCCGGAGGATGGTCAAAAGTAGGCCCACGGCGAGCGGCGGTGCGAGATGACGTTCGGCGGTGGCTAGACCTCGCCTGGATTGACCAAAACACGAACGAGTTGTGGTCGGAGCTTCATAAGAACATGGGCAAGAGCGGCACGCGAGTGGTTGCTCTTGGGGATGGCCGGAACCGGAGCTCGCCGCGGAGTCAAAGCGGCGGCGCTCGGAGGCGAGGAAGAACGGCGAAATTGCCGGTGGTCCTGTGGTTATTCTCCACGTCGGCTCGGGAGATGAAGTAGTGCATTCTTGCGCACGGAGGAAACCCGGAGCTGGGCGGAACGGCTCACCAAAGCGAAGCAATTTTGGAAAAATGGCCATGACCGCCGGTGGTGACCTCCGAGAGGAAAAGTGCTTCGATCTTCCGTCCTAGGGCTGGGGAGCTTGATTGGGCGGTATCGTGAGGTTGAGTGGCCCCAAGCGAAGGCGTGGGGGTTGCTGGCTCGCGGGGAAGGAGCCGGAGGCGGCCGGACAACGGGGAGCGGGAGGGGCGGACCGGGCGGCGGTGTTTTGCTTTGGTGCGACCCGGGAGAGAGCGAGGGAGAAACGAACGCGGCCTGGCCTCTTATCCCCACGGGCGAGAGAGTAAGGCAGCGTCGGAGCAGGCTGCGTGGCACGGGCTGGAGGAGGGCGCGCGGCCGATCGCTGCCGGCGCAGCTCGCGGCAACGCGGTGCGGCGCTGTGAGAGAGAGGAAAAAGAGAGATTGGCTAGGGGCTGGTTTGGAATTTTTGCAAAAACATCCTTCTGTTTTTAATTAATTGAAAAGCATACTTCCAAGGCTCGAAAAATTATGCAAAAATTCAGGGATACATTTGAGAATATTCTGGATCTTTTTCCTTTTAGGACGAAGTTCAAATTCTAAATAAATTTCGGATTAAAAATTCAAGTTTAAATTAAAAAAGAGAACTTTTCATTATTTCTTGTAGGAATTTTTACAAAATAAAATAATTTCAGAGCAATTTCATAAATCCTTTATCATTATGTTTGACCACCAGAAATTGTTAAACACAATAATTTACTTTTATTTAAAAGTCTTTTTAAGATCTTAATTTAACTTAGGTTAATTTGACATTTCATGTGTATTTCTTAACACAAAATTTAATATTTTTCACAAATGCACAAGATGACATGATGATGAATGACATGAAATGCACTTTGATTTGTTAGGGTTGTTACAACTAGCTTCACAAGCGTTGAGATTGGCAACGGTTTTTTCCGGCGAGATTAATTCGACGTCGTTACCTATGGAATGAAATGCAATGCATAAGTAATAAGAATACAAGGTCAGTGGTGATGATGATGTATGTGTGCTGTTTTGCATAGATTCCATATGCATAATTAAGTCAAGTCAAATTCATGGGATGGATGGTATTGTATAAACACACATTTTTACTAAGAGTTAAATAACCTACAACTAGGAGTACCACATAGACAAGGACATCTTTAGGCAAAAACACATGAGGGCTGTGTATTAATAATTAGGGTTCAGACTCAAAGTGGTGAGCAAAATGTAAACGTGTGGAAACTAAATTTAGGGTTTAAGGGGGCTTCTATTATCACAAGCGATGACGATTTCACGATATACTTAGGGAAACAATTAAGTAATTAGCACAAGTGCAATATTAACGGAAACTTCCTACCAATCTGATCATGAAGGACTAGGCAACATTACGGAGAGTGAACAGGACCATAAACATGCAAGGATATATTTTTTTTATGAGCATAAATTTATAACCTAACATGCTGAAATTGGCATTTTCTTGAATTAAACAAACTGATAGCAAAAATAATTAGTTAGGTTGCTCCAAATTAAACATGGGATTTTGTGCAAGTGAAAAGGGCTATGAGGACTGAATCTACCAAGTTTCATGCAAAAATAATTTATACATAATTAATGCAAAATTAATTGCAGAAAATGCAATTAATGCAATAACTTAAAAAATATGCAATGAAAGTGTGCTTTTCCTGTGCAGAGTACTCAAGGGTACCAAGATACATGCTTTGCCCAAGTGTCACCTTTATTGGATTTTTATTTAAAAAGTTATGAATTTAATTATTTTACATGGGCTGCAACTTAACAGGAGTTCATGTTACTTTTCGAAAAGTACAGGTCTTCAGGATTCCAAAGAATTTTAGTTTGCAATTTTTGAACTTTTAAATCAGAAGATATGATTTTTTTTAAAAATGGAACAAAGTTTAAACTAATTTATGAAACCGGCATTACGTGTCTTCCCCGGGGAGCTCAAGACAGACTAGCTGAAATTCGGCTGGAGATCGCCGGAGACCTCACCGTAGGTTTCTCGTAGTGGGGGAAAAAGGGTGGGACCATCACCAAAACATGGCTAGAGGTATGGGGAGTCCTCTCCGGTGGTCGCCGGCAGCGACGATGGTCGGAAGGCGGCAACATCGACGGCGATGGTCGGGGATTACTTCGGCGGCGGCTAGCGGTGCGTACGGAGCACGAAAAGTTGGGGAACAAGGTCTAGGAGATTCACCTCGTGATGGAGAAGAGCGGCACGGGGTCGGGTGTCGAGGGAGAAGGCTGGGAGTGGTCGCTCGCCGTGGGGATGGAGATTCCGGTGGCGGTGTCCTACCATTCTTCTTGAAATCCGGCGAATGTTCTGCACGGGAGAGGGAGCCCGTTAGGGAGGAGCTGCGGTGGGGTTGTTGCGCATCGATTTGGGGAGAAATGGGAGGAGGAGAGGCTGCCTAGGATGAGCTGCGAGGGGAGGCCGCCATGGTGGACTGGAACATGGAAGGTGACAAAATTTTCCTCTTTGTGCTTGCCGGCAAGAAGAGGTAGGTGCTGCTGTTTCTTGGAAAGGCTAGAGGCGTGTCTGGGAGACTGCTGCAGCGCTTTGGGAGGGGCAATGGTCCTTGTGCCATTTTTTCAAGGAGCAGCAGGGAGAAGCGAGCAGGGCACGGTCGGCATGGGGGAGGGAGCGCCTTCAATTCGGCCGCTCCTATGGGTCGGCGGGTTGGGAGCTGGCCGGGGTGGCGTGGTGACGGGACGGGACGGGGTTGCGCGTGCGTGGGCAGCGGGGGTCGCCGGACCGGTGGGCAAACCGCCATTGCCCACCGGACAAGCTCCAATTCGAACCGGATCCGAACGATCATCGTAGCTTCGAAATTAAATCCAAAACTCGATTTCGATCGCTCATAAATTCGAACCAAAAATCATGGATGTTCAGCATGATTGGATCTACAATTTTAATTCTGGTGCGATGCTCAATTCGGCCCGTATATTTTTGTAAAAAATTGAGAAGCTGTGCTATTTTGAATTTGAATTTGAATTTTCAAGCCTTTCAAACTTTGTTAAAAAATTTGGCAAAAATGCTCTAAAATCATGGTTTTGCATGAACACATGATTGTGCAAAAATACGGGGGTGTTACTCTTGAGAAAATTGAAGTTTTCTTAAGGCTAGGGTTTGCTCGTTTTATTTAGTGTTTTTCTCATTTTCTTAGTTGGTTTAATTGGGGTGATTTGCATTAGGGTTTTGCTAATGGTGGTGTTCGGAGCGTAACTAGTCCATTAGTCCCTAAAGGTGAATGGGATGTCACAGCCCTCCCCCTTAAAGAAATTCTCCCCCATTAACTAATTAAGGAGAGGGAGCGCGAAAATTACCGATTTGTGTGACGCGAGAAACTCGGGAAAGTTCTTCTCTAGAAAATCCTCCTGTTCCCAAGTTGCTTCTTCTTCGAGTGTGATTACTCCATTGCACTTTATAGAAGGTGATGGTGCGATTGCGAGTTACTCGGTCGTTTTGATCGATAATCCGGACGGGGTATTCGGGGTAGGAGAGATCTTCTTCTAGTTGCTCGGTGCCGGAAATGACCACATCTATCGGAGGCTTCAAGCATTTCTTGAGTTGTGAGACATGGAACACGTTGTGCACATGAGCAAGACTTTCCGGTAATTGCAATCGGTAAGCAACCGCGGTATGCTTTTCCAAACCGAGATACGTCCTTGTTCGGAGAGACACGAAGATAGACATGATCTCCTTTCTCAAATTCCAATGGGTGTCTCCTGTTGTTAGCGTAGCTAACTTGGCAAGATTGTGCGGCTTTCATGTTGGCTTGAATTTGTCGCACTTTTTCTTCGGCTTGAGTGACCGAGATCATGACCAAAATTAATTCTTTCACCCGCTTCCGACCAATTCAAAGGTGTGCGACAAGAATGACCATACAATGCTTCGAACGGTGACATTCCCGAACTTTCTTGACAGCTATTGTTGTACGAGAATTCGGCGAGAATTCGCAATTTCCTCGATTTTCCAGAGCACATGCTCTCAAGATATCCTCCAAATATTGATTCAACCTTTCGGTTTGTCCATCCGTTTGAGGGTGATAAGCGGAACTTCTAATGAGAGTGGTACCCGGATAAGAATGAAATTGCTCCCAAAAGCGAGATACGAATTGCGGACCTCGATCGGAAACAATGGTTTTGGGTACTCCATGCAAACATAGCACTCTTGAGATGTATATCTCGGCATACTTCTTGGTATTGTAGGTAGTATGGACGGGAATGAAATGCGCGGATTTGGTTAATCTATCCACAATAACCCAAATTGAATCATAATTCTTTGATGTGAGAGGCAATCCAACGATAAAATTCATAGCAATATCCTCCCACTTCCAAACAGGAGTTCAATAATCCGTCTCTTCTTAAGTGTATCGCACTCGGCCACGTACCGTGCAATTTCACGCTTCATGCGTGTCCACCGAACTTTTCTCTTAGGCCGCGATATATTTTATTGCTACCGGGGTGTATAGAATATTTGGATAAGTGTGCCTCATGCATTATTTTCTTCCGCAATCCCATATCTTTCGGAACAACGAGACGTTGTTTGAACCATAACACACCAACGGTATCTTGTCGGAAACATGTGGCTTCATCTTTTTCTATCTTTTGCTGAATCAATTCCATTCCTTCATCCTTCCTTCGTGCCTCGATGATTTTCTCATGAAGGGTAGGGATAAGAGCTAGATTATACAATGAGCCATGGGGAATAACTCGAAGGCTTGGTTCACTAAAATCTAAAATTTCCAAGTTTTCCATAGAACAACCGGTAACATGATTGCATTGATCCATGCGTCTCAAAGGGTCGGCAACCACATTGGCTTTACCCGGATGACAATGAATTTCCAACTCACAATCCTTGATTAATTCCAACCATCGACGTTGCCTCATATTAAACTCTTTTTGGGTGAAGATATATTGTGACACCCCGGTGTCACTACGCTTTCATTACTACTTGATCACATATGTTTATAAATTAGGATGAGAGATTTTAAGTTTGGTCGTCACCGAATTCAAGCAATTCGATAAATAAGGGTCAAAAGTTTGGGCTGGCAAAAATATGCGTTTCTTCAACAAAAGTATATGCATATTATATTTTTATTGGATTGGGCATAATGGAAGGAAATTATGAGGAATTTACTGAAATTTTTCAAAAAGGATAAATGCCCAAATAACTCAAGAGAAAACACTAAGTCAGATATCTTGTGGATTTTTTATAAATTTTTCAGAGCAGAATTTGATCTTTGGCCAATAAGGAAAGTTGTTTGGAAATGTTCTGTACATCCCAGAATTTTGGCATATTTTTCTGCGGCTTGCAAATGGAGTTTCGAGTTAATTAATAGAGTGAGGACTTTTCTGTAAATCTGCCAAACTTATCCCAATATCGATTATTCTCTCCCGCTCAGCACTACCTCCTGTCAGCGCCGGTGATGCGCTGACCTCGGCCCTACGTGCCACGCGGCCAAACCAGCCACGCAGCTGCTCTGCTCCTCTCCCGTCGCCACCAAGATAATGCCGAGCCGGCAAGTTCCATTTTTGCTCTGTCTATTTTCCTCTCTCGAGCTGCAACAGCCATTAGCGCCGTCGTCCTCTTAACCATGGCGTCCAGCCACCATGCTGCGTCCCCAAGTCAACCCCCACCACAATCTGATGCGAATCGATCTGTTGGAGCTCTAGGAGCAAGCGTCCCCTCAAATCATCGCTCGAGCTGTGAGAAATTTGAAGATTCCCCGAACAACATCGCCGGCAACCAACTTGACGCCGCTCCAAAATTTCCCCTCTGGTTCCGTGGAATTTCGTTGTCTTCTTCACGACCGGCCGCCGCCGCTTCTCACCTCTCCGTCGAGCTCACCTCTCCGGCCATCCCCAAGGTCGTACACCACCGTGCCGTTGTTGCTTGTGTTCTGTAGATCCTTCTGAGCCTTGTTTCCCAAATTTTAGTCAACCGAGGCGAGTTGTAGCCTTCGCCGAACCTCTGCCCGAGGTGTCGCTCGCCGCCGGCGTCCTTCAGGCCGTCTCCCGACGATGCCATGCCCACCACCGTGTCTGACTTGCTTTGCTGAGACTGTATCCGTGTTTCCGTCGAGGTTGGTCGCCGTCCGGCCAACTCCGGGGAGCCGTCGTCGCCTCCGGCAGGTCGTCTGCCATGGCCACATGGCAGACCACACTAGCCCGGATCCCATGTGGCCACAGGCACTTCCGATACTTAACTTTGTAGCCCTCTGTGTGGCTCGCTTCCCATTGGTCCAGTTCTAGGATTTTCCATTTTCGCGAATTAATAATCCAGAAAATGCTTTAACCTTCCAAAATCATATCTTTTGATTCCGAACTCCAAACTGTGTCAATCTAATTTTGTTGGATTCGTTGTTTCATGCTCTAGCTTCTGGTCCTGTTGAACATCAGAAATTCTTGATGGTTTTTCCTAGATTGAGCAGGACATCCAAAACACTAATTAAATCATATTTATTTATCTATATGTGATAAAAGTGCAAAATCAACTTTGTTAGTTTCCTTTTGATGTGTTCTATCCATTAGTATGGTCTGATGTTTTCGTTTCTGCATGTATGCATGTTACTAGTTATTTTGTGCATAACATATTTATTTGTTTATGAATAATTTGTGCATCTTTTAAATTCAAAATTTAGCATGCATTTTAAATAGTTCATGTCACATCTTCATATTGTATAAGTAGGTCAGAAGAGCATGCTAAGTTTCCATGACAATGTTTATGCATATAATCATGTTTGATTTTTTGCAAAATCATATGAAATCACATGAAATGATAGATTCAATCTAAAGTAAAGTTCATATTTCATGCATATGTCTTCAAGAACCATGTTTGTAACCTAGCCATGTTTGTATCATCGATCATTTGCATAGTCCATACCTTTGAATCGCTTGCATTTATCGACATTGACATGTCGTTAATATAGGAAACATCGAAGTGCTTGGGTCGACGATCTTCGAAGGAATCAACACAAGATCCGGCACCGAAATTACTAACATTTCCACTGTGGCACAAGGCAAGCCCCGGTGCATCTTCCCAATTTTTAAATGTTTTTCCTTTCAGTATAACACTACTAGATGTATAGGGTGTTTGCGCATTAAGTGTAGGTCATGTATGAAACCCACCTACATTGTTTCCCGATATGACCTATGTTAGTGACATACTGGTACAGGTAGTTCGATAGAAAATTGGCTATGCTTACGTGATAAGTTTATCGGTATAAATTGCTTAAGTGTACTCGGAACATGGAGGCTTCGAGACTTGGAAGTTAATGAATCGAAAAGCCAATCTTGAGACCGAACGAGTCTGTTTGGAAAGAGTGAAAGCAAGGACCTAGAGAGGGCTTGTCTCGCAAGGTGGCAAATTGTTCGTGTAAACAACTAAAAGTTGAGACGTCGACGGGCCCTGTAGGTGAAAGGGCAAGTGCATGTGCCTTTAGAGGACATGGCTTGCAAGGCCGTAGCCTCGTCTTTCGTCGATTAAGGACCGTGTCGTTGTTGGCCCCGCTTGAGCAAGTATTGAACAAGATGCGAGTGCATGCTAGTTGTACGGGAACTAGTAAACCTACGTAACCTTAACAGTTTGGAATGGCGTATGTTACCTGAATCCTTGGTCGTAGAATCCATTGGGGTGGACACGTTCATGACGTACTCGTTGAACGGCTGCCCACTCTAGGATTTGGACCCTACAAAGTTGTAGGATGTCATGGTGAACGGTTGATATACGTGTTCTTAAATGATGCGTATTTCGTGTACCTCGGGTTTTCCAAGCTGGTGATAAATCGATGCGTATCGTTGTCCCTCGCAAGAATGAGTACCGCTTGTGAATCTGCGCCGCATCGTCGTTAACAACTTGAACGAAGCTTTGGATAATTATGGCGGCCTATGATGATACATACTTATGCTTTACGGTATTTATATCTTTCTTGATGCTAATATCATTGTTATTGTATGCACAAGTTGATAAATGCTAAAGTCATGAAAGTAAGGATGAATGGCTTAGTCGTCTGCTTTATTCTCAAAACCAGCTACACCCTCCGAGCTTTGCATGTCTAGGCGTCGGCCTTAGAGCGCCGACGGGTTAGTCTTGTCGAGCTCTAGTTGCTCGAGGCTTTGTGCCTTTTGTTGTTTTTGTTTCGGGTGATGCATTAGAATGTCCTGTTGGTGTTATACCCTGGGATATGCTGATTCCGGAGGGCTGGACTTCCCACTGGGAGCCTAGTCTGCCGCAGATAATGTGCTTTGCTAAGTGATAATCCGTATGGGCTCGGATTTATCACCTTTTGCTGTATAATCGTCGAGACGTATCAACATTACGTGCTTCTGCACTTCTCTAAACTTGAACTTGTTTAACTTCCGCTCTTTTCAACTTAATCAAATCAAATGTAAATTATGAAGTTATTTCCTCTCGTTGTAATATAAAGTTGGCCAGTTGTTGTATTATCAAGTCTCTACTTAAACAACACCTCGGGAATCATGATCGGTGTAGAGATTGACAAGATTTCCAAGTAGATAATGCCTCCAAGTTTTCAATGCAAGAACAACCGAGGCTAACTTCAAGCCATGGGTGGGGTAGTGTTGTTCGTGCTTGCGAAGTTGACGGGAAGCATAAGCAATGACACGACCTTCTTGCATTAGTACACACCCTAGAACGGTGCCGGACGCATCACAATACACGTCGCACGGCTGGGTGATGTCGGCTTGTGCTAACACCGAAGCGGTGGTCAAATACTTCTTGAGAGTTTGGAAGGCTTATTCACATTTACGGCTCCATTTAAACTTAGCATCCTTCTCCAATAATTTTGTCATAGGCTTGGCTATGCTTGAAAAATTGGAAATGAATTTCCGATAATTACCGGCAAGATCGAGAAAGCTTCGGATTTGTCTCACCGATCTTGGAGACTTCCAAGTAAGCACTTCTTCAACTTTACTCGGGTCGGTGGCAACACCTTCCGTGGATATGATATGACCCAAGAAAGGAACTTGCTTCAACCAAAATTCACGTTTGTTGAATTTGGCATATAATTGATGATCACGAAGCCGTTGGAGAACAATACGAAGGTGTTCGGCATGCTCTTCTTCGGACTTCGAATAAATAAGAATGTCATCAATGAAGACCACGACAAACTTATCCAACTCGGGCATAAAAACCGAATTCATCAAGTACATGAAATGAGCCGGAGCATTTGTAAGCCTAAAAGGCATGACAAGATATTCAAAGAGACCATACCGCATAGAGAATGCGGTTTTCGAATATCTTCGGCTCGGATTTTAAATTGGTGGTAACCGGAATGGAGATCAATCTTGGAGAAGACCTTAGCACCAACTAAGCTGATCAAAGAGGATATCAATCCGAGGGAGCGGGTATTTATTCTAGACGAGTTACCGTATTGAGAGGGCGATACACTACAAGAAAAACACCAGGTAGATACGCTTTGTTTTGGAGTTACAAGCGCTTTACTTCGTATCTAGCAGTACTTAGATACACTTTGGTGAAGCGTGTCGGAAGCGTTGCCACACAGGCCGTGTCGGGATATCTAGATATGAATTGCCAAGCGTGTCTAAGAAAGGTGAGACGTTTTATAGACACGCTATAAGCATGTATGTGTGCTTTTGTTCACGCTTTGACATTTTTCATATACAGATATTTTAATTTATTTTTATTTTTAAATTACCAGACACCTCAATGAACTCAAATACACTTTCATATAATAGGATTCGGCCAACAATCACATTTAGATTAACAAACTATCATTCATACATCTTTATTAGTTACCACGTAGGTACAAAGAAAATTACATTGTCCGGCGTACGTACAGGTGTCATGATATACTATTAACATAACTACTGAAAACAAATGAGATCCTTAATTTGTATTGGAATGCAATGAACTACAGGACCATTCCAAAGATTTTAAAATTATCTATCATCTCAATTTGAAGTATCTGCTGCCAAATTCCATAGCCGCCAGCTCTTCCCACTAAACTTTGAAGTACCTTAGTCAAAATTAATCTATTCCCAACAATGGTGCAGATGTTTATTTAGTTCCTGCATAAAACGAAATAAACTATTAAATAAAGATAATGAGACAATTCCGTTCTACATGCCACAACCTGTATTCTAAATCCATACCTGATCATATACAAGAACACATCAGCCTGCACTCAATCTTCAGAGTTTCTTATATGGACATGTCACCAATTGGGAAGCAAATCTAGGAACATCAATCAACCAGTTGGGTTAAGTCACGACAGGGAGATCAATGAATTCAAAGAAAGCATAATAAGTAATCACACACCTTGGCCACGGGCCACGGCAAATCAGTATACACGGCGCTGGTACCAGATCACCATTATGACGAATGTGCACTGGAGGCTCATAACGGTGTTAGTCAAGCCAAAAGCGGGCATTGCTGGATGTGTGGTCACCGGAATCAAAGGAGACGGTCAGCCGGCGAGGTCAAGGTGTTGCAGGAGTGCACAACGACGTTCGGCGTTTCCACATCATAGAAGTCTAGAAAGGAGATGAGATTTGACATAAAAATGGAAGTCCCATGTCTCACCATCTTGCAGACCAAACATGTGGAGGGGGCCCGATCACCGGCGACGAAGACGTAGGTTGCCCCGTTCTGCGCGGCGCTTCACCTAGATCTCGCAAGTCAGACGGCGGCATCGATCTAATTGAAGCACTTGTCGAAGGAGTTGTGAAGAAAAATAGAAAGGATCTGCCCCGATTAATGTGGATGTGATTGGAGAGATAATGACAGTGCTGAAATTATTTCTTTTTCTTTTTTCCAAAAAAAAAGAAAAGTGACCGTGCAGTGGAGACACGATTCAGGTATAACACGCTTTGGTTAGGGTGCCATAAAATGTTGCTACACAATGCAAGGCCTCACACTTTCATACACTTGAAAAAACGTTACTAGCCAACCGTGTCTACACTCTAATTTTGTTGTAGTGATAATCCACACATAGACGTAGCGTCTTGTCTTTCTTTTTCACGAAGAGAGCGGGACATCTGCACGGAGATGAACTAGGACGAATATATCCTTTATCCATAAGCTCACTCAATTGCTTTTTTAACACCGCTAGCTCATTGGGACCCATCTTGTATGGCCTACGGGAAATTGGTGTTGTCGAGTCTTAAACTCGGCAATAGTACTACCCGGTCCCTCACGAGCGTGGAATTCGATGGTGCAACATACGTAACACACAGGAAAATGCGATTTTAGACAGGTTCGAGCCCCTCGGATCGAGAGTAATACCCTACGTCCCGTATGTTATGTATTGCCTTTAGCGATTTGCTAATTGCAAGATCTCGCAGAGTCCGAGAGTTTTCGGGGGTCCCCGCTCCGCCTTATATATCCGAGGGAGCTGGGGTTACATGCGAGTCCTAATCGATTACATGAATTACATATATGGAGTTCTATTTCTAACTTTCTTTATTGATTCGTAGTCCTAATCGGACTACGAATTACTCAATAACTTGCTCCTCAAGTCATTGTATACCGGTCTTAATGTCCGTCTTGCTTCCATACCGGTATTCGGAATCTTCGTTATCCCGGATCGGTCAAGGACCGATCTGTTGCCTATCGCCACCATCTTTATCTTCCTTAATTTGTCACCATGTCTCTGCGTATCCATTCCTTCATCATCCGTATACCCATAAGGCAAGTATACGACAGCAGCCCAAATTTTTGATTTAACCTTGAATAAAACTAACCAGTCTTCTACATGTTGGTCTTTATTCATGGTAAAATTAAAAAGAACTCCAATCTGCTGCACTTGTTCTTCTTTCTTCACAAGTGCTTTAAAAGAAGCCCGAAAAAATTATTGTTTTTCACCTTTCATATCACCTAATTAGGTAATCATAGCTTATTCTTCTCACGGTGCGCCGAACAGTGCACCCAATTGGGTATAGCCCCGACTCTTGGATCATTTGAACTTCTTTCAAATAATGCAAGAGTCCACTAGTTGATTCTTCATTATTTCCTTCAATATGCAATTCCTGCAGACCGCTCCTTTCGGTTTCCATCTTTTTCCACTTTCAAAATCTCTATAGACCGCTCTTTGAATACGGTGCACCGGTCAGGTGCACCTAATTAGGTATAGCCTCCGACTCTTGTATCATTTGGGAATCGCAAATAATGCAAGAGTCTTTCCTGAGAGACTATGCTTTATTATTTCCCATCAAATCACATTCCTCTCAAGCAAATCTTCGTCAAGAACATATTTTTCGGACCGGTCATTCCATTCAGAATTTCATATCTCCTGTATATTTTCACCATTTTCACATAACTGACCGCCTAAATCAGCCTGAATTCATAATCCGTTTAGTGAAATTTCACTAAGAGCCAAAATTTCTGGTTGATCGGACCAGTTTATTCCCTATATTCTCACAGCGACTCGAGTCTCCAAAACCTATAATCAACTGGATGATTAACACCCACGACCTAAGGCATCCTTTATCACCGAGTTATGTAAAATCTAACTCTCTCATACTACTGAATTGTAAAATTCAGTATTGCTTTAATTTCCATCTGGAAATTTCCGTATTTCAGACCGCCTTTTACTTTCATAAAAGCACGACGGCTTATTCTTATGACCGTTAAGTCATAATTAACGCAGATAGCAAATCATTAATTTCCTTATGGCCGTTAGGTCATAATTGCATAGTTACGACAATAAAAATCCATCGGGCCATTCAAAATGGCCCAATAACTTTCCAGCCCCGAGCCCATCCCGGTGTCTATAAAAAGAAACGAAAGGTCGACCTAGGTCAACCCCTGCTCCCAAAAGCTCATACGCGTCCGCCATTCACCTTTGCGCCGTTACTCTCTCCTTCCCCATTGACCAATCTCAAGCTTCCCTTTTCCATCTCTTAAGATGGGTAAGAAGAAATCCACCACCGTCGCCTCATCTTCTTCCTCTGTTCCTCGTGATCGGCTTCCTTTCGGCGTCCAACACCTTGGTAGCAGCAAGGTCACCGAAACATCCCTCAATGAGGCGGTGAAAGATGGGTATCTTCCTCCTCAACCCATCCTAAATTGGAGTGTCCCTTCCCCTAGACAAATTCCATGGGGAATAGATGAGTCTCAACAATTAGTTTTCAAGACTTTTTTCCTCCGTGGTCTCGATCTCCCTTGCTCGTTCCTTTTTCGAGAGGACTTCTTTTCTTTTACGGATGGGAGTTAGTGAACCCGAACCCTAACTCCATCCTGCAAATTGCCTTTTTCATCCACATGTGCGAAGCTTTTCTTGTAGTTCTCCCCCACTTCAAGCTATTTCAGTACTTGTTCCAAATCCACCCACTTCCGTCATCGGACCGCCAAGCTGCGGTTGGCGGTGTAGGAATCCAATCTTTGGAGCGCGAGACGAATATTTTTCCCTGTCCCCGAGCAAGAGCATAGCCCATTGGAAAAAAGGATGGTTCTTCTGCGACAATCCCCGACCAGCTCTTCCCGCCTTTAGTGCTAAGGTAGCCAAGAACTTCCCTACCGCAGAAACCAGGGAAAAGCTCAAAGAAGACAACGAAGTTCTTGCGCTCCTCGCTAACATTAAATACTTGAAGACCGTTAGAGGCGTTACTGCCGAGACGGTTCTCTAGAGCTTCATAGTGCGGGGAGTTCAACCCCTCAAAAGGCAAGAACACCCAGCTTGGCTTTTCAACGAAGACACCTCTATGCCTTTGGATGGAACCCTTCTTCCCGACAAAGAGCGATTAGAAGTTCGCATCAAGCAAATGTCTGCAGCCGAATCCAGATTTATCCGGATGTACAAGAGTGGGTCCGGCTTTCAGCTCATGCAATCCTCGCGACCCCGTAAGTATCTCTTTCTATTTCTTCAAATCTTTGTTGCTTATTATCATCATTTACTTACAAAGATTCAATCTTTATAATTGCAGAAAATGGACAACTACAGGAGTCACCCTCCTCTTCCTCCTAATGACACATGGGGAGAGGATTATGCCAACAATACCGCTCCTCTAGCTGTTCAAGGCGGTCTGTCTCAAAGGCCCTCGGACCGGTCCTTTCCCTTACCTCCTAGCCTTGCTCCAAAAATTACCAAATACGGGGCCGTGGTTCAAGCTCCTAGTACAAGAAAACGTACTACTTCCTTGACCATTGGCAAACGTGCGGCTTCTTCCACCGCTCCCGGCGATACCCGCTCGGAGACACAAAAGCTTGAAGAGCAACGACGCGAAGAAGAAGCCGTCGAAAGGGATCGCCGAGCAGCTCGGGCCATTCTTGAAGCTTCCTTGGAAAAAACTCAAGGTACCTCCTCCTCGGTCGATCCCTTATCCAAGATACCCAAAAGGTCCCGGTATGGACACCGGACCGGTCCTAGTGATGCCACGAAACAACTCCAACTCCACAAGTCAATCCAGCGGAGAAAAGGGCTGGAGAAAGAAGTGGTGGAGATACCCAAGGCCCGTCCAAGAAGATCAAGACCTCCACCGGCTTCAAGAAGGCTTCCACGTAAGTCTAACTCTTTTCTAAATTATTTCATCTCGCTAAAGCTCCAAAACTACCGAAGCTCCTTACCCCGAGTCTTATTAAATGTGCTTTCTTCTTACGGGGTCCCTTCTAATTTCCAAGCTAGCATAGCTAGCTTTTTAAGAAATAAAGCTTCTTCAACAGACCCCGCCGGTGGTGTTTCTGCCTCTACTCCGGACGCACCACGAGCTGATCCTACCCCGGCGCTTCTCAACCTAGCTCCACTCCTGCCGCTTCCTCTCGGATCGGTAGCGCTCCCGCTTCCGCTCCCACTACTCCAATCACAATTGAACCTCAAGGTGCGGCATCCACGGAGGAACTCTTTGCCGCCCCGAGCGTAGAAGCCGAAGAGCAAGCTACCACCGCTAAAGGCTCTTCTTCCGGTAATCCTCCTCAAGCTACCTTATTCCGGATTCTTCCGGAGCTATCATTGGGACCGGTCCGGATGGAAGAAATTCCTCGCCGGCCCAGGACAACACGCGAAGCTCATGTAGAACCAAAGCTGGCTAGAATGGTAGTTGGAGACGTGGAGGTTGACGAGTTCGAGCGGGGCCGGAACTTTCACTGGTACAGGTCAATGGGACGCTCTCCAAGAAGAAGAAGCTTTAAAGAATTTTTCAGAATACGGCCGGGTATATCCTCTGTTTCAAAAATCTCTCTAAGCAATCATATTCTAATTATTGGTTCTCTCAATCTTTCCTTCGAGTTCTCCTCAAAAGTTACGAGGTCAAGACCGCCATTATCGCCCGCTTACAAGAGGAGCTCAACACCAATCAAGAACGATCGGGTGAACTGGAAGTTCGGACCGCCGATCCGAAGGCCAAGGAAAATGATCTTCGAGAGGAGAGAGGCCGGTCTGCAGAACACCCATCGAATGATGGAAGAGCGCCGACAAGAAATCATCAAGCTTCGTCAAGTTAATCGGAGTAATATTCTCAATTTGTCTTATACATTCCACATTTTTTCCCATTATCTTCCTTCCTGATTAATCCCGTTCTTGATCTCGGCGCTCGAGAGTCTTGTTGCTGCTCATAAGAAAGCTGAAGAGGTCCTCACGAGAAAAAGTAGCCGCTCAAGAGCAAGCACCGGAAGAGGGCTCTCGTGTCGAAGAGCAACAGGCGGCGCGGATTGGAGAACTTGACGGCGAGCTTACTGCTAAAGATAACATACTAGCTCAAGCACTTCGCTCCAACAAGATGCTAGAAACCGAAACGCTCGCTTCAAAGCTGAATTAATCGAAGCCTTAGAAGCAGCGAAATCAGCACAAGCGAGACAAAGAGAGGGCCCTAAGGACTGCCCAAAAGCTGAAAGAATCCAACGTAAATATCAAGGGTAGATTCGGAGCTGCTGAGATCGAGCACGAGGCGTAAGTCCCACCTTTCTTATTTTTTCTTATGTCATCCTTTGAAAATACCGGTCTTCAAAAATATCCCGATCTTAAATTTGTACTTGTTTTTTCAGAACTTACTACGAGGCACGGTGCGTACTGCGGAGTACCTCAATGGCGGTCAAACTATTGATCCCAATGAGGCGGACCTCGAATCTGCCGTCCGGGCAATCCCAAGAAGAATCCGAGAACATTCAAGGATGGTTGCTGCTTCGAGGAGGAGGACACATCGCCGCTATAATCCAGTCGAAGAATGTGATTTCAATTTTATCGGGGATGGCGCCCACCCTAATACTACGAAGACCGGTTCAATGAGCTGAAGAACTCACTCATTGGCACCGTTTCGGAGTTGGTGGAAGACGTTCCTCTTGATCCAACGGGCGTCCCTCTCAACGTAGCGCCGGCAGCTTTTGCCCTGGACCAAGATGCTCAAGATGCAGCAAGCTGCGGCCGGGCAAATAGTGGAAGACTCATTTGAGGATTTAGATGCTGATTTGTTGTTGTCTTCCTCGGATTTCGAAGAAACGCTGGACGATAGACTGGTTGAAGATGATCCTAAGACCGGTGACACCGGTACTTCCAGCGGTCCTGCTTAGTAGACTTTGTAATAGGGCCACTTTGCTTTTGTAATCAAACATCTTTGAGCATCAAGTCATTTATATTATTTGAAATACTGGTTTCACCATCATACTTGCTAACTTATTTACTTAAGACATGATGGTTATTTCAAGCTGAATAATTATGACCCAATTCGGCTCTTAATCAGCACGAGATACAATTCATAATTATAGCTTACTTTAACAAGATCATGTAACATAAGCAAAAAGCTAGTTTGTAGGATTTCAAGATTTCACAGATTGTCCTTAACACAACAGTCTACCAATCAATATATATCATAGACTGCTCTTAATCATAGCGAGAATAGCAAAGTATCATAGACTGCTCTTAACATAGCGAGAATAGCAAATTATCACAGATCTGCTCTTATCATAACAGCCCCCTGGCTCAATAATTTAATTCAAAATTAAAGTATGGAGACACAAAAAACAAACATCATCATTAGATAAAATTACTTTATTATAATATAAAAAACTTTACAATAAATACTCTTAAATATAAAAACGACGAAGCTGATCAATGTTCCAGGAATTTGGAATCTCTTCCTCCTCCAAGGTCATAAGCCTATAAGCCCCGGTCCGGAGACCGATTTAACCAAAAAAGGTCCTTCCCAGGATCGGTGACAACTTATGCCTGTTCTTGTTAGACTGAATCTTCCGAAGAACCAAGTCTCCTACTTGGAACTCCCGAGTGCGAACATTACGATCATGATAACGACGTAATCCACGATGATATTTAGCGGCTTGAATCGGAGCTTGATCCCTCAATTCTTCCGTAGCGACCAATTCAACTCTGACGTTGATCATCATACGTTTCTTCATCATAATATCGTACTCGAGCTGACACCATATTTACTTACGTAGGTAGCATGGCTTCGGATCCATACACCAAAGAAAATGGAGACTGTCCTGTAGCTCTGCTAACATTAGTGCGCAGCCCCCAAAGTACCTAGGGCAGTTCCTTAACCCACTTTCCTGCATACGGCTTCAACCGATCAAAAATTCTTGGTTTAAGACCGGTCAAAATCATTCCATTAGCTCGCTCCACTTGTCCATTGCTTTGCGGATGTGCCACCGACGCATATTGCACCTTGATCCCTAAACTCTCGAGCATAGTCTTTGAAGAGTTCCGAAGTGAATTGAGGCCCATTATCGGTAATAATACTATATGGAACCCCAAAACGTACGAAGATACTCGCAAAAACTTGATTGCACGAGCTGTAGTTGTACTAGTAGCTTGCTCGACCTCAATCCACTTGGAAAACTTGTCTACTGCTACAAAAATATGCGTAAATCCTCCCGGCGCCCGTTTAAAAGGTCCAACTATATCCAGCCCCCAAGTAGAAAAAGGCCAAGTCATTGGGATCAATTGCAACTCTTGAGCCGGAGTATGAGGTCTGTCTTGCAAAAAGCTGATATCCTTGGCAATTCTTAACCACTATATGCGCATCATTTGTCGCTGTAGGCCAATAAAATCCTTGTCCGAATACCTTTCCAACCAATGTCTTTGAAGAAGCATGATTTCCGCAAATTCCCTTGTGTACGTCTTCAAGCAATTGAACGCCATCGAAACCGATACACATTTCATCAAAATATTAACTCCGCGCTTATATAATTCTCCTTCAAGAATTAAATAACTACGAGCTCGAACTTCCAATCTTTGCTTCTCCACTTTATCTTCCGGAGTTTTACCAGATTGCAAATAGTCAAGGTACGAGGTACGCCAATCGGAATCAATAATCATAACATCCAATGGCTGAATATCGTTAGCATTGATTCCGCTCACTTGTCTTATACGGTAAGACCGCTCCTTCGATCTGGTCTTTCAAGACCGCCTTCTCCGCCTGATCCTTCAAAGTTGCTTCATCCGCAATCTCTGAAATAGTAGCCTTGCGCTCCATCTTGATGGATGGCTTATCTAATACTTGAAGAAAAACACCAGGCGGAAGCGCATCGTCGTGCCGATCTAGCTAACTCATCCACGGCAGAATTATTTCCGTGCGAGTATATGAGAAAATCGCAAACCATCAAATTTTTCTTCAAGTTTCCGAACCTCTTGACGGTAAGCAATCATATGATCATCATGAGCATCCCACGCTTTGTTGACTTGACTTATCACCAACATCGAATCACCATAAATGTCCAATCGTCGGACTCCCAGCGAAATGGCTACTCTAAGCCCATGAAGCAAGGCTTCATATTCCGCTGTATTGTTAGAAGCTCGGAAATGCATTTGTAACACATATCTTAGTAGTTCCTTTTGTGGGGTGAGAAGCACAACCCCAGCCCCGCGCTCGAAAGCTGCGGGGACCCATCAAAGAACATCTCCCAATACTCCGGTGCTTGAATCTCCTGCGGTACTTGTGTCTCTAACCACTCTGTTATGAAATCAGCTAATGCTTGTCCCTTAATAGCCGTTCGCGAAGAAAACGTAATTTCATATTGACCAAGTTCTATAGCCCACTTTGCAACTTGGCCAATCGCTTCTCGATTTCGGACAATATCTCCAATGGCAAACCCAGTCTTAACCTCAATAGGATGCGCTTGGAAATAATGCTTCAACTTTTGAGAAGTTATCACTACAGCATATATTAACTTCATAGCTCGGAGATATCGTATCTTTGATTCGAGTAAGAACTTCACTTACAAAATATACCGGATGTTGCACCAGTTGTAGATGTCCTTCTTCCTTCCGATCAACCGCGGAACCGTGCTCACTTTGCGGAGATATATAAGCTGGATGGTCTCGTCCGGCTCTGGGGGCACCAATACCGGAGGATTGCTAAGGTATTCCTTGAATTGATCAAGCGCAGCCTGCGCCTCATTAGTCCACTCAAACTTATCTTGCTTCTTAAGCAACTTGAAGAACGGAAGTCCACGAACTCCCAACCTCGAAATAAATATGCTAAGAGCCGCCATACTACCCGTCGACTTCGAACATCCTTCAAGCAATTCGGAGGTTTCATGTCGATTATCGTCCGAATTTTCTGCGGGTTGGCCTCAATACCTCGCCATGACACTAGGTAGCCCAGCAATTTCCCGGAGCGAACTCAAAATACACATTTTCCGGGGTTAAGCTTCATGGAAAAATTTCGCAGATATCGAAGGTCTCTGCCGGGTCAAAGAGAAGATCCTCGGTTTTCGAGATTTAACCACTATATCATCAACATAAGCTTCTACGTTTCTTCCCAATTGTGAATCCAAGCAATGTTGTATACCACAGCTGATATGTAGCTCCAGCATTCTTTAATCCAAAAGGCATAGTCGTATAGCGAGTATGCTCCAAAGGGGGTGATAAATGCGGTCTTGATTTGATCTTCAACTCTTAACGGTATTTGATGGTATCCTGAATAAGCATCAAGAAAGCAAAGACGCTCGCAGCCAGCGATCGAATCAACAACTTGATCAATTCGAGGCAGCGCGAAAGGGTCTTTGGGGCAAGCTTTGTTGAGATCGGTATAATCGACACACATTCTTAATTTTTTAGTATTCTTTTTGGGTACAAGAACCGGATTGGCAAGCCAATCAAGATGATACACCTCCCTAATAAACTTAGCTGCCAATAACCTAGTTATTTCCTTCTTAATAGCTTCCTTGCGATCTTGAGCAAATCTTCGGAGCTTCTGTTTAACCGGCTTCGCATCGGGACGCACCAACGGTGCGTGCTCAATCTTCTCCCTAGGAACACCCGGCATGTCGGAAGGCTGCCATGCAAAGATATCCCTATTTTCCTGGAGGAAAAGAATGAGCGCGCTTTCCTATTTATCCCCCAAGTCAGCCCCTATATGGGTGACCTTGGAGGAGTCCGACTCATCAAGCTGAATAGTTTTGGAAACCACTGCATCGGCCTTCAATTTCTCCTTTGCAACCTTCTTAACCGGGACTTCATCCTCCAGCCTTGCCTGGACTTCTAGAGCCTCTGCCGCTTCTCTGCTTTCTCGACGTTCATCCTCCGAATTGGTCCGAGAGGCCAACTCGGTGCTATGTACCTCACAAGCATAAGCGGTCTTGATGTCACCCCGAAACGACAAAACTCCGTTTGGTCCTGGCATCTTCAACATCAAGTATTGATAATTTGGAATGGCCATAAACTTTGCCAAAGCTGGCCTTCCAAGTATCGCATGATACGCTGAATCAATATCAGCCACCTGTAAGATAATATTCTCCTTCGTCCCGAAGATCACCGGCAGAGAAATCTGCCCCAAAGGATAGCTATTCCATCCAGGTATTATACCATGAAACGGTGAGACGCTGCGCTCCAAATCAGCTACGGAAAGGCCAAGCTCGGGCAGAGTTTTGGCGAACAAAATATCCAGGCAACTTCCGCCATCAATGAAGGTCCTCTTCAACCGCACCTTGTGAACAATGGGGACCAAGATGAGCGGATATCTACCAGCTTTTGGCAATGCCTCGGGATGATCAACTCTGCTGAAAGTAATAGGCACTTCCGACCATCGTAAGTACTTAGGTGTAGCAGGAGCGACAGCATTAACCTCTCGAAACGCCAACTTTTGCTTTCTCTTCGATTCGTAAGCGTCCGGGCCTCCAAAAATCATGTTCACCTCTCGAGCTGGTTCTTGAAAACCTTCATCATCCCCATTGTCATCGTGTTCTTTGTCCTTGCCCTTGTCATCCTTCCGATTCCGATAAGCGAGACTAGGGTGCGACCTTTAAGGCGAACTAAGCGAACGGCCTTAACAGGAAGCACTCATTGGCTTTATGATTCCCATTATGAATCATGCAAGGGCCTTCTAGGAGTGTTTCGAACGACAATCGTTCTCTCGGACCTCTCTTGGGAGGTGGCGGCCGGTCTCCTCCATGAGGCCGGTCGACAGCTGCAACAAGGTGATCAACCTTGCGCTTGTTGTTGTTCTTGGATCCGGACTGGTTGCCTTGATCATGCTTCGGTTCCTTCCCTTTGTTCCCGCGCAAATTGACCACGTTCGATTCACCGGCGAGCATAGTCGTCTACTATCTTGAAGCACTCGACGTCGTCATGGTAAGGTTCCGATTTCGCCTTCCAATCTTGTGAACCAAAGCTTCACTTCGGACGCCATCTTGAAACGCAGCAATTACTTGCTGGTCGGGAACATTGGGGATTAAGGCCTTCTTATTGCAGAAATGCTCGATGAAGTCGGTGAGGGTCTCGTCGGGCTTACGCTCGGCTGTTGAGGTCGAAGTAATTCCCTGGCTTCTCACAAGTCGCTTGGAAATTCTCTATGAACTTTTTGGTGAGATCGCCCCAAGAAGAAATAGATTTCTCGGGTAGGGACTGCAACCATAAGCGTCCAGCCTGCTCCATGCACATGGGGAGGTAATAGCTAGCACAAATGTATCTCCTCCTGCTGACCGGATGGTGGTGGTGTACATGCGTAGCCATTCGGCGAGAGGTGCTTTACCATCATACTTATCAATGGCCCCGGGTTTAAATCCCCTAGGGTATTTGCAAATGCGTAAATCCCTCGTAAAATCGGGAATCACGGAGTATTCATCGTCCTCCGGACCGGTCCGGACCGGTGAAGGGGATCCCTGTCGGTAGTTGCGATCCCTGTCATCATCGAAATAGTCATAATAGCGATCATCTTGATACCTATCTCCCGAACCACCACGACCATCATTATTCATCGGTTCCGCATCCCGTGAGGGAGGCGGAGGCGGAGGTGGAGGCGCCGCTTGACGATCATTGTTTGTTGGTTCCTCATGCCGTGATGGAGGTGGAGGCGGAGGTGCCGCTTGAGGATCATTGTCGGCACGCCGGGGTTCAACGGCTCTGTCCCGGTTATCTCGCCCTCTTCGGTCTCCGGTATCACGACGATCATCTCTTCCGGACCGCTCATCCCGATGAGCATGCCTATTACTATGTCCTCGATGATCATTGCGCGGATGATTTCCATCGGGGGCGGCGCCGAAGCGGCCGGTCCACGCCGAGGTGAATTAGTCACGCGCGGACGATACGGGGCGGGTCGCGTGGACGATCATCCACATGACCGGTGCGACGCCTCTCATCTTCCTCATGTCTCCGGCGTTCTTCCGGTCTCTCCGCATGGCAATCAATGAGGACGTTACGAGCGTCCCGGTTGCCATTAAGCGGTACGTGCAAATCTTGGTCCGGAGCTCGTTCATGTGCATCCGCGATCGGGGTGTGCCGAGGCCCAAGCCTTCCGCCGAGGAAGCTCCTTCGACCGAGCTCTCATAGGCCGCTGTGAGCGAGAACGCGAGCGGCTTGAAGATTCCGATCTGTCATGGACGAGTTGATTGGTTTGCGGAGCAGCCGCATCTACTAAATTCAGAGCGCGTCGCAACCCTGGTGTTGCATTGAGAACTTCTTCCGGTATTGTGGATCGGCGACGTGAAGACCCGAGCGCCGTTTAATTCCACTTCCATGGAGCTCAAATCCAAAGCCCTGCTCGAAGAACGATGCCGCCTTCCACTGCGACACCCACGTCGGTTGTTATATCCTGGGGAAGTTTCTTCCGGGTCTCTAGGACCGGTCCGGCAATGGGCCCGTGGCTGGGGAACAGATCACGGGAGCGTCGCCTCCGGCCCGACCAGCAGTATTTGCACGCGGGTTTGCCGCTGAAGGTTGCGGAGGTCGTTCATCTCTGTCCGCTTCTTCTTCTTCACGGTGCCGATGATCTTCTTCTTCTCTCACCAGCCTTGCTTCTTCCTCAACAGACTTCCTCACGAGTAAGTTGGCGAATGACTCGGTCCTGTCATGAACACTTGGAAGAAGGCTGGACGTTCTTCTTCGAAGTCATCAATGAACTCGCTAGAGCAGCTCATCTCTACGATTGAGCTTCAATCCGAGATGCTCGGCGATCCGATTGTTGGCGCTAAAGCTGCGACGAGATCCGCCAAGTTCCGAGCCCGGGATGCCAAGCTGTGGCAGGTGATCGCGCTTCAAAAGCTGCGGCCGACAATGAATCGGATTCATCAAAAGCAGTTTCCGGCCGAATCGGCTTCAAAGTCAAGAGACCCGAAGCGGATCTTGAAGCCGAGCTCGAAGTCGACGACGAACGAAGAGGCCATTGAACTCGCTGGAAACTCGCCGGGACCCCTTCCTGGCGCGCCAAATGTCGAGTCTTAAACTCGGCAATAGTACTATCCGGTCCCTCACGAGCGTGGAATTCGATGGTGCAACACACGGAACACATAGGAAAACGCAATTTTAGACAGGTTCGGGCCCCTCGGATCGAGAGTAATACCCTACGTCCCGTATGTTATGTATTGCCTTTAGCGATTTGCTAATTGCAAGATCTCGAGAGAGTTTTCGGGGGTCCCCGCTCCGCCTTATATATCCGAGGGAGCTGGGGTTACATGCAGAGTCCTAATTGATTACATGAATTACATATATGGAGTTCTATTTCTAACTTTCTTTATTGATTCGAGTCCTAATCGGACTACGAATTACTCAATAACTTTCTCCTCAAGTCATTGTATACTGGTCTTAATGTCCGCGTTGCTTCCATACCGGTATTCGGAATCTTCTATTATCCCGGAGCGGTCAAGGACCGATCTGTTGCCTATCGCCACCATCTTTATCTTCCTTAATTTGTCACCATGTCTCTGCGTATCCATTCCTTCATCATCTGTATACCCATAAGGCAAGTATACTACGGGTGTCATACCGGCTTGGAGCTCAATTTTAAACTCAACATCCCGATCGGGTGGCATGCCCGTAAGTCATCCGGTAACACAACGGGAAATTCACATACCACCGGAATATCCTCAATCCTTTTTCCTTCAAGATGGTAGATTTTTGAGGTGGAGATTTTAGGATGGGGTAACCGGAGAATAGATGAACCATGGACTCGGTGAGTTGAGAGGAACTTCTCGGGAATCTATGTGTAAAACGGCTTTATGGAGTTTCATCTATCTCATACCTAGGATTATGTCTATTCCTTGTGTAACAACCCTAATAATAAAAGTGTATTTCATGTCATTCATGATCATGTCATTATGTTGCATTTGTGAAAATATTTAATTTTTGTGTTAAGAAATGCATATAAAATATCAATTTAACCTAAACTAAATTAAATTATTAAAAAGGATTTAAATAAAAGTAAAGTATGGTGTTTAACATTTTCTACTCGAGTAAACATAATCATAGAAGAATTATGAAATTGCTCCGAAAATATTTTGCTTTGTAAAATTTTCTACAAGAAATAATTAAAGCTTTCCTTTTTTTAATTTAAACATGAATTTTTAATCCGAAAATCATTTGGAACTCGTACTTGGACCTAAATAGAAAAGTGCTTGAAATGCTTTCATTTTCAACCCGGAATTTTCTCGGAATTTTTCCGAGTTAGGGAAATAGGAGGGTGTTTTTGTAAAATTTCCAAATCGGACCCACGAGCGGTCTCTTCTTTCTTCTTCTCTCTCGCACCGCCCGCCGTCGCTCGGGAGCCTCACCGGCCACGCGCCTTCCCCTCCGGCGCCATGCAGCAACCTCCCGCCACCTCACCCTCCGCCCCGTTGGGGATAAAAGGCCAAGCCGCGCTCGTCTCCCTCTCTCTCTAAACCCGCACGCGAACAACGCCGCCGCCACGCCAAACCTACCCGCTCCTCGCCGTGCGGCCACCTCCGGCCATCCCAATCCAAACCAACGCCACCGGGGCCGCCGCAACACTCCACCTCATCTCCCCATCCTCATCAATCGAGCCAAACCCACCTACCACGCGAGATCGATGCAATTTTCTTCCCGGAGATCACCACCGTTGGCGGTCGCGTTTCTCTCAAATTCATCTCCGGTGGTGAGCCAATTCGTGCGATTTTTCCTTCCATAGGTGCGTCATCTCTCTCTTAGTCATACCGTCAACTCACCCTCGAGTTCTTTTCACCGGCTTTCATGGATTTAACCGATTTTCCCCAGCTCTAGGTGCCGCCGCCTCGCGCCTCCGTGGTGCGGACCAACCTCCGGCCACCTAGGACCTCCACAACCTTGATGCCGGTCTTCGTCATGGTCCTGTGAAGCTCCGGCAGCAAGCCGTTCGTCGTTTGGGCAAGCGGGTGAGCTCTAGCCGCCGCCGAAGTCTCCTCCTGCCCGCTCCTCGCCGTCGGCGTCCTTCCCGGCCGCGTCTCCACTCCGCGATTCCCCGTGTCGCGTTGAGTCGCCGAGCCGCGCCACCGGCCCGCCTCCTTTCCTCCCGCGCTACTCCGCCAAGCCGCCGCCCGGCTCCGGCCGCCACCCGACATGGCTCGAGCCACATCGCGGGCCACACGGCCTGGATCCCGTGTGGCCACACGGGATCCGGTGCGGTCAACCCCGTGACCCACTCGTGTGGCATAGAACCTTTCCCATTTTTCTAAAAATCCTAGGAAATTCCAGAAAAATCAGAAATGCCAAACAAAATTTATTAGACTCATAAAATTATTTCCTATTTAGTTATGTATTCAAATGCCATTTTAAGAAATTTTAATCTCATAGTTTTATTTAATTGCATTCTTTTGATTAAGATAATCTATTATGTTATGCTAATTAAATATTTAATTTAAGCAAAGAATTTATTTAAATGAAGGAGATACTGTAGACGAAAGTGTTTATGAAAAAGGTTTTCCAAAATTAAACTTAAACACCGTCATTTTATGTGATCCCGGTTTATTATTTCATGTGTTATTGCATATCTTTAATTAATTATTAATTGTTAATTAATGAACATGTTAATAAAGCCTTTGCACCTCATGTCATATACATTCATGCATGCATGATCATTGATTCGCGACGTATTGTTGGTCGACCTAGGTCCTGGCGTGATCGAAGTCCCATCCGAGGTCGAGACGAGAGACGGGAACATCAACGTCGACCCAACCACCGAGGGAGCTAACACCAACGTGAATCAAGACAAGCCCCGGTGCATCCCACCTATGATTTTAAAGTCTTTTCTTTTATCACGAGTTAATGAGTCATGATTGTGCACTAGGTTATAGGAGTTGCTTGACACCCTAGATGCATGAGTAGGACTCCTGTGAGTTGTTACCCTTATGCTTGGTATGAAGAGCTCGATAAGCTGCTAAGCTTATGTCACAGGGAATCGGTAGAAGTCGAGTGGTGTCATACACTACTCGCGAGATATAGGATAATGGTTGGTTCAATTTGATGCTAAGAGGAATGTTAAGAGAAAGTGGAAAAATGGAAGTGAAGATGATGTTAAAGCCGAGACCGGACGGGCCCCGTAGGAGAAAGGGCAAGCACATGTGCCTTACGAGGACATGGTTTGCAAGGTGGTAGCCCCGTCCGTGTCGGTCAAGGACCGTACCGTTGTCGGCTTAGTTGAACAAGTTTGAACGTACCGTACTACATGCTTGGTGTAATGGGCCCGACAAGTCGATGTACCCTACCGCTCCGGAGATGTAGCGTAGCCAACTCTCTTTTACTGGTTGTTAGTGAGAGGTGAGTCTCACGGGAGGGAAATGGGTCGGCCACGAGGGAAGTCGTGGAGTCGCCATATTCCGGGGAGTTTGGAAACGACTAGTCTTCGCCAGTGCTAGCGGGAAAAGTTGTCGTATACGACTAGTGTGGTGCGTATACGTCGTGTAGTCGGGTTTTGCCGGCTTGTATAAATTGATTCGAATCGCTGTCCCTCGCTGTAATGAGTACCGCTTGTTTAGCTCGTCACATCGTAGTTAATCAACTGAAAGATGAAGATGAGAGATGAAAGAATTGTTGGTCGCAAATGATCTTTTCTTGCAAACTTGATTGCAGTAGTTGTAGACTGCAAACCCTTGTTCTCTATTGAACTTAACTTGAGCTAAAACTTGAAAGTAAGGATCAACCATTAGAGCTTTTTCGCGAGTGAGTCAACTCCACAGCCGGAAAGCCTTTGCATACTAGGCGTCGGCCTTAGCGTGCCTGTTGACGGGTCGATCTTGCTGAGTATTAGAATACTTAGAGTTTGTTCGTTCGTTTTCAGGACTCGAGTCATACTTCCACGACTTATACGGTAGTTTCCTGGAAGAGGAGTAGTGTCCCGAGGGTAGTTCCCTCCGGTGGGAACGGATCCCGACGTCGCGAAGGATGAGGATCGTGATGTACGACGGGCTCGAGTACATCACATTAGTCGTTCTAATAGTCTTGTGTTGTATAAAGAACAAGTTTCCGCTGCAAGACTCGTAGTGTTTTAAACTTCAATAATGTATTATGCTTCCACTTGTATGATGTTTGTATTTCGAAAACCTGGTTGTATGATACCATGATGTATATATTCAAGCTTGTACGAAATGATGAACTCGTTGTAACTCGCTTCGTCGAGTGTCCCGGAGGGGACGTCACAGCTGGTATCGAGCAATACAGGGGCAACAATACATCGTTACAAGCTCGTTTTCAAAACTTAACACGTTTAGCACGTTTAGAGTATGAGAGAGTACGGAGCCCATTTAAGGACTTAGAACAGTTAATTTTCTAACGGTTCGAAGTTCGTGGTTTTCTAGGTAGTCCCTAACTATTCGTGTTAGTTCGTGCTAACTTTCGGTCGTTTGACTAATACGGAGTAGTGCATGTATCATCACATTTTGAGTGCTATAATATGAGGTTTTTTTGGGGATTAGACGAAGTTAGTATCGTAGTGTAGAGTCGGTTTCCTATGGATGGCACAAGAAGAAGTTTATGCTAGTGAAAGAGAAGGCAAGAAGAACTCCCACATAGAGGCAATGGAATGGGGAATTCAAGATCGTCATCTACGGATGATCAAAGGTAATTAAAGACAGGGACGATCATGTGTAGTTATCAAGGAGCCCCATATGAGAGCTACGGATTTAAAGGAATAGATTAAAGATGCCGGTATGAATGGGTGCTATAGGTGAATCTTGGGATGAACAACTTGCAACTCGCCAAAGAAATAGTTACACAACTAGATGCGAGATCCGATAAGGACCATGATGTGATAATGGATCTTGAGCAAGTCCAATAACTTTCCAAAGAAGAGCAGAAGGATGCAATGTATGAGCGAGAAGAACCCGGGGGCTAGTCACCGATGCCATTTCGATCGCTCCGAGGCCTCATCCGAGCAGATGATCGGTTAACTACCACTTTTGTAGCTACCAAAAGTTCTCTTTCACTCTCCGAGTAATAGCCATTTTGATTTCTGTTCGGACTCTTTATCTCGACCGAAAGTTTTGGATCATAAAATTCCAGTATTATGAGATGACTATTCCTAGTCCGAAAGTCATTCTCCTTCTTTCGCTCAATTGCATCCGGAACTTATCTTTCCTTGAATTTTTTTGAGTGACTTCCATTTAAAGAAATAATCATCTCTTTTTGTAACAACTCTCATAAATAAATGCATTTCATGTCATTCATGAGCATGGCATCATGTGCATTTGTGAAAATATTTACTTTTGTGTTAAGAAATACACATAAAATATCAAATTAACCTAAGCTAAAGATAAATTCTTAAGAAGGAATTAAATAAAAGTAATTGAGGGTGTTTAACATTTTCTGTTGATTAAACACAAAAAAACAAAAGATTTATGAAGCTCCTTTGGAATTATTTTATTTTGCAAAAATGTCTACAAGAAATAATGAGATTCTCTTTTTAATTTAAACTGGAATTTTTTTAATGCGAAAAATAATTAGAATTTGAATTTCAGCCAATAAGGAAAAAGGTTTTAAATGTTTTCATTTACAACCCTGAATTTTCCGGGATTTTTCCGAGCACCGGAAAGGTCTGTTTCAATTAAGCAAAAACCCGAGGGTGTTTTTGTAAACTAACCGCAGCCCCACCTGTTACTCTCATCTTCCTCTCTCTCGGAACCGCCTTACCCGCCGCTCTGCCGGGCCACCGCGGAAGCTCTCGGCCGTGCGTGGCTCTGCCGGCGCCACGCATCCGCCACCTCGCCACATCACCCTTCGGCCCCGTTGGGGATAAAAGCCGAGCCCAATTCGTCTTCCTCTCTCCCCGGCTCCCACCCGAAGCACCACCCGCCGTCCGCCTCCGCCGGCCTCCGCCGCCCGGCCTCCTCCGGCTGTCCCCGCGTGGACCACCACCCCCAAACGGTGCGTGCTCATCTGCTGAGTCCCTAGGAGCAAGTCGTTCCCAAAATAACCTCCCGAGCTGTGCGAATTTTGAAGATTATCCGAACAACGTCGCCGGCGACCAACCTCGACTTTCCGTCGAAATTCTCCACACATGGTAAGTCTCATCGGTTAATTCTTGCTCCTTATGCTGCACAATCCCGGTAGGCATCAATCCGAGCTTATATGAGTTCTTTTCGTCAATTTATTTGAGCTCGAAATAGTTTTTCCCCTACCTCGGTTCCGGGCCGGTCCGAGCTCCACGGCGACGACATGGTGCCGGTCCTCCTCTCCGTTAATAAAGCGTGTGACAGTCTTCTCCACGCTACAACAAAGCTTCTCGAAGTTATTTCACCAAATTTGGTCAAGCGTAGCGAGCTCGCGACGCCGCCGAAGGTCTTTCCTGCTCGCACCTCACCGCCGGCACCTTTTCCGGCCGTCTCCGCCACCATGGACCCCGCCCCAGATTCTTCATGTCTCAACGAGTCTCCGGGGCCGGACAACCGTTTCCCCACGTCCTCCCGCGCCGGTCCGGCCAACCGCCGCCCGTCTCCGGCCGCCGCGGCAGGTCGGCCGCACCCCGGCATCCGGGCCGCGCGCGGCTTCGGGCCGGGTTGGGTCGAAGGGTCGCTGGTCCGCCTCGGCGCCGGATGGGCCTGGCCGCTTTCGGCCCGATGGCTCCTTAATTCCTTTTTCGAATTTAATCATTTTCAGGATTTTGTTACACTTCAAATATTCGTACAAAATTCCACAAAAATCAGAAAAATGCCAAACAAAGTTCATTAGATTCATAAAATTATTCCCTATTTAGTTATGTATTTAAATGACTATTTTGAGAAATTATAATTTCATAGTTTAATTAATTACCTTTCTTTAGTTAAGATAACCTATTATTTTATGCTAATTATTATTTGATTTTGAGAAAGAAATTTCTTTAAAAATTAGAGATATCTGCAGACGAAAGTTTTCGTTAAGTTTGTTTTCCAAAATTAAACATAAGCACCGTCATTTTATGTGATCCCAAATTAATAGCTTAAGTGTTATCACATGTCATTAGGTAATTATTAATTGTTGATTAATAAGCACGATTAATTATTAATTAATGAACTTAAGTAGTTGTTAATTAACAAGCATGATTAATTGTTAATTATTGAATAAGGAACCTGATTAATTATTAATTGTTAATTAATAAACAGGATGAATTATTAATTGTTAATTACTAATTGCAAAGTAATGAACTTAAGTAATGATTAATTGCTAATTACTGATCGTGATTAATAAAATCTTTGCACATCATGTCATATACATTCATGCATGCCTGGTTGTGATTCACGACGTATTGTTGGTCGACCTAGGTTTTGGCGTGATCGAGGTCCCGTCCGAGGTCGAGGCGGTGACTGAAACTTCGAAGTCGACCAGCACATCGAGGAAGCTAACCCCAACTCGAATCAAGGCAAGCCCGGTGCATCCCACCTATGTTTTTTTTAAGTCTTTTCTTTTATCACGAGTTAATGCGTCGTGATTGTGCATTAGGTTATAGGAATTTCTTGACACCCTAGATGCATGAGTAGAATTCCTATGTTACATGTTTATCCTATGTTGGTTTTGTATCTCGATAGTTGCTACGCTTAATTCATAGGGCTACGGTAGAAGTCGAGTGGTGCTGAGCACACTCGCGAGATGATACGGTCCGATCTTAAAGCATGGAGGCTTTAAGTTGATTGATGTCATTCAAGTTGAAATTAAAGATGAAGATGAAGATGAAATTGAGACCGGACGGGCCCTGTAGGAGAAAGGGCAAAGACGAGGTCTTGCAAGGTGGTAGCCCCGTCTGTGTCGATCAAGGACCGTACCGTTGTTGGCCCTGCTGAGCAAGTATTGAACGTACCGATTTACATACCGGTGATTATGGGGCCGGGAAGCCGATGTAACCTAAATTCCTCGGTGGTTGGACGTAGCCCATCCCCTAATTGGCTGGAGAATGAGGCGAGGCCTCATGTCTCAAAGGGAGAGGAATGGGTGGTCGCTCACGGATAACGTCGAGGTCGGGTATCGCGTGGGGTCCCCGGGTTCTCGGGCGGATGGGAGACTAACCCGGCCACCGTCGGGAGTTAGCGTGAAAGGTTGTCGTATGCGACCAACGGGGTGGGTATACGTCGTGTAAACGGGTTTTCCTAGCTGGTGAAATCGATTCGAATCGCTGTCCCTCGCAGTAATGAGTACCGCTTGTTCACCGTGTCACATCGTAGTTTATCAAGTGAAAGATGGAGGAAAATGGATGAAAGGACTCGTTGGTTGGAATTGATCTTTTCTTGCAAACTTGATTGCAGTAGTGATAGACTGCAAACCTAGAGGTTAGTGAACTTAATGCTGAGCTAAAACATTGAAAGTAAGGATCCAACCTTTATTGCTGTTTTCGCAAAGGAGTAAACCCCAAAGCCGGAAAGCCTTTGCATACTAGGCGTCGGCCTTAGCGTGCCATGCTGACGGGTCGGTCTTGCTGAGTATTAGAATACTTTGGGTTTGTTCGTTATGCTTTTCGGGACTCGAGTCGTACTTCCACGACTTGGACGGTAGTTCCTGGAAGTGGAGCGAGTGTTTCGAGGGTGGTTCCCTCCAATGGGAACGGATCCCGACGTCGTGAAGAGGGAGGACCGTGATGTACGACGGGCTCGGTGCATCACATCGATCGTCTAATAGTGTTTTGTGTATAAAGTACAAGTTTTCCGCTGCAATACTCGTAGGATGTTAAACTGCAATAAGATTTATGTTTCCGCTGCACGAATGTTTGTATTTCGAAAACCTGGTTGTATTATACCATGATGTATATATTACGGCTTGTATGAGATGATGTTTCTGTTGTAACTCGCTTCGTCGAGTGTCCCTCTCGTACCGATTCCCGGGTGTCCTGGAAGGGATGTCACAGCTGGTATCGGAGCGGTTCGGAGGCAACGAGTACATCATTACAAGTTTGTTTTCCAAAACTTAACACGTTTAGTGCGTTTAGAATACGAGAGAGTACGGAGCCCTATAAGGATGTAGAATAGTTAGATTTTTACTAAGCTGTTCGACGTTCGGGTTACGGAAAAGTGCTAACTATTCGTTGAAGTTTTATTTACTATAGTACGTCTAGTTAGTCTACCGAGCATGCATCATGTCATATTGAGTGCTATAATATGAGGATTGGGGGATTAGACCAAGTTAGTATCGTAGTGTAGAGCTAGTTTCCTATGGACGGTTCCGGAAGAAGTTTATGCGAGTGAAATAGAAGGCAAACAGAACTCTTCCACCGAGGCAATAGAATGGGGAAATTTAAGATCTTCATCTACCGATGATTAAAGGCAATCGAGAGAAAAGGATGATCATCGGTAGTTGTCAAGGAGCCCCTATGAGAACTACGGATTTAAGGGGATAGATTAAAGATGCTCGTACAAGTGTGTACTACAAGTAAATGCGGGGTTGGAATGAGAGATAGTGCACCTCTTCTATATACACTGCTTGTGCTTTGGAACTTTAACGTGTTCTACCGTTGGTATCCTTATATTCTAATTTTGGATCGGTGACACTAATACCCAGTTTTCTAACGAGAATGGCACAAACTCGAAGAGGAAATTATCCTGAAAGCTCCCGAGCAAGATGTTCGAGAGACAGCATCAACACCACCTACATGGCACAAGCTATTGCCACTATATTGGAGTCTCGTGAAGAGCAACGGGAACTTCTTCAGCAGCTTGTTCAGAATACGGCCCCATAGGCCGGTGGTCCGAGATCAGCATGCTCCACCGGTTCACGTTACATATTCGGATTTCATGGCTACTGGTCCACCTAATTTTTCGGATGAGGGAGATCCTCCGGAAGCGGACCATTGGTTGCGTACTATCGAGTCGAAGCTGGAGCTCCTACCATGCACGAGTATCGAGAAGACTATCTTTGCCGCTCGGCAACTAGAAGGATTTGTTGGAGCATGGTGGGCTAATTACAAGGCCATGATTCCCGAATGTCACCAAGTATGGCAAGAATTCACAAAGGCTTTTCGTGAACATCATATTTACGAAGGTATCCTGAACCAAAAGCGTAGGGAGTTTCTAGGGCTGAAGCAAGGCGATATGACCGTACACTCCTATTCAAAGTTGTTCAACCGTACTGCTCAATATGCTCCTCGGAATGTGGACACCGACGCCAAGAAGAAGGAATGCTTCAAGCAAGGACTTACTACCAAGTTACAATCCCGGCTTGTTTTGGACCGAGGAGTTAGTTTCAATGAGTTTGTAAGTGATGCTATACTCATGGAGGATGCTCTTCGTGTTCATCAAGAAGAGAAGGCTAAGAAGAGAGCAGCCAATGAACAAGGAAGTAAGGTACCCTCCAAGTATCGTCTAGTCCACAATTCTGCAGCAGATCGGAGATTTGAACCTATGCCATCGGATCCCATTTCTTACCGGCCACCTCGGTATCAACAACGGGTGTTTCCCTATCCAGCGGTCCAACAATCGGACCTATCAAGTATACGCTCCTTATCCCAAACTCCACAATCCGCTGACCATCAATGCTATAACGATGGTTGTCTTGGACACTTGGCTCAAGAGTGTGTCGCACCAACAAAGCATAAATTTCCAACACGCCCTCAAAGAAAAGCGGTTGGTCGACGGAAGAATGCATTGAAATATGGTAAGATGAAGACTGGTCGTGTCAACTTCACCACCGCCGAAGAGATTCCAAAAGGGTCACAAGTTATGGCTGGTGTGTTCTCTATCAACTATCATGCTGCCATTATTTTATTTGACTCGGGAGCAACCCACAACTTCATCGATAAAGGATATGTCCAAAAATATAATCTGTCATCATGCAAGATGACTTACCCACATCTCATATCATCGCCTGGAGGTAATATACTTGCAGAGCAAAGTACTACGGAGCTACAATTGAAATTGGGTCGTAAGGATTATCCCACCTCCTTTATAGTCTTAAACGGACAAGGATTAGATGCGATTCTTGGCATGAGATGGATGAAGTATCATAAGGCAGTATTGGATATAGATGCTTTTGCAGTTCACCTGAACTCTCCTCTTCACGGACGAGATTGCTTTCGAGTTGACTTCTTTCCAAACTATTCCTCCAATGATTTATAAGACTATTGGTAAAAGTTTGGAAGATATTCCTATAGTTTGTGAGTATCCCGATGTTTTTCCGGAAGACTTACCGGGTTTACCGCTGATCGAGCGGTAGAGTTTAAGATAGAGTTACGGACTGGAACAGCACCAATATCAAGAAGGTCGTATCGGATGCCGCCGAATGAGCTGGCGAGTTGAAGGTGCAATTAAAGGAATTATTGGACAAGAGATATATTCGTCCAAGTTCATCACCATGGGAATGCCCGACCTTGTTCGTGAAGAAAAAGGACAAGACATTAAGGCTATGTGTGGATTATAAGCCTTTGAATGCCGTTACCATCAAGAACAAGTACCCTCTCCCGAGGATTGACATCTTGTTTGATCAATTGATGGGAGCCAAGGTTTTCTCTAAGATAGATCTTCGTTCAGGGTATCATCAAATTAAGATAAGAGCCGAAGATATATCGAAGACTCGCATTCTCCACAAGATATGGACTTTATGAGTACCTGGTGATGTCATTTGGATTGACCAACGCACCAGACACACTTCATGTATCTCATGAATTCCGTATTCATGCCTGAGCTGGACAAGTTTGTCGTAGTATTCATTGACGACATCTTGATCTACTCCAAGTCGGAAGAAGAACATGCAAATCACTTAAGGACTTGTGTTTCAACGGCTAAGGGATCACCAGCTATACGCCAAGTTTAGCAAGTGTGAGTTCTGGTTAAAGGAAGTGTCGTTCCTAGGTCATGTGATATCAGCCGAAGGAGTGGCCGTTGATCCAAGCAAAGTTCAAGAAGTGTTGGATTGGAAACCACCAAAGTCTGTTTCGCAAATCGGAAGTTTCTTGGGATTGGCTGGTTATTACGGAAGATTCATTCCAAATTTCTCGAAGATTGCCAATCCAATGACCAAATTGTTGGAAAAGGATAAGAAGTATGTATGGAGTAAAGAATGTGAAGAAGCTTTTCAAACATTAAAGAAGTTGCTAACAACAGCCTCGAGTACTCGCTCGACCGGATCCGACAAAGCCTTTTGATGTGTACTTGTGATGCATCGAGAACAGGACTCGGATGTGTTCTAATGCGGGAAGGTCGAGTGATTGCCTATCCATCTCGACAACTTAGGCGTCATGAGGAACACTATCCCACACATGATCCGGAATTAGCAGCTGTCATTCTAGCATTGAAAAGCTGGAGACACTATCTCCTAGGAAATTTGGTACATCTATACACGGACCACAAGAGTCTCAAGTACATCTTCACTCAAGCAGATCTGAATATGCGTCAACGAAGGTGGCTAGAGTTAATTAAAGATTATGAGCTGGAGATTCACTATCACCCGGGCAAGGCAAACGTGGTAGCTGATGCATTAAGTCGCAAGGTTCATTGCAATAATCTCACGGTGCAACTCTTGATTCAAGCACCTCCACCCGAAAGTGATAAGCCTAATCTTCGGATTCTTCCGTATGGAGCCTTGACCAACTTGGCTCTTATTCCTACCATTCGTGAAGAAGTGGTAGCAGCTCGAGCAGAAGGATGCTGGTATGGAACACATCGGAAGACGACTCCGGAAAGGCGAAGTCAAGTGTTTCCAAAAAGATGACGAAGGTGTTATCCGGTTCAAGAATAGGCTAGTGGTGCCTAAGAACTTGGAACTTTGCAAGAAGATAATGGATGAAGCCCATACGTCCAATTATTCTATTCATCGTGGAACCAACAAGATGTATCAAGACTTAAAGAAGAGATTTTGGTGGACAAGAATGAAGCGGGAGATAGCAAGGTATGTCAACAAGTGTGATACTGTCGACGTGTCAAAGCCGAGCATTTGAAGCAAGCAGGTCCACTTCAACCTCCGAGCATACCTGAATGGAAATGGGAAGATATCAGCATGGACTTTATTGTTGGATTACCAATGACTCCATGGAAGCACGACTCTATCCGGGTCATAGTTGACAGATTGACCAAGTCAGCTCACTTTATACCGAGTACATACCAACTACAAGACCAAGCAATATGCAGATCTATATATTTCACGCATCCTATGTTTGCATGGAGTACCCAAGACCATCATCTCGGATCGAGGAACTCAATTTATATCTAGATTTTGGGAACAAATGCATGAGTCGTTAGGAACGAAGTTAATTCGAAGCTCATCTTATCACCCCCAAACGGATGGACAAACAGAAAGAATCAATCAATATCTCGAGGATAAGCTTCGAGCATGTGTTTTGACATACGGTAAAGATTGGGAGAAATGTTTACCATCGGTAGAGTTCTCGTACAACAACAGCTATCAAGAGAGTGCCGGAATGTCACCGTTCCAAGCTCCGTATGGACGTAGTTGTCGCACCCCTCCGAATTGGTCCGAAAGCGGAGAAAGAGTAATCTTCGGACCCGACCTAGTCAAAGATGCGAGAGGAACAAGTACGTCTCATTCAACGGAATCTCAAGAGAGCTAAATCTCGACGGATCGGCTATGCCGATAAAAGACGTCGAGAGTTGGTGTTTAAGGTTGGAGACCAAGTCTATCTTCGAGTATCTCCTACCAAAGGTGTTCAAAGGTTTGGAATCAAGGGCAAGTTAGCACCACGATACATCGAACCGTTTCCAATCCTAGAAAGATGTGGAGGCTGTGGCATATCGTTTGGAGTTGCCAACACCCTTGTCGGGTATACACAACATATTCCACGTATCTCAGCTGAAGAAGTGTTTGAAACCACCGGTGGATATACCAACAACCGAGGTGGAACAGTTACAACCAGACTTGACGTATGATGAACGTCCGGTCAAGGTTCTTGACACCAAGGATCGAGTGACTCGACATAGGACCACCAAGTTCTACAAGATTCAATGGAGTAATCACTCGGAAGCTGAAGCTACTTAGGACAAAGAAGAATTTCTCCGATCTAACTACCTCGAGTTCTTTAGCACGATCGTCTAGTCGCTTCAATCGTGAATCTCGGGACGAGATTCCTGTAAGGGGAGGGCTGTAACAACTCTCGGAAATAAATGCATTTCATGTCATTCATGAGCATGGCATCATGTGCATTTGTGAAAATATCTACTTTTGTGTTAAGAAATACACATAAAATATCAAATTAACCTAAGCTAAAGATAAATTCTTAAGAAGGAATTAAATAAAAGTAATTGAGGGTGTTTAACATTTTCTCGTTGATTAAACACAAAAAAATAAAAGATTTATGAAGCTCCTTTGGAATTATTTTATTTTGCAAAAATGTCTACAAGAAATAATGAAAGATTCTCTTTTTAATTTAAACTGGATTTTTTTAATCTGAAAAATAATTAGAATTTGAATTTTAGCCAATAAGGAAAAAGGTTTAAAATGTTTTCATTTACAACCCTGAATTTTCTAGGATTTTTCCGAGCACCGGAAAGGTCTGTTTCAATTAAGCAAAAACCCGAGGGTGTTTTTGTAAAATGACCGCAGCCCCACCTGTTACTCTCTTCTTCCTCTCTCTCGAACCGCCTCACCCGCCGCTCGCGAGGCCACCGCGGCAGCTCCCGGCCGCGCGTCTCCCTCTGCCGGCGCCACGCATCCGCCACCTCGCCACATCACCCTTCGGCCCCGTTGGAGATAAAAGCCGAGCCCAATTCGTCTTCCTCTCTCCCCGGCTCACACTCGAAGCACCACCTGCCGTCCGCCTCCCCCGGCCTCCGCCGCCCGGCCGCCTCCGGCTGTCCCCGCGTGGACCACCACCCCCAAACGGTGCGCGCTCATCCGTTGAGTCCCTAGGAGCAAGCCGTTCCCCAAATAACCTCCCGAGCCGTGCGAATTTTGAAGATTATCCGAACAACGTCGCCGACGACCAACCTCGACTTTCCGTCGAAATTCTCCACACATGGTACGTCTCATCGGTTAATTCTTGCTCCTTATGCTGCGCAATCCCCGTAGGCATCAATCCGAGCTTATATGAGTTCTTTTCGTCAATTTATTTGAGCTCGAAATAGTTTTTCCCCTACCTCGGTTCCGGGCCGGTCCGAGCTCCACGGCGACGACATGGTGCCGGTCCTCCTCTCCGTTAATAAACCGTGTGACGGTCTTCTTCACGCTACAACAAAGCTTCTCGAAGTTATTTCACCAAATTTGGTCAAGCGTAGCGAGCTCGCGACGCCGCCGAAGGTCTTTCCTGCTCGCGACCCCGCCCCCGATTCTTCATGTCCCAACGAGTCTCCAGGGCCGGACAACCGTTTCCTCACCTCCTCCCGCGCCGCTCCGGCCAACCGCCGCCGCGGCCGGGTCGGCCACACCCCGGCATCCGAGCGCGCGCGGCTACCGGGCCGGGTTGGGTCGAAGGGTCGCTGGGCCGCCTCGGCGCCGGATGGGCCTCGGCCGCTTTCGGCCCGATGGCTCCTTAATTCCTTTTTCGAATTTAATCATTTTCGGGATTTAGTTACACTTCGAATATTCGTAGAAAATTCCACAAAAATCAGAAAAATGCCAAACAAAGTTTATTAGATTCAGAAAACTATTCTCTATTTAGTTATGTATTTAAATGCCTATTTTGAGAAATTATAATTTCATAGTTTAATTAATTACCTTTCTTTAGTTAAGATAACCTATTATTTTATGCTAATTATTATTTGATTTTGAGAAAGAAATTTCTTTAAAAATTATAGACACTGCAGACGAAAGTTTTTGTTAAGTTTGTTTTCCAAAATTAAACATAAACACCGTCATTTTATGTGATCCCAAATTAATAGCTTAAGTGTTATCACATGTCATTAGGTAATTATTAATTGTTGATTAATAAGCACGATTAATTATTAATTAATGAACTTAAGTAGTTGTTAATTAACAAGCATGATTAATTGTAAATTATTGATTAAGGAACCTGATTAATTATTAATTGTTAATTAATAAACATGATTAATTATTAATTGTTAATTACTAATTGCAAAGTAATGAACTTAAGTAATGATTAATTGCTAATTAATGATCGTGCTTAATAAAATCTTTGCACATCATGTCATATACATTCATGCATGCCTGGATGTGATTCGCGAGGTATTGTTGGTCGACCTAGGTTACGGCGTGATGGAGGTCCCGTCCGAGGTCGAGGCAGGTGACGGAAACTTCGAAGTCGACCGAGCACATCGAGGAAGCTAACCCCGACTCGAATCAAGGCAAGCCCCGGTGCATCCCACCTATGTTTTTTAAGTCTTTTCTTTTATCACGAGTTAATGCGTCGTGATTGTGCATTAGGTTATAGGAATTTCTTGACACCCTAGATGCATGAGTAGAATTCCTATGTTACCTGTTTATCCCATGTTGGTTTTGTATCTCGATAGTTGCTACGCTTAATTCATAGGGCTACGGTAGAAGTCGAGTGGTGCTTGAGCACACTCGAGAGGTGATACGGTATTCATGCTAGAGCTGGACAAGTTCGTCGTGGTATTCATCGACGACATATTAATCTATTCCAAGTCGGAAGAGGAACATGCCAATCACTTAAGGATTGTACTTGCAACGTCTAAGGGATCACTAGTTAGATGTCAAATTCGAGTAAGTGTGAGTTTTGGCTGAAGGAGGTATCATTCCTAGGTCACGTGATCTCGGCAAAAGGAGTGGCCGTTGATCCAAGCAAGGTTAAGGAGGTATTGAATCGGAAGCCACCTAAATCGGTCACACGGATCCGAAGCTTCTTAAGGTTGGCGAGGCTATTATAGAAGATTTATTCCAAATTTCTCACGAGTGCCAAGCCAATGACTAAATTGCTGGAAAAGGATAAGAAGCATGAATGGAGCAATGAATGTGAAGAAGCTTTTCGGACATTGAAGAAGTTACTCACAACAACATCGGTGTTAGCTCAGCCGAGTTGGCCAAACCATTTGATGTGTACTTGTGATACGTCAAGCCTAGGACTTGGATGTGTTCTAATGCGGGAGGGTCGAGTAATTGCCTACGCATCTCGGCAGCTTAGGCGACGGGAGGAACACTACCCGACACATGATCCGGAGTTAGCAGCTGTCGTCCTAGCATTGAAAAGCTGGAAACATTATCTCTCGGAAATTTGGTACATCTATACACGGACCACAAGAGTCTCAAATATATCTTCACTCAAGCGGATCCGAACATGTGCCAACGAAGATGGTTAGAATTAATTAAGGATTATGAGATCGAGATCCATTACCATTACGGGAAAGCCGGTGTCGTAGGCGATGCCTTGAGTCGGAAGGCTCATTGCAACAATCTCGGGACTCGGCTATTAAGCTGAAGCACTAGAAAAGGAAATTAGCGAGCCTAGTCTTCGGATTTTTTTTTCCGTATGGAGCTTTGACCAATTTGGCTCTTATTCCTACCATTCGCTAAGAAGAGGTAGCAGCTCGGAAGAAGGATGCTGGTATGGAACATATCGGAAGACGATTCAAGAAGTGTGAAGTCAAGTGTTTCCAAGAAGATGACGAAGGTGTTATCCGATTCAAGAATAGGCTAGTAGTGCCTAGGAACTTGGAACGTTGCAAGAAGATAATGGATGAAGCCCATACGTACAAGTATTCTATTCATCCAGGAACCAACAAAATGTATCAAGATCTAAAGCAAAGATTCGGTGGACAACAATGAAACGAGAAATAGCAAGGTATGTCCGTGAGTGTAACACTTGTCGACGAGTGAAGGCAGATCATCCGAAGCAAGCGGGTCCACTCCAACCTTTGAGTATTCCGGAATGGAGATGGGAAGACATCAGCATGGATTTCATTGTTGGGTTACCATTAAGCCCACGAAAACACGATTCCATCCGGGTTATTGTGGACAGATTAACTAAGTCAGCTCACTTCATACCGGTGCATACTCGGTACACCGCCAAAAAATATGTAGAACTATACATCTCCCGCATTCTCTGTCTACATGGAGTACCCAAGACCATCATCTCGGATCGAGGCGCTCGGTTTATATCCAGATTTTGGGAGCACTTGTATCGGTCGTTGTGAGCAAGGTTGATTTGAAGCTCAGCATATCACCCGCAAACAGATGGACAGAGAGAGAGAATCAACCAATATCTAGAAGATATGCTTCGGGCTTATATCTTGACATACAACAAGGATTTGGAGAGATGCCTACCGTTAGCGGAATAACAGCTATTAAGAAGGTGCTTGGTATGTCACCGTTTCAAGCTCTATACGGTCGTAGTTGTCGCACACCGTTAAATTGATCGGAACGTGGAGATGAGAATAATAATTACCGGATCTAGTAAAGGATGCCGAAGATCACTTATGTCATATACTTGCCTTATGGGTATACGAGATGATAAAGGAATGCATGCGCAAAGAGATGGTAACAAATTAGTGAAGATAAAGGTGATGAAGATAGCGGATGACTGGTTCCTGACCGGTCCGGAATGACAGAGGATGCTATATACCGGTATGGAGATCGAGGCGGATATTAATACCGATATATGATGACTTGAGAAGCAAGTAATAGAACAATTTGTAGCCTGTTAGGACTACGAATCAATAAAGAAAGCTAGAGATAGAGTTCCCATATATGTAATCCGTGTAATCGACTAGGACTCGCATGTAACCCTAGCTCCCCGGATATATAAGGCGGAGTAGGGACCCCCGAAAAGGCTCCGAGATCTTGCAATTAGCAAATCGCTAAAGGCGATACATAACATACGGGACGTAGGGTATTACTCTCGATCCGAGGGGCCCGAACCTGTCTAAAAACGCGTGTTCCTGTGTGTTACGTGTGTTGCACCATCGAATTCCACGCTCGTGAGGGACCGGGTAGTACTAGTGCCGAGTTTAAGACTCGACATTTGGCGCGCCGGGTAGGGGTCCCGACGAGTTCCTAGCGAGTTCGATGGCCTCTTCGTTCGTCGTCGACTTCGAGCCCGGCTTCAAGATCCGCTTCGGGTCCCTTGACTTTGAAGCCGATTCGGCCGGAAAACCGCTTTTGATGAATCCGACTCGTTGTCGGGCCGCAGCTTCGAAGCGCGATCACACTGCCACGGTTGGCACCCCGAGCTCGGAACTTGGCGGATCCGACGCAGTTTTAGCGCGAACAATCGGACCGCCCGCATCTCGGATTGAAGCTCAATCGTAGAGATAAGCCGCTCTAGCGAGTTCGTTGATGACTTCGAGGAAGAACGTCCGGCCTTCTTCCAAGTCTTCATGACAGGACCGATTATTCGCCAACTTACTTCGAGAGGAAGCTGTTGAAGAAGAAGAAAGGCTGGCGAGAGAAGAATCCGATCGCCGTCACCGTGAAGAAGAAGAAGCAAATAGAGATGAACGACCTCCGCAACCTTCGGCTGCAAATCCGCGTGCAAATGCTGCTGGTCGGAGCCGGAGGAAACGCTCCCGCGATCGCTCCCCGGCCACGGGCCCATTGCCGGACCGGTCCGGAGACCCGGAAGAAACGTCCCCGGGATATAACGGCCGACGTGGGTGTCGCGGTGGAAGGCGGCATCGTTCTTCGAGCGGGGCTTTGGATTTGAGCTCCATGGAAGTGGAATTAAATGGCGCTCGGGTCTTCACGTCGCCGATTCACAACATTGTTGGAGTGAAACAAATCCTCGAGACAATACCGGAAGAAGTTTTCAATGCATCACCGGGGTTGCAACGCGCTCCGAATTTGGTAGATGCGGCTGCTCTACAAACCAATCAACTCGTCCATGCCGGATCGGAATCTTCAAGCCGCTCGCGTTCTCGCTCCGAGCGGCCTACGAGAGCTCGGTCCGAAGGAGCTTCCTGCGGCGGAAGGCTCGGGCCTCGACACACCCCGATCACGGATGCACATGAACGAGCTCCGGACCAAGATTTGCGCGTACCGCTTAATGGCAACCGGGACGCTCGTAATGTCCTCATTGATCGCCATGCGAGAGAGCGGAAGAACGTCGGTGACATGAGGAAGATGACGAGCGCTGCACCGGTCATGTGGATGATCGTCCACGCAACCCTGCCCCGTCTCGTCCGCACGTGACTAATTCACCTCGGCGTGGACCGGCCGCTCGGCGCCGCCCCTGGTGGAAATCATCCGCGCAATGGTCATCGAGGGCATAGTAATAGGCATGCTCATCGGGATGAACGGCCCGGAAGGGACGATCGTCGTGATACTAGAGACCGAAGAGGGCGAGACAACCGGGATAGAGACACCGAACCCCGGCGTGCCGACAATGATCATCAAGCGGCACCTCCGCCCCCACCTCCATCGCGACATGAGGAACCAACAAACAATGATCGTCAAGCGGCGCCTCCACCTCCGCCTCCGCCTCCTTCACGGCATGCGGAGCCGGTGAATAATGATGGTCGGGGTGGTTCGGGAGATAGGTATCAAGATGATCGCTATTACGACTATTCCGACGATGACGGGGATCGCAACTACGGGCATTACCCTCGTCGACGTTCCCCTTCGCCGGTCCGGACCGGTCCGGAGGACGATGAATACTCCGTGATTCCTGCTTTCACGCGGGATTTACGCATTTGCAAATACCCCGGGGAATTTAAGCCTGGGGCCATTGATAAGTATGATGGTAAAGCACCTCCTGCCGAGTGGCTACGCATGTACACCACCGCCATCCGGTCAGCGAGGAGGAGATACATTTGTGCTAGCTAATTACCTCCCCATGTGCATGGAGCAGGCTGGACGCTTATGGTTGCAGTCCCTACCCGAGAAATCTATTTCTTCTTGGGGCGATCTCACCAAAAAGTTCGTAGAGAATTTCTAAGCGACTTGTGAGAAGCCAGGGAATTACTTCGACCTCAACAGGCTGAAGCGAAGCTCTGACGAGACCCTCACCGACTTCATCGGGCGTTTTTGCAATAAGAAGGCCTTAATCCCCAATGTTCCCGACCAGCAAGTAATTGCTACGTTTCTAGTCGGCGTCCGAAGTGAAGCTTTGGTTCACAAGATTGGAAGGCCAAATCGGAACCTTACCATGACGGTGTCGAGAATGCTTCAAGATAGCAGACGATTATGCTGCTGGTGAATCGAACGTGGTCAATTTGCGCGGGAACAAAGGGAAGGAACCGAAGCATGATCAAGGCAACCGGTCTGGATCCAAGAACAACAACAAGCGCAAGGCTGATCACCTTGTTGCGGCTGTCGACCGGTCTCATGGAGGAGACCGGGCGCCACCTCCCAAGAGAGGTCCGAGAGAACGATTGTCGTTCGAAACACTTCTAGAAGGTCCTTGCATGATTCATAATGGGAATCATAAAGCCAAGGAATGCTTCCTGTTAAGGCCGTTCGCTCGGTTCGCCTTAAAGGTCGCACCCCGATCCGCTTATCGGAATCGGAGGGATGACAAGGGCAAGGACAAAGAACACGATGAGAATGGGGATGATGAAGGTTTTCAAGAACCAGCTCGAGAGGTGAACATGATTTTTGGAGGCCCGGACGCTTACGAATCAAAGAGAAAGCAAAAGTTGGCGTTTCGAGAGGTTAATGTCTGTCGCTCCTGCTACACCCGAGTACTTACGGTGGTCCGAGGTGCCGATCACTTTCAGCAGAGCTGATCATCCCGAGGTATTGCCAAAAGCTGGCAAATATCCACTCATCTTGGCCCCCATAGTTCACAAGGTGCGTTTGAAGAGGACCTTCATTGACGGCGGGAGTTGCCTGGATATCTTGTTCGCCAAAACTCTCCCGAGCTTGGCCTTTCCGTAGCTGATTTGGAACGTAGCGTCTCACCATTTCATGGTATAATACCCGGGCGGAATAGCTATCATTTGGGACAGATTTCTCTGCCGGTGATCTTCGGGACAAAGGAGAACTACGGAAGGGAGAATATTATCTTCCGGGTAGCTGATATTGATTCAGCGTATCATGCGATACTTAGAAGGCCGGCTTTGGCAAAGTTTATGGCTATTCCAATTTACCGGTACTTGATGTCTGAAGATGCCGGGACCAAATGGAGTTTTGTCGTTTCGAGGCGACATCAAGACCGCTTATGCTTGTGAAGTACATAGCACCGAGTTGGCCTCTCGGGTCAATTCGGAGGATGAACGTCGAGAAATCGGAGAAGCGGCTAAGGCTCTAGAAGTCCGGGCAAGGCTGGAGGATGAAGTTCCGATCAAGAAGGTTGCAAAGGAGAAATTGAAGGTTGATGCGGTGGTTTCCAAAACTATTCAGCTTGATGAGTCGAGACCCCTCCAAGGTCACCCATATAGGGGCTGACTTGGAGGATAAATAGGAAAGCGCGCTCATTCTTTTCCTCCGGGAAAATAGGGATATCTTTGCATGGCAGCCTTCGACATGTCGGGTGTTCCTAGGGAGAAGATTGAGCACGCAGCTGTTGGTGCGTCCCGATGCGAAGCCGGTTAAACGAAGCTCCGAAGATTTGCTCAAGACCGCAAGGAAGCTATTAAGAAGGAAATAACTAGGTTATTAGCAGCTAAGTTTATTAGGGAGGTGTATCATCCAGATTGGCTTGCCAATCCGGTTCTTGTACCCAAAAAGAATACTAAAGAATTAAGAATGTGTGTCGATTATACTGATCTCAACAAAGCTTGCCCCAAAGATCCTTTCTCGCTGCCTCGAATTGACGAAGTTGTTGATTCGACTGCCGGCTGCGAGCGTCTTTGTTTTCTTGATGCTTACTCGGGATACCATCAAATACCGCTAAGAGTTGAAGATCAAATTAAGACCGCATTTATCACCCCCTTTGGAGCATACTTGCTATACGACTATGCCTTTTGGATTAAAGAATGCTCGGAGCTACATATCAGCGTGGTATACAACGTTGCTGAATTAGGAAGGAACGCAGAAGCTTATGTTGATGATATAGTGGTAAAATATCGAGAAAACCGAGGATCTTCTCTCGACCTGGCGAGAGACCTTCGATATCTGCGGAATTTTTCCATGAAGCTCAACCCTGGAAAATGTGTATTTGGAGTTCGCTCCGGGAAATTGCTTGGGCTACCTAGTGTCATGGCGAGGCATTGAAGCCAACCCATAAAAAATCCGGACAATAATCGACATGAAACCTCCGAGTTGCTTGAAGGATGTTCGGAAGGCGACGGGTAGTATGGCGGCTCTTAGCCGATTCATTTCGAGATTGGGGGTTCGTGGACTTCCGTTCTTCAAGTTGCTTAAGAAGCAAGATAAGTTTGAGTGGACTAATGAGGCGCAGGCTGCGCTTGATCCACTCAAGGAATACCTTAGCAATCCTCCGGTATTGGTGCCTCCAGAGCCGAGACGAGACCATCCGAGTTATATATCTCCGCAACAACCCATGTGGTGAGCACGGTTACGGCGGTTGATCGGAAGGAAGAAGGACATCTGCAACTGGTGCAACATCCGGTATATTTTGTAAGTGAAGTTCTTACTGAATCAAAGATACGATATCTCCGATTCATGAAGTTAATATATGTTGTAGTGATAACTTCTCGAAAGTTGAAGCATTATTTCCAAGCGCATCCTATTGAGGTTAAGACTGGGTTTGCCATTGGAGATATTGTCCGAAATCGAGAAGCAATTGGCCAAGTTGCAAAGTGGGCTATAGAACTTGGTCAATATGAAATTACGTTTTCTTTGCGAACGGCTATTAAGGGACAAGCATTAGCTGATTTCATAACGAGTGGTTAGAGACACAAGTACCGCAGGAGATTCAAGCACCGGAGTACTGGGAGATGTTCTTTGATGGGTCCCTGCAGCTTTCGAGCGCGGGGCTGGGGTTGTGCTTCTCACCCCGCAAAAGGAGCCACTTAGATATGTGTTACAAATGCATTTCCGAGCTTCCAACAATACAACGGAATATGAAGCTTTGCTTCATGGGCTTAGAGTAGCCATTTCGCTAGGAGTCCGACGATTGGACATATATGGCGATTCGATGTTGGTGATAAGTCAAGTCAACAAAGCGTGGGATGCTCATGATGATCATATGATCGCTTACCGTCAAGAGGTTCGAAGCTTGAAGAAAAATTTGATGGTTTGCGGTTTTGTCATATACTCGCGCGGAAATAATTCTGCTGCGGATGAGTTTGCCGGACCGGGATTTTCACGACAGGCGGTTCCACCTGGTGTTTTTCTTCAAGTATTAGATAAGCCATCCATCAAGATGGAGGGCAAGGCTACTATTTCGGAGATTGCGGATGAAGCAGCTTTGAATGATCGGGTGGAGAAGGCGGTCTTGAAAGACCGGTCGAAGGAGCGGTCTTACCGGATAAGACAGTGAGCGGAATCAATACGACAATATTCGGCCACTTGATGTTATGATTATTGATTCGATTGGCGTACTCCGTACCTCGATTATCTTCGATCTGGTAAAACTCCAAAAGATAAAGTGGAGAAGCAAAGACTGGAGGTTCGAGCGCGAAGTGATTTGATTCTTGAAGCAGAATTATATAGGCGAGGAGTTAATATTCTAATGAAATGTGTATCTGTTTCGATGGCATTCAATTGCTGGAAGACGTACACAAGGGTATTTGTGGAAATCATGCTTCTTCAAAGACTCTAGTTGGGAAGGTGTTTAGACAAGGATTCTACCGGCCTACAACGAGCGGATGATGCGCACGAGTGGTCAAGAGTGATCGGGGATGTCGGCTCTTCGCCGAGCGAGCCTCATGCTCCGAGCTCACGAGTTGCAATTAATTCCAATGACCTGGCCTTTTTCTACTTGGGGGCTGGATATAGTTGGACGTTTTAAAAGGGCGCCGGGAGGATTCACGCATATTTTTGTGGCAGTAGATAAGTTCTCTAAATAGATTGAGGCTGAAAGCTGTTACTAGCACGACTACGCCCGAGCAATCAAGTTTCTGCAAAATATATTTGTGCGCTTTGGAGTCCCGCACGGTATCATTACTGATAATGGGCCTCGGTTTACTTCGAGACTTCTTCAAGGATTATGCTGAAAGTTTGGGAATCAATATACAATATGCGTCGGTGTCACATCCGCAAAGCAATGGGCAGGTGGAACGAGCTAATGGAATGATTTTGACCGGTCTTAAACCTAGAATTTCTGACCGTTTAAAGCCGTATGCAGGAAAATGGGTTAAGGAATTGCCCTGGGTGCTTTGGGGACTGCGCACTAATGTTAGTAGGGCTACGGGGCAATCTCCTTTCTCTTTGGTGTATGGATCCGAAGCCATGCTACTACCTACGAAGTGAATATGGTGTCGGCTCGGGTACAATACTATGATGAAGAGAAATATGAAGATCAGCGCCAAGTTGAATTGATTGCTGCGGAAGAATTGAGGGATCGGGCCTTGATTCAAGCTGCAAAGTATCATCGAGGATTGCGTCGTTATCATGATCGTAATGTCCGAACACGGAAATTCCAAGTAGGAGACTTGGTTCTTCGAAAAATTCAGTCCAACAAGAACAGGCATAAGTTGTCACTAGTGCGGGAAGGACCTTTTCTGGTTAAATCGGTCTCCGGACCGGGGGCTTATAGACTTATGACCTTAGAAGAAGAAGAAATTCCAAATTTCTGGAACATTGAACAACTTCAGTCGTTTTTATACTTAAAAATACTTCTTGTAAATTATTTCTTTTCATATTATGATAAAGTGATTCTGTCTAATGAGAATGTGTTTGCTTTTCGTGTCTCAATATTTTAATTTTGAATTAAATCATCGAGCCGAGTATTGAGAGCGATCTGTTTCTTTTCAGCTTAAGACTGGTATGTTCGGGAAGGAAAATAATGTAGGATTTTTCTTATGAATATTGAATGTAGAGCTGCAATGAGAGCAGTTTGTGAAATCTTAACTTTTTTCCTCGAGGTTATGTGATCTTGTTAAAGTAAGCTATAACTATGAATTTGTGCTTGATTAGAGCTAGAATTTAGTCATAGTTAGTTTCAGCCGAAATAACCATCATATCTTGGGCAGAAAAGTTAATAAGTATGACAGTGAAACCAATATTCATATAGAAAAGAAATCACCATAGCATGATGATCAAGATGTTCGAGTACAAAAATAAGATGACCCTAATACAAAATTTAAACAGCAGGATCTGCTGGAAGTACCGGTATCACCGGTCTTGGGATTTCCTTCAAGCCTATTATCCAGCGTCTCTTCGAGAATCAAAAGAGGGAACTAGCAAATCCCTATCAAGATCTTCAAATCTGTCTTCAATTGTTTGCCTAGCGGCAAGCTGCTGCATCTCGAGCATCTTGATCCAAAGCAAAAGCTGCTGGTTTTGTGTTCGGAGGGACGCCTGTTGGATCATGAGGAACATCTTCTATCAACTCGTGAAACGGTGCCAATGAGTGAATTCTTCAGCTCGTTGAACCGGTCTTCGATAGTGTTAGGGTGGGTGCCATCCTTGATAAAATTGAAATCACATTCTTCGACCGAAGTCCAAGACTGGATTATAGCGGCGATGTGTCCTCCTCCTGAAGCAGCAACCATTTTTGAATGTTCTTTGATTCTTCTAGGGATCGCCCGGATAGCGGACTCAAGATCTATCTCATTGGGATCAATAGCTTGACCGCCATTGAGATACTCCGAGTACGCATTGTGCCTACGATAAGTTCTGAAAAAACAAGCACAAATTTAAGAGAAAGATATTGCTGAAGACCGGTATTTTCAGAAAGATGACATAAGAGCGAACAAAAAAGATGGGACTTACGCCTGTGTCCGATCTCGGTAGCTCCGAACCTGCCCTTGATGTTCATGTTTGATTCTCTCGGCTTGGCTTCAATTTTCAGCAAACGCCGAATCTCGCGATCTTTTGCCCGAGAGGATTCTTGGGCGATCCTTAGGGCGCTTTCCTTGTACGCTTGCGCTGATCTTGCTGCCTCTAAGGCTTCGGTTAATTCATCCTTCAAGCGAGCATTCTCGGTATCCGAGCATCTTGTTGGAGCGAGGCGTTTGGGCCAAGATACTATCTTTAGCGAGTAAGCTCACCTTCGAGTTCTCCAATCCGCGCCGCTTGTTGCTCTTCGACACGAGAACCTTCTTCAAGTGCCTGCTCTTGAGCAACTGCCTTCTCGGTAAGGATTTCTTCAGATTTTTTGTGAGCAGCAACAAGGTTCTCGAGAGCTGAAGTCAAGAGTCGGACCGGTCGGGAAGGGAGGCAGCTGGGAAAAATATGGAATATATAGGAAAAATCGAGAAAATTACTCGATTAGCTTGATGAAGCCTCGATGATTTCTTGTCGACGCTCATCCATCATTCGATGGATGTTTTGCGGATTGGCCTCTCTTTTTGAAGATCATCTTCCTTGGCCTTCGGATCGGCGGTCCGAGATTCCGATTCAACCAATCGCTCTTGATTGGTGCGGAGCTCCTCCTGTAGGCGGGCGATGATAGCCGTTTTGGCTTCGAGCTTTTGAAGAGAACCTAAAGAGAAGATCGAAAGAGTTAATAATTAAAAAGTGATTGCCCGAGAGAGATTTTTGAAGCGAGAGGATATACCCGGCTAGATTCGAGAAATTCCTTAAGGCCTCTTCTTCTTGGAGGGCATCCCATTGAGCTGTGGCGGTGAAAGTTCCGGCTCCGCTCGAACTGTCTACCTCCACGTCCCCAACTACCATTTTAGCCAACTTTGGATTCTCCAAGAGATTGGCGTGTTGTCCTAGGCCGGCGAGGAATTTCTTCCGTCCATACCGGTCCCGGTGATAGTTCCGGAGGAATCCGGAATAAGGTGGTTTGGGGAGGCGGATTACCGGAAGATGGGTTTTCAACAAGGGAAACCTGCTCTTCGGTTTCTTCATGCGAGGCGGCGGGGGTTCCTTTGCGGGTGCCGCACTTTGAATTTCGATGATCGAAGCGAGTGGGAGCGGAAGCGAGGCCCATACCGGTCGGAGAGGAAGAAGCGGGAGCGGTACTGGTTTGAGAAGCGACAGGAGCGGGACCAATCTAAGATGCGCTAGGAGTAGAGGCGGAGACACCACTAGTTGGTGCTACCGAAGATGGTTTCTTTCTTAAAAAACTAGCTATGCTAGCTTGAAAATTAGAAGGGATCCTGTAAGAAAAAAAGTAGACATAATAAGACCGGGGCAAGGAGTTTTGACAGGTGGAGCAATTCGAGAAAAGAGTTAGCAAATAAAAATGACTTACGAGGAAGCTTTCTTGAAGCCGGTGAAGGTCTTGATCTTCTTGGGTGGGCCTTGGGTGTCCCCGCCACTTCTCTCTGCAGTCCTTTTTTCCGCTCGATTGACTTGCGGAATTGGAACTGTTTCCCAGCATCACTGGGACCGGTCCGGTGGCCATACCGGGACCTTTTGGGGATTTTAGATAAAGGATCGACCGAAGAAGAGGTACCTTGAGTCTTTCCCAAGGAAGCTTCAAGAATGGCCGAGCCGCTCGGCGATCCCTTTCGACGGCTTCTTCTTCGCGTCGTTGGTCTTCAAGCTTTTCTGCCGCCGAGCGAGTATCGCCGGGAGCAGCGGAAGAAGTAGAAGGTCTGCCTATGGTCAAGGAAGTAGTACGTTTTCTTGTACTAGGTGCTTGAACCACGGCCCCGGACTTGGTGATTTTTGGAGCGATGTTCGGGAGGTAGAGGAAAGGACTGGTCCGAAGGCCTCCGAGTCGGACCGGCTTGAACAGCCGGGGAGCGGTATTATTGGCATAATCTTCTCCCCAAGTATCATGGGGAGGAAGAGGAGGGTGACTCCTATAGTTGTCCATTTTCTGCAAATTGTAAAGATTGAGTTTTCGTAAGAAAATGACGGTAACAAGCGACAAAGATTTGAAGAAACAGAAAGAGATACTTACAGGGTCACGAGGATTGCAAGAACCGAAAGCCGGACCCACTCTTGTGCATCCGAGATAAATCTAGTTTTGGCTGGAGTATTTGCTTGATGCGAGCTTCTAATCGCTCTTTGTCGGGAAGCAAGGTTCCATCTAAAGGCATAGCGGTATCTTCGTCGAAGCACCAAGCTGGATGCTCTTGCCTTTTGAGAGGTTGAACTCCCGCACTATGAAGCTCCAGAGAACTGTCTCGGCGGTAACACCTCCGACGTTCTTCAAGTATTTAATGCAAGCTAGGAGCGCAAGAATCTCATTGTCTTCTTTGTGCTTTTCCCGAGTCTCTGCGGTAGGGAAATTCTTGGCTATCTTAGCGTCGAAGGAAGGGAGTGCTGGCCGGGCATTGTCGCAGAAAAACCATCCGTTTTTCTAATGGGCTATGCTCTTGTTCAAGGACAGAGAAAAGTATTCATCTACGTTCCAGCATTGGATTCCTACTCCGTCGATCGTAGCTTGGCGGTCGATGAAGGAAGTGGGCGGATTTGGAATAGGTATCTGGAATAGCTTGAAGTGCGGGAGAACTCCAAGAAAAGCTTCACACGAGATGGATGAAAAAAGCAATTTGTAGGATGGAGTTAGGATTGAGGTTCACTAACTCCCATCCGTAAAAGAAAAGATGTCCTCCGAAAAAGGAACAGACAAGGGAGATCGAGGCCACGAAGGAAAAAAGCCTTGAAAACTAACTGTTGAGAATCGTCTATTCCCCATGGGATTTGGCCAGGGGAAGGGATGCTCCAATTCAGAATGGGTTGGGGAGGAAGATATCCGTCACTGAACTGCCTCATTGAGGGAGGTTTTGGTGACTTTGCTTGTTACCAAGGTCCTGGACACCAAAAGGAAGGCGATTGCGAGGAACGAGAAGAAGAAAATGCGGGGATGGTGGCGGATTTCTTCTTACCCGTCTTGAGAGATGGAAAAGGAAACCTTGAGATTGGTTAATGTGGAAGAAGGGAGCAAAAGAACAAAGGCGAATGGCGGGCGCGTATGAGCTTTCGGGAGCAGGGGTTGACCTAGGTCGACATTTTGTCTCTTTTTATAGACACCGGGATGGGCCGGGGGATGAAAAGTTATTGGGCTATTTTGACACGCCCGATGGATTTCTTATTGTCGTAACTATGCAATTATGACCTAATGGCCATAAGGAAGTTAATGATCTGTTATTTGTGTTAATTATGACCTAACGGCCATAAGGATATTAAAGATCCGATAATTGTGTTTATTATGGCCTAACGGCCATAAGGCTAAGCCATCGTGCTTTTTGTGAATAAATAAGCGGTCTGAAATATGAGAGTTTTTCAGATGAAAATTAAAGTAATACTGAGTTTTATAATTCAGTAATAAGAAAGAGTCAAATTTTACATAACTCGGTGATAAAGGATGCCTTAGGTTGTGGGTGTTAATCATCCGGCTGATCATAGGCTTTGGAGACTCGAGTCGTTGTGAGAATATGGGGAATAAACTGGTCCGATCAACCAGAATTTTGGTTCTTAGTGAGATTTTCACTAAGCGGATTATGAGTTCAAGCTGATTTAGGCGGTCTGTTGTATGAAACTGGTGTAAATATCCAGGGGATATGAAATTTTGACCGGTATAACCGATCTGAAAAATGTGTTCTTGGCAGAAATTGCTAAGAGGGATGTGGTTTCATGGAAGATAGTAAAGTATAGTCTCTCCGGAAAGACTATTGCATTATTTGCGATCTTCAAATGATACAAGAGTCGGGGCTATACCTAATTAGGTGCACCTGACCGGTGCACCATAACTAAGAGCGGTCTATAATGACTGCGGGAGATGGAAACTAACGGAAAGATAAAAGGAGTGGTCTGTAATGATTGCACATCAAAGGAGAATAATGAAGAATCAACTAGTGGACTCTTGCATTACTTGAAAAAAAGTTCAAATGATCCAAGAGTCGGGGCTATACCCAATTGGGTGCACCTAGTCGGTGCACTGAGAGAAGAATTTGTAATGATTACCTAATTAGGTGATATAAAGGATAAACATACTAATTTTTTGGCTTTTTAAAAGCGCTTCGAAGACAGAAGAATTATTGCAGCAGATTAGAGTTCTTTTTAATTTTACCATGGAATCAAGACCAACATGCGGAAGACTGGTCGGTGTTATTCAAGGTCAAATCAAAAATTACTCGGAGACTACTTGTCGTATACTTGCCTTATGGGTATACGAGATGATAAAGGAATGTATGCGCAAAGACACGGTAACAAATCGGTGAAGATAAAGGTGATGAAGATAGCGGACAGACTGGTTCCTGACCGGTGCTGGAATGGCGAGAGGATGCTATATACCGAGTATGGAGATCGGGCGGATATTAATACCGGTATATGATGACTTGAGAAGCAAGTAATAGAATAATTTGTAGCCTGTTAGGACTACGAATCAATAAAGAAAGCTAGAGATAGAGTTCCCATATATGTAATCCGTGTAATCGACTAGGACTCTGCATGTAACCCTAGCTCCCCGGATATATAAGGCGGAGCGGGGACCCCCGAAAAGGCTACGAGGTCTTGCAATTAGCAAATCGCTAAAGGCAATACATAACATACGGGACGTAGGGTATTACTCTCGATCCGAGGGGCCCGAACCTATCTAAAAACGCGTGTTCCTGTGTGTTCTCTGTGTTGCACCATCGAATTCCACGCTCGTGAGGGACCGGGTAGTACTAGTGCCGAGTTTAAGACTCGACAACGTACGTCCGGTTCAACAAAACTTTGAAGAGGACAAATTCACGCGAAATCAGCTGTGCGGACAAGAGACGTCGAGAGTTGACATTCAACAAAGGAGAACAAGTTTATCTCCGAGTATCTCCTACCAAAGGTGTTCAACGGTTTGGAATCAAAGGCAAGTTAGCACCCCGATATATCGGACTTTTTCCAATAAAGGAAAGATGTGGAGCCGTGACATATCGTTTGGAATTGCCAGCACACCTATTAGGAATTCACGAGTGTGTTCCACGTGTTTCAAGCGAAGAAGTGTCCGAAACCACCGGTAGACATACCGACGATAGATGTGGAACGATTCTGACCAGATCTGGACACATGACGAACATCCGATCAAAAGTTCTCGACACCAAGGATCGAGTGACTCGACATCGAACCATCAAGTTCTACAAGATTCGGTGGAGCAATCACTCGAAGCCGAAGCTACTTGGAACAAGCAGATTTCCTTCGATCCAATTACCCAAAGTCTTTAGTACCATCGTCTAAACGATTTGATCGTGAATCTCGGGACGAGATGCCTATAAGGGGGAGGGTTGTAACAACCCTAATAATAAAAGTGCATTTCATGTCATTCATGACCATGTCATCATGTTGCAATTGTAAAATATTTAATTTTTGTGTTAAGAAATGCACATGAAATATAAATTTAACCTAAATTAAATTAAATTATTAAAAAGGATTTAAATAAAAGCAAAGTATGGTGTTTAACATTTTCTACTGAGTAAACATAATAATAGAAGAATTATGAAATTGCTCTGAAATTATTTTGCTTTGTAAAACTTTCTACAAGAAATAATGAAAGCTTTCCTTTTTAAATTTAAACAGGAATTCTTAATCCGAAAATCATTTGGAATTCGAACTTGGACCTAAATAGAAAAGTGTTTGAAATGCTTTCATTTTCAACCCGGAATTTTCTGGAATTTTTCCGAGTTAGAGAAATATGTTTTTCAATTAATTAAAAACAGGAGGGTGTTTTTGTAAAATTTCTAAATCGAGACCCACGAGCGAGTCTCTTCTTTCTTCTTCTCTCTGCACCGCCCGCCGTTGCTCGGGAGCTTCTCCGTCCGCGCGCCTTCCCCTCTCGGCGCCACGTAGTAGCCTCCCGCCGGCTCACCCTCCGCCCGTTGGGGATAAAAGGCCAAGCCGCGCTCGTCTCCCTCTCTCTCTAAACCCACACGCGAACAACGCCGCCGCCCGGCCAAACCTGCCTGCTCCTCGCCGTCCGGCCACCTCCGGCCATCCCAATCCAAACCAACGCCACCGGGGCCACCGCAACACTCCACCGCATCTCCCCATCCTCTTCAATCGAGCCAAACCCACCTAGCACGCGAGATCGATGCAATTTTCTTCCCGGAGGTCACCACCGTTGGCCGTCGCGTTTCTCTCAAATTCGTCTCCGGTGGTGAGACAATTCGTGCGATTTTTCCTTCCATAGGTGCGTCATCTCTCTCTTAGTCATACCGTCAACTCACCCTCGACTTCTTTTCATTGGCTTTCATGGATTTAACCGATTTTCCCCGGCTCTAGGTACCGCCACCTGCGCCTCCGTGGTGCGGACCAACCTCCGGTCACCCAGGACCTCCACAACCTTGATGCCGGTCTTTGTCATGGTCCTGTGAAGCTCCAGCGAGCAAGCCGTTCGTCGTTTGGGCAAGCGAGGTGAGCTCTAGCCACCGCCGAAGTCTCCTTCGCCCGCCCCTCACCGTCGGCGTCCTTCCCGGCCGCCTGCGCCACCGTGGTCTCCACTCCGCGATTCCCCGTGTCGCGCTAAGTCGCCGGTGTCGCGCCACCGGCCGCCTCCTTTCCTCCCGCGCTACTCCGGCAAGCCGCCGCCCGGCTCCGGCCGCCACCCGCCATGGCACGAGCCACACCGCGAGCCACACGGCCTGGATCCCGTGTGGCCACACGGGATGCGGTGCGGTCAACCACTGTGACCCACTGTGTGGCACGGAACCTTTCCCATTTTTCTAAAAATCCTAGAAAATTCCAGAAAAATCAGAAATGCCAAACAAAGTTTATTAGACTCATAAAATTATTTCCTATTTAGTTATGTATTCAAATGCCATTTTAAGAAATTTTAATCTCATAGTTTTATTTAATTGCATTCTTTTGATTAAGATAATCTATTATGTTATGCTAATTAAATATTTAATTTAAGCAAAGAATTTATTTAGATGAAGCAGATATCTGCAGACGAAAGTGTGTATGAAAAAGGTTTTCCAAAATTAAACTTAAACACTTGTCATTTTATGTGATCCCAGTTTATTATTTCATGTGTTATTACATATCATTAATTAATTATTAATTGTTAATTAAAGAACATGTTAATAAAACCATTGCACCTCATGTCATATACATTCATGCATGCATGATCATTGATTCGTGACGTATTGTTGGTCGACCTAGGTCCTGGCGTGATCGAAGTCCCATCGGAGGTCGAGACGGAGACGGGAACATCAACGTCGACCCAACCACCGAGGGAGCTAACACCAACGTGAATCAAGGCAAGCCCGGTGCATCCCACCTATGATTTTAAAGTCTTTTCTTTTATCACGAGTTAATGAGTCATGATTGTGCACTAGGTTATAGGAATTGCTTGACACCCTAGATGCATGAGTAGGACTCCTATGAGTTGTTACCCTTATGCTTTGGTATGAAGAGCTCGATAAGCTGCTAAGGTTATGTCACGAGGAATCGGTAGAAGTCGAGTGGTGTCATACACTACTCGCGAGATATAGGATAATGGTTGGTTCAATTTGATGCTAATAGGAATGTTAAGAGAAAGTGGAAAAATAGAAGTGAAGATGATGTTAAAGCCGAGACCGGATGGGCCCCGTAGGAGAAAGGGCAAGCACATGTGCCTTACGAGGACATGGTTTGCAAGGTGGTAGCCCCGTCCGTGTCGGTCAAGGACCGTACCGTTGTTGGCTTAGTTGAACAAGTTTGAACGTACCGTACTACATGCTTGGTGTAATGGGCCCGACAAGCTGATGTACCCTACCGTCCCGGAGATGTAGCGTAGCCAACTCTCTTTTACTTGCTGTTAGTGAGAGGTGAGTCTCACGGGAGGGAAATGGGTCGGCCACAAGGGAAGTCGTGGAGTCGCCATATTCCCGGCGAGTTTGGAAACGGCTAGTCTTCCGCCGGTGCTAGCGGCAAAAGTTGTCGTATACGACCGAGTGTGGTGCGTATACGTTGTGTAGTCGGGTTTTGCCAGCTGGTATAAATCGATTCGAATCGCTGTCCCTCGCAGTATTGAGTACCGCTTGTTTAGCTCGTCACATCGTAGTTAATCAACTAAAAGATGAATATGAGAGATGAAAGAATTGTTGGTCGCAAATGATCTTTTCTTGCAAACTTGATTGCAGTAGTTGTAGACTGCAAACCCTTGTTCTCTATTGAACTTAAGTTGAGCTAAACCTTGAAAGTAAGGATCAACCATTAGAGCTGTTTTCGCAAGTGAGTCAACTCCACAGCTGGAAAGCCTTTGCATACTAGGCGTCGGCCTTAGCGTGCTCGTTGACGGGTCGGTCTTGCTGAGTATTAGAATACTCGGGGTTTGTTTGTTCTGTTTTCGGGACTCGAGTCGTACTTCCACGACATATACGGTAGTTTCCCGGATGAGGAGCGGTGTCCCGAGGGTGGTCCCTCCGGTGGGAATGGATCCCGACGTCGCGAAGGATGAGGGTCGTGATGTACGACGGGCTCGGTACATCACGTTAGTCGTTCTAATAGTCTTTTCTTGTATCAAGAACAAGTTTCGCTGCAAGAGTCGTAGTGTTTTAAACTTCAATAATGTATTATGCTTCCGCTGTTCGATGTTTGTATTTCGAAAACCTGGTTGTATTATACCATGATGTATATATTACAGCTTGTACGAAATGATGAACTGTTGTAACTCGCTTCGTCGAGTGTCCCCCTGTACCGACTCCTGGGTGTTCCGGAGGGATGTCACACCTTGCCCTCCTAGAATTGTGAGAGAGGAGGGGTATAATTTTCTCTCTAGGTTTAGTGGTACTTGCCTGAACTCTAGGTTTGTTTTTATTTTTCCACCGGGTGATGTGATGATGTAAGGAATATCCAAAACGGTAGGAGTGAGTTGTTGGGTTTTTGCATATGCTTGACTAATGAAATCATGAGTTGCACCGGAATAAAAAAGAAGCAAAGTGGAGTGATTATTGACCAAAAACATACACGAGAGTACCGGTTCTCCCGCTTGAATCTCTTTGGCCGTGGTATAGTTGACTCGGCCATTCTTAGCATCCGGAGTGGATGATTGATTGCGGTTCCCATTTCCATTATTCCCATTGCGGTGATTGTTGTTACCAATTCCGGAACCATTGTTGTTGTTGTTGTTGCTGCCGGGATACGTGCCACTACCACAAGCGAGTACTTGTAGCGGCGCGGGCCAAAACAGCCTAGCGGCGTGGTCCGAGCGGCCCGCCGCTACGGTGTTTTTATATTTTTAACGGCGGGTCGTATAGTGATCAAAAATCAATTTTTAACGGCGGGTGACATTACGGCCCGCAGCTAAAAATACAGCCCATTTTTAAAGGCGGGTTATATTATGGCCCGCCGTTATTTTTTTCTCAGCCCAGCCGACTCTCCCACCAACAGCCATAGTATATATTCTCACTTAGGGTTTGACCCATCTCCTGGTCACCCCACATCGGCCGCCGCCTCCCACCTCTCCATCTCTCTCTCTCTCTCTCTCTCTCTCTCTCTCTCTCTCTCTCTCTCTCTCTCTCTCTCTCTCTCTCTCTCTCTCTCTCTCTCTCTCTGCGGCGGTGCCCTCTCCCTCTTCTCCGCTCGCCGTGGCGGTGCCCTCTCCATCCTGTCGGCTCGCTGCGGCGGCGCCCTCTCCCTCCTCTCCGCTCACGGCGCCGGCGCCCTCTCCCTCAACTCCAGCTCATGGCGGCGGCGCCGTCCTCAACTCCTACTCACGGTGGGCCGCCCTCTCCCTCCTCTCCGGCCGGCGGTGCTTGGCACCCTCTCCCTCAACTCCGGCTCGCGGAGGCTGTATCGTCCTCAACTCGGCTCGTGGTGGCGCCGCCCCTCTCCCTCCTCTCCGGCTCGTGGTGGCGGCACCCTCTCTCACATCTCCGGCTCGCGGCGGTGGCGCCCTCTACCTCCACTCCACTCGCGACGGCCGGCGCCCTCCCCTCCACTCCGCTCGTTGCAGCGGCGCCCTCTCCATCCTCTCCGCTCGGGCGCCGGCGCCTCCCCTCCACGCCGCTCGCGGCGGCGGCGCCCGCTCCCTCCTCTCTGCTCGTGGCGCCGGCGCCTCTCCCGCAACTACGGCTCGTGGCAGCGGTGGCGGCCTCCTCAACTTCAGCTACATCGACGCAGATCCACCACCCACCGGCGTGGGCTAGCTGCTCCGAGCGGCGGATCCGGGCGAGAGGTGACTGCGTGCGGTGGCGCGGTGCGGACGGTGGTGGATGGGCCTGGATGGGCTCGGCGCAGGCATTTTTTTTGTTTTCCTAGGTTGAAGGTAGCGGCGGGTGACATTGTCACCCGCCGTTACAATAGTGTTTTTTGCGGCGGGTAGTTTGACCAAATGAAGACCCGCCGCAACAAATGTTTATTTTTAACTGCGATGTCATTGCGGCGGATTGGTTGGCCCGCCGCTACAGTACATTTTGGCCCGTCGCTACAGTAGCCAAATGTGGTAGTGTGCGGAAACACGACAATCCTTTGCCAAATGACCCGGAGGTCGACAATTAAAGCACGGATCTTGAGGACCGGGCCTAGCACCTTGGTATTGCTGCTGCGGAGGGCGGAACGAGTTGTTGTGCTGCTGATTTCTATCGTGACGGTGGTGGTGCTGTTGTGGCACAAATTGGCGTGACCCCCCCCCACCGTCGGCGGTAATGCGGCTCGAAACTTCGTCCGGACGGGGAAGTGATGGCCAACTTATACTTAGGCGGAGCACACCCGGATGGATTTCCTACGGCATGCTTCCTTCTCTTGTCCTCTTGTTGAGCACGGATAGCATCTTCTTGCACAATTGCGGCACTCATCAAATCATTGAACGTGCCGGTGGTAACTTGAGCCAAGCGATCTTGCAATTTCGAGGCTTAGCCCGGAACGAAAGCAATCCTTCTTTTTCACATCCGTGTCGGCGTGATAGGAAGCATATTGAGCCAAGTAGTTGAACTTCCGTGCATACTCTTGTACGGTTCCGGTACCTTGCTTCAAATTGAGGAATTCTTGCAACTTGCGCTTCATGAGACCGGCAGGAATGTCATGCGCGCGAAACACGGTACAAAAATCCGTCCAATTCACTTGTGTACCGGCGGGAAGAGCGGCGGTGAAACTTGCCCACCATGCACTAGCGGAGCCTCGGAGATGTTGCACGAGAGAGGGTATTTTGCTCCGATGTGCAATTTAGGAGAGCAAACTTCGACTCAATGAAGCGGAAAAAGTTATCCAGCTCCAAAGGATTGGTTGTTGCTTCACCAAACTTGGGCGATTGAGTCGCCCAAAAGTCGGCATAAGTGGAATTCCTTGACCCTTGGGGTGGCGGTCCTTGGCCTTGTCCTTATTAGCTTGGCTTTCAAAGAACAAGCGGAACATCTCGTTTTGGTTGTACACGAGTTGCTCCAACGGTGTCATAGGTGGAGGGTTAGGTAGCGGCTCATTCCTCCCACCTTGACCACTACCGGAAGCTTCACCACGGCGGGTATTCACCATCTGTCACATATGAAAAAATTTCTCACATTAGCTCATTAGATTAGGAGCTAAAATGGCAAGAAAACATCACATTTGACATAAGGGACCAAAAATTTCAGATTGCATGTACGAGAGAAATAGCGATGAAATAAGCATAATGCATTGGCAACACACATATTCCATAGATTCCAACATAGCTAGCAACATGATAGAAATTTTTGATACACGGGAAACCACAAATCCGATACAACATAGCCATAGGTTACATCACATGTGACCCATACACGAACACAAATCTCGGAGAGCTTAATTAACAACATGCGGATAGTTTTCCTTCCACGGTTACATGCCTCAAGAGATTACAATCCGACAACACATAGAGCTACGACCAAGGTCGTGACAACTACTCATCATCATCACCGTAGTAGTCGTCGTCATCCCTCTTGGGTGACGGTGGTGCTCCGTCCTCGACGTCGGAAGCATCCTCACCATCACTTATCTCCACTTCCTCCTCGGGTGGGATGATCTCAAGTGGCTCGGGAGGTCCGCCATTAAGGATGGCGTGCAAGGCGTTGTTGGCAGCCTGGAGGTGCTCTATGGTGGCGTTGTTCTGCACGATGATCGCATGGGCGTTATGGTGGTTTCCCTCCGGAACATCCCTAGCGCCCTGCACCTCCAATAGACTATCCTCCAACTCACCCTTCTCCTCAAGGAGAGCTTCGACCTGCCCGGAGAGGAGGTAGTTTTCCTCGTTCACGACGGCGAGCTGTGCCTCACGCTCGTTCAACATGGCCTGCAGAGCGTCTGCTCCATCGCCCTCAAGGGCGAGGTTGGCATCGTGAAGCTGCTCGTGGATGTTCCAACGCTCCACCTCGCTATACTCGAGCTGCGCACGGAGGGTCTCATCCTCGGTGGAGCGCTCGGCGAGCTCGGCGGTGTGCTCAGCAAGCTCGGCGGCACGAGTAGTGAGCTCGGCACTGCGGGTGGAGAGGGTGGCCTGCAGAGCATTGCGCTCCTGCTCCAACTCATGCACACGCCGCGCGAGATTCCCGCGGTCCAACATGAGCTTGCCGGGGGCCATCACACGAGACCTGACACGACTCGGAATTTTGCAGATTAGACATGTTCAGGAAATTCGACAATTACTCCTGTTTCTGGGCAGAATTAAATTTTTGAATTCTTACGAAAGTTGTAGATAATTTCTTAATCTTTCCAATGCATCCTAGAACAGCTCGATCCGACTTGTTGTTTCAATGATATGCTCAATCTATGACAGGGACAGAGCCGGAGCACATTCTGGAAATCCAGAAATAGCTCTCTGTAATGGACATTTCTAGCCACGTTCCATATTCTTTCAAGAGCTGAGCCTAGAATGTGGTTGTAGTGCATAACACGAGGTTTCTAGAAAGTACTTATTTTCCCTATTTGGTTGAGTAATGAGAGAGTTATGCTCGTTTTCGTGAAACCTAACAAATCTGCCACGTTTTCGTTTCCGGTTTTCAAACATTTGTGAGAATTGAGCTATGTGACCCATTGTTTCATGATTGTTTCATTTAGACAGGTTATTATGCATTTGGTTGTCATGATGCAATGATATGCAAGTATGATGAATGCTCAATATGCCATTTTTGCACGTCCTCACAAAAATAAAAGACCACACCCGCCGATATGAACATCGGACAAGCGCCTCGGTGGCACACACACCTCTCACACGATACTACACAAACTAAAGCGTTGTTATGTACCTGCAAGAGAGTGATTCCAGAAACAGTACATCAAAATAAAGGAAACCATCAAAAACAAATCACATTTCTACTCTCGGGATCCATGGAAAGGATCGCCTCGCGGTATCGCCACAAGCTGTCATTGTCCCGTATTATTACTTCCGCGGGCACGGAGCGCTAATTGAAATTGCAAGCATACCCTAGCAAAAGCCGTTTGCAAGATATTTAAACAATCATAACACGGGATTAGTTTTGCCACCATTCTATATAGTCCATATATTGGCCATTCTAGACTCGTACCTCACCGTGACACAAAAATGGGGTTTAAGATTTTTAGAGTGAGTGTTAGCGTGATGCAAATCCCAAGTCGGCTCGATACCACGTGTCACACCCCTATCTCGAAAGATAGATTAGTGTGGTACGGATCGCCTTGGGAGATGGTTGACGAAGCAACCATGCATAGAATCACAATAACAAACATACATGATTTTCAAGTCCATGAAATTTATTCTCGAATTACAACATTGAGTTCCAAATAAAAGATACATTAGGTTCACAATTTAAGTTACATAACCATGATCTTTGTTCGAAATAAAGTGCGAAAGCGATTACATAACACGACGATACATTGGTAGCTTATGTGAACCATGCCGGCCTAGGCCACGGCTCACTCCTCATGGGTTGGAGAGCTAGGAACCCACACGATGGTCCACTCTTTGGGCTCCTCTCCATCCCACACAACCTTACCACAACAATCACAATAACCGGCTTGCGGGAATCCTGAAAATACAAAGGTAGTGGCAAAGCCTGAATATCTAGCATACTCCGATGAGGACATCACATCCTCGGATATAACCAACACTCCTCCAATACACATACATAATTCAAGGACAAAAACTAGAGTACGATAATTGAATTTACGGGTGAGCATGTTCCTAATGATCTCTTTATTTATATTTGAGAATATTTTACTACCTAATGAGTTAATTATTGTTAGGAACCATGAGATGATGATAATATGGTTAAGGAGGAGGTTAGAGGTGCGGAGGGCCAGCAAGGGCGTCCATGTCAAGTTGGTAACTAGAGGAGCGTGGTGCTGCGATTGCGGGGTTTGGAACGTGTTGTTCGGAAGCCGGATCGATTTGTGTCAAGCCTCCGCCAAATCGCTGTTTATCGGAACCTTTCGAAAGATCGGGACACCCCGTACACATCAAGTGGTAATCGGAGCTTCGGGTGCATCGTCAGGTTCCCCCTATCCTCGTTATTTTGTTTCGTCCTAAACTCCAGAAAATTGCCTTACAAAAATAGTTATTCGTTGTGTATCTGCTATCCTATATCCCCTTTGTGCCTCGCAATTTTTAGTTTGGTTTGCATTTCTAAATTCTAGTCCTTCGGATTATCATTGTGTCACTGGTTTTAGTTTGTTTCACTCATTTGTCTAGTTCGAGGTGTGATTTGTCGAGCTCATTGTCTAGGGTCGGTAAAAAAAATTAAAACAAAACTTAGTTGTGCTTGTCCCTGTTTTTAAAGAAGATTCTTGTTTTTTGGGCTTGTGTCACGTGAAAAAAAGAGAGAAGTGTCCTGTTTTGTGGCTTGTGTTAGAAAAAAAGGAATAAAAAAAGCCGCACAAAAAAAAAGGAAAGGAACAAATCATTGTTGATTGAGCCTAGAGGCAGGGTGCTTTAGTTGGAACCTTGCCAATAAGTGTTGCTGTTTTAGTTGTGTGAGTCATCCATTCATTGAGTTTTATACCATTTTATTGTAATAAAAAAAGAGAAAGAAGTAAAGAGTGCCCAAAAAAAAGAAACAATAAAAGGCAAGGAGGTGCTGAAAAAAAAAGAATAGAAAGAGCCGCACCTAAAAGAAAGATAAAAAAATCATAGTTGCTTGCATCCTTTGTGTCCTTTGTTGAGTCATTGCTTCTTGCTTGGTTGAACTAGGAGAGAGACAAGTTTAGGCCGGTGACATTAACATACTTGGGACTATTATTCAGTTTTGCAATTCTGAATTAAAAATTTGCAATTCCTTGCTACTATATTTTGCTTATCCAAACTCCACATATATTCTTCCGAATAGCACATTTTGACCCTCGCAATTGTCGGTTCATGCTCTTCGGGTAATCCTTTGCTTTGCTAATAATAAGAACCTTGTAAGAGCTTCGTAAGACGCTTCCATTGGTTTTGTGAGAGTCATCACTGTTCTAGTAGTGTGATAGGGATAACGTTTACCGGATTGTTTCTGTTTTTGTCTTTGTTGCTCATAGTGACAATTGATGATATGAGTACTCTTGCACAACGAGTGCTTAGTTCTCAAATGGCAAAGGCGGAGCAAAATCAAGAAAACAATTTGTTTCAGACTTTCTTTGTTGTGATGAATCGACGTTGTCGTGTTATCATTGATGGTGATACTAGCCGCAACATTGCAAGTTCTGAGTTGGTCGAGAAGCTTGGCTTGACCACACGACCACACCCACGTCCATACTACATCCAATGTGTCAATTTTTGTAAGAAGATAAAGGTAAATAAAATTGCACGTATCAATTTTTTTCTTGGTAACTATAAGGATAGTGCAGATTTTGACATAGTACCTATACAAGCATGTCATTTGTTACTAGGTACACCTTGGATTAATATAAATAATATTGTGCACAATACCATCACTAATAGATACTCTTTCAAACATAATGGCACTAAAATTATTCTCAAACCTTTGAGTGCTGTTGAAATTTTAGAAGCTGATCTAGAAAGATTTGAGAGAAGAAAGAATGAACCTTTTAGAGAAGAATGGGTGATTTTACAAGTTGCAACACTTTCATCTAAATCTGAGTTGTTAAATGAGGAACATATTTCTTTGCCTTTTCTTGGAGCTAATATCTTGCAGCATGTACAACAAGAAGATGAGGTGAATAATGTTGAGGTGCCAACGACCTCATTTTATATTTCAAAACCATCGCTTCATCATGAATCTAATACTCATGCTGAAATTGAGAGCAAAGGTAATGCTACACTCATGGACTGTGAGATTTCTCATGATGTGCCGAATGTTTCCACCAATCATACTAATATAGAGCAACATCTAGTGGAACCTTCTCTTGAATTACCTTTGTCACAAGTTGACTTTCCTGCTGGTCCTTGTGATAAAGATGTGTTGTGTGCTAGTGCTTCATTTTTACCTTTGCAACAATAATGAATGAAAATACTTGTGCTAATAATATAACCTTGCTTCCGATTGCTTCGAAATTGATGAGTTGAAACTGTTGTCTTCTTTAAGTACTTTAGTTTACATTGAATTTGATACTCTCTGTGATCTAATTAGTTTGGAGAAGAAATTTTTATGTGCTGAATTGCCTTGGTTGCCTAGACATACATATTACTATATAGGAAACTATAATTGTCAAGGACAATATATGGTGCATCGAGTTTATATTTGTTCGAAACAAAAATCTTCTTTGTTAGGGCAACAATATGATGAATTAGAGGGCTATAGTAACACTAATCATGTAAAACCCAGTTCCTCTAGTTTTGTTTTCAAGAAACGAGGCTATCTTCCAAGAAGGGGAGCATTGGTCGTTTTCACCTACGATATCTTCTACAACTTTGGTCAAACCGAGGACAAATTGCTTTCAAGGAGAGGAGAACAATAAGGAAATGATATCCTTCGAAATAATCATTCAAGCACCAACGACGCCGAGGACGGCTTTTCATCAAGAAGGGGAGGATGATGAGGACATCACACCCTCGGATATAACCAACACTCCTCCAATACACATACATAATTCAAGGACAAAAACTAGAGCACGACAATTGAATTTACGGGTGAGCATGTTCCTAATGATCTCTTTATTTATATTTGAGAATATTTTACTACCTAATGAGTTAATTATTGTTAGGAACCATGGAGATGATGATAATATGGTTAAGGAGGAGGTTGGAGGCGTGGAGGGCCAGCAAGGGCGTCCATGTTAAGTTGGAGGCCCAAACAAAGTCGACTTTGAGTCTGTTACGGAGTCCAGAAATAGCCTGCACCAAAATGGACGCCCTGGTCGCTTACGAAGTCTGTTTGGGACGTTATTTATATGGATGGAAAGATAATTTGATAACCTTTCCATTGGCGCTGGTCTCATATCCAAATTCGTCCCGAGTCGTCAGGAATTGCCGAAATACTAAGACGTCCAGAAACTGTCCCGGTGTTGCACCACCGTATTTTGGCCTTTGGGCCGTGTATTTTGTTGAGCCCACTTAGGACTGCGTCCAGGGGAGGATGGACGACCCTAGGGACCTCATAAGTAGCCGCCGCCCCTTCCTTAGGGTTTGGGGGTTTTGCTTAGATTATTCCGTTAAGAACAGTTTCGTCGTTACGTCGGTTTGTGAGACCCCAACTCGTGAGTTTAATCATATATTTGCAATTTGGTTGCTTCTATATAGTTCTTGCTTGTTTTCTTCGATTCGCAGGCAAGGATTAGCCTGCTTGGCGAGGTCAACCGTGCAACGCCGGTTGATAACTAGAGGAGACGTGGTGCGGGGTTCGGAACGTGTTGTTCGGAAGCTGGATCGATTTGTGTCAAGCCTCCGCCAAATCGCTGTTTATCGGAACCTTTCGGAAGATCGAGACACCCCGTACACATCATACTCCGCAAGTCTTACCCGTCAAATTGGCCATCTAAGACCGACACCTAGATGCATGGGGCTTGACCAGTTTCACTTGGCATTTGCAAAAAAACAACACCTAACTAATTAGGTTTGCACTTTTAGGATTAACCAAATTAATAGGGTTGTTGCATAAAAGAAACTTTAGTGAGCATACTAAGCAATACAAGAGTTTGCAAGACAAATTGATACTAACGTAAAACAGCGAGCATCTCATTCTTTTCCTCTTACTAAACATTGTAAACTGCTCGAAACAAGTGGTACTCATTAACCGAGAGGAAACGGCGATAATTATCGAATTATTAATCCTGGGTCATCCACATCACTTTGTCTTGGGAGCGATCATTGAACAAGGTGGCATAGAACTAGCAAATGACTTCCTCATTCCAATCATATCTAAATGCCATCAGATCGTACACTCCATGTGCCACTGCAAACATCAATGACTTGATAAAAAATGGCATTCTTCTTGGACTCCAAGTGCTCCCAATCAATCTATCGATGCCGGTGCAACCTATGGGACTTCTTCTTCACGTCAATGAAGTGTGATAATTGTCCTGCTGGCCCCACAAATGAAACCTTGGATCGGAGGCCTCCTTGATTCTCACAATGCGAGGATTCTTCGTTCGAGCTCATCAAGCACATGAGGGTGCTTCCTTTGATCAATTCCCCCATAAGAACAAATATACACGAGTGCCCGCACCTGCAAGCCACGAATCACATCACCATGCTCCAATGGTTGATCACCAGCTGCCACAGGCTGATCACTAGTTGGTCCCTTCCCCATTTCAACCTGCAACACACTTTCTCTTCATGGTAGAGCGAGGAGGAAGCACTTCCTCACTCTTCGATACCTCCTCCTCCTCAATCTCCACATCATCCACGGGCTCTCGAATAATGGGCCCTCTATTCTTTCTGCCCGAGGTCTTTGTGCGTGGCATTGTCCGATATGGAAGAATCAATGGAATGGATAAGGATCAAATCGAGTAGGTAGAATGATTCATCGATGTGCATAACTTGATGGACAAGATTCTGTTAGGACGGAACTTACGTCGACGATAAAACTTCCGTCCTGGCAGGATTTCGATCATAGGGTTAGGCAAACCGGTGAATCCTACCACTACACGGATAGAGCTTGACAAGAGCTGAGTATACTAGACTCCTAAGACCTAGTCTACTCAAGGGAAATCAACAAGCTCCTAGCATTTGACCAAATCAAAGGAAAGTTGAGAAACAAGATCCATACCAAATCCAAGTGATGGAGCGCGTGAATCGACGGAAGATGATGGGGAACGGAAGTTCGAAGGGTGGAGAACCTTCCCCATGGATTCCTTTAGCTTTTCCCCGGTTGAAATCGCCAATCTCTACGGGAGCCCCAAGCTAGGGTTTGGAGAGGAGAGAGAAGGTGAGGAAAAGAATGAGGAAGAAGAAGGGGTCGGGCCCCTTTGAACCCGCACACGACGGAAGTTACGTCGGTGACAGAAATTCCGTCCCGATTGGAGTCGATCTTCAATGATTTAATTTGAGGTGACGAAAGTTTCGTGAAGGGGACGAAAGTTCCGTGGAAGCTAAAGAAAAAACACCAAGGTTGGAACTTGGGGTTGTGTTTTCTTGTGAATAGCCAACATACAAACAATGGGAACTATATTCACAAGATAGACAACTTGATCAAAGGATCAAACACCTCGAATCAGGTCGAAACATTCAACAACTTTTTGCAAAAGTCATTTTTAACAAGAGAAACACATCAACCAAATTCACTCCACATTAGAAGAATCGGACATTGAGTTCACTCCTAAGCTCACAAAACCTTTTCTCATCTAGGGCTTGGTAAAGATATCGGCTAGTTGTTTATCCATTCTCACATAGCTAATCTCGGTATCCCCCTTGATTGAGTGGTCTCTCAAGAAGTGGTGCCGGATGTCAATATGCTTAATCCTATTGTGATCAACGGGGCATATGCAATCATGATGGCACTCTCATTGTCACATAGGAGGGGAACTTTGGTCAAAGTGTATCCAAAGTCCTTTAGAGTTTGTCGCATCCATAGTAGTTGTGCACAACAACTACCGGCTACAACATACTCCACTTCAGCTGTGGATAGGGCAACGAAATTTTGTTTCTTGGATGACCATTACACAAAGGACCTGCCGGAGAATTGGCAAGTCCTAGAGGTACTCTTCCTATCCACTTTACATCCGGCGTAGTCGGCATCGGAATAGACAACTTGCTTGAACTTGGAGCCCTTAGGATACCACAACCCTATGTTTGGAGTGTGAACCAAATATCTCAAGATTCTTTTAACGGACACCAAGTGGCTCTCTTTTGGAGCAACTCGAAATATTGCACACATGCACACACTAAGCATGATATCGGGCCTAGATGCACAAAGGTAAAGCAAAGAGCCGGTCATGGAGTGATATACCTTTTGGTCGACCGCCTTGCCATTCACATCCAATCCTAGATGACCATTTGTATTCATTGGAGTCTTGCTTGGCTTTGCCTTGTCCATGTCAAATTTCTTGAGGATGTCTTGGGTGTACTTGGTTTGACTTATTTAAGTTCCTTCTTATAGTTGCTTGAGTTGAAACCCTAGAAAGAACTTCAACTCCCCCATCATCGACAACTCAAATTTTCTAGTCATCATCTTGGCAAACTCATCACAAAATAATTGGTTAGTAGAACCAAATATTATGTCATCGACATTTTTTGGCACACAATAAATCACTTCCAACTTTTCGTTCCCAATGTGAAGCCCTTGTCGATGAGGTATCCCTTGAGGTGTTCATACCAAGCTCTTGGGGCTTGCTTTAGCCCATAGAGAGCTTTGTGAAGCTTCTACACATGATGAGGCTTCTTTGGGTCTTTAAACCCGGTGGTTGTTGCAAATAGACTTCTTGAATTGGACCGTTGAGGAATTCACTCTTCACATCCATTTGATATAGCTTGAAGCCATGATGTGTGTCGAGTCTTAAACTCGGCACTAGTACTACCCGGTCCCTCACGAGCGTGGAATTCAATGGTGCAACACACAAAACACACAAGGACGCGCGATTTTAGATAGGTTCAAGCCTCTCGATGAGAGTAATACCCTACGTCCTGTATGTTATGTATTGCCTTTAGCAGATTGCTAATTGCAAGTTCTTAGAAACTTTTCGGGGGTCCCTGCTCCGCCTTATGTATCCGGGGAGCTAGGGTTACATGCGAAGTCCTAGTCGGTTACATGGATTACATGTTCGGAAGCTCTATCTCTAAGCGTTCTTTATTAATTCAGAGTTCTAACAGACTACAAATTGCTCTTTTTCCTTGTTGCTCAAGTCATCATACGTCGGTCTTGATGCCCGCCTTATTTCCATACCGGTATATGTAATCTTCTATTATTCCATACTGGTCAAGGACCACTCTAAGGGCCCTCTCCGCCAATCTTGTCTTCATTGATTTGTCACCGTATATCTAATTATCCATTCCTTTATCATCTCGTATACCCATAAGGTAAGTATACGACAGCGAGCACCGAGTAATTTTTTATTTGACCTTGAATAAGACCGACCGGTCTTCCGCATGTTGGTCCGATTCCATGGTAAAATTAAAAAGAAATCCAATCTTGTGCAATACTTTTTCTTTCTCCAAGACGCTTCAAAAAGCCAAAAAATCGGTATTTTGTCCTCCATACCACCTAATTGGGCATGCAAAAACAAAAGTATTTTCCTTCCGGTGCACCGATTAGGTGCACCCAATTGGGTATAGTCCCCGACTCTTGGAACATTTGAACTCCTTTCAAATAATGCAAGAGTCCACTAGTTGATTCTTCAGTATTTCCTTCAATATGCAATTTCTCGGACCATTCCTTTCAATTTCCATTGTTATCCATTCCTCAAGATCTCTGCAGATCGCTCTTGAACACGGTGCACCGGTTAGGTGCACCTAATTAGGTATAGCCCCGACTCTTGTATCATTTGAGGATCGCAAATAATGCAAGAGTCTTTCTTGAGAGACTATGCTTTATCATTTCCCATTAAATCATATTCCTCTCAGCAATTCCTGCCAAGAACATGTTTTCCGGACCGGTCGAACCAGTCATGCCGCATTTCCATTAAAGATTTATACCCATATTGATGTAACGGACCGCTTAAATCAGTTTTAACTTTAATGTACTTAGTTAATTTTAACTAAGAAGCAAAATCCTGGTTGATCGGACCGGTTTGTTCCCTATATTCTCACATCGACTCGAGTCTCCAAGGCCTGTAATCAGTCGGATGATTAACACCCGTAGCCTAAGGCATCCATTAAAATCGAGTTAGGCAAGATTAAAACTATCTTCGATCTAACTCTTTCACACCGCAAAATAATGAAATTCGGCACTATATTAATCCAGTATCTGAAAATTTCATATTTCAGACCGCTTTTTTATTCACAGAAAATCTCTCACGATTGTAATAATCAACATAACTTAGCCTTATGGCCGTTAGGTCATAATTGCATAATCAAGTCGTAAATCTTTAATATCCTTATGACCATTAGGTCATAATTGCACAATCAAGCCACCAATCTTTAATGCTAATTTCATTGGGCTGTAAAAAATGGCCCAATAACTTTCCGAGCTCCGAGCCCAGCTCGGGTACCTATAAAAGAAAAGGAAGAGTCGACCTAGGTCAAACCCATTCCCGAAATTCTATACGCGCCGAGCATACATCCTTGTTCTTCGAACATTACGATCATATCTCTTCCATTCCACATAAACCAATCTCCGATTTCCTTTTTCCATTCTTCAAGATGGGTAACAAGAAATCTTCTTCCAATCATTCTTCTTCATCAGCTGTTCCTCGCAGTTAGCTTCCTTTTGGCATACAAGATTTGGGAAATAGCAAGATTACCGAAGCATCTCTTAAAGAAGCGGTTCTTGATGGGTATCTTCCCCCACAACCCATTCCGAACCGGAGTGCCCCCACTCTGGCCAAATCCCATAGGGAATAGAGGATTCCCAGCAGTTAGTTTTCAAATCATTCTTCCTCCGTGGCCTCGATCTTCCTTGCTGCTCCTTCTTCGAGAGGACTGCTCTTTTCTACGGATGGGAGTTGGTAAATCTAAATCCGAACTCCATCCTTCAGATCGCATTTTTCATTCATATGTGTGAAGCTTTCCTTGGAATCCATACCCATTTTAAGCTTTTCCAAGTACCTTTTTCAAATCCGTCCACTTCCCTCATCAAACCGCCGAGGCTGCAGTAGGTGGGGTAGGAATACAATGCTTGGAGCACCGATGAGTACTTCTCCCTGTCATTGAATAAAAGTTTGTCTCACTTGGAAAAATGGGTGGTTTTTCCGTGACAATCCCCAACCCGCACTTCCCCCTTTCAATGCCAAAGTAGCCAAAGATTTGCCTTCCAAAGATAGTAGGGACAAACTTAAAGAAGATGAAGAAATTCTGGCTCTCCTCGCAAGTATCAAACATCCGAAGGAAGTCAAAGGCGTCACCGCCGAGACGGTTCTTTGGAGTTTCATTTTTCGTGGAGTTCAGCCATTGAAAAGGCAGGAGCATCCAGCATGGTCCTTTAATGAGGATATCACTAATCCATTGGACGGAGTACCTCTTCCCGATGTAAAGCGGTTAGAGAAGCATATAAAGAAGATGCTCCAGCCTGGGTAGGATTCAACGGGATGCCGGAGAGTGGGTCCGGCATTCGGTATGTCAAATCCTCGAGACCCTGTAAGTATTCTCCTCTTTCTTGAGTTCCGAGTAATTTTGGTCATCATAGCATTATTCATATATTGCTATTCAATGCAGAAGATGCACAACTATAGAAGTCATCCCCCACTTCCCCCAATGATACTTCGGGAGAAGACTATGAAGCCAATACCACTCCTCTTGCTGTTCAAGTCGGTCCGCTTCCCCCACTCGACTCACGGGAGTTCGAGACCGGTCAATCCCTCTGCCGACCGGGGTAGCTCCAAAAATTTCCAGGTCCGGAAAGGTGGTCCAAGCCCCCAGTACAAGAAAATGTACTACTTCACCGACCATAGGCAAATCGACGGCAATCCCTGCTTCCGTACCGAGGCGACACTCGTACGGAAGCACGAAACTTGAAAACCGGCGCAAAGAGCAAGAGGCCGTCGAGAGAGATCGTCGAGCCGTTCTAGCCGCATTCAAAACTGCCGCTGTTGGGGGTCTCGGGAAGACTCCCAATTAACGGATTCTCTTGCAAACATTCCCAAGAAGTCCTGGTATGGCACTTAGACCGGTTCTTCGGGGAGTGCTACATTAGGATCCATTCCCGCGCCGCAAGTCCAACCGAGTGGCAAAAAGAAGTGCGAGAGGGTTCAAGTGGGGATACTCAAGGACCCTCGATGAAGAGCAAGACCTCCTTCGGCTTCAAAAAGGCCACTTCGTAAGTATTCTACAACACTCATACATTCTTAGTCATTTTCATCCAAGTCTTGTAATGTATTTAATTCTTCCGCAGAATTCCTTCCAATCTCCAGGCAAGTATAGCTAGCTAGTTGAGAAATAAACCTTCTATTCCTGCCATGATCGGTAGCGCATCCTCAATCTCTGCTCCTTCGGCCTCTACCATAGAAAAAGTTCCAGGAGTCAAGATTACAGCAACCACAAAGGAAATCCTTGCTGCCTTTTCCAAACAACCATCCCCCCAAGTGGTCGAAGAGCAGGTCGTCATTGGTGTTGATGACACATCCGTAAGTCGCTTTCCACCACAAGCTACTCTGTTCCAGGCAGCACCCGAACTCCCACCGGGACCGGTGCGGGTCAAGGAGATTCTTCGCGAGGCTAGGACTACGTGTAAAGCTCTCGGGGGACCCGGACTGGCCGGGATGGTCGTAGGAGATGCGGAAGTCGATAGCACGAGCGGAGCCGGGAAATTCACAACTGCGGCTCAATAGGATTCTCTTAAAGAAGAAGACGCTCTAAAGAATTTCTCCGAATCGGCCGGTATGTCTGCTTGCCTCTTCTAGTCCTATCTTAATTTCTTCACATTATAATCCGACTCTTTGCTTCTTCTATCTTCTAGGTTCTTCTAAAAAACTACGAGGCCAAAAGTGCAATCATCGCCCGTCTAGAGGAAGAACTTCATCAAAATCAAGAGCGGTTGGTCGAACTTGAATCTCGGACCGCCGGTCCGAAGTCCAAAGAAGATGATCTGCTAAAGAGGGAAGCAAATCTGTTGAATACTCATCGAATGATGGAGGATCACCGGCAAGAGATCATCAAACTCCGGAAAGAAATCCTAAGTAAGTTTTTAATCTTAACGTCAAATTCTTTAATTAACTTCTTATCCTTCGACCGGTCTTGTCCGCTCCAGCACTCGAATCTCTTGTCACCGCTCATAAAAAGGCGGAAGAAATTCTTTCACAGAAGGCAGCTGCTCAAGAACAAGCTCTTCTGGAAGGTTCTCGGGTTGAAGAGCAGCGAGACAGCTCGAATCCGAGAACTGGAAGGCGAGCTCACTGCCAAGGATAACATTCTAGCACGGACTACTGCGCTCCAACAAGATGCTAGAAGCCGAAAATGCCCGCCTGAAAGCCGAGCTAGTCGAAGCACCGGAAGCGGTCAAAACAGTGCAGACGGAAAAGGAAAGCGGTTTGAGGACTGCACACAAGTCCGCTCGACTTGCTCTCAAAGGAAAGGAGCATGAAATTCAACGTCTGCTGAAGGCCGAGGCCAAATTGAGAGAGTCTAATGTCAACATTAAAGGCAGATTTAGAGCTGCGGAAATTAGGCATAGACATAAGTTGCTTCTTTTCTATTTCCGTTTAAGAAACTCCTTTTTAATACCAGTCCACATTGATAATCTTTCCGTATATTTTTGCGTCTTCTTCGAGCTTGTTGCAGAGCAGTATGCGAACACTTGAATATCCGAACGGAGGTCAACCCATCGACCAAAATGAATTAGATCTTGAAACGAGCTATCCGGACCGTCCCTAGGAGGATCGAGAGAGCACTCTAAGATGGTTGCCGCTTCGGGAGGAGGACACATTGCTGCCATAATCCAGTCTTGGACTCCGGTCGAAGGCTGCGATTTCAACTTCATCGAGAGAAGGTGCTCACCCGAATGCAACGGAAGACCGGTTTAATGAGTTGAAAAATTCACTCATTGTTACCGTTTCGAACTACTCGAAGATGTTCCTCCGGATCCAACGGGTGTCCCTCTAAATGAAGTTACGGCATTCCCCACTCTAGATCAAGATGCTCAAGATGCAGCTGCCGCCTCTAGACAAACAATAGAAGATGAGTCCGAAGATCTTGACGTAGATTTATTGCTTTCTTCTTCCGACTCCGAAGGCACGATTGATAATAGACTGGTAGAAGAACCTAAGACCGGAGATATTGGTCATTCCAGCGGTCCTCCCGGTAGTCGTTTATCATAAGACCGGTCTTTTATCTACTGAACAAACAGTTTTATAGTACTTTGTAATTTAAATTATTATCCTTTTAATCGCAATGAAGTTTTCATGTCTTCTCTTTCCTTTTAATACCGGTACCAAAAATTCACCATCTTTTTCCTACTAGTTGAATTTTATATCTAAGCAATGATGGTTGTTTCACCTTGGACCAACTACGATTGAATACTAGCTCTAATCAGCATAGATCACAATACATAGTGGTAGTTTACGTTAACAAGATCATGCTACATAGAAAAAACAAACAGTCTTTAAGGTTTAAGATCACGTAATATCACAGATCTGCTCTTAAATAGCAGCCTACGGAGCAGTATTCGAAAGAGATGCTAAAAATTTCCCTTCCTAAATATGCCAGTCGAAGCTGAAAACGACGACTATCAATCACATAGACTGCTCTTAATATAGCAGCTCTTTGATGAGATGACTGGTTCTAATATTTAGGAACATCATAATATCACAGACTGCTCTTAGTACAGCAGCCCCCGACTCAATAAGTTAATTCAAAATTAAAATATCGAGACACAAAAAATACGAACACATTCGTATCGGTCATAAAGAATACTTTATTATATTAAGGAGGAAATTACCAGATAATCTATAAGTATAGAAATGACAAAGTTGATCAATATTCCAAGAATTTGGAATTTCCTCTTCCTCCGAGTGTCATAAGCCTATAAGGCCCCGGTCCGGAAACCGATTTAACCGAGAAAAGGTCCTTCCCGGACCGGCGACAACTTATGTCTGTTCTTGTTAGACTGAATCTTCCGAAGCACCAAATCTCCTACTTGAAATTCCTGCGTGCGCACATAGCGATCATGATATCGACGCCGCCTCGATGATACTTAGCTGCTTGAATCAAGACTTGATCTCGTAACTCTTCCGCGACAATCAACTCGACCTGACGCTGGTCTTCGTACTTTTCTTTATCATAATACCGCATTCAGTCGACACCATATTCACTTACGTAGGCAACATGGCTTCGGATCCATACACCAGAGAAAAAGGAGCTTGTCCTGTAGCCCGGCTAACGTTGGTACGTAATCCCCAAAGCACCCGGGGCAATTCCTTAACCCACTTTCCCGCATACGGCTTCAAGCGGTCAAAAATTCTAGGTTTAAGACCGGTTAAAATCATTCTATTGGCTCGCTCCACTTGTCCATTACTCGGGGATGTGAAACCGAAGCATATTGTATCTTAACTCCCGGACTTTCAGCGTAATCCTTGAAAAATTCTGAAGTGAATTGCGGCCCATTGTCGGTAATGATACTGTGCGGGATACCAAAACATACAAAGATATTCTCTAAAAACTTGACCGCCCGAGCGGTGGTCGTACCGGTGACGACTTCCGCTTCAATCCATTTGGAGAATTTATCAATCGCCACAAAAATGTGGGTAAACCCTCCCGGCGCCTTTTTGAATGGTCCAACAATATCCAATCCCCAAGTTGAAAAAGGCCAAGTCATCGGAATTACCTGTAATTCATGAGCCGGAGTATGAAGTCGTCGAGCGAAGAATTGACATCCTTAGCACTTTTTAACTACCATATGCGAATCATTAGTAGTTGTGGGCCGATAAAAGCCACGACTAAACACTTTCCCAACTAACGTCTTCGACAAAGCATGGTTTCCACAAATCCCCTTATGAATATCTTCAAGCAATTGAACACCATCGAGACATCGATATGCACTTCATCAAAATATTAACTCCACGTCGGTAAAGTTCCCCTTCAAGAATCGAGATAACTTCGTGCCTGGACTTCCGAGTCTTTGCTTCTCAACCTTGTCTTTCGGAGTTTTACCAGATTGCAAGTGTTCAAGATACGGGGTGCGCCAATCGGAATCAATGATCATAACCTCTGGTAATTTGGCCCCTTATTGTAAGACTGCCTCGTCGGTCGTTGCTTCTAAGACCGCTTACTCGGCCTTGGTTTCGAGATCGCTTCCTCGACCTTGGTTTCCAAGACCGCTTCCTCGACCTCTATCTCTTTAATAGTAGCTTTGCGATCCATTTTAATGGATGGCTTATTCAATACCGAAGAAAAACACCAGGCGGGACTCGCTTGTCTCGAGGATCCCAATCGGCTAACTCATCCGCAGCGAGAATTGTTTCCATGCGGTATATGAGAAAACCGCAGGCCATCAAACTTGTCTTGAAGCTTTCTTACCTCTTGACGGTAAGCTATCATATGATCATCATGAGGATCCCATACCTTGTTAACTTGACTGATCACAAGCATCGAATCACGGTATATATCTAATCGCTCGACTCCTAATGAAATAGCCACTTGATGTCCATGAAGTAAAGCCTCGTACTCCACGGTGTTATTTGAAGCGCTAAAATGCATTTGCAATACATATCTTAGTGGCTCCTTCCGTGGGGTAAGAAGTACAACCCCAGCCCAGCGCTACGAAAGCTGCAGGGACCCATCAAAAAACATCTCCCGATACTCCAAAGTCCGAATCGCCTGCGGGACTTGCGTCTCTAGCCATTCGGTAATAAAATCAGCCCAAGCTTGTCCTTTAATAGCTGTTCACGAAGAAAGGTAATCTCATATTGTCCAAGTTCTATAGCCCATTTGGCAACTTGGCCAATGACCTCTCGATTACGAACAATATCTCCAATAGCAAACCCGAGTCTTGACCTCAATGGGATGCGCTTGAAAATAATGCTTTAACTTCCGAGAGGTTATCACCATGGCATATATCAATTTCTGCAGCTGGAGATATCGCATTCGAGACTCGATAAGGACTTCACTTACAAAGTATACCGTATGTCTGCACCAATTGTAGATGTCCTTCCTCCCTCCGGTCGATCTGCTAATACCGTGCTCACGAGCATGAGTAGTTGCGGATATATATAATTGAAAGATTTCGTCGGGTTCGGAGGTAATAAAGCGGCGGATTACTAAGGTATTCATTGAGTTGGTCAAACGCGGCTTGCGCCTCATCCGTCCACTCGAACTTATCCTCGCTTCTTGAGCGGTTTAAAGAACGGAGGGTCCACGACTCCCAGTCTTGAAATGAATCGGCTAAGTGCAGCCATACTTCCGAGTCAACTTACGTACATCCTTCAAATAGTTTGGAGGTTTCATGTTAGCAATCATCCGAATCTTTTCTAGATTAGCTTCAATACCTCGCCACGATACCGGATACCCCGGTAATTTTCCGGAACGAACTCCGAACACACATTCTTAACTCTTTACTATTCTTTTTTGATACAAGGACCGGATTGGCAAGCCAAGCTGGATGGTACACCTCTAGCTGCTAATAATCTAGTTAACTCCTTAATCGCTTCCTTCCGAGCTTACGCTTAGCGGCTTCGCATCGAGAATGCACCAACGGTGCGTGCTCAATCTTCTCCCTAGGGACACCAGGCATGTCGGAAGGTTACCATGCAAACATATCCCTATATTCCCGGAGGAAAAGAATGAGCGCGCTTTCCTATTTGTCCCCCAAGTCGGCTCCTATATGGGTTACCTTGGAGGGGTCCGACTCATCAAGCTGAATAATCTTGGAAGCAAGTCGCATCGGTCTTCACTTTCTCCTTAGCGATCTTCTTGGTCGGAGCTTCTTCCAACCGTGCCTGTGCTTCTAGAGTTTCAGCCGCTTCTCCGATTTCCCGACGTTCTTCCTCCGAATTGACCCGAGTTGCCAACTCAATGCTATGTACTTCACAAGCGTAAGCGGTCCTGATCGATGTCGGACCGGAACGATAAGACCCCATTTGGTCCTAGCATCTTCAACATCAAATACGGTAATTGGGGATGGCCATAAACTACACTAGAGCCGGTCTTCCTAGTATAGCATGATATGCTCGAATCCATGTCGGCTACTTGGAAGATAATGTTCTCCCTTCCGTAATTCTCCTTCGTCCCAAAAGTCACGCCGGAGAAATCTGCCCCAAAGGATAGCTGTTTCGACCGGGTATTATACCATGAAACGGTGAAACGTCGTGATCCGAGTCCGCCACGAAAAGGCCAAGCTGCGGCGGGGTTTTAGTAAAAAGGATGTCCAATCAACTTCCCCCATCAATGAAAGTACTCTTCAATCGTATCTTCCGGACAATGGGAGCTAGAAAAAGTGGATATCTCGCTGGGTTTAGGGGGACCTCCGGATGATCGACCCTGCTGAATGTGATCGGTACCTCCGACCATCGTAGATATTCAAGGGTAGCAGGAGCAATGACGTTAACCTCTCCGAGTGCCAACTACGCTTTCGCTTTGACTCATGCGCATCCGAGTCCTCCGTGGAAGAAGTTCACCTCTCTTGCCGGCTCCTGAAAGCCTCTCGTCATCTTCGTTATCATCATTCTCCTTATCTTTGCCCTTATCATCCCACTCGGTTCCGGTGTCCAGATCGGGGTGCTACCTTTAAAGCGAAGCGAGCGAACGGTCTTAACAGGAAGCATTCCTTGGCCTTATGATTCCCATTGTGAATCATGCGGGGACCTTCCAGTAGTGTTTCAAATGAAAGTCGTTCTTTCGGGCCCCTCTTAGGAGATGCCGTCGATCCCCTCCATGAGATTGGTCGACGGCCGCAACGAGGTGATTTGCCTTGCGCTTATTGTTCCTGGATCCAAACTGGTTGCCTTGGTCGTGCTTCGGCTCCTTCCCTTTGTTCCCGCGCAAATTGACCACGTTTGATTCTCCAGCGAGCATAGTCATCTGCTATCTTGAAGCACTACGACACCGTCATGGTAAGGTGTCGATTGCGCCTTCCAATCTTGTGGACCAATGCTTCACTTCGGGCGCCGGCTTGAAACGCCACAATTATCTCGCTGATCGGGAACATTGGGGATTAAGGCCTTCTTATTGTAGAAACGCTCGATGAACTTCGTAAGCGTCTCATCGGGCTTATGCTTCGACTGTTGAGGTCGAAGTAGTTTCCCGGCTTCTCACAAGTCGCTCGAAAATTATCAATGAACTTTTTGGTGTGATCGCCCCAAGAAGAAATGGATCTCTCGGGTAGGGATTGTAACCACAAGTGTCTAGCCTCCTCCATACACATGGGGAGATAATTTGCTAACATAAAAGTATCTCGTCCCGCTAATCGGATGGCGGTAGTATACATATGAAGCCACTTAGCAGGAGGTGCTTTACCATCATATTTATCAATGGCCCCGAGGCTTAAACCCTGCGGGGTGTTTGCAAATGCGCAGGTAACGTGTAATAGCCGGCATTGCGGAGTACTCATCATCTTCTAGACCAGTCCATACCGGCGACGGCGAGCGCCGACCGGGGTAATGCCGGTAGTTGCAGTCCCTGTCATCATCGGATTAGTCATAGTAGTGATTGTCCTGGTTTCCGGTTTCCCAACCGTCATGACGATCATTATTGCCTTGCTCCATGGGCTACGGAGGAGGAGGTGGAGGAGGAGGCGGCGCGGCCGCACGACCGTCATTATTGTTTTGTCGGGGCTCCCCGTCTCTATCTCTCGTTATCTCGTCCCCGTCGATCTCGGTTATCTCGTTGATCGTCTCTTCTTGATCGGTCATCACGATGAGCATAGCGATTGTCGTGCCCTCGACGATCATCGCGTGGAGGATTTCCGCCTAGGGGCGGCGGCCGAAGCGGACGGCCCATGCCTAGTCGAACTAGTTATGCGTGGGCGGGGAGGAGCAGGATCCCGCGGATGATGGTCCACATGACCGGTCTGTCATCGCTCATCTTCTTCTCGTCTCCTGCGTTCCTCTGCTCTCTCCGCATGACGGTCGATAAGCACATTACGAGCGTCTCGATTACCGTTAAGCGGTACGCGTAAGTCGTGATCCGGAGCACGTTCGTGTTCGTCCGCGATTAGGGTATTTCGAGGTCAAATTCTTCCTCCGGAAGAGGCTGCTTCGACCGGGCTCTTCCGGGCTGCTCCGAGTGAGAATGCGACCGATCGGAAGATTCAGCTCTATCGTGGACAAGCTGGTTAGTTTGTAAAGCAGCCGCGTCTACTAAGCTCGAGCGCGTTGTAGCCCCGGCGTTGAGTTGAACACCTCCACCGAGAATGTCTCAAGAATCCGGTTTACCCCCACAATGTTGTGGACTGGTAACGTGAAGACTCGGGCGCCGTTTAATTTGATCTCCATGGAGCCCAAATTCAATGCTTTGCTAGAAGAACGACGGCGTCTACCACTCGCGGCATCCGCGTCGGCTATTATAGTCCGGCGATGTTTCTACCAGGTCTCCGGATCGCTCCTGTAGTGGTCCGATGGCGGGCGCAGCCGTGGCGAGAATACCTTCTCCGTCTTGACCGGTGCCAACGATGTTTGCGCGAGGGTTTGCAGTCGAAGCTCGTGGAGGCGGATCTTCCACGCTCGTTCCGTCCGCTTCACGCTTCTTGTTAAGAATAAAGCACTTGCCCCCAAAGACACGGAAGTACGACAGGTTTGGAATTTTACCCGTGAGAAGTGTCACACCCCTATCCCGAAAGATAGATTAGTGTGGTACGGATCGCTTTGGGAGATGATTGATGAAGCAACCATACATAGTATCACATTAACAAACATACACGATTCGCAAGTTTACATAATTAAGTCTCGAGTTACAACATTGAGTTCCAAATAAAAGATACATTAGGTTAGAATTTAAGTTACATAACCATGATCTTTGTTCGAAATAGAGTTCGGAAGCGATGACATAACACGACGATACATAGATAGCTTATGTGAACCATGCCGGCCTAGGCCACGGCTCACTCATCATGGGTCGGAGAGCTAGGAACCCATTCAATGGTCCACTCTTTGGGCTCCTCTCCATCGCAAACAACATTACGACAACGATCGCAAAACCCGGCTCGCGGGAATCCCGAAAATACGGATGTAGTGGCAAAGCCCGAGTATCTAGCATACTCCGCAAGTCTTACCCGATCAAGCGGCCATCTAAGACCGGCGCCTAGATGCATAAGGCTTGACCGGTTTAACTTGGCATTCTGCATAAAACGGCGCCTAACTAATTAGGTTTGCACTTTTATGATTTAGCCAAATTAATAGAGTTGTTGCATAAAAGAAACTTTAGTGAGCATACTAGCAATACAAATTGATATCAATATAAAACAGCGAGCTTCTCATTCTTTTCCTCTTACTATACATTGTAAACTACTCGAAACAAGTGGTAGTCATTAACCGAGAGGAAAACGGCGATAATTATCGAATTGTTAATCCTGCAGGAAAGACCCAAATGCACGACATACGCATCATTTAAGAACACGTATGGCCACCGTTCGCGAGTTCATCATAAAGCAAAAAACGGGGCCACCGACACATAGGGTACACGTCCCCCTTGCGACCCGTTCAACAACGTGCCCAAGGCTTAACCCGTGTACTCTCCAATGGTCCTCAACTCGTACAACCACCGTACCATACACATTACCTGCGGGTCGGTGCAATGTCCGACCCACTTTACAATTTACAAGCTACATAGGTTTACCAAACCCCATAAGAAAGGTATGCAAGTGGTATACAACTCAAACTTATTCGCGGAGCCACAATGGGGTGTCCTCAATTTTACCAATTCATCATATTCAAATTTAATCATAAGCCATATGTGAGTGTCCCATTCTATCGTTGACTCCATAAGCATAGCATAGCATTTTTGTCGAAGATATGACACATATTCTACATTGGATATATAGGGAAATTATGCACGTGGATTTCCAAACAACTTCTAGAACGTAAGTGCACATTCATCATCCTGAATATAGTGATAAAAGAAAACATTTTCAAAATAATAGGAATGGACCGGGGCTTGCCTTGAGAGTGACCGTAGTTAGTACTAACTTCACAAGCGTTGAGAGTAGCAACGGTTTCTTCCAGCGGAATCAATTCGACGTCGTCATCTAAAGGATGAAATGCAATGCATAAGTAAAATGAATACAAGGTCAATGATAATGGTAATGCATGGATGCTGTTTGTGTGAATACCTTATGTATAAGTTTAGTAAAACTTAGCTTCGTGAATTTCCTAGTATGCATAAATACATAAATTGCTCTCTTTTAGGGGAGTTAATTTAATTACCATTTGTAGCTTTAGCATGGACAAGTAATGGTTTCATCCAAAATTACATGAGTGCTGTGATCAACTCAAGTGTTCAGATTTGAAATGATGCGCAGGGTTTAACGTGAGTCGATGCAATTAGGGTTAAGGGTGTGTTTATTATCACATGCGATGACGGTGTAACCATAACTTAAGAACATGCTTATAAAATTAATACATGAAGGAAAATTAACGGAAACTTTCCACCAAGGTGACCATGATGAAGTATATGACATTATGCTGATATATAAATTTTTAGGAACATAAACCCATTATTAGCATGCTGAAATTAACCAAGTTTTGAATTAAACAAAGGGCAGCAAAAATAAATATTTCGCATGCTCAAAATTAAACATGGGATTTTATGCAAGTGTACAGGACCATGGTGAGCAGATCTACCAAGTTTCATGCAAAAATAGTTTATATACATTTAACTAAAATTTAATTACACAGAATACCATAAATGCCATAACTTGAAAAATATGCAATGAAATTGCGATTTTCCGGTGCCGAGAAATTCAAAGGCACTCGGATGCATGCTCTATCCAATTGGCATCTCCATTGGTCTTATATTTATAAAGTTTTGACTTAAGTGAGTTTTCACGGATTGCCTTTTAACATTTTTGTGAAAATATGAAAATGACCAAAATGTACGAGCTCATGGCGTGGGGTCGGGCGGCACGGAGATTGATCGGGGATGGGAGCTCGTCGTGGGGGTGGCGGAACGATGATGGCGGCGACGACTTTCCTCCAAAATTCCTGGCGGACTGCTGCGTGGCAAGGGAGGGGAGTCGGAGGGAAGTGAGGGCGCCTCTTGCGCACGGTTTGCTAAGGCGGGAGGGGGACCAAACTTCCTAGGCGGCGTGCGACGCGACGGCGTGCGGGGCGGCCATGGTGGACGACGGCGCAATTTTCTTTGATTCGCGCGTAGGCAAGGGGAGAGGAGGCGAGGCGGAGGTGCTTGGAGCGTGGAGAGGGAGGCGAGTGAGTGGGTTGAGTGCTCGTAGATGCAGCTTTGGCTCCCGTGCGAGTTTTCTAAGGGAGAGAGAGAGGGGCGGCAGAGGAGGTGGGCCGCGGCAGGGGAGCAAGTAACTCGAAGGCCTCCCGTTGGCTGCCGGGTAAAAATGCGCTTGGGGAGGTGGCCGAGGTGGCGTGCGACGTGACGGGCGGGCGCACGCGCGGGCGAGCGTGGAGGCGGCGGACCGGCGGGCACGACCGCCATTGCCCGGTGGGCAAAGCTCCAAATTCTGGTTTTTTAAATTTTGAAATATGCTCTTCCGTAATTTTCTCAAATTCGCACTTTGTCTGCTCCAAAAATTAAAACAAAAATACAGAGAGCTTCAGCATGAAAAAGATCTACGTTTTTCGTTTTAGGTCAAAGTTTTGATTCGGCCTTCAAAAATTCATATAAAATTCGCAAAAAGCACAATTTCAAATTCAAATTTGAATTTTTGAGCTTTTAAAATTTTATCCAAATTTTTTGTAAAAATGCTGTAAATTCGTTGTTTTGCATGAGCAACGTGATGGTGCAAAAATATGAGGGTAGTGTTACTGTAATTTTTGAATTTCTCTTAGGGTTAGGGTTTAGCCCTAGGTTTTTCCTTTTCTTTTGATTTTTCCCATTTTTCTTTTTCATAATTTAAGTAGGGTAGTTAGCACCGGGGTTTTATTAGTGGGTGATTAGGGGTTTAGCTAGGCCATTAATGCCTAATCGTGGCATGGGATGTCACAAGAAGCTCATATGGTGTATTTTCCAAGATCTCGTGAAGATACAACCGGTTGGTTGCATGGAAAGCGCCGTTGATGGCATCGGCCCAAAAGGTGTCGGGAGTCTTGTATTCATCAAGCATCGTTCTTGCCATCTCAATGAGTGTACTGGTTCTTTCTTTCGGCTACACAATTTTGTTGTGGCGTGTCAGTGCTGAAAACTCATGCTTGATGCCTTCTTCATCGAGGTACTCCTCAACTTGTGTGTTCTTGAACTCGGTGCCATTGTCACTTCTAATCTTCTTGATCTTCACATCACATTCATTTTGTGCTCTTCCGAAGAAGCTCTTTAGAACACCTCGTGTCTCACTTTTATCCTTAAAAAGAATACCCAAGTGAAACAAGAATAATCATCAACAATGAAAAGGCCATACTTGTTACCGCGAATGCTTATGTATGTGACCGGTCCAAAGAGGTCCATGTGAAGCATTTCCAATGGTCTTGTCGTCGTCATCATCATCTTGGATGGATGGTTGGCTCCAACTTGCTTTCTCGGCTTGACATGCGCTACACACCTTGTCCTTCTCAAAAGCAATATCCTTTAGTCCAACGATGTGGCCACCCTTTAGAAGCTTGTGAAGATTCCTCATCCCAACATGGGCTTGTCGGTGATGCCACGACCAACCCAATTTGGGTTTTTCTATCAAACAAGTACTTAGATTTGGATCCTCTTTGTTGGCGAAATCAACAAGATAGATCTTATCCTCTAAGTACCCTTTCAATTTAATTGAGGAGTCCTCTTTTCTAAAGACGGTCACGCCTTCATCGGTAAAGAGACAACTAAGGCCCATTCCACAAAGTTGTTATACGGACATCAAGTTATACCCTAAACCTTTCACATGAAACGCATTACTAATTGAGAGGTCATGGGTGATTTGAATCCGACCACGACCCATTACCTTTCCTTGTCCATCATTTCCAAAAGATAGGCTCCCACTTGGTAGATTGTCTTTGTCAAGTGTGGAGAACATCTTTTTCTCCGCGGCCATATGATTTGGGCACCCACTATCAAGCACCCATATTGAACCGCCTCGAGGAGTATTCCTACGAAACAAATCGAGGCACAAGATTTAGGCACCCAAACTTGCTTGTGTCCCTTGAATTTGGAAACAACACTCTTGGGCACCCACACACAAGGGTTCCACCTTGCATATATAGTGTGGCCCAACAAATCTTGCAACTACTTTCCCATTAGCACCATGTGTTAGCTCATATGTTGCATGATCATACACATAGAAGGATACGGGTGAGCTCTTATCGTTGAGCTCATGTGTTATCTTTGCGTTCTCGGTGTGCTTGACTTGAGCAACTTGCTTTTGCTTGTTCATGTTGTTCTCTTGTTGTTGTACTTCTTCTTGGGTTGCTCCTTGAACCCAATGCCTTTGTTGCCATTGAACTTTCTTTCCTCACTAACAATTCTCTTAGGTAGCTCAACTTGAGCCGCTCTCTCAAGATCCTTGACCTTGTTAGTGAATTCCTTAATTGCTACATTGTAGGTAGCAATGTTCTCAATGTCAACATTGTCACACTTTAACATCCATTGCTTGATGAGGCTTTTGGTGATTTGGCCTTCTTTTTCCAAGTCAATGTGCTAACTTTGAGAGCTTCAATCTCTCCATCCAAAAGCTTGTGATTCTTTTCAAAAGAGTCACACTTTGCTTGGAGTGAGAGGTTGATGTTCTTAAGTTTAGCATTTGACTTGTTTACCTTTGTAAGGCATGAAGTCAATTGTAACACCCCGATTCTTGGCCAAAATAAAACTCACTAAATAAATCATTTTCTTTTATGCAGGAAAAACATTTTTGAAAATTAACTAGGAATTAAAACTTAATTTAAATTGTAGCTGAAAGTCGCCTAGAGGGGGGGTGAATAGGCGACCTAAAAATTTCTGTGAAATAACACTAAGACAAAAACGTCAAATATCGGAACTTCCGGTAGGGTACCGGAACTTCCGGTGCAGGAGTATAAATTGCGGAATGAAACCCTACACAATTCTAGTGATTGCAAGAAGGAAAGCACAACCCTATACAATTCTAGGAATTTAACAACACAAAGGGAAACTAACAAGCAACCTAGTGAATTAAACAACAACGCGCTTAAGTAAAAGAGGGAACACACAAGACACGGTATTTTTCACCGAAGTTCAAGCCCACCAAGGACTCTACGTCTCCGTTGAGAAAGTCCACCAAGGACCGGGTTTCTCTCAACCCTATTTCTCCCTCAAGTCACCACCAAGGTTGAGCTTGAGTTTTCCACTATCAAGGTCCCTTCCGGGACGGGTAATTCAAACTTCTCGGCGTCACCACACAAGTTGGGAGCTCACGAGCACGCCTAGCCGTCTAGGAGCTCAAAGCTCCAAGAGTAACAAATCCAAATTGCAAGCTTGACGGGAGTAAAGATGCTCAAGAATGGAATCAAGTCTATCAAACTCTTGCTTAAAGTCTCTCACTCAAATCCTAGCTCAAGGATGGAATTTTTGCTTTTGGTGAGGATTTGGAGTAAGTGGAGTGTGGCTAAAGAGTGTTTTGGTTCGGAATGTGCAAGAGAGAAGTGAGAAGGGGTGGAGTGTGGCTTATATACCACAGCTCCAAAAAGAGCTGTTGGCTCGTCTGAAACCCAACACCGGAACTTCCGAAGGCATATCGGAACTTCCGGTATGGTCCGATTTAGGGTTAGATCCGGATTTATGGCCCGCACCGGAACTTCCGGTGGAGTAACGGAACTTCCGGTACGTAGGGTTAGGGTTTGAAAACGAGGCCATATCGGAGCTTCCGGTTTCCTATCGGAACTTCCGATATGGCTTTCCGAAGAGCTCAAAGCTCTCCGTGAGCCTACCGGAACTTTTGGTACCGGGGACCGGAACTTCCGGTATGGCTTTCCGGAGAGCTGAAAGCTCTCTATTAGCCTACCGGAGCTTCCGGTACCGGAGACCGGAACTTCCGGTATGGCTTTCCGAGAGCTCAAGCTCTCTGTTAGCCTACCGGAGCTTCGGTGCCAGTACCGGAACTTCGGTATGGCTTTCCGCAGAGCTCAAGCTCTCTGTTAGCCTACCGGAACTTCCGGTACCGACCATCGGAACTTCCGATGGGTCCCGAAAGAATAGGCATCGGATGGATTTTCTTGAGTTTAGTGAGCATCTTCATTCTTTGTCAAAGTTGTGATTTGCATCCCTCTTTATAGTACGGCATCCCTATGACTCAAAGCAAAGAATAAAAGAGGCACGAGCTTTGAGATAGGTCCTTTCAAATTCTTCATTCATTGCATTTTTCATTTCTTTTCTTCTTTTTGATCATGCTTGCTACACTTTCATGTTCTTTGGATGTTCACTACACACAATCTCATGAAAACATTAGTCCAAATTTAATTGTATTGATATCAATCATCCAAAATAAAATGAGGGGCCTAGATGCACTTTCGGTAGCTAAAAAGCACCTAACATTTTTCTAAATAAAATACTAACACTTGCAAACATGATTGTTTTTTTTATTTACCGTGACTTTCTTTTGTTTTACCTTAATTAGATTTATTTGGACATTAGTTGATTTCATTTGGATTTAAGAAAGAAGGAGTGAAGAAATAAAATTAGCAAAGAGTAAAAACCCTAGATGGGCCGTTCAAGCCAAATCCCCTCACCCCGACCCGACCCACTCCGTCCCACCCCTTCGTCCCCTTCCCCGCGCCGCGCGTGCGGAGCGTCGCGCGTTGCCGCCCCGCCACCCTAGCACCCGGTCCCCACCTCCGCTACTGCCGCCCCCTCCAAGCTTTCGCGTGCACCGCCACGGTCGTACCCTGCCCAAGCCGCCGCCACCTCTTTGGCCTCACCCCTCCGCCTCATCCCCTTGGCCACCGCGCCGTGCTCCCGAACGACGCCATACCGGCCACTCCCTCTACCCCGCCTCGCCTCTGCTTCCGGTTGGCCGTTGAGGCCGACCGTCGGCTTGTGCCGACCCGAGGACCTCGCCCGTCGCGACGCGCCCGCCGAGGTCCCGTACCGGGGCCCTTCTTCTCTTCCCCGCACGCACCGGCTAGGCTGCCATGGGCATGGGCGTCGTCGTTGACATTCCCCCTCCTCCCCACTATAAAAGCCTCCCCTTCCCCATTGCCTACGAGCCACAACCCTTAGCAGAGCTCGCGAGGCAAGTGTCGCGCCACCCGTCTCCCCTCTTTCCCCTCTCTCTCGCCTTCACATCGGCCGCCGACGCTCCCCTCTCTCCCCCTTAGCCGTGCAGCTCCCCGGGTCCTCGCCCATCCGGATCAAACCCTCCACGTGCAACTCCGACGCGCGCTGCCGCCTTGTCCCTCTCCGGCACGGTCGCTCGTGCTCGCCTTATGGAGTCTTAAACTCGGCACTAGAACTACTCGGTCTTCACAAGCGTGAAATTCGATGGTGCAACACACGAAACACACGGGAACATGAGATTTGAGACAGGTTCGGGCCCTCGCTTGAGAGTAATACCCTACGTCCTGTATGTTATGTATTGCCTTTAGCAGATTGCTAATTGCGAGTTGTTTAGAGAGCTTTCGGGGGTCCCTGCTCCGCCATATATATCAAGGGGAGTTAGGGTTACATGTAGAGTCGTTGTCGATTACATGGATTTCATATTCGGAAACTCTATCTCTAAGCTTTCCTTATTGATTTCGAGCCCCAACAGACTACAATTGCTCCTTTACTTGTCAATCAAGTTATATTGCGTCGGTCTTTATGTCCGCCTTATTCCCATACCGGTATATGGAACCTTCTAATTTCTCATACTGGTCGGGTACCACTATGTGGGCCCTCTCCACCAGTCTTATCTTCGTAGATACGCCACCATATCTCTAATTATCCATTCCTTTGACGATTGTATACCCATAAGGTTAGTATACGACAACAGACCCCGAGTAATTTTTTATTTGACCTTGAATAAGACCGACCAATCTTCCGCATGTTGGTCCGATTCCGATGTGAAATTAAAAAGAACTCCAATCTTCTGTAATACATCTTGTCCCTTCAAGATGACTTCAAAAAGTCAAAAAATTGATATTTTATCCTCCATACCACCTAATTAGGTATATGAAAATTGTCATATACCTCCTGCGATCTTTACGGATCGCCCTCAAAATATGGTGCACCGGTCAAGTGCACCTAATTGGAGTATAGCCCCGACTCTTGTATCATTTGAACTTCTTTTAAATAATGCAAGAGTCCAATACTGATTTCCTTGATTTTCCACTTCCCTCGACCTCTACAGATCGCACTTGAACGTGGTGCACCGGTCAGGTGCACCTAATTAGGTATAGCCCCGACTCTTGTATCATTTGGATATCGCAAATAATGCAAGAGTCCTTTTCACGGAATTATGCTACATTCAATTCTGCAAAATCATAACTCATATCAACTGCATTCCATTAAGCGCATATTTCAGACCGGTCACCCTTGTCTTAACTTCAAAATTTCCTAGATTTCACATCTTATCATATAACAGATCGCTCAAAACAATCGTACTTAGTCATATTGAACTAATAGCAAAAAGTTCGGGTTGATCGGACCAGCTTTTCCCATTTTCTCACATCGACTCAAGTCTCTAAGGCCCATAATCAGCCGGATGATTAACATCCAGAACCTAAGGCATCCATTTTCGCAATATAATAATTAGGCAAGACCAAATTGTCTTCGATCTTACTTTATCATACCTCCAAATTATTCATTTTGGTACTTATATCATTCCTGTGACTGAATATTCCGTATTTCGGACCGCCTTACTTTTGCAAAAGAGCCCTCGTGATTATATCGATCACGTTGATCGATTCCTTATGATCGTTAAGTCATAATGACATAACCGGGCCTAAATGAATATATTACCCGGGTAAAACTCATTGGGCTGTAAAAAACGACCTAGTAACTTCCAGCCCCGGGCCCAACTCCGGTACCTATAAAGGATACGAAGGGGTGACCTAGGTCAAACCCGTTCCCAAATGACCGCAGACACACCCACAATCCTTCCTTGATCTTCGGACTTTGCGATCCGAGTTCTTGCATCGCATCCTTCCCAAAAAAGTTAATCTCCATTTTCCTCTCTAATCGTCAAGATGGGCAAGAAGAAATCTTCCGGCAATCCTTCATTCTCGTCCAATATCCCTCGTGATCAAATCCCATTCGGGGCTCAAGAACCGAGAGATAGTAACATCACGGAGGCAAACCTCGAGGAGATGGTTCGTGATGGAATTCTTTCGCCAAAACCAGTACTCAACAGGGCCGCTCCTACGCCCGGTGAAGTCCCATGGGGAATTGATGATTGCCAACAATTGGTACTTCGATCCTTCTTTCTCCGTGGCCTTGATCTTCCTTGCTGCTCCTTCTTTCGCGGCTTACTTTTCTTTTACGGATGAGAATTAGTGAATCGAAATCCCAATTCTATCATCCAAATAGCCTTCTTCATGCATCTTTGTGAAGCTTTCTTGGGCATCCGCCCCCATTTCAATCTTTTTCTTTATTTATTTCAAATCCGCCCACTCCCATCTCGTCAATAATCGTTATGCGGTTGGCGGAGTTGGGATTCAAATCTAGAATGCTCGAGGAATACTTTCCTCTTTCTCCCAATAAGAGCATAGCCAACTAGAAACAAGAGTAGTTAATCTACGATAACCCTCATCCTGCTCTTCCACCCTTTAAGGCCGGCGTAGCCGGAGAAGTTCCTTCCTCGTAACTCCAAAAACACCAGAGAAAACCTCAAACAGGATGAAGAAGTGATTGCCTTGCTTGCCATAATTTAGAATCGAAGGCGAGTGAAAAGGCGTCTCAGCTGAAACCATCCTTTGGTGTTTTATAGTCCCGGAGTGCAGCCAATCAAGAGGCAATCCGAACCTAGATGGTTGTTCAATGAGAACAAGAAAGCGACCACATAAACATTCTTCACTTAGTTCCCCTTGATCTTTTCACTACCCAGGATCATCATTATATTATTCCAGTCTTTAACTTTGTCTAATCTGCAGGATGACTCCAAACCTTCAAACCAATATTGCGGGCCTATTGAGAAACAGGTCAAATATTCCCTCCACCACTCCAACAGCTATCAGCAACAAGACCGCGGCCCCCGAACCAACGACAAAAATTGCCAAACAGAGCTCGGAAGCCAAGGGTGCGGCAACCGGAGAGGAACCCCCTGTCGCCTCAATAGAAGAACAAGAGATTGTTGGTGCTTCTGCTACAATAACTGCTGAGTAGCAGCTTAATACTGAAACCACCGATATTGACACGTCGGTCGGTGATTTCCCTCCTCAAGCTTCGTTATTCCGAATGCTCCGGAACTCCCACTAGGACCCGTCTAGATCAAAGAAGTACCCCGCCGGCCAAGGACCACTAACAAGACTCCAACTGGACCAAAGCTCGCCAAAATGGTGATTGGCGATGTAGAAACCGACAGTTCCAGCGGAGCCCGAACATTTACTGAGACGGCCAAATGGGATTCCCTCCAAGAAGAGGCGGCCTTGAAGAACTTCTCCGAGTCGGGTCATATATTTCTCATTCCTTACCCGGTATTTATAATCTTCATAACTACAATTTTTATATTATTTGCCTTCTTTTTAGGTTCTTCCGAAGAACTCGGAAGCTAAGACTGCTATCATAGCTCGACTAGAAGAAGAACCGCACCGGACTCGGGACCAGCTACTCGAACTTAGGTCTCGGACCGCCGATCCGAGATCCTAGGAAGAGGACCTTCGGCGGCGGGAATCAAATGTCCTAAATACCCATCGCATAATGGAAGACCACCGGCAAGAAATCATCCGCCTTAACAAGAAATTCAAAGTAAATCTCGACTAAGCCGACTAATCTCAATCATCTTGTCTTTGTTTCAAATATCATAACCGTTCTTAAATGTTTTTCTTCAGCTCTTGATGATCTTGTTGCAGCCCACAAGAAGGCAGAAACGATCCTCACTGAAAAAGCTGTTGCGTAAGATTTGGCCCTTCAAGAAGGCTAGCGAGTCGTGTAGAGGCAAGCTGCCGGCATTGGTGAGTTGGAAGGCGAGCTTATCGCCAAGGAGACATCCTGTCACAGTGCTCTCGGATCCAACAAGATCCTTGAGAATGAAAATGCTCAGCTCAAAGCTCAACTTGCGGAAGCGCTTGAAGCTGCCGAGACCGTGCAAGTGGAGAAAGAAAATGCCATCAAGACCGCCCACGAGTCCGCTCAATTAGCACTCAAGGCGAAGGAAGATGAAATCCAACGTCTATTAAAGAGTGAGGCCAAGCCGAGGACCTCCAACATCAACTTCAAGGGTATATTTAGGATCTTGGACATCGGGCATAGGCGTAAGTTTCTTCTCCTCTATCTTTCCGAGAAGCGGTCTTTAACTACCGATCTGAATTTCTAATATTCTTTCCAAATTTCTTTCTCGTAGAACTTGCAGCAGGTAGTAAGCGGGTGCTCAAATATCTGAATGGAGGTCAACCTCTTCGAGCAAGAGAACATGGACATGGAAAGTGCCATTTGGGATGCTCCTCGAAGAATCGGGGAGCACTCCAAAATGATTGCCGCTGCGGGAGGAGGACACATCCTCGAAACAATCCGGTCTTGGATTCTCGTCGAAGACTGTGATTTCAACTTTATCAAAGCAGGTGCCCATCCGAGAGACTACTAAAGACCGATTCAATAAGTTAAGGAATTCACTCCTTGGTACCGTGATGGAACTCATTGAAGATATTCCTCCGGATCCGCCTCGGTGTGACATCCCCTCGGGATGCCCGGGAATCGGTACAGGGGGACACTCGACGAAGCGAGTTACAACAGAAACATCATCTTATAGAAGCCAGAATATATACATCATGGTATAATACAACCAGGTTTTCAAAATACAAACATTCGTGTAGCGAGAATATAACTTTATTGAAGTTTAACATCCTACGAGTATTCAGCGGAAGCTTGTTCTAATGTACAACTCAAAAGACTTCAAACGAAACAACGTGATGCACCGAGCCCTTCGTACATCACGGTCCTCTCTCTTCATGGCGTGGGGATACGTTCCCACCGAAGGGAACCTCCCTCCGGACATTGCTCCTCTTCGGGGAAGCTGCCATATAAGTCGTGGTAGTACGACTCGTTCCCTGAAAGGTAACGAACAAACCCCGAGTATTCTAATACTCAGCAAGATCGACCCGTCAACATGGCACGCTAAGGCCGACGCCTAGTATGCAAAGGATTTTTTTTGGCTGTGGGGTTTACTCCTTTGCAAAAAACAGCATTAAAGGTTGGGTCCTTACTTTCAATATTTTAGCTCATGTTAAGTTCATTAGCCTTGGTGTTTGCAACCTATCACTATTGCAATCAAGTTCTCAATCAAGATAAAATAGATCATTAATCCTTCCATCTCTCATCTTTATCTTCATATAATTTACTACGATGTGACGAGCTAAACAAGCGGTACTCATTACTGCGAGGGACGACGATTCGAATCGATTTATACCAGTCGGCGAAACTCGACTACACGACGTATACGCATCACACTTATCGTATACGACAACCTTTCCCGCTAGCACCGACAGCAGACTAGCCGCTTCCAAACTCTCGCGGGAGTATGGCGAAGCCACGACTTCCCTCGTGATCGACCCATCTCCCTCCCGTGAGACTATCCTCTCACTAACCGCCGGCAAAAGAGAGCCGGCTACGCTACATCTCCGGGGCGATAGGGTACATCAGCTTGCTGGGCCCATGATACCAGCATGTAGTGCGGTACGTTCAAACTTATTCAACTAAGCCGACAACGGTACGGTCCTTGACCGACACGGACGGGGCTACCACCTTGCAAGACCTCATCTTCGTCTTGCCCTTTCTCCTACGGGGCCCGTCCGGTCTCAACTTCATTAACACTCTCTTCATCTTAATGTAAACACAAAACCCTTAAAGCCTCCATGCTTTAAGATTCCCTAAACATCTACCATTGCGACTATGAAATTAAGCTTAGCCTCTATTGAGCTACCTGTACCGAGTATAGAATAATCAAACGGAAGCCTACCATAATGCAACTAGGGTGTCAACCATTCCCTAACACCTAATGCACAAGCATAATCGTACTATGTGATAAAGTAAAATATTTAAAAACATAGGTAGGATGCACCGGGGCTTGCCTTGATTACTGTTCGAAGTTAGCTTCCTCAGCGGCTGGGTCGACTTCAAGATTCCGGCTCTGACTCGCTCTCGGGTGGAACCTCGATCACTTGAACGTAGTCGACCAGACAATGCGTTGCGAATCACAATCATGTATGCATGTATGCTCATGATGGAAGTATGCAAGGATTCATTGATTAAGTCCAATAAGTAATAATTAACAATTAATGCTTAATCACCTTAGTTAATTAATAAATCAAGGATAAGTATGTTCATTAAGCATTAATTAACAATTAATTATGCTGATTAATAAATATTTAATCAAGATCATTATTAATTAGTTTTGTTTCCTTAATTACTTAGGTTTAATAATTAATAAATTATTCTGGTTTATTAAGCAATAAGTAAATTATTACTTTAAGTGGTGAAAGGTTAATAAATTGTGATCACATAAAATAATACGAGTTTAAGTTTAATTTTGGAAAATAAATCTCACAATTAATTTCGTCTGCGGTATCTCCTTCATCAAATAAAATTATTTTTCATAATTAAACATTTTATTTACCTAAAATAATAGCCTTTCTCTAATCAAATAAAGTGATTACTTACTTATTATATATAAATTTACTCAAAATAACTATTTTATTTCACAAATAAATAGATCTTATTTTTCCGAGTCTAACAAACTTGGTTTGACATTTTTCCGAATTTTAATGAATTTTCTATGAATTTTGGAAATTTAAATTTGATTCTGTGCCACACAAAGGGCTACGGGGTTGACCGCACGAGATCCGCCGTGGCCACACGCGATCCCACGGGCGTGTGGCCCGCGGTGTGGCCTCGCCGCGGCGGCGGGTCAGCGGCGGCGCGACGGCCGGAGGTGGCCGGGCGTGTAGCAAAGCCCGCCGCGTGACCACCAAACTACTCTACGGCACATGGCGAACACAAGGATACGAGACGCGCTCACATGAGCTCGACCCTAGCTACACCGGCGGCGAGGTCCGGCCATGGCGAACTCTCCGGCGGTGGCGCGAGCTCACCACAGAGCACAAAAATTGGGGAAAACCTACCGACACGTACTATAGAGCATGCGCAAGCTCGTCATGGAATCAAAAAGACATGAGCAAGCTCGGAAGGGGTGCTCACCGTGGAGGGCGGAACCGGCGGTGGTCGGACCATAAGAAGAACGGCGATTGACCGGCTCCCTGTGGAACAAAAGCGAGGATGAGCTTACGGGAGTCTCGAGCATCTAGTTGCGCATCGCTATGAAGAGAAAATAGCAACAATAGCTCACCGTGGCTCACCGAATTGCGGCGGCGGCGGAAGAACGACGGTGAGGTCGCGAGAGGAGAGGACGAGCTCGCCACGACGAAACCGGACAGCTCAAGCAATTTGAACGGGTCGTGGAGCTTCGCAAGACTCGGGCGGAACTTCGGGAGTGGCGGCTTGGCCGGGAAGAGACCGGAGCGGCCCGGCGGCGTTGCTCCGGAGACGGGGGGGGTGGGGGGACGGTGAGGCGGGGAGTGAAGTGAGAGGAAGAAAAAAAAAAAGAAGGCAAGGCCGGGAGGGGTTCTTATCTCGGCCGGAGGTGGCACGGCAAGCGGCTGCGTGTCCGGCCAAGCACTGCGTGGCGGGGCGCGTGGCTGCACGGCCGGAGAGGCGGTGCGGCTCTGAGCGGCGCCGAGACGCGGGAGAGGGAGAGAGAGGAAGAAGAGATCGGCCTACGGGCCGATCCGGCCATTTTGCAAAAACGCCCTCGGACTTTCGCGTAATTAAAAAGTAGTCTTCCCGAGCTCCAAAAATTCCCAAATTTTTCAGGAGTTTGAAAGAAAACATTTTAGGCACATTTCCTATTAAGTCCAGGGTAAAACTCCAAATCATTTTTGGATTAAAAATTCGTAGTTAAAATTAATTAAAGAAGCTTTGTGTATTTCTTGTAAATATTTCTACAAGGCAAAATCTTTTCAGGACATTTTCATAAATCTTTACTTATGATATTTGAGCCATAGAAAATGTTAAACCTAAATTTTTCTATTTATTTTATTCCTTTTTAACACTTCCTTTCTTCTTAATCCCTTTTGCTATTTCATGTGCTTATTACTAACACAAAAATTGATAGCTTCAAAAAAAATGCAACAATTTGATGAAATGCTCATGATGACATGAAATGCATTATTTTCTCGAGAGTTGTTACACCTGGTGCCCCGCTGAATGAAGTTGCGGCTCTTCCCGCCCTAGATCAAGCCGCGCAAGACAACTGCTGCAGCGTTCGGACAAAACCTAGAAGATGAATATGATGATTGACACATGGATCTTCTATATTCGGCATCCGACTACGAGGGAACAATCGATGACAGGTTGACCATAGATCCCAAGACCGGTGATACCGGTGACTCTAGCGATGCTTGCTCAATAGACTTTTACTGTGTAATTAATCTTGTGTATGCAAAAATAGTACGTGTGAATGTTTCGTAATATATATCCTTTCAATTATGTCCAATCTTCATTATTTTTCATAGATAGAAAACTCTTTACGTGCAAGACTGCAGTGGTCTAGACCGGTGTACATATTGAAAACATAATGTTGACTTGAATAACCATCTTTCCAAAATACCAATTTTACCATTTTAAGTTCACTAATCAAGTCTATAACCAAGCAACGATGGTTATTGGAACTCGAACCAATTGTGACTAATTACCGGCTCTAATCAGCACAGAATATAAATCATAATGGCGGTTTACTTAACAAATTGTGCCATATAGAAAAAATGATCAGTCTTAAGACTTAAGATTACATATTATCCCGAACTACTCTCAAGACAAGCAGCCCCCTAGCTCAAAATGTTAAAGCAAATTAACACTTCGAGCCATAACACAATATGATAATTACTCCATAAAAAATTCCCAGATTTCCCCTCCTAAGTCTACCAGTCAAATCTATAACTAAGAAATGATGGTTAATTTCACACAAACCTACTACAACGTAATGGTTGGCTCTAATTAGCACAACATATAGTTGATAGAGGCAGATCTTATTAACAAGATCATGCCATATAGAATAAATAACTGGTACTAAAACTTAGAAGTTACATAAATTCACGAGACTACTCTTAATATAACAGCCCCTAACTCGGTATGTTAATTCAAAATTAATGGACCTAGACACAAAAACAAACATAATCATCATCGAGAACCAAAAGGAATTATATTATTATCCGCATGAAGTTCCAAAAAACACCAACTACAAAAATCTTTAGGTGTAAATGCAATGAAGTTGATCAATATTCCAAGAGTTCGGAATTTCCTCCTCCTCGTGGGTCATAAGCCTATAAGCCCCCGGTCTCGAAACCGACATGACCACAAATTGTCCTTCCCGGACGGGTGACAACTTATGCCGATTCTTATTAGATTGAATTTTTCCGAGCACTAAATCGCCCACTTGAAATTTCCGCGTCCGCACATTGTGATCGGGATACCTCCGCAATCCTTGGTGGTACATGGCCGCTCGAATGAATGCTTGATCTAGTAATTCTTCTGCAGCAATTAACTCAAACTCACGTTGTTCATCGTATTTGTCTTCATCATAAATACCGCACCCTGGTGGAAACCATATTCACTTCCGTAGGCAACATTGCTTCGGATCCTTATACCGGAGAAAAGGGAGATCGTCCCGTAGCACGACTTCCATTCGTGCGCAACCCCCATAACACCCAAGGTAAGTTCTTCACCCATTTTCCAATGTATGGTTTTAAGCGGTCGAAAATTCTGGGCTTAAGACGGGTTAAGATCGTGCCATTTGCACGCTCTACTTGCCCATTACTCTGCGGATGTGAAAAAGAAGCGTAGTGTATCTTGATTCCTAGGCTTTCAAGCATAATCCTTTAAGAATTCCGAGGTGAATTGCGGTCCATTATCTGTAATTATACAATGTGGAACTCCAAATCGAACAAAGATATACTGCAAAAATTTGATTGCTCGAGCGGTGGTCATACTAGTAGCTGCCTCGACTTCAATCCATTTGGAAAACTTATGAACTGTTACGAAAATTTGAGTAAAACCTCCAGGTGCTTTCTTGAATGGTCCAACAATATCCAGCCCCCAAGTTGGAAAGGGCCAAGTCATTGGAATCATACGCAATTCATGAGCCGGAGTATGGGGTTGCCGTGCAAAAAATTGACATCCTAGACAAGCTTGAACTACTTGATGAGCATCATCAACCGCCGTAGGCCAATAAATCCTTGTCCGAACACTTTTCCAACCGAGTCTTTGACGAAGCATGATTTTCGCAAATTCACTTGTGAATTTATTCCAACATTTGAATTCCATCGTAAACAGATACACACTTCATCAAAATGTTGATTCCTCGTCGATAAAGTTCGTCTTGAACAAGTAGATAATTCCTTGCTCGATCTCCAACCTATGCCGCTCTATCCATACTTCCGACGCTTTACCAAACCGCAAATACTCAATATATGGGGTACGCCAATCAGAATCGATCACCATAAATTCAGGCAATTAATGTACTCCTACCGCTTCTACCCCATCTTGAACTACCTTTCGAATCTCATGTTGTAAGACCGCCTCATCGGCCTTTTCTCCTAAGACTGCATCTCTAGTCTTCATTTCCGTATTTGTAATTTTCCGAGCCATCTTAATAGATGGTTTGCTTAAAACTTGAAGAAATACCCCGAGCGGTATCGCTCGCCTCGAAGAACCTAGTCCGGCTAACTCATCCGCAACAGAATTATTTCCGTGCAATATATGAGAAAAACATAGACCCTCAAATTTATTCTCAAGCTTTCGAGCTTCCTGTCTATAAGTCATCATATGGTCATCATGAGCATCCCATACGTTGTTAATTTGACTAATCACAAGCATGGAGTCTCCATAAATATCCAAACGCTTGACACCCAGTGAGATAGCTACCCAAAGTCGATGAAGCAAGGCTTCATATTCTGCATCATTATTTGAAGCTCGGAAGTGCATCCGCAATACATACTTCAATAGATCTTTTTGCGGAGTAAAAGAAGTACTCCTGCGCCCACGCTCGAAAGCTGCGGGGACCCATCAAAGTACATTTCCCAATATTCCAAATTCTAAATTGCAGGCGGTATTTGAGTCTCGAGTCACTCAGTGATAAAATCAGCCAATGCCTGTCCCTTAATAGTTGTTCGCGATGAAAAAGTAATTTCATACCGACCGGGCTCTATAGCCCACTTAGCAACCCGACCAATTGCTTCCCGATTACGCACTACATACCCGATGATAGACCCGGTCTTGACTTCGATCGGATGTGTTTGAAAATAGTGCTACAACTTTCGTGATGTTATCACAACAGACATATATCAATTTCTGCATTTGAAGATATTGTATCCTTGATTCCGTCATAACCTCACTCAAAAAGTATATCGAGTGCTTGAACCAACTGCAGATGTCTTTCTTCGATCCGATCGACAGCTAATACCATGCTCACAACATGAGTCGTTGCGAATATGTGTAATCGAATAGTTTCATCGAGTTCGACGGTATTAATATCGGCGGATTATCGAGATATCCCTTGAGCTGTTCAAATGCGGCTTGAGCCTCATCTGTCCACTCAAACTTATCTTGCTTCTTGAGCAATTTAAAGAAAGGAAGACCTCCGACCCCCAGTCTTGAAATCAAACGGCTCGGAGCGGCCATACACCCGATCAATTTCTGCACATCCTTCAAACAGCTAGGAGGTTTCATGTCGGCATTCGTCTGGATCTTTTCCGGATTAGCCTCAATGCCACGCCATGATACCAAATATCCAAGTAACTTTCCGGATCGAACCCCAAACACAAATCTGCCAGGGTTAAGCTTCACGAAAAGTTCCGCATATTGCTAAAGGTCTCTATCGAGTCGGATCAAAGATCTTCGACTTTCCGGGATTTAGCCACTACATCATCCACATGTGCTTCGGAATTCCTTCCAATTTGTGAATCAACACGAGTGTTGCATACCATGCTCGGTAAGTCGCGAAAACATTCTTCGGACCAAACAACATAGTTGTGTAGCAAGTAAGCTCCAAAGGGAGTGATGAACGCAGTCTTGATTTTGTCTTCAACCTTCAGGAGTTTGATGATACCTAGAATAAGCATCAAGAAAACAAAGACGCTCGCAGCCAGCGATCGAATCAACAACTTGGTCGATCCGAGGCAGCACGAATGGGTCTTTGGGACAAGCTTTGTTGAGATCGAGTATAATCAGCGCACATTCTTAATTATTTAGTATTCTTCTTTGGTTCAAGAACTTGATTGGCAAGCCAATCCGGATGATACACCACCCTAATGAACTTAGCTGCTAATAGTCTAGTAATTTTTTCTTAATTGCTTCCTTGCGGTCTTGAGCAAACCTCCGGACCTTCCGCTTGATCGGCTTAGCATCGGGACGCACCAACGAGTGCATGCTCAATCTTCTCCCTAGGGACACCAGTCATGTTAGAAGGTTGCCATGCAAAGATGTCCTATTTTCCTGGAGGAAAAGAATGAGCACGCTTTCCTATTTATCCCAAAGATCGGACACAAGCAAAGGGCGAGACAACGACAACTCGAGCAAATTGCAAGCAATACAAGAAGACGAGCACGAAGACACCTACACCTCGGGGACAGTGAGACACCACTCGGGGAAGTGGAAGAGCTCCGAAGGCACAATTCAGCGCTCGAAGAAGTAAAAAGCAAACTCCTCCAAGAAGCAGAACGGAGGGACAACCTATTGCAAGAAAAGGAAGCTCTCTTAGAGGAGAAGCACAAGCACGAGGAACTCACAAGGGAAATCGGAAGGCTAAGGGCAAAAGCAAAGAAAAGCAGCCAAACGAAGCCATCAACCCGTCGGGGAGAAAGATTAGTGCTGCCACGTGGCACCCTCCGAGCCTACTTAACGGTGGATTAGCGAAACCACATCCGCGGAGGAGGCCGGGCCTACCCCCGTACGACCCCGCCGGAAAACAGAGTCGGCGAGATGGCGAGCTCGACCTTGCCCGCCAAACTCGAGGAGGCCAGCCTCGCACGACCCTGTCCGTCTTACTCGGGGAAGCTCCGCCTTGCACGACCTTCGCGCTCGACCTTCACGCGCGACCTCAAAGCTCGACTACCAACCGCAATAACTCCACCCAGCCCAGTGCCCATCCCTCCCTGTCACCACCGCTCCCGTCCGGCCACGCCGACGGGACGTGCCGTCCCCGTGCCACCCCCGTAGCCCGACGAGTTGGCGTGGACCAAAGTCTTTGGGAGAAGCCATCATCTACCGACGTACGGCGGTACGACCCCTCCCGTCATACCCGTCGACAGGTGTAACTTGAGGTCAAGTTCGAGTTACACTCCATCCCGCACGACCTTCGCCGGCAAGCTCGAGATTCGAACGAGCTGCCCGGCGACCTCGACTTTGGGCTCGCCATCAATGCGCCCGACGAGAGGGACCGGGATGGCATGTCACCTCCAACCACTCCGCCATGACGCCGCCCATGACTCCGCCGAATGCGGGGCACTCCACCGCGACGCGATGAGGCTACGGGAACAACGCGACCGCCCGGTCAACCTCGCCTCAAATACATGCGAGGAAGAAGACCGACGGGACGGCACGGGCATTCGACTAAGCACACAACTTCTCTCTCTCTCTCTCTCTCTCTCTCTCTCTCTCTCTCTCTCTCTCTCTCTCTCTCTCTCTCTCTCTCTTGTAACTCGGGTTTCACCCCTGCGACTATAAAGGGGTAGAATCTCTCACTTCCAAGACAGGCCCTAACACTCACGCTCTCACACTCTCAAGCTTTTATGCGCACACACACACACACGGGACTTGGAGCACGCTCCTCTCACACCACTTCGTACCCCGTTACTCACCCGACGCAAGGAACATGAGCGTCGCGACACCACCCCCGCTGGACGTAGGGAGCTTTCCCGAACCAGCCTAAATCTCTCGTGTCTTCGGTTGTGTACCATCCGGCCCAAAACGTGCATTCCCGGGACAAATTCTATAGCCGGTGGTTCGAACACCGACGGTTGGCGCGCCGAGAAGGGGACCGTTGCGCGTTTTCGCCGATTGCTCTATTCTTCCACGGCATGGATGACCGACTCCGAGCTTTCCTTCTAGGCCCCCGTCACCACGGTGCGTTTTGGGAGCCTGGACTTTCTCGCCACTAACGAGCGGACGCCGGTGCACGCCGAGCTGCCGGCGCCGCGGGCCCCCATGGCCACGCGCGTCACGGCGAAAGTGACGGTCCCGCTACCGAGTGCTCCCCCGGGGTCAGCTAGCCTCGTAGCGGGAGAGTTCGTAGGGATGGTGATTCATCCCTCCGAATCCTTCTTTGACCTCCTCGACGCGGGGAGGATGAAGATTCGGACCGGGGCAGCTGCGACGAGGCTTACGACCTCACCCACGAGTGCAATATGGTGCATGCTGCAGGAGCGGGCACGCAGAGCGCCGGAGGACCGGCCGCGCTAGAGCCCGGCGCTCCTGGAACTCCGGCGGCCCAACATGCACACACTGCACCCCGGGCGGTGACGACTTGCGAGCTCGCCTTCGAGCCGGGCGACCGGAGCCGGAGGAAGCTCGCCACGGTAGTGCGGGAGCTAGAGCAAGCAGTGTCGGCACGCGGAGTGCAACGCGTGGCGGAGAGCTCGCCGTGTCAACCAGCAAATAGCCAATGATGACGGTGGCGAAGCCCGGCACTTTCCCGTGCTTCGGGCAAAACGTCGCTACGGCAGCGGCGCTACTAAAGACCCTCCCTGTGCAGCCGACCTCGGAAGCACAATGAGTGCGAGAGGGAGATGGTAGCGCTCCTCGCTAAGGCGGCGGAGCAACATGCGAGAGAGTTCGCAGCGGCGCGCTGTGTTGTCAAACCAACATGCCGGCTCTAGCCGTCATGACTCCTAAGCGGGACGCTCGATACGCACTTCGTGTGGCAACCCGCGCAGCCGAGGCCAGCCCGAGGCCAGGCAGGCGGTGCGCTCGCACACCGGCACAGCGCGCGACGCGCGCTCGACTCTCAATGCACGGCGACGCGCTCGGGATGACGCGGGCCAACAGCTCGTCCGCCACCCTCGGCATGGCGGCCGGAGCGACGTCGAGCACAACCGGAGCCGGAGCCCCGACCCCCGGGGCCTAGGGTGTTCAGCTCCGCCATTAGGGAGCGACCTTCCCTCTGCGTTCCCGTCCGCCGACGACGGTCGCCAAGTATGCGGGGAGTCGAATCCCTCCCTCTAGCAAGAGGACTATCGCCTTGCTTGCCGGGCGGGCGGCCCGAATGATGATCTTGCCATCATTCGAAATTTGCCGCTGTATCTCGCCGGCTTGGCGCGAACCCGGCTAGAGCATCTACCCGCGAACCAAATACGTTCATGGATCGACCTGCGAGAGGTATTCGTGGGAAATTTCTAGGCCACGTGTGCCCGCCGGGCAACCCCCGGGAGTTGCAAAGCTGTCGGCAAAAGCCGAACGATTCGCTTCGGGACTACATTCGGTGCTTCTCCCGGCGCTGCAACGAACTTCCCCACGTCATCGACGCAGACATCGTGGGAGCGTTCGTCTCCGAAACAAACTACGAGGCTCTCGTTCATGCGGACGTCGTGGGAGCGTTCCTCCTCCACCGTGACACCCCCAAGAAGGGGAAGGGCAAGCGGTCGACGGCAACGCCGGCGGATGTCCCTCCGGCTCCAAGCCCAACAAGAATAATAAGTTACGGTCAAGCGACGGCCCCTGGTGGCCGTGATTGAAAAGAAGGGCGGGGAGCAGCCCAATAAAGACCCCCGAATCACTTCGAGAAGAAGTGGAACGGGCCGTGCCCCAACCACGAGTTCCCCGTCAAGCACTCGATGAAGGACTGCTCGCCGATGAAGAAGTTTTCCACGCAGCAGGGGAGGAAGGGGCACCCTCCACGAGGAGGGCGAAGGCTTCCCTCGAGGCGGAGGGTTGCCCGATGATATTCGCGAGCTCCGACGCTCACCCGGGCCGACGCTCCGTCAAGCTCGAGCACCGCAAGGTCTTAGATGCGGAGCCCGCGACCCCGACTTACCTCAAATGGTCGGAACTCCCGATCACATTCGACCGCGCCGATCATCCGGCGCGAGTCCCACGACCGGGTCGGTACCCGCTCGTGGTCGACCCCATCATCGCCAAGACGCGCCTCTCCAAGGTGCTAATGGACGGAGGCAGCAGCCTCGACATTTTATACGCCGATGTCCTTGACGCCATGGGCATCGAGCACTCGCGCATTCGTCCCAACGGTTCGCCGTTCCATGGCGTCGTTCCAGGAAATCTTGTAATATGCCCCGCATTTTCTCCGGTATCAAGATTGTCGGAAAAGTTCGTTAAGGTGGTCAAATATGCAAAAACAGAGAGCTAGTTTGAGTTCCGCTTAAGTAGAGCCGGAAATCGCCGTAACTTTTGATCCGCTTAAGTTTTTACGTGTTAGGATGCATTGGAAAGCTTAGGAAATTCTCTAGCTTCCGGTTAGAAGTTTTGGTAAATTTTACTTGTTCAAACAGAGACAAAAATTCATGGTTCCAGAGGCAGTTTTGGAGTACCGGTTTACGTTGGAAAGATGGGGTTTCGTTATTTTTCACTGTTCGTTTAAATACAGTATGTTGGATCTTTTGACACTTTAATGTTAATAACATTGCTGCTTAAAATGCGTTTCTAATCGGGGTCTATAGATGGATGCGAGACAGCTCATGGTCGAGAGGAACCAGTTGAGGTCTAAGGTGGAAGATCTCACCGATCTGCTCACGGACGTCTTTGATGACTACTACTTAGCTAAAGATGAGAACAAACAATCGACCGCTCTGTATCGCTGAGCTGGTGAAGGAGAATTCTGCTCGATCGCGCATCTCAAGGAAGTGCAAGATGACCTCCTTTCAACGATAACTTGCGTAATCGTCGATAGATCGACGAAATCAGCACACTTCATTTCGGTACATACCACCTACGAGTGCTAAGAAGTATGCTGAATTGTACATACTTCATTTTGTTAAGGACTACATCCGGTCGATAAAGCATGGTGAAGACATGGTGGAGGCAATAGCTGAGCAATATCTTGATGGTGATGCCGACGATGACCTTGATGTTCACGACCATGTCAATGTTGACGATGAGGAGCCTGTTCGAGCCGATGAAGTAATAGAATAGTCATGTGATTTTGATGTTGAGGAAATGTTGCAACACGTTGAACCACAAGTTTTACTCAATGGAGGGACAACGAGAGGCTTGAGCAACTTTGCATCGCTGGAGAAAGCATCGAAGGATCCACTATACGAGGAATCTAAGGGATGTGAAAAATGGTGTACTCGTGCTACATATCGTACTTGAGCTGATGAAATTAAAGGCCATCCATAGTTGGTCGGATGCTAGTTTCACGGATTTGTTGTAACTCCTTTCGGACATTCTACCGAAGCCCAACTTGTTGCCGGAAAGCACCTATTTTGCTAAGAAGCTCATAACCCCACTTTCGTTGGGCGTGCAAAAGATTCACGCGTGCCCAAATCATTGCATATTGTATCGAGGGAATACAAGGAAGCCGTGAGATGCCCAAGATGCAAGCGTAGGCGATACAAGTGCAAGGACGACTATGATGCGGACACATCAGTTGTTAGTGGAAAGAAGAGCAACAGGAATGTGAGGAAGACGAAGAAAAGCATCACCGTCGATGACAACGAACAAACGAAGGTTCCTGCCTTGGTCATCCGGTACCTAGCGGTTGTCGATCGGATAAGATGCTTGTTTGCGAACCCCAAGGATGCTGAACCGATGACGTGGCATTCGCTCTGTCACACCCGATTTCAATAACCAAAATCGGATTCATCCGTATGCGTGCCCGGGATCCGGTTTTCACACAACAGGACAAATTATGTGATAAAAGAACAATATCATTATTAATTCATTAAATATTTACATCAAGGACCCGTAGGTCTAAAGTAAAAGATTACATTGCAGCGGAAATTAAACTAAGCGTTGTCGTCCTTCAGCTCCTACAGGAAGTCGACCGGAAGACCGCAGAGCCAAGACCACCACTTCATCGTCTCGTCGAATGATGTACCTTCGGCCTTCACTTCTGAATTGTGACATGATGCAAAAAGAGAGGCAACAAACGTATGAGTACATTACGTACTCGGCAAGTGGGGAAAGTAGGAAGATATACAAAATGCCATGGTAGGTTGGCATCATCAATCTAACGAAGGGGGAGAAGCGTTCGGATGAGTTTAGGTATGATGGAAACCAGCAGAAGATGTCAAGGAATGTGTACAATGTGGAGCAAGACCTCCCTCGAGCAAGAAAATCACCCTTCGGAACAGCCGCAGGGGTCTTCTCGATCAAGCGGTCATAGAGGAGGTGGCCGTGGTAGAGGCCGAGGTAGGAATATTTCAGGAAATAGGCCGCAGGGCTTCTTCTGCTATTATCATGGCTCAGGGGCAAATCATACTACCAACAACTCGTGAAGAAATCAAGGCAATGTGTGCAGCAAGGCAGAAGGGACAACCCGAAGGCCCTCGCTCGATAATGCACACCGGTCATTACACACCTCTCACACCTTCGGAGGCGCTGCCACCACCGCCGCCCCTACCATTCCCAATGCCCTATGTCCCGCCCCTTTATGCTTCATCATACAGGTCCACACAGCCGGTTCATTATCCACCGTTACCTCGGCTTGAGCGAGCATCGTCCGTTTCTCCGGCGAGTCCAAACCCCCGAGGCTCATCGGTCGAGATCAACGGTGAAGCATCAAGCTCCATCGACAGAGCCAGCTCGGTATGCATGCGATCGTGGATCCAAGGGGACAATCCTCATGATCACCGGAGGAAATAGCAGGGACTTTCCATCCAAGAGACAATGCAGAGATTACATTAGGCAAGTATCTCATGTAGCAGCTTGTCCTCCAGTCGGACTTCACAAATGGATGTTCCGGTGGCCTTCTCGGCGGCTGACTTCGAGCCTATGATTTATCCTCATGATGATGCTTTTTTGATGAGGGTCAATATTCATGGCTTCGACGTGCACAAAGTTCCGGTTGACGGAGGCGGTTCGACGAGATGTCTTACTATGGAATACCCTTGAGAAAATGGGATTTACTCGGGTAGATTTGCAACCTTCGTATACTCCCTTGCAAGGCTTCGGAGGACAGCCAATTCATCCCATGGGTTGCATCACCCTCAAAGTCTCGTTCTCCGGATCGAATGGACAAGGGGGAGTCGAACCGAGGATATCAAGTTTGACGTAGTGGACATGGTATATCCATTCAATGTGCTGTTAGGTCGAAGGGTCATCAACAAGTTTCCGGCCATTATCCATCATGGTTATCTCCGTATGAAGATACCAGGACCGAGGGGGTCATCACGGTATATGGGGATCAGGCCGAGGCAAGAAGGCTCGAAATTGACATGGCTCCCGGACAGCGTCACATTAATGTCATTGGAAAGGGCAAAGGCAGTTCTGGTCCCGTGGAACCGCCCATCGCACCTAAGTATATGCCGAAGGTACAGCCGCAAGAGGGCACGAAGGAGGTTGTATTGTACGTGGATCGGCCCGATCGGACCGTCCGGATTGGATGTGGGTTGTCCGAGGAAAGAGAGATGGAGCTCTATAACGTCCCGCCACTCCGGGCCGGGCCCACTTACAACTACAGCTTAATAGGCCCTCAAGATTTCCCTATAGATCAACACTAGTCTTTTCTGTGCACTTTGTCCTCACTCATGCACACCCGGAAATACTTCCTGGTCGGTCACCCGTCCCTAAATTACTCCGGGCCAAGCACGCTTAACCTTAGAGTTCTTTAGAGATGAGCTTCCGAAAAAGAAGTTGCAACTTGTTGACATGAGTATTCTATCAATCCTATTAAGCCCTGGGCCAGGGTGTTACAAGCTCCTTCGGTTTCGAAGAAACAATGCTGATGTCTTCGCTTGGTCATCAAAAGATATTCCAGGGATTGACAAAGCATTAGTTGTGCATAGATTGGATGTGGATCCAAAAGTAAGACCCATAAAGCAGCGCATGAGGGATTGGACGGAGGAAAAAATTGCCATTCTCAAGGCGAGAGGTGCAGAAGTTGCTTGGATGCCGAGGTGGTGCGTCCCATCGATCGAACCACATGGTTGGCCAATCCTGTCCTAGTAAAAAAGCCAAATGGACAGTGGCGGATGTGCATTGATTTCACAACTCTTAATAAGTTCTGCCCAAAGGATGATTTCCCACTAGCACGGATAGATCGGATAGTTGACACCACGAGCTGGGGCTGCGTTGATGAGTTTTCCGGATGGTTAATCGGGTTTTCACCAAGTCCGGCTAGCGATCGTAGATCAGCCCTTGACAGCCTTTCGGATACCCGGAGGAACATACTGTTACAACCGAATGCCCTTCGGACTCAAAAATTCTAGAGCTACATTCTCTCGAACGGTCAAGGCCACCCTCGGTGATCAGCTGGGTCGCAATACAACAGCTTACATAGATGACATTGTAATCAAGAATGTTGTTGAGCAAGATCATGTGAAGGATCTAGCTGAGACCTTCGCGAACCTTCGAAGAGTAGGCATGAAGCTAAACCCGGCTAAGTGCATGTTCGGAGTCAAGGCGGGCAAGCTGCTGTGGTACATGGTATCGGAAGTCGGCATCGACCCTAACCCGACAAAAATTCGAGCAATTCGGACATCGAACCTCCAAAGTCCATAAGGGAGTTGCAAAGGTTTACTGAAAGGGTAGTGGCTTTAAGTAGATTCATCACCAAACTCGCAGAGCGAAGCATGCCGTTCTTTGAGATCTTGAGGGGCCCTCGGGTTTTCAAGTGGACGAGAAGAACATGAAATGGCCTTCCAACAGCTCAAAGAGTACTTGGTAGAATTAACTACCTTGAAACCACCTCCACCGAAGGTTCCGTTTCTCCTTTATGTTGCAGCAGCATCAAAGGCGATCGGTGGGGTCCTTGTGTATCGGACAAAAGAGCAAGAGGCAAAACAGTTACCAGTTTACTATGTCTCGGAAACACTCGCCGGAGCGAGGTGCGGGTATCGCATCATTGAGAAGCTACTGTACGCTGTTACGATGGTGTCACGCAAGTTACGGAGGTACACCGAGAGATGCACTGAAATCGGACAAGGCCTAACAAAATATTGAAGTGGGCAGCTGAACCGGGCAGTATGACTTGACCTTACGTAGCAACCCTAATAAAATAAATGTGCATTTCATGTCATCAGCATCATACCATATTGTTTGCAAAAGCAATGCTATGATTTTATGTGTAAAAAAAGAAAATTTAAAACTTAGATTCAAACCTTGTCAAATTTAAGTTCTATTTTAAAAAACGTTCCAGTTTAGCAAAAGTTTGATGGGTTTCAAAAAAATTTTAGTCAAGCATGCGATTAAATGAATTTTGAGCATTTTTCCTAAAATATAATCGAGTTAGGAAATAGCCAAATAAATTTATTTAATTCTCAAAAATAGTTTAAAGTTTGAATTTTTATTTCAATAACTATCCGGAATTTGAACTTATTCCTATAACGAGAAAGCTTTGAAATGATTTCATCCGCGTCCCTATTTTTTCGTGTAATTTTTCGAGTCTCGAAAACATGTTTTCTAATTTTGTCGGAGATCGGGGATCTTTTGCAAAATTGCCAAACCATCCCCACTCGTCGCCTTCTTTTTATCTCTGCTCTCTGCGCCGCCGCCGCACGGGGAGCTCTTCCGGCCGCGCGCCTACCTCTGCGTGTGCCACGTAGCTACTCTGCTACCGCGTCACCCCTTGGCCGACCAAGATAAACCTAAACCTTCGCCTCCTTCCTTTTCCACCCACCCCATCGCACGAGCTAGCGCCACTATCGCCTCCCTGCTCCACTACCGGCAGGCTGCCTCCAGCCATCCCCCGGCAAGCCGCCACCACTGGAAGCTCCTCTAGCTCGCCCGCAGACTTACCATGTTTCCCTCTTGTGCCATACCACCGTGAGTTGGGGCAATTTGTCTCTGTTGGTGAGCCGTTCCACACGATTCTTGAGCCCGGTTGCACGTAATTCTTCCTCTACCTCGTCAACAACTTACCGTGGAGGTTCCCATGCGGGGCTCTCGGGATTTTGCCGTTCTTCCTCGGCTCCCTCCGCTGGCGCCTACCACCTCGCCGTGGAACAACGAGGCTCCAGCCACCCCCAATGTCTACCACCACCTTGTCGTTCTTTCTCTTGCTTCGTAGGTGCTTCCAGCACGTTTTTCCCAAAAAGTTACACACCACGGCGAGCTAGCGACCTCGCCGAGCCGCGCCATGGGTAGTTCGATAAGATGCTATGCTTAATTCATAGTCACAATGGTAGTTGTTCGGGTGAACTTACAGCATGGAGGCTTTAAGTGTTTGTTGTGGTTGTCATTAAGCTAAAGAGGATGTTGATGAAATTGAGACCGGACGGGCCTTGTTGGGGAAAGGGCAAAGACGAGGTCTTGCAAGGTGGTAGCCCCGTCCGTGCCGATCAAGGACCGTACCGTTGTTGGCTGTGCTCGAGCAAGTATTGAACGTACCGATCTACATGCTCGGTGTTTATGGGCCTAGTAAGCCGATGTACCCTAACTCCCCGGTGGTTCGACGTAGCCAACTTTCTTTGCTGGTGGTGTTTGTTTATTTTGAGACGAGGTCTCCCCGGGAGGGGATTGGTGGTCGCTCACGGATAACATCGAGGACGGGTATCACGTGGGGTCTCCATATTCCCGGGGAGTTGGAAACGGACCGGCCTCCGTCAGGAGTTAGCGGGAAAGGTTGTCGTAGACGACCAATGCGGTGCGTATATGTCGTGTAGTCGGATTTTCCCAGCTGGTGAAATCGATTCGAATCGCTATCCCTCGCAGTAACGAGTACCGCTTGTTCTCTTAGTCACATCGTAGTTAATCGGGAGGAAAGAAACGAGAAAGGAAGAGATGATGGATCGAAAGATAATCTTTTGCTTGCAAACTTGATTGCGATGAGACGTAGGCTTCAAACATTGATTCCTAATAAACTTAACTTTGAGCTAAAACGTGAAAGTAAGGATCCATTTTTAGTGCTGTTTTGGCAAGCCGAGTCAACCCACAGCCGGAAAGCCCGAGCATACTAGGCGTCGGCCTTAGCGTGCCTTTTGACGGGTAAGTCTTGCCGAGTATTAGATACTCGGGGCTCTGTTCGTTATGTTTTTCAGGTCATGAGTCACACCCTCTTGACACGTGCGGTAGTTTCCTTGGTGACGAGCAGCTCCCTAAGAGAGTTTCACTCCGAGTGGAACACGCCACATGGAAATAGTATCATAATACTTGCACGGCCGTTTCCTTTAGCTTTGTTTTACTGTGGGAAAGAGGTGTTTGATCAATTTAAACATCTTTCCTATGGATGACACGAGGAAGGGAGTGTGCTAGTGAGATATAAGACAAGAAGGGTTCTTACATCGAGAAACTTGACGGAAGAATTCAAGACCTTCATCTACATACGGTACTTGCAATGCAAAAGAAGGATAGACATATGGGAGTATTGGAGGGACCAACACCACTAGCTACAATTGGTTTGCTTGGAAAAGGAATGCAAAGTAGAGTACTATCAAGACTTACAGTTAAAGCGTATGTGTCCGTAGCAGCTATAGAAACTTTATCAACAATTACGAGAAAAAAAAAAGGATAAGTCACGTGCCGCTAGGGATGAACAACTTGCAGCTGCCAAAGCAATAGTTAAACCACTAGATGCAGACTCGATAAGGACCATGATGAGATACTGGATCTTGAGCAAGCCTAATAACTTCCCAAAGAACAACAGATGGACGAAATGTATGAGTAGAAGAATTCAGGAGCTAGTCACCGATGCCACTTCGATCGCTCCAGGCCTCATCCAAGCGGATGACCCGTTAACTACCACTTTTGTAGCTACCAAAAGTTCTCTTTCCCTCTCCAAGTAATAGCCATTTTGATGTCCGTTCGGACTCTTCATCTCGAAGAAATTTTTGGATGATAAAATTCCAGTATTATGAGCTGACTATTCCTATTCTGCAAGTAATTCTCCTTCTTTCACTCAATTACATCATGAACTTATCTTTCCTTGAAGTTCTTGAGTGACTTCCATTTGAAGAAATAATAATCCCCTTTTTGACTAGACTAAGTTGTACCGAGAGCTAGTTTGGAAATGGTTGTTTTGCACTTTCAAATTGTCATTTTGCCTTTGAATTGTGCCGGTTTGCCCGAGCGCTTCTCAAAGTCAAACATGAGCGATGTGGAAATGCATACTCTATTTTGAAACTAGAAGAGAATCCAAATATAATGTTCTTCGAAGGATGGCGTATAACCTAGGGTACGCAACCGGAAAAAGAATACTCGTCTTGGAAACTCATCGGTGCGATTATCCTTATAAATATCTTAAGCCTATATTTCCTTCAACACCAAGACAGACGAAAGCACTCGTCACATCTTTTGGTAATCCATGTTGTTTCATAAGCTCAACCATTCCAGTTAAATCTTTTCCCTCATCATTGACTTTCACCAACCCCTTATAAATCTCGCGACTCCTGAATAAGTGAGGATTCCCGATCTCGGCATGAAAGTGATAGATATTGACAACAAACACCATGACATTCCAAATTTGGACCAGCGAGTCATTGTCCGTATCCTAATCGGTGAGTTTATAAGAGTCTTCAAGGATCCTGCAGCCTTTGGACATACTCGTAGTCATTTTGAGGACTAAGGTAGTCGCTAAGCTCTCAACCTTAGGATAACATGGGAGTGTAAACATCATCTGTAGGTAGAACCAAATAGGGAGAACAACGATATAGGTGCTAGGAAGAGATGAGTCAGCAAGCACTCAACAAAGTCATTCACCTCACCCTCAAGGACAAGGGCCAATCTACCGGAAGAACCTACCCAACAACGCTAAGTGAAGATTCGTCAACCTTGATTACAATTAAGGGGTCTCGGAAAGAACTTTTCTCTTGGTGATTCATAAGATCAAGGGTACACATGTGGAAGAAAATACCAATGGTCCGAGAATATCAAAATGCCATCCCAGTTGATTTACCAGGACTACCACTAGATTGAGAAGTGGAATTTAAGATAGAACTTTAACTAGGAACGACACCAACATCTCAACGACCGTATTGAGTGTCGCCTAATGAGCTAGCAAGAGCTTAAGGTACAATTGAAGGATTTATTGGAGAAAGGATATTCACTCAAGCAGATCTGAATATGCGTCAAAGAAGATGGTTAGCACTGATAAAGGATTATGAGATAGAGATTCAATACCACCCCGGCAAAGCGAATGTCGTGGTCGATGCCTTGAGTTGGAAAGCTCATTGCAATAACCTCACAGCTCAGCTATTGACGAAGCATCCGGAGAGGAAGATAGTGAGCCTAGTCATCGGATTCTTCCTTATGGAGTCCTAACCAATCTTGCTCTTATCCCTACCATTTGTGAAGAAGTGGTAGCAGCTCGGAAGAAGGATATTGGTATAGAGCACGTTAGAAGACGACTCAAGAAGGCTGAAGTCAAATGCTTTAGAGAAGATGGTGAAGGGGTCATCTGGTTCAAGAATAAGCTAGTAGTGCCTAAGAACTTAGAACTTCGCAAGAAGATAATGGATGAAGCACATACATCTACTCACTCTATTAATCCTGAAACCAAAAAAATGTATCAAGATCTAAAGCAAAGATTCTGGTGGATAAGCATGAAACGAGAGATAGCAAGGTATGTCAATGAGTGTGACACTTGTCGACAAGTGAAGGTAAATCATCTGAAGCAAGCAGTTCCACTTCAGCCTTTGAGCATTCCTGAATGGAAATGGGAAGATATTAGTATGGATTTCATTGTCGGCTTACCGTTAACTTCACGGAAGCACAACTTCATTTGGGTCATTGTCGACAGAGTTAACTAAATTTGCTCATTTCATACCTGTACATACTACATATCCGAGTGTAACAATATGCTAATCTATACATTGTTCTTGTGCTTTGTTTACATGGAGTACCCAAGACCATCATCTCGGATCGAGGAGCTCGGTTTGTATCCAGATTTTGGGAGCAGATTGCATGAGTCGTTGGCAACAAGGTTGATTCGAAGCTCGACTTATGACCCCCAAACGGATGGACAAACAGAAAGAATCAATCAGTATCTTAAAGATATGCTTCGAGCGTGTGTCTTAACTTATAGCAAGGATTGGGAGAAATGTTTGCCATTAGCGGAATTCTCTTACAACAACAATTACCAGAAAGCGCTGGAATGTCACCATTCCAAGCTCTATATGGTCGTAGCTGTCGCACACCATTCAATTGGTCTAAAAGTGGAGAAAGATTAATATTGGACCGGATTTAGTAAAGGATGCCGAAGAGCAAGTACGTCCGATTCAACAAAATTTGAAGAGAGCTAAGTCCCGAAAGGTCAGCTATGCGAGATAAGAGACATCGAGAGCTCACATTCAACATAGGAGATCAAGTCTATCTTCGAGTCTCTCGTACCAAAGGTGTCCAGCAATTCGGATTCAAGGGAAAGTTAGCTCCACGCTACATCGGACCTTTTCCATTTCAAGAAAGATGTGGATCGGTTGCATATCGCTTGGAGTTACCAAGCACGCTTATCGAGAATTCACAATGTGTTCCACGTGTCTTAATTGAAGAAGTGCTTAAAGCCGTCGATGGACGTGCCTATCGCAGATATGGAACAATTACAACCCGATCCGACATATGATGAACATCCTATCAAGATTCTTGACACGAAGGATCGAGTCACTCGGCATCGAACCATCAAATTCTACAAGATCCAACGGAGCAATTACTTAGATGCTTGAAGCAACTCGGGAACAAGAAGACTTCCTTCGATCAAACTATCCGGAGTTCTCTAGCACCATTGGACAACCGCGACGTTTTTGAATCTCGGGACGAGATTCCTGTAAGGGAGAGGGCTGTAGCAACCCTAATAAAATAAATGTGCATTTCATGTCATCAACATCATACCATATTGTTTGCAAAAGCGATGCTATGATTTTATGTGTAAAAAAAAGAAAATTTAAAACTTAAATTCAAAACCTTGTCAAATTTAAGTTATATTTAAAAAACGTTCCAATTTAGCAAAAGTTTGATGGGTTTCAAAAATATTTTGGTCAAGCATGTGATTAAATGGATTTTGAGCATTTTTCCTAAAATATAATCGAGTTAGGAAATAGCCAAATCAATTTATTTAATTCTCAAAAATAGTTTAAGTTTGAATTTTTATTTCAAAAACTATCCGGCATTTGAACTTATTCCTATAACGAGAAAGCTTCGAAATGATTCCATCTGCGACCCTATTTTCTTCGTGTAATTTTTCGAGTCTCGAAAACATGTTTTCTAATTTTGTTAGAGATCGGGGATCTTTTGCAAAATTGCCAAACCATCCCCACTCGTCGCCTTCTTTTTCTCTCGCCCTCTGCGCCGCCGCACGGCGGGAGCTTCTCCGGCCGCGCGCTCGCGCTGCGTGTGCCACGTAACTACTCTGCTACCGCATCATCCCTTGGCCGACCAAGATAAACCCAAACCGGTGCCTCCTTTCTTTTCCTCCCACCCCATCGCATGAGCTAGTGCCACTATCGCCTCCCTACTCCACTGCCGGCATGCTGCCTCCGGCCATCCCCGACAAGCCGCCACCACCGTAAGCTCCGCTAGCTCGCCCCACGACTTACCATGTTTCGCTCTTGTGCCATACCACCGTGAGTTGGGCCAATTGATGCTTATTCTCGGGAGATCGCCATTGGGGCGCCACCACCTCACCGTCAAATTCGTATCTATTGGTGAGCCGTTCCACATGATTGTTGAGCCCGGTTGCACGTAATTCTTCCCCTACCTCCTCAACAACTTACCGTTGAGGTTCCCATGCGAGGCTCTCCGGACTCGTGGAGTCCATAGTAACCTCCGGGAGACCGATGTAGCTGATCTCCGTCCGGAGCGATTGAAGGTTGTAGTTGGGGTCTTACTCATAGTAAAACGATTTCCGGAACATGGTCTTGCCCTAATGTTCCATGTATGCCTTAGCGACCACGAGGTGCTCCATGCCATCGCGAGGCCGAAGGGCGACGCACATGAAACTTAGCCATATATGTTCACCCGGCGGGCTATTCAGCGACCGCTGAGTGGCTTGATGCGTTGCGGCGAAGGCCTTAGCGCAAGGCTCGCTCCCTCCATCCGGAAAGCCAACTCAAAGATGGACAGCCGGATGATGTCTGTTGAGGGTGATCTCGCTGAATCTCCGGCCCGAAGAGATCCAAGCACTTCACCCATGAAGCGGGAGCAAGGAAACCGAAGGCCACCTTCAAACAGTTTGGCAAAGATTATAAGCCGGCCCGGCCGCGCCACTCGGAGTAGTCTCCTCCGGCGGGGGAATGTGGGCGCGATCCGGAACGAAGCACCGATGTGGCTCGCGGGCCCACTTATCAAGTCACGCTTCGATCACGGTGCTTGGGCCTGTGTACGAGCTAGGGGGCTTCGTGTTGCTAAGAGCAACGCGTTGGCCGATGCGGCGTCTTGCCATACCGAAGGTTAAAGGCCGAGACCTTGAAATGAAGGGCGAGTCCTTGAATCAAAGGCCGAGGCTTCGAAACGAAGATTAAAACTCGAAATCGAAGGCTAAGGCTCGAAAGTGAAAGAGATGGCAAGAGGCAAGGGTGAGAGCTCGGTGAGGCAAAAAACGAGTGGGTCGGTGTGGTGAAAGTAAGTAGGAGGTTTGGTTTATCGTGGCACCTCTCCTTATATAGGCGGTAAAATTAGGGTAGCATTCAAGATGCGACACCTTGATAGTAGTGCATCCTATGCGAGCGGGCGCGTTATATGAGCGGTCGCGCCTCTTCAAGCCTCGGACGCGCATTTCGAGGAGCGCAACCGCGTGATACCTACGGGTTAATGCGGCTGTCCTTTAAGAGCGTGCCGCCCATGCAAGCGGGCGCGTTATACGAGCAGATCACGCCTCTTCAAGAGTGGACACGCATCCCGAGGAAGTATAACCGCGTGGATACCTACGAGTTAATATGGCTGTCCTTTAATAGTGTGCCGCCCGGAATTGCGTGTAACGGCTGGTGCACTAGCCGGGGCATTTAATGACATAATAATCATAATCAATTATTATTGGCAGATGTTATAAGTAAACAACATCTACGAAGAGCCTTCGATCCAGCGGTAATATGGTTTTAATTTGCGATATACTTATCCCCTTGACCTACCAATTGCCTTCGGACATAATAAGCATGACGAAGTGTAAATGGTAGTTGGGCATAACGACAAGCAAAGCTACCGTAGCAAAGGACAAAGCTGTAACAACCCTAAATAATAAGCATGCATTTCATGTCATTCATGATCTTGTCACCATGTGCATTGTTAAGCTATTTAATTTTTCGTGTTAAGAAATGCACATAAAATATCAATTTAACCTAAGTTAAATTAAAATCTTAAAAGAAGAATTTTAATAAAAGCGAATTATGGTGTTTAACATTTTATGTTGATTAAACACAAACATAAAAGATTTTTGAAGTTGCTATGAAATCATTTTATTTTGTAAAAATGTCTACAAGAAATAATGAAAGCTTCTCCTTTTAATTTAAACATGAATTTTTAATCTGAAAGATATTTAGAATTTGAACTTCGGCCAATAAGGAAAAAGGTCTAAAATGTTTTCATTCCCATCCCTGAATTTTCGTAGAATTTTTCGAGTGCTAGAAATGCGATTTTCAATTAAACCAAAGGAGGGGGTGTTTTTGTAAAATGACCGGACCTGGCCAATCGCCATTCTCCTTCTTCCTCTCTCTCTCACAGAACCGACCCACCCGCCGCCTTGCCGAGCCACCGCGGCAGCCTCGGGCCGCGCGCCTCGCTCTCCGTCTCGCCACGCAGCTGCTCGGCTTCCGTGGCACTCCCTCTCCCTCGCGGATAAATAGAAGCCCTGTCGTTCTTTCCCTCTCTCTCTATCCCTTCGCGCCGAGCACCCCGCCATGGCCGCCATCCGCTTCCCCGCAAAATACTCCACGCATGGTGAGCCTCCTCGCTTCGTTCTTCCTCTAGTTTGTGCGTGATCTCCATGAGCATTTATTTGACCCATCTTTCACTCTTCTCAACGAAGGATTTGGCCACCAAATCGGTTTTTGCCCGACTCCCGTATTCCGGCCACCATGGCTCCATTGTCGACGGCTTGCACGGGAACTCACCACACCTTGTAACATCTTTGCCGCTCCTCTACACCACTTGGTGGAGCTCCCCGTTGAGGAAGCGCATCTTCCCGGTCGTCCCATCGAGCTCGCGACACCGTCGGAGCTCGTCATCCGCCATCGCATGCCGCCGTCTTCTTTTCTCGTGGGGCCCCAACTCGGCTACGCCACCGTGGCACTACCCTCGTTGCTCCGGACCTGCAGGGCGTGGCCCCGTCCTCTCGTGTCACGTCGCGCCCTACCGTCGGCCGCACGCTGGACCACACAGTCCTGGATCTCGTGTAGGCATGGCCGCATCTAATCCCAAACTCCGTAGCTCCCTATGTGGCCCGGATTCCATTGGCCCAGTTCATAAATTAATTATTTTCCCGAAATAAAAATCCAGAAAATTGTGTTATCTCCCAAAAATCATATCTCGAGTTCTAGACGTCCAAAATTAGCAAATTAAATTTTGTTGGGTTCCTTGTTTCATGCTTTATCCTCTAGTCCTGTTGTAGATCATAAATTCTTGTTAGTTTTTCCTGGATTGATCAGATCATCCAAGAACCCAATTAATTCATAATAAATTATCTCGTAGGTGCTAAAAGTGCAAACGCAACTTTGTTAATTTCCTTTTGATGTATTTTACCCCTTTATATCATTTAATGATCTTTTATATGCATGTATGCATGATAGTATTTAATTTTGTGCATAACATGTATATTTGCTTAGGAATATAAATGTGCATCTTTTGAATTCAATTTATGAATGCCTTTATTTATAGTTTACATCACACCTTCATGTTATTTAAGTGGGCTAGAAGAACATGCTAAGTCACCATGAAAAGTTTATGCATATAGTCATAGTTTTATTTTTGCAAACTCATATGAAAATCACACCAAATGACTTAGGTTCAATTTAAAATAAAGTTCATATTTCATGTCAATTCAGAAAAATATGAAACCAACTTTGTTGAATTCATAGAATTATTTTCTATCTGTTTATGAAATCAAATATCTATTTTGAGTATTTTAATTTCATAGATATTAATTAATTACTTTCTTTACTTAATAGTAGCTATTATTTTATGCTAATTAAATAATTAATTTAAGAAAGGAATTTAATTAAATGAAAGACATACTTGCAGATGAAAGTATTTAGGAAAATTGTTTTCCAAAATTAAACTTAAACACTATCATTTTATGTGATCCCAAATTATTATCTTAAGTGTTATCACATGTCATTAAATAATTATTAATTGTTGATTAATAGGCATGATTAATTATTAATGAATGAACCTGATTAATTAATAATTAATGAACATGATTAATTATAAATTGCTAATTAGTAAACCTGATGAATTATTAATTGTTAATTGTTAATTGCTAATTAATGAACAAGATTAATTGTTAATTAATAAGTAATGAACTTAATTAATGATTAATTGCTAATTAATGATCATGGTTAATAAAATCGTTGCACATCATCTCATGTACATTCATGCATGCATGATTATTAAGTCGCGACGTATTGTTGGTCGACCTAGGTACTCGGCGTTATCGAGGTTCCGTCCGAGGCCGAGACAGGAGACTGGACATTTCGAAGTCGACCACCCCACCGAAGAGGCTAACCCCGACTCGCATCAAGGCAAGCCCGGTGCATCCCACCTATGCTTTTAAAGTTGTTTCTTTTATCACAGTTAATGAGTCGTGATTGTGCATTAGGTTATAGGATTACTTGACACTCTAGATGCATGAGTAGGATTCCTATGCTACCTGTTTATCCCATGTTGGTTTTTGTAACTCGCTACGCTTAATTCATAGGAATACGGTAGAAGTCGAGTGGTGCTGAGCACACTCGCGAGCTGATACGGTGTGATCTTAAAGCATGGAGGCTTTAAGTTGATTGATGTCGTTCAAGTTGAAGTTAAAGATGAGGATGAAGATGAAATTGAGACCGGACGAGCACTCGTAGGAGAAAGGGCAAAGACGAGGTCTTGCAAGGTGGTAGCCCCATCTCGTGTCGATCAAGGACCGTACCGTTGTTGGCCCAGTCGAGCAAGTATTGAACGTACCGATTTACATACCGGTGTTATGGGACCAGGAAGCCGATGTAACCTAATTGTCCTAGTGGTTGGACGTAGCCCATCCCCTAATTGGGTCGGAGAATGAGGCGAGGCCTCATGTCTCAAAGGGAGAGGAATGGGTGGTCGCTCACGGATAACGTCGAGGACGAGTATCACCTGGGGTCCCCGGGTTCTCGAGCGGATGGGAAACTAACCCGGCCACCGTCACGAGTTAGCGTGAAAGGTTGTCGTATGCGACCAACGGGGTGCGTATACGTCGTGTAAACGGTTTTTCCCAGCTGGTGAAATCGATTCGAATCGCTGTCCCTCGTAGTAAAGAGTATCGCTTGTTCACCGTGTCACATCGTAGTTAATCAAGTGAAAGATGGAGGAACAGAAATGAAAGAAACGTTGGTCAATGATATTTTCCTGCAAACTTGATTGCAATAGCGGTAGACCGCAAGCGGAAGAGGAGCAGTCTTGCTGAGTATTAGAATACTCGGGGTTTGTTCGTTATGTTTTCGGGACCCGAGTCATACTTTCACGACTAGTACGATAGCTTTCCGGAAGAGGAGCGAGTGCCCGAGGGTGGTTCCCTCCAATGGGAACGGATCCCGACGTCGTGAAGAGGAGGACCGTGATGTATGAAGGGCTCGGTGCATCACGTTGCTCGTTTAATAGTCTTTTGTTGTATAAAGTACAATTTTCACTGCAATACTCGTAGGATGTTAAATTTCAATAAGATTTATATTTCCGCTGCACGAATGTTGTATTTCAAAAACCTGGTTGTATTATACCATGATGTATATATTCTGGCTTGTATGAAATGATGCTCTGTTGTAACTCTCTTTGTCGAGTGTCCCTCTGTACCGATTCCCGGGGGTCCCGGAGGGGATGTCAAATGCTACCGTAGTGAAGTACAAAAGTAACGAGTGTATGGATAGGATCGAGGAGGTGGAAGGATAAGCACGGTGACGTGGCACACCGTCATCCAATAAATCCGACACGTAACCTTATCACTATCTGGATTCCCCCCGCCACATAAGCGGGAACATAGCCTATATAAGGGGAGCAAGGCCTCTCGCCTTGAAACCTCACAACATCACTCTCCAACTTTCTAAAAATACTAGCAAGATGCAAAGGTGGGCCTTTCGGTTTGCGATAAGAGGAAGCCCGAAGGACAGAGTTCTATAGCCTTCGCGCTTCACCAATCGACTTCAATGGGTGCGTAACGCGCTTTACCAAGCGACTTCACCGAGGTCACGTGTCCGCTGCGCTTCCTAAGGCAAGTGGCACTCGGGGGCTAAATTCAGCGAAGCGCCAAGGTAAAGTGCTAGCGTAACCTCGCTTCTTCCTCGAATGCTATACCATAGTATAGCCACGACGAGAAGGAACTGTCTAGGCTGTGTGATCGATAGAGTAGGTCTCTTAACAGATCTTGAGGGTTTATTGTCACACCCCGAGGAACTTAGGACCAATCTCGGATGGTCGAAGCCGTCAAGGTCGCCACGATGAGCGGACAAAGCCAAGGCCGGCCTCCTCCTAAGCAAGACCATTTGGTCGGTGAAGGGTATACCTCGATGACAGTGACTAAGTCCCGGCGAACCGTGACCCGGGAGGGTCACCGGTATCCTTCGAAGGCGGGCAGGTAGTCACACTCCTTCAGGTCAAGGGAACCTTTTTAGTTGGTCTAGTCGTGGCTTTCGAGGCTGGTCTCCGGACCAATGTGCGTCACCCCTTACGCTTTCTTTTTCTCTTTTTGGTAGCATCCTTCAGTCCAAGTGTAATCGGCTTCGATGCTAATAATAAAGAAGTGCCTTCGTTTTTGTATGTGCATGAATGTTATGTGCCCCCTTGTTGTTTCTCTTTGTTATTTCAAACAATGCAGGTCGAAGAACTTGTGAAGTGGAGGCGCCTCCGGGTAGTCCCAAAAAAGGGGGGGTGTAAGGTGGAGATCCTTTGGGATTATGGTTTCGGTCCTACCGAAGGCGGAGCTCACCCGTGAGGGGCTACTATTGGGGGAAGATCACCACCTTACCCCAATGGGCCGGCCCGGAAGGAAACAGGCCCAACAGGACCATGGAACAAGCGCCTCACATGCACCGGCGGCCCAAAGAAGAAGCACTTGGAGGAGAGGATTTGGCCCAACCAAGGCCCAATAAGGCCATGAAGATGGAATTCAGCCCAAGAGTAGATAAAGTAGAGAGGGCATAAGTGTAATTTGTGGGGGCTGATAGTAACTATTAGGGTTGAGAGAGTATGAGGCTATAAGTACTCTTTCAGCCCATCACATCAGCCGGATTTGGACTCTCCCTGTAATATCATCGTAATAGAAATGAGAGCCTTCGTATGGGGTCCTTCGCGACTCCCCTAACCACTTATTCCCTTCGTAGCTTTCCTATTCCTCTCCATTAGGCCTAGTCCAAGGACCTTCGTAGTCTCGCAGCCCATCCACATCTCCGGGACACATTGGGCTGGCCCAATCCTCGTTGCTTATGGCCTTCGTAACCACAACACTAACAATGCTCGCTTGAAAACAGAGCTAGGTCGAAGCACTCGGAAGCTATTAAGACAACTCAAGCGGAGAAAGAAAGTGCTTTGAGGACCGTGCATGAGTCTCGCTCAACTCGCTCTCAAAGCTAAAAAACATGAAATCCAGCGCTCGCTGAAGAGCGAAGCCATGCTCGAGAGCTTCAAATATCAACATCAAGGGCAAGTTCGAGAGCTGCAGACATTAGGCACAGGCATAAGTTCCTTCTTCACTACTAGATTTCCCACCTAAAACCACGAAGTCTTTATGCAACACCACACATTTGGATGCAATAGGGGGTACTATGGCATCAAATAGTGATTTGGTAGTAATATGCAGGCCTATTACAACAGATAAATTGTGTTGCAATATTTATATTTCGTGTTGCAACAGGGTGACCCTAATGCACCTATTTTTAGGATTTGTGTTGCCTTTGGTTGGGAATACGGCTACACCAATTATGAGTTGCATTAGTACATCGTGTGTTGCAATAGCAAGGTCCTATGGCGACCATAGTAGCGTTGGTTGCTTCGAACATCAATTTCGCAACCCTTGATTTGTGTTGCAAATTGCTTGGTGCTTTGTAGCAATAGATATGTGGCTATTGCATCTATTTTTAGAATTTGTGTTGCAATTGGTTGGGAATACTGCTACACCAATTATGAGTTGCATTAGTACTTCGTGTGTTGCGATAGAAAGGTGCTATGGTGACCATATTAGCGCTGGTTGCTTCGAACAGCAATTTCGCCAACCATATTTTGTGTGTTTTTTTATGAATATAATATTTTCAATTTGTTCTATAAATCAAAATAGACATTTTTGTAAAAGTCGTAAAGATTTATCAATCCTGAAGTATTTTAACTAATCTTGTAAAAACCTATATATTTTAGCTAATTAAATTGTAATTCATAATTCAAGGTATAAATTGTAAGTCAAGCTGCAACTATACAAAATCTGGTGAATTTTGAATATGTAAACTATTTGTTTAACATCAATGAAAAATGGTAGGCGTTAAACAATGACAAAAAAATCAAATATGAAAACAAAATAAATAGCAGATGGGATTCGAACTCCGAAATGAGAACAAAACTAGTCGGGTTGTATAAGCGTCGAGCATAAATTTGAACGCCGCCAGTTCCTCAATTGGCCCAGCGTGGGTAAAAGGACACTTCCATCTTTTATCTTTAGTGTTATAGAAACCAAATCGCATGCAAACAAACATATCAATGTGTTCTCTAGTGGTCGGGATGTTACCTTCATTTCCAGGAAGCTCCGAGTTCAAGCCTTGAATGAGGCATTGTTTTTTCTCTGTTTTTCTCGCTGATAACTTTTGCAATCTCGAACGAACAGTGCGTGCACCCAAAATTCATTTCGTTCGAACTTTGTCAAATGGATATATAACTTAAATAAACTTTGTAGATCTTGGTGAGTTATGAAACTTTGTTATTGATGACTTCTTCATTTGAGATCATTTATTGCCACTAAAAAAATGTGAAGTTTTTAACTTTTCAAATCTCGCGTGCACCCAAAATTCATTTCGTTCAAACTTTGCCAAATGGATATATGAATTAAATAAACGTTGTAGATATTGGTGAGTTTTGAAACTTTGTTATTGATGACTTCTTCATTTGAGAATAAACTATTAACTCGTCACAACAAACAAAACTATCTTTTCATACACCAAACAAAATCATACAAGTATCAAATAAAAAAGTCATCATCTTCGTCTTGTGCCACAGAAGCAACGGGTGCAACAACTCCATCATCAATGTACGTGTCATCTTCATCATCTTCATCACAATCAAATACCGCATCGTCTGGTTCATCAACTGCTTCGGTCCGCACCGAGCAATAACAGAGACATCCCCAGCTTGTGCCTTCCTTGTCGGATCTTGTCCAATTTGTCAAATCCTGTTGTCCACCCAAAAACTTACTGACTTCCATACCCACATCAATTGAGTCCTCAAGTTCTAATTCAGGCATGGCGAACAAGTCCCTTGGTTTCAATGCAATAACACCTGCTCCAACCAGGTTTGTTTACTAGATTCACATAAAACACCTGTTCTGCCTGTGTTGCTAGAATATAGGGTTCATTCGTATATCTCGTATCGGGTAGTATCCATATCAATTATCCCAAATTGATCCTTATTGTATCCTCTCGCCTCTATTGCTTGTGGCAGCGAGCACATCATACCAGTCACACTGGAACAAAATAACTTCTTTTTGTCCAGGGAATTCTAGTGAGATCATTCTTTTAATCACCCCATACCAGTTCATGTTGCCACTAGTACCGTCGCCCTTGACAAGCACACCACTGTTTTGTGTTACGAGGCTTTTCTCAATGTCAACTGTTCGAAACAGCCAATTATTGATATGGCATCTATGCAATGTACGAGCTCGATCATCCGGTCCTTGAGCAAGTGCAAACATCTCCGAACTTACTTCCCCTTTCGCATGTAGATCCTCGATCTTAGCCTCGAACCATCTTACAAATTGTTCCTCGTGTCTCTTTTTAAGGTTTCTTGTACCATATTTTTTAAGTTCTTCCATATGCGCACTGCAAAGAAATGGATATTATTGTTAGTCTAAAAAATATAATTTTAACATATTGATGTTCGAGTAGGGTAACTTACTCGATCCATTGGCTAGCTTCATTACAATTTGAAATTATGTAGTGCCTCATCTTCGACATCTCAGCTCCATCAATGGTGTCAACAATCTGTCCTCTCCTCTTGTAATCCATGTCAGCAAATATGCTCGGACCAGATGGTGGCTCATTCACAACAATACTTTCATGTCGATCAACACGATTCAGCTTTGGTGTTCAGGTCCAAGAATCTTGAGCAAAATGTAAGGCACTCCTCGAGTATGTATCCCTCGGCGATTGAACCTTCTGGGTACGCTTTGTTCCTCACATATCCTTTTGCGGTACGTAGGTACCGCTCCACTGGATACATCCATCTATAACACACAGGCCCACCAAGTTTAGCCTCTTCAGCTAAATGAACAGGCAAATGTATCATGATATCAAAAAATGCAGGTGGGAATAGCATCTCAAGTCGACAAAGAGTCTCCTTAATTGAAGTGCTAAGTTTGTCCAACTCTGCTTCCACCAGCTCCTTGGAACATAGTGCATCAAAGAAATTACTAAGCTGAATCAGTGCGATGACAACTTGTTCGGCAAAATCCTACGCACCACTAAGGGTAACAGTTTTTGGAGAATTAGATGGTAATCATGAGTTTTCAAGCCCGACACCTTACATGATTTGAGGTCAACACATCTTCTTATATTAGATGAAACCCCATCTGGCATCTTCACTCCGAACAGAAATTCGCATAACAGTTCCTTATCCTTCTTATCTAACTTGTACAAGGCTGGTGGCAAGATATACTTATCATTCTTAATCACAGGATGCTGATCCGGGCGTATTTGTAGATGCTCCATGTCAAGTCGGGCCTTCTCGCCGTCCTTACATTTGCCAGCCAATTCAAGCAGAGTGCCTAATATGCTCTCGCATATATTTTTCTCAATGTGCATGACGTCCAAATTATGCCCGATGAGCAAAGAAGACCAGTATGGGAGCTCAAAAAAAATGCTCTTCTTCCTCCAGCTTGTGCCATCTTTGGTCTTCGTCACGCTTCCTTTTTTTGATGCATTCTTCCCAAATATCACTTGTTCAAAACTTTCAAACTGCTGAAGTACCTGTGCACCTGTCGGTGGTACTGGTGCCTCCCTAGTTTCAATCTCATTGTTGAAGCTGACCTTGTTGTTGCGCCATGGATGGTCCGAGGGCAAGAAACGTCGATGTCCCATGTAGCAGTGCTTCTTCCCATGTTTCAACCACAAATATTCAGTGTCTTTGTGGCAGTATGGACATGCAAACTTTCCTTTCGTGCTCCATCCGGAAAGCATAGCATAAGCTCGGGAAGTCATTAATTGTCCAAAGTAAAAGAGCATGTAATTTAAAATTCTTCCTTGTAGCAGCATCCCATGTTGGAACACCCATTTCCCAAAGCTCCTTGAGCTCCAATATAAGGGGCCTCAAATATACATCAATATCCATTCCAGGAGATTTTGGACCAGGTATCAGCATTGACAACAACCAGTTAGATTGTTTCTGACACAACCATGGAGGCAAGTTGTAAGGTATTAGCATAACAGGCCATATGGAGTACGTAACATTTTGCATCCCAAAGGGATTGAAGCCATCCGCAGCAAGACCCAGCCTAATATTACGACCTTCTTTTTCAAACCATTTATATTCTTTATCCACATGCTTCCATGCAGGTGAGTCAGCAGGGTGACGCATTTTTCTATCGTTGACCAATTCTTTCTTATGCCATTGCATGTCCACCGATAACTGCTTGGACATATACATTCTTTGAAGCCGAGGAATAAGAGGAAAGTAGCGTAAGATCTTCACCGGAAACCTCTTCTTTACAGTAGCACCATTCGCAACCTCATTATCAGCAAGTCTCCACCTAGACTCCCCACAAACAGGACATGTCTCCAGCTTTGCGTTTTCCTTAAAAAACAACACACAATCATTCTTACATGCGTGTATCTTGATATAGTCCAAGCCTAAGTCTCGTACCACCCTTTTCACTTTATCCAAGGAGTCGTGGATACAATGGCCTTCGGGGAGAATCTTTGAGAACAGATTAAGTATGGCCTCCAATGCTGAGTTACTAATTCCGTACAAGCACTTTATCTGAAAAAGCTGCACGATAAAAGAGACCTTAGTTGCATCTTTGCATCCTGGATACAATTCCTTCTTTGCCTCCTCCAATAGTTTCAAAAATATCTCTGCTTCCTTATTTGGCTTTTCACCAGCATCTATGCTTTCTCCATGTACATAGCCACCGATAATGTTTCTAATCAGAGTATTAGTGGCAGCAGGGTTATCACTTGCGTCTTCATCATCGTTTTCTCCAAAATAAGGTGTTGCGTCAGCTGTAGGTTGTGCATCTTCGGGTTCTCTTATACCAGCATTGAGATTAGGACCGACACCTTGATTCACACGACCCTCAACTGATGATGAACAAGTTGGGCCTTCCAATTCATTATTGATGAAACAATCAGCAAACCCTCTAGTAACTAAATGAATCTGAATAGTAAACAGAGCTGAATGTCTGATCATGCATTGACATGTAGCACATGGGCACGCAACAGATCCACCAGCTCTTCGCGATGATGATGTGCCGAAGTTTTCAATAAAAGTCCTGAAATTCTCCTTCCACACCTCTGAATGTCGAGGCAGCCGCATCCAACTCCTATCTTCCTGTGATGCCATTAATCTGCATGCATGTTTGCAATGAGACAGATCATGATCTAGCATGCATATATAAATTATGGCTATTCAAAATTTGCAATGGCAATATATTTTTTGGTGCTATTAATTATGGAAGCATAACACATTGGGTTAACACATAAATTCAGTGTTCTGTTGCTCAAATATTTCAGATCTAAAATATTTCAGACCTAAAATTCAAATCACACAAGTATGAGCAATTTTCTTCCATGGATCACACAAGCTAAATAATTAAACAAAATATGACAAGACAAATCAGTGTTCTGTTGCTCAAATAACCAAGTATCTAATTTGACATCACAATACCTGAGATAGGGATTGTTTAGTTTTGTGCCTCGAACTCACATGAAACTTGTCCTTAGCAACGAAACCTGCATAACATAACGAACATGAGCTTACAAAATTTAATGGCCGAAGCAATGGAAGAACAAGGAGCTAGTCTCGTTCAAAACACTTGAGCCTCACCGGGGATCAGGCAGTCCGATCCAGCAGGGCTACGCCGTGGATTCCACTCAATTGGAGCCCTCGGGGAGAACTCAAACGGGCAGTGATGCGCCGTGGATTCCCCTCAAGGCGCAGGATCGAGTCGCACCTAGAGCCGGTGGCGAAGAGTCCTTGATCGTAGAGGAAGAAAATCAGTTCGACCAGCGCCGCCACGACAGTTCCATCAATTGGGAACGGGCCAGTTCATCAATTGGGCCAGCCTGGGTAAAAGCCAAATGTCCAAGTGCTTTTCTCTTTTGTGTTATAGGAAAAAAATGCCATGCAATCAAACAAAAAAAGATCTGTTTTCTGGTGGTAGGGATGTTACGTTCGTTTCCAGGAAACCTGGGTTCAAACCTTGCATGTGAGGCATCGTTTTTCCTCCTTTTTTTTTCCCTCTCTACTTCTACCTAATCTAAAATTCGTTTGATTCAAACTTTGTCAAATGGATATATAACTTAAATAAACTTTGTAGGTCTTGATGTGCTCTACAACTTTGTTATTGACGACTTCTTCATTTGAGATCATTTATCGCCATTTAAAAATTGTGAATTTTCAAAATTCGTTTGATTCAAACTTTGTCAAATGGATATATAACTTAAATAAACTTTCTAGATCTTGATGAGTTCTACAACTTTGTTATTGGCGACTTCTTCATTTGAGATCATTTATCGCGATTTAAAAATTGTGAATTTTCAAAATTCGTTTGATTCAAACTTTGTCAAATGGATATATAACTTAAATAAACTTTTTAGATCTTGATGAGTTCTACAACTTTGTTATTGACGACTTCTTCATTTGAGATCATTTATCGCGATTTAAAAATTGTGAATTTTCAAATTTCGTTTGATTCAAACTTTGTCAAATGGATATATAACTTAAATAAACTTTCTAGATCTTGATGAGTTCTACAACTTTGTTATTGGCGACTTCTTCATTTGAGATCATTTATCGCGATTTAAAAATTGTGAATTTTCAAAATTCGTTTGATTCAAACTTTGTCAAATGGATATATAACTTAAATAAACTTTCTAGATCTTGATGAGTTCTACAACTTTGTTATTGACGACTTCTTCATTTGAGATAATTTATCGCCATTTAAAAATTGTGAATTTTTAAAATTCGTTTGATGCAAACTTTGTCAAATGGATATATAACTTAAATAAACTTTGTAGGTCTTGATGTGTTCTACAACTTTGTTATTGACGACTTCTTCATTTGAGATCATTTATCGCCATTTAAAAATTGTGAATTTTCAAAATTCGTTTGATTCAAACTTTGTCAAATGGATATATAACTTAAATAAACTTTCTAGATCTTGATGAGTTCTACAACTTTGTTATTGGCGACTTCTTCATTTGAGATCATTTATCGCGATTTAAAAATTGTGAATTTTCAAAATTCGTTTGATTCAAACTTTGTCAAATGGATATATAACTTAAATAAACTTTCTAGATCTTGATGAGTTCTACAACTTTGTTATTGACGACTTCTTCATTTGAGATCATTTATCGCGATTTAAAAATTGTGAATTTTCAAATTTCGTTTGATTCAAACTTTGTCAAATGGATATATAACTTAAATAAACTTTCTAGATCTTGATGAGTTCTACAACTTTGTTATTGGCGACTTCTTCATTTGAGATCATTTATCGCGATTTAAAAATTGTGAATTTTCAAAATTCGTTTGATTCAAACTTTGTCAAATGGATATATAACTTAAATAAACTTTCTAGATCTTGATGAGTTCTACAACTTTGTTATTGACGACTTCTTCATTTGAGATAATTTATCGCCATTTAAAAATTGTGAATTTTTAAAATTCGTTTGATGCAAACTTTGTCAAATGGATATATAACTTAAATAAACTTTGTAGGTCTTGATGTGTTCTACAACTTTGTTATTGACGACTTCTTCATTTGAGATCATTTATCGCCATTTAAAAATTGTGAATTTTCAAAATTCGTTTGATTCAAACTTTGTCAAATGGATATAGAACTTAAATAAACTTTCTAGATCTTGATGAGTTCTACAACTTTGTTATTGACGACTTCTTCATTTGAGATAATTTATCGCCATTTAAAAATTGTGAATTTTTAAAATTTGTTTGATTCAAACTTTGTCAAATGGATATATAACTTAAATAAACTTTGTAGGTCCTGATGAGTTATACAAATTTGTTATTGGCGACTTCTTCATTTGGGACCATTTAATGCCACTAAAAAAATGCAACTTTTTAACTTTCCAAATTTCGAACAAACAGGGCGCGCAGCCAATATTTCGGTCTCTAACGCGTGCGTGCGTGCCTGTGTTCCTTCCGAAAATAACAGATGGCGCCTTGTTTTCCATCCGAAAAATTTTGTGCGCCATGTTACCACGCCACACCATGCCTGGGCCCACCTTGAAACCTAAACGCCCACACGTTATGGACTTGATGACGGCTGCCTAATGCCATCACAAAACCAATCTCCATCGGTCAGTTAGGGTATCGCCTCCCACCAGGCGGCGGCTACGTAGTTCTCACGATCGCCTTCCACCACGATGGCGCAGAGGACGCCGGCGTCTAGCGAGGCGGCAAGGGGAACCAAGTCCTCGTCGACACCATTGCACACACCTTTGACGGCGTCTGCGATGCTACCTCCACTGTTCACACCAACATCTGGGTGTTCGACTCCACCGGCCATGTCTAGCAGGCCTAGGGCGACGGCTTCACTCTTTGGGTCACCGCCGTCCCGAAGACCATCACGCAGATCAGACGCCAAAGATGCCGACAAGGACTGCCAAGATCCAGAAGACTTGTTGCCCTCGTCTCAGGTTGAAACTGAGAACGGGTACGTTATTTGTGCCTTCAATAGACCTATTATTACTAATTCTCGTAGCTTTCATGCAATAGAATAAGAGGGATCGTTGCAGTCTCTAATTCAGCTTTCATGCAATAGAAGAAGAGAGATCGTTGTAGTCAGTAATTCTTGCAGTGCGCATGGCTATCTGTAAACATGCTTAAGATCTGTATGAAGCATATTTAGGATAAGTATCTGTAACTAACATGAATAGAATAAGCATCTTTAGGAGCGATTAATCATAAATAAAGTACACATCAGTTGCCAAACATGTTTTTCCCAGTTGAATGCAGGTAATAAACCTGCAGTTGTAGCAAATGTGCTACTGAAAACTACAAAAACAATTACACTACTAGAAGTAAGAACACAGCTGCTTCCTGGACACTTCACCACAACTATAGGAAGGGTGAAGTCTGAACTCTGAAGGTAGTTGACTAGGATGTTTTCCAGAATAGGATGGTCTGTTCTACTATAAATAATTTGTCTTTGGTACGAACTGAAATTTTCAAATTAGCAGATCAGTTGCGAACTGGTATCGGCGATACATTGTGGCATGATTTATTTGATTTTGCTATTGAGAGTAGAGAGTAATCGGCGATACATATTCTATTTTGTTTTGCCATATTATCAATACACTGTGAGCTAATTTAAATGCTATCGCTAAATATGCAGAGCGGACAATATATGGCTCGTGTATATCGTTTGCAAGGGGACCGAGGAGGGAGAACAATTTGTTAAGTCATATAGAGTTGACAAGAGTCATATCACGCTTGCCAACTTGACAACAATGAAATCAAGGTTGGGGTATGGGTCCAGGGACTACTTGTACTACAAGCAGAGAAGTGATGATGATCCTGCGGCAGCAACACTACATGATATCGACTATGATGTTGATGCATTAAGAATGGTAGATAGTAACCAAGAAGAGAGGGAGCTCAGATTAGTATTGTCGAAGAATCCGTTACTAGACCGATGTGTGGCCATAACACCAATTAAATCAAAAACAGTTTGCTCAGATCCTGATGATGAAGAAGAAGTGGACGAATCAGAATTATATGCATATAAAGATTGGCTACATTATCTGCATACAAGGGACCAAGCCATGGGTGAGTTATGATGCAGCCCAATACATTCATGGTTTTTTCAATGCACTTATGACTGATGTTTTCATTCCTTTTCAGAGTTTCAAGATATATACAGGGAGGACACAATCAAGACATACGAAGAATGGTTGGGGGTTCAAGGAAAACTTGATGACATTAGTAATATCCCTCTCCTAATTGTCAAATAAATTATCATTCTTCCACGTCCAACTTCACAATATTCTAGCTGATCATATGTCTATATTGTCTGCAGATGCGTTCTTGCAACCTAGCAGTCACATACATTCCAGTCAAGACAGCAACCAAAGACCTCCAGTGCAGGCACCATCTCATGCTCGCCGTCCAACACAGGGGCAAGGAAATGGTAAGTTATGTTTATTAGGAATTAATATTTTTTCTGTTACATGTGGCCATATATACATATTATGTCGCTTAATATCTTTTATTACAATTTGTTCCTATGGAATATGTTTAGAAAATGGGAAGAAAAGAGGACGTGGTCCTCTAAAAGGCTTGAAGGCAATCTCCAAAAGATTCAAGGCGGGCAATCGGAAGATGAAAGTTGAGTTCTCTAGACTTGGAGGACCGGTAGGTGAGAACTATCGCACGTTCACCGATGAAATAGTACTGTTCATGAGGAAAAGGGCACCACTCATTGGAGTGAAATCATGGAAAGAGATCCATGAAGATGTAAAAGAGTCAATAGCATCCGATATACTGGTAATAATCATGTTTGCTTGTTACATATTTTATTAAAAGACTAACGTAACAACCGACATAGTATTTGCATGTTCCTGTAGGCTAGGTGGGACATTGAGGATAATTTGAAGTCAAGGACAATCATATGGGCCATTGCTAGGGAGCGTTACAAAGGATGGCGTTCAACTTTCCGTGCTACGGCAAAGGCATACAACAGCTACCGCGAGAGAATGTTAAATAAGCCTCGTAGAATTAGATATTGTTGAATGGCACTATCTGTTGCAGTATTTTAGGACTGCAAAATTCATGGTTTGTTCCACATTGTTACTATTATTGGCAACAACAATTTCATATAAATGGATATGTCTAGGTTATTAAGATTATTATTCAAATCTATGCATTCTGTAGGCAAGGAGCATACAAAATTCTCGTATTCGCAGCCAAAAAAAGACCACACACTTGTCGGGCGCTAAGCCTTATTCTCAGTGCAGCTACGAAAAGGTAATAACTGGAAGTGCACATCTGCTAGCTTTCTTTCTTTTTAAAGAAACATCTACAAGCTTTCTTACAGGATGAATTACTAATTTGTTATTTTTTTGGCATATTAGAGAGACCCAGAAAGTGGTGAGGAGCCCAATGATATGGAACTTTGGTTTATAACTCACAGCAAGGATGGGCAATGGAAAGACCAAGAATCCAGGGATGTCTATGTGAGTTCTCATTGAATTTGTACATGACTTACTATAGTCCATGCAAATGGTGAATGCATGCAATTTCTTCTTCAACTAACTCCTCCATCTCGTGACTTGTAAATGTTAGGACAAAGCAAGCAGCCTTATCTCCGACGCGGAATCAAATTCAGAGGGAAACTTCATTACCTTAAAGGAAAAGAACGAGATTTTCCAGAAGGCATACAAGGCAGTCACAGCGTGCAAATCAACTAGGTTGCATGGTAATGGGTACCGGCAAAAAACCCAACAAGAAGGGAGCTGTTGAATGTGGATCGCCAGGAACAAATTCGTAGGGAGGAGCAGCAGCATCAGGAACACGTCGAGCTCATGGAATCATTTGGCCAGCTACAAGAACAAATGACCACATGGGAAGCTGAGAGGGAAGCAGAAAGGATAGAACATGCACGACAAATTCAGGAACTTACAAAGGCAAGGGCGGATGATTTACAAGCGCTTAGGCAAGAGTTCCTATCGATGTTGCAAGGAGCACATGGACATACCTCGTTTCAGCAGGTACTAGTCAAGCTAGTTTTTTAATGACTTTTTCCCCTTAGGTTCTATATCTAGTTGCCTGCATCATTTCATTGATTCTCCAACCAACATCTGTCCATGGAAACAAGAATGTGGCTGAATTGGCACAAGTGGGGGCAGCTGCAACAAACATGAATACTGAAGAAGTTGAGGCAACCCCACAACATGAGGTCTCTTCACATCAGGTTGTTTGTGAATTAACAACTTTTTAGTGCTATCATCAGATACTTAACAAAATGGCGCCTAATTATTTCCTTCAAACTTTTTTGTTCCCAGGAAAAGCCTCAAAGCAACCCTGAGCAATCTGAAGTCGATGATATATCAAGGGCAACCGACATTCGAACTACAAGAAGTACATCTGCAAATATGGCACGGGCATTTGTTACAACAAAACAGCTACAGGATAATGTTGTTAAGAGACGACAGGGCACCAAAAAGACAGGTGAAATCTTTGCAACCCCAATACCACATATGAATGATTATGTTTCAAGTTACATTTTATATTAATATAGTTTAGACCACTTAAATTTCTAAAGGAGAGATTTTAGTTGGGAAGGCACCTGCAGCTTTGTTACTTCATTATTGCCTTGTTTTTCGTAATTATTTCTCTCTATCTTCCTTTAGCGACATCCTTTTTTCTCATATGAAGCTGGATACAACACAACTTTTAACTATGAAGCTGGATACATAGTCTTGGGGAATACAAACAAATCTACAATGCTAATAGCCATGTCTTTCTGATTCACTTTGTCCTAGAATGAAATTTTTAATCCCCTTAATACATGAAAAACCATCTCATCAAACAGTCCAGGATGTTCCTGCATGTATCCAGAATCTGCATGCATTTAAATTTTAATTAGAATTGATTTTTCTTAATCGTGCTATTAAATTTATTATTAGAAACATAATAGTTTGCTCCATTTTTTGTATACCATAAAATTACATACTCTCTTTTTGCATAGACCATGTTTTATTGCCATGTTTTTTGGTTACTTTTCCGCTTCGGTGATCGGGACTTTTGACAATGCAACTTATAGTTGGCAATGGCACAATGCTTGTTTGGATAAACAGAGTCCATCCTTTGAAGGTGTTGCATTATTAGCTTGTAGATATGTGTATGTCAAGTTTATATAACAAGTATTGTATTTCTCCTTAGCAAAGCACTCAGTTAACAAATTTCTTTAGCAATGACTACTAGTATTTGTTGCATCAAAGAACTAGGTTTGCTTTTCTTTAGCAGTGACTTGAGATCATGTTGGTAGTACTCAGTTAACAAATCGGTAGCAGTGAATGTACAGCATCCGAAATCAATAGGATCAGAGTACCGATCAGAGGAATTCACAATTTTTTTTGCTGATTTACTTTGGTTGTACTCAAATAGATGATCACTATAATGAAAACCATCTGTTCTTACTGTTGCAATTGGATTATGTTGTGGTCCTACTTCTTTAGCAGAAGCATAACAACGTTCAGAAACTGTTATACTTTCTTCATTGCTACTCATTTCCTTTTGTTTACCAGAGTCAATGTATTTCATATTACTTCATGATGATAAAATAATATTATTCTTTCTTTTCAGCTAACAAAGGCAGTTCTAATGGAGGAAACAAGTGATGGGACCATCTTGAAGTCACCCGTTGCTGATCAAGTGATGGGATCACCTGGCTATGAGTTTCTTTGCTGATGATAAACTTATTTAATTCTTGTCAAATTACCGTACTATGAGTGTTAAAACAATCTGGTGTTGCAAACTTATTACTATTGCAGTACTACGTGTGTCATGGAATTGTACATTGAATGGTTGAATTAAATCATGTTTTCATGAATGATAAGTGCATAATTGTTATCAATCCTATATTGCATTGTTTTTAAAATTGGTGATACGAAACCATTCTCGGCAAATAACATGCGGCAATAGCTACATAAGTATGGAAGCAAAACCATTCGTGGCAAATGAGAATTCATCCTATCGCAATGCAGCTTTTTCGGTGTCACTAGGGTCGTGGCAATACGAAGATCCCCATTTACCAACCCACTATTGAGGTGGTAATAGAGGGATGAACTTTTGCCTACCAAAACGTTTTTGAAGCAATAGAGGTGATCACATCTAACAACCAATCAAGTTTAGTGGCAATACGAGTGCTCCACCTATAGCCACCAAATAATTTTGGTGGCAATAGAATTACACAACTATAGCGACCATTCCCTAATTCGTGGCAATATAGTTGTCGACCCCTAGCAACCAACAAAACTAGTGGCATTATATGACACCACCTATGGCACCGAAATCAACTTCGTGGTAACAGAGAGAACCACATATAGCAACCAAAACACTATAGTGGCAATAGATGTGCTTGCCCTATAACAACTACAACCAGAGTGTAGCAATACAATGCTTTGCAACGCAAGAATTTTCACATTGCAACGCGTTAGGTACGATGCAATTGAACCTTTGGCAACATCATATGCGTCGCAATAGGATAATTTTCAACCAACACAAGCGCGCCTATAGATGCTAGTTACAACGCCTCCCTGTGTTGTAATAGAAAAACAATTGCAACCAACAAAAGACAATCGTGGTTGAAGGCTAATACCACATGACCTATTGCTTCATGTTTTTACAAAACTGTTTGGGTGCAATTGTGGCTATTGCACCCAAAAAGGGCATATTGCAACGTATATCCTATGTTGTATTAGGGGGAAAATCTAGTAGTGCTTCCTATTTTTGTTTTGTAAACACTTTCTAATACCGTTCAGCACTTATAACCTTTCCCATACCTTTTCGTTTTCCTCGGAACTTGCTACAGGCAGTACGCGAACGCTCAAATATCTAAACGCGGGTCCACCCGTTCAGCATGATGAACTAGATCTTGAAACTACCATCTAGGATGTCCCCCGAAGGATCGGAGAGCACTCCAGGATGATCGCCGCATCGGGAGGAGGGCATATTGCTGCTCTAATCCAGTGTTGGACTCCGGTTGAAGATTGTGATTTCAACTTCATTAGAGAAGGTGCCCATCTAGAGACTATCGAAGACCGGTTCAATGAGTTGAAAAATTCACTCATTGGTACCGTTTCTGAATTAATTGAAGATGTTCCTATGGATCCGACTGGTATCTCGCTGAATGAAGCTGCAGCACTCCCCGCTCCGGGTCAAGCCGCTCAAGATGCTGTTGTTGCCTTTAGACAAACAGTGGAAGATGATTACGAAGATCTTGATGCAGATTTACTACTCTCTTCCTCTCGATTCAAAAGACACGCTTGATGATAGATCGACGAAGGCCCTAAGACCAAGGATATCGGCGATTCCAGCGGACCTGCTCGATAGTTGTCCTTCGTAGTACCAGTCTTTTGTTTTGCTGAACAAATAATTTTATCACGGTGCTTTTGTAATTTATACTTTTGATTATGCAGAAGTTTTAGTATCCGACTTCTTCTCTTTCTTATACCGGTAAACAAGAATTCATTATCTTATTCCTACTGGTCAAATTCTATATCTAAGCAATGATGGTTATTTCGACTTAAACTCACTATGATTGAATACTGGCTCTAATCAGCACAGAACGCAATTCATAGCAATAGCCTACTTCAACAAAAATAACCAGTCTTTAAGGTTTAAGATTACATAATATCACAGATCGCTCTTTAAAATAGCAACCTACATACCGGTACTTCAAAAGAGATGCTTAAAATTTCCTTTCCCAAACAAACCTGTCGAGGCTAAAAAACATAAGTAAATAATCTTACAGACTGCTCTTAATCATAGCAGCCCCCTAGCTTAAGTAAATGACTGGTATTAGTTATTTAGGAATTTCGTAGTTTCACAGATCGCTCTTAACACAGCAGCCCCCGAATTTCGTAATTTCACAGAGTGCTCTTAACACAGACAGCCCTCGATTTTCATAATTTCATAGACTGCTCTTAACACAAGCAGCCCCTGAATTTCATAATTTCACAGATCGCTCTTAACACAACAGCCCCTGAATCGATAAATTAATTCAAAATTAAAATATCGATACATAAAAAACACAAACATATTGATATCCGAAATTGAAGATGCTTTTTTATATTACTAGGAAAAAGTACAATAAAATCAAAGATGCTTTATTAAATATAAAAACGACTGAAGCTGATCAATATTCCAAGAATTCAGAATTTCCTCTTCCTCCTGGGTCATAAGCCTATAAGCCCCCGGTCTGGAAACCGATTTAACCACAAAAGGTACTTCCCAGCACCGGTGACAACTTGTGCTTATTCTTATTGGACTGGATCTTCCGAAGCACCAAATCTCTCACTTGAAATTCCCGTGTACGCACATTGCGATCATGATATCGACACAGCCCTCGATGATACTTGGCCTCGAAGATGCAACTAGCCCGAAGTTCGTGGTTGTTTTTATTGATGATATCTTGGTATTCTCGAAGAATGAGGAAGAATGTGAGGAACATATTCGTCTTGTTCTGCAGAAGCTTAGGGATAATCAGTTGTATGCTAAGCTCAGTAAATGTGAGTTCTGGTTGAGAGAAGTTGCTTTTCTTGGTCACGTCATGTCGGAAGGGGGAATATCCGTGGATCCTAGTAAGGTTGATGATGTGTTGAGTTGGAAGTCACCGCAGAATGTCTCGGAGATCGAAGTTTCCTTGGTTTGGCAGGATACTACGGACGGTTCATCGAAGGGTTTTCCAAGATAGCAAAGCCTATGACACAATTATTGGAGAAAGGAAAGACTTTCGAGTGGACACATCAGCGGGAAGCTAGTTTCCAGGAGTTGAAGAAGAGGCTTACCGCAGCACCCGTTCCGACCATGCCCGATATGGAGAAGCCTTTTTCTGTTTATTGTGATGCATGTGGACAAGGAATAGGATGTGTACTCAAGTAAGAAGGACGAGTCGTGGCATATGCATCTAGGCATTTGTGAAAGCATGAGAAGTACCCCACGCATGACCTGGAATTGCTAGCAAAAGTTCACGCTCTCAAGATTTGGAGACACTATCTCATTGGGAAGAGGAGTGAGATCTACTCGGATCATAAGAGTTTGAAATATTCCTTCACTCGATCACATTTGAATCGAGGCGGAGCGGATGGTTGGAACTCATCAAGGACTATGATTTGGAGATCAACTATCATCCGAGACAAGCAAATGTGGTCGCGGATCCACCGAGTATGAAGTCTCATTTGAACACTTTGGCTATTAGAGAGTTACCGCTAGAAATATGTGAAGAGTTTGAGAAGCTTAATCTTGGTTGGGTGACTAACATGGAAGCCGTTGCAATGGAGGTGGAGTCTACAATAGAGAGTGATATTCGGAAAGGACAGCTTGAGGATGCTGCCATTCAGGAGATTAAGTTACTGGACCCAAGAGAACAAGGCCCTAGGTTTCACTGTTGACGATCAAGGAACACTTTTGTACAAGCAACAGATTTGTGTGCTGGATGTTAAGGAAATTAAGGAGTTGATACTCCGAGAAGCCCACAATTCAGCATACTCTATGCATCCAGAGCGACACTAAGATGTATCATGATCCGAAGACTCGCTATTGGTGGTCCGGAATGAAGAGAGCAGCGAGTAGAGTATGTGGTCCTGTGTGATACATGCCGGAGAGTCAAGGCAGAGCGACAAAGGCCAGCTAGACTCCTACAACCACTCAAGATACCCGAATGGAAGTGGGAAGAGATTGCAATGGATTTCATTGTGGGTTTACCTCGGACTCGGGGAGGTTATGACTCTATATGGGTTATTGTGGATCAACCGACCAAAGTTGCACATTTTATCCCCGTTAAGACCACCTATACTAGGCAAAGACTTGCAGAGCTGTACATAGAAAGGATAGTGTGTCCGCATGGTGTTCCACGGAAGATTGTGTCGGATAGAGGTACACGGTTCACCTCCAGGTTTTGGGAGAAGCTACATGAGTCATTGGATAGAAAGCTAAATTTTAGCTCAGCCTATCATCCCCGGACGGACGGACGGACTAAGAGGGTGAATCGGATCTTGGAGGACATGTTGAGATCATGTGCACTCCAATACGAGTAAGAGTTGGGATAAGCTCCTCCCATACGTAGAGTTCTCCTACAATAATAGCTACCAAGAGAGTATCAAGATGGCACCGTTTGAGTTCCTATGTGGCCGCAAGTGTAGAACACCTTTGTTTTGGGATCAAGTAGGAGAGAAGTTACTGTTTGGTCCCGAGATTCTTCAAGAGGTCGAGAGACAACTTCACATCGTGAGAGAGAATTTAAAGCTTGCTGCGTCTAGACGAGAAGAGTTACGTAGATAATAGGAGAAGAGATTTGAGCTTTCAGGTTGGTGACTTTGTATACCTCAAGGTATCTCCTATGACAGGTTTGCGACGTTTCAAGGTCGGAGGCAAGGTAGCTCCTAGATACATCGGTCCATTCAAGATCATTGCTCGGATGGGCGAGGTAGCCTATAAATTGGAGTTACCCCCGCATATGTTAGATGCTCATGATGTTTTTCATGTCTCTCAATTGAGGAAATGTCTACGAGTGCCCGAGGAACAGCTTGCCTATCGAGGAATTGACAGTAGGAGAGGATCTCACTTATCGAAGTGCCCCGTGAAAATTTTGGATACCCTTGAGAAGGCCACTAGAAATAAGAAGTACCGTATGTGAAAGGTTCAGTGGAGCAATCACGAGAGAGGAGGAAGCTACATGGGAGAATGAGGATGATCCGAAGAAACAGCTTCCCTAGTCTTTTATCGATCCATCCGAATCTCGAGGGCGAGATTCATCTTAACGGGGTAGGTTTGTAACACCTCGATTTCCTAGGTTAGGTAATTATTTTCTAGTGAAAATAATTATTTTATTATTTCATGGTACTGTTTTCATAGACAGTAGGAATTGTTTAGTGTACTATTTTCTTATTTGCTATGTATGTGTGCTTTTTTGGTGTGACGTTAGACGAGGAAGAGTACGAGAATCTCCGGGACCTAGAGTTTGAGCAGCAGTAGCAAGCGGAGACAGGCAAGTGTCCTTGATGCACATTGCGCCTACATTCTTACTTTCTGAATTTACATTTCATGCATTGCAGTTTAATTTGAATCCTATTTGTGTCATACCCTGTTCCATAATTTACCTTGTCGCCTTGGTTATGGTGTAGTATGCTAGGATGGGTACGTCATTGCTAGTTGCTTATAATGGGGTTCAAACTGAACTAAATGCTAAGCTTGATTAATTATTCACTTGAACATAATGATCATGAATTGGGGGATGCTTTTTAGCAAGATGGAACTTAGGTGATCTCGACAGGAGGATGTGGATGATGGTGCGGGTATGCACAGGTACTAGATGTAGTACTCGTCGGTTTGTGGTAGTACCTGTTTGGGATCATAAGGACCGGTTCTTGGAGCGGCAACCCAGGACTTCTGCACCAAGCACAGTGGCTGATAATGGGTAGGTAAGGTTTAGTACCAAGGTAGCTTCCCGCTTCGCGGGCGTGGAGGAAGGATGAAGGAAGGGGAGCTTCTAGATTCGGGCGAGGGAAGGCAGAGTACTTGAAGCCCCGGTGCAAGAGGGGGCCCCTGGGTGATGCGTCACTTTGATGACGGCGAAACCTTAGCATGGGCGTTTTGCAAACCGGGAGGTCCTTAGAAAGACCTTGCGGTGATCTCTTGGCCTCACACCTTAGGAAGTGTGTCTGGCATAATGGAGGTTTTAGTCACCGAATAGTGATGGAATCACCGACCTATGGGTAAAGTTGCGCAACCTCTACAGAGTGTAAAAACTGTTATTAACAGCCATGTTCACGGTCACGAACGGCCCGGATCCTCACGAGAACTAGAGGGATGGTTTGGGTGGAGTAACCCTTGTAGTGAGGTTGGCTGCAGATGGGGTAATCTGTAGTGTGGTTTACTATAAGTGGGGTAGCTTACGGTGGTAAACAGGTGGGGTAACCTGTTGGTTTATTTATCACATAAAAAATAGGTTGTTTAATTAACTTGACTAGTATAGGTGCTTCTATTGCAAACCCCGTGTCGGCTTTCCTTTTATTCAGCTTGCATATCATTTATTTCCCACACTTGCTGAGTACTACATGTACTCACTCTTGCTATTTCCTGTTGCTATACACTACCGCTGATCGAAGCCGAGAGGAACTACATTGATGAAGACTACTACTAGGCGTGGGTTTCACCTGGTTGATTGCCCGTGGCGTATGGAGTCTTCCACTGAGTTTAGTTTAGTCTTTTGAGACATTAATTCAGGTTATGTAATAAAGATACGATTGAGACGATGTAATAAGTTATACTATGACATTGGTTATACTCGTTATTTCACTATTGTCTCTATATGTGTGATAAATTGATCCCGGCACACATATAGCTATGCATTCGATCTTGGCCTTAAGATCGGGTGTGACACGTAGGAACGTGCTTACCTTATACCCAGCTTCAATGGTCATATCTAGAGTTTTCATGCTCTCTCATTCTCTCCTTATTGACAACAAACCGTCCTCGGTTTCGCCAAGCACTTGTAAATGTTCACCTTTGTGGGAGCAAATGAAGCAACTATTGTGTTATGTGGTGGTAACCAATAATGCTTGCCTTCTTGCGATTGACCCTGTTTCTTAAATACAAAACTAGGTGCAGTTGACATGACATGTTCAATGATAGTGGAGACTGTTAGTTGATTACTTTCCTGCACAACACAAGGTAGCTTTAGATGCAAGGTAATATAAACTCTATGTACCATATACACACCACTATGATCATATTGCCTATAGCATGAAAATTGTTTCTTGTCAACAAAGGCAATTCAGATTCGAAAAACATAACACGAAGATACATAGATAGCTTATGTGAACCATGCCGGCCTAGGCCACAGCTCACTCATCATGGGCCGGAGAGCTAGGAACCCACTCGATGATCCACTCTTTGGGCTCCTCTCCACCCCACACAACCTTACCACAATAATCGCAAAACCCAGCTTTGCGGGAATCCTGAAAATACACATGTAGTGGCAAAGCCTCGAGTATCTAGCATACTCGCAAGTCTTACCCGTCAAATTGGCCATCTAAGACCGATACCAAGATGCATGGGGCTTGACCGGTTTAACTTGGCATTTTGCTTAAAACGGCGCCTAACTAATTAGGTTTGCAGTTTTATGATTTTTCCAAATTAATAGGGTTGTTGGATAAAGAAACTTTAGTGAGCATGCTAAGCAATACAAGAGGTTGCAATACAAATTTAAATCAATATAAAACAGCGAGCACCTCATTCTTTTCCTCTTACTACACATTGTAAACTGCTTCGAAACAAGTGATACTCATTAACCGAGAGGAAATGGCGATAATTATTGAATTATTACTTTCTGCAGAGAAGACCCAAATGCACGACATAAGCATCATGTAAGAACACGTATGGCCACCGTTCGCGAGTTCGTCATAAAGCAAAACACGGGGCTACCGACCCCGAGTACACGTCCCCTTGCGACCCGTTCAACAACGTGCCCAATGCTTAACCCATGTACTCTCCAACGGTCCTCAACCCGTGCAACCACCGTGCCATACACATCACCTCTGTGTTGGTGAGATATCCGGCCCACTTTATAATTCACAAGCTACAAATGTTTACCAATCCCCATAAGAAAGGTATGCAAGTGGCACACAACTCAAACTTGTTCGCGGAGTCACAATGGGGTGTTCTCAAATTTTACCAATTCATCATATTCAAGTATAATCATAAGTAATATGTGAGGATCCCATTCTATCGTTGACTCCATAAGTATGGCATAGCATTTCTATCGAGGATATGACGCATATACTACATAGGACATATAGGGAAATTATGCACGTGAATTTCCAAACAACTCCTAGAACGTAAATGCACAACCATCATCCTCAACATAGTGATAAAAGAAAAGCATTTTCAAAAATAATAGGAATGCACCGGGGCTTGCCTTGAGAGTGATCGAAGTTAGTACAAGCTTCACAAGCGTTGAGAGTAACAACAGACTTCTTCCGGCAGGATCAATTCGACGTCATCACCTAAAGAATGATATGCAGCGCGTAAGTAAAAAGAATACAAGGTCGGTGATCATGATAGTGCACGGATTCTGTTTTGTATGAACATCATAAGCACAATTTAATAGAGCCAAGTTCGTGGAATTAATAGTAGGCATGCACTTCATTTCTCCTCTCTTTAATTGAGTTGAATTTACTACACTTGTACATGTAACATAGGCAATGCAATGTGCGACCGAACGGATGTAAGTGTTCGGCATAACATGAGTGTCCAGATTTAAAATGATGAGTGAAGTTTAGATGTGCATCAAATGCACTTAGGGTTACGATTGGGGTTCATCATTATCGCATGTGATGACGACATGACAACATATTAGGAAACTACTTACAAAACTAACACATGCACGAAATTAACAGAAACTTCCTATCAAACTAACCATGATGAACTAAGTAACATTATGGAAATGAACATTTACATAACATGCTGATATAAACTTTTTAGGACCATAAGTTAGTATTCAACATGCTGAAAATTACACGTTTCGTGAATTAACAAAAGGGGCAGCAAAATAAATATTTATCATGCCCAAAATTAAACATGGGATTTTATGCAAGTTTAGTGAGCAGATCTACCAAGTTACATGCCAAAATAATTTATATACATTTTACTAAAATTTAAATATAGAAAATGCCATTAATGCCATAACTTAAAAAATATGCAATGAAATGGAGATTTTCCAGTGCAAGAAATTGAAGGGTAATATGATGCACGTTCGATCCAAGTGGCATCTAAATTGGACTTATATTTTCAAAGTTATGACTTAAGTGAGTTTTCATAGATTGCCTTTTAACATTTTTGTAAAAATATGAAAGTACATGTTGTGTAGTTTCTAACACATTTTAGCTTGCAATTTTTGGACTTTTAAATTAAAAGATATGAATTTTTTCCAAATCGAATGAACTTCACGTTAATTACAAGATTGCCATTGGGCAAATTTTTAAAAGGGCGGCGCACGCGCAGGCGTAGCGGTGGTCGGCGCCGGCGAGCTCGCTCGTGGTGGCGCGTTGGGGCGGCGCATAAGCCGTGCTTTGGCAGGGATGGCGTGCGCGGCACGGGGAACACGATGGCGGGGCTGCAGGGCCCGACGGCCGGAGAGAGAGGGTGGGGCATGGTCCGAGAGCACCACCCGGCCGTAGAGGTGTGCGGCGTGGGGTCGAGCGGCAGGAGATGGACCGGCGATGGGGCTCGACGGCGGGCGGGGAGGTTGGCCGTAGCGGCGGCGCCTGTTTCTCCAAGTTCCCGATGGCTCACCGCACGGGGAGGGGAGCGGGTCAATAGGGAGCTCGGGCGTGACCTTGCGTGGCGATTGGAGGTAGAAGAGGGACATGATTGGTCAACAGTGGTCCGGTGGGCAACAGTGGTTGGGGAAGAAAATTTGAAATGAAATCTGAGCTTCGGTTTCTTCGAACAAAACAACGTTTCTGTTCTCCAAAAATTAAACCAAAAACTCTGGTGGTCTAGCATGATGTGAGCCACAACTTTTATTTTGGGTCGAAGTTCAAATTTTGATTCAAAAAATTTATACAAAATTCATTAGCAGCACAGTTTTGAATTCAAATTTGAATTTTTGAGCTTTTAAAATTTGATCCAAAAATTTTGTAAAAATGCTGTAAATTCATGATTTTGCATGAGAAACATGATGGTGCAAAAATATGAGGGTAGTGCTATTCAAATTTTCAAATATTTCTTTGGGTTAGCCCTAGGTTTTGCCAATTTTTGTGATTTTTCCATTTTTCTTTTTCTTACTTTAATTATGGTGATTAGCACTAGGGTTTCCACTAATGCTGTTATTAGGGTCTTAATTAGGTCATTAACACTTAACCGTGACATGGGATGTCACAGCCCTCCCCTTAAAGAAATTCTCGTCCCGAGAATCGTTACAAATTAAGGAGAGGGAGTGTGAAAATTACCAATTTGTGTGACGCGAGAAACTCGGGAAAGTTGCTTCTTCTTCGGCGTGATTACTCCATTGCACTTTATAGAAGGTGATGGTGCGATTGCGAGTTACCCGATCGTTTTGATCGATAATCCGGATGGGGTATTCGGGGTAGGAGAGATCTTCTTCTAGTTGCTCGGTGTCGGAATGACCACATCTATTGGAGGCTTCAAGCATTTCTTGAGTTGTGAGACATGGAAGACATTGTGCACACGAGCAAGACTTTCCGGTAGTTGCAATCGGTAAGCAATCGCGCTATGCTTTTCCACAATCGGATAGGGACCGATGTATCGGGGTGCTAACTTTCCTTTAATTCCAAACCGAGTTACGCCTAAATGTAGTATGCTAGACTAAACCGGTGGCTTGTAATCGTGTAAACGATAGGTGGTAAGGTCTTTTGTATACTTATGGCAATCTAACAAGCAATCAAAAAGTTGTAACCAAAAGTGTCACAACATGGATGAATTTTAGGTGCTATCCGAATTGTCACCACCAATTTCCAACCCCACGAACTAATCATCGAACCCGTTGGTTTTGACCCCAAAGTTGTTTTCATTCTTCCCCTCATTTGGAATCATTACCTTCATTATTAGTAAAACCTCCCGAGTAAATCCTGAAACTATCTATCGTCGAACCTTTTATTATGCTAAGTTCTATCGAGAGCAGAATTCATTTCAGTGGATATGTGATTCCAAATCGCTATTTTGTTTTTGTATTGTGCCGGTTCGCCTGAGCGCTTCTCAAAGCCAAGGATAGGCTATATGGAAATGCATGCTGCTAAATCAGAATTTAGTGAGAGAATTCGAATATGATGTTTTTCGGAACGGATGATGTATAACCGAGATACGCAACGGAAAGAAGAATGTTGCGTTTGGAAACTTGTTGGTACTATTAGCCGTATCTCCATCCCATGACCCTTACACATTGAAATTGACATGGTCTTGCCATGATCATGGAAGCTTCTGGTTGTACCCCAAAACTCGAATCATTCTTGTCCCAACGTCACCGTCATCTTTACCCTCCATAACTCCTTGCAAATCTCGACACGAGATTTCTTTAAGAGGGAGGGCCGTGACATCCCGTGTCACATAATAGCATGTAAGCAATGTCAAACCTTAATTACAGGAATTGAGCACTAATTAAAAGAGTGAACACATGAAATAATGGATTAGAGTATTTGAAAAATTTAAAATTCAAATGCAATTTAAACCCAACTATTTAAAACTCGATAATGCTCAACCAAAGTATGTCGATATTCATGCAGATCCTTATAGAAGAGATCAATATAGGAATTTCGAACATTTTTCACAAATTTTTAGGGTGGCACATTTTCCTAGAAAAATTCAAACCGAGTTTGAAAACAAGCATCTGTTAAAGAATTTTTGTAAAATTTTACAAGCAAAATTTGAAATTTTGCCTATAACAAAAGTTGCCATCATAATACACTGAACCCCCATAAATTTTGGTTTGCAAAAATACCAAGCGAATTAATTCCTATGGACAAAAACAGAATAAACACTTGATGGCAAAACCGTAAATAAGTAGAAACCTTCTTAGAACAGGAAAGGAACAGTGGCTAGGGCCACCGCCAGCGGCAGCTTGCCGCCGGCGCCCATGCCGGATAGGCGCCGCACCGCCCTCGCTGCCTGTGCCATCCCCACGCGTCAGCCATCGTCTTGTCCCTTCGAACGGAAGCAATCGTCCACGGCCGTCGATGGCGACCGCCATTTTCGCCATGGCCGCCGCCCCTAGGTCTTCGCCGTGAGCCGCCCCTCTTCACTCGCAGCCTTGCCCATTCGTGTGCATGCGTCTCGCAAAACTCTCGCGCAGCTCCAGCCCTCGTTCCCAGCCCTGCCCCTCCCTCTACACACTCAATTTCACAAAGGATCGAAAACAAGCTTCCGGTACCCTTCTTCTCCGACGAGCTCGATTGCAGCCGCCTCGGGTGAGCTCACGAGCTGATGGGTCCTCCAGGAGGTGGCCAAGCTCCTTGCTAACCTTCTCCTTTCTTCCCGGGTCGAGCCAAGCACAGAGCGATTCTGAATTCTCCTTTCTTCCCCGCCGCCGGTCACCGGACCCCGTCACCCCGTCGACGCCGGCCGCTCCGAGCCCCTCCGCCTGCACCCACCCCACGCCGCGCATCTGCACATGCAGGTGATGCCCTCAGCCTTGGCCGCTCCTTCTTCCGTGCTGTGGTGAGCACGAGCCACCACGCAGAGTCCTCCTCCGCCCGCGTCGCCCTCACGCGTAATGCTCCATTCTCTCTCACGCCTCGCCACCCCCACCAACGGATGCGCCGTCGAAAACCATGCGCAGGCGGCCAAGCCTGGCCCGTGCGAAGCCCTCTAGCCCATCGCCGGCGAGCAGCGCCACCGTCTCCGACGAGCTCCCTGCGCCGGCTTGTGAAACATCCATGAACTTCAAGCATTTTAAAAATTGCACAACTTTATCTCTAGAGCTCGGATTTGAACGATTCAAGATGTTCTGGAAATTTTAAAACTTTTACTTTAAAATGAATCAAATGAACACATATGTTTATATGCAAAAAAGAAAGTTTGAGCAGCCTCAAGTTGCTATCACGGCCACGAAGCTTAACAGCATTGCATTTTTAAAATTTCGTAACTTTCACCACGTAGCTCGAAAAGGTCCAAACAAGCGTTCGTTGGAAATTCTGAAATGTGTAGTTTGTAGTGGTTATATGATCCAGATACTTTCTGTTAACAAAATGAGATATTCAAGCACCTAAAGATGGTAACCTGTTAAGGGCGCTGAACAACTTTGCATTTTAAGAATTCCATAACTTTCGCTAGACAAATCCAAATGATGCAAATGAACACTCGTTGGAATACTTGTAGAATGTACTTTACATGACCCTACTTGGTTCACCAAAGTTCTATAGCAAAAATACAAATTTTAAGCTCCTTAAGTAGGCCTCACGGTAAGGCTGAAACAGACTTGAATCAAGGCAAATTTGTAAAACGAACTGAATCAAAATTTGAACATACTCTTTTATTTGGCATGAATCATCATAGCACACATGTTTCTGGTGCATTTGAGAATGTCATTATAAATTTTAACATTTTTCTTAAGTACACCATTTTGCATTGTCCTTGCATCATTGGAAAGGCTTATGAAAATTCATATTTGCTTTTGGTGCTCAGTCATAAGAAAAGTTATGTTTCATCATGAGGATTGTATTTAGAAGTATTTTGTTGCTTAATTTCTGTCTATAACTTGCTATGTTATAATGTGCATCGAATGACATATAGCCATATTGCAATATTTAACTCATAAGCAAGTGCTCTCAATATTGCCTATAGGTTCTTATGCACACACTCAAAAAACAATGTTAACATAACCATACCAATAATTTTGCATAATCATCAAGGGTATTCAAAAATAGTAAATTTAGTGATGTTACCATAATTTTTGGTAATAAGTAGCCCAACAAATTCAGTAAAAGCAGAAAACAGATTCTGGTGTGGGATTTTTATTAATTTTTGTAGGCCGAATCTCAAGAAACGTTCTATATAAAAGTTGTCCCAAATTTCATTCTACACAGCCACAAAAAGTGGCAACCCAAACAAAAATCACGTTGATTTGCTCTTGACTACAACAGTAAGGTGGGCAGATTTTTCCAACTCGTAGGACCCACTTCCTCTCTTATCCCTTTGCTTCCTTCTCTACCAAGCAACAGAACAAGTGACCAGCCTAAGGCCAGCACCACGTCCAGAGACTCCCCTCCCTCATCCTCTCTTTGGTCAAGAGCCCAAGTCAAGTGTTCATCTTCTTCCTCTTTTCTTCTCCTCTCCAAGAACAACCACCATAGCTACTCACCTTCAAACTCCATGCCATGGTTCACCTTGGCATGAGCAAGGGCAGCAAAAGGGTTCACTTGGATTCCCTCCAACCCTTTCATGGTTGTTTTTGGTTTATCCTCAAGCTCTCCCTTAGGTATGGCATGAACACTACTTCTAGTTTCACCGTCGATTTTTGCTTCTCCGGCGCTCTATGTGCTCGCCACGTGCCGCAACGCGACAGCCGCGGGGCGCAGGCGCTGCTGGCACTCGAGGCGCTCGCCGAGGCCACCTCCGCCGCGCAGAACGCCCGGACGCTCGTCGGGATGCGGCTGTGTGACTCGCCCCTCGCTGTAGGGCTGTCGCTGCCGTTCTACGCGGCGTACACGGTCGCTAGGGCCGTGCTCGCGCCGGCCTGGTTCGCCGGGATGGTCAGGTTCTACTACGCGGCATCCGGCGGCGGGTTGCTGGCGTTTGGCGTGGGTGTCGTGGATGGTGGTGATCCGAGCCGGGGTGCTACTCAGCGTGATGTGTGTGGGCAACCTGTGGCTGGACTACTTGAGGGAACACAGGAAGGAGAGCAGCAGGTTGTCTGGAGAAGAGCAAGCAGCAGTGACTTGGAAGAACTAGAAATTTTATATTAGGCAAATACCCTATGAGCCCTTAAAAAACATCAGTTTCCTTATTACCCCTAAAAAAGATCGAATTTCCTTATTCGCCACCGTTTTGAACTATTTTTTCTGAAGGCAAAAGATTGTTATTAATTAGCAACAGAGTTACAGCTGTTGGGGTATAGTAACCCCAAGATACATGACATATTCTTGCTAGAACAGGGCAATGAGTAGTATGATTTGAATTGGTACATTTGAGAGTACAAGGATCATTTGTATTTTGCTGAAAGGCTTTCTTAGCTAGTTGATGAGCAATTGAGTTTTGACTTCTCCCAATTTTCATGTAGCTACAATTTGTGCCTTGGAGATTTATTTGAATGTCTCTTATAGTTGTCCTTAGTCTCCAATCAGCAGGGCTTGAGATTGGATCTCCTTTTTGCAAGGTGGAGATGAGTATTTGGTTATCTGAACCTAGAGCAATATGCTGCAAATCAAGAGCTTTAATTATCTTAGAAGATAAATTCATATCCTGAGCTTTCGTATCAATAACCGAGGCTGCATGTCTTGCCTTAGCTTGTATTTGGATTGTAACCTCCTCCTCCTGATACCTGCTGAAAATAAAAGAGCCAAGTCCTGTCCTAATTGGGTAATTGCTTGCCACATTGTCTGCTGGGAAGGCGGCATCCGAGTAGGCAAAGTTTGTAATGCTTCTTGAGACTCTCTGTTGTTCTATGTCATGAGGATGATCGTGTGGATCATTGGGTTTTGCATCAGTAGCTCCCTGGGTCATGTTTCAGAGAAAATTTGTTTCCGATCTGGAAACAATGATAACTTGTTCTACCGTCCAAGTCTTACGATTAAATCTTAGATCATTTCTTGCTTTCCAAATATACCAGAGAGTAAGAAGAATGTGAAGAGTTTTGTTCTTGTCAGATCTGTTTGAAAGTATGTAATTCAGTTGAGCTTGAACTCCTGGAAGGTTGTTTGGCACATGGTCTGTTTTGATTGCAAAAGGTCCCGCAAACCAAACAGCACGAGAAAATGTGCAATTGAAGAAAAAGATGGTCATCATTTTCTTCTTGGCCACATAAGAAGCAGTTCTTGCTTACATTTTTAATGAATTTACCTACCCTGCTTCCAGCAGCAATAGCAAGTCTGAAAATTCTCCAAGCAAATATTTTGATCTTTGGTGGGATAATTTTTCTTTCCAAATAGTTTTGATGATATCAAGCGTAAAGTGAGAAATAGTCCTGCTCCCAATTTGTGGAATAGGAGCCTGATTTTGAGAAGAAAGATATTTATAGGCTTCCTTAGATGAGCAAATACCTGAGTTGGCAGTCTTCCAAATAAAAATGTTGTCCCGGTCATCATGTATGATAGGGATTTGCAGTATCTCCTGCATGCAATCAGGTCCAAAAACTTTCATGATTTTTTCGGTGTCCCATTGTTTTGTTCCTGGGATCCAAAGATCCGAAAATGGTGTTTAGTATGGTTCCTACATTATAGCTCAGATTTAAATGCTCATGAAGTTTATCCCAGGTTGAACACCAAGGTTGATTCCAAATATTTGTGTTTCCTCTACAAATATGCAAAACAATGTTTTGAAGAAGAATAGGCCTTATAGAAAGAATAGAGGTCCAGAAAGTAGATTTGGGAATATTTTTTTGGGCAGTCCAAAACCTTTTGTTCGGGAAATATTTACTTTTGATAATTCAAGAAAGATAAGGATCTTGCTTTTGAATGATTCTACAAGCAGTATTTAGCATTAAGCTCATGTTCACATGTTTCATATTTCTGATTCCCAATCCACCTCTTTTTTTAGGCAGAGTGGTGTCATCCCAAGATCTGAAATTTATTGGATTAGTTTAATGCTCTTCGTTAACTCCAGCCCACCAGAAGTTACGAATGATAGCATTGATCTTTGAAAGAAACTTCTTAGTAATGATGATGTTGGACATGTAATAAATCGGGATGGAAGCAAAAACAGAGTTAACGTAAGCCGGATGACCAGACATGATTGAGCTTGTTAGCTTTACTAATGGTCAGCTTAGATTTGACTTTGGTGAGGATAAAATTGTAAGCTTTAGTTCTTTCATTATGAGAAATGATCAAGATAGACCGTATTGTTGTCCATAATTAGGACAGGGAAACTTCCTTTAATTATTTGTTTATTAGTTTCTTTAACATTTCTGTTAAACATGATAGAAGATTTAGGCCAACTTGGAGTTTGTCCTGAGTTTTCACTGAATTGATCAAGAATATGTTTAATTTTGGTCGCTTCTAAGGGAGTAGCCTTAACGCAAATAATTAGATCATCGAGCATAGAGGTGGGAGTGAATTGGAGGACAATTTGGTCCTAGAGTAATACCGAGTAAGAGCATTGTCCTGTAGAGCTTCTTGCAAAGAAATGGAAAGTTCATTCGAGTGCTAGGACGAAAAGGTAAGGGAAAGGGGACAACCTTGCATGATGCCGGGTAAAGTTACGGTAAGCTTGCCCATTGAAAATAACTAAGAATGTCGGGGCCGCAATACAATTGTGAATGAGGTCGATGAAATGACCATAAAACCCTTGACATTGCAGAGCTCGGACTATAAAACTCCATGCAATTCTATCAAAATCTTTTGCTATACTTTAGTTCCTAATCAACCACTACCGTCATCCTTGTTACGAAACCTTTGTAAAGGTGAGTCCAAACAAATGAAACATGACCATTTTACCCCTCCGTCCTCCTAACTGCTCCTTGGGTGAGATTTCCCTCCTCCTAACTGCTCTTTGGCACGAGATTTCCCTCCGTTCCCCAAAATTTATGGGCTCCAACCCCACATGAGCGCGGGTAGGCGACGTGTGCGCAACGACGCTCGGTGAACGAGAGCCGATCGAGGGCGCGAGCGCGCGCAGCTTGCCGCGGGGTGGTGCATCTCGACGGGGATGAGCGTGCGTGTTGCCGCAGGGCTGTGCGGCTTAGCGGACGCGGCGCACACGGGTACCGCGAGGCGCTGCGGTGCGGCTCGGCGGGCGCGCACACGGGTGACGTGCGGCTCGGCCATCGCTGGCGGTGGCGACATAGCAGCACAAGTCAAGCTCTCATTCTACAAGCTGGCATGACTCTCCAATTTCAACCCCGTTCGATCGGCTTCTGATGGGTATGCACGTTGTGCCCGGTAATGCCGATTGGCGTCCATAAACATTGCCTTGTATTTAGTTTGTTGTATTTGTGATTCACATGATGGATCTGAATTCTAGCTATTTATTGACAATCAAACTTATTGGCAACATAAAGAAGGCTAGACAAGATTTGGGTGGTTGTTGTTTCACAAAAGTTGTCGATGCTAATACAACAAATTTCAAAGATTTGGTTGAGTCAGTTGTAGATGAGTTTCCACCACGGTACCAGGAATTAATTGTTCAAAATTATGATGATATTAAAAAACACTTCCAGAAGTTAGAACTGATCAAGATTTGCTATCGATGTTTGAGAAACATGTGAAGACCAAGGTTGTGTGCATGACTATTGTGTACTACAATCCGTTAGAAGATGTTGCGGAACCTGTCACAATGTGGTCTCCTTCATTGCTTGAGAAAGGGCACAACGATGCTTATGATAATGTGCAAATCCAATGTAAGGAGAGCAAGTCTGTTCAAAATAAAGAGAATGTGCAGAATGAAGATGAGGACAATTATCAAGTTAACCCATTAACGAGAGAATGAGCATGTGGGTATTGATGAAGAGGCCATATACTTGAGCATTGAATTTGCAAAAGCTATTATTGTGGTTGCTGAACATGATTCAGGACCAACAACGAGAGGATAATGTTACATGTTCTAAGGAAGAAGGTGCTTCATAGGAAGAAGAGGATTCTGGTTTTGATTTTGAGGAAGAGGAGGAATTGGTAGTAAAGGACTCATTGTCGGATCATGTTACAAATGTGGATTATGATGAAAACGATCCAACAATGAAAGTAGGCAGCACATATCTTAACATGGAGAAATTTAAGTTGGCATTGGCGCAACATGCAATTAAAAATGAGTGTGAGTTCAATATGGTAAAGAGTGAACCTAGTAGGTATAGACCCCATTGTTCAAGAAAACGTGAAGATAAATGTCCTTGGAGAATATATGCATCTACACTACGTGATAGAGTAAATGTCGGGGTAATTCCATGGTTCATTTCTAGTTATGTTACATATTATTTTTAGACTTGTTTAATTTTCTAACTAAGGAATGATTGTATATCATTTGTGCAGATCAAGAAGAACCTTGCGGCCCATGATTGCACAAGTAGAAGAAGAGCTAAAAAGCCAAAAATGCAACCAAACATTGGGTCTGTGAGGAGGTGAAAGATTGGTTGATCGATGATGCCACTCTTGGAGGAAAAGGAACTCCAAAGGAGAATTAAAGACACTCATAAAGTGAAGTTTCATTACAAAAGAGTCTACATGGGTAAGCAACTTGCATTGAATCAGCTATTTGGGGTTTGGGACAAGAGCTTGGATAATCTTTATAAGTTTAAGGCTGCAATCGAGGAGGCATGTCCCGATAGTCTTGTTGTCATAGATCATGACAACATAAAAGACAAGATCAGATTTAGAAGGTCTTTCTTTGCCCTGAAACCTTGCATTGATGGATTTCTTATTGGTTGTCGACCTTATTTGACAATAGATCAGTTAGTACAAAGTTAGAAGGTCGAATGCTACCACATGTAATCAAGAAGTTAAAGGAAAAGAGCAGAAACTTAGATATGGAAGTGGTCAAATGTTCCAATGAGGTGGGTGGAATTTCGGTAATGGGTCGCACTAGCATCAGATTTGTTGTGAAGTGACTTGAAAAGACATGTTCATGTAGAGAATGACAAGGTTCGGGCATTCCTTGTGTTCATGCTATAGCATTTATCACCTCACCGGCAACAAACCTCTAGAAAATCATGTGGACATGGCTTATTCTCTTGAGAAGTTTCAAGCTGCATATGCACAATTAATCCCTGTCCTTGATGATAAATCTCGGTGGCCAAAATCTAGTCATGGGTTCTTCATGCACCCTCCACTCTTGAAATCTGTTGCTTGGAAGAAGACGAAACCAAAGAATTGCACCGAGGGTAAGAGTGGAAACACAAATAGGAAAGGGCAACATTAAGGGCAAGAGTGGAAACACCGAGGAAAGAGCAACATCGGTGTCACATCTGCAAAGGCTATGGCCATCATTGGCATACCTGTAGATACGATGATCTTGATGACATTGCTGCCATGATGGCCGTGAGGTGATATATCTATATGTGTATGTTTCCACTTTCAGTTTTGTTCTTACGAGTCTATTGATTGTTTGCACGCGACCACCAAAAAGGAGGAAAAATACTATTGAAGCATCAACATAGAATTGTATTATTCCTTGTGATGATGATGCACCACCACCATGTACGAGTTTCCCACCATTGTACCACCTGCTTGGCATACTTTTCTTATTGTTGTGCTTCCTCTTGCTTAAATTTGTACTAAGTTCTAATCCCGATCCTTTGTACTATAGTCAAAACCTAGGAAAAGCTTCAACTTCAAGTACAACCTGATCTTAGTGTTATCAAAAGAAAAAAGTTGTTGGGAAGAAAGAAAATGATAAAGAAAAGGTGCAAGCTAAAGCTAGATCAAAGAAGATTAATCCCATTGTGCCACATGATAACCCTGCAATGAGCACAAGGAGTAAAAAAACTGAACCAACAATTCCGATTATGGCCATTCGAAGAAAAAGGAGGCTCGGATTGTGAGGTAAACCAAAAGTGATGCAAATGTGTTTTTCTGCAAAGTGATGAACCTTTTGTAATGCGATACGATTGACATGGTTCTTGGTGCCCATGATTATTTTGTAATGTTGCTGTTGTAATTTGTACACGGCTCTTGGTGCCCGTGTGGCTTGTTGAAACCATGATTATTTTGCTATTGATGTAATTTGTAGATAAGCTGGCAGCCGTGTGGCTTGTTGAAACCATGATTATTTTGCCAATATAACAATGTGTATTGCTATCCCTGGATGTGTATGTCGATACTTGTGCGATTGTAAGTACATATATATATTAATGTTCATATTATGTAAATTATGTGTATTACTCTCTTTGGATGAAAAGAAGGAAATTATTATGATTTAAATTAGTGATAGTTAACGTCATTAATAAGGAAACTTGTAAAAAATAGTACAAGGACAAACAAGTCGTTTTCCTTTCCATATAACACCGTTAGGTCGAAAGTGACAAATAAGGAAAGAAATTTAACATAGAGGGCTGATAAGGAACTTCAAAAAATTTAGTGGGTAATAGGGAACATGAATTTTTTTAGGGCTGATAAAGAATTTTGCCCTAATATTTGACTTCATTTTCATTCAGTTCTATCGTGATAGAGCAAACATTTCTTATTTCGGATGTTGGACTCGGATTGGTTCTAGTTATTGTGCACACATGGAGAAGCGCCATGGTGAAAATGTTCCTAATCCATTCTCCGCCCAGTCATGAATTTCAAACCAAACAATGGTAGATATTCCTATTCCCGCATTGTGCAGCTTACCAATACCATGAGCACTCAATTAGATCGACCGGTTTGGCCTTAGCATGCTCTATTTTTTTCATGAACCCAAATAGTTGATGACATGAGTTATGGCTCACATATATCATAAACCTTAACCCCCGCAAATACGAGGAGCCATTTTCAAAGTCCGTAAACTTTTTTCCTTTTGCTCACATAAAGATCAGATTTCTAATCTTTTGCTCAAGCAATGGACAAAGGGCTACAAAACAAGCTTAACCAAGAATAAACATGAGGCAATCTTGAACATGACACCTTAGAATCATCACACAAAGAGGGTGGCATCGTACTATGATAGGAATGTAGGATACATTGGTTAAGCGAGCCCGTTTGATACTACTCATTCGGAATTCCGATATTCGGAATTCAGCACTCCTCGCCTTCACGTCTTGCGCCGCCGAGGAGGTCAACGACTTTCGAGGAGTCGTGGCTAGAGCCCTCCTCCTTGGCGGCACCACGCGCTTGGGCGCGGGCCCACCATCACCAAGCTCGCCCTGGCGAGCATGCTTCCCGCCGACCGCCGTCGGGTCGACCGCCTCCTGCGCCTCCTCCTCGACGGGTTCCGCGGGGACCTCAAGGTCGAGTGAGGACCACGCGGTGCCTCCTCCACCGGGCGCAGCAAGTTTAAAGACACCGACACGCACGTCCACGTGTCGCGAGGCCGGCTCGCCGACCGCAGCGAGGTTCAAGAACATCGACATGCGCGTCCGCATGTCGACCTTCCTCGCCGCTTCCCACGGGCTCGGGAACGGCCCCGCCGGACTCTTGGGCTCGCAGCGCCCGAGGTCGGGAACCTTGCGTGGGCACCACGTCCTCGGATCCGGCGGAGGGAAGACCTCGCAGATCTACGCCATCCGCCATGCCGTCTCCGGGCACCGCCGGCGCGCGGTTGAGGTCCGTCTCGCCTTCGACTCCCCGCCTCCCTTGCATCGGCAGCAAGATCCCCCGTGAGGTCGACGACTTCCACCCCGGACGGAGGTTCGCCGCTAGTCCCCGTCCCTCTACGAGAGACGCCTCCTTGATCCGGGAGCTCGACCCACCTTCGAAGGTCGCGGGCTGCCTCGACGTCCCGGCCCGCGAAGGTCGAGAAGGAGGGGGCGGAAGTCTCGAGGGCCGAGGTGACGGCTCGGCGGGAGCGGACGTGCGGGGTCTCCCCATCGGTCTCGAACTCGCCGGCTCCACCGTCATCCTCGGAGTCCGTGGGAATGGGGGTCGACGCGGTCGAGGCGGTGTAGGGGTTTAACCCCGCCGCCGTGTACGCATCCCTCTTTCTTTGACGCTCGACGTCTCGCGCCGCCTTCTCCGCGTTGAGTCGTGCGGCCAAGTCCTTGGCCGCCCTCCTCTCGGCCTGCTCCTCCGCGGCTCGCAGACGGTTAGCCTCCCTCTCGCCCGCTCCTTCGGGGAGTCTCGGCTTGGGGCGCCCGGTGAGCGACATCGAAGCGGACTGCGGAGAGAAGAACAAATTAGCGAACGGTACCGAAAACACGAATAACAACGAAACGATGAAGGTCGAGGGGACTTGCCACGTCGAGCGCTTGGGGGTGTCGCTTCATCTTTGGCGCAGCACGATGGAATCGTCGTCGAGCTGCGGCGGTGCCATGATCGTGTCCGGAACGCGGCGGTCGTTGCTCGAGACCCGATGTATCAGCATCGAGCGCCGCATCGGCGGCGCGAACCTCCGCTTGTGGTAGGACCCCACTACCACCGTCGCATCGACATCGAACCGGCTTAGGTGCGGGGGCAGCCCCACTTCCACTCCTCCGGGACTTCCTCGAAGACTCGGCCCTCGAAGGCCGGGAATGGATGCGCCGGGTCTTGACGCGGTAGAACCACTTCGGGTGCCACCCCCGGTTCGACGAGGGGGTGGTCGCGGAGATGTAGTCCCTCCCCGGTCTTTCTTCATGACGATCCCCGCGTAGCCGAAGTGCGCGGGAACATCCTCGTCCGTGGAGTTCCCCCTCGATAGAGGTTGATGCGGAAGTAGTACCTCGACAGGTCGAGATTCGGCGCCATACCCAGGAAACCCTCGCAGAGAGCCATGAAGGTGCTCAACTCGCTGGATCCCGTTGGGGTTTAGGTGCTTACCTCCGGCTTGTTCCGGAACATCATGGCTCGCGAGAAGTCATTTCCGGCGTCCACGAGGCCGCGCTCGTGGAAATGCAGGAAAGAGTCGAAATAACCCCCGGGGCATGGGGGCGCGCCTCATTGCCGGGAAGTATCCACCACTTTTCGGTGCCGCGCTCGCGCTGCAAGCCTTGGGCCACCGGCCGCTCAAGATCAGCCTTCGACGTCGTGGAACGGGTCCAGGTCGACATGGCAAGGCAAGGGTGGAAGGGCTCGGGGCGGCGTGAGGAGGGAGACGAAAGCTAGGGCTTGGAAGGACGAAAGCTAGGAAGGCGACGGCGCGTGAAGGCGGAAGGCCACGGCGGGATCGGCTTAAATAGGCGGCCGCGTCTCCTCGATTCTCACCGTGGGCACCACGATTGCCACCCATTGGGTAAAGTCCCTTAACTCCTCTCCTCTCCGATTTTCACGCCACTGTCTCTAGGTCTACCGCCCCACTACCCGTACTAAGCTGCGGCGGGCCCGCCACTACCGATGGAAAACACGAATCCACGCCGCACCGGCCCACCACTACACGCCGGCAACGGATGAGGACGCACCTCGATTCCCGGAATAAGGAAGCCAAGACGGTGAGGAGGGGCATGCACCCGAGGAGTCCCTCGACCTCCTACCTACCCACTTCAAGGTCGACCGGTCGACCTTGAAGCTCGACCAACCGAGGCTCGACTCCAAAGGTAAGCGGGGATAAGATGCTGAAAACCGCTTAGACGGCCCCACCCGGGCGAGGTTCCAAGGCCGGCCCGATCGAAAGGGTTCGACGGTCGCCTCGAGCATACAAAATCGAGCCAGGGAGTGACATCGATGGGTCCGCCTAGCGACCGCAACCCACGCGCGCAAGCGTAACGGGCATCGATCGAACACGTTCGAGTCCGCATCGACCTCGACTAAGGGGAATCAAACCGTAGAGAGGCATCGAGCCCCCAAAACTTATCGAATGGTTTCGGGTCCCAATCGAGGGCGACCGCACGGATTAATCAAGTTGTCCCCGGCGGGCCGGACGGAATCCCCTCGACGGGAAACCGCAACTTCACTCGGACTTTTCCCGTCATCGAGCTCACCGAGCCCCGCGTGTCGGCCTTTCCGGGCAAATCGCGGATCTGCTCTACCCTCCGTCGTACGAACGCGACGCGGACGGGGAAATCGACTAAGACGAACCACCTCACGACCGGCCATCCGCACCGCGCGGGGCTCGGGGCACGAGGTCCAACGACGGGACCGCAATTCATTCGCGATTCAGCCAAAGCATAAGTCTTTGACTTATCCTCCGGCTCGGGGGCTACCGTCCACCGGACGCGCTCGCGCGCATCCAGCGGATAAGCAACTCGGGAGGCCCGCCTCGCATGACCTTGCCCGCTCGACCTCTGCGCTCGACCATCGAGCGCGACCTTGAAACTCGACCACCAACCGCATTAACTTCAGCCACCCCGGCGCCCACGTGGGCGTTACTTGGAAATCATTGGCGGGAGGTTCACACGTGTAACATCCTGGCCTAGGGCTTAATAAGATTGATAGAATACTCATGTCAACAAGTTGCAACTTCTTTTCCGGAAGCTTATCTCTAAAGAACTCTAAGGTTAAGCGTGCTTGGCCTCGGAGCAATTTAGGGATGGGTGACCGATCGGGAAGTGATTCCCGGATGTGCATGAGTGAGGACAAAGTGCGCAGAAAAGACTAGTGTTGGTCTGTGGGAAAATCTTGAGGGCCTATTAAGCTGCCAGGTGTAAGCGGGCCTGGCCCGGAGTGGCGGGACGTTACGGATGGTATCGAGCCGACTCTCGCGGTTTCACGGGCGCATGTGTTGCACGTGTGCAGCATGGTGTGCATGGTCTGGTGTGGGCCGGAGTGGTCACACAGCATGGCACATGCGCTGGCAGTGGACACATGGACGTGGCTAAGAGAGGATGTTCCTGGCTCGGGTTGACCGACGAGGACATCGGTCTTCTAAGGAGGTGAGTGTGTAACATCCGGGCCTAGGGCTTAATAGGATTGATAGAATACTCATGTCAACAAGTTGCAACTTCTTTTCGGAAGCTTATCTCTAAAGAACTCTAAGGTTAAGCGTGCTTGGCCCGGAGCAATTTAGGGATGGGTGACCGACCGGGAAGTGATTCCTGGATGTGCATGTGTGAGGACAAAGTGCGCAGAAAAGACTAGTGTTGGTCTTTGGGAAATTCTTGAGGGCCTATTAAGCTGCCAGTGTAAGCGGGCCCGGTGCGGAGTGGCGGGACGTTACGAGCACCCCGTCCCTCCTGTCACCACCTGCTCCCGTCAAGCCACGCCGACGGGACGTGCCGTCCCCGTGCCGCCCCCGTAGCCTCGACGAGTTGGCGTGGACCGAAGTCTTCGGGAGAAGCCATCATCTACTAACGTACGGCGGTACGACCCCTCCCGTTATCCCCGTCGACAGGTGTGACTCGAGGTCGAGCTAGAGTAACACTCCGTCCCGCACGACCATCGCCGACAAGCTCGAGGTTCGAACGAGCTGCCCTACGACCTCGACATTGGGCTCACCATCAATGTGCCCGACGAGAGGAGGATGGGGATGGCATGTCAACTCCAACCACTCTGCCGTGACACCGCCGAATACGAGGCACTCCACCGATGCAGCGAGGCTACGGGAACGATGTGACCGCCCGATCAACCTGCCCCGAATGCACGTGAGGAAGAAGACCGACAGGACGGCACGAGCGTTCAGCTGAGCACGCAGCTGCTCTCTCTCTCTCTCTCTCTCTCCCTTGTAACCCGAGTTTCACCCCCGCAACTATAAAGGGGTAGAATCTCTCACTTCCAACACAAGCTTACACGCTCTCACACTCTCAAGCTTTTTACACCCACACGCACTCACACGGGACTTGGAGCACGCTCCTCTCCCACCACATCCGTACCCCGTCTCTCGCTTGACGCAAGGTACACGAACGCCGCGACACCACCCCCTGCCGGACGTACGGAGCTTTCCCGAACCAGCCTAAATCTTTCGTGTCTTCCCTTGTGTACCATCCGGCCTAAAACGCGCAGCCCCGGGACAAATTCTATAGCCGCTGGTTCGAACACCGAAAGAATGAAACATTCAAATAACAGAAATAATATGTTACGTATGATGGTTCTTGAAGACATATGTTTAAAAGTAAATTTATTTAAAGTATCCCTTCATTACCACATGTAATAATGAAGTACTTAATCACAATAATTAAAGGCATTTAAATGACATGATCACATTTGCAAAGTTTCAGTACATATGCATTATGCAGGTGATACATGCATGAAATAACAAAATAATAAACAAGTCTCATCATTTTATGTGGAGAGATTTAACTTTAAACATAAAAGCAACGGTATTTACTAACAAAAATCTTTAGGAATGTATTGGTTACAGATATGAACACATCCTAAAACTTGGTGATACTGCATGCTATTAGTGACATTTAGGCTCCGGTATTACATTTATTTGATGCATCATTTAATTGTTGGAAATTAAATAAGTTAAACCAAGAATTTAGCATACAATGATATACATGCAGGAACATTATGAATGTGACACACCACATGAACGAGCATATTAAGAGGAGTCCAAAACATTTGAGTTTGCATCATTTTCATTTCTAGATAAAAAGGTATGAATTTATTAAGGTTTACAAACTTATAATTATTATGGAAAAACGGATACAGCAAACATGAAGTCCAGCATCACCATTAAATAGCTCTCTCTATAAGGAATCCAACGAAATTGGATTTGCTCCATTTGGAGCTCTAAACCGTAAGTTATGAATTTTCTAAATTAATTCAATTTTCTTAAGTATTTACAAAAATGCCATTGCGAGATTTAAATTTGAACCAATCATTCTAGCGGACACACGATGGGCTATAGAGATGGGATCGGGTGTGGCTGCGGTCAGTTCGGATCCGGGATCATGTGGCCCATGGTTTGGCATCACCGGAGTGAGGCTGCGCACGGCGGGGGACCTCGCCGGAGTTGGACGGGGCGGCCGGGGAGGGTAGCGAGGGGCTGCGCATGAAGTGCTGGAGTAGTGGCGGTGGCCCACGGGAGCAACAACTCACCGGGGCCTCAAACGGAGAGATTCCTATGCTCTCTTGATAACTGTTGTTATAAGAAAATTCTGCAAGACGTAAGTGGTCATCCCAATTACCAGCATGTGTCAAAACACAGGCCCAAAGCATGTCTTCCAATATTTGGTTCACATGCTCGGTTTGTCCATTGGTGGCAGGGTGATAAGATGAACTGCGAATTAATTTGGTGCCCAAAGATGCATGCAGTTGTTCCCAAAATCGTGCCACAAATTGAGAACCACGATCTGATATTATCGATTTTGGTACACCATGCAAGCACAATATCTTGGAGATATAAAGTTCAGCATATTGACGAACGGAATAGCAAGTGTTAACCAGAATAAAGTGAGCTGATTTTGTAAGCCGGTCAACAATAACCCAAATGGAGTCATGCTTCCGAGAGGTGCGAGGAAGACCAACAATAAAAATCCATACTAATGCCGTCCCATTTCCACTCGGGAATGCTTAATGGTTGTAGCAAACCAGCTTTCTTCAAATGATCAGCCTTAATGCGTTGACACGTGTCACATTCCGCGACATAACGGGCAACTTCTCGCTTCATTCTAGTCCACCAGAAATTTTCTTTCAACCCTTGGTACATCTTGTTGCTACCTGGGTGAACTGGATATTTGGATTGATGAGCTTCGTCTAAAATTTTGCGACGCAACTAAAAATTTTTGGGGACTACCAAACGGTTATTGAACCATACAACACCGTGGGTATCTTGTCGAAAACAAGCAGCTTTGCCATCCTCAATTTTCTACCGAATGTGTGTCATGCCCGGATCATGTTTCTAGGCGGCGATCCCTTCATCTTGGATGGTAGAATGAATGGCCAAATTATGTATGGCTGCAACCGAGTGAAATATGAACACTTGATTCATCGGACGGGACATCCTTGCTGCTATCCTCAAGTTGCAAATTCAGATTATTGCAATGCACTTTTCATCTCAATGCATCGGCTACAACGTTGGCTTTACCGGGGTGATAATGAATTTCCAACTCATAACCCTTAATTAGCTCAAGCCATCTACGTTGTCGCATATTCAAATCAGATCTGTTTGAAGATATACTTGAGGCTCTTATGATCCGTGTAAATGTGCACAAGATTTCCTAACAAATAGTGTCGCCATGTCTTCGATGCAACAACCACTGCGGCTAACTCTAAATCATGAGTTGGATAATGCTCTTCATGCTTACGCAATTGCCGAGATGCGAAAGCAATGACACGGCCTTGTTGCAATAGCACACAACCAAGTCCCGTTCCGAAGCATCATAGTATACATCAAAAGATTTTGTGATATCGAGGTTGAGCCAAAACGGGAGCGGTGGTTAGCAACTTCCTCAAATTCTAAAAAGCCTCTTCACACTCGTTGGATCCAATCAAACTTCACATTATTTTGCAGAAGCTTGGTGATAGGTTTTGCCAACCGAGAAAAATTAGGAATGAACCGCCGATAGACTGCGGACTTGAGAGACTGTTTTTGCGGCTTCCAATTCTTGAACTTTTCCAGGGTCAATCGAGATACCCTCGGCTGAAACCACATGACCAAGGAATGGTACTTGTTCCAACCAAAACTCACACTTGCTGGATTTAGCATAAAGCTTGTGATCACGCAATCATTGCAACACGTAGGCCTGGGCGTTCGGTTTTACCCGAACTTTCGGTTCGGTTTTCTAAAATACTCGAACTAGTTATGGTTTTCTAGATACCCGAAAAGTTTGGGTACCTAAATTTCGGTTCAGTTGTCGATTATGACCGAACTACCCATACTTTTTAGACCACCTCACAATAAAACTCGTAAAAATATGAAACCATCACTTACCATCATAATAAACTATTAATAAAGTTATAAAATATTATAATATTGTAATAAACTCTCTAAATTACAACTCAAAAGTTGACTAAAAATTATAAATAAATTTTAATGGTATAAAACTTACGGATGAGCTATGTGTTTAATAACTTTGGTTATTTGGGTAGTTTGGGTACCTGGCACTAAGATCCAAAGTTTAAATTAAAAGTTTGGTTAGTTTTATTACCTACCCGAACTACTATCCGATACCCGAATTTCGGTTATTTTGGCCTCGGTTTTGGTTTTCTCGGTTTTGGTCTTTGGGTATCGGTTTTTATGCCCACCCCTAGCAACACGATATGGAGATGTTCAGTGTGGTCTTCTTTGGACTTGGAATAAATAAGAATGTCATCGATGAAGATAACAACAAACTTGTCTCACTCCGGCATGAATACTTGAATTCATCAAGTACATGAATTATGCCGGGACATTGGTCAATCCAAAGGACATCACCAAATATTCATAAAGCCCGTATCTTGTGCGAAATGCAGTCTTCGGAATATCTTCTTCTCCGATTTTTAACTGGTAGCCCGAGCGAAGATCAATTTTTTGAAAAGGCCTTGGCACCAATGAACTGATTAAAGAGAATATCAATACGTGGCAACGGATATTTATTTTTGATGGTGGCTTCATTCAGCGGTCAATAATCGACAACAAGGCGCAAACTTTTGTCCTTTTTCTTCACAAACATGGCAGGACAACCCCAAGGTGATGAACTTGGGTGTATGTATCCTTTGTCCAATAATTCTTTCAGTTGCATTTTCAGTTCCGCCAATACATTTGGTGCCATCTTATACGGATGGCGAGAGACTGGAGATGTTCCCGGTTGTAACTCAATTTTGAATTCAACATCCCGGTTCGGAGGTAAACCAGGTAGGTCATCGGGAAAAACATCTTGGAACTCATAGAGATTTGAGATATCATTCATAGATTGTTCCTCCAACCGATGGACAACAACGGCAGCTTTTGGAGATATGTGCAAAAGAATGGAATCAGGTCCATGAAGTGGAGAATTTAAATGGACGATACGAGGTGCAATATCTAGCATGGCCTTATGAATTGTCATCCATTGCATGCCCAAAATAAAATCTATTCCTTGTTGTTCTAGCATGATAAAGGTGGTAGGAAAAATTTTTCGGTTCAATTCTAAGGGTGCTCTACTCAAAACTTGATTAGCAATAATTTTCCCACCAGGATATTGGATAACATATGGTGTGCTAACAAGTGTGGGTGAGCAGCTTATGAGTTTGTATGCAAGAAGGACCGACCTCGACCGGTTGGTGGCGCAAGGCTTGCTGCGCGAGCGTGGCCCGACAAGTGGTGGAGGCTCCCGGCAACGAGTCGCACCCGGAGCCGCCACGGGCTATATGGTCTCGTTCCTGCACTTTCACGAGCGCGGTCCGGGAACGCCGAGGAACGATTTCCTGCGGGCGATGATGTTCCGGAACGGATCGGAGCTTCGGCATCCGCACCATAACGGGATCCAGCGGTTGAGCACTTTCGTTGCTCTCTGCGAGGGTTTCTTCGGGATGGCGCCCGACCTCGACCTCCGGAGGTACTATTTCCGCATCAACCTCTATCGAGGCGGAACTCCGGGGCGAGGACGTTCCCGCGCACGTCGGCTGCACGGGGATCGTGATGAAGAGGGACCGGGGAGGGACTACATCACGGTGACCACCCCCACGTCGAACTAGGGGTGGCACCCGAAGTGGTTCTACCTCCGGCAGGATCCGGCGCACCCGTTTCCGGCCTTCGAGGACCGGGTCTTCGAGGAGGCTCCGGGGAATGGAAGTGGGGCTGCCCCCGCACCGGTCGACGCATGTTCGACATGATGATCGAGGCGATCCGGCACTGGCCCGGTTCGACGTCGATGCGACGGTGGTGGTGGGCTCCTACCACAAGCAGAGGTTCGCGCCACCGATGCGGCGCTCGATGTTGATCCACCGGGTGTCGAGCAACGACCGCGTCGTCCCGAACACGGTGATGGCGGTGCAGGAGCTTGACGACGACGCCGTCACGTTGCGTGTCCGGAGCGCGCCGGGGACTACCGCGCGCGCTCGGCCCGTCCAGGGGGCCCTCGGATGAAGCCGCACCCGGAGGCCCTCAATGTGGTAAGTCGACTCGACCTTCGTCGCCTCGTTGCACATTCGAGTTTCCCTTCGAGTTCGTTCGCTAACTCGTTTCGTGTTCTGCATCCGCTCGGATTCCGCTTACTCGGCTTACTCGTTTCCAGGCTGCGACTTCCCGAGGAGGCCGATCGGCGGGAGGCCCATCGCCTCCAAGCCGCGGAGGAGCAAGCCGAGAGGAAGGCGGCCAAGGACGTGGCTGTGCGGCTCAAGCCGGAGAAGATGGCGCGAGACGTCGAGTGTCGGAGGAAGAGGGAGGCGTACGGGCCGCGGGCCAGGACCCCGACACCGCCTCGATCGCCTCGACCACCGTGCCCACGGACTCCGAGGATGACGGTAGAGCCAGCAAGTTCGAGAGTGACGGGGAGATCCCGTTCGTCCGCTCCCGCCGAGCCGTCACCTCGCCCTCGAGTCCTCCGCCCCTCGACCTCGACCTTCGCAGCCCGGCCCCACGAGTCAACCCCGTCCCCATGGGGGCGAGTCAAGCTCTAGGGCCGGCGAGGCGCCTCGCGTGGAGGGGACCGGGACCAGCGCGGACCCATTCTTTGGGTCGGACGTGGTGGATCTCACGGTAGATCCTGCCGTCGATGCAAGGGAGGCGGCGGAGATGATCGTCGAGCTAGCCCGGAGACGTCCCTCTCGCGCGGTGGATGGCATAGATCTGCGAGGTCTTCCCTCCGCCGCGCCCGCGGACGTGGCGCCCGCGCAAGGTTCCAGCGCTCGGGTGCCGTGAGCCCAAGAATCCGACGGGACCGTCCTCGAGCCGGCGAGGGCGATGTGGAAGACCGACGTGCGGACGCGCACATCGATGTCTTTAAACCTGCGACCCTCCGCAAGTCGCCGACCTCCTCGGCGGCGCAAGCCGCGAGGGCGAGGAGGACGGACGTCGAGGTGGCGGCAGCGGCGGCCACGGTGACGAGTGGGGCGCCGGCGGATTCCGGCCGCGCTCCGGAGCAGCCTCTAGACGAGAGGTCGTCGAACGGCATGGCCGGGCTCGTGCCGGCAGTGCGAGGATTCCCGGCCCGGCTCGAGTCGGAGGCGGGTGAGCTGCCGCGGGCGGCCGGCCAAGCTCGCGCCGGCATGGAAGGCGCACTCGCCCGGGAGGAGGCTCTCCGGGCGGCGAAGGAGGCTGCGGAGCTCGAGGCGGCGAGGCGCGCCGCGCAAGGGAGGCGGCCTTGGCGGCTTTGGCCAAGGCCGAGGAGCCGCCTCGGCGGTGGAGAGGGTCAAGGAGGCGCTCCAAGCGAAGCGGGACATGAGGCGGAAGGCCGAGGCGGAAGGCCGAGGCCGTGGCGGAGGTCTCCCACCGGATCGCGTCCGGCTACCTTCGGGAGCTCCAGGAGCAACGAGCCGAGAAGGAGGGTAAGCGCCCGAAGCTCCTCCTTTTCAATTTCTAAAGATCTCCCCGCCATTTCCTTGACTTCTCAAGCTCGAGCTTCTAACGTTGAGCTCTTCTCGTAGGGCTGGAGCAAAGGCTGGTCACGGCGGAGGCGTCGCAGAGGGAGCTCGACGCTGCCCTGGGTCGTGCGTTCGTAGACGTCAAGGTCAAGTGGAACGTCGAGACCGCCCTGCCGGAGCAGCTCGGCGCGGTGATTCGAGGAGCCGGGCGCTCCGCCGTGCGCGCGACCTTCACGGTGCTCGGCGTCCCAATACGAAGACCTCGACTTCGGGACGGTCGGCACGGGACTTGTTCCCGGCTTCGTCGGCGCCGAGCTGTAGTCGCCGAAGGCCGAGACCCGTGCACCCGTCGATTCTCTCGTCCGCAAAGCTCGAGGAGGAGCCCCTCCCCAAGATGTAGAGAAGTTAGGGGATTAGTTTTCGTTTTTTGTTTTGTTAAGAACAAAAGGGCGTTGTTCCCTCGTTTGTAAATAACTTTAAGTTTATTAACTCGTTCTACGCTCGACCCCTTGAGGTCTTGCTCTTTATCAAGTAATTTTGAATTCGACTTGACTATGTTTTGGCCTTTTCGTCTATCTCGTTGACTTGCAAAGCTTGAGCCGCCCAGCCTCGTTGAACTTAGTCGCTTTTGGTGAGCGTTTGCTAGGGTCGTCGGGGCACTCGAGCTTCGGCCTTCCGACCAACTTAGACTCGTGAGTTCGTTTGCTCGTGGTTACTGTGCTCCGTAATCGAATAAAATGACAATTGGGCATTGATTTAACAAGAACGTACCTGCAAGAACTGGTTTACCCTGTGGAATGTCTTCAAGATTGGTGAAGTTGATACGTCTAATTCTATTAGCTTGCCCACGCTGTTGATTTGTAGCTCTCTCACGTGCTTGCCTTCCAGCTTCACTTCGAGGATAAGTACAATCCTTAGCAAAATGACCATTTTGGCCACAATTGAAGCATGGATGTGGGTTGTACTTGTCCGAGAAGGCTGTGCAGCGCATGCATTATGATTTTGCTGCTGCTGAGGTGCACGCGGTGCATATTGCTGCTGCTGAGGAGGTGGAGCATTGCCTTGTTGAGGTGGACGGCCATAAGCTTGCTGCTATGGGCGATAGAACTGCTGTTGTGGTGCAGCCCGGAAACGTTGCCCCGTAGGCGAAGTGTACACAAGCCGGTATTTTGGTGGAGGACTAGACCGTGCACCACCCGTGCCTCGTTCAACGAAATGAAGACGGTGCGCATTGGCACCTCCCTCTCCCCCAAATAGGAAAGTGCGCTCGTCAACTTCCAGCGTGCGAACGTCGACGTCTTCGCGTGGAAACCCTCGGACACGCCAGGAATACCAAGGGAAGTCGCCAAGCACTCCTTGCACATCAGGCCGGGCTCCAAGCCGGTGAAACAACGCTTGCGCCGATTCGAAGAGGAGAAGCGTAAGGCAATCGGGGAGGAGATCGCGAAGCTGCTGGCGCCCGGGTTCATCAAGGAGTCTGTATCATCCGTAGTGGTTAGCTAATCCTGTTCTTGTACGAAAAAGAATGGGAAATGGAGAATGTGTGTTGATTATACTAGTCCGAATAAGGCATGATCCCAAGGATCCTTTTCCTTTACCATGCATCGACCGGATAGTTGACTCAACTTCTAGGTGTGAAACCCTCTCGCTTTTTGGATGCGTACTCCGTGTACCATCCGATAGCGCTCGATGAGTCCGACCAACTCGCGACCTCCTTCATCACGCCGTTCGGCTCGTACTGCTACACTACGATGCCATTCGGCCTTAAAAATGCAGGTGCGACCTATCGGAGGCTCATCGGTCAGGATCAAGGGTGATGCATCAAGCCCCATCGGCAGAGCCAGCTCGGTATGCATGCAATCAGGGATCCAAGGGGACGATCATCATGATCACCGGGGAAATAGCAGGGACTTCCCATCCAAGAGACAAGCACAGAGATTACATCGAGCAGGTCTCTCACGTAGCAGCTTGTCCTCCGATCGGACTTCACAAATGGATGGACGTTTCGATGGCTTTTTCAGCAGCTGACTTCGGGCCTATGATTTATCCGCACGATGATGCTTTCGTGATGAGGGTCAATATTCATGGCTTCGATGTGCACGAAGTTCTGGTTGACGGAGGTAGCTCAGCAGATGTCTTACTATGGAATAATCTTGAGAAAATGGGATTTACTCGAGCATATTTGCAACCTTCGTATACCCCCATGCAAGGCTTCAGTGGACGGACAATTCACCCCATAGGCTGCATTACCCTCAAAGTCTCGTTCTCGGGATCGAATGGACAAGGGGGAGTCGAACAGAGGATATCAAGTTTGACGTAGTGGACATGGTATATCCATACAATGTGCTGCTAGGTTGAACGGTCATCAACAAGTTTCTGGCCATTATCCGTCATGGTTATCTCTGTATGAAGATACCAGGACCAAAGGGGGTCATCACGGTATATGGGGATCAAGCCGAGGCAAGAAGGCTTGAAGTCGACATGGCTCCATGACCGTATCACATCAATGTCATTGGAAAGTGCGAAGGCAGTTCTGGTCCCGTGGAACCGCCCACCGCACCTAAATATATGCCGAAGGTGCAGCCGCAAGAGGGCACGAAGGAGGTTGTATTGTGCGTGGATCGGCCCGATCGGACCGTCTGGATTGGATGTGGATTGTCCGAGGAAAGAGAAATGGAGCTCCTTCATTTCCTAAGAAACAATGTTGATGTCTTCGCTTGGTCATCAAAGAATGTTCCAGGAATTGACAAAGCAATAGCTGTGCATAGACTGGATGTGGATCCAAAGGTAAGGCCCATAAAGCAATGCATGAGGGATTGGACAGAGGAAAAAATTGCCATTCTCAAGGCAGAGGTGCAGAAATTGCTAGATGCGGAGGTAGTGCGTCCCATCGATCGAACCACATGGTTGGCCAATCCTGTCCTAGTAAAGAAGCCAAATGGACGAGTGGCGGGTGTGTATTGATTCAAAACTCTTAATAAGTTCTGCCCGAAGGATGATTTCCCACCGGCACGGATAGATCAGCTAGTTGACACCCCTGTTGGGGCTGTGTTGATTAGTTTTCTCGGATGGTTACTCGGGTTTTTATCAAGTCCGGCTAGCGGCTGAGGATCAGCCGTTGACAGCCTTCCAAATACCCGGAGGAACATATTGTTACAACCGAATGGCCTTCGGACTCAAAAATGCTGGAGCCACATACTCTCGTACGGTCAAGGCTACTCTTTGTGACCAGTGGGCCGCAATGCAGCAGCTTACATAGATGACATTGTAATCAAAAGTGTCTGTCGAGCAAGATCATGTGAAGGATCTAGCTGAGACCTTCGCGAACCTTCAAAGAGTAGGCATGAAGCTAAACCCAGCTAAGTGCATGATTGGAGTCAAGGCGGGCAAGCTGCTTGGATACATGGTATCGGAAGCCGGCATCGATCCTAACCCAAGGAAAATTCGAGCAATTCTGGACATGGAACCTCCGAAATCCATATGTAGTTGCAAAAGTTTATCGGAAGGGTAGTGGCATTAAGCGGGTTCATCGCTAAACTCGCAGAGTGAAGCATGCCGTTCTTTGAGATCTTGAGGGGCCCTCGGGTTTTCAAGTTGACGGAAGAACATCAAACGGCCTTCGAACAGCTCAAAGAGTACCCGGTAGAATTGACTACCCCGAAACCACCTCCACCGAAGGCTCCGCTCCTCCTTTATGTTGCAGCAGCGCCGAAGGCAGCTAGTGGGGTCCTTGTGTATCGGGCAAAACAGTTGCCACTTTATTATGTCTCGGAAACACTCGTCGGAGCCGGTGCGGGTATGGCATCATTGAGAAGCTACCGTACGCTGTTCCGATGGCGTCATGCAAGTTACGAAGGTACTTTGACGATCATCCTATTCTTGTTCATACAAAGTATCCTTTGAGGGATGCACTCGAAATCGGACAAAGTATGGTAAAGTATTAAAGTGGGCAGCTGAACTGGGCAAGTATGATTTGACCTTCGTGGCACGCAAAGCCATTCACTCGGATGTGTTAGCACAATTCTTGGTCGAGTGGACCCCCATTGGAAATTCGGAGGCAGAAAGTCGGGATGCCCCGGAGGACCCAATTTGGACAGTTTATACGGATGGTGCGTCGGGAGTATCCGATGCCGGCCGTGCCGTAGTTATTACATCTCCCAGCGGCCGGACGCTAAGGTACTCTACCAAGTTAGCTTTTCAAACCACAAACAACGCAGCTGAATACGAAGGCATCCTCTTAGGGCTAAGGCAAGCTAGAATGCTAGGAGCGCCGAGAGTGATTGTGTATTTTGATTCTCGGTTGGCAGCGGAGCAACTAGCAAAGGGTTACAGGACGCTTGATCCAGAAATGGCTGCGTATGCTCGAAGGTCCGAGAGATGGATAAGTTCTTCCTAGGATTCGAGGTCAAAAACATTCGAATGACAAAAAACAAAGAAGCCGACTTGCTTACAAAAGCAGCGTCCGGACAGGCCCTCTTCATCCGGATGTGTTGCACGAAACACTTCATCATGTAGCCACCACTAGCAACCAAACCAATAAAGTTTTGGCATTGGCTTTGGAGGATTGGCGAGCCCCGATACAAGCGTTCATTGAGAAACGTTATGTGCCGGACAAGAGGTTGGAGGAGCAGCGGATGCATCGGAGAGCTAGGGGCTACATTCCGATCGAAGGAGTGCTGTACAAGGGGGAGTCTCGTGCCCCATTGCTGAAGTGTCTCGATCGACCCGAAGGAATACAACTCTTGCGAGAAATTCACGAGGGTCTAGTTCTTCTCACTTGCAAGGCGAGTCCTGCGCAAAGATGCTTAGGTCTTGAAAGTCGCCTAGAGGGGGTGAATAGGCGATAATCCCGAAAACACTTAATTCAACGAATTAGTAGCACGAGTGTGGAAAAGTCCGATAACAATATCTCGACAGGTCTAGGATATTGTCCGAAGCAACAAAATACGACACCTATAGGATAATGTCGGATGGCCTCGTGCGAAAAATAGATCGGCCGTCGAAATGGACAAATCCACGGGAGATAAACAAAGAGCAAGCAGCTGGAAACACAAGAAAGCTAAGGCAACAAGGGGACAAGCAAGCAACCCTCCTACACACGTTAATATAGGAATTTAAGCAAGAACAACTAGAGCTAGAGCACTCAAATTGCAAGAAACGAAAGGGAGACAAAGAGGACACATGATTTTTCATCGAATTTCAGCTCCACCTAGGAGCCTACGTCTCGATTGATGAGTCCACCAAGGACCGGCTTAAATTCCACTAAAACAAAGCTCCACGAAAGGACGGGCAATACAAACGACCCGAGTCTCAACCGCAACCTTGGGAGCTCGACAGGTGATGCCTAACCGTCTAGGGGATGAATCCCCAAGAGTAACAAACACAACAAGCATTTCGTGGATGAACCAAGTGCTCGAGGAATGGAGCAGAAGCTCTTTCAATCTTTCTCAATCTCCTCACAAATCCGCCAAGGATTGGAGTGGGGAATCAAAGGGAGTGAGGAGGAGTGCTTGGTTGAGTTTTGGGAGTGTATTTCGAAGTGGGCGAGTTGCCAACCAGCTAAAGGAGGAAGGGACCCCTTTTATAGCCAGGACAACAAAAAGAGCCGTTGGCTCGATCTAGGTCGGACAAAGTCCGACGGGGTCCGGATATGGTCCGGTAGGTGTGGCGAGTGTCCCCGGAGTCCGGTAGAATAATCCGATGGATACCGGATTTTGTCCGATGGGAGATGTACCGGATATTGTCCGGCAGGTCCGGACATTGTCCGGAGGAGAAGTGTGCAGAGCTCCAAGGTCCGATAGAAAAATCCGGTGGGGATCGGATTTCGTCCGGCATGCTACCTCCGGATATTGTCTAGGTGTATTTCCGGACTTAGGATTTTTCACGGAATAGTCCGAAAGTCTCCGGATTTTCCTGTACCGGATATTGTTCTATGATTACCGGACATTGTCCGACGGATCGACACTTAGTAAATTTTCTCGGTGGTGCAGGGTTCTGTGATCCGATGGAAAAATCCGGTGGGCTTAGGACATTGTCCGATGGCTCTGAATATGAGTTGATATTTTTGGATTTTGAGATGGAATTTCCACTTGGTTTCTTCGACACTTATTCTTGTGTGTGCCTCTTGATAGTATGGTGTTCCTATACTCAAGATCAAAAGAAAAGGCTAATTGGTCTTAGATGCAAGAAATTAAAAAATCATAACCCAGGGTTAGTTTGCCACTTTCAACAACATTATAGATCTTAATTGGGCTTACTAAGTCGTTCCTCACCGACAAACGCGTTTGCAATTTTTTAGAATGATCATTAACGTACGGCATATCCCGATTTAGCTCGATACCAACCGTGACATCCCCACCTTGCAAAGCAAGAGGGATAGTCGCACGAGACCGCATCGGGAGACATTTGACGAAGCAAACGTTCATTGCACATACATTAACCATACATCCACAATTTTCATATACATGTTTAGATACATGAGTGACATATTTTACATCTGAAGTTCAAGTTGTTATTGTACATAGAGTTTGAAATTCAGATTTAATAGACATGAAGATACAATGAGCGGACGTTTAAAGATAATCGATGATAGTTGCCTAAAATGTAACACATTAAGCCCGTAGATGTGCCCATTCTTCTCAAAAATCTCACCTGCACAAAAATGTTAACAAAAAAGCCCCGAGTATGTAATATACTCCGCAAGTCTTACCCGAAAAAAAATGGTTTCCAACCTTGTCACCGTATCCTACACATGCTCTTCCCCGTACGAGTCTCCAATTAATTTCATGTGAGAGGTAACAATATTTGAAACCTAAACCGAGAGGTCTCCAAACCACTCGGTGTTGCTACCGGTGACTCATTTAAGCATAGCCATTCTATCAAAAAAAATATTATACTTATCCAAAGACCATAGGGAATAGGGAACACAATGCAACTAGTGTTACGATCAACTCCTAAACGTAAGTGCATAATACATAAACATAGACATATGTGAATTTAAACCAAAAACTAAACAAGTGGGATTATGCACCGGGATTGCCTTGGCTTTGCTCGAAGTTAGCACTCTCAACAATGTTCAATTCAACAGGACCCTTCACGGGATTCCTTTCTTCGGTCGAGGTCCCTATATGGATGCAATGCATGCTGTAAGTATGGATGCATATACAAATATTTTGTTCATGGAACTTTCTCAATAATAATTTAAAATGACAATGTGTTCATGAAATGAACATGCTTATGTATGAAATATGATGCTTGCATATGGATGATAAACCATAATTACATGTCAAGGGGATAAACTTCTAATTAAAAGAAACATAGACTGTGTATCATAAAAGCACATGCTCTAGGTTGAAAATGAAACATGATTATGGCAAGTAGTTTGTACAAGACTTAGCTAGTGTACTATATGGCAACATGAGCATGGCATATGATGTATCGAAGACAAAGCTATATGAACTACCTTGCTGCCATGTACATGAAAGACAACATGGTAGATGATGATCATGCATGAAGTGCAAAGCTTAACATGAATTATGCACATAATGGTATATGGCAATACATGAGGCAATGATTATGACTTAACATTCCTAAACATGAATTCTATGTTAGAACATGATTTTCTCATAATAAGCACCAGAAACAAATAATATGATATTTTTGTATGCATTTTTCCTATTTAAACATGTATAGGCAAATATGTGCTATATAAGCATATAAGGATAAATATGATGAAAACATGTATGTATACATCAAAATCATGTACTAGAGGGTCCAATATGTTATGTAAATGTCACACCCCTATCCCGAAAGTTAGATTAGTGTGGTACAGACCGCCTTGGGAGATGATTGACGAACCAACCATACATAGCATCACATTAATAAACATACACGATTTGCAAGTTTACATAATTAAGTCTCGATTACAACATAGAGTTCCAAAATAAAAGATACCTTAGGTTCAAATTTAAGTTTACATAACAATCATCTTTATTCAAAATAAAGTGCAGAAGCGAATACATAACACGACGGTACATAGATAGCTTATGTGAACCATGCCGGCCTAGACCACGGCTCACTCGTCATTGGTCGGAGAGCTAGGAACCCATTCAATGGTCCACTCTTTGGGCTCCTCTCCATCCCACACAACTTTACCACAACAATCGCAAAACCCGGCTTACGGAAAACCTGAAAATACACATGTAGAGGCAAAGCCCGAGTATCTACCATACTCCGCAAGTCTTACCCGTCAAATTGGCCATCTAAGACCGACACCTAGATGCATGGGTTTGACCGGTTTGACTTGGCATTTTGCATAAAACGACACCTATGCTAATTAGGTTGGCACTTTTATGATTTAGCCAGATTAATTGGATTGTTGCATAAAGAAACTTTAGTGAGCATACTAAGCAATACAAGAGGTTGCAATACAAATTGATATCAATATAAAACAGCGACCATCTCATTCTTTTCCTCTTACTAAACATTGTAAACTGCTTGAAACAAGTGGTACTCATTAACCGAGAGGAAACGGCGATAATTATCGAATTAATACATTCTGCAGAAAAGACCCAAATGCACGACATACGCATCATTTAAAAACACGTATGGCCACCGTTCGCGAGTTTATCATAAAGCAAAACACGGGGCCATCGACCCCGAGTACACGTCCCCTTGCGACCCGTTCATCAACGTGCCCAAGGCTTAACCCGTGTACTCTCCAACGGTCCTCAACCCGTGCAACCACCGTGCCATACACATCACCTCCGGGTCGGTGAGATATCCGACCCACTTTACAATTCACAAGCTACATAGGTTTACCAATCTCCATAAGAATGGTATGCAAGTGGTACACAACTCAAACTTGTTAGCGGAGCCACAATGGGGTGTTCTCAATTTTAATCAACTCATCATATTCAAGTGTAATCATGAGCCATATGTGAGTGTCCCATTCTATCATTGACTCCATAAGCAGAGCATAGCATTTCTATCGAGGATAAGACACATATTCTACATAGGACATAGGGAAAATTATGCACGTGGATTTCCAAACAACTCCTAGTACGTAAATGCACATCCATCATCCCTAATAAAGTGATAAAAGGAAGCATTTTCAAAATAATAGGAATGCACCGAGGCTTGCCTTGAGAGTGATCGAAGTTAGTACTGGCTTCACAAGCGTTGAGAGTAGCAATCGCTTCTTCCGGCGGGATCAATTCGACGTCGTCACCTAGAGAATGAAATGCAATGCATAAGTAACATGAATACAAGGTCGATGATGATGGTAATGCATATGTGCTGTTTTGTAGGAGTGCATATGAATAAGTTTAGTAAAATTTAGTTTCGTGAAATTTCTAGGATGCACAATACATACATTTGCCTTCTTTTAAATGGAGTTAAATAATTTACCACTTATAGCCCTAACATATACAAGTAATAGTTTACTTCCAAAAGTGCATGAGTGCTGTGAACAACTCAATTGTTCAGATTTGAAATGATGAGCAAAGTTTAACGTGAGTCGATGCAATTAGGATTAAGGTGTCTTTAATTATCACATGCGATGACAATGTAACCCTAATTTAAGAACATGCTTACAAAAATTAATACATGCATGAATTTACCGGAAACTTCTTACTAAACCTACCATGCTGGAGCAAGTAACATGGTGGGGGTGGCATTTATATAAACATGCAAAAATGTAATTTTTAGAAACATAACACGATTTTTACATATGCTGAAATTAACTTTTTCTTGACTTAAACAAGGGAATGGCAAAATAAATATTTAACGTGCTGAAAATTAAACATGGGATTTTATGCATGTGTACAGGACTATGATGAGTGGATCTACTAAGTTTCATGCCAAAATAATTTATATGGATTTAATTAAAAATTAAATATAAAGAATGCCATAAATGCAATAACTTGAACAATATGCAATGAAATGTAGATTTTCCAGTGCCAGGTATTCAAGGGTGGTCAGATGCAGGCTCTGTCCAAGTGGCATCCAAGTTGGATTTATATTTTTAAAGTTATGCCTTAAGTGATTTTTCATCGATCAACTTTTAACATTTTTGTACAAATATGAAAATGACCAAATCATACAAGCTCAAGTTACTTTTATAAAAGAACAAATTCTGTAGTTTCCAAAACATTTTAGTTTGCAATTTTTGGGTTTTAAATCGAAAGATATGGATTTTAAAAAATGCGATAAAGTTCGCACATTTTACAAAACCGCCATTACGTGTCTTCCTCAGGGAGACTCGCCGGAATTCAGCCGGAGCTCACCGGAGACACCGCCATAGGCTGCTGTAGTCGGGGAAAAAGGATGGGACCATCACCAAAACATGGCTAGAGGTATAGGGAGTCCTCTCCGGTGGTCGTCGGCCGACGGCGATGGCCGGAAGGCGACGACATCGACGGCGATGGTCGGGGACTACTTCGGCGGTGGCTAGCGGTGCGTACGGAGCACGAAAAGTTGGGGACAAGGTCTGGGAAGATTTGCCTCATGATGGAGAAGAGCGTCACAGGGCCAGGTGTCGAGGGAGAAGGCCGGAAGTCGTGGCTCGTCGTGGGTGGAGATTCCGGTGGCGGCGGCCTTCTTTTCTTCTCAAAATCCGACAAGGCTGCTGTGAGACAGAGGGAGACGGTTAGGGTGAAGCTGCAGGGGGTTGTTGCGCATCGATTTGAGGAGAACTTGGAGGAGGAGAGGCTGCCTAGGACGAGCAGCGGGTGGTGGAGGCCATGGTGAACGGAACGGAGCGGGCGATGAGCTTTTCTTCCGTGTGCTCGCCGGCAAGGAGAGGGAGGTGCAGCTGCTGCTTGGAGAAGCTGGAGAGGGATGTGAGGGTGCAGTTTGAGGCACTTGGAGATGAGACATTGGCCACGGTGCCATTTTCTAATGGGAGCAGGGAGGGGGCAGCAAAGGAGATGGGCGGCAGGAGGTACCGTTCCCATTCAATTTCGGTGAGTCCTGTTGGCCGGCGGCTACCAAAGTGCTTGGGGAGGTGCGTTGGGGTGTGGGGGTGACAGGACGGGGTGCAGCAGGCGTGCTCTGGTGGCAGGGGTGGCGGACCGGCGGGCAGTGGCCGCCATTGCCCGGTGGGCAAGAAGATCGGGCTGCTGTTTTCGAATTTTGAAATCTCGTTTTCGAAAGGTACTTCTGATGCTCCAAAAATTAAACCCAAAAATCTGGTGGTTCAGCATGATGTGATCTATAACTTTTATTTTCATTCGAAGTTCCAGTTTTGTTTCCAATAATTCATACAAAATTCACAAACAATGCAGTTTCAGATTTGAATTTGAATTTTTGAGCATTCAAAACTTTGTTCAAAAATTTTGTAAAAATGTTGTAAAATCGTTATTTTGCATGAGCAACAAGATGGTGCAAAAATATATAATTTTTGTGTTTTTCTTCAAGCTAGGGTTTAGCCCTAGGTTTTCCCTTTTCTTTTGATTTTTTTCCCATTTTTCTTTTCTTGCTTTCTTTTGGACGATTAGCATTAGGGTTTCATTTGTGGGGGGTCATTAGGGTCTAACTAGGTTATTAATGCCAATTCGTGACATGGGATGTCACAGCCCTCCCCTTAAAGAAATTCTCGTCCCGAGAATCGCTACTAATTAAGGATAGGGAGTGCGAGAATTTACCGATTTGTATGACGCGAGAAACTCGGGAAGTTCCTCTCTAGAAAGTCCTCTTGTTCCCAAGTTGCTTCTTCCTCGGTGTGGTTAGTCCATTGCACTTTGTAGAAGGTGATGGTGCGATTGCGAGTTACCCGGTCGCTTTGATCAATAATCCGGACGGGGTATTCGGGCTAGGAGAGATCTTCTTCTAGTTGCTCGGTGTCGAAAATGACCACGTCTATCGGAGGCTTCAAGCATTTCTTGAGTTGCAAGACATGGAACACATTGTGCACACGAGCAAGACTTTCCGGTAATTGCGATCGGTAAGCAACCGCGCTATGCTTGTCCACAATCGAATAGGGTCCGATATAGCGTGGTGCTAACTTTCCTTTAATTCCAAACCGAGATACACCCTTGTTCGGAGAGACACGAAAATAGACATGTTCTCCTTTCTCAAATTCCAATGGGCGTCTCCTCTTATTAGCGTAACTAACTTGGCGAGATTGTGCGGCTTTCATGTTGGCTTGAATTTGTCGGACTTTTTCTTCAGCTTGAGTGACAAGATCGGGACCAAAATTAGTTCTTTCACCCGCTTCCGACCAATTCAAAGGTGTACGACAAGAATGACCATACAATGCTTCGAACGGTGACACTCCCGAACTCTCTTGATAGCTATTGTTGTACGAGAATTCGGCAAATGGAAGACAATCGTCCCAATTTCCTCGATTTTCCATAGCTCATGCTCTCAAGATATCCTCCAAATATTGATTCAACCTTTCGGTTTGTCCATCCATTTGAGGGTGATAAGCGGAGCTTCTAATGAGAGTGGTACCAAGACAAGAATGCAATTGCTCCCAAAAGCAAGATATAAATTGCAGACCTCGATTGAAAACAATGGTTTTGGGTACTCCATGCAAACATAGCACTCTTGAGATGTATAACTCGGCATACTTCTTGGTATTGTAGGTAGTATGGACGGGAATGACATGCGCGGATTTGGTTAATCTATCCACAATAACCCAAATTGAATCATACTTCTTTGATGTGAGAGGCAATCCAACGATAAAATCCGTAGCAATGTCCTCCCACTTCCAAACGGGGATCTTCAATGGGTTCAATAATCCGGCTTTCCTCAAGTGATCGTCTTTTACTCGATGAGAAGTATCGCACTCGGCCACATATCATGCAATTTCACGCTTCATGTGTGTCCACCAAAACTTTTCTCTTAGGCCGCGATACATTTTATTGCTACCGGGGTGTATGGAATATTTGGACAAGTGTGCCTCATCCATGATTTTCTTCCGTAATTCCATATTCTTCGAACAACGAGACGTTGGTTGAACCGTAATACACCATCGGCATCTTGTCGGAAACATGTAGCCTCATCTTTTTCTATCTTTTGCCGAATAAATTCCATCCCTTCATCCTTCTTTTGTGCCTTGATAATTTCCTCACGAAGTGTAGAATAAGAGCTAGATTATACAATGAGCCATAGGGAATAACTCGAAATCTTGGTTCACTAGAATCTGAAATTTCCGAATTTTCCATAGAACAACCGGTAATATGATTGCATTGATCCTTGCGAAGCGTTGGCAACCACATTAGCTTTACCCGGTGATAATGAATTTCCAACTCATAATCCTTGATTAATTCCAACCATCAACGTTGCTCATATTCAATTCTTGTTGGGTGAAGATATATTTGAGCCTCTTATGATCGGTGTAGAGATTGACAAGATTTCCATGTAGATAATGCCTCCAAGTTTTGAAAGCAAGGGCAACCGCGGCCAGTTCCAAATCATGAGTAGGGTAGTGTCGTTCATGCTTGCGGCGAGAAGCATAAGCAATGACACGACCTTCTTGCATTAGCACACATCCTAGACCGGTGTCGGACGCATCACAACACACGTCGAACGGCTTGGTGATGTCGGCTTGTGCTAACACCGGAGCGGAGGTCAAATGCTTCTTCAGAGTTTGGAAGGCTTCTTCACATTCACGGCCCCATTTAAATTTAGCATCCTTGTCCAATAATTCTGTCATAGGCTTGGCTATGCTTGAAAAATTGGAAATGAATTTTCGATAATAACCGGCAAGACCGAGAAAACTTCGGATTTGTCTCACCGATCTTGGGGACTTCCAAGTAAGCACCTCTTCAACTTTACTCGGGTCAACGTCTACACCTTCCACGGATATGATGTGACCCAAGAAAGGAACTTGCTTCAACCAAAATTCACATTTGCTAAATTTGGCATATAACCGATGATCACGAAGCCATTGGAGAACAATGCGAAAGTGTTCGGCATGCTCTTCATCGCACTTCGAATAAATAAGAATGTCTTCAATGAAGACCACGACAAACTTATCCAACTCGGGCATAAAAACCGAATTCATCAAGTACATGAAATGAGCCGGAGCATTTGTAAGCCCAAAAGACATGACGAGATATTCAAAGACACCATACCGCATAGACAATGCGGTTTTTGGAATATCTTCGGCTTGGATTTTGATTTGGTGGTAACCGGACCGGAGATCAATCTTAGAGAAGACCTTAGCACCAACTAATTGATCAAAGAGAATATCAATCCGATGGAGTGGGTATTTATTCTTGATAGTTACCGCATTGAGAGGGCGATAATCCACACATAGACGTAGTGTCTTGTCCTTCTTTTTCACATAGAGCAGAGCGGGACATCCCCACGGAGAAGAACTAGGGCGAATATGTCCTTTATCCATAAGCTCACTTAATTGCTCCTTTAATACCGCTAGCTCATTGGGAGCCATCTTGTACAGCCTACCGGAATTTGGTGCCGTACCGGGTTGGCTCGGTTTTAAACTCAACATCCCGATCGAGTGGCATGCCCGGTAAGTCATCCGGAAACACATCGGAAAACTCACATACCACGGAGACATCCTCAATCCTTTTTCCCTCAAGATGGTAGATTTTAGAGGTGGAGAATTTTGGATGGGGTAATTGCAGAATAGACGAACCATGGAGTGGTGAGTTTAGGTGAACTTCTCGGGAATCGATGTGCAAAACGGCTTTATGGAGTTTCATCCATCTCATACCTAGGATTATGTCTATTCCTTGCCCTCCTAAAATTATGAGAGAGGTGGGGTATACTTTTCTCTCTAGGTTTAGTGGTACTTGCCTCAACTCTAGGTTTGTTTTTATTTTTCCACCTGGTGATGTGATGATGTAGGGAATATCCAAAATGGTAGGAGTGAGTTGTAAGGTTTTTGCACATGCTTGACTAATGAAATCATGAGTTGCACCGGAATCAAAAAGGACCAAAGTGGAGTGATTGTTGACCGAAAACATACCCGAAAATACCGGTTCTCCAGCTTGAATCTCTTCAGCCGTGGTATAGTTGACTCGGCCATTCTTAGCATTCGGAGTGGATGATTGGTTGCGGTTCCCATTCCCATTATTCCCATTGCGGTTTTGATTTGTTGTTACCAATTCCGGAACCATTGTTGGTGTTGTTGTTGTGCCCGGGTTACCTGTCGGAACGCGGCAATCCTTTGCAAAGTGCCCCGGACGTCCACAATTAAAGCACGGACCTTGAGGACCGGGTCCAAGCACCTTGGTACTGCTGCTGCAGAGGGCGGAACGAAGTGTTGTGCTCCTGATTTCCACCGTGAGAATGGTGATGCTGCTGCGGAACAAATTGGCGTGATCCCCCGTTAGCGGCATTGCGGCCCGAATCTTCTGTTTGGACGGAGAAGTGAAAGCCAACTTGTACTTAGGCGGAGCGGAGCAGGATGGATTTCCTACGGCACGCTTCCTTTTCTTGTCCTCTTGGTGAGCACGGATAGCATCTTCTTGCACAATTGCGGCACTCATCAAGTCATTAAACATGCCGGTGGTAACTTGAGCCAAACGATCTTGCAATTTCAGGCTTAGCCCCGAACGAAAGCAATCCTTCTTCTCGTCATCCGTGTCGGCGTGATAGGATGCATAGTGAGCCAAGTAGTTGAACTTCCGTGCATACTCCTCCACGGTTCCGGTACTGTGACACCCCGTGTCACGAATTCATAATTATACTGTGCTAAAGAATAAATTGCATGTGCAAAATAATAACTAATGGACCATTTCACATAAAATGATGTGTTAGGGTTTTATTAGGGTTTTTATTGCCCAAAACCCTAGCTATTGAGATCTCCAACATTTCCTATGGTAGTAACCCCAAATTTTTGCACAATCTAGTAGAGCACATCAAGCTAAGATTTTAGGGCATTTTTCCTGAATTTTTGGAGTAGCACAAACTCCTAGAAAACTCCAAACCCAATTAAAAATAGCACCTGTTCATCGATTTTTATAAATTTTTACATTTCGAATTTGAACTTTGGTCTATAACAAAAGTTGTTCCTCCTAATACTAGGAACCCACAGAAAAATTGGTTTGCAAAATTTCCAAGGGGATAAATGTTTATGAGCAAATTACAGAAAAGGGTTCCGATGGCAAACCGTAAATAGTCGAGAATCCAATTCAAACAGGGCCGGCACAGTGGCCGTGGCCGCCGTTACCGGCGCTCGCCGCCGGCGCCCATGCTGGGTTAGGCGCCGCCCCGTCCTTCCTCGCTATGCAGCTCCACGCGTCGAGCATCGCACCGATCCCTTCGCTCGGAAGCGTGCTCGCGCGGCCGTCGATGGCCCGGGAGAATTTCCGCCATGGCCGCCGTCCCGCCCTTTTCCCGTGCGCCGCCTCACCCCGCACCGCAGCTTTCCCTCGTTGCACGCAATTGCTTCGCCCAGCTCCCGTGCAGCTCCCACCCAGCTCCTAGCCTCCTTCCGCCATCTGCGACCCCCTATTTCCAAAAGAACCCGAGCAGCCCCTGTTTTCCTCTTCGGCGCGGCGAGCCCAAATCCGCCCCGCTTAGGTGAGCTCATGCGTCACCTTTGCCTCTCGGTAGGTGCACGAGGCCCTAACAAACGTCCTTGCTTCATCCCAGGTCAAACCAACCTGCAACGGTGAAGAAATTCCTCTTCTTCCTCACTCGCCGGTCACCACACCCCGCCACCCCGTCGACGCCGGTCATCTCGGGACCGCCTCCGCTCGCACCAACCCTCGCGCCGTGCTTCTCCGTGCGAAGGTGCAGCTCTACGCCTTGACCACCCCCTCTTTCGCGCAATGGCGAGCTCGAGCTCCCATGCCGGAGTCGCCGCTTCCGCCATTGACCGTCGCGAGCCGTGCTCCGTTCGCGTTTCGCCTCACCACCCCGACCAAACGACACGCTTAGGCAAATTTGAATCACGCCGAAGTTTTTGGTAAACGCCAAGGATTTTAAAATTTTCATAACTTTAATCCTACGCCACGGATTTGAACGATTCAAAATGCATTGAAAAGTTTGTGACTTGAACTTTAACATGGAGCACATGAAAACATATAGTTATGTAGCAAAAATAAATGTTTGAGCAAGTTTAAAATGCTATCGTGACCACGCTCGCTTAACAAGATTGTATTTTAAAAATTGTGTAAATTCCATGTCCTGTATCCAAACATGAGCAAAGGCTCGTTAGAAAGTAGATGATGTATACTTTAACGTGGTAACATAATCTAAGTACCTTCTGTGTAAAAAAATAATGATACGAGTACTCCAAGGTGCTAATCTGTTATGGCCTCGTGACAACTTGGCATTTTTGAAATTCGATAACTTTTAAAATACAAATCCAAATAAGGCAAATCCACGTCCGTTGTAATCCCCGAAGCACGTACTTTACATGACCCTACATGGTTCACCCAAGTTCTATAGCCAATTGTTGAAATTTAAGCGCCCTAAGATGGCGCGGTAAACAGTAATGGATAAGAGATTGCTAAGCTCAAGCTTGCCTTTTTCCTTCTCTCGTTATAGCTAAATATTTTCACGTTTACATGGTACATTTAAGCATGTCATAATCATGTTTATATTTTGGGCAAGAACAGTCATCTACTATGTATAATTAGTTGTATAAAATTCACATAAAATCATAAGGGTGCTCGATAATTAGAGGTAATAAAAGCTTCACCCTAAGACATGAGCATCAACCTTTTACATATTAATCCATAAAGAAAAGGATTGGTAATGGTGTATACCGGGAGGTGTATGTGAATAAATTAATTCAACGAGTGTGTCATATTAGTATTAATGCATAGATAAAATGGCTAAATAATAACAAGGCAACCACCTAGTCATGGGGCTATTTCATCGTGCTCATGCAATGTATTTATTTGGCCCTACATCAATTATCATAGATTAAACATGTACATTTTTGCTAAATGATAACTTTTACTTCTAATTAGAAGGTTGTCTCCATGAAATGAACCACACGTTCCATCACCATGACAACACCGTCGCACCCCGTGAACATGTTTAATTTATGCAAACATTTCGTTGCGTTTTGTTATTGAGAAAGTTCCATGAACTATATAATTATGATTTCACTCATTGCTCATACCCTGCATGTGCATTCATATAGGAACCCCGACCGGAGCTGAAGATCAAGGAGGGCACCAGCTTGGATTGAGCAAGTTTGAGTGTGCTAACTGCGAGCCCAACCAAGGCAAGCCCCGGAGCATAACATATGTTTCTAAATTTCTATTTTATTTCATATACGTCCATGGATGTATTGTGCATTTACGTTCAGGAGTTGCTCGGAACTTAGTTGCATTAGATTCCTGTTCCCGTGGTTTTGGTTAGGTATAATCCTGATCGCTAGCTGCTATGGTTAATAATTTTATCCGTAGCAACACCGAGTGATTTGGAGATCACCTGGTCTAGGGATAAAATTATGGTTACCCTCACATGAATAATTGGAGACCGTACGGGGAAGTGCATGTGTAGGATGCGGTGACAAGGTTGGCCCTTGTGCGCCATAGCTCCGTATGTGTCGGTTAAGGACCGTTCGTTGTGACTCCGCGAGCAAGTATTGAGTTGTGTACCAAATGCATACCTTCGTATGGGAGTTGGTAAACTGATGTAACTTGAGAGTCGTAGTGTTGGACGGTCACTCCACCCTTTGTGCAAAGTGTTGGTCACGGTGGATGCACTGGTTTGTGAGTAGACGGAGGGTGTGTTATTACCCTTGGACCCGACGCTACTGTGGTTGCATGGGGAATGCACACTCGGAGGGCGGACCCGGCTCATATCTATGATAATCTTGTGAAAGGTGGCCATACGTGTTCTTAAATAATGCATATGTCGTGCATTTAGGTTTCCCCGTAGGGTGTAAATCGATATATATCGACGTCCCTCGCGCTGATGAGTACAACTTGTCACGAGCAGATTGCTTTGTAGTAAACAAGAGCATATGAAATTGAAGTTGCTGTTTTTATAGAGATAAAGTATGTATTGCAACCTTGTTTGTTAGCATGGCTCACTAAATTTACGATTATGCTACCACCCTCTTAATTTGGCTAAAATATGAGATAGACAAAATATATAAGTGCTGTTTTTTTTTTTGCAAATTCCAGCAAGCCAAGTCAAGCCCCTGCATGCTAGGGTCGGTTCTTAGAACCACTTTTGACGGGTAAGCCTTGTGGAGTATTAGATACTCGGGGTTTGCGTTTAAATTTATTTTCAGGATTCCCGCAGCCCGATTACTCGTGACTGCTGCGGAAAGTATGTGTGTCAAGGTGAGGAACCCCAGGAGTGGACCGTGGAGTGGGTTCCTGCTTCACCGACTCAAGAGTGAGACAACACCTGATGAAGACATCACACCCTCGGATATAACCAGCACTCCTCCAATACACATACATAATTCAAGGACAAAAACTAGAGCACGACAATTGAATTTACGGGTGAGCATGTTCCTAATGATCTCTTTATTTATATTTGAGAATATTTTACTACCTAATGAGTTAATTATTGTTAGGAACCATGGAGATGATGATAATATGGTTAAGGAGGAGGTTGGAGGCGTGGAGGGCCAGCAAGGGCGTCCATGTCAAGTTGGAGGCCCAAACAAAGTCGACTTTGAGTCTGTTTCGGAGTCCTGAAATAGCCTACACCAAAACGGACGCTCTGGTCGCATACGAAGTCCGTTTGGGACGTTCTTTATATGGATGGAAAGATAATTTGATAACCTTTCCATTGGCGCTGGTCTCATATCCAAATTCGTCCCGAGTCGTCGGGAATTGTCGAAATACTAAGACGTCCAGAAACTGTCCCGGTGTTGCACCGCCGTCTTTTGGCTTTTGGGCCGTGTATTTTGTTGAGCCCACTTAGGGCTGCGTCCAGGAGAGGATGGACGACCCTAGGGACCTCATAAGCAGCCGCCGCCCCTTCCTTAGGGTTTGGGGTTTTGCTTAGATTATTCTGTCAAGAACAGTTTCGCCGTTTTGTCGGTTTGTGAGACCCCAACTCGTGAGTTTAATCATATATTTGCAATTTGGTTGCTTCTATCTTGTTCTTGCTTGTGTTCTTCGATTCGTAGGCAAGGATTAACCTTCTTGGTGAGATCAATCGTGCTTGCACGGTTGATAACCAGAGAAGACGTGGTGCTGCAATTGCGGGGTTCGGAACGTGTTGTTCGGAAGCCGGATCGATTTGTTCGGAAAATCGGGACACCTAGTACACATCAAGTGGTATCAGAGCTTCAGGTGCACCGTCAGGTTTTCCCTATCCTTGTTATTTTGTTTCGTCCTAAAGTCCAGAAAATTGCCCTACAAAAATATTTTCTTGTTCATCTTCCGCAGTCCTATCACCCGTTGTGCCGCTGCAATTTCGTTTCAGTTTGCTTTGTTGAGTTTGTGTCCATAATTAGAGTCGTGTTGCTGGTCGTGTCCGTGTTATTTATTTCTAGTATTGATCTAAGTCTTGGAGTCACTCCTATTTTTCTACCTTGTTATTGCGCTAGGTTGGTTTCAGTTTGGTTGTGTTCTGTCTTCCAATGCGCAAGAGCAATTCTGAACCTTCTATTTTGTGCGCAAGTTAAAAAAAGAGACGGATCCTACTCTCTTGTTTGTGGCGCTAGTACAGATAGAAAAAAAATCAAAGTTGCAGATTCTTATGCGGCACTTCTGAAAAAAAAAGCATAAGGTGCATTAAAAAAAGAAAAAGAAAAAAGAGCCGCACCAAACAAGAAAAGAAAGAAAGAAGGAATAAAAAAAGAAAAGAAGAAGTCGAGTGCTTGCATCCTTTTGAGTCCGAGGTACTCGAGGCATATTTTCATTGCTAGCTTGGTCTATAGGTCCGACGGCGGGTTTTAGGCCAGCAACATAGACTTGTACTTTGGACTATTATTCAACTTTGCATTATCTGATTTTGAAATTTGCCAATCCTTGCTACTCACATATTGCCTATCCAAGCTCCACATATATTCTTCTGAATAGCACATTTTGACCCTCGCAATTGTCGGTTCACGCTCTTCGGGTAATCCTTTGCTTTGCTAATAATAAGAACCTTGTAAGAGCTTGGTAAGACGCTTCCATTTGCTCTTGTGAGAGTCATCACTGTTCTAGTAGTGTGATAGGGATAACGTTTACCGGATTGTTCCTGTTTTTGTCTTTGTTGCTCATAATGACAGGTGATGATATGAGTACTCTTGCACAACGAGTGCTTAGTTCTCAAATGGCAAAGGCGGAGCAAAATCAAGAAAACAATTTGTTTCAGACTTTCTTTGTTGTGATGAATCGACGTTGTCGTGTTATCATTGATGGTGATACTAGCCGCAACATTGCAAGTTCCGAGTTGGTCGAGAAGCTTGGCTTGACCACACGACCACACCCACGTCCATACTACATCCAAGGTGTCAATTTTTGTGAGAAGATAAAGGTAAATAAAATTGCACGTATCAATTTTTTTCTTGGTAACTATAAGGATAGTGCAGATTTTGACATAGTACCTATACAAGCATGTCATTTGTTACTAGGTACACCTTGGATTAATATAAATAATGTTGTGCACAATACCATCACTAATAGATACTCTTTCAAACATAATGGCACTAAAATTATTCTCAAACCTTTGAGTGCTGTTGAAATTTTAGAAGCTGATCTAGAAAGATTTGAGAGAAGAAAGAATGAACCTTTTAGAGAAGAATGGGCGATTTTACAAGTTGCAACACTTTCATCCAAATCTGAGTTGTTAAATGAGGAACATATTTCTTTGCCTTTTCTTGGAGCTAATATCTTTCAGCATGTACAACAAGAAGATGAGGTGAATAATGTTGAGGTGCCAATGACCTCATTTTATATTTCAAAACCATCGCTTGATCATGAATCTAATACTCATGCTGAAATTGAGAGCAAAGGTAATGCTACACTCATGGACTGTGAGATTTCTCATGATGTGCCGAATGTTTCCACCAATCATACTAATATAGAGCAACATCTAGTGGAACCTTCTCTTGAATTACCTTTGTCACAAGTTGATTTTCCTGCTGGTCCTTGTGATAAAGATGTGTTGTGTGCTAGTGCTTCATTTATACCTTTGCAACAAATAATGAATGAAAATACTTGTGCTAATAATATAACCTTGCTTCCGATTGCTTCTGAAATTGATGAGTTGAAACTGTTGTCTTCTTTAAGTACTTTAGTTTACATTGAATTTGATACTCTCTGTGATCTAATTAGTTTGGAGAAGAAAATTTTATGTGCTGAATTGCCTTGGTTGCCTAGACATACATATCACTATATAGGAAACTATAATTGTCAAGGACAATATATGGTGCATCGAGTTTATATTTGTTCGAAACAAAAATCTTCTTTGTTAGGGCAACAATATGATGAATTAGAGGGCTATAGTAACACTAATCATGTAAAATCCAGTTGCTCTAGTTTTGTTTTTAAGAAACAGGGTCAATCACAAGAAGGGAAGCATTGGTGGTTTCCACCTACGATATCTTCTAAAACTATGGTCAAACCGAGAACATATTGCTTTCAAGGAGAGAACAATAAGGAAATGATATCCTTCGAAATAATCATTCAAGCACCAGCGACGCCGAGGACGGCTTTTCATCAAGAAGGGGAGGATGATGAGGACATCACACCCTCGGATATAACCAGCACTCCTCCAATACACATACATAATTCAAGGACAAAAACTAGAGCACGACAATTGAATTTACGGGTGAGCATGTTCCTAATGATCTCTTTATTTATATTTGAGAATATTTTACTACCTAATGAGTTAATTATTGTTAGGAACCATGGAGATGATGATAATATGGTTAAGGAGGAGGTTGGAGGCGTGGAGGGCCAGCAAGGGCGTCCATGTCAAGTTGGAGGCCCAAACAAAGTCGACTTTGAGTCTGTTTCGGAGTCCAGAAACAGCCTGCACCAAAACGGACGCTCTGGTCGCATACGAAGTCCGTTTGGGACGTTCTTTATATGGATGGAAAGATAATTTGATAACCTTTCCATTGGCGCTGGTCTCATATCCAAATTCGTCCCGAGTCGTCGGGAATTGTCGAAATACTAAGACATCCAGAAACTGTCCCGGTGTTGCACCACCGTCTTTTGGCTTTTGGGCCGTGTATTTTGTTGAGCCCACTTAGGGCTGCGTCCAGGAGAGGATGGACGACCCTAGGGACCTCATAAGCAGCCGCCGCCCCTTCCTTAGGATTTGGGGTTTTGCTTAGATTATTCTGTCAAGAACAGGTTCGCCGTTTTGTCGGTTTGTGAGACCCCAACTCGTGAGTTTAATCATATATTTGCAATTTGGTTGCTTCTATCTTGTTCTTGCTTGTGTTCTTCGATTCGCAGGCAAGGATTAGCCTTCTTGGTGAGGTCAATCGTGCTTGCACGGTTGATAACCAGAGGAGACGTGGTGCTGCGATTGCGGGGTTCGGAACGTGTTGTTCGGAAGCCGGATCGATTTGTGTCAAGTCTCCGCCAAATCGTTGTTTATCGGAACCTTTCGGAAGATCGGGACACCTAGTACACATCAGCTCCGTATGGGCTTGCATGGTTCTCCTAGCTAAGCTATATATATATGTATCGTCGAGATGTTTACGCTTCCGCAACACGTTCATTAAGTATTGTACAACCAAAAATTTCACTCTATGTATTGTAATCTAAAATTTAAATTATGGATTGTAATAATTGAGTTATTAAATATGAATGTTGCTACTCAAGCACCTTCTTATGTAACGTAAATGGTGAATGTATCCTTAATGTATGTGCAATGTACGTTCGCTTCGTCAAATGTCTTCCGATACGATCCTGTTAGACAATCCCTCTCGCTTTGCGAGGTAGGGGTGTCACAGGTACCTTGCTTCAAATTGAGGAATTCTTGCAACTTGCACTTCATGAGACCGGCGGAAATGTGGTGCGTGTGAAACATGGCATAAAAGTCCGGCCAATTCACTTGAGTACCGGCGGGAAGGGCAGCGGTAAAACTTGCCCACCATGCACTAGCGGAGCCACGGAGTTGTTGAGCCGCAAAGAGAACCTTTTGCTCCGATGTGTAATTTAGGAGAGCAAATTTTGACTCAATGATGTGGAGGAAGTTATCCGCTTCCAATGGATCGGTAGTAGCTTCACCAAACTTTGGCGGTTGAGTCGCCCAAAAGTCGACATAGGTGGAATTTCTCGGCCCTTGGGGTGGCGGTCCTTGGCCTTGTCCTTGATTAGCTTGACTCACAAAGAACACGCAGAACATCTCGTTTTGATTTGCCACGAGTTGCTCCAACGCCGTGAGAGGTGGAGGGTTAGGTAGCTGCTCATCCCTCCCACCTTGACTACTGCCTGGAAGCTTCCCCACGACGGGTATTGACCATCTGTCACATATGAATAATTTTCTCATGTTAGCTCATTAGAACAAGAGCTAAAATGGCAAGAAAACATAACATTTGACATAAGGGACCAAAATTTTCAGATTGCATGTACAAAAGAAATAGCGATGAAATAAGCATAATGCGACGGCAACACACATATTCCATAGATTCCAACATAGCTAGCAACATGATAGAAATTTTTAATACACGGGAAACCACAACGATACAACACGGCCTTAGGTTACAACACATGTGACCCATAAACAAACACAAACCTCGGAGAGCTTAAATAACAATACGCGGATCGTTTTCCACACACGGTTACATGCCTCATGAGATTACAAATCCTACAACACATATAGCTATGACCACCTGTCGTGACAACTACCGGTCGTCATCGCCGTAGTAGTCGTCGTCACGCCTCATGGGAGAGGGTGGTGCTCCGTCCTCGATGTCGGATGCATCCTCACCATCACTCATCTCCATGTCCTCCTCGGGCGGGATGATCTCAAGTGGCTCGGGAGGTCCGCCATTAAGGATGGCGTGCAGGGCATTGTTGGCGGCCCTGGAGGTGCTCTATGGTAGCATTGTTCTACACAAGGGTCGCCTCGGGCGTTCCGGAGGTCTCCCTCCAAAGCATCCCTAGTGCCCCGAGTCTCCAAGAGAGTAACCTCTAACTTGTCCCTCTCCTCAAGAAGGGCGTCCACCCGACCGGAGAGGATGTAGTTCTCCTCATTCGCGGCAATAAGCTATGCCTCACGCTTGTTCGGCGTGGCCTGCAGAGCGGCTGCTCCATTGCCCTCAAGGGCAAGGATGGCATTGTTGAGCTACTCGTGGAGGTTCCAACGCTCCGCCTCGGTGGTGCGCTTGTTTTCGTGAAAGTTAACAAATCTGCCATGTGATCCAATTTTCATGATTGTTTCATTTAAATAAGTTCACATGCATATGTTTGACATGATGAAAGGATATCCAAGTATGATGGATGCTCAATATGTCGTTTCGTACGTCCTCATAAAAATTAAAAGACCGCGCTCGCCGATATGAATATTGGACAAGCGCATCGGTGGCACACACACCTCTCCCACGATACTACACGAACTAAAGCGTTGTTATGTACCCGCAAGAGATGGATTCCAGAAACAATACATCAAAATAAAAGAAACTAACAAAACAAAGCACAATTCTACTCTTACGATCCATAGAAGGGATCGCCTCGCGGTATCACCACGAGCCGACATTGTCCCGTATTATTACTTTCGCGGGCACGAAGCGCTTGTCGTATACTTGCCTTATGGGTATACGAGATGATGAAGGAATGGATACGCAGAGACATGGTGACAAATTAAGGAAGATTAAGATGGTGGCGATAGGCAACGGACTGGTCCTTGACCGGTGCGGGATAGCAGAAGATCCTGAATACCGGTATGGAAGCAGGGCGGACATTAAGACCGGTATACAATGACTTGAGGAGCAAGTTATTGAGTAATTCGTAGTCCGATTAGGACTCGAATCAATAAAGAAAGTTAGAAATAGAACTCCATATATGTAATTCATGTAATCGATTAGGACTCTGCATGTAACCCCGGCTCCCTCGGATATATAAGGCGGAGCGGGGACCTCCGAAAACTCTGCGAGATCTTGCAATTAGCAAATCGCTAAAGGCAATACATAACATACGGGACGTAGGGTATTACTCTCAATCCGAGGGGCCCGAACCTGTCTAAAATCGCGTTTTCCTACGTGTTACTGTGTGTTGCACCATCGAATTCCACGCTCGTAAGGGACCGGGTAGTACTAGTGCCGAGTTTAAGACTCGACATTTGGCGTGCCGAGTAGGGGTCCGGCGAGTTTCCAGCGAGTTCGATGGCCTCATCGTTTGTCGTCGACTTCGAGCCCGGCTTCAAGATCCGCTTCGGGTCCCTTGACTTTGAAGCTGATTCGGCCGGAAATTGCTTTTGATGAATCCGACTCGTTGTCGGGCCGCAACTTACGAAGCGCGATCACCGCCACGGTTGGCATCCCGGGCTCGGAACTTGGCGGATCCGACGCAGCTTTAGCACGAACAATCGGATCGTCGGCATCTCGGATTGAAGCTCAATCTGTAGAGATGAGCTGCTCTAGCGAGTTCATTGATGACTTCGAAGAAGAGCGTCCGACCTTCTTCCAAGTGTTCATGACGAGGACCGAGTCATTCGCCAACTTACTCGTGAGGAAGGCTGTTGAGGAAGCAGACAAGGATGGCGAGAGAAGAAGAAGATCGTCGGCGTCGTGAAGAAGAAGAAGCGGATGGAGATGAACAACATCCACGACCTTCGATTGCAAACCCGCGCGCAAGTGCTGCTGATCGAGCCGGAGGAAGCGTTTCGGCGATCGCTCCCCAAGCCACGGGCCCTCTGCCGGACCGGTCTTGAGATACGGAAGAAGCATCCCCATGATATAACAGCCGACGTGGGTGTCGTGGTGGAAGGCGATATCGCTCTTTGAGCGAGCTTTCGATTTAAGCTCCATGGAAGTGGAATTAAACGGCGCTCGGGTCTTCACGTCGCCGATCCACAATATTGTGGGAGTGAAACAGATCCTCGAGACAATACGGAAGAAGTTTTCAATGCAACACCGGGGTTGCGACGCGCTATGAATTTAGTAGATGCGGCTGCTCCGCAAACCAATCAACTCGTCCATGACCGATCGGAATCGTCAAGCCGCTCGCGTTCTCGCTCAGAGCGGCCTACCGAGCTCGGTCCGAAGGAGCTTCCTCGGCGGAAGGCTCGGGCCTCGACACACCCCGATCGCGGATGCACATGAACGAGCTCCGGACCAAGATTTGCGCGTACCGCTTAATGGCAACCGGGACGCTCGTAACGTCCTCATTGATCGCCATGCGAGAGAGAGCGAGAAGAACGCCGGAGACATGAGGAAGATGAGAGGCGTCGCACCGGTCATGTGGATGATCGTCCACGCGACCCCGCCTCGTCTCGTCCGCACGTGACTAATTCACCTCGGCGTGGTCCGGCGCTGCCGGCGCCGCCCCTAGTGGAAATCATCCGCGCAATGATCACCGAGGACACAGCAACGAGGCATGCTCATCGGGATGAGCGGCCCGGAAGAGATGATCGTCGTGATACCGAGAGGCCGAAGAGGGCGAGATAACCGGGACAGAGACATTGAACCCCGGCGCGCGACGACGAACGTCAAGAAGCACCTCCGCCTCCACCTCCATCGCGGCAGGAAGAACCAATAAACAATGATCGTCAAGCGGCACCTCCACCTCCGCCTCCGCCTCCCTCACGGAATGCGGAACCGGTGAATAATGATGGTCGGGGTGATTCGGGAGATAGGTATCAAGATGATCGCTATTACGACTATTCCGATGATGACGGGGATCGTAACTACCGGCATTACCCTCGTCGATGTTCCCCTTCGTCGGTCCGGACCGGTCCGGAGGACGATGAATACTTTGTGATTCCCGCTTTTATGAGGGATTTACGCATTTGCAAATACCCCGGGGATTTAAGCCTGGGGCCATTGATAAGTATGATGGTAAAGCACCTCCTGCCGAGTGGCTACGCATGTACACCACCGCCATCCGGTCGGCGAGGAGGAGATACATTTGTGCTAGCTAACTACCTCCCCATGTGTATGGAGCAGGCTGGACGCTTATGGTTGCAGTCCCTACCCGAGAAATCTATTTCTTCTTGGGGCGATCTCACCAAAAAGTTCGTAGAGAACTTCCAAGCGACTTGTGAGAAGCCGAGGGAATTACTGCGACCTCAACGAGCTGAAGCAGAAGCCTGACGAGACCCTCACCAACTTCATCGGGCGTTTACGCAACAAGAAGGCCTTAATCCCCAATGTTCCTGACCAGCAAGTAATTGCTGCGTTTCAAGCTGGCATCGAAGTGAAGCTTTGGTTCACAAGATTGGAAGGCGGAATCGGAACCTTACCATGACGGCGTCGAGTGCTTCAAGATAGCGGACGACTATGCTTGCTTGGTGAATCGAACGTGGTCAATTTGCACGGGAACAAAGGGAAGGAACCGAAGCATGATCAAGGCAACCGGTCCGGCTCCAGAACAACAACAAGCGCAAGGCTGATCACCTTGTTGCAGGTGTCGACCGGTCTCATGGAGGAGACCGGCCGCCACCTCCCAAGAGAGGTCCGAGAGAACGATTGTCGTTTGAAACACTTCTAGAAGGCCCTTGCATGATTCATAATGGGAATCATAAAGCCAAAGAGTGCTTCTGTTAAGGCCGTTCGCTCGGTTCGCCTTAAAGGTCGCACCCGATGCGCTTATCGGAATCGAGAAGGATGACAAGGGCAAGGACAAAGAACACGATGACAATGGGGATGATGAAGGTTTTCAAGAACCAGCTCGAGAGGTGAACATGATTTTTGGAGGCCCGGACGCTTACGAATCAAAGAGAAAGCAAAAGTTGGCGTTCCGTGAGGTTAATGCTGTCGCTCCTGCTACACCGAGTACTTGCGATGGTCGGAAGTGCCCATTACTTTCAGCGAGCTGATCATCCTGAGGCATTGCCAAAAGCTGGTAGATATCCGCTCATCTTGGCCCCTATTGTTCACAAGGTGCGGTTGAAGAGGACCTTCATTGATGGCGGAAGTTGCCTGGATATTTTGTTCGCCAAAACTCTGTCCGAGCTTGGCCTTTACGTAGCTGATTTGGAGCGCAGCGTCTCACCGTTTCATGGTATAATACCCGGACGGAACAGCTATCCTTTGGGGCAGATTTCTCTGCCGGTGATCTTCGGGACGAAGGAGAACTACGGGAGGGAGAATATTATCTTCCGGGTGGCTGATATTGATTCAGCTTATCATGCGATACTTGGAAGGCCGGCTTTGGCAAAGTTTATGGCCATTCCGAATTATCAATACTTGATGCTTGAAGATGCCGGGACCAAACGGAGTTTTGTCGTTTCGAGGTGACATCAAGACCGCGTATGCTTGTGAGGTACATAGCACCGAGTTGGCCTCTCGGACCAATTCGGAGGATGAACGTCGAGAAATCAAAGAAGCGGCGGAGGCTCTAGAAGTCCGAGGCAAGGCTGGAGGATGAAGTCCTAGTCAAGAAGGTTGCAAAGGAGAAATTGAAGGCTGATACGGTGGTCTCCAAAACTATTCGAGCTTGATGAGTCGAGACCCCTCCAAGGTCACCCATATAGGGGCTGACTTGGGGGATAAATAGGAAAGCGCGCTCATTCTTTTCCTCCTGGAAAATAGGGATATCTTTGCATGGCAGCCTTCGACATGCCGGGTGTTCCTAGGGAGAAGATTGAGCACGCACTGTTGGTGCGTCCCGATGCGAAGCCGGTTAAACGAAGCTCCGAAGATTTGCTCAAGATCGCAAGGAAGCTATTAAGAAGGAAATAACTAGGTTATTAGCAGCTAAGTTTATTAGGGAGGTGTATCATCCAGATTGGCTTGCCAATCCGGTTCTTGTACCCAAAAAGAATACTAAAGAATTAAGGATGTGTGTCGATTATACTTGATCTCAACAAAGCTTGCCCCAAAGACCCTTTCGCGCTGCCTCGAATTGATCAAGTTGTTGATTCGACTGCCGGCTGCGAGCGTCTTTGTTTTCTTGATGCTTATTCAGGATACCATCAAATACCGCTAAGAGTTGAAGATCAAATTAAGACCGCATTTATCACCCCCTTTGGAGCATCTTGCTATACGACTATGCCTTTTGGATTAAAGAATGCTGGAGCTACATATCAGCGTGGTATACAACGTTGCTTGGATTCGCAATTGGGAAGAAACGCAGAAGCTTATGTTGATGATATAGTGGTTAAATCTCAGAAAAGCGAGGATCTTCTCTCGACCTGGCGAGAGACCTTCGATGATCTGCGGAATTTTTCCATGAAGCTTAACCCCGGAAAATGTGTATTTGGAGTTCGCTGCGGGAAATTGTTGGGCTACCTAGTGTCATGGCGAGGCATTGAGGCCAACCCGGAAAAAATACGAGACGATAATTAACATGAAACCTCCGAATTGCTTGAAGGATGTTCGGAAGGCGACGGGTAGTATGGCGGCTCTTAGCAGATTTATTTCGAGGTTGGGAGTTCGTGGACTTCCGTTCTTCAAGTTGCTTAAGAAGCAAGATAAGTTTGAGTGGACTAATGAGGCGCAGGCTGCGCTTGATCAACTCAAGGAATACCTTAGCAATCCTCCGGTATTGGTGCCCCCGAGCCAGACGAGACCATCCGGTTATATATCTCCGCAACAACCCATGTGGTGAGCACGGTTACGGCGGTTGATCGGAAGGAAGAAGGACATCTACAAGCTGGTGCAACATCCGGTATATTTTGTAAGTGAAGTTCTTACTGAGTCAAAGATACGATATCTCCGATTACTAGAAGTTAATATATCGTTGTAGTGATAACTTCTCGAAAGTTGAAGCATTATTTCCAAGCGCATCCTATTGAGGTTAAGACTGGGTTTGCCATTGGAGATATTGTCCGAAATCGAGAAGCGATTGGCCAAGTTGCAAAGTGGGCTATAGAACTTGGTCAATATGAAATTACGTTTTCTTCGCGAACGGCTATTAAGGGACAAGCATTAGCTGATTTCATAACGAGTGGTTAGAGACACAAGTACCGCGGGAGATTCAAGCACTGGAGTGCTTGGGAGATGTTCTTTGATGGGTCCACTGCAGCTTTCGGGCGCGGGGGCTGGGGTTGTGCTTCTCACCCCACAAAAGGAACCACTAAGATATGTGTTACAAATGCATTTCCGAGCTTCCAACAATACGGCGGAATATGAAGCCTTGCTTCATGGGCTTAGAGTAGCCATTTCGTTGGGAGTCCGACGATTGGACATTTATGGTGATTCGATGTTGGTGATAAGTCAAGTCAACAAAGCGTGGGATGCTCATGATGATCATATGATTGCTTACCGTCAAGAGGTTCGGAAACTTGAAGAAAAATTTGATGGTTTGCGGTTTTCTCATATACTTGCGCGGAAATAATTCTGCTGCGGATGAGTTAGCCGGACTGGGATCATCACGACGAGCGGTTCCGCCTGGTGTCTTTCTTCAAGTATTAGATAAGCCATCCATCAAGATGGAGCGCAAGGCTACTATTTCGAGAGATTGCGGATGAAGCGACTTTGAAGGATCGAGGCGGAGAAGGCGGTCTTGAAAGACCGGTCCGAAGGAGCGGTCTTACCGAGATAAGACAGTGAGCGGAATCAATGCGACGATATTCAGCCATTGGATGTTATGATTATTGATTCGATTGGCGTACCCCGTATCTTGACTATTTGCAATGCTGGTAAAACTCCGAGAAGATAAAATAGAGAAGCAAAGATTGGAAGTTCGAGCCCGTAGTTATTTAATTCTCGAAGGAGAATTATATAAGCGCGGAGTTAATATTTTGATGAAATGTGTATCGGTTTCGATGGCATTCAATTGCTTGAAGACGTACACAAGGGAATTTGCGGAAATCATGCTTCTTCAAAGACATTGGTTGGAAAGGTATTCGGACAAGGATTTTATTGGCCTACGGCGACGGATGATGCGCATAGAGTGGTTAAGAATTGCCAAGGATGTCGGTTTTTTGCAAGACAGACCTCATACTCCGGCTCAAGAGTTGCAATTGATCCCAATGACTTGGCCTTTTTCTACTTGGGGGCTGGACATAGTTGGACCTTTTAAACGGGCGCCGGGAGGATTTACGCATATTTTTGTGGCGGTAGACAAGTTTTCCAAGTGGATTGAGGCTGAAGCGAGTTACTAGTACAACTACGGCTCGTGCAATCAAGTTTTTGCGAGTATCTTCGTACGTTTTGGGGTTCCATACAGTATTATTGCGATAATGGGCCTCAATTCACTTCGGAACTCTTCAAAGACTATCTTTGAGAGTTTAGGGATCAAGGTGCAATATGCGTCGGTGGCACACCCGCAAAGCAATGGACAAGTGGAGCGAGCTAATGGAATGATTTTGACCGGTCTTAAACCAAGAATTTTTGACCGGTTGAAGCCGTATGCAGGAAAGTGGGTTAAGGAACTGCCCTGGGTACTTTGGGGGCTGCGCACTAATGTTAGCGAGCTACGGGACGAGTCTCCATTTTCTTTGGTGTATGGATGCGAAGCCATGCTACCTACGGAAGTAAATATGGTGTCGGCTCGAGTACGATATTATGATGAAGAAACGTATGATGATCAACGTCGGGTTGAATTGGTCGCTGCGGAAGAATTGAGGGATCAAGCTACGATTCAAGCTGCTAAATATCATCGGGGATTACGTCGTTATCATGATCGTAATGTTCGCACTCGGGAGTTCCAAGTAGGAGACTTGGTTCTTCGAAAGATTCGATCTAACAAGAACAGGCATAAGTTGTCACCGGTCCGGGAAGGACCTTTTTTGGTTAAATCGGTCTCCAGGACCAGGGGCTTATAGGCTTATGACCTTGGAGGAGGAAGAGATTCCAAATTCCTGGAACATTGATCAGCTTCGTCGTTTTTATATTTAAAGAGTATTTATTGTAAAGTTTTTCATATTATAATAAAGTAATTTTATCTAATGATGATGTTTGTTTTTTGTGTCTCCATACTTTAATTTTGAATTAAATTATTGAGCCAGGGAGCTGTTATGATAAGAGCGATCTGTGATGCTTTGCTATTACTGCTATGTTAAGAGCGAGTCTATGATACTTTGCTATTACTGCTATGATTAAGAGCGAGTCTATGATATATATTGATTGGTAGGCTGTTGTGTTAAGGACGATCTGTGAAATCTTGAAATCCTACAAACTAGCTTTTTGCTTATGTTACATGATCTTGTTAAAGTAAGCTATAATTATGAATTGTGATCTGTGCTTGATTAAGAGCGAGAATTGGGTCATAATTATTCGGTTGAAATAACCATCATGTCTTAAGTAAATAAGTTAGCAAGTATGATGGTGAAACCGGTATTCATATAGAAAAGAAAAGCAACCGGTATTTCAAATAATATAAACGACTTGATGCTCAAAGATGTTTGATTACAAAAGCAAGGTGGCCCTATTACAAAGATAACTAAGCGGGACCGCTGGAAGTACGGTGTCACCGGTCTTAGGATTTTCTTCAAGCCTATCATCCGGCGTTTCCTCGGAATCGAGAGGAGGATACGGGCAAATCCCTATCAAGATCTTCGAAGGCGTCTTCTATTGTACGTACGGCGGCGGTTGCTGCATCATGAGCATCTTGATCCGGGGCAAAAGCTGCTGGCGCTACGTTGAGAGGGACGCTTGTTGGATCAAGAGGAACATCTTCCACCAACTACGAAACAGTGCCAATGAGTGAGTTCTTCGGCTCATTGAACCGGTCTTCGATAGTATTAGGGTGGGCGCCATCTACGATAAAATTGAAATCACATTCTTCGACCGGAGTCCAAGGCTGGATTATAGCGGCGATGTGTCCTCCTCCTGAAGCAGCAATCATCCTTGAATGTTCTCGGATTCTTCTTGGGATTGCCCGGATGGCGGACTCAAGGTCTATCTCGTTGGGATCAATAGTTTGACCGCCATTGAGATACTCTAGAGTACGCACTGTGCCTGCGAGTAAGCTACGAAAAAACAAGTATAAATTTAAGACTGGGATATTCTTTGAAGACCGGTATTTTCAAAAGATAACATAAGAATAAACAAGAAAGGTGGGACTTACGCATGTGCACGATCTCGGCAGCTACGAATCTGCCCTTGATGTTTGTGTTGGATTCCTTTCAGCTTTTGGGCAGTCTTCAAGGCCTTCTCTTTGTACGCTTGAGCTGATTTCGCTGCTTCTAAGGCTTCGACCGGTTCAGCTTTCAAGCGAGCGTTCTCGGTCTCTAGCATCTTGTTGGAGCGAAGTGCTTGAGCTAGTATGTTATCTTTAGCGATAAGCTCGCCTTCGAGTTCTCCAATCCGCGCCGCTTGTTGTTCTTCGACACGAGAGCCTTCTTCCGGTGCTTGCTCTTGAGCGGCTGTTTTTACTGTGAGGACCTCTTCGACTTTCTTATGGGCAGCAACAAGACTCTCGGCGCGAGATCAAGAATGGGATTAATCGGGAAGGAAGATAGCGGGAAAAATGTGGAATGTATAAGACAAATTGAGAATATTACTACGATTAATTTGGCGGAGCTTGATGATTTCTTGCCGGCGCTCCTCCATCATTCGATGGGTGTTACTGCAGACCGGCTTCTCTCCTCCGGAGATCGTTTTCCTTGGCCTTCGGAGCGGCGATCCGAATTTCCGGTTCACCCAATCGTTCTTGATTGGCGTTGAGCTCCTCTTGTAGGCGGGCGATGATGGCGGTCTTGGCCTCGGAACTTTTGAGGAGAACCTAAAGGAAAGATTGAGAGAACCAATAATTAGAATGTGATTGCTTAGAGAGATTTTTGAAGCGAGAGGATATACCTGGCGGATTACGAAAAGTTCTTTAAAGCTTCTTCTTCTTGGAGAGCGTCCCATTGAGCTGTAGCGATGAAAGTTACGGCCCCGCTTGAGCTGTCAACTTCCACATCTCCAACTACCATTCTAGCCGGCTTTGGTTCTCCGGGAGCTTTGCGTGTTGTCCTAGGCCGGCGAGGAATTTCTTCCATCCGAGACCGGTCCCAATGATAGTTACGGAGGAATGCGGAATAAGGTGGCTTGAGGAGGATTACCGGAAGATGAGCCTTCGGCGGTGGTAACCCGCTCTTCGGCTTCTACGCTCGGGGCGGCGGGGAGTTCCTCTGTGGATGCCGCACCTTGAGGTTCAATTGGGATTGGAGCGGTGGGGGCGGAAGCGGGGAGCGTTACCGGTGCGAGAGGAAGCGGCGGGAGCGATACTAGGTTGAGAAGCGCCGGGGTAGGACCGGCTGTGGTGCATCCGGAGTAGAGGCGAAACACCAGCGGCGGAGGCTGTTGAAGAAGCTTTATTTCTTAAAAAGCTAGCTATGCTAGCTTGGAAATTAGAAGGGACCCTGTAAGGAGAAAGCACATTTAATAAGGCCGGGGTAAGGAGCTTTGGACGTTTTTGGAGCTTTAGCGAGATGAAATAATTTAGAGAAGAGTTAGACTTACGTGGAAGCCTTCTTGAAGCCGGTGGAGGTCTTGACCTTCTTGGACGGGCCCTAGGTATCTCCACCACTTACATGCTGCGAGCCCTTTTCTCCAGTTGGATTGACTTGCGGAGTTGGAGCTGCATACGTAGCATCACCAGAACCGGTGCGGTGGCCATACCGGGACCTCTTGGGTACCTTGGATAAGGGATCGACCGAGGAGGAGGTACCTTGAGTTTTTCCCAAGGAAGCTTCAAGAATAGCCCGAGCTGCTCGGCGATCCTTTTCGACGGCTTCTTCCTCGCGTCGTTGCTCTTCAAGCTTTTGTGCCTCCGAGCGAGTGTCGCCGGGAGCGGTGGAAGAAGTAGCAGGTTTGCCAATGGTCAAGGAAGTAGTACGTTTTACTGGTACTAGGAGCTTGAACCATGGCCCGGATTTAGTAATTTTTGGAGTAAGGGTGGGAGGTAAGGAAAAGGACCGGTGCGGGGGCCTTTGAGACAGAGCCGGCTTGAACGGCTAGAGGAGCGGCATTGTTGGCATAATCCTCCCCCCAAGTGTCATTAAGAGGAAGTGGAGGGTGACTCCTGTAGTTGTCCATTTTCTGCAATTACAAAGATCGAGTCTTTGTCAAGTAAATGATGATAATAAGTAGCAAAGATTTGAAGAAACGAGAAAAGAGATACTTACGGGGTCGCGAGGATTGCATGAGCTGAAGGCCGGACCCACTCTTGTACATCCGGATAGATCCGGATTCGGCTGCGAGCATTTGCTTGATGCGAACTTCTAACCGCTCTTTGTCGGGAAGAAGAGTTCCATCCAAAGGCATAGCGGTGTCTTCGTTGAAAAGCCAAGGCTGGATGCTCTTGCCTTTTGAGGGGTTGAACTCCCCGCACTATGAAGCTCCGAGAGAACCGTCTCGGCGGTGACGCCTCTAACGGTCTTCAAGTATTTAATGTTAGCGAGGAGTGCAAGAACTTCGTTGTCTTCTTTGAGCTTTTCCCTGGTTTATGCGGTAGGGAAGTTCTTGGCTACCTTAGCACGAAGGCGGGAAGAGGCTGGTTGGGGATTGTCGCGAGAAGAACCATCCTTTTTTCCAATGAGCTATGCTCTTGCTCGGGGACGAGGGAAAAATATTCGTCTGCGCTCCGACATTGGATTCCTACACCGCCAAGCTGCGGCTTGGCGGTCGATGATGGAAGTGGGCGGATTTGGAACAAATGCTTGGAATAACTTGAAGTGGGGGAGAACTCCAAGGAAAGCTTCGCACAAGTGGATGAAAAAGGCAATTTGCGGGATGGAGTTAGGGTTGAGATTCACTAACTCCCATCCGTAAAAGAAAAGAAGTCCTACGAAAAAGGAACGACAAGGGAGATCGAGACCACGGAGGAAAAAAGCCTTGAAAACTAATTGTTGAGACTCGTCTATTCCCCATGGAATTTGGCTAGGGGAAGGGACGCTCCAATTTAGGATGGGTTGAGGAGGAAGATACCCATCTTTCATTGCCTCATTGAGGGATGTTTCGGTGACCTTGCTTGCTACCAAGGTCTTGGACACGAAAGGAAGGCGATCACGAGGAACGAGAGGAAGAAGATGAAGCGACGGTGGTGGATTTCTTCTTACCCATCTTAAGAGATGGAAAAGGAAAGCTTGAGATTGGTTAATGGGGAAGGAGAGAGCAACGGCGCAAAGGTGAATGGCGGACGCGTATGAGCTTTCGGGAACGGGGGTTGACCTAGGTCGACCTTTCGTTTCTTTTTATAGACACCGGGATGGGCCGGGGGCTGGAAAGTTATTGGGCCATTTTGAATGGCCCGATGGATTTTATTGTCGTAACTATGCAATTATGACCTAACGGCCATAAGGAAATTAATGATTTGCTATCTGCGCTAATTATGACTTAATGGTCATAAGAATAAGCCATCGTGCTTTTATGAAAGTAAAAGGCGGTCTAAAATATGGAAATTTCCAGATGAAAATTAAAGCAATACTGAATTTTACAATTCGGTAGTATGAGAGAGTTAGATTTTACATAACTCGGTGATAAAGGATGCCTTAGGTTGTGGGTGTTAATCATCGAGTTGATTATAGGCTTTGGAGACTCGAGTCATTTGTGAGAATATAGGGAATAAACTGAGTACGATCAACCAGAAATTTTGGCTCTTAATGAAATTTCACTAAATGAATTATGAATTCGAGGCTGATTTAGGCGATGCAGTTATGTGAAAATGGTGAAAATGTACGGGAGATATGAAATTCTAAATGGAATGACCGGTCCGAAAAATATGTTCTTGACGAAAATTTGTTGAGAGTAATGTGATTTGATGGGAAATGATAAAGCATAGTCTCTCGGGAAAGACTCTTGCATTATTTGCGATTCCCAAATGATACAAGAGTCGGGGGCTATACCTATTTAGGTGCACCGACCGGTGCACCGTATTCAAGAGCGGTCTATAGAGATTTTGGAAGTGGAAAAAGATGGAAAGCTGAAAGGAGCGGTCCGCGGAATTGCATATTGAAGGAAATAATGAAGAATCAACTAGTGGACTCTTGCATTATTTGAAAGAAGTTCAAATGATCCAAGAGTCGGGGGCTATACCCAATTGGGTGCGCCTATTCGGCGCACCGTGAGAAGAATAAGCTATGATTACCTAATTAGGTGGTATGAAAGGTAAAAAACAATAATTTTTTCGAGCTTCTTTTAAAGCACTGGTTAAAGACCATGAATAAAGAAGAAAGAAGAACAAGTGCAGCAGATTGGAGTTCTTTTTAATTTTACAATGAATAAAGACCAACATGTAGAAGGCTGGTTAGTTTTATTCAAGGTTAAATAAAAAATTACTCGGGAGCTGCTTGTCGTATACTTGCCTTATGGGTATACGAGATGATGAAGGAATGGATACGCGAGAGACATGGTGACAAATTAAGGAAGATTAAGATGGTGGCGATAGGCAACGGACTGGTCCTTGACCGGTGCAGGATAACAAAAGATCCTGAATACCGGTATGGAAGCAGGGCGGATATTAAGACCGGTATACAATGACTTGAGGAGCAAGTTATTGAGTGATTCAGTAGTCCGATTAGGACTACGAATCAATAAAGAAAGTTAGAAATAGAACTCCATATATGTAATTCATGTAATCGATTAGGACTCGCATGTAACCCCTGCTCCCTCGGATATATAAGGCGGAGCGGAGACCTCCCGAAAACTCTACGAGATCTTGCAATTAGCAAATCGCTAAAGGCAATACATAACATACGGGACGTAGGGTATTACTCTCAATCCGAGGGGCACTGAACCTGTCTAAAATCGCGTTTTCCTATGTGTTACGTGTGTTTAAGACTCGACGAGCGCTAATTTAAATTGCAAGCATACCTTTGCCAAAACCGTAGTTGCAAAATATTTAAACAATCATAACAAGGGGTTAATTTTGCCACCATTCTATATAGTCCTTATATTGGCCTTTCTAGACTCGTACCCCATCGTGATACAAAAACGGGTTTAAGATTTTTAGAATGAGTGTTAGCGTGACGCAAATCTCAAGTCGGCTACGATACCACGTGTCACACACCTATCCCGAAAGATAGATTAGTGTGGTACGGATCGTCTTGGGAGATGATTGATGAAGCAACCATACATAGCATCACATTAACAAACATACACGATTTGCAAGTTTACATAATTAAGTCTCGATTACAACATACGGTTCCAAAATAAAAGATACATTAGGTTCAAATTTAAGTTTACATAACCATGATCTTTGTTCGAAATAAAGTACGGAAGCGAATATATAACACGACGGTACATAGATAGCTTATGTGAACCATGCCGGCCTAGGCCACGACTCACTCATCATGGGTCGGAGAGCTAGGAACCCATTCAATGGTCCACTCTTTGGGCTCCTCTCCATCCCACATAATTTTACCACAACAATCGCAAAACCCGGCTTGCGGGAATCCTAAAAATACACATGTAGAGGCAAAGCCTAAGTATCTAGCATACTCCGCAAGTCTTACCCGCCAAATTGGCCATCTAAGACCGACAACTTGATGCATGGGTTTCACCGGTTTAACTTGGCATTTTGCATAAAACGGCACCTATGCTAATAGGGTTGTTGCATAAAGAAACTTTAGTAAGCATACTAAGTAATATAAGAGGTTGCAATACAAATTGATATCCATATAAAACAGCGACCATCTAATTTTTTTCCTCTTACTAAACATTGTAAACTGCTCGAAATAAGTGGTACTCATTGGTCGAGAGGAAACGGCGATAATTGTCGAATTAATACTTTCTACGAGAAAAGACCCAAATGCACGACATACGCATCATTTAAGAACACGTATGGCCACCGTTCACGAGTTCATCATAAAGCAAAACACGGGGCCACCGACCCCGAGTACACGTCCCCCATGCGACATGTAACACCCTGGAATTTCAAATTCGGGTTGTGCATGAAATTCACAAAATTTTAAAACTTTTTAAAGCATATTTAAATATTATCTAAAGGATAATATTATAAATATATTTTTCTTTCTTTCTTCTTTAAGAGGAAGAGTTAGTTTTAAACCCAACTATTTAAAATGAGATATTTTATTTATAAAGTTTCTTTGTTGAATTTCCCAAATGTATCTATCGTTTGTTTTGGTTGTGAAAATGACTTAATAGAAAGATTGTATTTGAGTATTTTAGAAAACAATATTTTACACAAGGTATTTTCCATTTACAAGAAAAATAGAAGTGTGTTGTCGTTTTATGTGAACCAAAGAGTATTGTTGAAAACTAAATAAAGTTTGATCTATCGAAACATTTATTTAAGAAATACTTTTGATTTATGAAGGTAATCTATTTTAAGAAAATAATTTATGAAAATAAATTAATAAACAATTATATCTGATTTATGAAAATGAGTTTATTTCAAAAGGCATTATTTTATACCAGGTATTTCACCTTGCAAACAAAATAAGAGCTTTATCATTTCATGTGAGAAAAAGAGCTACTTTCGAAAATAAATAAAGTTTAATTTATAAAAGATTTTGCTTTGAGAAATACTTTAATTTGATTTATAGTTAAATACTTTAAATGGTTGAAAAAGGCTTATCAAATAAATGTATTTGATTTATGCAAATGTTTGCTTAATAAATGTAATAGATCTATGAAAAATATCTTCTTTTATCATTACATGGGGTTTATAAAAGAATTTATGAATAAATATTTATTTTGTTTAAGGTATTTTATCGATGATATTTTAATGTCAAAGTATTTTAGAAAAGGAATGAAAAGGGAGCTATATTTTGCTCAATAAGTTTAATTTCGAAACTATTTATTTCATACTACCTTTACCTATTGTTCAATTAAATCTAAATTAGGCTATATATATAATTATATATTTTGCTTGCTTTCATGATGTGTGGTTGTATTAGCATTCTATTGCATGAAAATAGATTTCAAATTTCGAATAGATTACATCTTCTATTTAAGTTGCTAGGAAGCTAGAATGTAGAAAAATAAAAAGAAAAGAAGAACACAAAACCCAGGCCACATGGGCCGAAACCCCCAAGCCCAACTCTCTCTCTCCCTTTCTCTTTTCCCAGGCACTGGCCACGGCCCGACTCCTGCCGACCCAACCCCAACCCGTGCTATGGACCCGTGGACACTGAGTTCCCCGCAGTCCACGACCCCATAGACACTGGTCCACGGATTTTTCGATTTAAAATAATTACCTTATATCCGATAAAGCTGGTAGATTTACACGTAAACCCCTATAGTTTAGTTTAATTACATCTTGGTCCTCTGCTTTTACATAAACACCCTTATTTTTAGTTTTAATTATGTTTAAGCCCCTGGTTTCGCGTAGGAGAGTAACTTTTGCAAACGAGACCTCCGTAGTTATTTTTAATTATGTTTAGGTCCTGCACATTTACAAAAACAACCCTAAGGTTTTCTTAAATTATATTTTATTCCTAAACTTTTATAATTTAGTCCCTATACTTTCTAAAAATTATGAATAGGTCCCTGGACTTGACTATTTTGCGAGATAGGCCCCCATAGTTTTAATATTTTACGTTAGGTCCTTCTATTTATAAAATCCGACCATAGGCTTTATTTTAATTCTGTTTTAATCCCTGCCGCACCTTAGGGATATAAAATTTGTAAATTAGCACTTGTAGTTTGTTAAGTTCACGAGCATATATTTTTGTGACTAGGTAAATTTACATGCTAGCCCTCTAAGTCTATAGTTAATTACGTTTATGCCCTTTATTTTATAAAAGCCACCATAGCTTTCGTTTTAGTTCTGTTTTCGACCTAATCTTTTTCGTTAAGGATTATATTTAATTGTTAAACTATTTTTAGGTCGTTGAGCCATATTTATTCCAACGCTGTAGCTATGGTCTTTTTATAGAAACACCCCTAACCTTTTATTAAATTACATTTCAGCCTCTGTTTCCTCAAACCACATTAAATCATGTTCTTTTGCAAAATGAACCTGGTATTTTATGAGCTTATATTTTTAGACCTTAACCTTTTTACATTCTAGCCATTGAACATTTCCATATTTACAAAATGGTCCTTAATTTGCCGTTTTTACGTTTTAAACCCTAGAACTTTAAATGCTCATAACTTTTCGCTCGTAACTCCGATTAAACCGATTCTTGCGCTCACGCGATCGTAGCGACGAGTACTATTTATTAGTACTGTTTTCATAGTCAATAGATATAGTTTGATGTACTGTTCCTTAGTTTTGCTTGTATGCTTGTTTCTTGCGGGTTTTGTGTCGGTGTGACGTTAAATAGAAGAACGTACATTTCGAAGACCTTAAGAGCAAGACTTGAAGACATGAGCAGCAGCAAAGGGAAATAGGAAAGTGTCCTTGATGCACATTGAGCCTATTTCTTACTATCTGAATTTACTTTTATGCATTGCATTTAATTTGAATCCTATTGTGTCATATCTGTTCCATACTATTTACTTGTCGCCTCGGTTTTGGGTGTAGTGTTATAGTATGGGTACGTCATTGCTTAGCATGCTCAACAATGGGGTTTACAACTGAATTAAATGCTAATCTTGATTAAGTATCCACTTGATCATAATGATCAAGAAGCTGGTAATGCTTTTTAGCAACATGGAACTTAGGTGATCCCGACGGGAGGATTGTCGATGATGGGGCCGGTGCACACTTGTTGGGTGTGGTGGTACCTGTTTGGGATCATAAGGACCGGTTCTTGGAGCGGCAACCCGGGACTTCCGCACAAAGCACGGGGTTGATAATGGGTAGGTAAGGTTTAGTACCAAGGTAACTTCCCGGTTTTGCGGGCGTCGAGGAAGGATGAAGGAAGAAGGTGTCTTACGGATTCGGACGAGGAAAGGCGAGTACTTGAAGCCACGGTACAAGAGGGGGCCTCTAGGTGATGCGTCACTTTTACGGCGGTGAAACCTTAGCATGGGTGTTTTGCAAGCTAGGAAGTCCTTAGAAAAGACCTTGCGGTGATCTCTTGGCCTCATACCTTAGGAAGTGTGCTTGGCATAATAGAGGTTTTAGTCACCTGAATAGTGATGGAATCACCAACTCTGTGGGTAAAGTTGTGCAACCTCTGCAGAGTGTAAAAGCTGTTATTAACAGCCGTGTTCACGGTCACGAACGGCCTGGATCCTCACGAGAACTAGAGGGTATGGACGGGTGGAGTATGATGTGGACTAAGGTCCCGATCTTCCGAAAGGTTCGGATAACTCTTGATTTGGCGAAGATGTGACACACGTCGATCCGGCTCTGAACAACACGTTCGAACCCCGCAATCGCAGCACCACGTCCTCTATGGTTATCAACGGTCGATGCATGGTTGACCTCTCCAAGAAGGCTAATCCCTGCCTGCGAATCAAGAACATAAGCAAGAACAAGAAAGAACGCAACCAAATTTGCAGATGTATGATTAATCTCACGAGATGGGATCTCACAAACCGATGAACGGCGAAACTGTGTAAGCAGAATAATCTAAGCAAAACCCAACCCTAACACGGGTGGCGGCTGCTGCTAATAAAGACTTGGGGACGTGCAAGAACCCCTGGACGCTCCCCTAATGGGCTCACACGAGATACACAGCCCAAAGGCCAAAAACGGTAACGCAGCACCAAAAACAGATTCTGGACGTTCCAATGTTTCTATGATTTCTGGCGACTCCAGATTAATTTTGACATGGGACCGGTTCCACTGGAAAGCTTATGAAATTATCTTTCCATCCATATGTAGAACGCCCAAATCTGACTTCGTATGCGATCTGGGCGTCTGTTTTAATTCAGACTGTTCCTGGACTCCGAAACAGACTCGAAGTCGACTTGGTTTGGGCCTCCATAATGCCTTGCGCCTCTTGCTGGACCTCCACGCCTCCAAGCCCTAGTCCATTCATATTATGGTCCTCTCCTTGATTTCTAATCATAATAAAATCATTAGGTTGCAAACTATTCTCAAAATTATGAAAGGAAAGACTTAGGAACAAGCTCACCTCTAAATTCAATTGTCGGGCGCGAGCTCTAGTGATTGGTCCTTGAATGTTCAGCGGAGGAGTGTCATTGGTATCCAAAGGAGTGATGTCCTCATCATCCTCCCCCTCTTGAATCGGAGTCGTCCTCGACTCAAGCTCATGCTACTCACCCAAATAAGGCTTTAAATCTGCAATGTTAAAAGTGGAACTAACCCCGAACTCGGGAGGCAACTCAAGTTTATATGCATTATCATTAATCTTCTCAATTATCTTGAAAGGACCAGCAGCTCTAGCCATTAACTTAGACTTTCTCAACTCAGGAAACCGATCCTTTCTCGAAGTGCAACCATACTAAATCACCCGGTTCTTATTTAACTTCTCTTTTACCTTTACTACCAGCAATCCTATACTTTTCAGTCATCTTTTCAATGTTGTGCTTAGTTGTTTCATGTATTTTTAAAATAAACTCAGCACGTTCCTTAGCATCAAAGTGAAATCTCTCACTAGTAGGCAAAGGCAAAATATCAATAGGAGCACGGGAATTAAAACCATACACTACCTCAAAAGGACTTACCTTGGTGGCCGAATGTGTTGCACGATTGTATGCAAACACCACATGAGGCAAACATTCCTCCCACATCTTCAGATTTGTCTTTAAAATAGCTCTCAACATGGTGCCCAATGTGCGGTTCACTACCTCGGTTTGGCCATCGGTTTGTGGGTGACATGTTGTAGAGAACAACAACTTCGTTCCCAACTTATTCCATAGAGTGCGCCAAAAATGACTCAACAATTTGGCGTCACGATCTGAAACAATAGTAGAAGGCATACCATGCAAACGAACAATCTCTTTGAAAAATAGATCAGCAATATGAATAGCATCATCACTCTTATGACAAGGTATAAAGTGAGCCATCTTAGAAAATCTATCCACAACAACAAAAATACTATCCCTCCCCGTCTTAGTCCTAGGCAGTCCTAAAACAAAATCCATAGAAATATCCGCCCAAGGTATTGAAGGAACAGGAAGAGGCATATACAAACCATGTGGATTCAAGCGAGACTTCGCTTTTTGACAAGTAGTGCAGCGAGCCACAAAGCGTTCAACATCTCTTCTCAACTGTGACCAAAAGAAGTGCGTGGCCAATACATCCGCCGTCTTCTTTGCACCAAAATGTCCCATCAATCCGCCTCCATGCGCTTCCTGTAACAACAAAAGACGAACGGAACCAAGCTGGAATGCAAAGACGGTTAGCTCTAAACAAATATCCATCATTTATCACAAACTTGTTCCATGTACGACCATCTCTACAATGCAGCAAAACATCTTTAAAATCAGTATCAAGATCATATTGTTCTTTAATTGATTCAAGCCCAAAAATGCGACAATCAAGGTGTGACAACATAGTGTATCGTCTAGACAAAGCATCGGCAATCACATTATCCTTCCCTTTTTTATGCTTGATAATATAAGGAAAAGACTCAATAAACTCAACCCACTTAGCATGTCTACGGTTCAAATTACTTTGAGAGCGAATATACTTAAGCGATTCATGATCGGAATGAATAACGAATTCCTTAGGCCATAAATAATGACGCCATGTTTGCAAAGAACGTACAAGAGCATACAATTCTTTATCATATATAGAATAATTCAGAACAGGGCCAGATATCTTTTCACTAAAATAAGCAATAGGTTTGCCATTTTGCATCAAAACACAACCAATGCCAATACCACTAGCATCACACTCAAGTTCAAAAGTCTTACCGAAATCTGGTAGTTGCAGCAGCGGTGCATGTGTAAGCTTGTCCTTCAAAGAACTAAAGGACTCGTCTTGTGCTTTGCTCCATTGAAATACAACACCCTTCTTTGTCAACTCATGCAACGGTGCAGCGATAGTGCTGAAATCTTTGACAAAGCGGCGATAGTAACCTGCAAGACCAAGAAAACTTCGAACCTGTGTGATGGTTTGGGGCTGCGGCCAGCTAGCAATAGAGTCAATTTTCTTGTCATCCACCTCTATACCCTGTGGAGTAACAACATAGCCAAGAAAAGAAACTCGATCGGTGCAAAAGGTGCACTTCTCAAGGTTAGCAAATAAGCGTGCATTTCTTAAAGCAGTAAAAACAGCACGTAAATGATCCATATGTTCATCTAAAGACTTGCTGTAAATCAAGATATCATCAAAGTAAACCACCACAAAGCACCCAATAAAAGCCCTCAAAACCTCATTCATTAAGCGCATGAAAGTACTAGGTGCATTAGTTAATCCAAAAGGCATTACTAACCACTCATACAATCCGAATTTAGTTTTAAAAGTTATTTTCCATTCATCTCCAAGTTTCATTCTAATTTGGTGATAACCACTACGCAAGTCAATTTTAGTGAAAATTAGAGAACCGCATAACTCATCAAGCATGTCGTCTAGCCTAGGAATAGGATGACGATACCGTATAGTAATATTGTTAATGGCTCTACAATCAACACACATGCGCCAACTACCATCTTTCTTAGGAACCAAAAGTACAGGAACAACAGAAGGACTAAGGCTTTCTCGTACATACCCGCGGTCCAAAAGGTCTTGGACTTGTCGCTGAATTTCCTTTGTCTCCTCGGGGTTTGGCAAGGTAGCTCCGGAATCAAATCAATTTGATGTTCTATTCCTCTCAAAGGTGGTAATCCAGGAGGAATCTCAGCTGGAAAAATATCCTCAAACTCCTGCAAAAGGTCGGTGATAGCAGAAGGCAAAGAGCTAGCAATATCATCAAAGGAATACAAGGCTTGTTTGCATATCAAAGCCTAAAAAATATCATCATTAGAAATTTCAGCAAGGTCTGATTTTGTAGCAAGCATAACACGACCTTTCAAATTAATTCCATCTCCCTTAGAAATAGGTGCAGACTTATCCTTTCTAGGTGGGAAAAAAGAATTAGCAACTTGCTGATTTTCAGATTTAGAATTATTCAAAGAAGCAGCTCGTTCTCTATCAGCTTCTACAATTTCAGCAGGGGTCAAAGGGACTAAAGTAATTTTCTGTCCTTTATGCATAAAAGTGTATTTATTACTTCTACCATGGTGTGTAGCATCATTATCATGTTCCCAAGGACGACCCAATAAAAGTGAACAAGCTTGCATAGGAACCACATCACAATCAGCATAATCCGAATAAATACCAATAGAAAAAGGAACTCTGCAAGTTTGTGTTACCTTAGCATTTCCCGAGTCATTTAACCATTGAATATAGTATGGATGAGGATGTGGTCGTTTGGCCAAATCAAGCTTCTCAACCAGATCTGAACTCACCAAGTTATTGCAGCTTCCTCCATCAATGATCACACGTGCTCGTCGGTTCTTGATGACAAAGAAAATCTGGAACAAGTTGTGGCGATGTATCTTTTCAGAAATCTGAATTTGCGTGCTAAGTACACGCTGTACAATGATGTTCATGAAACCCGAAGTGTCTTCTCCACCAAGTACATGGCCCTCGTTGGTGTCGTCGGCGACGTCGTCTTCATCATCATCTTCTATGTCGGAGGTGCTGATGTATCCACCATCTTCGGTGGCCACGTAAGCCCGCTGACTTGGGCAATCCTTCTGCACATGGCCGAGTCCATGGCAGCGGTGGCACTGAATGTTGGAAGTGCGTCCCGTCGAGGCGACCGATGAAGCACTTTGAGCAGGACCCTGCACAGAATTTTTACCTGAATTTGCAGGGCATGTAGGAGGTGCGTTTGGGGTTGGCGTAACACCACTCGCGGACGCGGGAGACCGTTTGCTTGCTGGTGGAGATGGCCGGAAAGGAAACCCCGAAGACGGCGTCGACCGTGGGGTGTAAGATGGCCGGCTTGTACTGCTGCTCCTATGTTGCTTCTCCCGTCCCTGCAATTCTTTCTCTGCAAGCATAGCAAACTGGAACAAGCTGGTTGATGGTGTTAAACTCCTTATAATCAACAATGTCCTGTATATCACGTCTCAAACCGGAGTAAAAACGAACAATAGAGCTCTCATTATCCTCTACTAACATGCAGCGTTGTAAACCCTTTTGAAGCTCACCATAATAGTCCTGCACGGATTTATCCCCCTGTTCTAAGCACTGAAGTTTTTGCGTAAATCTCTATGATAAGAAGGAGGGACAAAACGATCACGCATAGCTTCCTTAAGTTGAGTCCAAGTTACGGGAATATCATCGGCAGCTAGAGAATTCCACCAAATGATAGCAAAATCTTTAAACTCACTAGTGGCTTGTCTAACTCTATGCTTGCTCGGGAACTAGGTGCCCACTAAATTTTTGCTCTCTTGTCATCTCCCAATCTAGGTAACCCTCCGCATCATATTGCCCCGAAAAAGGTGGAATGGTAAACTTAATCTTAGCATAAGGATCATCGGGGGCTCGATTATTGTTACCTTGTTGTCGATGTTGGCCACCCATACCTTGGGTGTTACGTTGTAGACGGCGGTGAAGCCTTTGTTGTAACATCCTGGCCCGGGGTTTAATAGGATTGATAGAAGACTCATGTCAACAAGTTGCAACTTCTTTTCGGAAGCTTATATCTAAAGAAGTCTAAGGTTAAGCGTGCTTGGTCCGGAGCAATTTAGGGATGGGTGACCGACCGGGAAGTGTTTCCGGGTGTGTATGAGTGAGGACAAAGTGCGCGAGAAAAGACTAGTATTGGTCCGTGGGGAAATCTTGAGGGCCTATTAAGCTGCCAGGGGTAAGCGGGCCCGGCCGGAGTGGCGGGACGTTACGGATGGTATCGAGCCGACTCTCACGGTTTCACGGGCGCGTGTGTTGGACGTGTGCGGGCATGGTGTGTATGGCTAGTGTGGACCCGGAATGGTCACATAGCATGGCACATGCACCGGCGATGGACACACGGACGTGGCCAAGAGAGGAAGTTCCTGGCCTAGGGTTGACCAGACGAGGACGTTGGTCTTCTAAGGGGGTGAGTGTGTAACATCCTGGCCCGGGGTTTAATATGATTGATAGAATACTCATGTCAACAAGTTGCAACTTCTTTTCCGGAAGCTTATCTCTAAAGAAGTCTAAGGTTAAGCGTGCTTGGCACTGGAGCAATTTAGGGATGGGTGACCGACCGGAAAGTGTTTCTCGGGTGTGCATGAGTGAGGACAAAGTGCGCATAAAAGACTAGTATTGGTCCGTGGGGAAATCTTGAGGGCCTATTAAACTGCCGGGGGTAAGCGGGCCCGGCCCGAGTGGCGGGACGTTACATTTGTGCTCGTATAGCTGTGTCATCGGCGTCGAAAGTGGCATCATTCATCGTGTCATCTTTTCTGTTTCCTCCGGCGTTGCTACCGGCCTCATCTTCATGGATCTTCACACGGTTCTCCACCTCTGTCAACTTACCGGTCAACGTTGTCGCCACTTCGCTAGAGTATTAACCGTGTCCGTCATCTTGGACAAACGCTTATCGATCCTCTCAATCTGGTTGCCGAGATTGAGTTTGTTGATGCCGTCGATAACGAGGCTTGTTAACAGCTTCGTCATGTCCTCACGTGCCCTGTCAAGAACAGATCGAAGCTGCCCTTGACTAACACACTCGTGGAAATCTTTAGGGGTACCAGCGTCTGCAGCATCTCCTGCCATAGCACATACCAAAACAGGAACAAACAGTGAAGGTTATCCCTAATAACACTACTACTATGGTGGACGGTGGTGACTCTCACAAAAGCAAATGGAACGTCTCACCAAGTTCTTACAAGGGTCATACCAAGCAAGGCAAAGGATACCTAGAAGGCGTGTACCACGATTGCAAGGGTCAAAAACCTGTGCTGTCCGAAGTAGTATGTGGAGCTAGGAAGGCCAAATATGTGAGTGGAACACAATTCAAAAACGAGATAGTAATGATGAATAAATGTCCAAAGCTACTTGTCCTTAGTTGCTGGTCTACACGTGTCCTAGAACAGTAGTGCGAGCAAAGCAAGGATGACGAGGCACAAAGGAAACAAAAGAAAAGGTAACTAGCAAGGAAGAAACAGCAACTAGACACAAAAAACAGGTCAAAACCCTGTTTTGTCTTTTAGCACTAGTAGAAATCATAAATTTTTCTTTTTTGATATTATTTTTTTGATATTTTTCTTCCACTGAGAGGCAACAAAATAGGAACCACGCAAAGTTTCAGGTCAAACGAGAGAAGGAATGTGACCTACAGATTTTCCGTAAGATGCAACGACGACGGGTTCCAAACTTTTCCCTCGGATCGGTGGGCTTAACTATTCTTTTTGATTTTTTTGAGATTTTTCCTGTCCGACGAAGCGGGACGAGCAGATGCGAAATTTTTTTCTACCCAATTTCAAAAAATTTTTTTGCCTAATTTCGAGTCCGTATGCGAAAGTTATGGCTGTTTGAAGGAAGGAAATCCGAATTAGGTTTTCGGTGGACGGAATTGCAATCGGGTAGGATTTTTTTGTTTTTCTTTTCGATGATTAATGTATGCAACGGAAACAGGAGTAGGTCTTGTTCGTGGGGTGTTGAGTTCTAGATGAAAAGGGTGGGAGTGTAGGGTGGGACTATGGTGGATGCGGCGGAGGTGACAAAAACTCCCGAGACAAAGCAAAACTTGAGGTAATTCGGCTAGGGTTTCAAGGGGGCACAAACCGATGACAAGAACACGAACTAAACAAGCAACAAAACAATCACTAGAACACAAACTCAACACTACGGACTCTGAAATTGAAACATGCAAAGGCTAAACACGGCTTGGACGAGGATGAACCCTAAAACTAAATTTTTTTGGCTGTTTCGTGGATGATAGGATAATAAAGAAACAAACTAAAGTAAAGGTAGGGCGAACCTGACGGGCACCTGAAGCTCTGATTACCACTTGTTGTGGACTAAGGTCCCGATCTTCCGAAAGGTTCGGATAACTCTTGATTTGGCGAAGATGTGACACACGTCGATCCGACTCCTGAACAACACGTTCGAACCCCGCAATCGCAGCACCACGTCCTCTATGGTTATCAACCGTCGATGCACGGTTGACCTCGCCAAGAAGGCTTATCCCTGCCTGCGAATCAAGAACACAAGCAAGAACAAGAAAGAACGCAACCAAATTTGCAGATGTATGATTAATCTCACGAGATGGGGTCTCACAAACCGATGAACGGCGAAACTGTCTAAGCCGAATAATCTAAGCAAAACCCAACCCTAAAATGGGTGGCGCCTGCTTCTAATAAAGACTTGGGGATGTGCAAGAACCCCCTGGACGCTCCCCTAATGGGCTCACACGAGATACACGGCCCAAAGGCCAAAAACGGTGACGCAGCACCAAAAACAGATTCTGGACGTTCCAATGTTTCGATGATTCCCGGTGACTCCGGATGAATTTTGACGTGGGACTGGTTCCACTGAAAAGCTTATAAAATTATCTTTCCATCCATATGTAGAACGTCCAAATCCGACTTCGTATGCGATCTGGGCGTCTGTTTGAATTCAGGCTGTTCCTGGACTCCGAAACAGACTCGAAGTCGACTTGGTTTGGGCCTCCATAATGCCTTGCGCCTCTTGCTGGACCTCCACGCCTCCAAGCCCTAGTCCATTCATATTATGGTCCTCTCCTTGATTCCTAATCATAATAAAATCATTAGGTAGCAAAGTATTCTCAAAATTATGAAAGAAAAGACTTAGGAACGAGCTCACCTCTAAATTCAATTGTCAGGCGCGAGCTCTAGTGATTGGTCCTTGAATGTTCAGCGGAGGAGTGTCATTGGTATCCAAAGGAGTGATGTCCTCATCGGAGTAACTCGTAGATTGCTACAGGCAGGGTAACCTGTAGTGTGGTTGGCTACAGGCGGGGTAACCTGTAGTGTGATTTGCTACAAGCGGGGTAACTTGTAGGTGTGTTTTGCTGCAAGTAGAGTAGCTTGCAGTGGTGTCATTGTTCTTTTATCACATTAATTTGTCCTGTGTGTGTGAAAACTTGTTCCTGGGCACGCATATAGATGCATTCGGTTTTGGTCGTTAAAACCGGGTGTGACACGACCCGTTTATCAACGTGCCCAAGGCTTAAACCGTGTACTCTCCAACAGTCCTCAACCCGTGCAACCACCGTACACATCACCTCCGGGTAGGTGAGATATCGGACCCACTTTACAATTCACAAGCTACATAGGTTTACCAATCCCCATGAGAAAGGTATGCAAGTGGTACACAACTCAAACTTGTTCGCGGAGCCACAATGGGGTGTTCTCAATTTTAATCAACTCATCATATTCAAGTGTAATCATGAGCCATATGTGAGTGTCCCATTCTATCGTTGACTCCATAAGCAGAGCATAGCATTTCTATCGAGGATAAGACACATATTCTACATAGGACATATAGGGAAAATTATGCACGTGGATTTCCAAACAACTCCTAGTATGCAAATGCGCATCCATCATCCTTAATAAAGTGACAAAAGGAAGCATTTTCAAAATAATAGGAATGCACCGGGGCTTGCCTTGAGAGTGATGAAAGTTAGTACTAGCTTCACAAGCGTTGAGAGTAGCAATCGCTTCTTCCGGCGGGATCAATTCGACGTCGTCCCCTAGAGAATGAAATGCAATGCATAAGAAACATGAATACAAGGTCGATGATGATGGTAATGCATGTGTGCTGTTTTGTAGGACTGCATATGAATAAGTTCAGTAAAATTTAGTTTCGTGAAATTTCTAGCATGCACAATACATACATTTGCTCTCTTTTAAATGGAGTTAAATAATTTACCACTTATAGCCCTAACATATACAAGTAATGATTTACTTCCAAAAGTGCATGAGTGCTGTGAATAACTCAACTGTTCAGATTTGAAATGATGAGCAAAGTTTAACGTGAGTAGATGCAATTAGGGTTAAGGTGGTTTTAACTATCACATGCGATGACAATGTAACCCTAATTTAAGAACATGCTTACAAAAATTAATACATGCATGAATTTACCGGAAACTTCATACTAAACCTACCATGCTAGACAAAGTAACATTGTGGGGGGGGGGGGGTGTGACATTTACATAAACATGCAAAAATGTAATTTTTAGAAACATAACACGATTTTTACATATGCTGAAATTAACTTTTTCTTGACTTAAACAAGGGAACGGCAAAATAAATATTTAACGTGCTGAAAATTAAACATGGGATTTTATGCATGTGTATAGGACTATGATGAGTGGATCTACTAAGTTTCATGCCAAAATAATTTATATAGATTTAAGTAAAAATTAAATACAGAGACTGCCATAAATGCAATAACTTGAACAATATGCAATGAAATGTAGATTTTCAAGTGCCAGGTATTCAAGGGTGGTCGGATGCAGGCTCTGTCCAAGTGGCATCCAATTTGGATTTATATTTTGAAAGTTATGCCTTAAGTGAGTTTTCATCGATTGACTTTCAACATTTTTGTACAATTATGAAAATGACCAAATCTTACAAGCTCATGTTACTTTTATAAAACTACAAGTTTTGTATTTTCCAAAACATTTAAGTTTGCAATTTTTGGGCTTTTAAATCCAAAGATATGGATTTTCAAAAATGCAATAAAGTTCACACATTTTACAAAACTGCCATTACGTGTCTTCCTCGGGGAACTCGGGATAGACTCGCCGGAATTCGAGCTGGAGCTCGCCGGAGACATCACCGTAGGCTGCTGTAGTGGGGGAAAAAGGGTGGCACCATCACCAAAGACATGGCTAGAGGTATGGGGAGTCCTCTCCGGTGGTCGCCGGCCGGCGGCGATGGCGGAAAGGCGGCGACATCGACGGCGATGGTCAACGACTACTTCGGCGGCGGCTAGCGGTGCGTACGGAGCACAAAAAGTTGGGGAACAAGGTCCGTGAGATTCACCTCGTGATGGAGAAGAGCGGCACGGGCGTGACATCCCCTCCGGGACACCCGGGAATCGGTACGAGAGGGACACTCGACGAAGCGAGTTACAACGAGTGCATCATTTCATACAAGCCGAATATATACATCATGGTATAATACAACCAGGTTTTCGAAATACAAACATTCGCACGGAGGAAACATAAACATCATTGAAGTTTAACAACCTACGACTATTGCAGCGGAAACTTGTACTTTATACAACAAAAGACTACTAAACGTTCAACATGATGTACTTGAGCCCGTCGTACACCACGGTCCTTCCTCTTCACGGCGTCGGGATCCATTCACATTGGAGGGAACCTCCCTCGGGATATTGCTCCTCTTTCGGGAAGCTACCGTTCAAGTCGTGAAAATACGACTCATTCCCCGAAAGATAACGAACAAACCCCGAGTATTCTAATACTCGGCAAGATCGACCCGATCAAAATGGCACGCTAAGACCGATGCCTAGTACGCAAAGGCTTTTTGGTCGTGGGGTTTACTCCTTTGCGAAAACAGCACTAAAAGATGGATCCTTACTTTCAATGTTTTAGCTCAATATTAGGTTCATTAACATCTATAATTGTAGTCTATAGCTATTGCAATCAAGTTTGCAAGAAAAGGCCAGATTAGGTCAACATTCCTTTCATCTCTCATCCTCATCTTCCATGTTGATTAACTACGATGTGATGAGCTAAACAAGCGGTACTCGATACGGCGAGGACAGACGATTCGAATCCATTTATACCAGCTGGCAAAACCCGACTACACGACGTATCCGCACCACACCGGTTGTATACGACAACTTTTCCCGTCTTAGCACCGACGAAGACTAGCCATCTCCAAACTCCCCGGGAGAATGGCGACTCCACGACTTCCTTCGTGGCCGACCCATCTCCCTCCCGTGAGACTCACCTCTCACTAACAGTCGGCAAAAGAGAGTTGGCTACGCTACATCTCTCGTGGCGGTAGGGTACATCGACTTGCTAGGCCCATGATACCGGCATGTAGTACGGTACGTTCAAACTTGTTCAACTAAGCCGACAACGGTACGGTCCTTGGCCAGACACGAGACGGGGCTATCACCTTGTAAGACCTCATCTCTGTCTTGCCCTTTCTCCTACGGGGTCCGTCCGGTCCCAACTTCATTAACTCTCTCTTCATCCTAGTGTCAACACGTCAACACTTAAAGCCTCCATGCTTTAAGATCCCTAAAACATCTACCATTGCGACTATGAATTAAGCCTAGCTTCTATTGAGCTACCTGTACCGAGTATAGTACAAACAAACGGAAACCTATCTCATGCATCTAGGGTATCAACCATTCCTCAACACCTAATGCATAAACATAACTTAACTACGTGATAAAATAAGATATTTAAAAACATAGGTGGGATGCACCGGGGCTTGCCTTGATTCGCGTCGGGGTTAGCTTCCTCGGTGGGCTGGTCGACTTCGAAGTGTCGGTCTCTGTCTCTCCCTCGGACGGAACCTCGATCACGTCGGGACCTAGGTCGACCAACAATGCGTCGCGAATCACAATCATGCATGCATCAATGTACATGACATGACTATGCAAAGGGTTTATTAAATATGTTCATCAACTAACAATTAAGGATTAATTATGTTTAGTATTGAACAATTAACAATGAACAATTAATAATTCATCATGTTTATTAATTAACAATTTATAATTAATCATGTTCATCAATTCCTAATTAACAATTTATAATTAATCAGGTTCATTAATTAATAATTAACAATTGATCATGCTCATTAATTAATGCGTAATCATGGTCATTAATTAATCATTAATCATGTTTCATTAATTAATAATTAATCATGCTTATTAATTAACAATTAATATTACTTAATGACATGTGATAACACATAAGATAATAATTTGGGATCACATAAAATGGTAGTGTTTAAGTTTAATTTTGGAAAACAATTTCCATAATTTCTTTCGTCTATGATATCTCCTTCATTTAATTAATTTTCTTTCTCAAATTAATTATTTAATTAGCATAAACTAATAGCTTCTATTAAGTAAAGAAACTAATTAATTAACATCTATGAAATAAAAAAAACTCAAAATAGACATTTTATTTCATAAACAGTGTACAACTTATTTTTACGAGTCTAACAAAATTAGTTTCGCATTTTCTGATTTTAATGAATTTTCTACGAATTTTCAAAAATCTAAAATACTTACGTGCCACACGCGGGGCCACGGGGTTGGCGAAATCCGCTGTGGCCACACGCGATCCCGCGCGTGTGGCCTGCGGTGTGGCGCCACCGCGGCCGACGAGAGACGGCGACGCGGCCACCGGAGTTGGCCGGTGATGGCCCGAAGCTCGCCGCGAGATTACTAAGTCACTCTACGACTCAAGGCGAACTCAACGGTGGTGACCAAGCAACATGGGCTTGCCCCGAAGCATGTCGGCGGCGAAGTCTAGACGCGGCGGCGCTCCGGTACGGTGCGGAGCTCGCCTCGAGCGCCCAAAAAATGGGGAAAAGGCGACGGGGAGCTACTACGGAGCATGAGCAAGCTCGACATGATGCCCTAGAAGCTTGAGCATGGCCGGAAGGGGTTGCTCACCGTGAGTGGCGTGGACGGCGGCGACCGGACTCGGGAAGAACAATGATAACTCGGCTCTCGTGAAATAAACTCGATGATGAGTGAACGGAATCATGAAGCAACCGGTTGCGCACCATCAAGTAGAAAAAGAAGGATGAACGGCTCACCGGAGGTGGCGAATTTGAGGCCGCGGTGAAGGATGACGGTGGCCTCCCGAGGAGGAAGAACAACCTCGCCTCGACGGAACGGAGCCGCTCGACTCGATTGAAAGGTTTGAGGAGCTTTAGGGTGCTTCGCGGAGCTCGTAGTGGCTTTGGTTCGGACGGGGAGTTGCCGGAGCGGGCTGGGCGACGATGGGAGCCGGAGGGTAGCAATGGCGGTAGGGAAATGAGAGAGACGAAGGGATAAGCACGGCGAGAGGGGGTCTTATCCTGGCCGGGAGGCGGTAACGGCAAGCAGCTGCGCAAGCGGCTGCGTGGCTGCTGCGTGGCAGCGCGGCCGGAAGGCGGCACGGCCGCGAGCGGCGCCGAGCGAGGGAGAGAGAGAGGAAGAAGAGAGAGGTCGGCGCCGGGCCGGGCTCGCGCATTTTGCAAAAACGTCCCTCGGTTTCTAACTAATTAAAAAGTAACATTCCCGAGCTCGGAAAAATCTACAAAAATTCAGGGGTGTAAATAAAATTATTTCAAGCACTTTTCCTATTAAGTCCAAGTTTAAATACCAAATGGTTTTCGGATTAAAAATTCATAGTTAAATTCAAAAGAAAGGCTTTAATTATTTCTTATAATTATTTTTACACAGCAAAATAAATTCAGAGAACTTTCATAATTCTTAAATTGTGATGTTTAATCAGTAGAAGATATTAAACTCATTATTTACTCTTATTTAAATTCTTTTTAAGAATTTAATTTAATCTTTAGTTAATTTGATATTTCATGTACATTTCTTAACACAAAATTAATTATTTCACAAACGCAATATGATGGCATGCTCATGAATGACATGAAATGCACTTTATTTTCTTAGAGTTGTTACAGACCCTCCCCCTTACAGGAATCTCGTCCCGAGATTCACGATTGAAGCGACTAGACGATGGTGCTAAAGAATTCGGGGTAATTGGATCGGAGAAACTCTTCTTGTTCCCAAGTGGCTTCAGCTTCGAGTGATTACTCGCACCGAATCTTGTAGAACTTGATGGTCCTATGTCGAGTTACTCGATCCTTGGTGTCTAGAACTTTGATCGGACGTCCGTCATATATCAAGTCCGGTCAGTAATCTGTTCCACCTCCGCTGCCGGTATATCCACTGGTGGTTTCAAACACGTCTTCGGTTGAGACACGTGGAATATATTGTGGATTCCCGACAAATGCGCCGGCAATTCCAAACGATATGCCACAGCTCCACATCTTTCTAGGATTGGAAAGGGTCTGATGTACCGTGGTGCTAATTTGCCCTTGATTCCAAACCTTTGAACACCTTTGGTAGGAGATACTCGAAGATAAACTTGGTCTCCAACCTTGAATACCAACTCTCGACGTCTTTTATCGGCATAGCCGATCTGTCGAGATTTAGCTCTTGAGATTCTGTTGAATGAGACGTACTTGTTCCTCTCGCATCTTTTACCGGGTCAGGTCCGAAGATTACTCTTTCTCCACTTTCCGACCAATTCGAGAGGTGTACGACAACTACACCCATATAGAGCTTGGAATGGTGACATTCCGGCACTCTCTTGATAGATGTTGTTGTATGAAAATTCTGCTAGCGGTAAACATTTCTCCCAATCTTTACCATATGTCAAAACACATGCTTGAAGCATATCCTCGAGATATTGATTGATCCTTTACGTCTGTCCATCTGTTTGAGGATGATAAGCCGAGCTTCTTATCAGTCTTGTTCCCAATGATCCATGTAGTTGCTCCCAAATCTGGAGACAAACTGCGTTCCTCTATCCGATATAATGGTCTTCGGCACTCCATGCGGACAAAGAACGCGAGCAATGTACAGCTACTGCATACTTCTCGGTAGTGTACCGAGTATGTACCGGTATAAAGTGAGCTGATTTAGTCAACTCTGTCCACAACAATCTAGATGGAGTCGTGTTTTCGTGGGCTTAATGGTAACCCAACGATGAAATCCATGCTGACGTCTTCCCACTTCCATTCGGGAATACTCAAGGGTTGCAATGGACCCGCTTGCTTTAAGTGCTCTTCTTTGACTCGTCGAGAAACATCGCACTCATTAACATACTTAGCTATTTCCCGCTTCATGCGTGTCCACCAAAATCTTCGTCTCGGATCTTGATACATCTTGTTGGTTCCAGGATGAATTGAGTATTTAGATGTATGAGCTTCATCCATTATCTTCTTGAGAACTAATAGATCCTTCGGCACCACTAATCGATTCTTAAACTAAATGATTCCTTCATCATCTTATATGTTCCATACCAACACTCTTCCGTTGAGCTGCTACTACTTCTTCACGAATGGTAGGGATAAGAGCCAAATTGGTCAAAGATCCATACGGAATAATCCGATGAGTAGGTTCGTCACATTCCTGTGGAGGTGCTTGAATCAAAAGTTGAGCCATGAGATTATTGCAATGAACCTTGCGACTTAAAGCATAAGCTACCACGTTTGCCTTGCCCGGATGATAGTGAATCTCAAGCTCATAATCCTTGATTAACTCTAGCCATCTGCGTTGACGCATATTCGGATCTGCTTGGGTGAAGATGTGTTTGAGACTCTTGTGGTCGGTGTATAGATGTACCAAATTACCCAAGAGATAGTGTCTCCAGCCCTTTAAGGCGAGAACTACTACTGCTAGTTCCAGATCATGCGTAGGATAGTGCTCCTCATGATGCCTAAGTTGTCGAGATGCATAGGCAATCACTCGACCTTCCGGCATCAGAACACATCCAAGTCCTGTTCCCGATGCGTCACAATACACATCAAACGGCTTCGTCGGATCCGGTCGAGCGAGTACTTGGCGCAGATTGTCAATAACTTCTTTAATGTTTGAAAAGCTTCTTCACGAGTCCTTGCTCCATTCATACTTCTTATCCTTTTCCAATAATTTAGTCATTGGCTTGGCAATCTTCGAGAAGTTCGGGATAAATCTTGTATAATAACCAGCCAGTCCTAAGAAACTCCTGATTTGCGAAACCGACTTCGGTGGCTTCCAATCCAACACTTCTTGAACTTTGATGGGTGAAAGGCCACTCCTTCGGCTGATATCACATGACCTAGGAACGGCACTTCCTTTAACCAAAACTCACATTTGCTGAACTTAGCATATAGCTGGTGATCCCTTAGGCGTTGCAGCACAACCCTTAAGTGATTGGCATGTTCCTCTTGTGACTTCGAGTAGATTAAGATGTCGTCAATGAATACCACGACAAACTTGTCCAGTTACGGCATGAACACGGAATTCATGAGATACATGAAGTGTGTCTGGTGCATTGGTCAATCAAAAAGACATCACCAGGTATTCATAAAGTCCATATCTCGGTGGAAAATGCGGTCTTCGGTATATCTTCGACTCTTATCTTAATCCGATGATATCATGAGCGAAGATCTATCTTAGAGAAGACTTTGGCTCCCATCAATTGATCAAACAAGATGTCAATCCTCGGAAGAGGGTACATGTTATTGATGGTAACCGAATTCAAAGGCGTATAATCCACACATAGCCTTAATGTCATGTCCTTCTTCTTAACAAACAAGGCTGGGCATCCCCATGGTGATCAAGTTGGACGAATATATCCCTTGTCCAATAATTCCCTTAATTGCACCTTCAACTCTGCTAGCTCATTCGGCGGCATCCGATACGGTCTCCTTGATATCGGTGCTTGTTCAGTCTGTAACTCTATCTTAAATTCTACCGCTCGATCCGGCGCGAGTCCGGTAAGTCGTGCGGGAAGACATCCGGGTACTCACGGACTATTGGTATATCCTCCCGAATTTTACCTATAACCTTATTAACAATTGGCAGCATAGTCCGGGAAGAGTTAAGAGTAAGCAATCTCGACCATGAACAGGAGAGTTCGGATATACGGCTCGAGATGCTATATCCGATCTTGCCTTATGGAAATCCATCCATTGCATGCCAATAATTGCATGTAACCCTTGCCCATCCAATATGATTAATGAAGTGCAATAAACCTTGCTACCCAATTTTAATGGCATATTGGCAGCTTCTTCATTTGTAAGAATTTTACCCCCAAGTGTTGAAATGATATGTGCACATAGCAACTTGGATGGCATGATGCGATGCTTAGCAACATATGACTTGCTGATGAAATTATGCGTGGCTCCCGAATCAAATAAAACCATAGCGAGGATGATCAGCGATAGAAAACATACCCGCTAAGATTTGTCCTCCTTCGGGTAATTCCTCAGCCGTGGTAAAGTTTGCACGGCCGGTTTTCACTCGGTGTATTCTTGGTCGGTGCCTTTGGCTGATTCTGCGGTTGTCCTTGAGGTCGTGGTGCATACGGTGCCTTACGGGGATATGGACAACTGCGATAGAAATGTCCTGGACGGCCACAATTAAAACATGGCGGTCCATTCTGCTACGGTGTTTGAGTCACTGGTCAAGAGTTCGAGCATTCCGTTGCTGATTTGGCGAACGATATTGATTCGATCGCTGCTTGTTGAGATTGTTGTGGTGGCTGAGGCTGCCGATAGTAATTTGGACGAGAAGGCGTGTGCTTGGTAGCGCCGACCTGATGGTGTAGTGTAGACCAGCCTGTACTTGAACGGTCCGCCACTTCCTTGTCCAGCGGCCGGCCTCTTCCTGTTCTTCTCCGCTTGATGAAGGCGGATAGAATCTTCCAACGCGATAGCATCACTCACGAAGTCATTGAAGCTATCGGTCTTGTTTAGCACCGGGCGTGATTGCAGCTTGGTACTCGGCCCTTCCTTGAACATATTCTTCTTCTTGGCATCGGTGTCCACATGTTCGGCAGCATATTGAGCAAGACGGTTGAATACCTTAGAGTAGGTATGCACATTCGGGTCGCCTTGCTTCGATGATAGGAACTCCTTCCTCTTCCGGTTCATTAAACCTTACGGAATGTGGTGCTCTCCGAAGGCTTTAGTAAACTCGGCCCAAGAAACTTGATGTCCTGGAGGAAACATCGCCTTGTAGTTTGCCCACCATGCTCCGAGCAAACCCTTGCGATTGCTTGGGAAGCGAACAATGTCTTCGATGATCGGTGCAAGGGAATAATTCCAGCTTTGCCTCAATGGTGCGGAGCCGGTGGTCGGCCTCCGGTGGTTCACCCGCATCCGACAAAACCGGGGGCGAACTGATAAGAAATCCGAGAAAGTCACCCTCTCCTCCGGTGCATTCCGGCCTTGGTGACGTTCCTGTGGAGCGGTGTTTCGGACCAGCTGCTCCAACAATTCTCGCTGCTCCGCACGAGAATCCAGACACGGCTGCGATTGCCTGTGCCAAAGTCGCAGGTGGTGGTGGTGTTCCCGCCCTCGTTGAGAACTTTCCGGCTCATCGCGTCTCCTTGTTCCAACCATTCCGTCCAAGAAAACGTTATGTTAGACATCTCAATTCCAACATAATTATGGGAGGAACGGAATACATAGATGAGATATTTCCAAAATAACTCTTATGCAACAACCATCTTTATTATAGCAACCACCAATTCCATAAGCACATAGTCATACATCCAAGCTACAACGATCCTTATTGCGACACTCGTGCGTGGTTACATCACGCTCGTTATTTAACTATCGCCTATTTTACATACTAGCTTCCTCACTCACTACTAGTTAGCACTCTACTCTTATTCGCGAAGCACTGGACGTCACTTCCGAGCTCATGGAACTTCCTGTCTCGGATTCTACATCCTCTAGTCGTGGAATCTCCGTGAACTCTATAACTGAATCCACGTCCATTATCTCTTCGGGATCCTCCTCCACTTCTTCACATTCATCCGCTACGGGATTTTCCTCCACTTCGGTTCATCCTCGGGAGGTTGCTGTCCAATTGCTTCATTCGGTAGTGCATTGTGTGCTTGGAGTAAATCTTGCTCTAACCGAGTGATCGGGCGTTTGCGGTTGTCGGTTGTTGATCCTTGAATTGAATCTGCGCCTCCTTGTTTAGCAACTGCGCCTCTCGATTGCTAACAACTCCTCCTTTTCTTGCGGTTGCCTTTCCAACTTCGCTATACGAACATCCTCCCTTCGTCCTCTTACGTCACTAACGACATTACTCGTGCTTGTCCATCTCTATGGAGAATTAAGCATATCGGACACAAGCGAGATACTAATCCAATATTTTAGCAAACTCTTTTATACTAACAAGCTGCATAGATATATTACTACCACTTCTTTTCATACATTATTCATTTGTACACATCCGACCTAACCTTTCGTACACTCCCATATGTCCAACTCCCTGCTACTACCCTATTCTACACCCGACCTATGTCGACAAAATGTGACTACCACCATCCTACTCCTGTCTACCAACCTACATCGGTACCACTACAACAGAAACTAAGCCGACGGCGCGTGGCTGTCGGCGTTCGACACGGCGTCCTCCTCGCGGTGGGTGGGTGGTGCCTCGTAGTCCACACCGAGAGATCTCCTCGGCGTCGTCGGGTCGACCCTGTTGCTGCTGCTGCTGTTGCTCGTAGCTGCTGGAACTGCACGAACAGTGCGTCGTGGTCGTGCAACAGGGCATGGTGCGCCTCCGCCAACCCGTTGTACTGCCCCTCAAGCTGACCCATCTGGTTCTACAACTCAATCAAAGTCTCCACAACGTGGCTACGCTGTCGTTGTCATCCACGCTAACCGTGCCACGTGCTCCTCATCCGCCTCGCGAGCGGCGTCGCGGCGAGGGGTTACCGTGACCAGCTGCTCGTCCAAAGCTATGGACATCCCGTGAAAACCGTCGCCGTCCCGGGTAGCCTCCACTAGCTGCTCCTCCAGCTCGGCGATCCTGGCGTGCGACCTCGGATCTCTCGACGGTCCACTCGGAAGCGGTTCTTCCAGCGCCTATCCGTCGGTCCCGACTATGCGTACGTGCCTCCGGGTGGTGGATCTGCTACTCCAGCTCCGTGACGCGTGCAGCCCGTGCGTCCTCCTCCTCCCGAACACGCTTCCTAACGCGAGTCATCGGCATCTGCAGGGAACATGTTTAAACTGGTTAAACACTTATTCCCACAGAAGAAAATGAAAGTACAATCTATACGAGTACTACGAAACTAGCTAAGTATACCCCAATATTTTCATTTAGCACACAATATGACATGATGCATGCTCGATATACCAACTATACGCACTATAGTATATAAAACTATAACGAATAGTTAGCACTTCCCAAAACCCGAACGTCGAACGGTTAGTAAAAATCTAACTATTCTACATCCTTATAGGGCTCCGAACTCTCTCGTATTCTAAACGCACTGAACGTGTTAAGTTTTGAAAACAAGCTTGTAATGATGTACTTGTTGCCTCCGAACTGCTCCGATACCAGCTGTGACATCCCCTCCGGGACACCCGGGAATGGGTACGAGAGGGACACTCGACGAAGTGAGTTACGACAGTGCATCATTTCATACAAGCCAGAATATATACATCATGGTATAATACAACCAGGTTTCGAAATACAAACATTCGCACAGCGGAAACATAAACATTATTGAAGTTTAACAACCTACGAGTATTGCAGCGGAAACTTGTACTTTATACAACAAAAGACAACTAAACGTTCAACATGATGTCTCGAGCCCGTCGGACACCACGGTCCTTCCTCTTCACGGCGTCGGGATCCGTTCCCATTGGAGGGAACCTCCCTCGGGATATTGCTCCTCTTCCGGAAGCTACCGTACAAGTCGTGAAAATACGACTCATTCCCCGAAAGATAACGAACAAACCCCGAGTATTCTAATACTCAGCAAGACTGACCCGTCAAAATGGCACGCTAAGAACGAAGCCTAGTACGCAAAGGCTTTCTCGGTCGTGGGGTTTACTCCTTTGCGAAAACAGCACTAAAAGATGGATCCTTACTTTCAATGTTTTAGCTCAACATTAGGTTCATTGACATCTATAATTGCAGTCTATAGCTATTGCAATCAAGTTTGCAGGAAAAGATCATATTAGGTCAACATTCCTTTCATCTCTCATCCTCATCTTCCATGTTGATTAACTACGATGTGACGAGCTAAACAAGCGGTACTCATTACGGCGAGGGACAGCGATTTGAATCGATTTATACCAGCTGGCAAAACCCGACTACACGACGTATACGCACCACACCGGTTCTATACGACAACTTTTCCCGCTAGCACTTGACGGAAGACTAGCCATTTCCAAACTCCCCGGGAGTATGGCGACTCCACGACTTCCTTCATGGCCGACCCATCTCCCTCCCGTGAGACTCACCTCTCCCTAACAGACCGGCAAAAGAGAGTTGGCTACGCTACATCTCCGGGGCGGTAGGGTACATCAGTTCGTTGGGCCCATGATACCAGCATGTAGTACGGTACGTTCAAACTTGTTCAACTAAGCCGACAACGGTACGGTCCTTGACCGACACGGACGGGACTACTACCTTGCAAGACCTTATCTCCATCTTGCCCTTTTTCCTACGGGGCCCGTCCGGTCCCAACTTCATTAACACTCTCTTCATCCTAGTGTCAACACGTCAACACTTAAAGCCTCCATGCCTTAAGATCCCTAAAACATCTACCGTTGCGACTATGAATTAAGCCTAGCTTCCATTGAGCTACCTGTACCAGATATAGTACAAACAAACGGAAACCTATCTCATGCATCTAGGGTATCAACCATTCCTCAACACCTAATGCACAAACATAACTTAACTATGTGATCAAATAAAATATTTAAAAACATAGGTGGGATGCACCGGGGCTTGCCTTGATTCGCGTCGGGGTTAGCTTCCTCGATGGGCTGGTCGACTTCGAAGTGTCCGTCTCCTGTCTCTCCCTCGAACGGAACCTCGATCACGTCAGGACCTAGGTCGACCAACCATGCGTCGTGAATCATTAATATGTTCATCAACTAACAATTAATCATTAATTATGTTCAGTAATTAACAATTAACAATGAACAATTAATAATTCATCATGTTTATTAATTAACAATTTATAATTAATCATGTTCATCAATTCCTAATTAACAATTTATAATTAATCAGGTTCATTAATTAATAATTAACAATTGATCATGCTCATTAATTAATGTGTAATCACGGTCATTAATTAATAATTAATCATGTTTCATTCATTAATAATTAATCATGCTTATTAATCAACAATTAATAATTACTTAATGACATGTGATAACACATAAGATAATAATTTGGGATCACATAAAATGATAGTGTTTAAGTTTCATTTTCGAAAACAATTTTCATAATTTCTTTCATCTGCAGTATCTCCTTCATTTAATTAATTTTCTTTCTCAAATTATTTATTTAATTAGCATAAACTAATAGCTTCTATTAAGTAAAGGAAGTAGTTAATTAACATCTATGAAATAGAAAAACTCAAAATAGACATTTTTTTCATAAACAGGTAGATCTTATTTTTCCGAGTCTAACAAAATTAGTTTCGCATTTTTCCGATTTTTAATGAATTTTCTACGAATTTTCAAAATCTAAATACTTCGGTGCCACACGCGGGGCCACGGGGTTGGTCGCACGAAATCCGCTCGTGGCCACACGCGATCCCGCGCATGTGGCCCGCGGTGTGGCGCCACCGCGGCGGACGAAACGGCGCCGCGGCCACCGGAGTTGGCCGGCGATGGCCCGAAGCTCGCTGCGAGATTACTAAGTCACTCTACGACTCAAGGCGAACTCAACGGTGGTGACCAAGCAACATGGGCTTGCCCCGAAGCATGCCGGCGGTGAAGTCTAGATGCGGCGGCGCTCCGGCACGGAATAGAGGGTGCTTCGCGGAGCTCGTGGTGGCTTTAGTTCGGATGTGTCACACCCGGTTTTAACGACCAAAACCGAGTGCATCCGTATGCGAGCCCGAAACAAGTTTTCACGCACACGGGACAAATAATGTGATAAAAGAACAATGCCTTTATTAAATTGAATACTTACAATAATATTGTCTCAATGGATCGAATAAAATATTCGCTAGCGGAAGACTCCATAACACCACGAGCAATCGGCCGGGGATCCGCACGCCTAGACCTTTCTCATCGGTGGTCTTCTCCATCTTTTGAGCAGTAGTAGTTGATAGCAAAGGGAAATAACAAGAATGAGTACATGTCGTACTCAGCAAGTGTAAGAATATGATATGTAAGCTGAATGAAAGGAAGGCTAACACCGGTTTGCAACGAAAGCACCTACACTAATCAAGTTCGTTAAAGCAACCTATTTACTAAGTCAATATGAACCAACGAGGCTACGCCACTGTCAACCATCGCAAGCTACCCTACTTGCAGCAAACATCACCTACAGAGTTACCTCGCCTGTAGCAAACCACACTACAGGTTACCCCGCTCGTAGCCAACCACACTACAAGTTACCCCGCCTGTAGCAACCTACGAGTTACTCCACCCGTCTATACCCTCTAGTTCTCGTGAGGATCCGGGCCGTTCGTGACCGTGAACACGGCTGTTATAACGAGTTTTACACTCTGCGAGAGGTGGCACAACTTTACCCATAGGTCGGTGATTCCATCACCCGTTGGTGACTAAAACCTCCGTTATACCGAGCACACTTCCTTAGGTGTGAGGCCAAGAGGTCACCACAAGATCTTTCTAAGGACTTCCCGGTTTGCAAAACGCCCATGCTAAGGATTCACCGCCGTAAAAGTGACGCATCACCCGGATGCCCCCTCTTTTACCGTGGCTTCAAGTACTCTGCCTTTCCTCGCCCGAATCCGGAAGACACCTTCTTCCTTCATCTTTCCTCGACGCCTGCAAAGCTGGGAATTACCTTGGTACTAAACCTTACCTACCCATTATCAGCCACGTGCTTTGTGCGGAAGTCCTGGGTTGCCGCTCCAAGAACCGGTCCTTATGAGCCCAAACAGGTACCACAACACCCAACGGTGTGCACCGGCACCATCATCGACAATCCTCCTGTCGGGATCACCTAAGTTCCATGTTGCTAAAAAGCATTACCAGTTCTTGATCTTTATGTTCAAGTGGATACTTAATCAAGATTAGCATTTAGTTGTGTGGTAAACCCTATTGTGAGCATGCTAAGCAATGACGTACCCATACTATAACACTACACTCAAAACCAGGCGACAAGGAAAATAGTATGGAACAGGATATGACACAATAGGATTCAAATTAAATGCAATGCATAAAAGTAAATTCGGATAGTAAAGAAGTAGGCACAATGTGCATCAAGGACACTTGCTCGTTTCCCTTTGCTGCTGCTCATGTCTTCAAGTCTTGCACTTGAAAGGCTTTAATTATTTCTTGTAATTATTTTTACACAGCAAAATACATTCCGAGAACTTTCATCATTCTTAAATTGTGATGTTTAATCAGTAGAAAATATTAAACTCATTATTTACTCTTATTTAAATTCTTTTTAAGAATTTAATTTAATCTTTAGTTAATTTGATATTTCATGTACATTTCTTAATACAAAATTAAATATTTCACAAATGCAATATGATGGCATGCTCATGAATGACATGGAATGCACTTTATTTTCTTAGAGTTCTTACACGGGGCCAGGTGTCGAGGGAGAAGGCCGAAAGTTGTGGCTCGTCGTGGGGTGGAGATTCGGTGGCGGCGGCCTTCTTGGAGATGAGACCTTGGCCCGGGTGCCATTTTCTAATGGGAGCAGGGAGGAGGCAGCAGAGGAGATGGGCGGCTGGAGGTACCGTTCCCATACAATTTTGGGCTGCTGCTCATGTCTTCAAGTCTTGCACTTGAGATCTTCGAAAAGTACATTCTTCTATTTAACGTCACACGGATACAAAACATGTAAGAAACAAGCATACAAGCAAACTAAGAAATAATACATCAAACAATATCTAATGACTATGAAAACAGTACTAATAAATAGCACTCGTAGTTATGATCACGTGAGCGCAAGAATCACCTAAATCGGAGCTACGAGCGAAAAGTTATAAGCATTTGAGGATGTAGGGTTTGAAATGCCGAAAATAACCTTTTTCCATAATTAATCAATTATTATTATTACGAAACTGAAATAAATAAAAGGTTATTTCATATTTAAATAAAGAGAGATGAAATGTCACAAAATAAACGTGAAAGAATTTTATTTTAGATACTAAAGCATATGTTGTACATTATCCTTTGAAAACTAGAAAGGTTACGAGTTCTAATTATAAAATAACCTGTTTCGGAAAATAAATCAAATATCTTCTTAAGAAATATAACCAAGTAAAGGATTAATTAATTTCATAGAATTAAATAATTTATTTTACAAAATAAATAAAAAACAATTTATTCTATTATGAAAACATCGGTTTTATATTGTTACCATAAAACAGAAAGGATAGGGTTATTTTTGTTAAAATGGAGGGCTCTTAACAAATCAACATTAACGCGAAGGGCTTTTACGCAAAGTCTCAAGGGCAACTGGTTTGGGTTAGCGCTGGCGATACTAAACGGTGGCGAACGGCCGGACCTCGCTCGATCTCGGATATGGTGTGCGGGTTCTCAACCCGTTTGCTCTGTAAGAGGGAAGAATATGAAGAGCTCACCACGGGTGTTGCACAGCATCGAGACGGCTTGACGGCCACGTACAATAAGGAACGGTGGAGGCGTAGCATCTATCTCATCTGGAAGGCGGCCGCGGCGTGGGGCTCACATTCATGTCTCCGAAGAAATTAATAAATTTTATTTTATAAATCAGAAGGCATTTAGTTAAACATAAAATAATAAATTTTATTCTAACATTATCTATATTTTATTTTATAAAATAGAGAAGGCCAAAGTTATTTTCTTGAAAACAGTGGAGCAGATTTAATTATTGCTAATCGTCCGACCTAATAACTTCAAGAAGGGCAGGGCAAAGAGTTTTTGGAGCTGGTGATACATGCAGTGTCGCATGGCCTGTGTTTCTTCGTGAACGAGAACTCATCGCACTTATTCTGGAAGAGAGAGGAGAGAACCGAGAACTCACCTAACTGCAGCAAGGTGTCTCTACGGCGACGAAGGCCTCTCTGGGGCTTCTTCACGGCTACTCGGAGGCTTGAAAGCAGCTCCCTGATGTCAACCCGACAAGCTCGACCGCTACGCCTCCAATGGTGGCGGCAGCATGCCTTTGGCTGCAACAAGCCAGCTAGGGCACGAGAGGCTGCGGCTTCGGGTTTGCTAGGTTTGAGGGGTGGCCGGGGTTCGGTTTTATAGGGTCTCACGATCGGGCCGAGGGGCTGTTCGATTCGGACATGACGGCCACGGTATACGGGCGTGGAGTCCTCGTTCCTCACGACGAAGATGACGACTCGAAAGGGCTGACTGGGCTGCGTGAGCATGCGGCTGAGTGCAAAAGGGCCGGGGTGGCGTTGGAAAAAAAAAACACGTGGGCTGCAGACTCGATTTCATCCCAAAGAAATATTGGACTCCCTTTTTTTATTTTCTATTTCCAAAAGCAAAGCTAAGGCAAAACGATTTCTACACGAATTTTTAACACATTTTACACACAACAAAGACCCAATGCAAAATACCGGCATGAATGCATTCAAACAATATATTAATATTTAATCTAACTTATATTTAGTTTAAAATAGGTAAAAATACTATGAAATTAATTTGTTTCTAAATCAAATTATTTGAAGGGTAATCAAACTCTTTTTATTTGTTAAATTAAAAGGCCCTTTGGAAAATAAAAATAATTTAAACCAAAATAGTTATTATCTATTAAATTCTTTTATAAACCACATGTGCCTATAAAACAACTATTTTCATAATTCAATAAATCAAAGACATTTATTTGATTTATTTGATAAGCCATTTTCACCTATTTATAGTATTTAAACCATAAATCAAAGGTATTTCTCAAACCGAAGCTTTTATAAATCAAGCTCTATTTATTTTCAAAAGTAGCTCCTTTTTCTCACATGAAATCATAAAACTCTCATTTTGCTTACAAAGAGAAAATATATTGTATAAAATAATGCCTTTTGAAATAAACTTATTTTCATAAATCAAATACAACTTTGCAATAAGTTATTTTCATAACCAAAGCAAATCATACGTGCATTTGTGAAAGTTCAACAAAGAATCTTTATAAACGAAATAACTTATATTAATTGGTTGAGTTTAAGAATAACTCTTTTTCTTAAAGAAGAAAGAAAGAAAATATAATTTCAATTTTAACTTTTAGATAAAATTCAAACATACTTCAAAAAGTTTTAAAATTTAGTGAATTTTATGCATAACCCAAAATTTGAAATTCCAGGGTGTTACAAGACTACCCCTTAACAGGAATCTCGTCCGAGATTCGGTATGGCTAGCAAGAGGTAGGTTAAGGTAATTATGTCTCCATGGATCCGCTCGACTTGGTTGATGGTGTATTCTCATGCAGCTATACCAAACGCAGGTCCAATAGCTCCGGTACTTCACTTTACCATCGAATACAACATGGTGGGTTTTTCAAGGAAAGGATAAGTAGGAAGAGAGATAGGATACGTGTCCCAACTCACTACAACAAATGTGGTCTTCTATGACGAAATTCTCATGACAACGTTATGATTCGTCATAAACTCCAAACGTTTTATGACGTTTTTAAGAAATGTCTTGTTTTATGACAAAAATAATGATTCGTCATCGTTTCTAGCCACAAAATCGTCATAAATAAACACACATGTACATTATGACGAATAAAAACGTCATAGTTTATAAATAATAAACATCACAAAATCTATGACCAGAATGGATTGTCATTAAAAATATTTAATTTGTAACAACCATGTGTCACGTGGGACCCACATGTCATTTTTATTTGAAAAATTAAAGAAACATGTAACAACCCGGAAGAGGTCCTCTCGCATTGATGCTATTAATTCAGAGGTGCTACAAGTACTCTGAATTATATACACTTTCCAACCGTTTGATCAAAAATTAATGGTCTAGAATCGGCAGCTACAGTAACCGTGAATAATTCAAAAATTCATAACCAATCAATTGAGTTACTGTAGCTACAGGACTAATGCATGGGGCACTGGTGCATCTCATAATAACACTGTTGCAGTGCTACAATCCTCTGAATTTGTAACACGAATTCAGAGGACCCGCTTCCGTAACAACCATGCACACATGGCAATAAAGATCAATATTTCATCGTTAAAAATAAAAGTTCCAACTGGAAATTATCTAGGGAAAACGTATTAGAAAATAAACAGCCCGTGGGTGCAGGGAAGAAAGAATCGCAGGCATTGAACATGTAACATGCCAAATTTAAAAATAAATAAAACAAATAAAAATCACTTAGAAATTAAATTTTCTAGAATTTAATACAAATTCATGCTTTCCAAAAAGTAAAGTCTCACTAGAAGAAACTATTTATTCTATGACGGATTAGATGTGACGGTTTAGAAATCCATCACAGATTTGTAGTAGTAGATATTAGGCCCATAATATAGTGACGGTTTAATGAATTTGTCATGAGTTGACCCATAATATAGTGACGGTTTAATGAATTTGTCATGAGTTGTGGCCTATATTATAGTAGATATTAGGCCCATAATATAGTGACGGTTTAATGATTTTGTCATGAGTTGTGGCCCATATTATAGTAGATATTAGGCCCATAATATAGTGACGGTTTAATGAATTCGTCATGAGTTGACCCATAATATACTGACGGTTTAATGAATTCGTCATGAGTTGTGGCCCATATTATAGTGACGGTTTAAATGACACTCAAATTTATATTTTCTTATATATATATATTTCAATTTGGTATAGATATGTTTTTTAACATTTGGTTGCCTTTTATTTGGAGCTCATCTGTCAACGAATGCACAGAAAAAAAACTATTCAAAAAATAGTTGCTACAAACTAGGATTGGACACACAACCTCAATGTTCAAGGCAAACAACCATACCACTGCACCACATCTGTCTTTGTGCAATTTTTGAACAATTATTTTTTAAGTAAAAGGCAGCTGGGTCAACCGACATGGACGTCCTATCCACACCACGCACCAAAAATATGAGAGCGATGGGGCTCGAACCGCAGATCTCCAACTCAAGACGAAAGCATACTACCACCAGACCACTACGTAATTTCTGTCTGGTTGGGATCTCGAAAACTTTAAGTGTTCTCTATTACTGGAATTTAAGGTTGACCCGATGAACACTTGAATATATCAGATTTCTCTTTTTGATGCGAGATTAAAATTTGTAACTTGTATTTCTCTCCGGTAGAGAATCCAAATTTGGTAATTATTTTTTCTATTATTTTCTAAAATCATGATAATTATTTCAGCATTTGTTGGTACATTAGCATTATTTATCTGTATACTTAGGATTTAGCTACTCTTCTTTGACAAATTAGAAAATATAAATACATTATTTTTTCATCGAAACTAAGAATGTAACTTCATATTGTCTAATGTTATAGTAAACATAAGACTGTGTCAAAATGTGAGATGCTTATTAATTCAAATGTATTGTGAGGTGTGCAAACTTCATAGTTTAACTTAAATTTGTGTGAACTTATGAGAGAGATGTTCCATTTGTAATCAATGTACATTGTCACATTTTCAAAATCATGTGACACATTTATCACAAGTACAAGGACCTCAAATAAGTTGTCATGCCAAAGTTTAGAATGTTTTGACCAAAATTTGATTTATTGTAATTATTTCACGATATGTTTGAAACTGAAAGTCGAATTAGCAATAGGAAATAATTGATTTTTTCCTCTCTCTCAAGTACACGGGGTTTGGGGACACTTATGAGTCTAAATATAATTTTTATACAATTTTAAAAATCTTATTTCGGGTATATATAGTTCAGTTCGAAATTACTTTCGTTAAACACGTAGAAATTTATTTAAACTATATAAAATAGTAAAGGAGTTCCATTTTCTTTGAAAATTCTAGATAGCAACATTCATATAGTCTAGTGTTTTTAAAAAACGTGTTGGAGTTCACGAGATTATTTTTTTGCATGTTATTGTGTAAATATGTTTTAGTTTAGTCAAAATTGGAAATTAAATCGAATTGGGCCGTTACTGGACCGGAAAGGTCAAAAAATCTCTTTCCTCAGCCCAATTTAATGAGCTCATTGTAACATATGCCGTTAGATTATATTGTACGGCTGAGATCAATCAGTCATAGAATAAATACCAACACTGAGGTGCTATGAATCAAAACCCTAGCCCTCACCCACCACCTCTCCAGTCTCCACTCTCCACTCTTCTTTCTCTGCCGCCGCATTCCTCTTCCGTGATCCTGTCTACCCATGGCAACTGGCGTCCAGACGCGCAGGGTTCATGCCCTTCGATCGATGCTCTGCTACGGATTTTACCCCTCCCACGCCGGTCTTGCACCAGCTCGGTGCTCCTCCTCCCTAACTTGCTATTTTTGTTGATTCTTGGTTCGTTGACTTTTGCGATTTCGCTCGGATTTCTTTGGGGCTTTCAGAGCTAGGACTTGTGAGACGATGTATTGGCGACGGATTGATGGCCCCCCCTCATGGGTAAGGTTTAATTTTAGATTTTCATGTTTTCCCCATTTCGCTAGTGTTCCACGAAATATCTGAAATTGAAGCTTAATTCTCAATCTTTCTGGACGCCTTCAGTAGGAACAATGACACATGATGTGGTGACCATGCTGTTCGATTTTCATGATTTAAGGATTTTTTTACAGGGTTTGGTGATTTCGGTGTTAAGCAGACTACTGTTTCGTGCGCTGTTCTTCGAGTATTTTTGTTCTGCATCTTCCGTTCTTGGAACCACTCGTTCTCATATGTGCAGTAGCAGCTCTTGGAGGGCAGTAGCAAGTTGGTTTTTGGATAATCAATCTGGACTCCATAGCAGTCAATAAAAGTCGCTAATCTCTGGCAAAATGGTGAGTGCTTGCCGCGGCTCCTCGTTCATCTACTTGCAGGACTGAATACTGTTTGCATAACATTTAGGCAGTGTTAAGTGTTGTGGCAAATCTCGCCCTCTAGAAGCATACTTATTTTAATTTAACTTTAGGCTCAAAAACTAAACCACGTGTCCATCTCTATCTGAATGCTCTGAATGAACCTTGACAAGTTTAAGAAAACTCCCTTGCACTACAAGCGATGCACATTAGTCATGGCGGAGTGCACATTTTGTGCAATAATTAAGTGACTTGTGATGGATAACGTGGCAATGAGGTAGATTACCTAAGTTGTTTTCTGCTTCTCTGATAGTGACTTCTATTTGTTGTCTGCACTAACATAAGTGTAAGCAAATGTTATTGCACCATGCAAATGTCAATTTTTTCACATTTCAGGGCAGAGGCAGTAGTCATGTTGGTGATAGAGTTTTCAAGCTGTCTTGGACCATGTGTGAGCAGGTAGTGTCAGCACCAATGCAAATGTTTTAATCTGTTACATGATCATTGCCTCAACTGTTCAAATTTCAGTTGAGATCTGTTTATTATCTCTTAGCAATAAGTTGCTTTTTTCTGATGTTTCCTTTCCAGGTTTGATCGTGCAAACTGTGTGAAAGTGCAACTAATAGTACCTGAACTGAACATACTCTTGACAGCATTCTTTTTTTATTATTATTTGTTAGACCTTTGTACTCTTTGAATATCTGGATATGTATGCCTGAGATAAATTTGTGGATATGAATGTCTTTGTGGTTATCTATTCAGATAATATGTCTATGTGAAATTTGTTGCCCTGAAATCTGTTACATGGGCCTGAAAATTCTGATGTTGTTCTGGTAGGCCTGAAATGGTCCAGAAAAAGAGAATTTTATTTTCCTACAAATGAGTAGGGCCCAATGTAAATTGGGCTAGCTGGAAAAAAATTGGCTGAAAAATAATGGGCCGTCATACATTAGTGGGTCAAAGAGACATGAGCCTTTGAATTTAATGGGCCAAAACGAAAGAAAAATGAAATAGATGATGGTCCAGAAATAAATAACAAAAAAATAAGTGGGCCAAAAGTTAGTGGGCTGGAAATGAAGCGGACCGCCACGTCAACTCCACGTCAGTGCCATGTCATTTTGTGTGCAATGGATTATGACAAAAAATAAGTGTCATAAATATTTATGACGACTTTAGAGCTGTCATAGAGATCTATGATGTTTTGGTGGATTGTCATAAATTTATGACAAAAAATAAAGAAACGTCATAGAAGGTATTTAGCTACGCACATTCCATGACGATGTGATTTTTGTCATAAATCTGTCATAGAAGGTTATTTGTGACGATTTTCCAAGAATTTGTGATGTTATTAATATGTCATAGAAGGCTACAATTGTTGTAGTGACTAAACTAGAACTAACACTATGATGTGATAACAAAGCTTACGACTTTGCAAGCACACCTGCACACAATCAAAGATCTAACTCAAACATGGCACACAACAATCAAATCAAACAAGTCACATCATTGTTGTATCTAACGAATCATGCTAAATGGGTGAAAAATCTAATCACTAGGGGGAGGGACTTGACGACCATTCTTGAATTGGCGGAGCTTCTTCATTGATAGTAGATCCAACTTGTAACATCCTCAGGACCATTCATCTTTTTCTTCATCTCTATCAACATCACTAACAATTTGAAAGGGGAGAAGAATAGAGGAAGTATTTGTTTCATTTTTGACAATAGTAAAGTCAAGAGAACATAGGGAAGGAGTGAAAATAAAATATCTCAATTACTAGTTTTGAAAATATAACCTATGGCACGACCATTCTACCTAGGCTTGCGTCCTACGGTCGACACGGCTTGCGTCCTACGGTCGACAAGGCTCGATACCACTTTGTCACACCCGGTTGTAACGACCAAAACCGAGTGCATCCGTATGCGTGCCCGGGAACAAGTTTTCACGCACACAGGACAAATAATGTGATAAAAGAACAATGCCTTTATTAAATCGAATACTTACAATAATATTGTCTCAACGGATCGAATAAAATATTCGCTAGCGGAAGACTCCATAATACCACAGGCAATCGACCGGGGATCCACACGCCTACATCTTTCTCATCGGTGGTCTTCTCCATCTTCCGAGCAGTAGTAGTTGATAGGAAAAAGGAAATAGCAAGAATGAGTACATGTCGTACTCAGCAAGTGTGGGAATATATGATATGTAAGCTGAATGAAAGGAAGGCTAACACCTTGTTTGCAATAGAAAGCACCTACACTAGTCAAGTTCGTTAAAGCAACCTATTTACTAAGTCAATATGAACCAACAGGCTACCCCACTCGTCCACCACTGCAAGCCACCCTACTTGCAGCAAACAACACCTACGAGGTTACCCTGCCCGTAGCAAACCACACTACAAGGTTACCCCGCCTGTAGCCAACCACACTACAGGTTACCCCGCCCGTAGCAACCTACGAGTTACTCCACCCGTCCATACCCTCTAGTTCTCGTGAGGATCCAGGCCGTTCGTGACCGTGAACACGGCTGTTATAATAGTTTTACACTCTGCAGAGGTGGCACAACTTTACCAACAGGTCGGTGATTCCATCGCCCGTCGGTGACTAAAACCTCAATTATACCAAGCACACTTCCTTAGGTGTGAGGCCAATAGATCACCACAAGATCTTTCTAAGGACTTCCCAGTTTGCAAAACGCCCATGCTAAGGTTTCACCGCCGTAAAAGTGACACATCACCCGGAGGCCCCCTCTTGCACCGTGGCTTCAAGTACTCGCCTTTCCTCGCTCGAATCCGGAAGACACCTTCTTCCTTCATCCTTCCTCGGCGCCCGCAAAACTGGAAATTACCTTGGTACTAAACCTTACCTACCCATTATCAGCCATGTGCTTTGTGCGAAAGTCCTGGGTTGCCGCTCCAAGAACCGGTCCTTATGATCTCAAACAGGTACCACCACACCCAACAAGTGTGCACCGGCACCATCATCGACAATCCTCCTGTCGGGATCACCTAAGTTCCATATTGCTAAAAAGCATTACCGGTTCTTGATCTTTATGTTCAAGTGGATACTTAATCAAGATTAGCATTTAGTTCTGTGGTAAACCCCATTGTGAGCATGCTAAGCAATGACGTACCCATACTATAACACTACAATCAAAACCAGGCGACAAGGAAAATAGTATGGAACAGGATATGACACAATAGGATTCAAATTAAATGCAATGCATAAAAGTAAATTCAGATAGTAAAGAAGTAGGCACAATGTGCATCAAGGACACTTGTCTGTTTCCCTTTGTTGCTGCTCATGTCTTCAAGTCTTGCACTTGAAAGGCTTTAATTATTTCTTGTAATTATTTTTACACAGAAAAATAAATTTCGAGAACTTTCATAATTCTTAAATTGTGGTGTTTAATCAGTAGAAAATATTAAACTCATTATTTACTCTTATTTAAATTCGTTTTAAGAATTTAATTTAATCTTTAGTTAATTTGATATTTCATGTACATTTCTTAACACAAAATTAAATATTTCACAAATGCAATATGATGGCATGCTCATGAATGACATGGAATGCACTTTATTTTCTTAGAGTTGTTACACGGGGCCCGGTGTCAAGGGAGAAGGCCGAAAGTTGTGGCTCGTCGTGGGGTGGAGATTCCGGTGGCGGCGGCCTTCTTGGAGATGAGACCTTGGCCCCGGTGCCATTTTCTAATGGGAGCAGGGAGGAGGCAGCGAGAGGAGACGGGCGGGCTGGAGGTACCGTTCCCATACAATTTTGGTGAGTCTTGTTGGCCGGCGGGTACCAAAGTGGTGGGGGAGGTGTGTTGGGGTGTGGGGGTGACAGGACGGGGTGCGGTAGGCGTGCTCTGGTGGCAGGGGTGGTGGACCGGCGGGCACTCGTCCGCCATTGCCAAGTGGGCAAGAAGCTCGGGCTGCTGTTTTCGAATTTTGAAATCTTGTTTCCAAAATTTGAATAAAAAGGTACTTTTGATGCTCCAAAAATTAAACCAATAAATCTGGTGGTTCAGCATGATGTGATCTACAAATTTTATTTTCGTTCGAAGTTGCAGTTTTGTTTCCAAAAATTCATACAAAATTCACAAACAGTACAGTTTCAGATTTGAATTTGAATTTTTGGGCATTCAAAAGTTTGTTCAAAAATTTTGTAAAAATGCTGTAAAATCGTTATTTTGCATGAGCAACAAGATGGTGCAAAAATATGTGGGTAGTTATTTTATAATTTTTGCGTTTTTCTTAAAGCTAGGGTTTAGCCCTAGGTTTTCCCTTTTCTTTTGATTTTTTCCCATTTTTCTTTTATTGCTTTCTTTTGGACGATTAGCATTAGGGTTTAATTAGGGTCTAACTAGGTCATTAATGCTAATTCATGACATGGGATGTCACAGTAAAGTTCTCATGTCATTTTTCATAAATTTTACATTCTTGAAGATTTAAATATGGGTTGTAAAAGCTTAACAAGCTGCCATTTCCTTTTACATAAAACTTTATTTTCTTCCACAGGAACCTAGGTAAAGCATTTGACCATTGCAAAGTTCATGTTTCAAGTATTCCAAAACATTTTAGTTTGCATTTTTCTCATTTTTATTTTGGGAGATATGAATTTGTTCAAAGTAGCTAACAGATTTACCATTTTTCTGGATTTAGGGTGTGTGAACAGTAAAACTAAAATCAGATCTCATGTGTAGCTTTGGATCTTCTATTTCTCTAGGATAGGGCTGTGATTTTAGCATGAGAGATGGTTGTAAAAGATGGATAAGAAAGTGATAAAACCATGGTGAGCTGAAGTTCAAGAAAGAGCTCACCGGAGCAGCAAAAATCAACGGTGAAACTCGAAGTATTCTTGATGCCATACTTGAGGAAGAGTTTGGGGATCAACCAAAACACACCATGCAAGAGTTGGAGGGAGTCCAAGTGAAGGCTTTTGCTGCCCTTGCTCATGCCATGGTCAACCATGGCATGGAGTTTGAAGAAAAGAGGAAGAAGATGAAGACTTGACTTGGGCTCTTGACCAAAGAGAGAATGAGGGAGGGGAGTCTCTGGACGTGGTGCTGGCCTTAGGCTGGTCACTTGTTGTGTTGCTTGGTAGAGAAGGAAGCAAATAGATAAGAGAGGAAGTGGGTCCTACAAGTTGGAAAAATCTGCCAACCTTACTGTTATAGTCAAGAGCGAGTCAACATGATTTTTGTTGGGGCTGCCAATCTTTATGGTGGTTTAGAATGAAATTTGGGAAACTTATATATAGAACTTTTCTTGAGATTCATCCGACAAAAATTAATAAAAATCCTACACCAGAATCTGTTTTCTACTTTTACTGAATTTGTAGGGCTATTTTTACGAAAATTATGGTAACATAACAAAAATTCCTATTTTTGAATATCCTTGATGATTATGCAAAAATATTGGTATGGTTATGTTAACATCTTTTAAGTGTGTGCATAATAACCTATAGGCAATATTGAGAGCACTAGCATATGAGTTAAATATTGCAATATCCATATGTCATTCTATGCACATTTTAACATAGCAACTTATAGACAGCAAGTAAGCAATAAAACACTTCTAAATAAAATCCTCATGATGAAACATAACTTTTCTTATGATTGAGCACCAGAAGCAAATATCAAAGTGAATTTATACAAGGATTTCTTCTCATGAAAGACAAGGCAAATGTAGTGTACTTAAGCATGAATGTCCAAAAATAACATGACATGCCCAAATACATCAGAACCATGTGTGATATGATGAAACGTGCCAAAAGAAATGGTGTGCTCAAATTTGGATAGAGATTTAATTACAACACTATTTTATTTAAGTCCATTTCAAGGCTTAACGTGAAGCATTCTTAATGAGCCTACAACTTAACTTTTTGCCATAGAAATTGGGTAATACAATTAGGGTCATGTAAAGTACATTCTTTATGGATTCCAACAACTGTCTAATTCCATCATTTGGATGTGTGTAGACAAAGTTGTGGAATTTCTAAAACGCAATGTTGTTAAGTTCCCTTAACGGGTTAGCACTTTAAAGTACTTGAATCTCTCATTTTTTCACAGAAAGTACTTGGCTTATGTAACCATGACAAATTACACATTCCAAACTTTCCAACGAGTGCCTGGTCGAGTACTTTGGAGTTATGTGGCGAAAGTTACGCAATTTCTAAAGAGCAATCCCGTTAAGCCTCGTGACCATGATAGCAACTTAAGGTTGCTCAAAAATTATTTTTTCCACATAACCATATACGTCTAATGGGTTAATTTCAAACTACAGATCACAAGGTTTCCAGAAAGTCCTCATTTGTTCAAATCCAAGTTTACCACGCGAAGTTATGAAATTTTTAAATTGCTTGAAAGTTCATCGATTTTACGGTTCCGCCATCTCGACTCGAAAATTTCGCTAAGTGCGAGAGCGCGGCCGGCGCACTCGGCCACGCCGTGACGCGCGCGGCGCTCTCAGGGCGTCGGGGATGGCTCGGCTGCCGGCGGCGAGGGAGGCGGGAGGAAGGGGGCGCGCAGGCTAGAGAGCATCGGTACGGTGCGAGGAGTGCGCCGCGAATCCCAAGGCCAGAGAGGCTCACCACAACGGCGGGTCGACGTGGAGGCGGAGCACGACGGCGGACGGCGGTGGTTCCCGTTGGCGTTCTCGACGAAACGCTGCACAAGAAGAAGAGCCAAACTCAAGGGGTATTCGTTGGTGCTAAAGGACGCTACCGACAAGAGGAATCGAAGAATGACTCACCGTAGAAGACGGATGGCCAAAATGGCGGACGGTGGTGCGGAGGGGAAAAACGGAAATCCTCTCGAGCCCCTGCAGTGTGGGGTGGCGCGTGCTCATGGGAGCTCCTCGGGGATGAGGAAGAACTCGTGATGCGCCGAGGCAAGGACGAGAGGGGCTGGAAGTGAGGGGCGGTGAGTAGGGTTTGCTTGGGCGGCGGCGGGGAGCTTCTTTTGTGTCGATGATGGACGGCCGGTCTTCTCGCGTGGAAACAACACAACCATGGTGATCACCGACGCGTGGGGCGGCACTGTGCGAGAGCACGGCGGCCTTGTTCGGCCGGGATGGGCACGAACGCCGATGGGCGGCTGCACGGTGGCCCCGGGCTACTGTGCGACACTCGTGCTTGAGAGGTTCCTCTTATTTACCAATTTGCCCCTACGCTGTTGTTCCTGTTTTGCTTCAAATAAATATCTTCTGCTTGGTACTTTTGAAAACCAAAATTTGTGCACGTTCAGCAAGACATATGGAACAACTTTTGTTATTTGCGAAAGTTTTGATTTGGCTTGCCAAAATTGATTAAAAAATCAAGATCAGAGGTTGTTTCATGACCTTAGATGATTTTTCTAGGGCAGTGTGCCAACAAAGAATTTTGGCAAAAATGTCCTAAATTCTTATTTTGATCTCCTCTACAAGGATCTCCAAAAATATCGACATACTTGTTGTTGAGTATCATTGAGTTTTAATTAGTTGGGTTTAAACTACATTTGAATTTTAAATTTTTCAAATACTCTAATTCATTATTTCATGTGTTCACTCCTTTAATTAGTGCTCAATTCCTGCACTTAAGGTTTTGACATTGCTTACATGCTATTATGTGACATGGGATGTCACATTGCTCATTGAAAATATTAGTCCATTTTAATTGTATTGACGTCAATTACTCAAAACCGTAATTATACCACTCATATACCAGTCGGCTTGGAAGAGAGACCAAAAACGAGGATCTCGCTGAATCTCGCGGGAGAGCATACCAATCGGTCTCCCTTGCCACTCTAATGTCCTCCGAACGGCCTTCGGATAGTTCTCTGGCTCCCTCTCCATATTTGGATCATACATTACATCTCTAATACTCCGCTCGGTCTCGGTAGGTTCCTCCGGCTCCACTGGATCAACAATGTTCGGGGTGACCTTACGGGCTTTCGTTTCTTTCTAGCACTTCCCTCATCATCATTGGCATAGTTTGACCTTTTCTCGGCAAGAGAACAACCCATCCTGTCAAAAGATGGATGCAAGAGTCAATGGATAGGTAAAGAGAAGAGTTATGAAGAGAATCGATAGTATTTTTGAGGTTGAGGAGAAAATGTCAAAGATTCTGTGTCTATCGGACAATGTCCGGTCCATGCCGGATAATATCCGAAGCAATAGATATTGTCCGACGGGCCCGGATATTGTCCGGTACACACAGGATTTTTCACATTTTTCTCAAACGCATAGATCTACCGATAACTCCTAGCCATACTACATAAAAAATCATCTATAGCATCCTAGGAACAATCTTCATCAACTAGAATCGAAGGAAAAACTAGGAGACCTATCACATTGTAAAAGTCAACCCTAACCCTAGGTGATAGAGAGAAGGGAGAGGTAAAAACCTTGATGATTCAAAGGGAATCGGAGTTTGTCCGATGGAGGAAGACCTTTTCCTCCAAACTTTTCCCTTTTGATCGGAGGAGGAAGGAGATCGCCGGAGAGGGGTTCCTGGCCGTCGGTTTGGGAGGAGAGAGGTTGTGGAGGTGATAAAAGAGGAGATGGGAACGAAGGGGTAAGTTCCCACGGTTAAAAGGGAGAAAAACCGACCCATCGGACATTGTCCGACGGGCACCCGACAATGTCCGGTCCAGCCAAATTCGGACTTTATCCGTACAACCGGATTTTGTCCGATACTGGCGATCTAGACTTGGCGGATTTGAGGGAAAAACCCGAGAGACCTCTCCAGCTCTAAAAACACTCGAACTTACTTATGAGCATGAAATAATTTTGAAAAAGTTTCAATGGATGTAATTATCCACAAACAATCACTCCAACAATAATTACATCCAAGTCCACATGATCCAAGGATCAAGAGCCAAATATTTTGAAAAACAAAATATATAGGATTTCTCGAAGAATTTTAATTTTAGAAGCAATTACTCTACATCACAACAGATGTGCAAGCCTTCAAGCCACATTACTAGAATCAAGGATGTTCAGCTCACTTCTTAAGTAGCAAAAATGGCTTTCAACTAGTGGCTTGGTGAAAATATCGGCCAATTATTCATCGGTTCTCACATGACTCACTTCAATATCCCCTTTGATAGAATGATCTCTCAAGAAGTGATGTCGAATATCTATATGCTTTGTGCGCGAATGCTCAATGGGGCTATATGCTAGCTTTATGGCACTCTCCTTATCACATAGGAGTGGAATACGGTTCAACTTGTAAGCATAGTCCCTTAGAGTTGGTCTCATCCATAATAGTTGTGCACAACAACTACCGGCTGCAACATACTCCGCTTTGGCTGTGGATAGGACAACGGAATTTTGTTTCTCGGATGACCATGACACTAGAGACCTACCCAAGAATTGGCAAGTCCTGGAGGTACTCTTCCTATCTACCTTGTCCCCGGCATAATCCTCATCGGAATAGCCTATTAGGTTGAACTTTGAACCCTTGGGGTACCTCGCGCGGCGTGTGCATGAGTTGGAGCAGGAGCGTGCTACCCCGCAGGCCGCCCTCGCCACCGGCAGCGCCGAGCTCACTACTCGCACCGCCGAGCTTGCTGCCCACACCGTCGAGCTCGCCGAGCGCACCACCGAGGTGGACACCGTCCGTATAGCGAGGCGGAGCGTTGGAACCTCCACGAGAAGCTCCACGACGCCAACCTCACCCTTGAGGGCGATGGAGCCGTCGCTCTGCGTGATACGCTGAATGAGCGTGAGGCACGGCTTACGGCCGCGAATGAGGAGAACTACATCCTCTCCGAACAGGTCGACGCCCTTTTGAGGAGAAGGACGAGTTGGAGGTTACTCTCTTGGAGGCACAGGGGTGCTAGGGATGTTACGGAGGGCAACCTCCACAATGCCCGAGCGACCATTTTGCGGAACAATGCCGCCATAGAGCACCTCCTAGCCGCCAACAACGCCCTGCACGCCATCCTTAATGGCCGACCTCCCGAGCCACTTTAGATCATCCCACCCGAGGTGGACGTGGAGATGAGTGATGGTGAGGATGCTTCCGACGTCGAAGGCGGAGCAGCACCCTCTCCCATGAGGCGTGACGACGAATACTACGGCAATGACGACGAGTAGTTGTCACGAACGGTGGTCGTAGCTCTATGTGTTGTAGGATTTGTAATCTCATGAGGCATGTAACCGTGTGTGGAAAACGATCCGCGTGTTGTTAATTAAGCTCTCCGAGATTTCTGTTTGTTATGGGTTACATGTGTTGTAACCTAAGATCGTGTTGCATCGGATTTGTAGTTTCCCGTGTATTAAAAATTCCTATCATGTTGCTAGTTATGTTGGAACCTATGGAATATGTGTGTTGCGTCGCATTATGCTTATTTCATCACTATTTCTTTCGTACATGCAATCTGAAATTTTTTATCCCTTATGTCCAATGTCATGTTTTCTAGCCATTTTAGCTCCAAAACTAATGAGCTAACGTGAGAAAAATTTTCATACGTGACAGATGGTGAATACCCGTTGTGGTGAAGCTTCCGGCGAGTGGTTAAGGTGTGAGGCAAGAGCAGCTACCGAACCCTCCACCTCTCACGTTGTTGGAGCAACTCGTGGCAAATCAAAATGAGATGTTCCGCTTGTTCTTTGCAAACCAAGCTAATCAAGGACAAGGCCAAGGACCGCCACCCCAAGGGCCGAGAAATTCTACCTATGCCGACTATTGGGCGACTCAACCGCCAAAGTTTGCTGAAGCTACTACCGATCCTTTGGAGGTGGATAACTTCCTCCGCATCATTGAGTCGAAGTTTGCTCTCCTAAATTGCACATCGGAGCAAAAGGTTCTCTTTGCAGCTCAACAACTCCGTGGCTCCGCTAGTGCATGGTGGGCAAGTTTCACCGCCGCCCTTCCCGCCGGTACTCAAGTGAATTGGCCGGACTTTTGTGCCGCGTTTCGCGTGCATCACATTCCCGCCGGTCTCATGAAGCGCAAGTTGCAAGAATTCCTCAATTTGAAGCAAGGTACTGGAACCGTGCAAGAGTATGCACGGAAGTTCAACTACTTGGATCAATATGCATCCTATCACGCCGACACGAATGACAAGAAGAAGGATTGCTTTCGTTCGGGGCTAAGCCCGAAGTTGCAAGATCGCTTTGCTCAAGTTACCACCGGCACGTTTAATGACTTGATGAGTGCCGTGATTGTGTAGGAAGATGCTATCCGTGCTCACCAAGAGGACAAGAAGAGGAAGCTTGCTGTAGGAAATCCATCCGGCTCCGCTCCGCCTAAGTACAAGGTGGCCATCACTTCCCCGTCCGGACGGAAGTTTCGGGACGCATTACACGCCAATGGGGGGATCACGCCAATTTGTGCCGCAGCAGCACCACCACTCTCACGGTGGAAGTCATCAGCACAACAACTCATCTCGCCCTCCGTAGCAGTAATACCAAGGTGCTAGACCCGGTCCTCAAGGTTCGTGCTTTAATTGTGGACGCTGGCGCCACTTCGCAAAGGATTGCCGTGTTTCGACACGTAGCCCGGCAAAAAACAACAAATCACTTGCTATTGGACTCACACCAACTAACACCTCCTTGTTTGGAAGCTTGACCGATGATGAAGATGACACCGGGCATAAGTGAATGATGGCCAAAGGCTCCAAGGTAAATGTCAATGGAAGTTCTCAAATTCCTAAGATGTTTGACTTGTTGGACATCATTGAGCAGAAAAAGGACACTAATGAGAGGCAAGAGGAGCTTCTTGAGAAACAAGAGGAAATTCTTGTTCAAGAGAAGCAAAGGGTGCTTGAACTTGAGAAGCTCCTAGAAGTTGAGAGGAAGAAAAATGAGGACTTGGTGAAGTCTCTCAAAGTGGCTGAAAAAGATAGTGAGACACTTAAAGTCATAAATGTGTTACTTCAAGAGAAGTGTGATGACTTGTAAAAGGCTCACAATTCTCTTAAAGTGCAATTTGAGGAAATTAAGTGTAACACTACTTCCCCTCAATCCTCGTATTGCCCCTCATCTAGCAATGAATGTGCTAGGTGTCATAAGATTGATATTGAAGCTTGCACAAGTAACGTCAAGATCATTGATGACTTGAAGAAGCAAGTACAAGTGCTTGAAGAACAAGCACAAAAGAAAGTGAAGGCTATTGATGATGCTAAGGCTGAGTATGCAAGAGGTGCATACACCAATACAAGGTGGCCACATGTGAAGGATGGCATTGGATACAAGCAAGGTGACAAGCACAATGCAGGAATCAACAAAAATGGCACCGAATTCATCAAGTTCACCATGGGGGTGAATATCAATCAAAAGAAGCAAGTCAAGAAGGAGAAGCCAATCAAGAACACTAATAAATCTTCTCTTATTTGTGATTTGCGTACTAACGTAACTAACCCCTCTTGTGCTCTCTTTAATGCTTTCGATGCAACCTATGTGCTAATGAGGAACAAGCATGGCCGTGTCTATGCAAAATATGTTGGGCCACGCAACAATACTCACAAATCTTGTGTGTGGGTGCCCAAGGCACTTGTTACTAATGTGAGAGGACCCAAACAAATTTGGGTACCTAAAAACAAAGCTTAAATTGTTTTATAGGAATACTCCTCCGGCGGTTCATCTTGGGTGGTGGATAGTGGATGCACTAATCATATGACCGGAGACAGGAAAATGTTTGAATCATTTGAGCCAAGCAAAGAAAGAAATGAGTATATCACCTTTGGAGACAACGGAAAAGGCTATGCGTTGGGTTATGGTAACATTTGTTTAACTTTTCCGCATTCCCTTTCGAAGGTTATACTTGTGGATAACGTTGACTTCAATTCGTTGTCTATTTCACAACTTTGTGGAATGGGCTACAATTGCTTGTTCAATGATAAGGGTGTGATTGTCTCAAGGAGAAGTGATGGCTCGATTGCTTTTGAGGGTGTGCTGAAAGGAGAGCTTTATGTTGTGGATTTTACCGCGGATAAAGCAAAACTTGACACATGCTTAGTTGCAAAGACCGACATGGGATGGTTGTGGCATAGAAGACTAGCCCATGTCGGTATGAGAAATCTTCACAAGCTCCAAAAGGCGGTTACGTCCTTGGACTAACGGATGTTTGCTTTGAGAAAAATAAAATTTGCGGTGCATGTCAAGCCGGAAAGCAAGTTGGAGCACCGCATCCATCTAAGAACATCGTGACAACTACAAGACCATTGGAGATGCTACACATGGATCTTTTCGCTCCCATTGCCTACATTAGCATTGGTGGTAACAAATATGGCCTTGTCATTGTTGATGATTATTCTCGCTTCACGTGGGTATTCTTTTTGTGTGATAAAGGTGAAGTGAATGATGTACTCAAGTCATTCTTGAAAAGAGCACAAAATGAATTTGAAGTGAAGATCAAGACCATAAGAAACGACAACAGATCTTGTCACACCCCTATCCCGAAAGATAGGTTAGTGTGGTACGGATCGCCTTGGGAAATGATTGACGAAGCAACCATACATAGCATCACATTAACAAACATACACGATTTGCAAGTTTACATAATTAAGTCTCGATTACAACACGAGTTCCAAATAAAAGATACATTAGGTTTGAATTTAAGTTTACATAACCATGATCTTTGTTCGAAATAAAGTGCGAAGCGAATACATAACACGACGATACATAGATAGCTTATGTGAACCATGCCGGCCTAGGCTACGAGTCACTCATCATGGGTCGGAGAGCTAGGAGCCCATTCAATGGTCCACTCTTTGGGCTCCTCTCCATCCCACACAACTTTACCACAACAATCGCAAAACCCAGCTTGCGAGAATCTTGAAAATACACATGTAGTGGCAAAGCCTCAGTATCTAGCATACTCCGCAAGTCTTACCCGTCAAATTGGCCATCTAAGACGGACACCTAGATGCATGGGGCTTGACCGGTTTAACTTGGCATTTTGCATAAAACGACACCTATGCTAATTAGGTTGGCACATTTATGATTTAGCCAAATTAATAGGGTTGTCGCATAAAAGAAACTTTAGTGAGCATACTAGCAATACAAGAGTTTGCAATACAATTTGATATCAATATAACACAACGAGCTTCTCAATCTTTTCCTCTTACTAAACATTGTAGACTGCTGGAAACAAGTGGTACTCATTAACCGAGAGGAAATGGCGATAATTATCAAATTATTAATCCTGCAGGAAAGACCGAAATGCACGACATACGCATCATTAATAACACGTACGGCCACCGTTCGCGAGTTCATCATAAAGCAAAACACGGGGCCACCGACCCGAGTACACGCCCCCTTGCGACCCGTTCAACAACGTGCCCAATGCTTAACCCATGTACTCTCCAACGGTCCTTAACCCGTGCAACCACCGTGCCATACACATCTCCTTTGGGTCGGTGAGATATCCGGCCCACTTTACAATCCACAAGCTACGTAGGTTTACCAATCCCCATAAGAAAGGTATGCAAGTGGTACACAACTCAAACTTGTTCGCGGAGCCACAATGGGGTGTTCTCGATTTTAATCAATTCATAATTTTCAACTTTAATCATAAGCCATATGTGAGTGTCCCATACTATCGTTGACTCTGTAAACATGGCATAGCATTTCTAATGAATGTATGACACATATTCTAAATAGGACATAAAGGAATTTATGCACGTGGGTTTCCAAATCAATTCCTAGAACGTAAATGCACAGTCATCATCCTCAATCTAGTGATAAAAGAAAAACATTTTCAAAATAATAGGAATGCACCGGGGCTTGCCTTGAGAGTGATCAAAGTTAGTACTAGCTTCACACGTGTTGAGAGTAGCGATGGTTTCTTCCAGCGGGATCAATTCGACTTGTCACCTAGGGAATGAAATGCAATGCATAAGTATCATGAATAAAAGATCGATGATGATGGTAATGCATAGGTGCTGTTTTGTATGAATGCATGTGCACAAGTTGAGTAAAACTTAGCTTCGGGAATTTCTAGTATGCATAGATACATAAACTTGCTCTCCTTTACTAGGGTTAAATTAATTTACCAAGTGTGGACATATAAGGACAACATGGATGTTGTGGTCAACGTGGTGAGTCATGTTTAAATTGATGATCAAAATCTTAAAGCGAGTTAAATGCATTTAGGGTTAGGAGTGAAATTCATCATCACATACGATGACGGTGTAACCCTAAATCAAGAACTTGATTACCAAATTAACACATGCATGAATTTAACGGAAACTTTCTACCAAACCTACCATGCTGGACCAAGTGACATTATGGAGAGTGAGATTTACATAAACATGCAAAAATATAATTTCTAGGAACATAAAACAATTTTTATTTGTGCTGAAATTAACCCTTTTTTGAATTAATCAAAGGGCAGCAAAAATAATTATTTAGCATGCTCAAAATTGAACATGGAATTGTATGCAAGTGTGCATGACTATGATGAGTGGATTTACCAAGTTTCATGCTAGAATAATTTATATAGATTTAATTAAAAATTAAATACGAGAGAATGCCATAAATGCAATTACTTGAAAATACGCAACGAAATGTAGATTTTCTAGTGCCAGAAATTCCAGGGTGCTCATATGCAAGCTCTGTCCAAGTGGCATTAAATTTGGATTTATATTTTTAATGTTATGACTTAAGTGATGTTTTGTCGATTGACTTTTAACATTTTTGTAAAAATATGAAAATTACCAGATCTGACAAGATCATCTTACTTTTCGGAAAGTACATGTTTTTTAGTTTCCATAATATTTTAGTTTGCAATTTTTGGACATTTTCATCAAAAGATATGAATTTTTCAAAATGCAATAAAGTTCGAGCTATTTACAAAAATGCCACGGCAAATTTTAAAGCTGAGGCGGCGGCGCGGGCTCCGGCGTGGGTTGGCCGGCGCCGGTGAGCTTGCTCGCGGCAGTGCGCTAGGCCGGCTCATGGTCCGTGCTTTGGTGGAGATGTTGCGCGTGGTGCGGGGAGCACGATGGTGGGGGCGATGGGGCCCAACGGCGGCGGGAGAGAGGGGTAGGGTCCGGGAGCACCACCCGAGCACGGAGAGCAGCGGCGTGGGCTCGGGCGGCATGGAGGTGGACCGGAAAGGCGGCTCGATGGAGGGGCTCGGCCGACCGGCGGCGGCGCTCCTCGTTCTTCTCCAAATTCCGACGAGGTTACCGAGGGACAAGAGGAGCAGGTCAAGTGGGAGCTAGGGAGTAGTTACGCACGTCACCTTGACAAATAAATGGGGGACGGGGGCTTGCCTATACCGAGCTAGGGACGGTGGTGGCCATGGCAGGCCTCCGGGCGAGCGGCGGCGCGGCGATTTTGTCTCGTGCGCGAGCTGCAGATGAGGAAAGGGCAAGGCGGCGGTGCGAGGAGATGCGAGAGCGGGATGGGCGAGCTTGTGGAGGCGTCGGTGCAATGTGGCGTTGGCTGCTGGGCCATTTTTTAGAGGGGAAGGATGGCGGCTGAAATTCGCTAAAAAACTATGGTTCTGGTGCTCACAATTTTAAAATAAAAATATGGGGAGCTTCACAATGAAAAGATCCAACTTTTCAGTTTTAGGTCAAAGTTTTGGTTCGGCTTCCAAAAATTCAAAGAAAATTCATAAACACGGTGGTTTTGAATTCAAATTTGAATTTTTGAGCTTTTACAATTTTGTTCAAATTTTTTGTAAAATTGCTGTAAAATCATCATTTTGCATGAGCAATAAGTTCCTGCAAAAATATGTGGGTAGTTCTTTTATGATTTTTGCATTTTTCTTAAAGCTAGGGTTTAGCCCTAGGTTTTCCCCTTTTCTTGATTTTTTTCCCATTTTTGTTTTTCTTGCTTTCTTTTGAATGATTAGCATTAGGGTTGCACTAATGGTGTCATTAAGGTCTAACTTAGGTCATTAACGTTAATTCGTGACATGGGATGTCATAGCCCTCCCCCTTAGAGAAATTCTCGTCCCGAGAATCGCAAGTAATTAAGGAGAGGGAGTGCGAGAATTACCGATTTGTGTGATGCGAGAGACTCGGGAAAGTTCTTCTCTAGAAAATCCTCTTGTTCCCAAGTTGCTTCTTCCTCGGTGTGATTACTCCATTGCACTTTATAGAAGGTGATGGTGCGATTGCGAGTTACCCGGTCGCTTTGATCGATAATCCGGACGGGGTATTCGGAGTAGGAGAGATCTTCTTCTAGTTGCTCGGTGTCGGCAATGACCACATCTATCGGAGGCTTCAAGCATTTCTTGAGTTGTGAGAAAGACTTTCCGGTAATTGCAATCGGTAAGCAATCACGCTATGCTTTTCCACAATCGGATAGGGTCCGATATAGCGGGGTGCTAACTTTCCTTTAATTCCAAATCGAGACACGCCCTTGTTCGGAGAGACACGAAGATAGACATGATCTCCCTTCTCAAATTCCAATGGGCGTCTCCTCTTGTTAGCGTAGCTAACTTGGTGAGATTGTGTGCCTTTCATGTTGGCTTGAATTTGTCGAACTTTTTCTTCGGCTTGAGTGACGAGATTGGGACCAAAATTAGTTCTTTCACCCGCTTCCGACCAATTCAAAGGTGTACGACAAGAATGACCATACAATGCTTCGAATGGTGACATTCCCGAACTCTCTTGATAGCTATTGTTGTACGAGAATTCGGTCGATATTCAACTCTTGTTGGGTGAAGATATATTTGAGACTCTTATGATCGGTGTACGGATTGACAAGGTTTCCAAGTAGATAATGCCTCCAAGTTTTCAAAGCAAGGACAACCGAGGCTAGTTCCAAATCATGGGTAGGGTAGTGTTTTTCATGCTTGCAAAGTTGACGGGAAGCATAAGCAATGACACGACCTTCTTGCATTAGCACACATCCTAGACTGGTGCCGAACGCAACACAATACATGTCGAACGGCTTGGTGATGTCGGCTTGTGCTAACACCGGAGCGGAGGTCAAATGCTTTTTGAGAGTTTGGAAGGCTTCTTCACATTCACGGCTCCATTTAAACTTAGCATCCTTTTCCAATAATTTTGTCATAGGCTTCGCTATGCTTGAAAAATTGGGAATGAATTTCCGATAATAACCGGCAAGACCGAAAAGCTTCGAATTTGTCTCACCGATCTTGGGGACTTCCAAGTAAGCACTTCTTCAACTTTACTCGGGTCAACGACAACACCTTCCGCGGATATGATATGACCCAAGAAAGGAACTTGCTTCAACCAAAATTCACATTTGCTAAATTTGGTATATAATTGAAGATCACGAAGCCGTTGGAGAACAATGCAAAGGTGTTCGACATGCTCTTCTTTGGACTTCGAATAAATAAGAATGTCATCAATGAAGATCACGACAAACTTATCCAACTCGGGCATATAAACCGAATTCATCAAGTACATGAAATGAACCGGAGCATTTGTAAGCCCAAAAGACATGACGAGATATTTAAAGAGACCATACCGTGTAGAGAATGCGGTTTTTGGAATATCTTCGGCTCGGATTTTGCTTTGATGGTAACCGGATCGGAGATCAATCTTAGAGAAGACTTTAGCACCAACTAGTTGGTCAAAGAGAATGTTAATCCAAGGGAGTGGGTATTTATTCTTGATAGTCACCGCATTGAGAGGGCGATAATCCACACATAGACGTAGCGTCTTGTCTTTCTTCTTCACAAAGAGAGCGGGACATCCCCACGGAGAAGAACTATGGCGAATATATCCTTTATCCATAAGCTCACTTAATTGCTCTTTTAGCACCGCTAGCTCATTGGGAGCCATCTTGTACGGTCTACGGGATATTGGGGCCGTACCGGGTTGGAGCTCAATTTTAAACTCAACATCCCGATCGGGTGGCATGCTCGGTAAGTCATCCGGAAACACATCGGGAAACTCATATACCACGGGAATATCCTCGATCCTTTTTCCCTCAAGATGGTAGATTTTGGAGGTGGAGGATTTTAGATGGGGTAACCGGAGAATAGATGAACCATGGAGTGGTGAGTTTAGGTGAGCTTCTCGGGGATCGATGTGCGAAATGGATTTATGGAGTTTCATCTATCTCATACCTAGGATTATGTCTATTCCTTGCCCTCCTAGAATTATGAGAGAGGAGGGGTATACTTTTCTCTCTAGGTTTAGGGGTACTTGACTCAATTCTAGGTTTGTTTTTATTTTTCCACCGGGAGATGTGATGATGTAGGGAATATCCAAAACGGTAGGAGTGAGTTGTAAGGTTTTTGCACATGCTTGACTAACGAAATCATGAGTTGCACTTCGGAGTGGTTGTTGACCGAAAACATACCCGAAAGTACCGGTTCTCCCGCTTGAATCTCTTCGGTCGTGGTATAGTTGACTCGGCCATTCTTAGCATTCGGAGTGGAAGATCGATTGCGGTTCCCATTTCCATTATTCCCATTGTGGTTTTGATTGTTGTTGCCACTTCCGGAACCATTGTTGGCAATGCCTCCCTTCTCTTCATCGATTCCGACTTGGAGGAGGAAGATGATCCATCGGAGTTCCATTCTTGCCCAATGTGTGCTTCACCCCGACGGTACTTTCTATGCTTCTTGTAATTCTTGTCAACTTTCTTGTTTTGCTTGTTCTTGTAGTTCTCCGGACACTCCGCCATGAAATGACCTTTGTCTCCACAAATGTAGCACTTATTTTTGGCTTTCCTCAATTTGCTCTTGTCTTGATCATTCTTCTTGAAGCTTCTTTTTGACATGAGCTTGTTGAACTCTTCACAAAGAGAACCATATCATCATCACTACCATCATCGCTCTTTGATGTGGTCTAGGGTCCCGATCTTCCTAAAGGTTCAGATAACTCTTGATTTAGCGAATATGTGACACACGTCGATCCGGCTCCTCGAACAACACGTTCGAACCCTGCAATCGCAGCACCACATCCTCTATGGTTATCAACCAGCGTTGCACGGTTGACCTCGCCAAGAAGGCTAATCCCTGCCTGCGAATCAAGAACACAAGCAAGAACAAGAAAGAACGCAACCAAATTTATAGATGTATGATTAATCTCACGAGTTGGGGTCTCACAAACCGATGAACGGCGAAACTGTCTAAGCAGAATAATCTAAGCAAAACCCAACCCTAACAAGGGTGGCGGCTGCTGCTAATAAAGACTTGGGGACGTGAAAGAACCCCCTGGACGCTCCCCTAATGGGCTCACACGAGATACACGGCCCAAAGGCCAAAAACGGTGACGCAGCACCAAAACAGATTCTGGACGTTCCAATGTTTCGATGATTCCCGGCGACTCCGGACGAATTTTGACATGAGACCGGTTCCACTGGAAAGGTTATGAAATTATCTTTCCATACATATGTAGAACCTCCAAATCCGACTTTGTATGCGATCTGGGCGTCTATTTTAATTGAAACTGTTCCTGGACTCCGAAACAGAGTCGAATTCGACTTGATTTGGGCCTCCACAATGCCTTGCGCCTCTTGCTGGACCTCCACGTCTCCAAGCCCTCTTCCATTCATATTATGGTCCTCTCCTTGAGTCCTAATCATAATAAAATCAGTAGGTAAAAACTATTCTCAAAATTATGAAAGTAAAGACTTAGGAACGAGCTCACCTCTAAATTCAATTCACTATGTAAGAAAACAACTTTAGAGACTCTTCCCAACTCACATTGGAGACTCTAAATTTTCGAGTCTCCAAATTCACGTCTCTAATGATACATAATTGGAGACTCTAATTTTCAGAGTCTGCAATGACCCATCATTGGAGACTCTGGTCAGCAAAACGAGTCTCCAATAATGGGGTCATTTCAGACTCGGTTAGCAAAACGAGTCTCCAATGGCTGGTCATTGCAGACTCGTTTTAGTAAAAGAGTCTCCAATGACTGGTCATTGCAGACTCGTTTTGCTAGCCAGAGTCTCCAATGATAAACAAAAAAAAAAGAAAATTGCAGCATAAACCTTTTTTTCTATTTTATCCAGATGGCTAGAGGACCAATACACATCCACTCACAAGTATGATTACATAAATATGGTTACATTCTGCCGAAAATATGGTTACAAGCATAACATGGTTACATTCTGCCCAACATATGTACTACTTGACAAGTTTAGGAACACTTCAAGAATAAGCATGTGAATCAATAAATTAAACATCAGAGCAATGGTGCTCTTCCTAGTAGTTCCTATTGGACCACGAACTAAACTTTCAATTCAAGTCAGTTTACAAACTATCATCGTGTACTGAACTAATCAACAGTTTTCCACCACCATAGTAACTCTTCTCCGACTCTGATAGAACAAGAGAAAATAAGAATAAGTTATCTATTTAGGACTTATAAGTATACTCAAGATCCTACACACTACAGCTCGACATGAGAATCAACATTATTCATCTCATGGGAAATTATTCTAGGACCAAAATGCTGTCATAAAATATACAACATTCCCAATAAGTAGCCTTAGCTTGTTTCTCATTAGTTGTAATACATGTAGGCATTTCTGAGCAATTAGACCAACTATTAATAATGGGAAGGATATTAGAGAGCAATGTACATCGTCAGCAGCAATCAAGCGTTCTTAGCACTAAACAACTTTGTCCATTATGTTTTCTTTTTTTCGTATAATTATTAAGTCTATAAATATAATGATCTCATTTACCAACTGCATAGTTTTTTTAGGCACGACTAGCTCTTGATTCAAAAGTATCATTGTTTTATTCAAGCTAAGAGCACATGAGTACCTAATATTAACAGAATAGTAGAACAGTGCTCTCTTTCTGTAGATGATTGTGAGCATACCACCCTTCTTCATATAACGAGAAGATGAACCCTGATGCTGTTCCTTCCTCCTGCATACAAAGGAACTGTGGATCAGCACTTTAAATTTGAACTGTAGTATGAGTACAATAATATGTGCTGATATGAAATGCATATAGAATTCTTCAAAGAATAATAGAGTTTCTACATACCGATAAGTTTCTGTTAACCCTTCCCAACAATTGTAAACGAAATTGCTGATTCAAATAATGCACAAGCACAAAAATGCAAAGGTAAAATAAATAAATATGCCTGTATTGGTGTTAAAGAAGTTTACAAAACGAAATCTCATTTATGAAAATGTGCTCAGCAGCACGGCCTCGTAGATATACAAACAAAGATATCTGAACTTTATATCAAGTAAAGTGATATGACTTATACTTTCACCAGCCAGAATCTTATCCATTCTTAATAACTTTATATCGAGAAAATGAGTTGTCAAATTGAATTATATGCACTCATTCTATATAATAAGGCAGATAAGAAAATGAGTTGTCAAAGGGAAATTATTGAAAAACGTATACCTTGGCCCTTGGTGCTAATTATCGTTAAAAGAAACATGTATTAGAGAGAGATGAGCTGGGTAACAGCAAACAATCTAAGAAATTTCGCCACCCAAAACAAATATACCTGCACATTCTATTTGGTTATAGATGTCTTCTTTTGCCTTAGTAGCCAGATAATAGGTTTTAGGCAGATACAAAAACACCTCATGATTTCATAAGACGTTTCCAGCAACACTTGCCTGCTAACGTTTGCACCCAGATGGATCCTTATTCCATCTGCAATACCAGACCGAACATCAGTCATTATCACATCCATTTCTCAATTTTTTTTCAAAGACAATGTATCCGTTTCTGAACAGGGCAAAAGAGAATCAAAATTTGTTGATATATGAAATGTAAGCAGTGTATTTCTATATCTATAATCATGTATGGAAGCGTGTTCATTCGTAAAATTCCTGCCTTTCCGAACAACAGTAAATGTACATGGTTTGAAAGAAATAATAGCAGTAAAAAAAATATCATGGTATATCACTGACTTCATGATTCTGAACAAACAACAGCAGTAAAAAAATATTTATCATGGTATACCACTGAGTTGATTCAACATTAGCATCATTTCTGGAGTTGTGTCGAGTCTTAAACTCGGCACTAGTACTACCCGGTCCCTCACGATCGTGGAATTCGATGGTGCAACATACGAAACACACAGGAACACGAGATTTTAGACAGGTTCGAGGCCTCCCGAATTCGGAGTAATACCCTATGTCCCGTATGTTATGTATTGCCTTTAGCGGATTGCTAATTGCAAGATCTCGGAGCCTTTTCGGGGGTCCTTGCTCCGCCTTACATATCCGGGGAGCTAGGGTTACATGCAGAATCCTAGTCGATAACATGGACTACATATACGGAAACTCTATCTCTAACTTTCCTTACTAATTCAGAGTCCTAATAGACTACAAATTATTCCCTAACTTGCTTCTCAAGTTACCATACGCCGGTCTTGATACCCGCCTCATCTTCATACCGGTATATGGAATCCTCGTCATTCGAGACCGGTTAGATACCAGTCTGTTTGCCATCTCTATCACCTTTATCTTCATTGATTTGTTACCGTGTCTTTGCACATCTATTCCTTTATCATCTGTATACCCATAAGGCAAGTATACGACAGTAGCCCCGAGTAATTTTTGATTTGACCTTGAATAAGACCGACCGAGTCTTCGCATGTTGGTCTTGATTCCATGGTAAAATTAAAAAGAACTCTAATCTGCTGCGATGGCTCTTCTTTCTTCGAAGCACTTTAAAAAGCCAAAAAATTAGTGTTTTTATCCTTCAGAATACCTAATTAGGTAATCATTGCTTATTCTTCTTTCTAGTGCACTCGATTAGGTGCACCCAATTGGGTATAGCCCCGACTCTTGGATCACTTGAACTCCTTTCAAATAATGCAAGAGTCCACTAGGTGATTCTTCATTATTTCCTTCAATATGCAATCTTCGGAGACTGCTCCATTTAATTTTCCATTATTTTTCACTTCCCGCGATCATTACGGATCGCTCACGATACTGGTGCACCAGTCAGGTGCACCTAATTACGTATAACCCCGACTCCTTGATCATTTGAGGATCGCAAATAATGCAAGAGTCTTTCTTGGAGACTATGCTTTATTACCTTTCATGAAATCATATACCTCTTAGCAATTTCCGCCAAGAACACATTTATCGAACCGGTCTAACCAGCCATATCACATTTAACTCAAAATTATGGTTGATCGGACCAGTTTATTCCCCATATCTCACATCGACTCGAGTCTCCAAGTCCTATGATCAGCCGGATGATTAACACCCACAGCCTAAGGCATCCATTAACATTGAGTTAGATAAACTCTAACTCCTTCGTACTTGCTAAATCGTGAAATTCAGCATTACATTAATTTTAATCCGAAAATCTCATATTTCATACCGCTTTCTTATTCACAAAAATTCAGTGCGAGTATAGCGCTAATTACGATGGCGTATCCTTATGACCGTTAGGTCAAAATTAGCGCAAATAACAGATCTTTAATTTCCTTATGGCCGTTAGGTCATAATTGCAAAGTTACGACATAAGTCATTCAATGCTTGAATCCGTCGGGACTTGAAATAGCCCGATACTTTTCAGCCCCGGGCCCATCTCGGTGTCTATAAAAGAAAACAAAAAGTCAACCTAGGTCAAACCCATTCTTGAAAATCCATTCGCACCCACCTTTCGCCCTTGTTCTTCGTTCTTCTCTTTCGCGCAAACCAACCTTAGATTTCCTTCTTTCGTTTTTCAAGATGGGCAAGAAGAAATCCTCTCGCTAACCATTGCATCTTCTTCCTCTGTTCCTTGCGACCAACTTCCGTTTGGTGTTCGGGATTTAGGTAATAGCAAAGTCACCGAAACATCTCTCAATGATGCGGTTCGTGACGGATACCTTCCTCCTCAACCAATCTTAAACTGGAGCGTCCCTACCCCCGGCCAAGTCCCATGGGGAATAGACGACTCTCAACAATTAGTTTTTTAAAGCTTTTTTCCTCCGTGGCCTTGATCTCCTTTGCTGCTCCTTCTTTAGGGGTCTTCTTTTCTTTTACGGATGGGAGTTAGTGATTCCCAATCCTAACTCTATCCTGCAGATCGCTTTTTTCATCCATCTCTGCGAAGCCTTCCTTGGAGTCCTCCCCCACTTCAAGTTATTCCAATATCTATTCCAAATTCGCCCACTTCCCTCTTCGGACCGCCGAGCTGCAGTTGGCGGAGTAGGAATTCAATGTCTGGAGCGCGAGATGAATATTTCTCTATTTCCTTAAACATAAGCATAGCCCATTGGAAACATGGGTGGTTCTTCCGTGATAATCCCCAGCTCGCACTCCCTCCCTTCGAGCGCCAAGATAGCAAAAAATTTCCCTTCTCCGGATAGTAGGGAAAAACTCAAAGAAGATGGAGAAATCCTCGCGCTCTTGGCTTGCATCAAATACCTAAAGGAAGTCAAAGGCGTCACCGCCGAGACAGATCCTTTGGAGCTTCATAGTGCGAGGAGTCCAGCCACTCAAGAAGCAAGAACACCCAAGCATGGTGTTTCAACGAAGACGTTGCTATTCCGTTGGATGGAACTGTTCTCCCTGATAAAGAGCGGTTAGAATTCTGCCTCAAGCAAATGCTCCGACCAAAACCGGATCTATCGGGATGTCCGAGAGTGGGTCCGGCTTTCAGCTCGTCAAACCCCGAGATCCTGTAAGTAACTCTCTCTTTATCTTTTAATCTTGTTATGTTTTAATCTTCATCTTCTTATTCGAATTCAACTGCTCAATACGGAAAATGGATAACTTCAAGAGCCACCCCCTCTACCTCCTAATGATACTTGGGGGAGGACTATGCGAGCAATACTTGCTCCCTCGCTGTTCAAGCCGGTCTTACTCAAGGGACATCGGACCGGTCTTTCCTCTCGCCAACCGAGCATAGCTCCGAAGATATCCGGATCCGGAAAAGTGGTTCAAGCACCTAGTACAAAAAACGTACTACTTCCTCGACCATCGGCGGACCCACTACGTCTTCGTCGTGCCTAGTAATACGCGCACGGAGACGCAAAAGCTTGAAGATCGGCGAAAAGAAGCGGAAGCTGTCGAGAGGGATCGCCAAGCCGCTCCGGCTGCTTTTGAAGACGCTATTGGGAAATCTCAAGAAGCCCCCTCGTTAACGGATTCTTTATCCAATGTCCCTAAGAGATCCCGGTATGGCAGCCGGACCGGTCCAAGCGACGCAGGGGAACCGATCCCATCGTCGCAAGTCCATCCAGCGGCCAAAAGGACTGCAGAGGGTACCATCGAGGATACTCAAGGTCCCTCCAAGAAGATCAAGACTTCCAACGGCTTCAAGAAAGCTACCTCGTAAGTCTTCTATATCACTATTCTTTTCTGAATTGTTTTCATCCCAGTCTTATAGTACTTGCTTCTTTTCGTAGAATCCCTTCTAATTTCCAAGCTAGCATAGCTAGCTTTTTAAGAAACAACGCTTCTACTCCAGCTCCGACCGGTAGTGCTTCCACTACCGCCTCTCGCCACACCCCCGACCGGTGCCGGGCCTTCCGAAGCTCTAAGTGTAGCACCCGCAAAGGAAATCCCTGCCGCCTCCAGGTGCGAAGCTTCATCCCAAATCACCGAAGACCAAGTCGTCAATATTGGAAGCCGATCCGCCAAGCAACCTCCCTCCCCAAGCGACCCTATTCCAAATTCCTCCAGAGCTCTCACTGGGACCAGTATAGGTAGAAGAAATTCCTCGTCGACCTAGGACGACACGCAAATCTCCGAGAGAACCCGGACCGGCCAAAATGGTAGTCGGAGATGTGGAGGTGGACAGCTCCGGTGGAGCTAGAACATTCACCGTAGCAGCTCAATGGGACGCCCTCCAGGAGGAAGAAGCCCCGAAGAACTTCTCCGAGTCCGGCCGGTACATCCTGCTTGTTCAATGGTTTCTTCAAGCAATTTCTTTTTAATAATTGAATCTCTTACTTCTTCCTTCTTTTAGGTTCTTCTAAAAAACTCCGAAGCCAAAAATGCAATAATCGCTCGTCTAGTGGAAGAGCTATGCACCAATCAAGAGCGGTTGGTTAAACTTGAATCTCGGACCGCCGATCCGAAATCCAAGGAAACCGACATGCTTGAAGAGGGAGGCCAACTTGATGAACACCCAACGGCTGATGGAAGAACGCCGGCAAGAGATCATCAAACTCCACAAAGAAATCCAAAGTAATACTCTTAATCTCATTCGCACATCCCGTATTTTTCTTCTCTTCTCTCTCTCTCTCTCTGACCGGTCTTATCTCGCCATCTTCGAGCACTTGAAAATCTCGTTGCTGCTCATAAGAAGGCGGAGGAAATCCCTTCCGAGAAGGCAATTGCTCGAGGAACAAGCGCTTGAGGAAGGCTCTCGGGTTGAAGAACAACAAGCAGCTCGAATTGGAGAACTGGAAGGTGAACTTACCGCCAAGGATAACATCCCGGCGCAAACACTACTCTCCAACAAGATGCTAGAGGCTGATAATGCTCGCTCTGAAGGCCGAATTAGCTGAACCTCTAGAAGCAGCAAAAACAGCGTAGGCGGACAAAGAAAGCGAGATCCGAGCGTACGCTAAATGTTGAGACCAAGCTGAGGGAATCTAGTGCTAACATCAAAGGCAGATTAAGAGCTGCGGAAATCAGGCACAAACGTAAGTTCCTTCTTCCTTATTTCTACTTATGAAACTCCTCTAAAATACCGGTCATCGATAATCTTTTATTATATTTTTGCCTTCTTCGGAACTTGCTACAGGTACGATGTGAACACTGGAGTATCCGAATGGTGGCCGGACTATTGATCCTAATGAAGTAGATCTCGAGACTGCCATTTGGGCTTTCCCCGGAAGAATCAAAGAACATTCCAAGATGGTTGCTGCTGCACGAGGAGGCCATATAGCCGCTATAATCCAATCTTGGACTCCGGTCGAGGATTGTGATTTCAACTTCATCAAGGATGGCGCCCACCTGGACTTTACTCGAAGATCGGTTCAATGAGTGAAGAATTCGCTCATTGGTACTATTTCGGAATTGATAGAGGATGTTCCTCTTGATCCGATAGGTGTTCCTCCGAATGTAGTACCAACGGTCTTTGCTCTAGATCAAGATGCTTAGGATGCAGCAGCCGCCGCTAAGCGGACGAGTAGAAGATGCATTTGAAGATCTAGATGTTGATTTACCAATATCTTCTTCGATTCGAAGAAACGCTGGACGATAGATTAGTCGAAAATCCTAAGACCAGTGATACTGGTACCTCCAGCGGTGTTGCTTAGTAGATTTTGTCATAGGGCCAACTTGTTTTTGTAATCAAACATCTTGGTCATCATGCTATTTATGTTATTTTGATGATAATGAAGTTTCAATATCTTCTTCTTTTCCTTATGAATACTTGGTTTCAAAGTGTCACCATCATACTTACTAACTTCCTTGCCTAAGCCATGATGGTTATTTCGGCCAAAACTAACTACGATCAAATTCCGGCTCTAATTAGCACAGATCACAATTCACGATTAGAGCTTACTTTAACAAGATCATGTAACATAGGAAAAAGCTAGGTTGTAAGATCTAAGATTTCACAGACTGCTCTTAATACAGCAGCCTACCAATCAACATTCATAAAGAAAATACTACACAATTTCCTTTCCTGAATATACCGAGTCTTGAGTTGAAAAACAGACCGCTCTTAACATAGCGAGTCTTACTAACGAAATGACTGGTCTTATTATTCAGGAATAGTGCAACATCACTGATCTGCTCTTAACATAACAGCCTCCTGACTCGATAATTTAATTCAAAATTAAAATATTGAGACATAAAAAACACACATATTCACATTAGAAAAAATTTACTTTATTATAATATGAAGAAATTTACAAAAAATACTTTTAAGTATAAAAATGACGAAGCTATTCAATGTTCCAAGAGTTTGGAATTTCTTCTTTCTCCAAGGTCATAAGCCTATAAGCCCCGGTCTGGAAACCGATTTAACCGAGAAAAGGTCCCTCCCAGACCGGTGACAACTTATGCCTGTTCTTGTTGGACTGAATCTTCCGAAGAACCATGTCTCCTACTTGGAATTCCCGTGTTCGAACATTGCGATCATGATAACGACGCAATCCCCGATGATATTTGGCTGCTTGAATCAAAGCTTCATCCCTCAATTCTTCCGCAGACAATCGGCTCAACTCTGACGCTGATCTTCATATTTCTCTTAATCGTAGTATTGTACCCGAGCTGACATCAAATTCACTTCCGTAGTCAGCATGGCTTCAGATCCATATACCAAAGAAAAAGGAGACTGCCCCGTAGCTCTACTAACATTAGTGTGTAGTCCCCAAACACCCAGGGCCATTCCTTAACCTAGTTTCCTGCATACGGCTTCAAACGGTAAAAAATTCTAGGTTTGAGACCAGTCAAAATCATTCCATTAGCTCGTTCCACCTGTCCATTGCTTTGCGGGTGTGACACCGACGCATATTGTATCTTAATTCCCAAGCTATCAGCATAATCCTTGAAAAACTCGAAGTGAACCGAGGCCCATTATCGGTAATGATATCGTGCGGGACTCCAAAGCGCACGAAGATGTTCTGCAAAAACTTGATTGCTCGGGCCGTAGTCGTACTGGTAACGACTTCTGCCTCAATCCACTTAGAGAACTTATCTACCGCCACGAAAATATGCGAGAATCCTCCTGGTGCCCTTTTAAACGGTCCGACAATATCCAGCCCCCAAGTAGAAAAAGGCCAAGTCATTGGAATTATCCGCAACTCGTGAGCTGGAGCATGGGGCTGTGTGGCAAAAAATTGACATCCCGACAATTCTTAACCACTCTGTGCGCATCGTCCGTTCGTTGTCGGCCGATAAAATCCTTGCTCGAACACCTTCCCAACGAGTGTCTTCGAAGAGGCATGATTGCCACAAATTCCCCGTGCACGTCTTCAAGCAATTGAATGCCATCGAAACCGATACACATTTCATCGGAATATTAACTCCACGCCTATATAACTCTCCTTGGTGAATTAGATAACTGCGTGCTCGAACTTCTAATCTTTGCTTCTCCACCTTATCTTCGGGGTTTTACCAGATCGCAGATAGTCAAGGTATGGAGTACGCTAATCGGAATCAATAATCATAACGTCAAGTGGCCGAATATCTTCCGGCAAAATTGTTCCTTCAACATTGATTACATTCTCTATCTTATCCGGTAAGACCGCTTCCTCGAGCTGGTCCTTCGAGATCTGCTTTCTCCGCGTGGCCCTCCAAGACTGCTTCATCTACAATCTCTGTAATAGTAACCTTGCGCTCCATCTTTATGGATGGCTTATCCAATACTTGAAGGAAGACACCAGGTGAACCGCTTGTCTTGACGGCCCCGATCCAGCTAACTCATCCGCGACGAGAATTGTTTCCGTGTAATATATGAGAAAATCGCATACCATCAAATTTGTCTACAAGTTTCCTAACCTCTTGTCGACAAGCGATCATATGATCATCGTCAGCATCCCACACCTTGTTAACTTGACTTATTACCAGCATTGAATCACCATATATGTCTAATCGTCTAACTCCTAACGAAACAGACTACCGGAGTCCATGAAGCAAAGCTTCATACTCGCGATATTGTTTGAAGCTTTGAAATGCATTTGTAAGACATATCCGAGTGGTTCTTTCTGCGAGGTGAGAAGCACGACCCCAGCCCCGCGCCTGAAATTTGCGAGAGACCCGTCAAAGAACATGTCCCAATACTCCAACGTCCGGACCCCCTGCGGGATTTGCGTCTCCAACCACTCTGTTATGAAATCAGCTAAAGCTCTGTCCCTTGATAGCTGTCCGCGAAGAAAATGTAATCTCATATTGGCCAAGTTCAATAGCCCACTTAGCAACCTGGCCCATTGCCTCTCGGTTTCGCACAATATCCCCAATAGCGAACCCAGTCTTGACTTCAATGGGATGCGTTTGGAAATAATGTTTCAGCTTTCAAGAGGTTATTACTACAGCATATATTAACTACATAGCTGGAGATATCGCATCCGTGATTCGAGTAAGAACTTCACTTACAAAATATACGGATGTTGTACCAATTGCAGATGTCCCTCTTCCTTTCGGTCGACCGCCGATACCGTGCTCACCACATGAGTTGTTGCGGAAATATACAACTGAATAATCTCATCCGGCTCAGGAGGTACCAATACCGGAGGGTTCCTAAGGTATTCCATGAGTTGATCAAGCGCGGCACTGTGCCTCGTCTGTCCACTCCAACTTATCTTGCTTTTTAAGCAACTTGAAGAACGGAAGTCCACGAACTCCCAACCTCGAGATGAAACGGCTAAGAGCAGCCATATTTCCCGTTAACTTACGAACGTCCTTCAAGCAACTTGGAGGTTTCATGTTAATAATCGTCTAGATTTTTTCGGGTTAGCTTCAATGCCTCGCCATGACACCGGGTATCCCGAGCAATTTTCCGAAACGAACTCCAAACACACACTTTCCTGGATTAAGCTTCATGGAAAAATTTCGCAGATTCTCGAAGGTCTGTGCCGGGTCGGAGAGAGGATCCTTGGTTTTCGAGATTTTACCACTATATCGTCGATATAAGCTTCTGCGTTCCTTCCTAATTGCGAATCCAAACAACGTTGTATGCCGCGTTGATACGTAGCTCAAGCATTTTTCAATCCAAATATCATAGTCGTATAGCGGTATGCTCGAAGGGGGTGATAAACGCGGTCTTTATTTGATTTTCAACTCTCGGAGGTATTTAATGATACCCTGAATAGCCATTGAGGAAACAAAGACGCTCGCAGCCAGCGGTCGAATCAACAACTTGGTCAATTCGAGGCAGCGCGAAGGGGTCTTTTGGGCAAGCTTTGTTGAGATCGGTATAATCGACACACATTCTTAATTCTTTAGTATTCTTTTTTGGTACAAGGACCGGATTGGCAAGCCAATCTGGATGATACACCTCCCTAATGCACTTAGCTGCTAGTAACCTAGTTATCTCTTTCTCGATGGCCTCGTTGCGGTCTTGAGCAAACCTCCGGAGCTTCTGTTTGGCGAGCTTCGCATCGGGACGCACTAACGGTGCGTGCTCAATCTTCTCCCTAGGAACACCCGGCATGTCGGAAGGCTGCCATGCAAAGATATCCCTGTTTTCCTGGAGGAAAAGAATGAGCGCGCTTTCCTACTTATCCTGCAAATCAGCCCCTATATGGGTGACCCTGGAGGGGTCCGACTCTTCAAGTTGAATAGTCTTGGAGACGACCGCGTCGGCTTTCGGTTTCTCCTTTGCTATCTTCTTGATTGGAACTTCATCTTCCAACCTTGCCTGTAATTCTAGAGCTTCAGTTGCTTCTCCGATTTCTCGACGTTCATCCTCTGAATTGACCCGAGAAGCCAATTCGGTGCTATGCACTTCACAAGCATAAGCGGTCTTGATATCGAGACCGGAACGACAAGACCCTATTTGGTCCCGACATCTTCGACATCAAGTACTGATAGTTCGGGATGGCCATAAATTTTGCCAAAGCCGGTCTTCCAAGTATCGCGTGATATGCTTGAATCAATGTCGGCTACTTGGAAGATAATATTCTTCTTCCTATAGTTCTCCTTGGTCCCGAAGGTCACGAGCGATGAAATCTGCACCAACGGATAGTCTGTTTCGATCGGGTATAGCTGCGATCCATGTCGGCTACGGAAAGGCCAAGCTCCGGTAGAGTCTTAGCAAACGGGACATCTAAGCAACTTCCTCCATCAATAAAAGTTCTCTTCAATCGCACCTTGTGAACGATGGGGGTCGGGATAAGCTGGTATCTACCGGCTTTCGGCGATACCTCTGCATGATCAACCCTATTGAACGTGATCGGCACCTCGGACCACCGTAGATATTCGGGGTGGCGGGAGCAATGGCGTTGACCTCCCGAAGCGCCAACTCGCTTCCGCTTTGACTCGTACGCATTAGGGCCCCCATGAATCATGTTCACCTCCCGAGCTGGTTCCTGAAAACCTTTGTCATCTTCATTATCATCACGTTCTTTGTCCTTGCCCTTGTCATCTCTCTGGTTCCTATGACCGGATCGGGGTGCTACCTTTAAGGCGAATTGAGCAAACAGCCTTAACGAGAAGCACTCCTTAGCTTTATGATTCCCATTATGAATCATGCAAGGGCCCTCCGAAGTGTTTCGTACAAAAGCCGTTCTCTTGGACCTCTCTTAGGAGGTGCTGGCCGATCTCCTCCATGAGGCCGGTCGACAGTCTGCAACAAGGTGACCAGACCTTGCGCTTATTGTTATTCTTGTATCCAGACTCGGTTGCCTTGGTCATGCTTCGGTTCCTTCCCTTTGTTCCCTCGCAAATTGACCACGTTTGATTCACCAGCGAGCATAGTCAGCTGCTATCTTGAAGCACTACGACGCCGTTAGGGTAAGGTTTCGATTTTGCCTTCCAATCTTGTGAACTAATGATTCACTTTGGACGCCATCTTGAAACGCCGCAATTACTTGCTGGTCGGGAACATTGGGGATTAAGGCCATCTTGTTGCGAAACGCTCGATGAAGTCCGTGAGAGTCTCGTCGGGCTTACGCTACTGACTGTTGAGGTCGAAGTAGTTCCCTGGCTTCTCACAAGTCGCTCGGCGGTCGTTGTTCACCGGTTGTGCGAGCTGTGAAGGAGGAGGCGGAGGCGGAGGCGCCGCTTGGCGACCATTGTTATCTCGTCGAGGATGCCCATCTCTATCTCGGTTGTCTCGTCCATTTTGATTTACGGTATCACGACGATCGTCTCTTCTTGGCCGGTCATCCCGATGAGCATGTCGGTTGCCTTGCCCTCGTTGATCATTGCGCGAAGGATTTCCGCCGGGCGGCAGCTGAAGCGGCCGGTCCACGCCGTGGCGAATTAGTCACATGCGGGCGAGGCGGGGCAAGATCCCGCGGACGATCATCCATACGACCGGTCCGACGCCTCTCATCTTCTTCTTGTCTCCGACGCTCTTCCGTCCTCCCACATGGCGATCGATAAGGACGTTGCGAGCGTCACGATTGCCATTTAGTGGTACGCGTAAATCTTGATCTAGAGCTCGTTCATGTGCGTCCGCGATCGGGGTGTGTCGAGGCCCAAGCCGGCGGAAGAAGCTCTTCGAGATCGGGCTCTCGCAGGCCGCTTCGAGCGAGAACGCGAGCGGATGGAAGATTCCGATCCGTCGTGAAGGAGTTGATTTGTTTGTAGAGCAGCCGCGTCTGCCAAACTCAAAGCGCGTTGCAACCACTGGCGTTGCATTGAAGACTTCATCCGGTATTGTCTCAAGGATTTGCTTCACTCCCACGATGTTGTGGATGGCGACGTGAAGACCCGAGCGTCGTTTAATTCCACTTCCGTAGCGCTCAAGTCCAATGCTGCGCTGAAGAACGATGGCGCCTTCTGCTGCGGCATCCACGTCGGTTGTGATATCCTGGGAACGTTTCTTTCGGGTCCCCGGACTGCTCCGGCAGCGGACCCGTTGTGGGGAGCGGTCGCGAGAACGCTTCCTCCGGCTCGACTAGTACCGGCGACGTTTGCGCGATGATTCGCGGCTGAAGGTTGTGGAGGTTGTTCATCTCCGTCCGCTTCGTTTGTTTCGCGGCGACGACGATCGGATTCGTCTCTCGCCATCCTAGCTTCTTCGGTAGCTGCTTCCTCGCGAGTAAGTTCTTGAAGGATTGGACCCGTCATGAATACTTGGAAGAAGGCTTGAGATCCTTCCTCGAAGTCTTTATCAAGACCAGGAGAAGCTGCCGAGTGTTACGGACCGGGTACCGCTCGGGGCATGAGCGGTCCGATGATTCGCGCTAAAGCTGTGTCGGATCCGCAAGGTTTCAAACAAGAGGTGTCAAGCGTGGCAGGTGATCGCGCTTCGAAGGCTGCGGCCGACTACAAGTCGGATTCGTCGGACATAACTTTCTAACGGAATCGGGTTCAATGTCGAGAGACCGAAGCGGATCTTGAAGCCGGGAACGAAGTCGACGATGAGCGAAGAGGCCATCGAACTCATTGGAAACTCACCGGGACCCCTACTTGGCGCGCCAAATGTCGAGTCTTAAACTCGGCACTAGTACTACCCGGTCCCTCACGAGCGTGGAATTCGATGGTGCAACACACGAAACACACGGGAACACGAGATTTTAGACATCTTCGGGCCTCTCGAATTGAGAGTAATACCCTACGTCTCGTATGTTATGTATTGCCTTTAGCGGATTGCTAATTGCAAGATCTCGAGAGCCTTTTCGGGGGTCCCTGCTCCGTCTTATATATCCGGGGGAGCTAGGGTTACATGCGAGTCCTAGTCGATTACATGGATTACATATATGAAAACTCTATCTCTAGCTTTTCTTACTAATTCGAGTCCTAATAGACTACAAATTATTCCCTAACTTGCTTCTCAAGCTACCATACGCCGGTGTTGATACCCGCCTCATCTTCATACCGGTATATGGAATCCTCTGTCATTCGAGACCGGTTAGATACCGGTCTGTTTGCCATCTCTATCACCTTTATCTTCATTGATTCGTTACCATGTCTTTGCGCATCTATTCCTTTATCATCTGTATACCCATAAGGCAAGTATACGACAAGTTGTATCAAACAGAGGTGCTTACATTAAGAAAATGGAATTTAACTATCAATCTATTATTATATTCATCCATGTAGCAAACCGAGATGACCTCAACTAAAGGCTATAGTATTTTTAGATTTGCGAGAGAACTTAAGGAAAAGCATATCAACACAACGAGAGGATAGGACTTTGCTTGCCTACCTTGACCTTTTGGAATAGTTCATAGTCATTTATCTCCAACATCGATGAGTCCGTGATTATCGTGCTTGAATTAGGGTCCCAAGACTGGTGTCATATACTTGCCTTATGGGTATACGAGATGATGAAGGAATGGATACTCGAGAGACATGGTGACAAATTAAGGAAGATTAAGATGGTGGCGATAGGCAACGAGACGGGTCCTTGACCGGTGCGGGATAACAGAAGATGTTGAATACCGGTATGGAAGCAAGGCGGACATTAAGACCGGTATACAATGACTTGAGGAGCAAGTTATTGAGTAATTCGTAATCTGATTAGGACTCGAATCAATAAAGAAAGTTAGAAATAGAACTCCATATATGTAATTCATGTAATCGATTTGGCCTCTGCATGTAACCCCGGCTCCCTCGGATATATAAGGCGGAGCGGGGACCCCCAAAAACTCTACGAGATCTTGCAATTAGCAAATCGCTAAAGGCAATACATAACATACGGGACGTAGGGTATTACTCTCGATCCGAGGGGCCTGAACTGTCTAAAATCGCGTTTTCTGTGTGTTACGTGTGTTGCACCATCGAATTCCACGCTCGTAAGGGACCATGTAGTACTAGTGCCGAGTTTAAGACTCGACATTTGGCGCGCCAGGAAGGGTTCCGGCGAGTTTCCAGCGAGTTCGATGGCCTCTTCGTTCGTCGTCAACTTCGAGCCCGGCTTCAAGATCCGCTTCGGGTCCCTTGACTTTGAAGCCGATTCGGTCGGGAAATTCCTTTTGATGAATCCGGCTCGTTGGCGGGCCGCAGCTTCGAAGCGCGATCACCTGCCACGGTTGGCATCCCAGAGCTCGAGAACTTGGCGGATCGACGCAGCTTTAGCGCGAACAATCGGATCGCCGGCATCTCGGATTGAAGCTCAATCTGCAGAGATGAGCTGCTCTAGCGAGTTCATTGATGACTTTGAAGAAGAGCGTCCAGCCTTCTTCCAAGTGTTCATGACGAGGACCGATCATTCACCAACTTACTCGTGAGGAAGCTGTTGAGGAAGAAGCAAGGATGGCGAGAGAAGAAGAAGATCGTCGTCGCCGTGAAGAAGAAGAAACGGATGGAGATGAACAACCTCCGCGACCTTCGATTGCAAACCCGCGCGCAAGTGCTGCTGATCAGGCCGGAGGAAGCGTTCCGGCGGCTGCTCCCCGCCACGGGCCCTTTGCCGGACCGGTGCGGAGATACGGAAGAAGCATCCCCGAGGATATAACAGCCGAAGCGGGTGTCGTAGTGGAAGGCGACATCGCTCTTCGAGCGAGCTTTGGATTTAAGCTCCATGGTAGTGGAATTAAACGGCGCTCGAGTCTTCACGTCGCCGATCCACAATATTGTGGGAGTGAAACAGATCCTCGAGACAATACGGAAGAAGTTTTCAATGCAACACCGGGGTTGCGACGCGCTATGAATTTAGTAGATGCGGCTGCTCTGCAAACCAATCAACTCGTCCATGACCGATTGGAATCTTCAAGCCGCTCGCGTTCTCGCTCGGAGCGGCCTACGAGAGCTCGGTCCGAAGGAGCTTCCTGCGGCGGAAGGCTCGGGCCTCGACACACCCCGATCGCGGATGCACATGAACGAGCTCCGGACCAAGATTTACGCGTACCGCTTAATGGCAACCGGGACGCTCGTAACGTCCTCATTGATCGCTATGCGAGAGAGAGCGAGAAGAACGCCGGAGACATGAGGAAGAGGAGAGGCGTCGCACCGGTCATGTGGATGATCGTCCACGTGACACCGCCCCGTCTCGTCCGCACGTGACTAATTCACCTCGGCGTGGTCCGGCTGCTCGGCGCCGCCCCACGGTGGAAATCATCCGTGCAATGATCACCGAGGACATAGCAACGAGGCATGCTCATCGGGATGAGCGGCCCGAGAAGAGATGATCGTCGTGATACCGGAGGCCGAAGAGGGCGAGATAACCGGGACAGAGACATTGAACCCCGGCGCGCGACAACGAACGTCAAGCGGCACCTCCGCCTCCACCTCCATCGCGGCATGAAGAACCAAGAAACAATGATCGTCAAGCGGCACCTCCACCTCCGCCTCCGCCTCCCTCACGGAATGCGGAACCGGTGAATAATGATGGTCGGGGTGGTTCGGGAGATAGGTATCAAGATGATCGCTGTTACGACTATTCCGATGATGACGGGGATCGTAACTACCGGCATTACCCTCGTCGACGTTCCCCTTCGCCGGTGCTGGACCGGTCCGGAGGACGATGAATACTCTGTGATTCCCGCCTTTACGAGGGATTTACGCATTTGCAAATACCCCGGGGATTTAAGCCTGGGGCCATTAATAAGTATGATGGTAAAGCACCTCTGCCGAGTGGCTACGCATGTACACCACCGCCATCCGGTCAGCGGGAGGAGATACATTTGTGCTAGCTAACTACCTCCCCATGTGTATGGAGCAGGCTGGACGCTTATGGTTGCAGTCCCTACCGAGAAATCTATTTCTTCTTGGGGCGATCTCACCAAAAAGTTCGTAGAGAACTTCCAAGTGACTTGTGAGAAGCCGGGGAATTACTTCGACCTCAACGAGTGAAGCGAAGCCTAACGAGACCCTCACCGACTTCATCGGGCGTTTACTGCAACAAGTAGGCCTTAATCCCCAATGTTCCCGACCAGCAAGTAATTACTGCGTTTCAAGCTGGCGTCGAAGTGAAGCTTTGGTTCACAAGATTAGAAGGCGGAATCGGAACCTTACCACGACGGCGTCGAGTGCTTCAAGATAGCAGACGACTATTCTGCTGGTGAATCGAACGTGGTCAATTTGCGCGGGAACAAAGGGAAGGAACCGAAGCATGATCAAGGCAACCGATCCGGCTCCAAGAACAACAACAAGCGCAAGGCTGATCACCTTGTTGCAGGTGTCGACCGATCTCATGGAGGAGACCGGCCGCCACCTCCCAAGAGAGGTCCGAGAGAACGATTGTCGTTCGAAACACTTCTAGAAGGCCCTTGCATGATTCATAATGGGAATCATAAAGCCAAAGAGTGCTTCTGTTAAGGCCGTTCGCTCGGTTCGCCTTAAAGGTCGCACCCGATCTGCTTATCGGAATCGAGAAGGATGACAAGGGCAAGGACAAAGAACACGATGACAATGGGGATGATGAAGGTTTTCAAGAACCAGCTCGAGAGGTGAACATGATTTTTGGAGGCCCGGACGCTTACGAATCAAAGAGAAAGCAAAAGTTGGCGTTCCGTGAGGTTAATGCTGTCGCTCTGCTACACCGAGTACTTGCGATGGTCGGAAGTACCCATTACTTTCAGCGGAGCTGATCATCCTGAGACATTGCCAAAAGCTGGTAGATATCCGCTCATCTTGGCCCCCATTGTTCACAAGGTGCGGTTGAAGAGGACCTTCATTGATGGCGGAAGTTGCCTGGATATTTTGTTCGCCAAAACTCTGCCCGAGCTTGGCCTTTCCGTAGCTGATTTGGAGCACGGCGTCTCACCGTTTCATGGTATAATACCGGACGGAACAACTATCCTTTGGGGCAGATTTCTCTGCCGGTGATCTTCGGGACGAAGGAGAACTACGGGAGGGAGAATATTATCTTCCGGGTGGCTGATATTGATTCGGCTTATCATGCGATACTTGGAAGGCTAGCTTTGACAAAGTTTGTGGCCATTCCGAATTATCGGTACTTGATGCTTGAAGATGCCGGGACCAAACGGAGTTTTGTCGTTTCGAGGTGACATCAAGACCGCTTATGCTTGTGAGGTACATAGCACCGAGTTGGCCTCTCGGACCAATTCGAGAGGATGAACGTCGAGAAATTAGAGAAGCGGTAGAGGCTCTAGAAGTCTAGGCAAGGCTGGAGGATGCAGTTCCGAGTCAAGAAGGTTGCAAAGGAGAAATTGAAGGCCGATGCGGTGGTCTCCAAAACTATTCGGCTTGATGAGTCGGACCCCTCCAAGGTCACCCATATAGGGGCTGACTTGGGGGATAAATAGAAAAGCGCGCTCATTCTTTTCCTCTAGGAAAATAGGGATATCTTTGCATGGCAGCCTTCGACATGCCGGGTGTTCCTAGGGAGAAGATTGAGCACGCAGCTGTTGGTGCGTCCCGATGCGAAGCCGGTTAAACGAAGCTCAGAAGATTTGCTCAAGATCGCAAGGAAGCTATTAAGAAGGAAATAACTAGGTTATTAGCAGCTAAGTTTATTAGGGAGGTGTATAAGCCAGATTGGCTTGCCAATCCGGTTCTTGTACCCAAAAAGAATACTAAAGAATTAAGGATGTGTGTCGATTATACTTGATCTCAACAAAGCTTGCCCCAAAGACCCTTTCGCGCTGCCTCGAATTGATCAAGTTGTTGATTCGACTGCTGGCTGCGAGCGTCTTTGTTTTCTTGATGCTTATTCGGGATACTATCAAATACCGCTAAGAGTTGAAGATCAAATTAAGACCGCATTTATCACCCCCTTTGGAGCATACTTGCTATATGACTATGCCTTTTGGATTAAAGAATATTGGAGCTACATATCAGCGTGGTATACAACGTTGCTTGGATTCGCAATTGGGAAGAAACGCAGAAGCTTATGTTGATGATATAGTGGTTAAATACCAGAAAGCGAGGATCTTCTCTCGACCTGGCGAGAGACCTTCAATAATCTGCGGAATTTTTCCATGAAGCTTAACACCGGAAAGTGTGTATTTGGAGTTCGCTGCGGGAAATTGCTAGGCTACCTAGTGTCATGGCGAGGCATTGAGGCCAACCCGAGAAAAATACGGACGATTATTAACATGAAACCTCCGAATTGCTTGAAGGATGTTCGGAAGGCGACGAGTAGTATGGCGGCTCTTAGCAGATTTATTTCGAGGTTGGGAGTTCGTGGACTTCAGTTCATTAAGTTGCTTAAGAAGCAAGATAAGTTTGAGTGGACTAATGAGGCGCAGGTTGCGCTTGATCAACTCAAGGAATACCTTAGCAATCCTCCGGTATTGGTGCCCCCGAGCGAGACGAGACCATCCGGTTATATATCTCCGCAACAACCCATGTGGTGAGCACGGTTACGACGGTTGATCGGAAGGAAGAAGGACATCTACAACTGGTGCAACATCCGGTATATTTTGTAAGTGAAGTTCTTACTGAGTCAAAGATACGATATCTCCGATTCTGAGAAGATAATATATCTTTGTAGTGATAACTTCTCGGAAGTTGAAGCATTATTTCCAAGCGCATCCTATTGAGGTTAAGAACTTGGCCAATATGAAATTACGTTTTCTTCGCGAACGGCTATTAAGGGACAAGCATTAGCTGATTTCATAACGAGTGGTTAGAGACACAAGTACCGCGGGAGATTCAAGCACTGAGTCTTGGGAGATGTTCTTTGATGGGTCCACTGCAGCTTTCGAGGCGCGGGGGCTGGGGTTGTGCTTCTCACCCCACAAAATGAACCACTAAGATATGTGTTACAAATGCATTTCCGAGCCTCCAACAATACGGCGGAATGTGAAGCCTTGCTTCATGGGCTTAGAGTAGCCATTTCGTTGGGAGTCCGACGATTGGACATTTATGGTGATTCGATGTTGGTGATAAGTCAAGTCAACAAAGCGTGGGATGCTCATGATGATCATATGATTGCTTACCGTCAAGAGGTTCGGAAACTTGAAGAAAAATTTGATGGTTTGCGGTTTTCTCATATCTTGCGCGGAAATAATTCTGCTGCGGATGAGTTAGCCGAGCTGGATCATCACGATAGGCGGTTCCGCTTGGTGTCTTTCTTCAAGTATTAGATAAGCCATCCATCAAGATGGAGCGCAAGGCTACTGTTTCGGAGATTGCGGATGAACCAGCTTTGAAGGATCGAGGCGGAGAAGGCGGTCTTGAAAGACCGGTCCGAAGGAGCGGTCTTACCGGATAAGACGAGTGAGCGGAATCAATGCGACGATATTCAGCCGTTGGATGTTATGATTATTGATTCTAATTGGCGTACCCCATATCTTGACTATTTGCAATCCGGTAAGACTCCGAGAAGATAAAATAGAGAAGCAAAGATTGGAAGTTTGAGCCCATAGTTATTTAATTCTCGAAGGAGAATTATATAAGCGTGGAGTTAATATTTTGATTAAATGTGTATCGATTTCGATGGCATTCAATTGCTTGAAGACGTACACAAGGGAATTTGCGGAAATCATGCTTCTTCAAAGACATTGGTCGGAAAGGTATTCCGACAAGGATTTTATTGGCCTACGGCGACGGATGATGCGCATAGAGTGGTTAAGAATTGCCAAGGACGTCGGTTTTTGCAAGACAGACCTCATACTCCGGCTCAAGAGTTGCAATTGATCCCAATGACTTGGCCTTTTTCTACTTGGGGGCTGGACATAGTTGGACCTTTTAAACGGGCGCCGGGAGGATTTACGCATATTTTTGTGGCGGTAGACAAGTTTTCCAAGTGGATTGAGGCTGAGGCGATTACTAGTACAACTACAGCTCATGCAATCAAGTTTTTGCGAGTATCTTCGTACGTTTTGGGGTTCCATACAGTATTATTGCGATAATGGGCCTCAATTCACCTCGGAACTCTTCAAAGACTATCTTTGAGAGTTTAGGGATCAAGGTGCAATATGCGTCGGTGGCACACCCGCAAAGCAATGGACAAGTGGAGCGAGCTAATGGAATGATTTTGACCGGTCTTAAACCAAGAATTTTTGACCGGTTGAAGCCGTATGCGAGGAAAGTGGGTTAAGGAACTGCCATGGGTACTTTGGGGGCTGCACACTAATGTTAGCGAGCTACGGGACGAGTCTCCGTTTTCTTTGGTGTATGGATGCTGAAGCCATGCTACCTACGAAGTAAATATGGTGTCGGCTCGAGTACGATATTATGATGAAGAAACGTATGATGATCAACGTCGGGTTGAATTGGTCGCTGCGGAAGAATTGAGGGATCAAGCTACGATTCAAGCTGCTAAATATCATCGGGGATTACGTCGTTATCATGATCGTAATGTTCGCACTCGGGAGTTTCAAGTAGGAGACTTGGTTCTTCGAAAGATTCGATCTAACAAGAACAGGCATAAGTTGTCACCGATCCGGGAAGGACCTTTTTTGGTTAAATCGGTCTCCAGGACCAGGGGCTTATAGGCTTATGACCTTGGAGGAGGAAGAGATTCCAAATTCCTGGAACATTGATCAGCTTCGTCGTTTTTATATTTAAAAAGTATTCATTGTAAAGTTTTTCATATTATAATAAAGTAATTTTATCTAATGATGATGTTTGTTTTTTGTGTCTCCATACTTTAATTTTGAATTAAATTATTGAGCCGAGGGGCTGTTATGATAAGAGCGATCTGTGATGCTTTGCTATTACTGCTATGTTAAGAGCGAGTCTATGATACTTTGCTATTACTGCTATGATTAAGAGCAGTCTATGATATATATTGATTGGTAGACTTGTTGTGTTAAGGACGGTCCGTGAAATCTTGAAATCCTACAAACTAGCTTTTTGCTTATGTTACATGATCTTGTTAAAGTAAGCTATAATTATGAATTGTGATCTGTGCTTGATTAAGAGCCGGAATTGGGTCATAATTATTCGGTTGAAATAACCATCATGTCTTAAGTAAATAAGTTAGCAAGTATGATGGTGAAACCGGTATTCATATAGAAAAGAAAAGCAACCGGTATTTCAAATAATATAAACGACTTGATGCTCAAAGATGTTTGATTACAAAAGCAAGGTGGCCCTATTACAAAGATAACTAAGCGGGACCGTTGGAAGTACCGGTGTCACCGGTCTTAGGATTTTCTTCAAGCCTATCATCCAGCGTTTCCTCGGAATCGAGAGGAGGATACGGGCAAATCCCTATCAAGATCTTCGAAGGCTTCTTCTATTGTATGTACGGCGGCGGTTGCTGCATCATGAGCATCTTGATCCGGGGCAAAAGCTGCTGGCGCTACGTTGAGAGGGACGCTGTTGGATCAAGAGGAACATCTTCCACCAACTACGAAACAGTGCCAATGAGTGAGTTCTTCAACTCATTGAACCGGTCTTCGATAGTATTAGGGTGGGCGCCATCTACGATAAAATTGAAATCACATTCTTCGACCGGAGTCCAAGGCTGGATTATAGCGGCGATGTGTCCTCCTCCTGAAGCAGCAATCATCCTTGAATGTTCTCGGATTCTTCTTGGGATTGCCCGGATGGCGGACTCAAGGTCTATCTCGTTGGGATCAATAGTTTGACCGCCATTGAGATACTCTAGAGTACGCATCTGTGCTGCGATAAGCTACGAAAAAACAAGTATAAATTTAAGAGCGGGATATTGCTTGAAGACCGGTATTTTCAAAAGATAACATAAGAATAAACAAGAAAGGTGGGACTTACGCTGTGCACGATCTCGGCAGCTCCGAATCTACCCTTGATGTTTGTGTTGGATTCTTTCGGCTTTTGGGCGGTCTCCAAGGCCTTGTCTTTGTACGCTTGAGCTGATTTCGCTGCTTCTAAGGCCTCGGCTAGTTCAACTTTCAAGCGAGCGTTCTCGGTCTCTAGCATCTTGTTGGAGCAAAGTGCTTGAGCTAGTATGTTATCTTTAGCGATAAGCTCGCCTTCGAGTTCTCCAATCCGCGCCGCTTTGTTGTTCTTCGACACGAGAGCCCTCTTCCGGTGCTTGCTCTTGAGCGGCTATTTTTTACGTGAGGACCTCTTCGGCTTTCTTATGGGCAGCAACAAGACTCTTGAGCGCTGAGATCAAGAATGGGATTAATCGGGAAGGAAGATAGCGGGAAAAATGTGGAATGTATAAGACAAATTGAGAATATTACTACGATTAATTTGGCGGAGCTTGATGATTTCTTGCCGGCGCTCCTCCATCATTCGATGGGTGTTACTGCAGACCGGCTTCTCTCCTCCGGAGATCGTTTTCCTTGGCCTTCGAGGCTGGCGATCCGAATTTCCGGTTCACCCAATCGTTCTTGATCGGCGTTGAGCTCCTCCTGTAAGCGGGCGATAATGGCGATCTTGGCCTCGAGAACTTTTGAGGAGAATCTAAAGGAAAGATTGAGAGAACCAATAATTAGAATGTGATTGCTTAGAGAGATTTTTGAAGCGGAGGATATACCTGGCCGGATTACGAAAAGTTCTTTAAAGCTTCTTCTTCTTGGAGAGCGTCCCATTGAGCTGTAGCGATGAAAGTTACGGCCCCGCTTGAGCTGTCAGCTTCCACATCTCCAACTACTATTCTAGCCGGCTTTGGTTCTCCGGGAGCTTTGCGTGTTGTCCTAGGCCGGCGAGGAATTTCTTCCATCCGGACCAGGTCCCAATGATAGCTGCGGAGGAATCTAGAATAAGGTGGCTTGAGGAGGATTACCGGAAGATGAGCCTTCGGCGGTGGTAACCCGCTCTTCGGCTTCTACGCTCGGGCGGCGGGGAGTTCCTCTGTGGATGCCGCACCTTGAGGTTCAATTGGGATTGGAGCGGTGGGGGCGGAAGCGGGGAGCGTTACCGGTCCGAGAGGAAGCGGCGGGAGCGGTACTAGGTTGAGAAGCGCCGGGGTTAGGACCGGCTGTGGTGCATCCGGAGTAGAGCGAAACACCACTAGCGGGGGCTGTTGAGGAAGCTTTATTTCTTAAAAAGCTAGCTATGCTAGCTTCGAAATTAGAAGGGACCACTGTAAGGAGAAAGCACATTTAATAAGGCCGGGGTAAGGAGCTTTGGCCGTTTTTGGAGCTTTAGCGAGATGAAATAATTTAGAGAAGAGTTAGACTTACGTGGAAGCCTTCTTGAAGCCGGTGGAGGTCTTGACCTTCTTGGACGGACCACTGGGTATCTCCACCACTTACGTCTGCAGCCCTTTTCTCCGTTGGATTGACTTGCGGAGTTGGAGCTGCATCCGTAGCATCACCGGAACCGGTGCGGTGGCCATACCGGGACCTCTTGGGTACCTTGGATAAGGGATCGACCGAGGAGGAGGTACCTTGAGCTTTTCCCAAGGAAGCTTTAAGAATAGCCCGAGCTGCATGGCGATCCCTTTCGACGGCTTCTTCCTCGCGTCGTTGCTCTTCAAGCTTTTGTGCCTCCGAGCGAGTGTCGCTAGGAGCGGTGGAAGAAGTAGCGAGGTTTACCAATGGTCAAGGAAGTAGTACGTTTTACGGTACTAGGAGCTTGAACCACGGCCCCGGATTTGGTAATTTTTGGAGTAAGGCTGGGAGGTAAGGGAAAAGACCGGTCCGAGGGCCTTTGAGACAGACCGGCTTGAACAGCTAGAGGAGCGGCATTGTTGGCATAATCCTCGCCCCAAGTGTCATTAAGAGGAAGTGGAGGGTGACTCCTGTAGTTGTCCATTTTCTGCAATTACAAAGATCGAGTCTTTGTAAGTAAATGATGATAATAAGTAGCAAAGATTTGAAGAAACGAGAAAAGAGATACTTATGGGGTCGCGAGGATTGCATGAGCTGAAGGCGGACCCACTCTTGTACATCCGGATAGATCTAGATTCGGCTGCAGCGTTTGCTTGATGCGAACTTCTAACCGCTCTTTGTCGGGAAGAAGGGTTCCATCCAAAGGCATAGCGGTGTCTTCGTTGAAAAGCCAAGGCTGGGTGCTCTTGCCTTTTGAGGGGTTGAACTCCCCGCACTATGAAGCTCCGGAGAATCGTCTCGGCGGTGACGCCTCTAGCGGTCTTCAAGTATTTAATGTTAGCGAGGAGTGCAAGAACTTCGTCTATTCCCCATGGAATTTGGCTAGGGGAAGGGACGCTCCCTTCCCCTAGCCAAAGTCCATGACCGGTCCTTAAACTTGTCTCACCGTGTCATCTAGGTCCCCTATACTCTCAAAGCTGCATTTCTAACTCCTCAAACTTAGCTTCGGGTGCCATTTAGGTTCCTTTACTTTCAAAATGAAAATCTAGCTCTCCAAACTTGTCTTTGGGTGTCATTAAGGTCCCATACTTTCAAAATATATGTTATTCCAAATAAATAGATTATATTTTATTTTTATAGATATAACTTACTTGTTAAATGAAAATGTCGATTTTCAATCGATCGAAATCCAATCAGAAGATTTCAGTCGACATTCAATCTCACCGGAGATATTCGTGGCTTTATTGCCACATGGTTTGTACCCTCGCGAGTCGCAATCCAACATCTCCTACTCCGGCCATGGAAATCGGTGGCTCACTGGATAATTTATAAAGATCGAGTTAGGGAATTAAAATATAGTTAGTACAATCCTTAAGATTGGGCACCGAGTGTGATGGGCTAAGTGGTTATAAATATAGTAGTAATAAAGCTGTATTCTAGGCAAGATTTGCGTGATTGACTAATCCATTACAATAACACTATATTGTAGAACATAAATGATACCAGAAGCCATCTTCGGGGACCTGTATTTGCATTTTGAGAGTATAGGGACTAAAATGACACCTGAAGCTAAGTTTAAGGAGTTAGAAATGCAATTTGAGAGTATAGGGACCTAGATGACACAGCGAGACAAGTTTAAGGACCGGCAATGAACTTTACTCAAAACTAATTGTTGAGACTCGTCTATTCCCCATGGAATTTGGCTAGGGGAAGGGACGCTCCAATTTAGGATGGGTTGAGGAGGAAGATACCCATCTTCACTGCCTCATTGAGGGACGTTTCGGTGACCTTGCTGCTACCAAGGTCCTGGACACCGAAAGGAAGGCGATCACGAGGAACAGAGGAAGAAGATGAAGCGACGGTGGTGGATTTCTTTTTACCCATCTTAAGAGATGGAAAAGGAAAGCTTGAGATTGGTTAATGGGGAAGGAGAGAGCAACGACGCAAAGGTGAATGGCGGACGCGTATGAGCTTTCGGGAGCGGGGTTGACCTAGGTCGACCTTTCGTTTCTTTTTATAGACACATGGGATGGGCCCGGGGCTGGAAAGTTATTGGGCCATTTTGAATGGCACTGATGGATTTTTATTATCGTAACTATGCAATTATGACCTAACCACCATAAGGAAATTAATGATTTGCTATCTGCGTTAATTATGACTTAACGATCATAAGAATAAGCCGTTGTGCTTTTATGAAAGTAAAAGGCGGTCTGAAATATGGAAATTTCCAGATGGAATTAAAGCAATACTGAATTTTACAATTCGGTAGTATGAGAGAGTTAGATTTTACATAACTCGGTGATAAAGGATGCCTTAGAGTCTGTGGGTGTTAATCATCCGGCTGATTATAGGCTTTAGAGACTCGAGTCGTTGTGAGAATATAGGGAATAAACTGGTCCGATTAACCAGAAATTTTGGCTCTTAGTGAAATTTCACTACACGAATTATGAATTCAGCCTGACTTAGGCGGTGCTGTTATGTGAAAATGGTGAAAATGTACAGGAGATATGAAATTCTAAATGGAATGACCGGTCCGAAAAATATGTTCTTGACGAAAATTTGCTTGAGAGGAATGTGATTTGATGGAAAATGATAAAGCATAGTTTCTCGGGAAAGACTCTTGCATTATTTGCGATTCCCAAATGATACAAGAGTCGAGGGCTATACCTAATTAGGTGCACCGACCGGTGCACCATATTCAAAGAGCGGTCTATAGAGATTTTGGAAGTGGAAAAAGATGGAAAGCTGAAAGGAGCGGTCGCAGGAATTGCATATTGAAGGAAATAATGAAGAATCAACTAGTGGACTCTTGCATTATTTGAAAGAAGTTCAAATAATCCAGGAGTCGGGGGCTATACTCAATTGGGTGCGCCTATTCGGCGCACCGTGAGAAGAATAAGCTATTATTACCTAATTAGGTGGTATGAAAGGTGAAAAACAAAAAAAATTTGAGCTTCTTTTAAAGCACTTGTGAAGAAAGAAGAACAAGTGCAGCAGATTGGAGTTCTTTTTAATTTTACCATGAATAAAGATCAACATGTAGAAGACTGGTTAGTTTTATTCAAGGATAAATCAAAAATTACTCGGGAGCTGCTTGTCGTATACTTGCCTTATGGGTATACGAGATGATGAAGGAATAGATACGCAGAGACATGGTGACAAATTAAGGAAGATTAAGATGGTGATGATAGGCAACGGACTAGCCCTTGACCGGTGCGGGATAACGAGAAGATCCTGAATACCGGTATGGAAGCAAGGCGGACATTAAGACCGATATACAATGACTTGAGGAGCAAGTTATTGAGTAATTACGTAATCTGATTAGGACTACGAATCAATAAAGAAAGTTAGAAATAGAACTCCATATATGTAATTCATGTAATCGATTAGGACTCGCATGTAACCCCAGCTCCCTCGGATATATAAGGCGGAGCGGGAACCCCCAAAAACTCTCCGAGATCTTACAATTAGCAAATCGCTAAAGGCAATATATAACATACAAGACGTAGGGTATTACTCTCGATCCGAGGGGCCCGAACCTGTCTAAAATCGCGTTTTCTGTATGTTACGTGTGTTGCACCATCGAATTCCACGCTCGTAAGGGACCGGGTAGTACTAGTGCCGAGTTTAAGACTCGACATCCGGAACAAAAAATTTGAAGCCAAATTAAAATCTTGGAGGAACAAAAATAAAATACATTACTAGTGTCAAATGAACAAGATCCTATTCCTATGGTCTCATAACACAAAAGGTAGAGAGATCTCGTCTAGAGAAGCTGCTACATTTTACAAAAAAAAAATCATGCCAGGAAAATAAAGAAAAATAACAATAACTTGATACACTATCGTGAGCACTCGAACTACCTAGCAAAAAAACATAGAAAATCATTCAATGGAACATGTTGAACCACAAGCTGTGTGTGAAGTGACGATCCGAGACAGTAGGCCTATTGGACATGAGTCGCAAGGCCAATAGATCATTCACACATTCTCCAGAATTATATGTTATTTTTTCCATCCAAACTCATTCAACCAAACTGAACAAAATTCAATTAGCACATCACAGGAACCCAAAATTATCCACAACACACAGGTACTATTGAACCCAAAAAAGGAAGAAAATAATGAATCTGAGCAAAAAAATCAATTAGCGCAAAATTATTTTTGTGTGCAAATTTAGACAAATGTCACTCGATTTCATATTTAAACTTATTCTATCAATTGTACCAGTTCTTCACATGAACAAATTTGATCAAATTTCACTCAACCTGAACCTGATATTTAAACATTTCAGTCACTCGAATAGAAAGAGAACAACAAGCAAAGTACACCTCCCTGTGAATCAAAGTTCATCCGCACAAAAAGAAACAGGACATTTACATACATTAAGTATACAACTCACGTACATTTTCCTTTAATTCTGGATTTTTAATTTATATTTACTGCACATCATCATACATTTGTACCAGTGTCATAGTTTCGATTCTTGAAGAAAAAGAACAAGAAACACGAGGCAGCGATTGCATCGATTCCGAAGGAAAAGGAAGACAAAAAGACAAATCGAGGTACCCAGCTCACCAACAGAGGTGCGGAGGTGCGGCCTCACCTGGCTGCCATAGTCCGCAGATCCAGCTCGGGCTGAATCCGGAGACCGGCATGCATCCTGGCCAGGGTCTCACGGAACCTGCTCGGGTCGAGGGCGATGTGCTGGCCCTTGAGGGTCCGTGGGGATGGGCGAGATCCCCGGCGGCGCGATCTGCGTGAAGCATGAGTGGCTGGGCTGGAGGAAGAGGAACTTGTAACATCACACGCACTCACGCTCGCGTACACGGCCGATAGCGGCAGCCCGTTGGCCGTCTCCACCGGCAGCTCAGGCTGTCGTAGCACGCATCGCGGACATCTTCCACACCGGATCTTGCCGCCAATCACCGGATCCGACCGCATCGAGCCCACGGCTAGCACGTGCATCGAGGCTGCCGCTGCCGCCACCACCACCGGACACTTCGATTCGGGATCGCACCGCATTCCGATCCGGGTAGGAAGAGAGAAAGGGGAGAAAGGATGGGGGAGGGACGAGAGAGGCGATTGCAACCTGCGAGAATGGAGAGAGAGATGTGATGCGTTGAGAGAGAGACAAGGGACGCGGTGGCTGGGGACGAGGAGGAGGAGAAGAGGAGGAGAAGCCAGCTCGGGGCGAGGTGGAAGGGAACGGAGGTGAGGGGGTTCGAGTGCGGCCGCATCGGGAGGACGGGGGTTCGGACCAATGCCAGCAACAAATGGAGAAAAATTTCGGGTGGAAAAAACTCGGGTCCGGGTCTTCACATGCAAGACTCGGGTTAGAGAAGTAGAGTCTTCAATACGTAGCACATTAGAGACTCGTTTACACAAGAAGAGTCTTTAATGTTGCATGCTTCTTATTGCGGACTCGTTTTCTCGAGAAAGAGTCTCTAATATGTGTCCTCTCGGAGAGAATTATAGACATTGAAGACTTTTCCGATAAAATAGAGTCTCCAATGTTTAATTGCGGACTCTTTTCAAATTAGAGTCTTCAATAAAAGTGTCTTCTTTAACCGTTTCTTACATAGTGATTGTCGGACACGAGCTCTAGTGATTGTCCCTTGAATGTTCAGCGGAGGAGTGTCATTTGTATCCAAAGGAGTGATGTCCTCATCATCCTCCCCCTCGGAATCGGAGTCGTCCTCGACTCAAGCGCATGCTCCTCACACAAATAAGGCTTCAAATCTACAATGTTAAAAGTGGAACTAACCCCGAACTCGAGAGGCAACTCAAGTTTATATGCATTATCGTTAATCTTCTCAATTATCTTGAAAGGACCAGCAGCTCTAGGCATTAACTTAGACTTTATCAACTCAGGAAACCGATCAGCAATATGAATAGCATCATCACTCTTATGACAAGGTATAAAGTGAGCCATCTTAGAAAATCTATCCACCACAACAAAAATACTATCCCTCCCCCTCTTAGTCCTAGGCAGTCCTAAAACAAAATCCATAGAAATATCCGCCCACGGTATTGAAGGAACGGAAAAAGGCATACAAACCATGTGGATTCAAGCGAGACTTCGCTTTTTGATAAGCGATGCAGCGAGCCACAAAACGCTCAACATCTCTTCTAAGCTGTGGCCAAAAGAAGTCTATGGCCAACACATCCGCCGTCTTCTTTGCACCAAAATGTCCCATCAATCCGCCTCCATGCGCTTCCTGTAACAACAAAAGACGAACGGAACCAAGCTGGAATGCAAAGACGGTTAGCTCTAAACAAATATCCATCATTTATCACAAACTTGTTCCATGTACGACCCTCTCTACAATGCAACAAAACATCTTTAAAGTCAACATCAAGAGCATATTGTTCTTTAATTGATTCAAGACAAAAAAATGTGACAATCAAGGTGTGACAACATAGTGTATCGTCTAGACAAAGCATCGAGCAATCACATTATTCTTTTTTTATGCTTGATAATATAAGGAAAAGACTCAATAAACTCAACCCACTTAGCATGTCTAGGGTTCAAATTACTTTGAGAGCGAATATACTTAAGCGATTCATGATCAGAATGAATAACGAATTCCTTAGGCCATAAATAATGACGCCACGTTTGCAAAGAACGTACAAGAGCATACAATTCTTTATCATACGTAGAATAATTCAAAACAGGGCCAGTTATCTTTTCACTATAATAAGCAATAGGTTTGCCATTTTGCATCAAAACACCACCAATACCAATACCACAAGCATCACACTCAAGTTCCAAAGTCTTACCGAAATATGGAAGTTGCAGCAGCGGTGCATGTGTAAGCTTGTCTTCCAAAGAGCTAAAGGACTCTTCTCGTGCTTTGCTCCATTGAAACGCAACACCCTTCTTTGTCAACTCATGCAACGGTGCAGCGATAGTGCTGAAATATTTGACAAAGCGGCGATAGAAACCTGTAAGACCAAGAATACTTCCAACCTTGTGTGATGGTTTGGGGCTGCGGCCAACTAGCAATAGCGTCAATTTTCTTGTCATCCACCTCTATACCACTGTGGAGTAACAACATAGCCAATAAAAGAAACTCGATCGGTGCAAAAGGTGCACTTCTCAAGGTTAGCAAATAAACGTGCATTTCTTAAAATAGTAAAAACAGCACGTAAATGATCCATATGTTCATCTAAAGACTTGCTGTAAATCAAGATATCATCAAAGTAAACAACCACAAAGCGCTCAATAAAAGCCCTCAAAACCTCATTCACTAAGCGCATGAAAGTACTAGGTGCATTAGTTAACCCAAAAGGCATTACTAACCACTCATACAATCCGAATTTAGTTTTAAAATTTATTTTCCATTCATCTCCAAGTTTCATTCTAATTTGGTAGTAACCACTACGCAAGTCAATTTTAGTGAAAATTAGAGAACCGCATAACTCATCGGGCATGTCGTCTAGCCTAGGAATAGGATGACGATACCGAATAGTAATATTGTTAATGGTTCTACAATCAACACACATGCGCCAAGTACCATCTTTCTTAGGAACCAAAAGTACGGGAACAACACAAGGACTAAGGCTTTCTCGTACATATCCGCGGTCCAAAAGGTCTTGGACTTGTCGCTGAATTTTCTTTGTCTCCTCGGGGTTGGTCCTATAAGCAGCACGGTTTGGCAAGGTAGCTCCCGGAATCAAATCAATTTGATGTTCTATTCCTCTCAAAGGTGATAATCCAGGAGGAATCTCAGCTGGAAAAATATCCTCAAACTCCTGCAAAAGGTCGGTGATAGAAGAAGGCAAAGAGCTAGCAATATCATCAAAGGAATACAAGGCTTGTTTGCATATCAAAGCATAAAAAATACCATCATTAGAAATTTCAGCAAGGTCTAATTTTGTAGCAAGGAGGTCTGATTTTGTAGAAAGTATATTTATTAATTCTACCACGGTGTGTAGCATCATTATCATGTTCCCAAGGAAGACCCAATAAAAGTGAACAAGCTTGCATAGGAACCACATCACAATCAGCATAATCCGAATAAACACCAATGGAAAAAGGAACTCTACAAGTTTGTGTTACCTTAGCTTTTCCCGAGTCATTTAACCATTGAATGTGGTATGGACGAGGATGTGGTTGTGACATCCCGTGTCACGATTAAGGTTAAATAGGTAATTAGTACACTAAACATTGCGCTAATGAATCACTAAGCACCAATGCTAATTACCCAAAGAAAAATAAGTATAAAAAGGAATAAAGGAAAAACCTAACTAAAGCCCTAACCCTAACCAACCCCTAAGGGAAGTGCAAAAATTATAAAGACACCACCCCTATATTTTTGCTCCACTGCATTGCTCATCTCAAAAGATGAATTTACAACATTTTTACAAATTTTTTGAGTAAAGTTTTGAATGCCCAAAAATTCAAATTCAAATCTGAAACGTTCCTGTTTAAGAATTTTGTATGAATTTTTGGAGTCACTTTTAGAAGTTGGAACTTTAAGATGAAAATTAAAACCCTTCGTGCTGAAGTTCCACATATTTTTTGTTTCATTTTTGGAGCAACAGAACTACGAATTTTAGTCAAAATACCAAACCGCAGATTCAAATTCAAACTCTGCCTCGAGCTACGGTGACCGCCGGGCAATGGCGCCGTGCCCGCCGGTCCGCCGCCTCCCGCGCTTGCCCCGGCATGCGCGCGTCTGCTCCCGCCCCGTCCCGTCACTCCCCACACCCCAACGCGCCTTCCCAACCACCTGTACCCGCCGCCCAACCCCGGCCGACCGGAATTGAATGGCCCGCACCCCCCCGCCGCCCTCCACTCGCCGCCCCCTCGCCTCCCCTTAGAAAAATCCCGCGTGGAGGCCAAGACCACACCTCGCCAGCTCCTCGTGGCTCACACCAGACCGCAGCACGTCCCCACCCTTTTCCCTCACTCCCGAGCGCAGCGAGGAGGAGTTGGGAGCCGCCGCCGCCATTACCGCCGCCGCAAGCTCCCCGTCTAGGCAAGACTCCGCCCTCCCTCCAAACACGTGCGCAGGCACCCCGGCTAACCCCCCCGGCTCCGGCTCTCTCTCGTGCAGCCGCGACCGCGAATTTGGAGGAATTTGAGCTGCCGCCGCCGTCTCCACCATCGGCTCCCGTCGAGCCCCCACCTCCGGTCCTCTTCATCGCCGCCCAAGTCAACGCCGTTGTTCCCCAAGGTGAGGCAAAGCCTTTGCCCCAAGCGCGAACCCCCTCGTCCCCTGTGCTTCACGCGCGACGGTGCCGAAGTTGGCCCCCGTCCGCCGCGCCGTGGCCACCGACGTCCGGCCGCCACGCAGGTCTCGGCCTCCCCTGGGCGTGTTCCCCACGCCGCGCCGTGCGGGATGGACCCCTTCCTGTCCTCTCGAACCCACCGTGGCGCCCTATGGCGTCAGCGCTGGCGAGCTCGGGCCGCCTCCGGCGAGGTCCCGCCGCGCGGGCCCGGCCCCATTTAAAAATTAACCTCGTGGCTTATCCAGTAAATAGATCCAAACTTTATTCAAGTTTGGAAAATTCATATCTCGCGTTTGAAATGTCCAAAAATTACAAACTAAAATGCTTTGGAAACTAGAAGTTCGGTACTTTTATAAAAGTAACATGAGCTGGTCAGATTTGCATGTTTTCATATTTTTACAAAAATAACAAAAGCCAAGCCCTGAAAAATTAGCTAAGCCATAATTTTAAAACTATAAATATAAAAGAGATGCCACTTGGCCAAAACCTTCACCCAGGCATACATGAATTTTTGGCACTGGAAGATCTGCATTTCATCCCATATTTTTCAAGTTATTGCATTTCTTGCATTTTCTGTATTTAATTTTTAATTAAATCTGTATAATTTATTTTTGCATGAAACTTGGTAATTAATTTCCTCCTAGTACTGTCCATGTGTAGAAAATTCCATGTTAATTTTTGAGCATGTTAAGTAATTAATTTGGCAAACCCTAGATCTGAATCCCTAAAAGGTCATTTTCAGCACATATGTAATTAGTTTCATATCTCAAAAAATTATGTTTCTGCATGTTTATGTGATTCCCACTGTTCACCATGTCCCCTAGCACTTCATGGCAGGTTTAGTCAAAAGATTTCATATATTTCACGTATGTGACAATTTGTGAGATCGAATTCTTGTTAAAAATGAAATCGTCATCGCATGTGATGCTAAACACTTAAGCCTAGGTTTCTTCGATTTGTATTTCAAAAACTTGCTAAATGTTAGTGCTAAACCTGCAAGAACCACAACACTCATGTCTATGCAATCAAGTCATTGCTCATGTACTAGTAGGGTTGTGCTTGTGCATGTAATTAATTTCTCGTAAAGAGAACAAGAGTTGTATTCATGCTTATTAGGGTTTAATTAAACAAAGCTTTTGGTTAATTCATTCATTTACATCCTTACAAAAACAGCGCATATGCATTGCCATCATCATTGATCTTGTATTCATGTTACTTATGCATTGCATTTCATCCTCTAGGTGACGACGCCGAATTTAACCTGCCGGAAGAGACAATTGCAACGCTCAACGCTTGTGAGGCTAGTGCTAACTTCGATCACTCTCAAGGCAAGCCCCGGTGCATTCCTATTATTTTGAAATGTCTTCCTTTATCACTCTATTAAGGATGATGAATGTGCATTTAAGTTTTTAGGCGTTGATTGGAAATCCACATGCATAAATTCCTATATGTCCTATGTTGCTTGTGTGTCATATCCTCGTTATAATTGCTATACTATGTTTATGGAGTCAACGATAGATTGGGGATCTCACTCATGACTTATGATTAAATGTGAACATGATGAATTTGGCTAAAATTGAGAACACCCCATTGTGGCTCCGCGAACAAGTTTGAGTTGTGTACCACTTGCATACCTTTCTTATGGGGATCGGTAAACCTATGTAGCTTGTAAGTTGTAAAGTGAGCCGGATATCTCACCGACCCGGAGGTGATGTGTATGGCACGGTGGTTGCACGGGTTGAGGACCGTTGGAGAGTACATGGGTTAAGCCTTGGGCGTGTTGTTGAACGGTCGCAAGGGGGACGTGTACTCGGGGTCGGTGGCCCCGTGTTTTACTTTATGATGAACTCGCGAACGGTGGCCATACGTGTTCTTAAATGATGCGTATGTCGTGCATTTGGGTCCTTTCCTGCAGGATTAATAATTCGATATTTATCGCCGTTTCCTCTCGGTTAATGAGTACCACTTGATTCGAGCAGTTCGCAATGTGTAGTAATGGAAGGAGATTGGATAGCTTGCCGTTTTATACTTGATATAATTTTGTATTGCAACTCTTGTATGGCTAGTATGCTCACTAAAGTTTCCTTTATGCAATAACCCTATTAATTTGGCTAAGACATAAAAGTTGCCAACCTAATTAGCATAGGTGCTATTTATGCAAAATGCCAAGCTAAGCCGGTCAAGCCCCATGCATCTAGGAGTCGGTCTTAGAAGGCCAATTTGACGGGTAAGACTTGCGGAGTATGTTAGATACTCGAGGCTTTGCCACTATATGTTTATCTACGGGTTTTCCGCAAGCCGGGTTTTGTGATTGTTGTGGTAAGGTGGTTTGGGATGGAGAAGATCCCAAAGAGTGGACCATTGAATGGGTCCCTAGCTCTCCGACCCATGATGAGTGAGCCATGGCCTAGGCCGGCATGGTTCATTTAAGTTATCTATGTATCGTCGAGTTGTGTATTTCGCTTCCGCACTTAGTTTCGAACAAAGATCATGGCTATGTAATCTAAATTCCGAACCTAATGTATCTTTATTTCGAACCCTATGTTGTAATCAAGACTTAATTATGTAAACTTGTAATTCGTGGATGTTTGTTAATGTGATGCTATGTATGGTTGCTTCGTCAATCATCTCCCAAGGTGATCCGTACCACACTTAGCTATCTTTCGGGATAGGGGTGTGACACGTGGTATCGGAGCCGACTTGGGATTTGCGTCACGCTAACACTCATTCTAAAAATCTTAAACCCCGTTTTTGAGTCACGGTGAGGTACGAGTCTAGATAGACAGGCCAATATAAGGACTACATAGAATGGTGGCAAAACTAACCCCGTGTTATGGTTGTTTAAATAATTTGCAACTACGGCTTGGCAAAGATATGTGATTGAGTGTTGTCAATTTTTGCATAATATTAAACTGGTGTGACTCGAATACACTCTTATTCGAGAGCTCTCCATGTGAGGTGAGGTGACATGGATTTATTTTTGGCTTGTTTCTTTTGAATTTGATGTAATATTTCTGGAATCCATCTCTTGCAGGTACATAACAACGTTTTAGTTCGTGTAGTACCGTGTGAGAGGTGTGTGTGTGCCACCGATGCGCTTGTCCGATATTCGTATCGGCGGGCGCGATCTTTTAATTTTGTGAGGACGTACGAGACGACATATTGAGCATCCATCATACTCGCATATCATCTCATCATGTCAGACATATGCATCTGAACCTATATAAATGAAACAATCACAAAAATTTGGTCACCTAGCCTAATTCTCACAAAAGGTGGAAAACCGAAACACTAAAACGTGGCAGATTTCTTAACTTTCACGAAAATGAGCATAACTTCCAAATTACTTATCCAAATAAGGCAAATAAGGACTTTCTGGAAAGCTTGTATTATGCACTACAACAATCTTCTAGTCTCAGGTCTTGCAAATATCTGGAACGTAGCTAGAATTACCCATTACAGAGAGCTGTTCTGGAATTCCAGAGTGTGCTCCGGTTCTGTCCCTGTCGTAGATCGCTCATAACTTTCAAACGACAAGTCGGATTGAGCTGTTCTAGGATGCGTTGGAAAGCTTAAGAAATTGTATAAAACTTTAGTAACAAAATAAAAGTTTGATTCAGTCCAGAAACAGGGGTAATTATCGAGTTTCCATAACGTGTCAAATCTGTCCAGAAAATGGAACCGTGGTAGGATTGTGCGAAAAGTCTTGTTGCTTTCTTTTGCTAAGTTGGTGCCATTCCATCATTCATGCTCTACTTATTTAGCGTGTTTTGTTGTTGGATATTGAGTTTTGACTTGTGTTTCAAAATTCTCCGACAGATGGCCCCCGGCAAGCTCATGATGGATCGTGAGAACCTCGTGAGGCGGGTGCTCGAGTTGGAGCAGGAGCGTGCTGCCCTGCAAGCCACCCTCACCACCCGCGACGCCGAGCTTGCTTCCCGCACCGCCGAGCTAGCCGAGCTAGCCGAGCGCACTACCGAGGTGGACACCCTCCGTACGCAGCTCGAGTATAGCGAGACGGAGCGTTGGAGTTTCTTTGAGCAGCTCCACGACGCCAACCTTGCCCTTGAGGGCAATGGAGCTGCCGCTCTGCAGGCCACGCTCGATGAGCGTGATGCCCAGCTCACCGCCGCGAATGAGGAGAACTACGTCCTCTCCGACCAGGTGGATGCCCTTCTTCGAGGAGAAGGATGAGTTGGAGGTTACTCTTCCGGAGACTCGGGGCGCTAGGGATGCTTTGGAGGGAGACCTCCGGAACGCCCGAGCGACCATAGCGCATAACAACGCTACCATTGAGCATCTCCAAGCCGCCAACGACGCCCTGCACGCCATCCTTAATGGCGGACCTCCCGCGCCACTCGGAGATCATCCCACCCGAGGAGGTCGTGGAGATGAGTGATGGCGAGGATGCTTCCGATGTCGAGGACGGAGCACCACCCTCTCCCATGAGGGATGACGCCGACTACTACGGCGATGACGACGAGTAGTTGTCACGACCGGTGGTCGTAGCTCTATGTGTTGTAGGATTTGTAATCTCGTGAGGCATGTAACCGTATTGGAAACCATCCGTGTGTTGTTAATTAAGCTCTCCGAGATTTGTGTTTGTTTACGGGTCACATGTGATGTAACCTAAGACCGTGTTGTATCGGATTTGTGGTTCCCGTGTATCAAAAATTTCTATCATGTTGCTAGCTATGTTGGAATCTATGGAATATGTGTGTTGCCAATGCATTATGCTTATTTCATCAATATTTTCTTCGTGCATGCAATCTGAAATTTTTGGTCCCTTGTGTCCAATGTTATGTTTTCTTGCTATTTTAGCTCTTGGTCTAATGAGCTAACGTGAGAAAAATTTTCATATGTGACAGATGGTGAATACCCGTCGTGGTGAAGCTTCCGGCAGTGGTCATGGTGCGAGGGAAGAGCAACTCCCTAACCCTCCACCTCTCACGCCGTTGGAACAACTCGTGTCCAACCAAAACGAGATGTTCCGCTTGTTCTTTGCAAGTCAAACTAATCAAGGACAAGGCCAAGGACCGCCACCCCAAGGGCCGAGGAATTCCACCTATGCCGACTTTTGGGCGACCCAACCGCCAAAGTTTGGTGAAGCTACTACCGATCCGTTGGAGGCGGATAATTTCCTCCGCATCATTGAGTCGAAGTTTGCTCTCCTCAATTGCACATCGGAATAAAAGGTTCTCTTTGAGGCTCAACAACTTCGTGGCTCCGCTAGTGCATGGTGGGCAAGTTTTACCGCCGCTCTTCCCGCCGGCACTCAAGTGAATTGGCCGGACTTTTGCACCGCGTTTCGCGCGCATCACATCCCCGCCGGTCTCATGAAGTGCAAGTTGCAAGAGTTCCTCAATTTGAAGCAAGGTACCGGAACCGTGCAAGAGTATGCACGGAAGTTCAACTACTTGGCCCAATATGCATCCTATCATGCCGACACGGATGACAAGAAGAAGGATTGCTTATGTTCGGGGCTAAGCCCAAAGTTGCAAGATCGCTTGGCTCAAGTCACTACCGGCACGTTCAATGACTTGATGAGTGCCACGATTGTGCAAGAAGATGCTATCCGTGCGCACCAAGAAGACAAGAAGAGGAAGCGTGCCATAGGAAATCCATCCGGCTCCGCTCCGCCCAAGTACAAGCTAGCCATCACTTCCCCGTCCGGACAGAAGTTTCGGGCCGCATTGTCGCCGACGGGGGATCTCGTCAGTTTGTGCCGCAGCAACATCACCACTCTCACGGTGGAAATCAGCAGCATACCACTTCGTTCCGCCCTCCACAGCAGCAATATCAAGGTGCTAGGCCCGGTCCTCAAGGTCCGTGCTTTAATTGTGGACGTCCGGGTCATTTTGCGAAGGATTGCCGTGTTCCGACACGTAACCCGGCAACAACAACAACAACAACAACAATGGTTCCGGAAGTGGCAACAACAATCAAAACCGCAATGGGAATAATGGGAATGGGAACCGCAATCAATCCTCCACTCCAAATGCTAAGAATGGCCGAGTCAACTATACCACGGCCGAAGAGATTCAAGCGGGAGAACCGGTACTTTCGGGTATGTTTTCGGTCAACAACCACTCCACTTTGGTTCTTTTTGATTCCGGTGCAACTCATGATTTCATTAGTCAAGCATGTGCAAAAACCCTACAACTCACTCCTACCGTTTTGGATATTCCCTATGTCATCACATCACCCGGTGGAAAAATAAAAACAAACTTAAAGTTGAGGCAAGTACCACTAAACCTAGAAAGAAAAATATACCCCTCCTCTCTCATAATTTTAAGTGCGCAAGGAATAGATATAATTCTAGGTATGAGATGGATGAAACTCCATAGAGCCTTTACACATCGATTCCCGTGAAGTTCACCTAAACTCCCCACTCCATGGTTCATCTATTCTCCGATTACCCCATCCAAAATTCTCCACTTCAAAAATCTACCATCTCGAGGGGAAAAGGATTGAGGATATTCCCGTGGTATGTGAGTTTCTCGATGTGTTTCCGGATGACTTACCGGGCATGCCACCCGATCGGGATGTTGAGTTTAAAATTGAGCTCCAACCCGATACGGCACCAATTTCCCGTAGGCCGTACAAAATGGCTCCCAATGAGCTAGCAATCTTAAAAGAGCAATTGGGTGAGCTTATGGATAAAGGATATATTCGCCCTAGTTCCTCTCCGTGGGGATGTCCCGCTCTCTTTGTGAAGAAGAAAGACAAAACGCTACGTCTATGTGTGGATTATCGCCCTCTCAATGCGGTAACTATCAAGAATAAATACCCGCTCCCTCGGATTGATATTCTCTTTGATCAATTAGTTGGTGCTAAGGTTTTCTCTAAGATTGATCTCCGATCCGGTTACCACCAAATCAAGATCCGAGCCGAAGATATTCCAAAAACCGCATTCTCTACGCGGTATGGTCTTTTTGAGTATCTCGTCATGTGTTTTGGGCTCACAAATGCCCCGGCTCATTTCATATACTTGATGAATTCGGTATTCATGCCCGAGTTGGATAAGTTTGTCGTGGTCTTCATTGACGACATTCTTATTTATTCGAAGTCCGAAGAAGAGCATGCCGAATACCTTCGCATTGTTCTCCAACGGCTTCGTGATCATCAATTGTATGCCAAGTTTAGCAAGTGTGAATTTTGGTTGAAGCAAGTTCCTTTCTTGGGTCATATCATTTCCGTGAAAGGTGTTGCCGTTGACCCAAGTAAGGTTGAAGAAGTGCTTACTTGGAAATCCCCGAGATCGGTGAGACAAATTCGAAGCTTGCTTGGTCTTGCCGGTTACTATCGAAAATTCATTCCCAACTTCTCAAGCATAGCCAAGCCAATGACGAAATTGTTGGAGAAAGATGCAAAGTTTAAATGGAGCCGTGAATGTGAAGAAGCTTTTCAAACTCTCAAGAAGCATTTAACGTCCGCTCCGGTATTAGTACAAGCCGACATCACCAAGCCGTTTGACGTGTATTGTGATGCGTGCGGCACCGGCCTAGGGTGTGTGCTAATGCAAGAAGGTCGTGTCATTGCTTATGCTTCCCGTCAACTTCGCAAGCATGAACAACACTACCCTACCCATGATTTAGAGCTAGCCTCGGTTGTCCTTGCTTTGAAAACTTGGAGGCATTATCTACTTGAAAATCTTGTCAATCTTTACACCGATCATAAGAGTCTCAAATATATCTTCACCCAACAAGAGTTGAACATGAGGCAACGTCGATGGTTGGAATTAATCAAGGATTATGAGTTGGAAATCCATTATCACCCGGGTAAAGCTAATGTGGTTGCCGACGCTTTAAGTCGCAAGGATCAATGCAATCATATTACCGGTTGTTCTATGGAAAATTCGGAAATTTCATAGTCTAGTGAACCGAGTCTTCGAGTCATTCCCTATGGTTCACTATATAACCTAGCTCTCATTCCTACCCTTCGTGAGGAAATTATTGAGGCACAAAAGAAGGATGAAGGTACGGAATTTGTTGGGCAAAAGATTGAGAAATATGAAACTACATGTTTCCGACAAGATGACAATGGTGTGTTATGGTTCAACAAACGTCTCGTTGTTCCGAAGAATATGGAGTTGCGGAAGAAAATAATGGATGAGGCACATTTGTCTAAATATTCCATATACCCCGGTAGCAATAAAATGTATCGCGGCCCGAGAGAAAAGTTTTGGTGGACACGCATGAAGCGTGAAATTGCACGGTATGTGGCCGAGTGTGATACTTGTCAACGAGTGAAAGCCGACCACTTAAGAAAAGCCGGATTATTGAACCCATTGAAGATTCCCGTTTGGAAGTGGGAGGACATTGCTATGGATTTCATCGTTGGATTGCCTCTCACATCAAAGAAGCATGATTCAATTTGGGGTATTGTGGATAGATTGACCAAGTCCGTGCATTTCATCCCCGTCCATACTACCTACAATACAAAGAAGTATGCCGAGCTATACATCTCAAGAGTGTTATGTTTGCATGGAGTACCTAAAACCATTGTTTCCAATCGAGGTCCGCAATTTGTATCTCGCTTTTAGGAACAATTGCATTCTTGTCTTGGTACCACTCTCATTAGAAGTTCCGCATATCACCCTCAAACGGATGGACAAACCGAAAGGTTGAATCAATATTTGGAGGATATCTTGAGAGCATGTGCTATGGAAAATCGAGGAAATTGGGATGATTGCCTTCCGTTCGCCGAATTCTCGTACAACAATAGCTATCAAGAGAGTTCGGGAATGTCGCCATTTGAAGCGTTGTATGGTCATTCTTGTCGTACACCCTTAAATTGGTCGGAAGCGGGAGAAAAAACAAATTTTGGTCCCGATCTGGTCACTCAAGCCGAAGAAAAGGTTTGACAAATCCAAGCCAACATGAAAGCCGCACAATCTCGTCAAGTGAGTTACGCTATTAAGAGGAGACGCCCATTGGAATTTGAGAAGGGAGATCATGTTTATCTTCGTGTCTCTCCAAATAAGGGCGTATCTCGGTTTGGAATTAAAGGAAAGTTAGCACCCCGCTATATCGGACCCTATCCGATTGTGGAAAAGCATAGCGCGGATGCTTACCGATTGCAACTACCGGAAAGCCTTGCTCGAGTACACAATGTGTTCCATGTCTCTCAACTCAAAAAATGCTTGAAGCCTCCGATAGATGTGGTCATTTCCGACACCGATCAACTAGAAGAAGATCTCTCCTACCCCGAATACCCCGTCCGGATTATTGATCAAAACGACCGAGTAACTCGCAATCGCACCATCACCTTCTATAAAGTGCAATAGAGTAACCACACCGAAGAAGAAGCAACTTGGCAACAAGAGGATTTTCTAGAGAAGAATTTTCCCGAGTTCCTCGCGTCACACAAATCGGTAAATTTCGTACTCCCTCTCCTTAATTCGTAGCGATTCTCGGGACGAGAATTTCTTTAGGGGGGAGGGCTGTGACATCCCGTGTCACGATTAAGGTTAAGTAGGTAATTAGTACACTAAACACTGTGCTAATGAATCACTAAGCACCAATGCTAATTACCCAAAGAAAAATAAGAAGTATAAAAAGGAATAAAGGAAAAACCTAACTAAAGCCCTAACCCTAACCAACCCATAAGGGAAGTGCAAAAATTATAAAGACACCACCCCTATATTTTTGCACCACTACATTGCTCATGTCAAAAGATGAATTTACAACATTTTTACAAAATTTTTGAGTAAAGTTTTGAATCCCCAAAAATTCAAATTCAAATCTGAAACGTTCCTGTTTAAGAATTTTGTATGAATTGTTGGAGTCACTTTTAGAAGTTCAAACTTTAAGATGAAAATTAAAACCATTCGTGCTGAAGCTCCACATATTTTTGGTTTCATTTTTGGAGCAGCAGAACTACGAATTTTAGTCAAAATACCAAACCGCAGATTCAAATTCAAACTCTTGCCTCGAGCTACGGTGACCGCCGGGCAATGGCGCCGTGCCCGCCGGTCCGCCGCCTCCCGCGCCTGCCCCGGCACGCGCACGTCTGCTCCCGCCCTGTCCCGTCACTCCCCACACCGCAACGCGCCTTCCCAACCACCTGTACCCGCCGCCCAACCCCGGCCCGCCGGAATTGAATGGTTGCACCCCCGGCCGCCCTCCACTCTGCCGCCCCCTCGCCTCCCCATAGAAAAATCCCGCGCGGAGGCCAAGACCACACCTCGCCAGCTCCTCGTGGCTCACACCAGACCGCAGCACGTCCCCACCCTTTTCCCTCACTCCCGAGCGCAGCAGGAGGAGTTGGAAGCCGCCGCCGCCATTACCGCCGCCGCAAGCTCCCCTGTCCGGGCAAGACTCCGCCCTCCCTCCAAACACGTGCGCAGGTACCCCGGCTAACCCCCTCCCGCTCTGGCTCTCTCTCGTGCAGCCGCGACCGCAAATTTGGAGGAATTTGAGCTGCCGCCGCCGTCGCCACCATCGGCTCCCGTCGAGCCCCCACCTCCGGTCCTCTTCATCGCCGCCCAAGCCAACGCCGTTGTTCCCCAAGGTAAGGCGGAGCCTTTGCCCCAAGCGCGAACCCCCTCGTCCCCTGTGCTTCACGCGCGACGGTGCCGAAGTTGGCCCCCGTCCGCCGCGTCGTGGCCACCGGCGTCCGACCGCCGCGCAGGTCCCGGCCTCCCACTGGGCGTGTTCCCCACGCCGCGCCGTGCGGGATGGACCCCTTCCCGTCCTCTCGAACCCACCGCGGCGCCATATGGCGCCAGCGCCGGCGAGCTCAGGCCGCCTCCGGCGAGGTCCCGCCGCGCGGGCCCGGCCCCATTTAAAAATTAACCTCGTGGCAGATCCGTAAATAGATCCGAACTTTATTCAAGTTTGAAAAATTCATATCTCGCGTTTGAAATGTCCAAAAATTACAAACTAAAATGTTTTGGAAACTAGAAGATCTGTACTTTTACAAAAGTAACATGAGCTGATCAGATTTGCATGTTTTCATATTTGTACAAAAATAACAAAAGCTAACCCCTGAAAACTTAGCTAAACCATAATTTTAAAACTATAAATCTAAAAGAGATGCCACTTGGCCAAATCCTTCACCCAGGCATACATGAATTGTTGGCACTGGAAGATCTGCATTTCATCTCATATTTTTCAAGTTATTGCATTTCTTGCATTCTCTGTATTTAATTTTTAATTAAATCTGTATAACTTTTTTTGCATGAAACTTGGTAATTAATTTCCTCTTAGTACGGTTCATGTGTAGAAAAGTCCAAGTTAATTTTTGAGCATGTTAAATAATTAATTTGGCAAACCCTAGATCTGAATCCCTAAAAGGTCATTTTCAGCACATATGTAATTAGTTTCATATCTCAAAAAATTATGTTTCTGCATGTTTATGTGATTCCCACTGTTCACCATGTCCCCTAGCACTTCATGGCAGGTTTAGTCAAAAGATTTCATATATTTCACGTATGTGACAGTTTGTGAGATCGAATTCTTGTTAAAAATGAAATCGTCATCGCATGTGATGCTAAACACTTAAGCCTAGGTTTCTTCGATTTGTATTTCAAAAACTTGCTAAATGTTAGTGCTAAACCTGCAAGAACCACAGCACTCATGTCTATGCAATCAAGTCATTGCTCATGTACTAGTAGGGTTGTGCTTGTGCATGTAATTAATTTCTCGTAAAGAGAACAAGAGTTGTATTCATGCTTATTAGGGTTTAATTAAACAAAGCTTTTGGTTAATTCATTCATTTACATCCTTACAAAAACAGCGCATATGCATTGCCATCATCATTGACCTTGTATTCATGTTACTTATGCATTGCATTTCATCCTCTAGGTGACGACGCTGAATTGAACCTGCCGGAAGAGACAATTGCAACGCTCAACGCTTGTGAGGCTAGTGCTAACTTCGATCACTCTCAAGGCAAGCCCCGGTGCATTCCTATTATTTTGAAATGTCTTCCTTTATCACTCTATTAAGGATGATGAATGTGCATTTAAGTTTTTAGGCGTTGATTGGAAATCCACATGCATAAATTCCTATATGTCCTATGTTGCTTGTGTGTCATATCCTCGTTATAATTGCTATACTATGTTTATGGAGTCAACGATAGATTGGGGATCTCACTCATGACTTATGATTAAATGTGAACATGATGAATTTGGCTAAAATTGAGAACACCCCATTGTGGCTCCGCGAACAAGTTTGAGTTGTGTACCACTTGCATACCTTTCTTATGGGGATCGGTAAACCTATGTAGCTTGTAAGTTGTAAAGTGAGCCGGATATCTCACCGACCCGGAGGTGATGTGTATGGCACGGTGGTTGCACGGGTTGAGGACCGTTGGAGAGTACATGGGTTAAGCCTTGGGCGTGTTGTTGAACGGTCGCAAGGGGGACGTGTACTCGGGGTCGGTGGCCCCGTGTTTTACTTTATGATGAACTCGCGAACGGTGGCCATACGTGTTCTTAAATGATGCGTATGTCGTGCATTTGGGTCCTTTCCTGCAGGATTAATAATTCGATAATTATCGCCGTTTCCTCTCGGTTAATGAGTACCACTTGATTCGAGCAGTTCGCAATGTGTAGTAATGGAAGGAGATTGGATAGCTTGCCGTTTTATACTTGATATAATTTTGTATTGCAACTCTTGTATGGCTAGTATGCTCACTAAAGTTTCCTTTATGCAATAACCCTATTAATTTGGCTAAGACATAAAAGTTGCCAACCTAATTAGCATATGTGCTATTTATGCAAAATGCCAAGTTAAGCCGATCAAGCCCCATGCATCTAGGAGTCGGTCTTAGAAGGCCAATTTGACGGCTAAGACTTGCGGAGTATGTTAGATACTCGAGGCTTTGCCACTATATGTTTATCTACGGGTTCCCCGCAAGCCGGGTTTTGTGATTGTTGTGGTAAGGTGGTTTGGGATGGAGAAGAGCCCAAAGAGTGGACCATTGAATGGGTCCCTAGCTCTCCGACCCATGATGAGTGAGTCATGGCCTAGGCCGGCATGGTTCATTTAAGTTATCTATGTATCGTCGAGTTGTGTATTTCGCTTCCGCACTTAATTTCGAACAAAGATCATGGCTATGTAATCTAAATTCCGAACCTAATGTATCTTTATTTCGAACCCTATGTTGTAATCAAGACTTAATTATGTAAACTTGTAATTCGTGGATGTTTGTTAATGTGATGCTATGTATGGTTGCTTCGTCAATCATCTCCCAAGGCGATCCGTACCACACTTAGCTATCTTTCGGGATAGGGGTGTGACGGTGGTCGTGTGGCCAAACCAAGCTTCTCAACCAGATCTGAACTCACCAAGTTGTTGCAGCTTCCTCCATCAATGATCACACGTGCTCGTCGATTCTTGATGTCGAAGAAAATATGGAACATGTTGTGGCATTGTATCTTTTCGAAGTCTGAATTTGCGTGCTAAGTACACGCTGTACAATGATGTTCATGAAACCCGATGTGTCTTCTCCACCAAGTACATGGCCCTCATTGGTGTCGTCGGCGACTTCGTCTTCATCATCATCTTCTATGTCGGAGGTGCTGATGCATCCTCCATCTTCGGTGGCCACGTATGCCCGCTGACTTGGGCAATCCTTCCGCACATGGCCGAGTCCATTGCAGCGGTGGCACTGAATGTTGGAAGTGCGTCCTGTTGAGGCGACCAACGAAGCACTTTGAGCAGGACCCTATACGAATTTTTACCTGAATTTGCCGGGCGTGTAGGAGGTGTGTGTGGGGCTGCCGTAACACCACTCACGGATGCTTGGAGGCCGTTTGCTTGCTGGTGGAGATAGCCGGGAATAAAACCCCGAAGACAGCGTCGACCGTGGGGTGTAAGATGGCTCTGCTTGTACTTGCTGCTCCTATGTTGCTTCTCCCGTCCTTGCAACTCTTTCTCTCGCAAGCATAGCAAACTGGAACAAGCTGGTTGATGGTGTTAAACTCCTTATTGTGACACCCCATGTCACAAATTCATGAATTCACTGTGCTAAGGAATGAATTGCATGTGTAAAATATTAATCAATGATCAAATTCACATAAAATACCACATTAGGGTTTATAAGGGTTTTGATTGCCCAAAACCCTAACTAATGAGATCTCCACATTCTCCCATGATAGCAATCACATATTTTTACATAATCTGGTAGAGCACATCAAACTAAGATTTTAGGACATTTTTCCTGAATTTTTGGAGTGGCACAAAGTCCTAGGAAAATTCAAACTAAGTTAAGAACAACACCTGTTCATCAATTTTTATAAATTTTTACAAGACGAATCTGAACTTTTGCCTATCACAAAAGTTGTTCCTCATAATACAATGAACCCCAGAAAATTTGGTTTTCAAAAATTCCGAGCGAATTAAATTTATGGGAAAAATCAGAACCAATGATTCGGTGGCAAAATTGTAAATTCGGAGAATATAGTTTGAACAGAGTGGCACGGTGGCCGGGGCCACCCGCCGGCGGCGCTCGTCGCCGGCGCCCATGCCGCGATTAGGCAGCTTCATCCTCGTAGCACTCGTGCAGCTCCACGCCTTGCGCATCACTTCTTCCCTTCGCCCGGAAGCTTGCTCTCACGGCCGTCGATGGCGGGATCGAATTTTCTCCATGGCCGCCGTTGCCTAGGTCTTCCCCGCACCGCAGCCCTTCATTTCGTGCGCAAGTGCTTCCCCACCTTCCTGCGCAACTCCAGCCACACAACTCCAGCATCGCCCCCTCCCCGAGCGGCGCAATCTCTCAAAAATCAAAAGAAGCTTCCGTTTCCCCCTCAACGCCGACGAGCTCAATTGCGCGCGTGCTCATGTGAGCTCATGTCACACCTCTCGCCTCTGGAAGGTGCGCAAGACCCGAACGGACCTCCCTGCTCCTACCCGAGGTCCGAGCGGAGCCGGGACGGTGAAGAAAATCCCATCTTCTTCGCCGCCGGTCACCGCGCCTCCGCCACCCCTCCGACGAGCTGCTACCTCCGGGGCCCCTCCTCCTTCTTCGACCCCGTGCCGAGCTTCCCCTCGAGCAGGTGACGCTCTCAGCCTTGGCCGCCCCACCTTTCGTGCGGTGGCGAGCACGAGCTCACACGCCGGAGTTTTCCCTTCCGCCATTGCCGACGCGAGCCGAGCTCCGTCGCCCCTCCCGCCTCGCCACCTCCACCAATAGACGCACCGTCTCGAGTAATGCACGGGCGGCCAAGCACAGCCCCTGCGGTGAGCCCTAGATCAACGCCGGCGAGCACCGCCGCCGCTCCGACGAGCCCCCCCCTTCACGCGACACTTAGAAAAAATTTGAATTCGCGCTGAATTTTTTCTAAGCTCAAGAATTTAAAAAATTGCACAACTTTAAATCCGAACCTCGGATTTGAACGATTCAAAATGTTTTGAAAAGCTTGAGACTTGTACTTTGACATGGAACACATGAACACATATGTTTATATGGCAAAAATAAATGTTTGAGCAACCTCAAGTTGCTATCATGACCACGCAGCTTAACATGATTGGATTTTAAAAATTGTGTAACATTCATATCCTGGATCCAAAATGTTTGAACAAACGCTCATTGGAAAGAAGATGATGAGCACTTTCCCATCATAGCATAATCCAGGCACTTCCTGTGGAAAAATTAAAAGATACGAGTACTTCAATGTGCTAATCCGTTAAGGACCGTGACAACTTGGCATTTTTTAAATTCAATAACTTTTGAAATACAAATTCAAATAAGGCAAATCCACATCCTTGTAATCCTTGAAACACGTTATTTACACGACCCTATTTCGTTCACCCAAGTTTTATAGCGAAATTTTGAATTGAAGGCACCTTAAGATGGCCTCGCGATAAGGCTGACAACCAGACTTAGCCAAAGTAAAATCAGGGAAATTAACTAAGTTCAAATTTGCCTTTTTCTTTTCTGTTATGATTAAACATTTTGCACATCTCCCTGGTACATTTAAGCATATCATGATCATGTTTATCTTTTGGGCAAGAACAGTCATATGTTATGTAGAATTAATTGCAGAAAATCCACATAAAATGTAATTGCTTAGAGTGCTCGATGTATAAAGAAATGATAAAATTTCATCCTAAGAAAATGTGCATCAACTCTTGCATACTGATTAATAAGGAAAATATTTAGTACTAGTGTATACCAAGAAGTGCATGTAAATAAATTTATTCCCAGATTGTGTCATATAAATACTAATGCATAGATACAATTACTATAAATCATCACATGGCAGCACCTAGTCATATGGTTATTTCATGGCACTCATATCAATAATGAACTCTGCCCTGTCTTCTTGATCGCGAAATCAGCATGTGCATTTTTACTAAATAATGAATATTCTTCATAATTAGAAGGTTGTCTTCATGACATAACCCATGTATTTAATCATCGTGGCAAATCATCTCATTCCATGAGCATATTTATTTTCATGCAAATATTTCATTGCATGTTCTTATTGAGAAAGTTCCATGAACTATGTAATAAAGAATCCGCTCATGCTCATGCACTGCATTTGCATTCATATAGGAACCCCGACCGGAACTGAAGATCAAGGAGGGCACCAGTTGGAAGTGAGTGAGTTCGAGTGTGCTAATCTGCGAACCCAACCAAGGCAAGCCCGGTGCATAATCCCACTTGTTTAGTTTTTGGTTTAAATTCACATATGTCTATGTTTATGTATTGTGCACTTAATTTTAGGAGTTATTCGCAACCCTAGTTGCATTATGATCCCTATTGCCTATGGTCTTTGGATAGGTATAATCTTTTTTCGATAGAATGGCTATCCTTAAATGAGTCACCGGTAGCAACACCGAGTGGTTTGGAGACCTCTCGGTTTAGGTTTCAAATATTGTTACCTCTCACATGATTAAATTGGAGACCGTACGGGGAAGTGCATGTGTAGGATGCGGTGAAGGTTGGCCCTTGTTCGCCATAGCCCCGTGCGTGTTGGTTAAGGACCGTTCGTTGTGACTCCGCGAGCAAGTATTGAGTTGTGTACCAAATGCATACCTTCGTATGGGAGTTAGTAAACTGATGTAACTTGAGAGTCGTAGTGTTGGACGGTATCTCCACCCTTTGTGCAAAGTGTTGGTCACGGTAGATGCACGGGTTTGTGAGTAGACGGAGGGTGTGTCATTACCCTTGGACCCGACGCTACCGTGGTTGCATGTGGAATGCACACTCGGAGGGAGGACCCGACTCATATCTATGATGATCTTGTGAAAGGTGGCCATACGTGTTCTTAAATGATGTGTATGTCGTGCATTTGGGTTTCCCCTGCAGGGTGTAAATCGATATATATCGCCGTCCCTCGCGGTGATGAGTACCACTTGTCTCGAGCAGATTGCTTCATAGTAATAAAGAGAAGATGAAACGAAGTTTGCTGTTTTCATAAGAATAAATTATGTATTGCAACCCTCATTGTTAGAATTGCTCACTAAATTTACGTTCATGTCCCCACCCTCTTAATTTGGCTAAAACATGAAACGTTTAAATCATATAGCTGCTGTTTTCCGCAAATTTCAGCAAGCCCGGTCAAGCCCCCTGCATGCTAGTGTCGGTTCTTAGAACCATTTTTGACGGGTAAGCCTTGCGGAGTATATTGGATGTCGTATATTTGCCGTATGGGTATACAGATGATAAAGGAATGTATGCGCAAAGACACGGTAACAAATCAATGAAGATAAAGGTGATGAAAATAGCGGACGGACCGGTTCCTGACCGGTCCGGATTGACGAGAGGATGCTATATACCGGTATGGAGACCAGGCGGATATCAATACCGGTATATGATGACTTGAGAAGCAAGTAATAGAATAATTTGTAGCCTGTTAGGACTCTGAATCAATAAAGAAAGCTAGAGATAGAGTTCCCATATATGTAATCCGTGCAATCGACGAGGACTACGCATGTAACCCTAGCTCCCCGGATATATAAGGCGGAGCGGGGACCCCCGAAAACTCTCCGAGATCCGGCAATTAGCAAATCGCTAAAGGCAATACATAACATACGGGACGTAGGGTATTACTCTCGATCCGAGGGGCCCGAACTCGTCTAAAATTGCGTGTCCTTGTGTGTTCCGTGTATTGCACCATCGAATTCCACTCTCGTGAGGGACCGGGTAGTACTAGTGTCGAGTTTAAGACTCGACATTTGGTGCGCCAGGAAGGGGTCCCGGCGAGTTCCCAGCGAGTTCGATGGCCTCTTCGTTCGTCGTTGACTTCAAGCCCGGCTTCAAGATTCGCTTCGGGTCCCTTGACTTTGAAGCCGATTCGGCCGGAAAACAGCTTTTGATGAATCCGACTCATTGTCGGGCCGCAGCTTCGAAGCGCGATCACCTACCACGGTTGGCACCCCGGACTCGGAACTTGGCGGATCCGACGCAGCTTTAGCGCGAACAATCGGACCGCCCGCATCTCGGATTGAAGCTCAATCCGTAGAGATAAGCCGCTCTAGCGAGTTCGTTGATGACTTCGAGGAAGAACGTCCGGCCTTCTTCCAAGTCTTCATAACAGGACCGAGTTATTCGCCAACTTACTTCCGAGGAAGCTGCTGAAGAAGAAGAAGAAAGGTCGGCGAGAGAAGAATTTGATCGCCGTCACCGTGAAGAAGAAGAAGCAAATAGAGATGAACGACCTCCGCAACCTTCAGCTGCAAATCTGCGTGCCAATGCTGCTGGTCGGGCCGGAGGAAACGCTCCTGCGATCGCTCTCCCAGCCACGGGCCCATTGCCGGACTAGTCCGGAGACCCGGAAAAACGTCCCCAGGATATAACAGCCGACGTGGGTGTCGTAGTGGAAGGCGGCATTGTTCTTCAAGCGGGGCTTTGGATTTGAGCTCCATGGAAGTGGAATTAAATGGCGCTCGGGTCTTCACGACGCCGATTCACAACATTGTTGGAGTGAAACAAATCCTCGAGACAATACCGGAAGAAGTTTTCAATGCAACACCGGGGTTGCAACGCGCTCCGAATTTGGTAGATGCGGCTGCTCTACAAACCAATCAACTCGTCCATGACAGATCGGAATCTTCAAGCGGCTCGCGTTCTCGCTCGGAGCGGCCTACGAGAGCTCGGTCCGAAGGAGCTTCCTCCGGCGGAAGGCTCGGGCCTCGACACACCCCGATCGCGGATGCACATAAATGAGCTCCGGACCAAGATTTGCGCGTACCGCTTAATGGCAACCGGGACACTCGTAATGTCCTCATTGATCGCCATGCGAGAGAGAGCGGAAGAATGTTAGAGACATGAGGAAGATGAGAGGTGTCCCACCGGTCATGTGGATGATCGTCTAGGCGACCCTGCCCCGTCTCGTCCGCACGTGACTAATTCACCTCGGCGTGGACCGGCGCTTCGGCGCCGCCCCTAGTGGAAATCATCCGCGCAATGATCATCGAGGGCATGGTAATAGGCATTCTCATCGGGGTGAACGGCCCGAAGGGACGATCGTCGTGATACTAGAGACCGAAGAGGGCGAGACAACCGGGACAGAGACGCCGAACCCCGGCGTGCCGACAATGATCGTCAAGTGGCACCTCCGCCCCCACCTCCATCGCGACATGAGGAACCAGCAAACAATGATCGTCAAGCGGCGCCTCCACCTCCGCCTCCGCTCTGCTCCTTCACGGCACGCGGAGCCGGTGGATAATGATGGTCGGGGTGGTTCGGGAGATAGGTATCAAGATGATCGCTATTACGACTATTCCGACGATGATAGGGATCGCAACTACCGGCATTACCCTCGTCGACGATCCCCTTCGCCGGTCCGGACCGGTCCGGAAGACGATGAATACTCGTGATTCCCGCTTTCACGCGGGATTTACGCATTTGAAAATACCCCAAGGGATTTAAGCCCGGGGCCATTGATAAGTATGATGGTAAAGCACCTCCTGCCGAGTGGCTACGCATGTACACCACCGCCATCCGGTCCGCGGGAGGAGATACATTCGTGCTTGCTAATTACCTCCCCATGTGCATGGAGCAGGCTGGACGCTTATGGTTTCGGTCCCTACCCGAGAAATCTATCTCTTCTTGGGGCGATCGCACCAAAAAGTTCGTAGAGAATTTTCAAGCGACTTGTGAGAAGCCAGGGAATTACTTCGACCTCAACGAGGCTAAAGCGTAAGCCCGACGAGACCCTCACCGACTTCATCGAGCGTTTCGCAATAAGAAGGCCTTAATCCCCAATGTTCCCGACCAGCAAGTAATTGCTGCGTTTCAAGTCGGCGTCCGAAGTGAAGCTTTAGTTCACAAGATTGGAAGGCGAAATCGGAACCTTACCATGACGGCGTCGAGTGCATCAAGATAGTAGACGATTATGCTTGCTGGTGAATCGAACGTGGTCAATTTGCGCGGGAACAAAGGGAAGGAACCGAAGCATGATCAAGGCAACCGGTCCGGATCCAAGAACAACAACAAGCGTAAGGCTGATCACCTTGTTGCAGCTGTCGACCGGTCTCATGGAGGAGACCGGCCGCCACCTCCCAAGAGAGGTCCGAGAGAACGATTGTCATTCGAAACACTTCTAGAAGGCCCTTGCATGATTCATAATGGGAATCATAAAGCCAAGGAGTGCTTCATGTTAAGGCCGTTCGCTCGGTTCGCCTTAAAGGTCGCACCCGATCCGCTTATCGGAATCGGAGGGATGACAAGGGCAAGGACAAAGAACACGATGACAATGGGGATGATGAAGGTTTTCAAGAACCAGCTCGAGAGGTGAACATGATTTTTGGAGGCCCGGACGCTTACGAATCGAAGAGAAAGAAAAAGTTGGCGTTTCGAGAGGTTAATGTCTGTCGCTCTTGCTACACCCGAGTACTTACGGTGGTCTAAGGTGCCGATTACTTTCAGCAGAGCTGATCATCCCGAGGTATTGCCAAAAGCTGGCAAATGTCCACTCATCTTGCCCCCATAGTTCACAAGGTGCGTTTGAAGACGACCTTCATTGATGGCGGGAGTTGCCTGGATATCTTGTTCGCCAAAACTCTCCCGGAGCTTGGCCTTTCCGTAGCTGATTTGGAGCGTAGTGTTTCACTGTTTCATGGTATAATACCCGGACGGAATAGCTATCCTTTGGGGTAGATTTCTCTGCCGGTGATCTTCGGGACGAAGGAGAACTACAGGAGGGAGAATATTATCTTCCAGGTAGCTGATATTGATTCAGCGTATCATACGATGCTTGGAAGGCCAGCTTTGGCAAAGTTTATGGCTATTCCAAATTACCAGTACTTGATGCTTGAAGATGCCAGGACCAAATGGAGTTTTGTCGCTTCGAGGCGACATCAAGACCGCTTATGCTTGTGAAGTACATAGCACCGAGTTGGCCTCTCGGGTCAATTCGGAGGATGAACGTCGAGAAATCGGAGAAGCAGTGAGGCTCTAGAAGTCCGAGGCGAGGCCGGAGGATGAAGTTCCGGTCAAGAAGGTCGCAAAGGAGAAATTGAAGGTCGATGCGGTGGTTTCCAAGACTATTCGAGCTTGATGAGTCGGACCCCTCCAAGGTCACCCATATAGGGGCTGACTTGGGGGATAAATAGGAAAGCGCGCTCATTTTTTCCTCCAGGAAAATAGGGATATCTTTGCATGGCAGCCTTCCGATATGCCGGGTGTTCCTAGGGAGAAGATTGAGCACGTATCGTTGGTGCGTCCCGATGCGAAGCTGATCAAATAGAAGCTCCGAAGATTTGCTCAAGACCGCAAGGAAGCTATTAAGAAGGAAATAACTAGGTTATTAGCAGCTTAGTTTATTAGGGAGGTGTATCATCCAGATTGGCTTGCCAATCCGGTTCTTGTACCAAAAAGAATACTAAAGAATTGAGAATGTGTGTCGTTTATACTAATCTCAACAAGGCTTGCCCCAAAGATCCTTTCGCGCTGTCTCGAATTGACCAAGTTGTTGATTCGACCGCTAGCTGCGAGCGTCTTTGTTTTCTTGATGCGTATTCGGGATATCATCAAATACCACTAAGAGTTGAAGATCAAATGAAGACTGCATTTATCACCCCCTTTGGAGCATACGGCTATACGACTATGCCTTTTGGATTAAAGAATCCCGGAGCTACATATCAGCGTGGTATACAACATTGCCTGGATTCGCAATTGGGAAGGAACGTAGAAGCTTACGTTGATGATATAGTGGTAAAATCTCGAGAAAACTAATGATCTTCTCTCCGACCCGGCGAGAGACCTTCGATAGTCTGCGGAATTTTTCCATGAAGCTTAATCCTGGAAAGTGTGTATTTGGAGTTCGCTCCGGGAAATTACTCGGGTTATCTTGTGTCATGGCGAGGCATTGAAGCCAACCCGAGAAAAATCCAGACGACAATCGACATGAAACCTCCGAGTTGCTTGAAGGATGTTCGGAAGGCGACGGGTAGTATGGCGGCTCTTAGCCGTTTCATTTCGAGATTGGGGGTTCGTGGGCTTCCGTTTTTCAAGTTGCTTAAGAAGCAAGATAAGTTTGAGTGGACTAATGAGGCACAGGCTGCGCTTGATCAACTCAAGGAGTACCTTAGCAATCCTCCGTACTGGTACCTCTAGAGCCAGACGAGACATCTAGTTGTATATCTCCGCAACAACCCATGTGGTAAACACGGTTATGGCGGTTGATCGGAAGGAAGAAGGACATCTGCAAGCTGGTGCAACATCCGGTATATTTTGTAAGTGAAGTTCTTACTTGAATCAAAGATACGATATCTCCGATTACGAGAAGTTGATATATCGTTGTAGTGATAACTTCTCGGAAGTTGAAACATTATTTCCAAGCGCATCCTATTGAGGTAAAGACTGGTTTTGCCATTGGAGATATTGTCCGAAATAGAGAAGCATTAGCTGATTTCATAACGAGTGGTTTGAGACACAAGTACCGCGGGAGATTCAAGAATTGGAGTATTTTGAGATGTTCTTTGATGGGTCCCCGTAGCATTCGAGCGCGGGGGCTAGGGTTGTGCTTCTCACCCCGCAAAAGGAACCACTCGGATATGTGTTACAAATGTATTTTCGAGCTTCCAACAATACGAGCGGAATATGAAGCTTTGCTTCATGGGCTTAGAGTAGCCATCTCGCTAGGAGTCCGACGATTGGACATATATGGAGATTCGATGTTGGTGATAAGCCAAGTCAACAAAGCATGGGATGCTCGTGATGATCATATGAGCACTTACCGTCAAGAGGTTCGGAAGCTTGAAGATAAATTTGATGGTTTGCGATTTTCTCATATACTTGCGCGGAAATAATTCTGCTTGCGGATGAGTTGGCCAGACTGGGGTCTTCGCGACGAGCGGTTCCTCCTGGTGTTTTTCTTCAAGTATTGGATAAACCATCTATAAAGATGGAGCGCAAAGCTACTACTACAGAGATCGTGGATGAATTAGTTTTAAAGAATCAAGAGGAGAAAGCAGTCTTGAAGGACCGAGTCGATAAGGCGGTCTTGCCGAGAAAAGATAATAGGCGAGACCAACATTGAAGATGTTCAGCCATTGGATGTTATGATTATTGATTCTGATTGGCGTACTCCGTACCTTGATTATCTTCGATCTGGTAAAACTCCGGAAGATAAAGTGGAGAAGCAAAGACTGGAGGTTCGAGCACGGAGTTATTTGATTCTCGAAGGAGAGTTATATAGGCGTGGAGTTAATATTCGATGAAATGTGTATCTGTTTCGATGGTATTCAATTGCTAGAAGACGTGCACAAGGGAATTTGTGGAAATCATGCTTTTTCAAAACTCTAGTCGGGAAGGTATTTAGATAAGGATTCTATCGGCCTACAGACGACGGATGATGCGCATAGAGTGGTCAAGAGTTGTCGGGGATGTCAATTCTTCGCCGGACAACCTCATGCTCCAGCTCATGAGTTTCAATTAATTCCAATGACTTGGCCTTTTTCTACTTGGGGGCTGGATATAGTTGGTCCTTTCAAAAGGGCGCCGGAAGGATTCACGCATATTTTTGTGGCAGTAGATAAGTTCTCTAAATGGATTGAGGCTGAAGCTATTACTAGTACAACTACGGCCGGAGCGATCAAGTTTACGCAAAACATATTTGTGCGATTTGGAGTCCCACACAGTATCATTACCGATAAGTTCTCCAAGTGGATTGAAGCTGAAGCCGTTACCAACACGACCACCGCTCGAGCGATCAAGTTCATATAGAATATTTTTGTGTGTTTTGGAGTCCTGCACGAGTATCATCACCGACAATTGGCCTCAATTCACTTTGGAATGTTTTAAGGATTATGCTTGATAGCTTGGGAATTAAGATACAATATGCGTCGGTGTCACATCCTCGGAGCAATGGGCAAGTGGAACGAGCCAATGGAATGAACCTGACCGGTCTTAAACCTAGAATTTTTTACCGCTTGAAACCGTACGCAGGAAAGTGGGTTAAGGAGTTGCCTTGGGTGCTTTGGGGACTACGCACCGATGTTAGTTGAGCAACGGGACAGTCTCCTTTTCTCTCGGTATATGGGTCCGAAGCCATGTTACCTACGGAAGTGAATATAGTGTCAGCTCGGGTACGATATTACAATCAAGAGCAATATGAAGACCACCGTCGAGTTGAGTTGATTGCGGCGGAAGAATTGCGGGACCAAGCTCCGATTCAAGCGGCCAAATATCATCGGGGATTGCGTCGATATCATGATCGCAATGTGCGTAAGCGGGAATTCCAAGTAGGAGACTTGGTTCTTCGGAAGATTCAGTCCAACAAGAACAGGCATAAATTGTCACCGGTCCGGGAGGGACCTTTTTTAGTTAAATCGGTCTCCAGGACCAGGGGCTTATAGGCTTATGACCTTGGAAGAAGAAGAAATTCCAAATGCTTGGAATATTGAACAGCTTCATCGTTTTTATACTTAAAAGTACTTCTTATAAACTTCATCATATTATAATAAAGTAATTTTAATATCTAATGTGAATGTGTTTGCTTTTTGTGTCTCGATATTTTAATTTTGAATTAACTTATCGAGTCGTGGGCTGCTTGTGTTAAGAGCAGTCCGTGATATAGTGCTATTCCTAAAAATAAGACCAGTCATTTAGTTAGTAGACTACTGTGTTGAGAGAGGTCTGTTTTTCAGCTTAAGACTGGTATATTTAGGAAAGGAAATCTGTTGATATTTTCTTTATGATTGGTAGGCTGTTGTGTCAAGAGCGATCTGTGATATTGCGAAATCTCAAACCTTACAAGCTAGTTCTTTTTCTATGTCACGTGATCCTGTTAAAGTAAGCTACAAGCTGTGAATTGTGATCCGTGTTGATTAGAACCAGAATTTGTTCATAGTTAGTTGGAGCTACAATCGTGGCTGGACCCTCGCACTATGAAGCTCCAAATAATCGTCTCGTCGGTGACACCTTTGACTTCTTCTAGATACTTGATATAAGCCAAGAGAGCGAGGATTTCTTCATCTTCTTTGAGTTTCTCCCTACTACTTGGGGTAGGGAAATTTTTGGCTATCTTGGCGCTGAAAGGAGGGAGTGCAGGTCGGGGATTATCACGGAAGAACCACCCATTTTTCCAATGGGCTATGCTTTTATTCAGGGAGATAGAGAAGTATTCATCTCGCACTCCAACATTGAATTCCTACCCCACCTACTGCAGCCTGGCGGTCCGATGAGGGAAGTGGGCGGATTTGGAAAAGATATTGAAACAACTTGAAATGGGGGAGGACTCCAAGGAAAGCTTCGCAAAGGTGGATGAAGAAAGCGATCTACAGGATGGAGTTAGGGTTGAGATTTACTAACTCCCATCCGTAAAAGAAAAGAATAAAGAAGGAGCAGCAAGGGAGATAAAGTCCACGGAGGAAGAAAGATTTGAAAACTAATTGCTTGAGACTTGGCTAGGAGTAGGGACCCTCTAGTTCAAGATTGGTTAAGGAGGAAGATATCCGTCACGAACTACATCATTGAGTGATGTTTATGTAACTTTGCTGCTACCTAAATCTTGAACACCGAATGGGAGCTGGTCGCGAGGAACATAAGGGGAAGACGTAGGGTTGGCGGCAGATTTTTTTTACCCATGTTGAAAGATGAAAAAAGGAAATCTAAGATTGGTTTGTGCGAAAGGGAACAACAATGGTCGTGATGTCCGAAGAACAAGGGTGTATGGCGGGCGCGTATGGAGTTTCGAGAATGGGTTTGACCTAGGTCGACCCTTCGATTTCTTTTATAAGCACCCGAGCTGGGCTTGAGGGCTGAAAAGTTATTGGGCTATATTTTGCGGCCCGATGAATTTGGCATTAAATGACTTATGTCGTGATTGTGCGATTATGACCTAACGGCCATAAGGATATTAAAGATTTGTTATTAATTTGCGCTAATTATGACCTAACGGCCATAAGGATAAGTCACCGTGATTACTATGGTCATGTGAAATTTTCTAGTAAACAGAAAAGCGGTCCGAAATATGGATTTTTCGGATCTGGATTAATGTAATGCTAAATTTCATAATTTAGCACTATGAAAGAGTTAGACCTTACCTAACTCAATTTTAATGGATGTCTTAGGCTATGGGTGTTAATCATCCGGCTGATTATAGGCCTTGGAGACTCGAGTCGATGTGAGATTCTGGGAATAAAAATGGTCTCATCAACCAGGATTTTTGCTTCTTAGTTAAAATTAACTAACAATTGATAAAGTTAAGACTGACTTAAGTGGTCTTAAAAGGATATGCGGTATGACTGGTTCGACCGGTCTTAAAAGTGTGCTCTTGGCAGAAATTGCTAAGAAGGATATGGTTTAATGGAAAATAATAAAGTATAGTCTATCCGGAAAGACTCTTACATTATTTGCGAGCCTCAAATGATACAAGAGTCGGGAGCTATACCTAATAAGGTGCACCTTATCGGTGCACCGTATTCAAGAGCGGTCTGTGGAGATCGCGGGAAGTGAAAGATAATGGAAAAGTGAAAGGAGCGATCTGTAGAGATTGCATATTAAAGGAAATAATGAAGAATCAACTAATGGACTCTTGCATTATTATTTGAAAGGAGTTCAAATGATCCAAGAGTCGGGGGCTATACCCAATTGGGTGCACCTAATCGGTGCACCGGAATAAGAATATGCAATGATTTTTGTGTTACCTAATTAGGTGATATGGAGGATAAAAACACCGATTTTTTGGGCTTTTTGAAGTGCCTCGAAGAAAGAAGAAACATTGCAGCAGATTAGAGTTCTTTTTAATTTTACCATGGAATGAAGACCAACATGCGGAAGACTGGTCGGTCTTATTCAAGGTCAAATCAAAAATTACTCGGGGGCTGCTGTCGTATACTTGCCTTATGGGTATACAGATGATAAAGGAATGGATACGCAGAGACACGGTAACAAATCAATGAAGATAAAGCTGGCAGAGATAGCCAACAGATCGGTATCAAGACCGACATATGATAACTTGAGTAACAAGTAAAGGAGCAATTTGTAGTCTATTAGGACTCCGAATCAATAAGGAAAGCTAGAGATAGAGTTCCCATATATGTAATTCGTGTAATCGATTAGGACTCGCATGTAACCCTAGCTCCCCCGATATATAAGGCGGAGCAGGGACCGAATGAAAACTCTCCGAGATCCCGCAATTAGCAATCTGCTAAAGGCAATAAATAACACACAGGACGTAGGGTATTACTCTCCATCGAGAGGCCTGGACCTGTCTAAAATTGCGTGTTCCGTGTGTTGCACCATTGAATTCCACGCTCGTGAGGGACCGGGTAGTTCTAGTGCCGAGCTTAAGACTCGACACGTCTCAAGGAAGTGCAGGACGACCTTGTCTTCGGCGATAACCTGCGTGTTGTCGCGGATCGGGCAAAGGAACGAGCTGAGCAGGAAAAAGTGGAAGATGAACAGATGGCCACTTTCCGTGATGAGGAACGGATTGAGGCGCTGAACGAGCTGAGGTGCTTCACCTTGGGGCTGCCCCGCTTTGTTTGTGAAAAAGAAAGATAAATCCCTAAGGTTGTGTGTCGATTATCGACCCCTCAATGCGGTAACCATCAAAAATAAATATCCCGTCCTACGCATCGATATGTTGTTCGATCAATTAGTTGGTGTGAGGGTATCATCAAATTAAAATTCGGCCCGAAGATATTCCAAAAACCGCTTTCTCTCAGAGACATAGACTTTTTGAATATCTCATAATGTCTTTCGGACTGACAAATGCATCGGCCTAGTTCGTGGTGGTACTCATCAATGATATCCTCATTTATTCCAAGTCGGAGGAAGAAAATGTTGAACACCTCCGCATTGTGCTTCAACGGCTACGAGATCATCAACTTTATGCAAAATTCAGCAAGTGTGAATTTTGGTTGGATCGAGTTCCATTCTTGGGTCGTATCATTTCAGCAGATGGAATTTCAGTCGACCCTAGTAAAGTTGTCGACGTGCTGAATTGGAAGACTCCTAAAACCGTCAAGCACATCCGTAGTTTTCTCGGACTTGCGGGATATTATCGGAAATTCATTCGAAATTTTTCCAATATCTCCAAGCCCATGACAAAATTATTGGAGAAGGATTCTACTTTTAAATGGAGTTCGAGTGTGAAAATGCCTTCCAAACCTTGAAGAAACATTTAACTACCCCTCCAGTTCTAGTCCAACCCGACATCACCAAGCCGTTCGACGTATATTTTGATGCGTCCGGCATAGGATTGTGTTGTGTTCTCATGCAAGAAGGCCGAGTTATTGCTTATGCATCCCGTCAACTCCGCAAACATGAAAAGCACTATCCTACTCATGATCTTGAATTGGCATCTGTAGTTCTTGCTCTCAAAACTTGGAGGCATTATCTTACGGGAAATCTTGTACACCTCTACACCATCATAAAAGTCTCAAATATATTTTCACTCAGCAAGAATTAAATATGCGGCAACGAAGATGGCTGGAATTAATAAAGATTATGAATTGGAATTTTATTATCACCTCGAAAAGGCTAATGTGGTTGCTAATGCATTAAGCCGCAAACACCAATGCAATCAACTAGAAATCTGCTATATGGATAATGTCAGCAAATCTAAAAATGAAATTAATCCCTGCTTTCATATCATTCCTTATGGTGCATTGCACAATTTGGCTCTCATTCTTACTCTCCGAGAAGAAATTATTGAAGCCCAGAAAAAAGGATGAGGGTATGGAACACATCCGACAAAAATAGGGTACCGAAAAGGCTAAGTGTTTCCGCAAGATGAAAATGGAGTCTTGTGGGTTAATAACCGTCTCGTTGTTCCAAAGGATATGGAACTACGAAAGAAAATTCTTGACGAAGCACATCTGTCTAAATATTCCATACGCCCGGTAGTAACAAGATGTACCGTGGGTTGAGAGAAAAATTTTAGTGGACTCGCATGAAGCGAGAAGCGGCTCATTATGTTGCCGCGTGCGACACTTGCCAACGATTCAAGGATGATCATCTTAAGAAAGCAGGCCTCCTGCATCCGTTAAAAATTCCCGCTTGGAAATAAGAAGACATAGCCATGGATTTTATTGTTGGATTACCTCTCACGTCCAAGAAACAGGATTCCATATGGGTAATCGTCGATAGATCGACGAAATCAGCACACTTTATTCCGGTACATACCACCTACGAGTGCTAAGAAGTATGCTGAACTGTATATTGCCCGTGTGCTATGTTTGCATGGGGTGCCGGAGGCAATTATTTCCAATCGAGGTTCGCAATTCGTTTCTCGATTTTGGGAACAATTGCATGCTAGTCTTGGTACTACCTTAATCTGGAGCTCTGCATATCAACCTCAAACCAATGGACAATCGGAAAGATTAATCCAATATTTGGAAGATATGTTGAGAGCATGTGCTTTAACAGAAAAAGGGAAATTGGGATGATCAGCTACCATTCATTGAATTTTCCTATAACAATAGTTATCAAGAAAGCTCCGGAGTCACTCCCTTTGAGGCGCTATACGGACATTCTTGCCGAACGCCGTTAAATTGGTCCGAGTCGGGCGAAAGAATAATATTTGGTCCGGATATTGTTGAGCAAGCCGAGGAAAAAGGGAGGTAAATCCAAGCTAACATGAAAGCTGCTCAATCCCGCCAAATAAGTTATGCAAATGAAAGGAGACGCCCGCTGGAATTTGAGGTCAATGACCACGTCTACCTTCGTGTCTCTCCCAATAAAGGTGTGTCACGTTTTGGAATAAAAGGAAAACTTGCTCCCGTTATATTGGACTGTATCCGATCGTGGAGAAGTTTAGCCCCGTGGCATATTGGTTGCAATTGCCGGAAAATTTGGAACGTGTGCACAACGTGTTTCACGTATCTCAACTCATGAAATGTCTAAAACCACCCATCAATGTCGTCATCTCCAACACCGAGCAATTGCAAGACGATTTATCTTATCCGGAAACTCCCGTCCGGATTCTCGATAAAAAGGATCGTGTTACTCGCAACCGCACTATCACCTTCTATAAAGTGCAATGGAGTAATCACACCGAGGATGAAGCCACTTGGGAACAAGAGCAATTTCTGGACAATCATTTTCCCGAGTTCCTGGCTCGCAATCGAGGTAACGCCGCACCCCCTTCAACCCTCCGTTTACCGATCTTAATCTCGGGACCAGATTTCTTTAAGGGGGAGGGCTGTGACACCCTGTCACAAATTCATGAATTCACTGTGCTAAGGAATGAATTGCATGTGAAAAATATTAATCAATGACCAAATTCACGTAAAATACCACATTAGGGTTTATTAGGGTTTTGATTGCCCAAAAACCTAGCTAATGAGATCTCCACATTTTCCCATGATAGCAATCACATATTTTTACATAATCTGGTAGAGCACATCAAACTAAGATTTTGGGACATTTTTCCTGAATTTTTGGAGTGGCACAAAGTCCTAGGAAAATTCAAACTAAGTTAAGAACAACACCTGTTCATCAATTTTTATATATTTTTACAAGACGAATCTGAACTTTCGCCTATAACAAAAGCTGTTCCTCATAATACAATTAACCCCCAGAAAATTTGGTTTGCAAAAATTCCAAGTGAATTAAATTTTATGGGAAAAATCAGAACCAATGCTTCGGTGGCAAAATTGTAAATTCGGAGAATATAATTTGAACGAGTGGCGAGTGGCTAGGGCCACCCGCCCGCGGCGCTCGTCGCCGGCACCCATGCCGCGATTAGGCAGCTCCGTCCTCGCAATGCTATGCAGCTCCACGCGTCGCGCATCACTTCTTCCCTTCGCTCGGAAGCTTGCTCTCACGGCCGTCGATGGCGGGATCAAATTTTTGCCATGGCCGCCGTCACCTAGGTCTTCCCCGCACGCCGCGTCTCCCCACACCGCAGGCCTTCATTTCGTGCACAAGTGCTTCCCCACCTTCCTGCGCAACTCTAGCACACAACTCTAGCACCGCCTCCTCCCCGAGCACCGCAATCTCTCAAAAATCGAAAGAAGCTTCCGTTTCCCCATCAACGCCGGCGAGCTCAATTGCGCTGTCCTCGGGTGAGCTCATGTCACACCTCTGTCTCCGGAAGGTGCTCAAGACCGTAACGGACCTCCCTGCTCCTTCCCGAGTCCAGCACGAGCCATGACCGTGAAGAAAATCCCATCTTCTTCGCCGGCTGGTCACCGCGCCTCCACCACCCCTCCGACGAGCCGCTACCTCCGGGGCCCCTCCTCCTTCTTCGACCCCATGTCGAGCTTCCCCTCGAGCAGGTGACGCTCTCGGCCTCGGCCGCCCCTCCTTTCGTGCGGTGGCGAGCACGAGCTCCCACGCCGGAGTTTTCCCTTCCGCCGTTGCCGGTGCGAGCCGAGCTCCGTCGCCCCTCCCGCCTCGCCACCTCCACAAGTAGACACACTCGTCTCGAGTAACACACGGTCGGCCAAGCATAGCCCCTACGGCAAGCCCTAGATCAACGCCGGTGAGCACCGCCGCCGCTCCGACGAGCCCCCCTTCGCGCCACAATTAGAAAAAAATTTGAATTCGCGCTGAAAATTCTGTGAACTTCAAGCATGTCAAAAATTGCACAACTTTAAATCTAGACCTCGGATTTGAACGATTCAAAATGTTTTGAAAAGCTTGAGACTTTTAATTTAACATGGAAGACATGAACACATATGTTTATATGGCAAAAATAAATGTTTGAGCAACCTCAAGTTGCTATCATGACCACGCATCTTAACAGGATTGGATTTTAAAAATTGTGTAACTTTTGTATCCTGGATCCAAAATGTTTGAACAAATGCTCGTTGGAAAGTAGATGATGAGCACTTTGCCATGGTAGCATAATCGAGGCACTTCCTGTGGAAAAATTAAAAGATACAAGTATTTCAAACTGCTAATCCGTTAAGAACCGTGACAACTTGGCATTTTTGAAATTCAATAATTTTTGAAATACAAATTCAAATAAGGCAAATGCATATCCGTTGTAATCCCTAAAACGCTTACTTTACATGACCCTATTTGGTTCACCCATATTCTATAGCAAAATTTTGTATTGAAGGATGGCCTCGCGATAAGGTCGACAACCAGACTTGGCCAAAGTAAAATCGGGGAAATTAACTAAGTTTAAATTTGCCTTTTTCTTTTCTGTTATGATTAAACATTTTGCACATCTCCCTGGTACATTTAAGCATCATGATCATGTTTATCTTTTGGGCAAGAACAGTCATATGTTATGTAGAATTAATTGTAGAAAATCCACATAAAATGTAATTGCTTAGAGTGCTCGATGTATAAAGAAATGATAAAACTTCATCCTAAGAAAATGTGCATCAACTCTTGCATGCTGATTAATAAGGAAAAGATTAGTACTTGATGTATACCAAGAAGTGCATGTAAATAAATTTATTCCCGTATTGTGTCATATAAATATTAATGCATAGATACAATTGCTATAAATGATCACATGGCACCACCTAGTCATATCGTTATTTCGTTGCACTCATATCAATAATGAACTCTACCCTCTCGGTTTAGGTTTCAAATATTGTTACCTCTCACATGATTAAATTGGAGACCGTACGGGGAAGTGCATGTGTAGGATGCGGTGACAAGGTTGGCCCTTGTTCACCATAGCCCCGTGCGTGTTGGTTAAGGACCGTTGTTGTGACTCCGCGAGCAAGTATTGAGTTGTGTACCAAATGCATACCTTCGTATGGGAGTTGGTAAACCGATGTAACTTGAGAATCGTAGTGTTGGACGGTATCTCCACCCTTTGTGCAAAGTGTTGGTCACGGTGGATGCACGGGTTTGTGAGTAGACGGAGGGTGTGTTATTACCATTGGACCCGACGCTACTGTGGTTGCATGTGGAATGCACACTCGGAGGGAGGACCCGACTCATATCTATGATGATCTTGTGAAAGGTGACCATACGTGTTCTTAAATGATGCGTATGTCGTGCATTTGGGTTTCCCTGCAGGGTGTAAATCGATATATATCGTCGTCCCTCGCTGTGATGAGTACCACTTGTCTCGAGCAGATTGCTTCGTAGTAATAAAGAGAAGATGAAACGAACTTTGCTGTTTTCATGTGAATAAATTATGTATTGCAACCCTGATTCTTGGAATGGCTCACTAAATTTACGTTCATGTCCCCACCCTCTTAATTTGGCTAGAATATGAAAGGTTTAAATCATATAGCTGCTGTTTTCCGCAAATTTCAGCAAGCCCGGTAAAGCCCCCTGCATGCTAGTGTCAGTTCTTAGAACCATTTTTGACGGGTAAGCCTTGCGGAGTATATTAGATACTCGAGTTTGCGCTTAAATTCATTTTAGGAATGCCGCAGCCCGATTATCGTGATTGTTGCGGGAAGTTTGTGTGCCAAGGTGAGGAACCTCGGGAGTGGACCGTGGAGTGGATTCCTGCTTCACCAAGTCAAGAGTGAGGCCACGCCATATGGGCTGGTGTGGTTCTCCATATAAGTTGTATATATGTATCGACGAGATGTTTACGCTTCCGCAAATGTTCATTAAGTACTCGTAACCCTGAAATCCGCACTCTATAGTATTGTTTTCCAATTTAAATCTATATGTATTGTAATAACTACTTTATTTAATGTAAAAGTTGCTACTCGCACATTTCATACGACTATGTAATTGGTGAAGGTGCAATGTACATTCGCTTCGTCGAATGTCTCCCGAGTATGATCCTGTGCGACAATCCCTCTTGCTTTGCAAGGTAGGGGTGTCACAATTATAATCAACAATGTCATGTATACCACGTCTCAAACCGGAGTAAAAACGAACAATAGAGCTCTCATTATCCTCTACTATCATGAAGCGTTGTAAATCCTTTTGAAGCTCACCATAATAGTCATGCACAGATTTATCCCCTGTTCTAAGCGCCGAAGCTTTTTGCGTAAATCTCTATGATTAGAAGGGACAAAATGATCACGCATAGCTTCCTTAAGTTGAGTCCAAGTTACGGGAATGTCATCAGCAGTTAGAGAATTCCACCAAATGACAACAAAATCTTTAAATTCACTAGTGGCTTGTCTAACTCTACGCCGCTCGGGAACTAGGTGCCCACTAAATTTTTGCTCTCATTGTCATCTCCCAATCAAGGTAACCCTCCGCATCATATTGCCCCGAAAAAGATGGAATGGTAAACTTAATCTTAGCATAAGGATCGTCGGGGCTCGATTATTATTACCTTGTTGTCGATGTTGGCCACCCATACCTTGGGTGTTCTGTTGTAGACGCCGATGAAGCCTTTGTGCTCGTGTAGGCTGCGTCATCGACATCGACAGTGGCATCATTCACCGTGTCATCCTTTCTGTTTCCACCGGCATTGCTACCGGCCTCATCTTCGTGGATCTTCACACGATTCTCCACCTCGGTCAGCTTGCCGATCAACGTTGTCGCCACTTCGCTAGAGTATTAACCGTGTCTATCATCTTGGACAACCGCTTATCCATCCTCTCAATCTGGTTGTCGAGATTGAGTTTGTTGATACCGTCGGTAACGGCCTTGTTAACAGCTTCTGTCATCTCCTCACGTGCTCTGTCAAGAACAGATCGAAGCTGCCCTTGACTAACACACTCGTGGAAATCTTTAGGGGTACCAGCGTCCGCATCATCTCCTGCCATAGCAAATACCAAAACAGGAACAAACAATGAAGGTTATCCCTAATAAACACTACTACTATGGTGGGCGGTGGTGAGTCTCACAAAAGCAAATGGAACGTCTCACCAAGTTATTACAAGGGTCTTACCAAGCAAAGCAAAGGATACCTAGAAGGCGTGTACCACGATTGCAAGGGTCAAAAACCTGTGTTGTCCGAAGTAGTATGTGGAGCTAGGAGGGCCAAATATGTCGGTGGAACACAATTAAAAACGAGATAGTAATGCTTGAATAAGTGTCCAAAGCTACTTGTCCTTAGTTGCTGGTCTACACGTGTCCTAGAACGATGAGTGCGAGCAAAGCAAGGATGACAAGCACAAAAGAAACAAAGCAAAAGGTCACTAGCAAGGAAGAAACAACAACTAGACACAAAAAACAGGCCAAAACCCTGTTTTGTCTTTTAGCACTAGTAGAAATCACAAATTTTTCTTTTTTGATATTTTTCTTCCACTCGGAGGCAACAAAATAGGAACCACACAAAGTTTCGGGTCAAACAGAGAAGGAATATGACCTACAGATTTTCCGTAAGATGTAGCGGCGACGGGTTCCAAACTTTTTTCCTCGGATCGGTGGGCTTAACTATTTTTTTTATTTTTTGAGATTTTTCCTGGCTGGCGAAGCGGGGACGAGCAGATGCGAAATTTTTTTCTACCCAATTTAAATTTTTTTTGCCTAATTTCGAGTCCGTATGCGAAAGTTATGGTTGTTTGAAGGAAGGGACTCCGAATTAGGGTTTCGGTGGATAGAATTGCAATCGGGTAGGAATGTTTTTTGTTTTTTTCCACGAGTAATGTATGCAACGGAAACAGGAGGAGGTCTCGGTCGTGGGGTGTTGAGTTCTATATGAAAAGGGTGGGAGCGTAGGGTGGGACTATGGTGGATGCAGCGGAGGTGACAGAAACTCTCGGGACAAAGCAAACTTGAGGGCAACTACGGCCTAATGCCTCCGGAAAAGTAACACTAAGAAGGCTAAGCATGGAAACCCCATCTTAGATACTAAAAATGCGCACAAAATATGAAAACAACTTGTTGATTAACTACGATGTGACGAGCTAAACAAGCGGTACTCGATCTTGCGAGGGACGACGATTCGAATCGATTTTATACCAGCTGGCAAAACCCGATTAGCGCTGCCACGTGGAGACGACCCTATCGCCTTACTCAAGGACGTCCGCTCGCACGACCAAGGAGCCTTGGTCGAGGGACTCCGTCCCGCCCGACCTTGGTCACTCGATCTTCGTACTCGAGTTGCACGCTCGAGCTCGGCTCGACCTCATGGCTCATCCACCAACCACATTAACTCCCAATCGCCCCGACGCCCACGTGGGCACTACTCGGTAATCATTGCCGGGAGACCCGAGCCCATCCCTCCTGCCACTACCTGCTCGCGTTAGGGCACGCCGACGGGACACGGCGTTCTCGTTGCCCGACAGGAGTTGGCCCGGACCGAAGCCTTCGGAAGAGGCCATCATACACCGACGTACGGTCGTATGACCCCGTCACAACCGTCGAACAGGTGTAACTCGAAGTCGAGCTCGAGTTACACTCCGCCTCGCCCGACCTTTGCTTGCAAGCTCGAGTCGTGGGGAAAACTACCCCCGGTCTTATCCGAATCCGAGCCATCATTGCGCTCGACGAGGAAGGACAGGCATGGCCTATCCAAATCCAACCACTCGCCACGACACCATCCACGGCACCTCTAATTGTGGAACACTCCACCGGGTATTCGCTGCTATAGGGACGACGCGACCGCCCGATCAACCCTGTTAGGACGTACGGGAAGAAGGCCGATGGGACAACACCGAAGCTCGACTAACACTCTCTCTCTGTCCCTCCCGTAACTCGAGCTCCATCCCCGTGACTATAAAGGGGTGTGAGTCTTCTATACGCACAACAACCACCACAACACACAGCGAACGAACGCATCGCACGCCACATCACGCACGGGACTTGGAGCGTGCTCCTCTCCCTCCTCTCCCGTACTTGCATTTCCACCTTGGCGCAAGGAACACGACGCCGTGACCCCCCCCCCCATGCCGGACGTAGGGAGCTTTCCCGAACCAGCTTAAATCCCTCGTGTCTTCCCTTGTGCACCACCCGGCCTAAAACACGCGACCCCGGGACAAATTCTACCGCCGGTGGTTCGAACACCGACGGTTGGCGTGCCGAGAAGGGGCTGTTGCGCGTTTCGTTAGCTTTCTCTTTTCCCTTATGGCATGGGTGGCAGGTTCCGCGCCGTCGTTTTGGGCTCCCGGCGCCGTCGTGCGCTTCGGAAGCCTCGACTTCTTTGCCACTCCCGAGCGGACGCCGGTGCGCGCCGCGAACGCGACACGATGCGGTGCTCTCTTGGGGATAGTCGTCCCCATGAGCGGAGAGTTCATTGGGATGGTTATCCATCCCTCCGAATCCCTCTTCGACCTCCTCGATGCCGGGGAGGACGAGGACTCCGATCGGGGCAGCAGCGATGAAGCCCGTGGCCCCTCCCGTGAGTGCAATGTTGTGCATGCCGCGGGAGCAGGTGCCCGCTGCGCTGGGGACCGGCTGCGCCCGAGCTCGGCGCTCCCGGGACCCCGGCGGCCCAACGTGCACACACCGCACCTCCGGGCGGTGACGATCTACGAGCTCACCTCCAAGCCGGGCGCCTGGAGCCGGAGGAGGCCCGCCGCGGTCTCGAGGAGGAGACCACGGCGGTGGAGCGAGAGTTGCAGCAGCAACGTCGGCACACGGAGTGCAACGCGCGATGACGTTGGAGGCGAAAACCAGCACTTCCGCGCGCCGGGCGGAACGTGGCAGCGGCGGCCACGTTGCTAAAACCCTCCCCGTACGGCCGACTCCCGAGGCACAACGCGTGCAGCGGGAGATGGCCGCGCTCCTCGCCAAGGCGGCGGAGCAACACGGCGAGAGTTTGCGGCGGCGCGCCGCGATATCAAACCGGTGCGCTAGCACCGGGCGGCATGACTCCCGGGAGGGTGGTTCGATGCATGCTTCGTCGGGCAGCCCGTGCGTCCGCCCCGGCCTGAGCCAAGGCGATCGGTGCATTCACGCATCGGGGCTACTTGCGACGCACACTCCACCCTTGACGTGCGCCGGCGCGCTCGGGACGATAGAGGCCCGCGCCTTGTCCGCAACCCCCGTCGCGGAGGCCGGGGCGACGTCGAGCACGACCGGAGCCGGAGCCCCGACCCTCCGGGTCCAAGGGTCTTTCGCTTCGCCATCGGGGAGCGACTTTCCCTCCGCGCTTCCGTCCCCGACGACGGTCGCCAAATATGCGGGGAGTCGAACCCCTCCCTCCGGCTAGAGGACTATCGGCTTGCATGCCAAGCCGGCGACGCGAGTGACGATCTCGCCATCATCCGGAACCTTCCCTCGTACCTCGCCGATTCGGCGAGAACCCAGCTTGAGCACCGCCCGCGAATCGGATACGGTCGTGGGTAGACCTACGAGAGGTTTTCGTAGGCAACTTCCGAGCCACGTGCGCCCGCCCGGGTAACCCCTAGGTGTTAAACAACCGTCGGCGAAGCCGAGCGAGCCGCTCTAGGATTACATTCGACGTTTCTCCCGGCGCTGCAACGAGCTGCTCCACGTCGTCGAGGCGAACGTCACCGGGGCCTTCCTCTGCGGAACGAACTGCGAGGCTGCGGTCCACGAGCCGGGGCGAAGCTGCCCGCGAACAGCTCGGGAGCTCCTCGACATCGCCACGAGCCACGCTTCGGCGAGGAGGCGATCGGTGCCCTCCTCCACCGCGACCTCCCGAGAAGGGGAAGGATAAGCGAACCGACGGCAACGCCGGCGGAGGGCCTTCCGGCTCCAAGCCCAATAAGAAGAACAAGTCACGGTCGATCGACGGTCCCATGGTGGCCGCGGCGAAAAGAAGGGCGCGAAGCAGCCCAACAAAAACCCTCCCGATCACTTCGAGAAGAAGTGGAACGGGCCGTGCCCCAACCACGAGTTCCCCGTCAAGCACTTGATGCGGGATTGCTCATTGATGAAGAAGTTCATCACGCGGCATGGGCGGAAGGGCGCCCTCGGCGGGACCGGGAGGAGAACGCCGGAGTCGAGGGCGACACCGGCGAAGAGAACGACGAAGGCTTCCCCGAGGCGGAGGGTTGCTCGATGATCTTCGCAAGTTCCGACGCTCGCTCGGGACGGCGCTCGATCAAGCTCGAGCGTCGCGAGCTCTTCGGCTGCGGAGCCCGCAACCCCGGCTTATCTCAAGTGGTCGGAACTCCCGATCACGTTTGATCGCGCCGATCATCCGGTGCGAGTTCCGCGGCCGAGTTGATACCCGCTCGTGGTCGACCCCATCGTCGCCAAGACACGCCTCTCTAAGGTGTTGATGGACGGGGGTAGCGGCCTCAACATTCCGTACGCCGATGTCCTAGATGCTATGGGCATCGAGCGCTCGCGCATCCGACCAAAAGGTTCACCGTTCCATGGCGTAGTTCCTGGAACGCAAGCCGTTCCTATCGGGCAAATCGACTTGCCCGTCACTTTCGGGACTCCTTCGAAGTTCCGAACGGAGACCCTCACGTTCGAGGTGGTTGGATTCCCGGAGTCTACCACGCCATCCTCGGTCGGCCATGCTACGCGAAGTTCATGGCCGTCCCGAACTATGTCTACACGAAGCTCAAGATGCCGGGGCCGAAGAAGTTCATCACGCGAGCATCGTTTCGAGCATGGTGGGCGCGTCGTTTCGAGCGCGTGGCATTGAGACGACATCGTCGTCAAATCCAAAAGGCCGACCAACTCGTGGTTGACCTCGAGCATGTGTTCGCCAAGCTGCGCGAGAACGGCGTGAAGCTCAACCCCGAGAAATGCGTCTTTGGGGTCCCACGAGGGATGTTATTGGGCTTTGTCGTCTCGGAGCGTGGCATTGAGGCAAACCCGGAGAAGATAGCTGCCATCGAGCGCATGGGTCCGATCCGAACGTCAAGGGGGTACAGCGGCTCACGGGATGCACGGCGGCGTTGAGTCGCTTCATCTCGCGACTCGGGAAAGAGCATTCCCGCTCTACAAGCTCCTCAAGAAGTCCGAGCGTTTCGAGTGGACGCGGGAGGCGCAGGTCACGCTCGATGTAGTGAAACGCCTCTTGGCCAACCCACCGGTTTTGACTCCACCACACCCCGGGGAACGACTCCTGCTCTACGCCGCGGCGACCACTCGGGTCGTCGGCGCCACCATCGTCGTCGAGCGGGAGAAAGAGGGGCACGTTCTCAAAGTGCAACACCCTGTCTACTACGTCGGCGAGGTGCTCTCCGACTCGAAGAGTAGGTACCTACGAGTCCTCAAGATCCTCTACGCCGTGATGGTCGCCGGGCGTAAGTTATGCCACTACTTCGACGCACACTCGATAACCGTGGTAAGTTCATTCCCTCTACGCGACATTATCGAAAATAGGGACTCGTGCGGGCAAGGTCGCCAAGTGGGCCCTCGAGCCGATGGGACATGACATCACCTACGCGCCCCAAACAGCGATAAAATCCCGGGTGCTCGTCGACTTCATCGCGGAGTGGACGGAGACCCAACTACCACCCGCGCCGGTGGACCAAGAGTCTTGGGTCATGTACTTCGACGGGTCGTTGATGCGCCAAGGAGCGAGGCGTCGAAATCGTCTTCGTCTCCCCACAAGGAGTGCGCATGAGGTACGCTATTCGGTTACATTTTTCGCTTCAAATAATGTAGCCGAGTACGAGGCCTTGGTCAACGGTCTCAAGATCGCCAATGAGCTCCGGATCCGACGACTTGAGGTCCGCTGGGACTCCCAACTCATCGTCGACCAAGTAATGAAAGAGTCGAGCCGCCAAAATGACACGCTAGTGCTCTACCACCAAGAGGTGCGGAAGCTCGAGGAGAGGTTCGATGGGCTCGAGCTCGGGCACATCCCCCGACGCCTCAATGAGGCGGCGGACTCGCTTGCCAAGATGGCGTCCGGCGGGAACCGGTTCCGGCGGGCATCTTTGCCCACGACCGGCTCCGGCCATCGGTTTGACCCCCCCCTTCCCCCAAGGACGATGGGGGACCCGTTGAAACGAACTCGGGAGCTGCCCGGGCGTCAACCTCGACTCCGAGGAACCCTCGAGCCCGAACGAGGACTCGGGGGCTAACCCCCGCCGGCGGGCGGAGAAATCATGGAAATCGACTCACCGGCGAATGGCACGGCACGAACGTCCGATTCGAGGGCGCCGTACATCGAGTACCTCCTCCATGGCAAGTTTCGGTCGACCGGACAGAGGCGAAGCGTCCGCACCGGCGCTCTAAGTCCTTCGTCTTGGTCGAGGGCGAGCTTTATAAACGCGAGTGTGACGAGAATCTTGCGGCGCTGCATCCCGATCGAGGAGGGCGCGCGACTCCTCAACTCCACGCGGGCGTCTGCGGGCACCACGCCGCACCACGGACCCTTGTGGGCAACGCCTTTCGACAAGGCTTTTATCGGCCAACCGCCGTGGCGGATGCGACCCGCATCGTCCACACATGCAAGGGTTTCCAGCACTACGCCGTGCAGACACATCAACCCGCTCAAGCCCTCCAAACCATACCCATCACTTGGCCCTTCGCTGTCCGGGGTCCGGACTTAGTCGGGCCTTTGAAAAAGGCGCCGGGGCTTCACCCACTTACTCGCCACGGTCGACAAATTCACGAAGTGGATCGAAGCTCGAGCCATTAGCAAGATCCGCTCCGAAGAGGCGATCGAGTTCTTCCTCGATATTGTTCATCATTTCGGTATTCCTAACTCGATAATCACGGACAACGGCACGCAGTTCACGGGGAAGAAATTCCTCACGTTCTGCGACGACTACCACATTCGGGTGGATTGGGCGGCGGTGGCTCACCCCGAGACCAACGGGCGAGGTTGAGCGGGCGAACGGCATGATCCTACAAGGACTCAAGCCACGCATTTATGATCGTCCGAAACGTTTCGGCGGTCGATGGGCAGCCGAGCTACCGGCCGTCCTCTGGAGCCTTCGAACGACTCCAAGTCGAGCAACCGGCTATACGCCGTTCTTCATGGTCTATGGTTCGGAAGCGATCCTTCCGAGCCGACCTCGACTATGGTGCTCCTAGGGTTCGCGCCTTCAACGAGCGGGGGAACCAAACGGCACTCGAGGATGCGAGCGGACCAACTCGACGAAGCGCGAGACGCCGCGCTGTTGCACTCTGCTAAGTATCAACAAGCGCTTCGACGATACCACGATCGCAACGTCAAGAGTCGAGGCTTCAACGTCGGAGACATGGTGCTATGCGAGTGCGAGCAACAAGGATCGCCACAAGGATCGTTGCACGAGTCATTAGGCCCGGCTCCTACAAGCTCAAGACGGTGGAAGGTCGAGAATTAACCAACGCCCGGAACATCGCACGATTACGTAAATTCTATCCCTGAAACTCGCTTTCGTTCCTTTGTTCCTCAACGATCGCCCGCTAAATATAGTGACCCTCGACCTCTGCAGCGAGGTCGAGCCTCACTCGGGAGCTGGAAGGCGAGCGAGACCACGATTTTTCAAAAAGAAAAAATAGCTACACTTAGCTCTCTCTTTCGCGAATAAATTTGCTAAGTTTCGCTTGGCCTCGGATTCAAATCTCGTTGACAAACAAAGTAAGCGCGAGCAAACGAACTTACGGTCTAAGTTGGTCGGAAGGCTGAAGCTCGAGTACCCCGGCGGTCCTAGCATACGCTCACCAAAAATGGCGAAGTTCAACGAGGCTCGGCGGCTCGAACTTTGCGAATCAACGAGATAAGATAAAAAGGCCGAGAATATAATCAAGTCGAACTTAAAATTACTTGATAAAGAGCAAGACCCCGAAAGGTTGAGCACACAACGATTTAAGAAACTTAAAAGTTATTTACATACGGGAGCTACGTCCCATTGTTCTTAACAAAACAAAAAACAAAAACTAATCCCCTAACTCTTCTATGTCTTGGGGAGGGGCTCCTCCTCGAGCTTTGCAGCCGAGAGAATCGGCGGGCGCGCGGGTCTTAGCCTTCGGCGACTCCGGCTCGGCGCCGGCGAAGCCGGGGACAAGTCCCGTCGTCGACGGCCCCGAAGTCAAGATCTTCGTAGTGGGACGCCGACACGAGTGAAGGTCGCGCGCACGGCGGAGCGCTCGGCGCCTCGGATCACCGCATCGATCCGTTCCGACGGAGCGGTCTCGGCGTTCTGCTCGACCTCGAGGTCGACGAACGCGCGGCTCGGGGCAGCGTCGAGCTCCCTCCGCGATGCCTCCGTCGCGCCAAGCCTTTGCTCCGGCCACGCAAAGAAAACCCGAAACTCGAGCTCGAGTGGTCGGGGAAACGACTAAGGGATTCGATTGAGATCAAGGAGGAAGGACTTTGAAAACTTACCCTCCTTCTCGGCCCGCTGCTCCTGGAGCTAGCGAAGATAGCCGGACGCGGTCGATGGGAGACCTCCGCTGCGGCTTCGGCCTTCTGTCTCGGCTCCCGCTCCCCTTGGAGCACCTCCTTGACCTTCTCCGCCGCCGAGGCGGCCTCTTCGGCCTTCGCCAAAGCCGCGAGGGCCTGCTCCCTCGCGCGGCGCGCATCCGCCGCCTCGAGCTCCGTCGCCGGAGAGCCTCCTCCCGGGCGAGAGCGCCCTCTGCTCCGACGCGAGCCCGGCCCGCCGCCTGCGGCGGCTCGCCGGCCTCCAACTCGAGCTTGGCCGCAAACCCTCGCACCGCGGCGGAAGCCCGGCTAGGAAGTTCGACGGCCTCTCATCCGGAGGCTGCCCGGAGCGCGGCCGGCGTCCGCCGGAGCTCCACCCGCTGCTGCGGCCGCCGCGGCACCTCCTCGACCGCCGTCGTCCTCGACTTCGCGGCTTGCGCCGCCGAGGAGGTCGGCGACTTGCGGAGGGTCCTAGGCGGAGCCCTTCTCTGCGGCGGCACGGTCCGCTTAGGCGCGAGCGCGCCGTCTCCGGGTTCGCCCTTGCGAACGCGCTTCCGGCCACCACCGTCGGATCGATCCTCGCCCGCATCGCTTCGTCGACGGGGTCCGCGAGGGCCTCGGCGCCGGCGAGGGTCCCGTGCCGGCTCCGCCGCCGGCCGCAGCCGGTTCAAGGACATTGACACGTGCGTCCACGTGCCGTGGAGCCGGCTCACCGGCCGCAGCGGGTTTAAGGACATCGACGTGCGCGTCCGCATGCCGGTCTTCCATGTCGCAATTCGCCGGCTCGCGGACGGTCCCCCGACTTCTTGGGCTCGCAGCGCCCGAGCGTTGGAACCTTGCGCGGGCACCACGTTCGCGGGCGCGGCGGAGGGAAGACCTCCCGGATCTACGCCATCCGCCGCGTCGTCTCCGGGCGTCGCGGGCGTGCGGTTGAGGTCCGTACCGCCTCCAACTAGCTCGGCGATCATCTCCGCCGCCTCCCTTGCATCGACGGTAGGATCTACCATAAGATCGACCACCTCCGACCCGAAGAAGGGGTCCGGGTTGGTCCCCATCCCCTCCGCGCGAGGACCCTCGCCGACCCTCGAGCTCGACTCACCCCCATGGGGAGCAGGTAACGGCCCGAAGTAACGGCTCGGCGGGAGCATACGAATGGGATCTCCCCATCACTCTCAAACTCGCTTGCTCCGCCATCGTCATCGGAGTCCGTCGGCACGGGAGTCGAGGCCGTCGAGGCCATGTCGGGGTTCATCCTCGCGACCCGTATGCCTCCCTTTTCCTTTGGCGCTCGACATCCCGCACCGTCTCCTCGAGCCGGAGCCGCACGGCCATGTCCTTGGCCGCCTTCCTCTCGGCTTGCTCTTCCGCGGCTCGGAGGCGATTGGCCTCCCGTTGAGCGGCCCCTCGGGAAGCCGCGGCCTGGTGCGTCGACTAAGCGGGACCCAAGCGGATCGCAAGAAAAAAAAGGCGAGTTAACAAACGGACTCGGACGGAAGTTCAAACGCGCAACAAGACGATGAAGGACGAATCGACTTACCATGTCGAGGGCCTCCGGTGCGGCTTCATTTTAGGGGCCCCGGGACGGGCCACGCGCGCGGCTGCTTGTTCCCGGCGCGCTCCGGACGCGCAGCGTGACGAGCTGCCGTCGTCGAGCTCCTGCACCGCCATCACGGTGTCCGGAACAACGCGGTCGTTGCTCGACACCGGTGCATCGGCATTGAGCGCCGCGTCGAGGCGCAAACCTACTCTTGTGGTAGGAGACCACCACCACCGTCGCGTCGACCTCGAACCGGTCCGGATGCCGGGATCACCTAAATCACCAGGTCGATCTTCCGGGCGCTAGCGCGAGGGCAGCCCCACTTCCATTCTTCCGAGCCTCCTCGAAAACCCGGTCCTCGAAAGCCGGGAACGGGTGCTCCGGGTCCTGCCGGAGGTAGAACCACTTCGGGTGCCACCCTTGGTTGGACGTGGGGGTGGTCACCGTGATGTAGTCCCTCCCCGGTCTCTCTTCATCACAATCCCCGCGCAGCCGACGTGCGCGGGAACATCCTCGTCCCCGGAGTTCCACCTCTAATGGAGGTTGATGCGGAAATAGTATCTCCGGAGGTCGAGATCGGGCGCCATCCCCAGGAAACCCTCGCAGAGAGCAACAAAAGTGCTCGAGCTGCTGGATCCCGTTGGGATTCGAGTGCTGAAGCTCCAGCCCGATGCGGAACGTCATCGCCCGCAGAAGTCAATCCCCGGCGTTCCCGAGGCCGCGCTCGTGAAATTGCAGGAAGGAAACCACGTAGCCCGGGGGCGGCTCCGGATGCGACTTGTTGCCGGGAAGCCTCCACCACCGGTCGGGGCCGCGGTCCCGCAGCGAGACCTTGCGCCACCATGCGGTCAAGCTCGGCCCTTATCGTTGTGGAGCGGGTCCAGGTCGACATGGGCTGGAGGAGAGGGGGAAGGCTAGGGAACGGCGCAAGAAAGGCGAAAGCCGGAGCTTCGAAGGCGAAGGCTAGGCCAAGAAAAACGAAGGCGGAGAAGGCAATGGCGTGTGGGAACCAAGGGACCGGTGGACGGCGGCTTAAATAGGGGGTTGCATCGGATGGCTACGACCCTTCGGCTCCGCGACGGGCCCCATGACATCCACTACTCCGGTATAGTTTCTTAACTCCCTCACCCCAATTTTCACGCCACCACCTGCGGGACTGCGGTTCGGCGGCCCGTAGTAATTACGTGGGTCCCACCACCACCGAGAGGAAGTCGAATCCACACCGTGCGGGCCCGCCACTACACGCCACCAACGGATAAGGACGCGCCTCGATCCCCGAACCATGGAAGCCGAGATGGTAAAAATCCCACGCTCCCTTACGTACTTTTTGTCCTTTCGTATTCTCTCACCTGCGAGCGAGAGACGGGAAGGGGCACTCACCCCGAGGGAGCAGCTCGACCTCCTACCAACTCCCTTCAAGATCAAGCACTCGACCTCGGGACTCGACCGACCGAGGCTCGACTTCGAAGGTAAGCGGGGATAAGAGGTCGAAAGCTGTCTCGACGGCCCCACCCGACCGAGGTTCTAAGGCCGGCCCCATCGAAGGGGTCCGACGACCGCCTCGAGCAACACATACCTAGCGGCGGCAACCCATGCGCGCGAGCGCAATGGGCATCGACTAACACGTTCGAGTCCCGGTCGACCTCGACTAAGGGGAATCTCATCGTAGAGAGGCATCGAGCCCCGAAACCTAGTGAACGGTTTTGGGTCCCAATCGAGAACGATCGCACGGATTGATGGAGTTGTCCCCCAGCGGGCTCGACGGAATCTCCCCGACGAGAAACCGCAACTTCACTTGAACTTTCCCGTTATTGAGCTCGCCGAGCCCTGCGTGTCGGCCCTTCCGGGTTAATCGCGGATCTGCTCTACCCTCCGTCGTACGAACACGACGCGGACGGGGAAAACGACTAAGACGAACTATCCCACAATCGGCCGACCGAATCGCGCGGGGCTCGGGGGCGGCATCGCAACACGAGGTCCAACAACGGGGCCGCATTTCATTAACAACTAAGCCGGGGCATCGGTCTTCGGCTTATCCCCGGCTCGGGGGCTACCGTCCACCGGACGCGCTCGCGCGAATCCGGTGGATAAGAAGTTTTCATAAGAAACATACGGACACGACTCCCCGCCTCGACGGAAGATCCCCGGACGAGTCCACGACTCGCCCGCGGGCTCGGGGGCTACCGTCGGTGGAAAAGATTAGCGCTGCCACGTGGAAGCACCCGGGCCCACCTAGCGGAGGTTTTGTCACGGCCACGTCATCACTAGAGGTTGGCCCGCACCGGCCCGAACCAACCAGGAGACGACCATGTCGCCTTACTCAAGGACGTCCGCTCGCACGACCATGGCGCCTTGGTCGAGGGACTCCGTCCCGCCGACCTTGGTCACTCGATCTTCGTACTCGAGTTGCGCGCTCGAGCTCTTGCTCGACCTCGTGGCTCATCCACCAACCGCATTAACTCCCAATCGCCCCGACGCCCACGTGGGCACTACTCAAAAATCATTGACGGGAGACTCGAGCCCATCCCTCCCGCCACCACCTGCTCCCGTCGGTGCAGTGCCGACGGGACACGGCGTTCTCGTTGCCCGACGGGAGTGGGCGTGGACCGAAGCCTTCGGAAGAGGCCATCATACGCCGACGTACGGTCGTACGACCCCCGTCACACCCGTCGAACAGGTGTAACTCACTCCGCCTCACCCGGCCTTCGCTTGCAAGCTCGAGTCGTGGGGAAAACTACCTCCGGTCTTATCCGTATCCGAGACATCATTGCGCTCGACAGGGAAGGACGAGCATGGCTCGTCCAAATCCAACCACTCGCCACGACGCCATCCACGGCACCTCTAATTGCGGAACACTCCACCCGGGTATTCGCCGCTACGAGGACGACGCGACCGCCCGATCAACCTCGCTGGGACGTACGGGAAGAAGGCCGATGGGACAACACCGAAGCTCGACTAACACTCTCTCTCTCTCCCTCCCTGTAACTCCGGCTCCATCCTTGTGACTATAAAGGGGTGTGAGTCTTACGTACGCACAACAACCACCACAACACACGACGAACGAACGCATCACACGCCACATTACGCACGGGACTTGGAGCGTGCTCCTCTCCCTCCTCTCCTGTACTAGCATTTCCACCTTGTCGCAAGGAACACGACACCGTGACCCCCCCGTCTCTGGACGTAGGGAGCTTTCCCGAACCAGCTTAAATCCCTCGTGTCTTCCCTTGTGCACCACCTGGCCTAAAACGCGCGACCCCGGGACAAATTCTACCGCCGGTGGTTCGAACACCGACAAAGGTGTTATCAATTATGTTCATCAACTAATAATTAATGATTATTTATGTTCGGTAATTAATAATTAACAACTAACAATTAATAATTCATCATGTTTGTTAATTAAGAATTTATAATTAATCCGGTTCATCAATTTCTAATCAACAATTTATAATTAATTAGGTTCATTACTTAATAATTAACAATTGATCATGCTCATTAATTAATGCCTAATCATGGTCATTAATTAATAATTAATCAAGTTCATTCATTAATAATTAATAATTACTTAATGACATGTGATAACACATAAGATAATGATTTAGGATCACAGGAAATGATAGTGTTTTAGTTTAATTTTGAAAAAAAAACAATTTTCATAAATACTTTCGTCTGCAGTATCTCCTTCATTTAATTAAATTCTTTTCTCAAATTAAGCATTTAATTAGCATAAAATAATAGCTTCTATTAATCAATAAATGTAACTAATTAATATCTATGAAATACCCAAAATAGACATTTTATTTCATAAACAGGTAGATCTTATTTTTCCGAGTCTAACAAAATTGGTTTCACATTTTTCCGATTTTTATTGAATTTTCTACGAATTTTTGAAAATTGAAATATGTTCTCGTGCCACACGCGGGGCCACGGGGTTGGGCCACACGAAATCCCACGTAGCCACACGCGATCCGCGCGTGTGGCCCGCGGTGTGGCGCTACCGCGGCGACCGAGGGACGGCGGCGCGGCCACCGGCGATGGCCGGAGTTGGCCTACGGTTCTCCAAAGCTCGCCGCGGACCCACCTAAATACTCTACACGACCTGGTGAACACGACAGCGACGATGAGCTCGCCTGAGCTGCGCCGGAGACTCGCCGGCGGCGAGGTGCGGCTACGGCAGCGCTCCGGCCGCGGTGCGAGCTCGCCACACCGGGTAAATTTTGGGGAAAAGCGACGGGAAGCTACCACGGAGCATGAGCATCAAAGTTAAGGGGTCATAGGTGCTTGAGCATGGCCGAAAGGGGTTGCTCACCGTGAGCGTGATGGCGGCAGCGGGCCGAGCTCCGGGAAAATGAGAAATTCTTGCTTGAACCTGTGGAAGAAGGTGAACATGAGCGACCGGACATCACGAGCAACAAGCGATGCTCCATTTGAAAGGAAAACGAGGACCAACGGCTCACCGGACAGACACAAATTTCGGGCCGCGACGGAAGAACGACGGTGAGGTCTCGGGGAAAAGACGACCTCGCCACGACGGAGCAAGGCGGCTCAAGTTAATTGAAGGGCTTGGGGAGCTTCGCAAGGTCTCTACGGAGCTCCCGGCGGTGGTGGTTCGGACGGAGGGTGGCTAGAGCGGCGGGCGACGAGCTCCGGAGAGCTTCCGGCAATGGCGGTGGAATGGGAAGGAAATGAGAGGGAGGGGGGAAAGATAGGGCCGGGCAGGGGTCTTATCCCGACCGAGGCGGTGCAAGCAAGCGGTTGCGTGGGTCGGGAGTCGTGGCGGCCGGCCGGGAGGCGGTTCGGCCGCGGGCAGCGCCGAGACGCGGAGAGAGAGAGGAAGAAGAGAGAGGTCGGCCTACGGGCCGATCCGGCATTTTTTTTTTTTTTTGCAAAAAGGCCCCTCGGCTTTCACGTAATTAAAAAGTAACCTTCCCGAGCTCGAGAAAAATATACGAAAATTCAGGGTGACTAATGAAATTATTTCAAGCATGTTTCCTATTAAGTCCAGGTTAAAATTCCAAATAGTTTTTGGACTAAAAATTCATACAAAAATTAACAAAAGAGGCTTTGTTTATTTCTTGTAAATATTTTTACAAAGCAAAATAATTTCAGGGGACTTTCATAATTATTTAATTTTTATGTTTTATCAGTAGAAAATGTTAAACCCGTTATTTTCTTTTATTTAATTCCTTTTTAAGAATTTAATTTTAACTTAGGTTAATTTAATATTTCATGTGCATTTCTTAACACAAAATTAAATATTTCACAAATGCAATATGATGACATGCTCATGAATGACATGAAATGTACTTTATTTTCTTAGAGTTGTTACACTAGCCCCTTGCCGGTAATATATAGTTCGAGCTCCGTATCTAATCACTTTTATTTTGAAAATTGCGGAAGAGTCATGAGTTCATCAAAACATGGTTAAGTTGGGACTCCTTTTTGCATTGATGCCGGACCTTTCCACCCGAGTGAATTAAAGGTGCGTTTCCATTATAATTACATGTCATCTCATTGATGTCGGCATTTTTGCCCGACATACCATGCTCTCTCGTGCAAAGGAAACATAAATTCCTACCACTCGCTTCCAAGACACAAAAAGAAAGGATAAAACGGACATGAATTTATCAAACATCCTTGAGATGTAATTTTTAAGATTGTTCTCTTCACTTTATTAACATTGCTAAAGTGCTGATGCAGCGAATAAAGCTTTAAGATGTAGATATTTTTCACTAGATAATCGATGTATATATCTTGCATGCATAAAAGAGGTTCCGGGGTTGTATATATAGAATTCTAGGGTCAAAAATGTTACTAACCTCGGATTAGAGTAGATAATCAGCCATTAGGCTGAGAGGTTAGTCTATATAGACATAAGTATGGGCCAATATGGGCCTGGACAATATGGGCCTTAACACCCCCCCCCCTCAAATCAAGGCGGATCCGAAGCGTTGAGTTTGAACAGATGAAGTCGATGCTTGCTCTTGAGTTTGTGCTTTAGTGAAGAAATCTACAACTTGTAATTCGATGGCACATACTGAAGGTCAATTGTCTTCCGAGTGCAATCGGAGCGTGTAAAGGCAACATCAACACCAATGTGTTTAGCTTGGGTATGCTTGACGGGTTCTTGAGCAATTTGGATGGCACTAGTGTTATCACGGAGGACTGGTGTTGGAGAATCACAAATAATACCAAATTCAGCTAATAGCCATCTAAGCCGGATAATCTCAGCTGTAGTGGAGGCAAGTGCTCTAAGTTCCGCCTCTATACTAGATCTTGAAATAGTAGTTTGCTTCTTGGTCTTCCATGCTATAGGAGAAGAACCAAGAAGAATACAATAGCTCGGTGATGAACGTCGTTCGATGGGATCACTTGCCCAAGTAGCATCCGAATATGCATGAAGCCGAGGGGAACTATTGTGAGCATACAACAAGCCACGAGAAGAGGTGCCCCTTAAGTACCTCGAGACACGAAGAAGATGGCCATAGTGAACCGAGGTTGGAGCACTCACAAATTGACTCAAAATATGGACGAGCATGTGCAAGATCCGGCCTTGTGACGAGTGAGATAAACCAGATCGCCAACAAGATGACGATATCTAGAGGGGTCCTGAAGTGGTTCACCATCATCACGTCGAAGCTGCAAGTTAAGTTCCATAGGAGTGGCGGTTGTCCGATCATCGGTGAGGCCAAATCGAGCTATAAGATCTTGTATATACTTGGACTGAGAAAGATAATAGCCCTTTGTTGAATGGGTCACCTCAATGCCCAAGAAATAATTCGGAGGACCTAAATCGGACATTTGGAATTGGTCACCAAGTTGTTTCTTGACAAGAGAGATATGGTCCATATCATCTCCTATAATAAGCATATCATCAACATATAAAAGGAGCAAAGTGCGACCACGTGAAAAGACATGAGTGAATAAGGCAGGGTCATGATCACTAGGCGAGAAACCAAGCAGCCTTGATGACATTTACAAAACGCTCAAACCAGGCACGTGGAGCTTGTATAAGTCCATATAAGGCACGGCGTAGGCGAGAAACATGTCCTGGAGGAGCATCCACACCTGGAGGGGGCTGCATATAGACTTCTTCATGCAGATCACCATGCAAAAAAGCATTTTTGACATCCATCCGAGAAATACTCCACGAACGAATGGCAGCCACTGCAATCATAGTGCAAACAGTGGTCATATGAGCAACCGGAGCAAATGTTTCCTCATAGTCAATGCCATGGATCTGCTGAAAACCTCCGGCAACAAGACGGGCTTTATATCTCTCAATAGAACCATCCGACTTAGTCTTAAGTTTGAACACCCATTTGCTGGAAATAGGGACAGACATGTGAAGGTAATGGAACAATTTCCCAAGTACCGTGCGATCAAGGGCAGCAAGCTCTTCCGCCATAGCAAGCTGCCATTCTACGATATCCGAAGCTTCCTTTTAGGTTTTTGGCTCATGAAGGACAACACCAACACATTTCTTACGTGGAAAACCCAATCTGTCAGGAGGCTCCATTGTGGTACGATCACGAAGCTTATATCCAACAGGAACCTGAACTTCGTGTCTCATCGAAATAACATTGGACTCATTAGTGTTAGCAGAAGCATCAAAACCAGGACTTGGGGAACCAACCGGAGATGGAGAATCGGGTGTGTGAGGTGAGGAATTGTGCGGAATATCTGTGTTGGGTTTGGGACGACGTTTGTAAGTGTGGATGACAGGTGGTTTTGATGAGTATAAGGTGAGGTTGGTGGTTCCGGAGGTGATATGACAATAGGTGGAGGTGGTGGTGGGGCATCATCATTATGGGGAATAGATGGAAGGCTCAAAAAGGACGTGGAATCGATGGGAGCATAGGGGCCATGGGTCGTGGTGTTATAGAAGAAGGGTCTGTTTTCAATAAAAGTGACATCTCTAGAGATGCGGATACGACGAGTGGAAGGGTCATAGCAGCGATAGCCCTTATGTTCAGGACTATAACCTAGAAAGACACACTCTACCGACCGGGCTGTCGGCTTTGTTCGCTCACGAGGTGCAAGCGGAACATAGCATGTACAGCCAAACACACGAAGGTGATCATATTTAGGAGTATTGCCGAAGAGGACTTCACCGGGCCTTTGCCGGATAATTTGGTTGAGGGTTGTCGGTTGATGAGATAGACGGCTGTGGAAATGGCCTCTCCCCAAAAGTGTGTGGAAACAAAAGAGGCAATCAACAATGTCCGACCTGTTTCGATAAGATGTCGGTGCTTTCGCTCCGCAACACCATTCCGGGCATGGGCACCAGGACAAGACAGCTGAGCCAATGTACCCTCGGTGGTCAAGGACTCCCGAAACCTATGAGATAAATACTCACCACCGAGTCAAAACGAAAAATTTTAAGAGGGGTGGAAAACCGAGTGTGAACCATGCGAGTCCGATAAATGGAGTATAATTCGGAACGATGTTTCATGAAATATATCCAAGTATATCGTGAATAATCATCAATGAAAATGACATAGTATTTATGACCAGATTTGGTAGCAAAGGGAGCTGGACCCCATACATCGAGTGAATAAGATCAAAAGGCTTAGCAGAATGCGAAGCACTAGAATAATATGGGAGTTGTATTTGTTTTCCAAGTTTGCAACCCTTACAATGAAAACTAGACTCAACGAGATATAGGACCTAAACGACCACTATTTATTAATGTGGACAACCGAGACCCACATAGATGACCTAAACGATGATGCCACTTGGCGAAGGATGAGGTGGTCGATGAAGCAATGGAAGACACGCGAGCACCTGGAAGGAAGGCGCAAGGTGTCCAATATGTAGAGGTTAGATGAATCTCTACGATGATGGCCGGTGATCCGACCAAGCGATAGGAGATTCATAGATAACTCGGGTACAAGTGAGACATCGAGGAACAGAAAAACATGAAGTACAAAGAGCACCCTTATGTGAGATGGAACAAGAAGTACCATCAGCTGTCCGAATAGAGGATCCGTCATGAAGCGGCTTGCAATCAACTAGGTGGAACTAATCGGAAGTGACATGAAAAGATGCTCCTGAATCAAGAGCCCATGCGGATGTACAAGCTCCAATAGGTGCACCATCGGTAGCAGCGAGAGGCAGCGGGTCTAGAAGATGATCCTCGATTTGACGAAGGGAATCGGGACGAAGCCACTCGGCTCTAGATTTGTTGTGAGGACGGTGAAGATGGAGCTGCAATGGCGGCCAATCGAGCCGCAACGGCGACTGATGTGAAGCCGCGATCGCGGCTGGGACGACGGTCGCGACGGCGGCTTGGATGGAGGCCACGTCGGCGGCTGGGACGGTGACCGCGACGGCGGCGTAGATGAAGCGCAGCGGCGGCAGCTCGGATGTAGGCCGCGACGGCGACTCGAGATGGAGCCGCGACGGCAGCCGGAGATGGTGGTCGCGACTGCGGTCGGAAAAACGGATCGGGCGGGTGGGTGGATTAACAAATTTCATTAACCCTAACCTCGCTCCGTTAGCATGTTACTAACCTCGGATCGGAGTAGATAATCAGCCATTAGGCTAAGAGGTTTGTCTATATAGACATAAGTATGGGCCAATATGGGCCTTAACAAAAAAGACTACAGAATGTGATTTGGAATAAGAAATGTATTCCAATGCTTGCTTAGATGATAGTGCTCTAGGGGCCTAAACAAGTGGCCTTTTTCTATTGAAGCTATGGTTCTAATAAATTACAATTGTACTTGCAAATCATTTACTGGCACATCAGGTATTTGTTCTCACTACCATTGGTCTGTTGCTTTCTGTAGGTCTTATTCAAGAAAAGTTGTTGCAACCAAAGTTTTAGAAAATTTGATAATATTCATTCAAATTGTAAATCACGTGCTGAGGTATGTTCTCCATGAGCCAGTTGTGCTGAACCGGTTGGATAGATTGACAGAGTGACAAGTAGATGTCTCCTATTGCTTAGATGATAATACTCTCTGTGGGTGAAAATGACTATGTCTCCTATTTTATGTTAATTTTCCTTTATCCTATTTTTCTTTCATATTTAAGTCAAAGGGAGCCCGGCAAACATGTATATCAGCTTATATGTTTATTTTAATGTTATTTTTTTTTGCTGGTGTGCTACAGGTTTGATGCTGCTATTGCTGCAGCTAAGCAAGTATGCATAGAAAAATGCAGATAGTTCACCTCTCAAGTAGTTCTGCTGCAGCTATTTATTTGGCTTATGAAAAATGTAAATAGTTCACCTCTAAAGTACCAGCAGTATACCAGACCGCAAGAAAACCATAGATTAATTATCTGGAAAATATGTGATGGTATAAAGAGTTTGAACTGCTATTTCTCTCATATACTCTTGTAAAAACCATAATCAACAATCCAAGCTGCTAATATGTTTTATCTCTCTAGATAGGACGGTGCTTGCTGATACATCAGTCATGTATTACTAACTTTACTAAACACTTTTTTTGGAGCCTGCCTTTGGAATTGAAATTCTGCAAGATGATGGACAATAAGGGTTATGCTCGCCACGGTGGAGGGAGACGATGGACAATGTACGAGAGTGTCGGTGTTTCACCAAAAAATTTAGGATAGGGCTAATGTCTTTTATTTGAGTTGTATAGGATTAAATATAATGGTTTGACATCTTCTACCTATTTTTAGGGTAGATGTCCTTTTATATTTCAGGGTATTATTTGAAGTGCCACTTAGACATTAGACAAGCACATTGTTCATCTACCATGTAATTTCAGAAGATTTTAAAAGAATTTTTTTTAAGATTCAATAACTTGTAACACTATTTTCTGCTAAGAATATGTTTTGTTGTCTATTCTCACAATTGTTGTGTGTCAAGAGAACATTACATCTTATTATCCGCTTATGTGGAGTTCTTAATGTCGGACGGAGGAGGTGAGGGGATGGGAATGTTACGATAATCACTATTGTATGCAATTGTAGAGTATATCTTAATATCAATCCGCGTCGTATGGAGCGCATTTTATTGCCGCCATAGACGGAGCAGGATAGGGTGATGTTGTTATGTTCGCCGATGCAATCATAGAATATATCTTAGTATCTCTGTAAGGAGTGGATGTATTGGTGGTAGACACATGACATGTGGCGAGAGCTGTAGGAGACAGATGAGGATGTGGGGATGGTACGATACTCACTCGGTATGCAATCGTAAGAGTATATATTAGCATCAATTGCAGGGCGGTATCAATTGCGGAGCGGATCTCCCGACGATAGCTGCTCATAGAGGCGGCAAAAGCCGCCAAAGGCACGAGAGGATGACGGGGTGGGATTGTTGCATTTGCCAAGCATACATGCATTTATAGAATATATATTAGCATATCCGTAAGGAGTGACTACGGCAGCAATAGTCGGAGAAGAGGTGGCGAAAGCCGCTAGAGACGGAGGAGGAGGTGGGGATGAGGGCGTTACAATGATCACTCGTACGTGCAATCTTAGAGTATATCTTAGCATTAATGTGCTCTGCAATTTAGAGTATATTTTAGCATCAATTCCATTTCACGGAACCGACGATGACAGCACGTCGGAGACAAAGGAGGATGACGGATCCGGGTGTTGCATTTGCCGGACATTAATGAATTAGAAGAATATATTTAGCATCTCTAAGAGTGGATCTTAGCATCCCCGTCCCATCTCGCTAGGAGTGGATCGACGGCAATAGCTGCCATAGAGGCGAGCAAAAGTCGTTGAAGACGGAGGAAGAGGACGGAACGAGGGTATTGCGTTTGTCGGTCATACGTGCAATTACAAAATATATCTTACCATATTCGCAAGGAATGGATGTGGCAGCGATAGCCGCAATAGAGACGGTGAAAGCTGCCGAATATGGAGAGGAGAGGGGTGGGGGGATGGAGGAGTTGCGGTAATCACCCATATATGCAATAGCCCCATAGAGGCAGCGAAATCCACCGGAGACGGAGGAGGATTACGGGCGGGGCATTGTATTTGCCATACATACATGCGAGAATATATCTTAGCCAATCCGTAAGGAGTGGATCGGGTGACAATAGTCGCCGGAGACGCGGCGAAAGCCGCCAAAGACGAAAGACGAGGAGGTGGGGACGGGGTCGTTACGATAATCACTCATTATGCATTCTTATAATATACTCCCTCCCTTACTAAATTGTTGTCGCCATTGACTAGTTTCGCGATGTTTGACCATTCGTCTTATTTAAAAAATTTCTTCAAACACAAAAAATTATATGTTATATTTCAAGTGTCATTAGTGATAAAACACATTCCAACAAAATATATGATATCTCTTAAACTTTTTTTGAATAAGACGAATGGTCAAACATAAAAAAAAGTCAACGGCGACAACAATTTAGTAAAAGAGTAGTATTTTAGTATGAATTCGCTCCGCAAGGAGCGGATCTAGCGGGGATAGCCACCATAGAGGTGACGAAAGCTACGAGAGTTAGAGGACGGGGACGAGGTGTTGCATTTGCCGGGCATATGTGCAAACATAGAATATACCTTAGCATAATTGCATGTAGTGAATATGGGAGTGATAGCCGCTCGAGATGAAGGAGGCGGCGGGATGGTGCGTTGTGGTTATCACTCATATTTGTAATCTTAGAGTATATCTTACTATCAATCTGCATGTAATCTTAGATTATATCTTAGAATTGTCGTCATAGAGGTGACAAAAGCCATCGGAGATGGAGGAGGATAACAGGGTGTGGCTATTACGTTTGCCGATCATACTTGCGAGTCTAAGGAGGGGATTGTTCAAGGAAATTGAATGAATTTTTCCCTAATTTTAATATGTTGGTTTAGTGATATATTGCATTATTGTGATTGTTTTGGAATAAACAATATACATATCGTTTATTGTATTTGTTTAAATAATACATGTGTATCAACTTATATAAAAGATGCAACCCACTAAGAGCCATTCAATGCTATTTCTCTAGCTTCACGTTACGCCACATCATCTTCAACCCACTAAGAGTCATTCAATGCTATTTCTCTAGCTCCACGTTACGCCACATCATCTCAAATAATTTAAACATTAGATAAAAATTGAATGTTGGCGATTATGAGCTATTTTGAACTTTTCAAATCTCTGCCATGTCATCTAGAAAGTTAGCACTCTCGATTATCACCTGTGACTCCCATCCGTCCATCCATGTATCAATATACTCATGTCACTTGATCATCACAAATTAAGGTATAGAAACAATTGTCTCCAAATACCTCCATTACTACTCCACCTTTTGTTCCTATACTTTTTCCATTTTTATTTACTTTTTTTAAGTGCGGTAACACGAGATATCATCTAGTATACCATGTTTTCTCAACCACAATATTCACGCGTGTGCCGCACGTGCATTAATACTAGTACTTCTGTACAGACAAGGGAGGTGAACAAACAAGACGCCAACAGAGGTAGAAGAAGGTCACGCCGCCGCCGATGGAAGCCACCGCCGCCGGCTCGGGCGGCTGTCCGGCCCTACGCGTCCTCTGTCCCAAACGCTCCCTCCTTTTCCCTCCCTCGCCATCCCCGGTCCGCTGGCTCGTCGGTGCCCCGCGTTTCCTCCCTCCCTTCACCGTCGCGGCCGCCCTCCGCTCTCTCCACGGCGACCCCGTTCTCCCCCGAGAAGCAGGCAAGTCCCTCACATAAAACCGTCCAATCACTCTCGTCGTCACCTGACGATCTCACTGTACTTGCTCGCTTCCTGCAGACGAAATCCGGAGACTGTTGCCGCGTGGGTTCGACATCGTTGGGGCGCTGCTGGTGGGCACCGAGGGTTCCAATTGGGAATCCTCGTCACGGGCGCTGAAGCTGGCTCGATCGCTGAGGGAGCGTCTGTTCAGCGAGGCGGCCAGCCACGCCATGGTCGGGGGCTGCATGGACGCCGCCACCGGGGAGATCCGGTTTGTCACCTCTGAGAGCGGCGTGTCGAATGCAGTCGAAGGGTCGGAGGTTGTTTGGGAGGATGAGCCCGGGAGGTTGTTGTGGGAGAAGGGCTGCCTCCTGCGCTGCGAGCTGCAGCTGAAACTGCCCCTCTATGTTCCAGCGGACAAGATGTCAGGTAAATGCACAGAGAAACAAGGTAGCATGTCATTCAGTTCTGTAGTCAATCCTGTGACATCTGTAACCAGTGAAAACTGTATTGTTTGTTTGGAGAAGGGGCCAAATTGCTTCACAATAGGGACTCCTGCATCCATCTTCCTCATTGGCAAAAATGCTGTGATTCAGCAAGTAACAGTGTTTAAAATTAACAGTCATGTTCATTTTCAAATTCTTCATTAGTTGAGGTTTGAAACTGCCTATATGATGGACAACCGGTGATTTTTGTCTACTTATGTTCAGTTCTTACAGATTTACTCATATATATATATTGCTACAACTAGTGCCTTTCCATGAAACCAGGGTGCTCTATCCTATAATTTTCGAACTCTTCTTATTTGAGAGAGAACTGTACTGGATGCAAATTGAACCACTGGTTCTCAAGAAAAGAGGGTATCTATGTAATATCCGTTACTTTTGCAGGCATTGAAGAAAGACTTTCTTTACTTATTGAATCAACATCTGCCAAATTCAGGGAGTATCATGTATCATTCCTAGTTGAAGGGCCAGCCACAGCTCCTGAACAATCACATCGTCCTATTATTTTGCATGGTGATGATATGAGTTTTGTTTTGAATCTACCTAACACCGAAAGCACAACAAAATGCAGTCCAAATGTTGTATCCTGTTCAGAATTCTTCTCCGCAAAGAGGTGCAACCTCTCATTGACAAGAGAGGTAGGCGGATACTCAACCAAACTTGTGCTAACCTTCCTCTCTTTCTTCTATTTGTTTCAACATTTGATTATTATATTTCATGAAGATCTGGTTTATGTTCTAGTGGGTGTCTTGAAATAAAATCCACAAGGAGTACATAAATCTGCAAAAAGCTACTAGATGATGGCATGTTTCATTCAAGAACTTATATAAAAGGATGATGGGCGAATACTTCTTTCGTATCCTGTGGCATCTCGGATCACTATTTCTGAAAATTTTGCTTGCTAGAATGCAGATGCGATACAAATAACTGTACTGTGCAATCAATCAGTCAGTGGCTCAAAGGCTGGAACGACCCCGGTGATTGAGTACTTTCCAGGTAACTTTTCTGCTCTGTTCACATTCTACTAAAAAAAGTTGAATTCCTTGCTACACTTTTTTTAAGTAGAAGTGCGCCCACAGAAGTTTTTATTCCATCTTCTGCATGACCTCATCTTATTTCTTCATTTACCCCATTCAGTTAAAATCTTGCACTATGTGTTCGTGTGTTACTGAAAATACTTTCATTGCTTTTTCAGCACCTGCAACAGCCAGCCTTACCATTATCAACTTGAAGCTGGATGTACTATGCTACTCTTCTGTAGATTTTCCTGTGGCTGCTGCTGTATCTGAACTTATTATTCCAGGACTAGCTGATCAGATGAATACTATGAAGAATATTATTGCAGCAGAGATAACTCAGCAACACCAGGTATGTGTGTCTAACTATTGCATTTACTGAAGTAGGACATGTACATGCTGCGTTGTAACTCAATATTTTTCATTTTGCAAAATTGTAGCAACAACTTGTGACTTCACTGGGTTTCAAATGTCAGACCATTCAAGTCATGCATAATTGAATTTTCACTAGCTATTAACGTTGCAATTCATGTTGTCACCACTGTCAATCAATCATGCACATGCTCATTTCTACTTTTGAATAAAAGTAATATCTAGCTGTACATCTTCTGTTTAAATCATTAGCCTTATCTTTATTATCAACTTGTTGCCAGACCAAAACCTTGATTTTTGGTAACCTCACCGACCCCACCCAACCCCTTTGGTTTGTTTTGGTTGCCTTCCTTTTGTTTCCTTGACCTTGTGCTTTGTTTCTTTGGCGTTTCAGCTCTAGCCTAACCCGACTTGCTTGGGGTTAAAGGCTTTGTTGTTATTGCTGTATCAGAATTTCTTATCAAACATTTGTAGCTTCTATCTGCAGCTTTGTCCGTACCATTTCATTCCTCCAGGATTGCTTATTCCAATAACAACTATATATGATACAAGATATGGGGAGATTGAGGAGAAGCAAAGTATGAAAATATTTGCTTTCGATAAGCATGGTATTAAATGTGGGCTCTTACATTCTTATGATTCTACCAAATCAATTTTATTATCTACGAGTGCCCCGAGAAGAGACCTTCACATAAGGCTAGGGCTTCCTTAGACAGAGCCTTTGTTGCGGATTTCTAATGCATTAACTTTTGGTGCGATTAAAAAGAAAGAGAAAAACATGTCAAGAGGTATGCTACATTCCAAAATCCTCATCCGTTATGTTGTCCGGGATCCGTGAGGTCAAAGCTTTCTAGAATGTTTCAATATACAAGCACTAGAAACAATGTAATTCCCAAATTTTTCAAATTTCCACATTCTAATTTGTAGTAATATTATGGAGAGATTTGTTACTCGTACTTAGAATAAATAACAACCGTCCACGTTTTTAAAGTGCTCGGACCTAAACGATTGCCGGACCATCTGTTCGACTGCTTCGATTGCCAAACCACCGTCCGACCGCTTAGTCGTGCTAAGCGGACGACTAGGGGCAATTAGGCGACCTCTAGGCGGCCGCCTAGGGACCTAGGCGTCCGGGCCTTCCAGCCACAAGTCGCCTAGGGACCTAGGATGAGCGAGAGGGCGCGGTGAGCAGCAGCCGGAGCCGGCGAGGATGAGCGGAGGGCGCGTGAGCAACGACCGGAGCCGACGGCGAGCGAGTCGCGACGACGGGATTTTTGCCCTCCTGCTCACGCCCCGCCCGCCGGAATGCACCTTGCCGCTATGGTTGCCGGGGAAGGAGAAAAACACTTGCGCTAGCCTAAACACTAACGGGCCGAAACAGGAAAATGAGCTGGCCCACTTAACTCGGGTGTTCCGCGATCAAATCGCACGCCTAATCGGGCGCCTTATCGTCTGCTCGAATGGACACTCGGATCTTTGGGCTGTATGATCGCTTTGGTTGTGCTTGAACGAGTTGGCCCGAGCGTTTATTAGGACCTCTTTGTTTGCCCTCCGGATTATGGAATCCGGATTCTATAATCCAAAAGCTCAAATAAAGGGCTGGATTTTGATTCCGGATTCTATAATCCGAGCATCCGGATTCCATAATCGGCAATCCGGCAAGACCCAGATTCTCGCTGGATTATGGCACAAATATTTACTACTTTGCCATTGTGGCCCACTGTAAGTCACGGTAGTTGGATTGTGGAATCCGGACAAACAAACATCCCTCGGATTTTAAGACTCGATTCTTACAATCCCAGATTCCACAATCTACAATCCATAATCTAAAATCCACAATCTAAAGCTGAAACAAAGGGGGCCTTAATTTGGTTAGATCTAAGGGTTAATATTAGGGAGGTACCTACTAAAAGGTACTTTAAGTTGGACCAGTTCCAAAGGAAGTGGATCCGGTACTTCTCATTTTCTTTTTTTCCTAATTAGAAAAAGGGTAGGAAAGTAATTTTGCATCATGTATTATAGGCAAGGCGAAACGGGGCCGCCGAGCATTCGTCGGTGAGTCGGTGTCAACGATGATCACCGACGAGTCGCCCGTCTCGTACATCCCGAGTTCACTTGATTCCCCTTGTGGTATTGTGTTGTGGACGCCTTTGTTTGCCGCACCTACGAGCACCGAACCCGAGTTCCCAAGGCCGCGGCAACGGACGACGGTGGCTAGATACGCGGCCAACAAACAAAAAGAATAAGTAGGAAGTTTGTTGGGAAAATCTGTGTCCCTAGACTAACAACGACTTCGTAGAAATAGTACCAAACCGGTGTGATACCACTTCTGTGGATCCAAACCCAACCTTCAAACTATATCAAGGAGACCTTCGTCTTACTCTACTAACTTAGGAGACCAACTCTCTACAAAAGTGCTCATCCTTTATTCATAACATAAACTTGACACAAGAGACGACATTCTTTGTGGTTACACACCACTACTATCTAGGACTCACTATAACACTCCTAGACCGTAAGATACATCATGGCAATCGTCGTATACTTACCTTATGGGTATGTTATGATCAAAGGAATGACTTGTCAAAGATATGGTGGCCTAATGAAGAAGATAAGACCGGACGGAAGGGCCCACGAGTGGTGCCTGACCGATACAAAATAATAGAAGGTTCCATATACCGAGTATGGAAACAATGGCGGACACAAGACCGACAAGATATGACGTGATCTTGAAGTAAAGAAGCGAGATTAGTCGATTAGGACTCGAATCGATAAAGAATCTTGGAGATAGAGCTTTCGAGAATGTAATTCATGTAACCGACTAGGGCTTTACATATAACCCTACCTCCCCGGATATATAAGGCGGAGGAGGGACCCCTCGAAACGACCCGGACATACGTAATTAGCAATCTGCTAAAGGCAATACACAACATACAGGATGTAGGGTATTACTCTCGATTGAGAGGCCCGAACCCGTCTAAAATCTCGTGTGTTCTTGTGTGTTACGTGTGTTGCACCATCGAATTTCACATTCGTGAAAAACTAGGTAGTATTAGTGTCGAGATAAATCCTCAACATTTGGCGTGCCGGAAAGGGATCCCGACGAGTTTCTTGGCGAGTTCGATGGCTTCTTCGTTCGATGTCGACTTCGCGTCCGGTTTCGCAATCCGCTTCGGGTCCTTGGATTTCGAGGCTGATTCCGTCGACAAGCTTCAATTTATGAATCTTGCTCACGGTCCGCCGCTCACGATCGCGCCGCTATCGAAGCGCGATCACCGGATGCGATCTTGATCTCCACCTTGGATTCCGACGAGTCCGACGCTATCAATCTTGTGGCACAATCAATCGGACCGGTCGAGTTTCCCTTTGGTCCGGCCAATCGAGGCCAAGATCTTGACCGCTACCCGATCCGTAGCGATGAGCGGCTCTTCCGAGCCCGAAAGCGGCTTCGAAGAAGTTTGTGCGTCAAGGGGCTAATGGCCTTCGAAATAGCCAATAGTGATCGATCCGCATAGTGAATCGTAACACGGGTATTGTTCATCGCGTGAATAGTACCGGGTGTGCCGTTGGTGATGGTCGTGGGTGGTTGGATGAAGTGCTCCACATGAATCTGCCCCATTGTTGGTGCAGTTGTGGAGGTGAAGGCCGCCGTCTCGACATCTAGGGCCTCCTTCTGCGGTTCCATATCCGCTTGAGGAGAGCTCCGGGACACCTGTTCGCAAGCTTGGCGATGCTCCGGATCCAAGCTCCGGATTCTGTGCAGCTATCCACGTTCATGGCGTGGGGATCGGTCCTTGCCGTGGAATCCATGGCGAGAGAACAACCTTGGCTCTTGGAAGACATGGTGGTGGTGGTGGGATGATCGAAACAAGGCCTCCGAATACCGGGTGTTATGTGCAATAGTTGGGCTAGGGCTGCCGAAGACCTAGATGGCCGGTGGCTGCTGTTATGGTGGTGGTGGCGTGCGGCTAGGGTAGTAGGGAGGACAGGGCACAAGGAGGGAGAGAGGGAGGCGCAGGGAGAGCTGGAGAGTATATGGGAATAATCCCTACTATTTCCTTGGAGAGATTGATTACAATTGCCCTCATATATATGAGGGGCTTTTCTTGGGGCTTTTCTTGACTCCTAAGCAAACACAAACTGGAAACACAATCTAAACTTCCCTAATTAAATCCAAACCTCCTAAACTCCTATTTGATAAATATGGACATCTAACCACTTTTGGAAGGAGAGGCCGTGCCGCCTCTCCTTGGCCGGCGTTCCGGGCCGGCTATGGCTAGGGCGCGGCGTTCTGCCGCCTCCGGCCCAATCCGGCCCATAACAATAACCTTTTGTTCCAAGCAAGTTGGGGTAGGCTAGAAATGAAACAAGACTCAAGCACAATAGGAACACGACAAAAAAGGTAGAGTTAGGGGTAGAGAATAAAAAAAGATCACGGTCCGGCACATCGATTGCTAGTCTCCAAGTGCCCCTATCCATAGCTAATTCCTTGGAGATGTTCCACTGCTTCTGTTGTCCACATCGATATTAATTTTGACTGTAAAATAATTTATTTCAAAGATTATGTCAATGTATTTCAGGTTCATCGCTGCTTCGGGATGTCCACAGAGAACTGCAATCTAGTGGTGGATAGTGATTGTTCTTTCTCTTACTTTGAGAAATTAACTATTATAGTGAATGCATCTTCTTGAAGGATACATTGACTTTAAATTTCATGTTTATTGCAGTATCTGGTGGGATTATGTCACTCATTGATGGTTCATATGAGTACTATCACTACCTTCATGATGGTATTGATGACAATGTAATGTCTTGTGACCAACTATTCTGGGTGTTTTGATTTCTTTAATGTTTTTTTATATGCTCAAAGTAGTTTTAAGAAGTTCATATGAAGATGTAGGCTCTATATATGTTAAAAAAAACATTTTGGGGCAGTGGATTTTTTGCAAAATATTGCTTATTGACCTTCATGAAATGTAATCTATATATGTTGGTTGATGCAAATTCTGTTGATGTCTAATCCATGACCTTATTGTAGATGATGTAATGACATTTGTTCAGTTTTTGGAATTAAGGCCTCGTTTGCACATCTTCTATTTGAAACTTTGGTGGAAAAAACTTATCGCTGCTTTCTAATTCATTCTTAGAATCTGTTTGACTAATAAGTTATTTCAGAATCCTCAAGCCTTTCACAGTTTCTGCATATTTCTGTGAAGAAGCTTTTGGAATAAGCTATATACACACTAAACAGGTCTTAAGTGTGATTAGCTTGCAGCACAAACCTAGATTCTATTCCACATAAGTTTGCGCGCACATTTAGCCCAGGAGTAAAGTTACAACACTGTATTCTCTAAAAAATTCAACGTATCATAAAATTATATAAGTTTCATGTACACATAAGAATTATGAAATGAAGATTTATTATTAGTACTGGCCAATATATTTCAGTTCCATCAAAGTTTGATAAGTAACTGACTTTTCATCAGTGGATTATTCCTTTATTTTGGTCGAAATTAAACTGTTAGGTCATGTTTGGCTGACAACTCTTGGTTGCTAATTCTACTTGTCAGGGATGGGGATGTGCATATCGGTCACTACAAACAATTGTCTCTTGGTACAAGTTACAGCAATATTCATCTATAGATGTTCCTTCACACAGGTTTGTGAGACTTCTCGTTGTCACCTATTTTCCTTGCTGACTTGAATAACTAGTTCATATTGATTGCTCCATGGTTTAAGAGATTTGAATTAACTAGCGTGTCACAGGTCTTAGTAAATCCGTAGCTCTACACTTGTCTATATAAAAAATAGGCATGCCTGCATTACCGTTCTGTATTAGGAAGCACATGCATGGTGAACCTCCTAATGATGTTAACAGTACAATAATCACCAACATCTTTATACCATTTTCTCTTAGTTTATTCTTTTAAGGACTGAATGTAATGATATCCTTTACTAATATGCTGAAATCCCTGTAAATATTAAGCATAGAAACAACCATTTTGTGATTGATTTCTCAATATAGATGTGAGTATTGAAATTTTGGTTGGAATATTTTTTTCTATGATCAAAGAATCATTTGATGTCAGTTAGTTCATGTAGCTGTTCCTGCTTTAACCAGGGAGATTCAACAAGTTCTTGTCGACATTGGTGACAAGGATCCACCATTTATTGGATCTCGTGAATGGATTGGAGCAATCGAGCTGAGCTTTGTCCTCGACAAACTGCTAGGAGTGAGTTTCTTTTATTTTTCATATTTCTTTTGTATAATAGTAAGTAAATTGTTGGTTCATGTGTTTCTTGATTTCTTTCAGTTTTCCTGCTTTTTGATACGTTGGCAATATCAATTTCAACTGAAAATAGTTTAGTTTTATTCAGTAAACCACCTGCAAAAATTAATTTGTAACACAGGCTACTAACTGTGACTTCATAGTATATTCAATCACTATCATTCACGCATCTGTATTGTAAAGCTGCCATTGCCGTTGCACCCTTGCGCGAACCCTGAGTCTCTTAGATCCTGTTTTGGGAGCTCCAGCTTTTCTAGAAACTGTTTTCAGGAAAAGCTCTATAGCTGCCGGAGGCGGCATCTCCGAGCTACCTTTTTATGTGCTTAAACAGAGTCTGTTTGGGGGAGCTTCTTGCTTTTGCCGCTTCCTGGGCAAGCAAATGCTGCCAGAAGCTCCCTCATACAGGATCTTAGTTAAATATGCTTAATTTTGTTCAGTGGACATTATATTATCTAACTTTAGCATTCAGATCATCCATGCTTTTTGAGTCTTCTCAATGGGCCTATTGACCTGAACCTATTTGATGCAGTCATGTAGGACCAGATTATTTTATACAATACCTGTCATTGTATATAAAAGTTGTATCATTTTACAACACTGCAGTAACAGTATAGGTATCAGCCAAAATATGACAATAAGTCTTTCAGCTGAGTCCTATTACTCAACCTTGTCTGATACTGTGTCAATGTTCACCACCAGTGCAAAGGTCTCATTATAATGTCATATGTTTGACCTCAAACTTCTTTCATAGAAATCATATTTTGTACCCATTTCCTTTATCCTTTTTAGAAGTACTGGACTTTTTCTTTTCTGCTTTGAAGTACTTTCTGTCTGTATTGTACTTTGCGTTTCCATTTGAACTGAACAGTGTCTATCTCGCAGGTTAGTTGCAAGATTATTAATGTGAGATCAGGCGATGAACTTCCGGAGAAATGCAGAGAACTTGCCATGCATTTTGAAACCCAGGGAACTCCTGTGATGATTGGTATGCGTTTTTTAGATATATGCTTTCTATATTCGATAATCTATGGCTGCAACTAGACAATAAGCACATGCTTGCGGACTGTTAGTTTTCCATTGCTGATTAGGACTTCACTCTTGGTATATGGTGTGTGATGCATATAAAAAGCAAGCACAAGGAGTGTCCACTTCGTGGACATCTGTTCATTGTTTATAATATAAACAAAAATAATATCTATACTGGAAAATAATCTGATGGTACTCAATGTAGTTGGAGGGTTTTATTGTGAAATCTCCAAACTTGATTCCATGAATTGTGTCTTGTATCCTTTAACATTTGCAAACTAACTCAGGTGGTGGAGTCTTGGCATACACCCTTCTGGGAGTCGATTACAATGAAGCTACTGGCGACTGCGCGTTTCTCATTCTTGATCCGCACTATACTGGTTCTGATGACCTAAAAAAGATTGTGAATGGCGGATGGTGCGGGTGGAAGAAATCTGTTGATAGCAAAGGTCGGAGCTTCTTCTTGAAAGACAAGTTCTATAACCTTCTTCTGCCACAAAGGCCCAACATGGTGTGAGAGATATGGTGCCAAATATATGCAACTGTTTATCAGTCAACTATTTGAGGCAGTGAAGTTTGGTGACTAAGGAGATTTAAACTAAGGGGCATTTAGCGTACAACTTTCTCTTAGAACATGTGGATTTGTTTTGGTTTCCCTTTTAAAGATATGTCACCCCCTCTATGCTCCATTGGGTACAAATAACTAATTCTATAAAGCGAAACTTAGGTGCACTTCATCACTTGCCTCCATTAATCCGGTCTTACAGTTAATTGTAGCATTTGACAATTGTATTTGTTGTTCTATGTTAGTGAAAAGAAAGAAAGAAATGTGTCCTGGTACTGCCGCCTTGAGGCCCTTGGTGGGTCCCGTTTACATGCCGTCCGTATAGTGGCACCACCTAAGCAACCACTTGGTCGGACCGTGCCGTTGCTCCGACCAGGCATGGCAAGCCGGGCGCAGGTACCTAGCAACATCCCGTTAGATAGGGTATGTTGATGTTTTCGTAGGACAGCTAGGGGATTTGATCTTCCATCACCGTACCGCGCATATTCCTGTAATCTTTGTAGAGGCATGGAGATGTCGGTGAGTTTCGTCCCGCTCGACCCCGAGGGATGGGGTCGATCGAGGGAAAGCAGGGGTTAGGTGCCGCCGCCCTAGGTGGTCTTGTCGCGTAGTGGATGGCTATATGCCCTTGGATCTGTTTCGGGCTCATTAATTTTATGGATACCGAGATCTCTTTTCCTTAACTTCACCTGTCGAGTAACTCGTTGCACCCCGTCTCGTCGCTGTGTTTTCTCATAGGGGCTCGGTAGGAATGGGCTTCGTGCGGCGGCGCCACCTGTGCGTGTTTAGGCGAAGGGAGTAATGAGGGAACGTGGGGTGTTGTTCCCTTGGTCCGTGCACCCCTTATTGACCCTTTTTGGGTTTCGGGACGGGATATGTCACGGTCGACCCCGCTAGTGAGGGTCGAATCGAGGCGGAGCATGGATGGCTCCTGGCTCCTGTCTTAAATATTTGTGTGGGTCGGGTTTGACCATGTGGGGCCGAAATGTGGGTCATGTGGGTTCCACCTCGCCAACTACAACATTTAGTCCGTGTTTTGGGGAGTTAATCTACGCCACATGGCGTCGCTAATATTTACCGCGAAAGTAGCCGTCTAGCCCTTAAACGGATCATAAAATCGTTCAAGGGATTCGTCGAGTATTTCTTGTCGATCAAAGCTAGCGGCGTGTTCTTGTTCTTGATCCTTCGGGCGCGTGCGAGCGCACCCGATGGGTGTATCCCCCGAGCTAGAGTGCGAGTAGTAAAACTTGTTCTTTGGTCGAAATGCGTTCAAGTGTATGTACGACCCCATGGTTTGGCCTTGTTTTGCGATTTCGCCTCCTAAGCCCTCGCTTGTCGTGGCGGGTCCCATCGAGAGTCGTTCGTCTTTTCTCCATCTCCCCATCCGCATCCCCTTCTAAGATGGAGGGTAGAGTCGGTCCTCGTTTTGCCTCGGAGACCGAAACACGACACTTGTGAGCTGGATAAAGGGCTTGTTGAGTGAACTCTGGGTTCCTCATCGTAGAGGTTCCCTTTGGGCCCGGTGGGGTCGACTTCATTAATCCGTTATGTCCCATTTAACCGGATCTCGAGACCGTTCGATAAGTCTCGAGAGCTCGTTACCTCCGTGCGATGAGATTCCAACAAAAGAGTGGGACGATTGGGACTCAAACACACTCCGCGATGCCCTCGACACTCAAGTGTTAGAGTTTTAGCCGTAGCGGACCCATCGCTCGTGCCTCTCGCTCGATTTCATGCGGGAGGCGGTTATTGAACCATTGGAAGCTCGGCGGAGTCTGTCACACCCCAAAATTTCCTAATTTGGGATGTGAGCTTTCCTAGACTTAAAATTTACATTTTCATAAAATCTTCACTATTTTATTTCATGTTAAATATTTTATTTAAATTAAATGATTTCATTTATGGCTTTTTATGGAGTAACATATCATATATTTGTTTATTCAAAAGATCATGTGTTTGACATCAATTTGTTTTGTTTCAATAAATTCAAATAACGATTTTACTTTTCTTTTACATGAAATATCATCACAATCTAGTGCTTGATTTAAGAAAATGTTTTAACCAAACTAAATGAACTTTATTTGTTTAGACATTCCTTTAAGAGTTATATCTCATATACACATTTACTAACCCTTAATCAGGTTTGTTTTTTTTAAAAAAGTTGATTCTTTGAAAATAGCAAAACCACTGAATTTAATGGACCCAAATTTCATCTAGAAGTCCAACTCAATAATTCTTTCTTTCATATCCTCACATCTCCGGTTGTGCAAACACTCTTTCAAACCACTTGACTCATTCTTTTCTTTCCATTGTGACATCTATCAAAGAAAACTTGCTACCTCTACACGAACGCTTACGCAACATTTGGATCCTTCACTATCTAACTTTCCTTTTCATGTGCGACTCAACACCACATATACAAAGAAAGAATTTCTTGTCATCGCCATTCTTTGTCTCCGATCCTTCTATTCCCTTGGGCAAAAAACTGCAACCCATTGTAACACATCATAATGCCTTTTTCCATTCCATCCAACGAGTGTTGTGCCATGCGTCAGCATGCCACTCTCAACCTTGTATGCGAAAGCCCAACAACCAAACCAGGATAGGTCCTTTCTTCTTTCTTCAATCAATCGATCTCTTGTGCTTGGCACCTCATAACATAATGTTCCCAAAACCTCTTGACAATGAACAATAAAGCAGCAACTAGACTCATTGAACATCAAAACAATCCCACTTCCACTCCTCATCAATCTCCACTCAAAGAAGATGAAACAAGCAACCATGGTGGCCATAACTCGTGAGCCTTTCATGTCCGGCCGTTTTTTGTGCATTTTGGCTTCTCCTCTCCCTCCACTCACTTCTTCTCTCCCTTTCTAGACCTATAAAGTCACACACTAGGACGCCCCTTCCTAGCCCACGACCTCACTTGCCCCTCCTCTTCATTGCCATCCATTATCCACGAGTTCGAGTGCTGTTCAGCTGACTCGTCTAGCCATGTCGCTTGATATTCCCATCCATGTTCCCGATGATCTAGCCAACAAAATGATCCCAATTTTGGCGAGTTCATGCGCCTGGATGTTCTCTACAACACATCCAAAATTTGCAAGAATTGGAGTTCGTATGCTTCTGAAATCTACATCGCAATGCCTCCCGGTCGTAGTTCTTGATCTGTTCATCGCGCAATTTGGTAATCTCATCACCCTCCCTCTTGATCTGCTGGATTGATTTATACGAAATCTCCTCACACATGTGTTCCAGGAAGTCTTGGTCTCCTACACCAGAGGATTCCTTCCAATCTGTCCCGATTCGATCGAGAACGCGTTTGGCATATGAACTATCTCCGCACGGGTCAATCAAGATCCAAACGTTGGACCTCCTTTTCAGGTCGTGGCCTATCAAACTCATGATGTCCATTTCGTGTTCCGAAAGCATATAAACATTGTTATCAAATTATTACCTTCATTCCTGCCGCTTACCTTCGGGAACGCACATGTCTTTGCCATGGTGTCTACGAGTTGGGAACCGGGTCCTTGTTTGTTCACCTCTAGCTCAAACGATGGTGTCTTCCATACTTGTTCCTCTCAAACTGAAGGTTTTATGGATATTTTATTAGTACCAAATTGTGTTCCAGGATGTTACCGACAACTCCATATGAGGGTTCCTTGTGGTCTATACCGACGCAACCAGCAACGCTATCGACATTTAAACCGCCACAACACGATGTTGCCTTGTGTTGACTCTGTTATCTATAGTTGTGAATTTTAATCTTAGCCACATGATTATTCAGCTGTTCCACATGAGTATCAACATTTCTGCTCAAACTGTTCCTTGATAGCTACCATGTTATGGGAACACGCACGTTTCTCCTTGGTGTTCGTGGGTAGCCCACCATAAACCGTGCAACCTTCATTATTCTTTTCCTTTGCATCACTTAATCAATCATATACAATATACAAATCATGGCAATGACAACTGTAAGTGCATCTAAGCCTCTAACTTTATTTTGGATGATTGATATCAATACAATTAAATTTGGACTAATGTTTTCAAGAGAATGTGTGTAGTGATCATATAAAATACATGATAGCATGGCAAGGTTAAATGAAAAAGAGAAAAGAAACGAGCTAAAAATTGAAAAGTTGGAGAACAAAGGAGATATATCTCAAGGCGTGGGCTTCAAGTTTTCATCTTTGCTTTGAGTATAGGGATGCCGTACTATAAAGAGGGATGCAAATCACACTCATGGCTACGAATGAAGATGTTCACAAAAATCCCATGAAATCATCCTAAAAATTTCCTTTCCGCACCCATCGGAAGTTCCGATAGGCACTCGAGAGAGTTTTGGACTCTCCGGAATGCCATACCGAAAGTTCCGATACAGAGCCACTGGAAGTTCTCGGTACACACTCGGAGAGTTTTGAACTCTCTAGAATGCCATACCGGAAGTTCCGTAGGCGCTTAGAGAGTTTTGAACTCTCCGAAATGCCATACCGAAAGTTCCGATGGGGCACCGAAGTTCCGGTGCAGCCCTTCTCCTTGAACCCTAGATCTCCATACCGAAAGTTCTGGTACTCTAACGGAAGTTTTTGTGTAGGCCAGAATTCTAGATCTAACCCTAAATCTACCATACCGGAAGTTCCGACTTCCTATCGGAAGTTCCGGTGTGGGCCGTTCGAGACAAGCATAACGGCTCTATTTGGAGCCGTGGTATAAATACCACACTCCACTCTTCACTCACTCTCTCTTGCACATTCCGAGTTTGAACACTTTGAGCTCAACTCGTCTCATTCCAAATCCTCTCCAAAAGCTAAATCTTCATCCTTGACCTAGGATTTGAGTGAGACCATTTTAGCAAGAGATTGAGAGGCTTGATTCCATTCTTGAGCATCTTCACTCCTGTCAAGCTTGTGATTTGGATTTGTTACTCTTGGAGCTTTGAACTCCTAGATGGCTAGGCGTGCTCGTGAGCTCCCAACTTGTGTGGTGACGCCCGAGAAGTGTGTATTACCCATCCCGAAAGGGACATTGATAGTGGAATACTCAAGCTCAACCTTGGTGGTGACTTGAGCGAGAAATAGGGTTGAAAGAAACCCGGTCCTTGGTGGACTTTCTCAACGGAGACGTAGAGTCCTAGGTGGACTTGAACTTCGGTGAAAAATCGGCATCCCATGTGCTCTCTCTCTTTTACTTAAGCGCATTGTTGTTTACTTTATTAGGTTGCTTGTTAGAATCATGAGGATTGTGAACAAGAGGAGAGCACTTGAAGAAAGGGTGTCGGACTTGGAAGTTAATAGAAGGTTGCTACAAGCCTTAAATTCATGGGATGCCAACATAGTGGCAAATATAAGAGAAAAGGATGACTTTAGATTCTTCACCACCGATGATGTGATTGGCAAGGTACTATCTCAAAAGCAACAAATTGATCAAGCCAATAGGATCAATGCCTTGCTCAAGAACAAAGAACAAGCTAGTGGAAGCAAGAATGATGTAGCCCTCAATGCCGAACAAGAGAAGAAAAAGAAAGTGGTTGAAGAGAGTGAGGATGATAGTGATGATGAAATGGCCTTCCTTGTGAAGAGGTTCAAAAAGATTATGATGAAGAAAAGCTTCAAGAGAAATGGTCAAGACAAGAACAAAACAAGAAAATCCAATAACAAGTGCTACACATGTGGATACTAAGGTCACTTCATGGTCGAGTGTTCGGGAAATTACAAGAACAAGCAAAACAAGAAGGATGACAAGCGACACAAAAAGCATAGAAGATATCGCCGGGGTGAAGCTCACATTGGCCAAGAATGGAACTCGGATGGATCATCTTCCTCCTCCGAATCGGAATCCGATGGTGAGAAGGGAGGAATTGCATCACTTGCCATAGGGATCACCCCCACCAACACCTCCTTGTTTGGAAGCTTGACCGATGATGAAGATGACACTAGGCACAAGAGCATGATGGCCCAAGGCTCCAAAGTAAAAGCTAATGGAAATTCTCAAATTCCTAACATATCTGAATTATTGGACATCATTGAACAGGAAAAGAAGGCTAATGAGAGACAAGAGGAGATTCTTGACAAACAAGAAGAAATGCTTGTTGAGGAAAAGAAAAAGGTTCTTGAACTCGAGAAACTCATAGAAATTGAGAGGAAGAAAAATGAGGACTTGGAGGAGTCTCTCAAAGCTAAGGAAAATATTAGTGAGACACTTAAAGGTATGTGTCACTTCAAGAGAAGTGTGATGACTTGCAAAAGACTCACAATTCTCTTAAAGTGCAATTTGAGGCACTTAAGTGTAACACTACTTCCTCTCAAGCTTCATCTTGCCCCTCATCTAGCAATAGTTGTGCAAGGTGCTACAAGATTGATGTTGAAGCTTGCACAAGAAATGTCAAGATCATTGATGACTTGAAGAAGCAAGTGCAAGTGCTTGAAGGATAAGCACAAAAGAAAGAAAAGGCCAATGAAGATGCCAAGTGATGAGTACACGGGTGCAGCCCGATCTTTCGATGAGAGGGGATAACTTCGATTTGGACTGGAGAGACGTTCACGGCCCGACTACAGCCAACAAGGATGCGCCTTAGCAACCGATACACCAACACTAGCGGTTAATCACGATCTTGTGGAGCACGATCAACCAAACCACGAGGGTAATTCCTGCAAGCAATCGAAGAACAAGCAAGAACAAGATAAACAAGTAACTAAACTCACAAAGGTGGGGTTCTGAATAAAGTAGAACGGATGGTCTAGCCGACGCACGCAGTCTACAAGGTAGTAGCAATGGCTAAACTAACAAAACAAAACCCAATCTGTTTGTGGTGGCTATGAGGGTATAAGAGAAGGGGAGAGGACGACCAGGACGTGGTGGGGGTCGACCTCCAACCCTAGGATGCGCCCCTATTGGGCCCAACTTGATACAAAGCCCAATGGCGATATAACGGTGACGTAGCACCGAGACAGATTCTCTCCGTCAAATTGTTTCGACGATTCCCGTCGACTCCCAACGAATTTGACCTGAAACTGGCGCCATTGGAAAGGTAGTCTTCTTATCTTTCCAACCATATGTAGAACGTCCAAAACCGGGCCCGTATGCGGCCTGGGCATCCGTTTTAGTGCGGACTGGTCCTAGAGTCCGAATCGGACCCGAAACCGACTTTGATTGGACCTCTCACTTGATTTGCAATACATGGCCGGTCCTCCACGCCTTTGAGCACCTCTCTAGCCATATCCTCATCATCTCCATGGTTCCTAACAATAATTAAATTATTAGGTCGTATTTTATTCTCAAAACTACATAAGGACGGCATTAGAAGCGAGCTCACCGATAAATTCCAAAGTCGCGCTTGAGCTCTCATGATTGGACCATGAATATCAAATGAGGGAGTGTTGGTTGTATCTTTACGAGTGATGTCCTCATCATTCTCCCCTTCTTGGCTGCAAACCGTCCTCGGTTTGGCGTCGTTGTTGAAGTTCATGCAAACAATGGGATTATGCTCTTTCAAATATGATTCTCGAACTTCCACTAATTCACATTGCAGCAAGAATTGCTTCCCTTCTTGAAGCTTGACCTGCATCTTATAATCAATAGAAGAGAAACTAGATATGATGTTGTTAGCTTCAATGTAATTCATCATTTGATACCTTGAGGACTTCATTAAAAGTGTTGTCAAATCTGAATAGATATATAACATATGCACCATGAACTTATCATTTTCATCACATTTGCCAATTGCATAAAACGAGCAATAATCCAAACATTCCAAACCAGATTTCTTAAACAAATCATTCTCAAAACTATTTAGGTCACAAAGAAAATCAAAATAGATATAACCTAAACAATTTAAAGAAGGTATAATTTTTATCTCTTCTTCCTCATTATCAATGCAATGAACATGTCTCATTTCAGCATGCGTGTCCTTAAACACAGAATTATCATGTTCGTGCAGCAGTTGTGTTGTAGATATAAATGAAGCATTATCACAAAACGTTTCTCTATCAACGGGATCGACAAGGAAATCACCATGTGACAAAAGCGAATCAGCAAAAGATTCCACTAAAGATTGCTCTAAACTAGCATGAGGAATGGTTAAATTCAGCATCAAATCAACAGAGTTCACATGGAGCAGCAACTAGCTCATGTGCCTCATCCTTCAATTGGTCAATTTCACAAATAGAACTACCTTTTTCACTATCTTCCTTTGATTTGTGTTCAATCAGATAACTATTATCCTGCCCAAAGTTAGTCATTACGGAACATGGAACAGTGGACATCATGTCGGTTTCACAAGCAGTAGAAGACATTAAAATCTGATTTTCAGCGTCACGAGCAAGCAAATACATGAGAGATAGATGGATATAATTTTCAGATTTCAGCATGGATTGAATTTCAAAGTTGAGTCCTCTCATGAACCTACTCGTTATGTCTTTGTAGCATTCATCTAGACCACCAAATATGACACAAATCTTAAAAACATGATAGTATTCTTTCACACTCCTACTACCTTGCTTCAAGTTGTCTAATTTTTTAATCAGACGATCAGCATAATATTCAGGAATGAAAGCATCTCTAAAAAGAAGTTTAAAGTCATGCCATGATTGTGGAACTTTGTGTCGCCTACAAATACGATTCCATTCATACAAAGCATGTTTAGTCAATATATTAGAAGCAATATAAACCTTTTGTTCCTCGGAAAGATCATGCTCATCAAACTCACTTTCTAATGTTAGCTCCCAGTCAATATATGATCTAGGATTAAGAAACTCACCATCATATGAAGGCAAGTGTTGAACGATGTCCTGAATGTTATGATGCAACCATCATGGCTCAAATACCTTCGTGTCACCTGCCATGATTAGTAGAAAGCAAGAACAAACACAATAATTTGTATGCTCCTATCAACTACTAGGATGTGTCGTTGTTATTCTCTCAAACTGATTTATTCAAACAAGCCGTTGCAAGTTCTTACCTTGCTCAACAGGTGGTGATGGCAACCGACAAGTCGAAACCATGCAAGAAAGTGTATCGATGCCGCAACAACAACACCGGTCAAGCTCTAATCGAATATGTGGAGTTGTAGGTGGGCTGAAAGTAATGCACAAGGAAAGCTAGTACCACGTTAGTTCAAAGCAAGTTGAAAAAGTGTTCAACGACGGTACCATGCCGATCCTAGGCTAAACCATTATAGAGACGCGAGCCTAGATACAAATGATGTCACACAAAGCAAATGAAATAGGTAGAACCAGCAGCAACTACAACTCACTTTTGTTCTCTCTTTCTTTCGGTTTTTGTACTCCTTTTCTTTTTTGAGCAAATTGAACAGTCTTGTTCAAATAGCAGATTGCAAATTTCTTCAGCGATTGCATCTCACTCAGATGGAATTTTTATGCAAGCTCAGATCCTTTTGGAAGATAATATCACAAGCTTTCCAAATTGTGCTTAAATGCACAAAACGCACCAGCGATGATAAAAATATAGCCTTTTTTTAGAGATCAGAATTTTCTTTGCGAATTTGTCTTGATATTGAATTGAACTTCTTTCTTCTCGGTGCAAGACAAGAGGTGGACAAAGATAAATTTGTTGTGGCACAACATGAAACAGCAAGTATGATGGTGATGGTGGATAATTTCGTGGTTCTATAGGTGGAACAAAAAAATGATGGCAGCAGCGGTGGGTGGATGATCGTCCTCGGGATCTTGCCCCACCCCGGTCGCGTCCGCACAATTCCCGCGCCACGGGCCGGCAGCTTCAGCGCCACCCGCCAACGCGAATTATCCGCGCAACGATCATCGAGGGCATGGTAGTAGGCATGCTCATCGAGATGGACGACGCCGCGACACTAGAGACCGAAGAGGACGAGACAACCGGGACGAGAGATGCTGAACCCCGGCGCGCGGACAATGATCGTCAAGCTGCACCTCCACCTCCGCCTCCATCGCAACATGAAGAACCAGCGAACAATGATCGTCAAGCGGCGCCTCCACCTCCGCCTCCGCCTCCTTCACGGCACGCGGAGCCGGCGAATAATGATGGACAAGGCGGCTCGAGAGATAGATACCGGGACGACCGTTATTACGACTATTCCGACGATGACGGGGATCGTAATTACCGGCATTGCCCTAGCCGTCGATCTCCGTCACCGGTCCGGACTGGTCCGGAAGATGATGAATATTCCGTAATTCCCGCTTTTACGCGAGATTTACGCATCTGCAAATACCCCGGGGATTTAAGCCCGGGGCCATTGACAAGTATGATGGCAAAGCACCTCCGGCAGAAAGGCTTCGCATGTACACCAAGGCTATTCGGTCGGCAGGAGGAGACACGTTCGTGCTAGCTAATTATCTACCGATGTGCATGGAGCAGGCTGGACGCTTATGGTTGCAATCCCTGCCCGAGAAATCCATTTCTTCGTGGGGAGACCTCACCAAAAAGTTCGTAGAAAACTTCCGGGCGACTTGTGAGAAGCCGGGGAATAAGTTCGACCTCAATAGGTCGAAGCGAAGCCCGACGAGACCCTCACCGATTTCATCAGAGCGATTCTCGCAATAAGAAGGCCTTAATCCCTAATGTTCCCGATCAGCAAGTGATTGCTGCATTTCAAGTCGGCGTCCGAAGTGAAGCATTGGTTCACAAGATTGGGAGACGAAATCGAAACCTCACCATGACGGCGTCGAGTGGTTCAAGATAGCAGATGATTACGCTGCTCGGAGAATCAAATGTAGTCAATCTGCGCGGGAACAAAGGGAAGGAGCCGAAGCATGACCAAGGCAACCGATCTGGATCCAGGAACGACAAGAAGCGCAAGGCTGATCACCTTGTTGCAGCTGTTGACCGGTCTCATGGAGGAGATCGGCCGGCACCCCCTAAGAGAGGTCCAAGAGAACGACTGTCGTTTGAAACACTTCTGGATGGCCCTTGTATGATTCATAATGGAAATCATAAAGCTAAAGAGTGCTTCCTGTTAAGACCATTTGCTCAATTTGCCTTAAAGGTCGCACCTCGGCTGCGCTACGGGAATCGGAAGGATGACAAGGGCAAGGATAAGGACCGTGAAGACAATGAGGATGACGAAGGCTTTCAGGAACCAGCCCGAGAGATGAACATGATCTATGGTGGCCCGGACGCATATGAGTCGAAGCGGAAGCAAAAATTGTCGTTCTCGGAGGTTAATGTCTGTCGCTCCCGCAACTCCCGAATATCTTCGGTGGTCCGAGGTCCCCATTACATTTAGCAGGGCAGATCACCCGGAGGTACTACCAAAAGCTGGAAAATATCCACTCATCCTTGCCCCCATTGTTCGGAAGGTGCGACCGAAGAGAACTTTCATTGACGGGGGAAGCTGCTTGGATATCTTGTTCGCTAAGACTCGCCTGAGCTTGGCCCGACCGTGGCTGATTTAGAGCGCAGTGTTTCTCCGTTCCATGGTATAATACCCGGGCGGAATAGTTACCCTTTGGGGCAGATCTCTCTGCCGGTGACTTTTGGGACGAAGGAAAACTATAGAAGGGAGAATATCATCTTTCGGGTGGTCGACATAGACTCAAGCATATCATGCTATCCTCGGAAGACCGGCTCGGCAAAATTTATGGCCATCCCAAATTATCAATACTTGATGTTGAAGATGCCTGGGCCAAATGGGGTCCTGTCATTCGGGGAGATATCAAGACCGCTTACGCTTGTGAGGTGCATAGCACGAGTTGGCATCCCGGGCCAATTCGGAAGTTGAACGTCGAGAAATCGGGGAAGCGGCCGAAGCTTTGGAAGTTCGAGGCAAGGATAGAGGATGAAGTCCCGGTCAAAAAGATTGCAAAGGAGAAATTGAAGGCCGATACGGTGGTTTCTAAGACTGTCCAGACTTGATGAGTCGGACCCCTCCAAGGTTACCCATATAGGGGCTGACTTGGGGGATAAATAGGAAAGCGCGCTCATTCTTTTCCTCCAGGAAAATAGGGATATCTTCGCATGGCAGCCTTCCGACATGCCGGGAGTTCCTAGGGAGAAGATTGAGCACGCACTATTGGTGCGTCCCGATGCGAAGCCGGTGAAACGAAGCTCCGGAGGTTTGCTCAAGACCGCAAGGAAGCTATCAAGAAAGAGATAACTAGGTTGTTAGCAGCTAAGTTCATTAGGGAGGTGTATCATCCAGATTGGCTTGCCAATCCGAGTGCTTGTACCAAAAAAGAATACTAAAGAATTAAGAATGTGCGTTGATTATACCGACCTCAACAAAGCTTGCCCCAAAGACCCTTTCGCGCTGCCTCGGATCGACCAAGTTGTTGATTCGACTCGCTGGCTGCGAGCGTCTTAGTTTCCTTGATGCTTATTCAGGGTATCATCAAATACCGTTAAGAGTTGAGGATCAGATAAAAACCGCGTTTATCACCCCCTTTGGAGCATACTGCTACACGACTATGCCGTTTGGATTGAAAAATGCTGGAGCTACGTATCGGCGCGGCATACAACGTTGTTTGGATTCGCAATTGGGAAGGAACGCAGAAGCTTATGTTGATGATATAGTGGTCAAGTCTCGAGAAGATCGAAGATCTCCTCTCGACCTGGCAGAGACCTTTAGTAATCTGCGGAACTTTTCCATGAAGTTAAACCCGAGAAAGTGTGTATTCGGAGTTCGTTCCGGGAAATTACTGGGTTATTTGGTATCATGGAGAGGTATTGAAGCCAATCCGAGAAAAAATTCAGATGATTGTTAACATGCAACCCCGAGTTGTTTGAAGGATGTCCAAAGGCTGACGGGCGGTATGGCGGCTCTTAGTCGTTTCATCTCAAGACCGGGAGTACGAGGACTTCCGTTCTTTAAGTTGCTCAAAAAACAAGATAAGTTTGAGTGGACTAGTGAAGCACAAGCCGCACTTGATCAACTTAAAGAGTATCTCGAGTAACCCTCCGGTGTTAGTCCCGCCGGAGCTCTGATGAGGTCATTCAATTATATATCTCCGCAACAACCCATGTGGTGAGCACGGTTACGGCGGTTGATAGGAAGGAAGAAGGACACCTGCAATTGGTGCAACATCCGGTCTATTTTGTAAGTGAAGTTCTTACTGAGTCTAAGATAAGGTATCTCCAAGCTGCAGAAGTTAATATATGCTTGTAGTGATAACTTCTCGGAAGCTAAAGCACTATTTCCAAGCGCATCCTATTGAGGTTAAGACTGGGTTTGCCATTGGAGATATTGTTCGCAACCGGGAAGCGATTGGTCAAGTTGCTAAATGGGCTATAGAACTTGGCCGTATGAAATTACATTCTCTTCGCGGACGGCTATTAAGGGACAAGCATTGGCTGACTTCATAACGAGTGGCTGGAAACACAAGTGCCGTGGGAGATTCAAGCATTGGAGTATTGGGAGATGTTCTTTGATGGGTCCCTGCAGCTTTCGGGCGCGGGGGCTGGCGTGGTCCTTCTCACTCCACAAAAAGAACCGCTCGGATATGTGTTGCAAATGCATTTTCGAGCTTCAAACAATACAGCGGAGTATGAAGCTTTGCTTCATGGGCTCGAAGTAGCCGTTTCGTTGGGCGTCCGACGATTGGATATTTATGGTGATTCGATGTTAGTGATCAGCCAAATTAATAAGGTATGGGATGCTCATGATGATCATATGATTGCTTATCGTCAAGAGGTTCGGAAACTTGAAGATAAATTTGATGGTTTGCGATTTTCTCATATACTGCGCGGAAATAATTCTGCTGCGGATGAGTTGGCTAGACTAGGATCTTCGAGACGAGCGGTTCCTCCTGGCGTTTTTCTTCGGGTGTTGGATAAACCATCAATAAAGATGGAGCCCAAGGTTACTATTACAGAAATCGAAGATAAGGCGGTCTCGGAATGTCGGGAGGAAAAAGCGGTCTTGAAGAACCGGTTTGATAGTACGGATTTGCCAAGAAAGACAGTAGGCGGATTCAATACGGTGATGTTCAGCCATTGAATGTTATGATTATTGATTCCGATTGGCGTACTCCGTATCTTGACTATTTGCAATCCGGCAAAACACCGAGAGGATAAGGTGGAGAAGCAAAGATTGGAAGTTCGAGCCCGCAGATTATTTAATTCTCGAAGGAGAATTATATAAGCGTGGAACTAATATCTTGATGAAGTGTGTGTCGGTCTCCGATGGTATTCAATTGCTTGAAGACATACACAAGGGGATTTGTGGAAACCATGCTTCTTCGAAGACATTGGTTGGGAAGATATTCGGACGGGGGTTTTATTGGCCTACAACGATGGATGATGCGCATAGAGTGGTTAAGAATTGTCAAGGATGTCGGTTTTTTGCGAGACAACCTCATACTCCGGCTCGGGAGTTGCAATTAATTCCAATGACCTGGCCTTTTTCTACTTGGGGGCTGGATATAGTGGGACCTTTTAAGCGGGCACCGGGAGGGTTCACGCATATTTTTGTGGCGATAGACAAGTTTTCCAAGTGGATCGAGGCTGAAGCGATTACTAGTACAACTACGGCTCGCGCAATCAAGTTTTTGCAGAACATTTTTGTACGTTTTGGGGTTCCATACAGTATTATTACTGATAATGGGCCTCAATTCACTTCGAGTTTTTCAAAGATTATCGTTGAGAGCTTAGGGATCAAGGTGCGGTATGCGTCGGTGGCACACCCGCAGAGCAATGGACAGGTGGAACGAGCTAATGGAATGATTTTGACCGGTCTTAAACCGAGAATTTTTGATCGATTGAAGCCTTATGCGGGAAAATGGGTTAAGGAATTGCCCTGGGTGCTCTGGGGTTTGCGCACCAATGTTAGCGAGCTACGGGACAATCTCCTTTTTCTTTGGTATATGGATCTGAAGCCATGTTACCTACTGAAGTGAATATGGTGTCAGCTCGGGTTCGGTATTATGATGAAGAAAAATATGATGATCAACGTCGAGGTTGAACTGATTGCTGCGGAAGAATTGAGAGATCAAGCTCTGATTCAAGCCGCCAAATATCAACAAGGATTGCGGCGTTATCATGATCGTAATGTTCGCACGCGGGAATTTCAAATCGGAGATTTGGTTTTGCGGAAGATTCAATCTAACAAGAACAGGCATAAGTTGTCACCGGTGCGGGAAGGACCTTTTTTGGTTAAATCGGTATCCGGACCAGGGGCTTATAGGCTTATGACCTTGGAAGAGGAAGAAATTCCAAATTCTTGGAATATTGATCAACTTCGTCGTTTTCATACTTAAAGAGTATTTATTGTAAAGTTTTTCTTATTATAATAAAGTAATTTTATCTAATAATGATGTGTTTGTTTTTTGTGTCTCCATACTTTAATTGTGAATTAAATTATTGAGCCAGGGGGCTGCTATGATAAAGAGTAGTATGTGATATTTTGTTATTCTGCTATGATAAGAGCGATCTGTGATATGCCGCTATTCTTGAATAATAAGACCAGTCATTTAGTTGATGGATTGTTGTGATAAGAGCAGTCTACTGAAATTATAAGCTTGTGTTTAAGACTGGTATATTCAGGAAAAGATAGCGTATAAGCATTCTTTTTTATGAATACTGATTGGTAAACTGTTGTATTAAGGACAGTTTGGGAAATCTTACAAACTAACTTTTTTGCTCATGCTATATCATATCTTGAGTAAATAAGTTAGTAAGCATAGTGGTGAAACTAGTATTCATAAAAGAAGAGAAAGTGACTGATATTTATAAGCAAACAATGTAATGGTCAAGATGTTCAATTTCAAAATGGCCCTATTACAAAGCTTTCTAAGCGGGACCGCTTGAAGTGCCGGTGTCACCGATCTTGGGATTTCCTTCGAGCCTATCATCCGAGTTTCTTCAGAATCGAGAAGAAGTTACGAGTTAAATCTCTGTCAAGATCTTCGAAGGCATCTTCTATTGTACTGTCTAGCGGCGGTTGCAGCATCCTAAGCATCTTGATCTAGGGCAAAAGCTGCTGGTGCTACATTCGAGAGGGATGCCCGACGGATCAAGCTGGAACATCTTCCACCAATTCGGAAACGGTACCAATGAGTGAGTTCCTCAGCTCATTGAACCGGTCTTCGATGGTATCGGGGTGGGCACCATCCCGGATGAAATTGAAGTCGCAAACTTCGACCGGAGTCCAAGATTGGATTATGGCGGCAATATGTCCTCCTCCTGAAGCGAGCGACCAGCCTTGAGTGCTCTCCGATCCTTCTCGGGATTGCCCGGACGGCGGACTCAAGGTCCATCTCGTTGGGATCAATAGTTTGACCGCCATTGAGATATTCCAGAGTGCGAATTGTGCCTGCGAGTAAGTTCTGAAACAACAAGTATAAATTTAAGACTGGGTATTGCTTGAAGACCGGTATTTTCAAGAGATAACATAAGAATAATCAAGAAAAATGGGACTTACGCTCGTGCCTGATTTCGGCTGCTCTGAATCTGCCCTTGATGTTTATGTTGGATTCTTTCAGCTTTTGGGCGAGTCTTCAAGGCCTTCTCTTTGTCCGCTTGAGCTGATTTCGCTGCTTCTAATGCTTCGATCAATTCAGCTTTCAAGCGAGCGTTCTCAGCCTCTAGCATCTTGTTGGAGCGAAGTGCTTGAGCTAGTATGCTATCTTTAGCAGTAAGCTTGCCTTCAAGTTCTCCAATCCGTGCCGCCTGTTGCTCTTCGATACGAGAGCCTTCTTCCAGTGCTCTGTTCTTGAGCTGTTATTTTTTCCATAAGGACCTCCTCGGCTTTCTTATGGGCAGCAACAAGACTCTCAAGCGCTGAAATCAAAGATGGGGCTAATCGAGAAAGGGAGATAGTGGGAAAAATGTAGAACGTATAAGGCAAATAGAGAATGTTACTTTGATTAACTTGGCGGAGCTTGATGATTTCTTGCCGGCGTTCTTCCATCATGCGATGGGTGTTACTGCAGACCGGCCTCTCTCCTCCGGAGGTTGTTTTCCTTGGCCTTTAGATCGGCCGTCCGAATTTCTAGCTCACCCAATCGTTCTTGATTGGTGTTGAGTTCTTCCTGCAAGCGGGTGATAATAGCAGTCTTGGCCTTAGAGCTTTTCAGAAGAACCTAAAAGAAAAAAGAGAGTAAGAAATTTGAAGATTAAAGGGAAATTGCTTGGAGAAATTATTAAAAGATAGAGATATACTTGGCCAGATTCCGAGAAATTCTTTAAGGCCTCTTCTTCTTGGAGGGCGTCCCATTGAGCCGTTGCGGTAAAAGTCCTAGCTCCACTGGAACTGTCCACCTTTACTTCCCCGACCACCATTTTGGCTAGTTTGGCTCCGGAGGGATTTGAAATAAGGTGGCTTGGGGAAGAGGGTTGTCGGAAGAGGAGTTTTCAACATTGGAGGTTTGTTTTTCAGCTTCTAAGCTTGAGGCGACAGGGAATTCCTTTGTGAGAGTCGCACTTTGAGCTTCTACGTTTGAAGTGGCAAGAGCGGCGGTGGAGGCGCCGGGGAGTGGAATCGGTGCGTGGCACATCCGGGAAAGAAGCGAGAACATCGCTAGGAGGAGCCTTTGAGGAAGATTTGGTTCATAGAAAGCCAGCTATGCTAGCTTGGAAGTTAGAAGGAATCCTGTAAGAAAAAGCGACATTAATTAGATTAGAGCGAGGAGCTTCGGAACCTAAGGAGTTTTTGACGGATGGAATAATCCGGAAAACTTACGTGGAAGCTTTTTTGAAGCCGGTGGAGGTTTTGACTTTTTTGGATGGGCCTTGGGCAACTCCACCACTGCTATCTGCAGCTCTTTTCTCCGTTGGATTGGCTTGCGGAGTTGGAGCTGAATCCCAGCGTCAATAGGACCGGTCGATGACCATACCGGGACCGTTTGGGGACCTTTGACAAAGAATCAACCGAGGCAGAAGTGCCTTGAGTTTTCCCCAATGAAGCTTCGAGGATGGCCGGGGCTGCTTGGCGATCCCTTTCGACGGAATCTTCTTCTCGCCGACGGTCTTCAAGTTTTTGTGCCTACGAGCGAGTATCGCCGGGAGCAGCGAGGAGGAGCGAGTAGGTCTGCCGATGGTCAAGGACGTAGTACGTTTTCTTGTACTAGGAGCTTGAACCACGGTCCCAGATCTTGTGATTTTTGGAGTTAAGCTTGGAGGCAAAGGGAAAGACCGGTGCGAGGATCTTTGAGCCGGACCGGCTTGAACGGCTAGTGGAGCGGCATTGTTGGCGTAGTCTTCTCCCCAAGTGTCATTAGGAGGAAGAGGAGGATGACTTACGTAATTGTCCATTTTCTGCAATTATAGGGATTGAATCTTTATGAGTAAATGATGGCAATAAGTGATAAAGATTTGAAAAAACAGGAAGAAGTACTTACGGCATCACGAGGATTGCATGAGCTGAAAGCCAATGCCACTCTTGTACATCCAGACAGTGTCTGGATTTGGCTGCAACATCCGTTTAATGCGAACTTCTAACCGATCCTTGTTGGGGAGGGAAGTTCCGTCCGAGGGGCATGGCGGTGTCCTCATTGAAAAGCCAAGCAGGGTGTTCTTGCCTCTTGAGTGGTTGGACGCCCCGCACTATGAAGCTCCGGAGAATTGTCTCGGCGAGTTACGCCTTTGACATTTTTCAAGTATCCGATGCGGGCGAGGAGTGCAAGAACTTCATCGTCCTCTTTGAGTTTTTTCCTGGTGCGGTGGGGAAATTCTTGGCTACCTTCGCATTGAAGGCGAGGGAGAGATGGTTGAGGATTGTCACGGAAAAACCAACCTTTTTTCCGGTGAGCTATGCTATTGTTCCAGGATAAAGAGAAATATTCATCCGCGCTCCAGAGACTTGGATTCCCACACCGCCAACTGCAGCCTGGCGGTCCGATGATGGAAGCGGGCGAATTTGGAACAGGATATTGGAACAGACTTGAAGTGGGGGAGAACTCCAAGGAAAGCCTCGCATAAATGAATAAAGAAGGCAATCCGAAGGATGGAGTTAGGGTTAAGGTTCACTAACTCCCATCCATAGAAGAAAAGAAGTCCTCTAAAGAAGGAACGAGCATGGGAGATCGAGGCCACGAAGGAAAAAGGCCTTGAAGACTAGTTGCTGAGATTCATCTATACCCCAGGGAATTTGGCTGGGGGAAGGGACACTCCAGTTTGAAATAGGTTGAGGAGGAAGATACCCATCTTTAACCGCTTCGTTCAAAGAGGATTCACGTGACCTTGCTCGGGACCAAGGTCTTGGACCCCAAACGGAAGCCGATCGCGAGGAACGAGAGGAAGAAGATGAGGGAACAGCGGTGGATTTCTTCTTGCCCATCTTGAGAGATGAAAAAAGAAAGCTTTGAATTGGTCAATGAGGAAGGAGAGCGCAACGGAATGAAAGCGAATGGCGGGCGCGTATGAGCTTCGGGAGCGAGGGTTGACCTAGGTCGACTTTTCGTCTTCTTTTATAGACACTGGGATGGGCCCGGGGGCTGAAAAGTTATTGGGCCTTTTTAAGAGGCCCGAGGGATGTTGTAATCGTGCAATTATGACCTAACGGCCATAAGGAAGTTAATGATTTGTTATCTGCGTTAATTATGACTTAACGGTCATAAGAATAAGCCGTCGTGCTTTTATGAAAGAAAAAAGCGGTATGAGAAATGGAAATTTTCAGATAAAAGTTAAAGTCATGCAGAATTTTGTAATTCAGCGAGTATGAAAGAGTAAGATTTTACATTACTCGGTGATAAAGGATGCCTTAGGCTATGGGTGTTAATCATCCGGCTGATTATAGGCTTTGGAGACTCGAGTCGTCTGTGAGAATATAAGGAATAAACTGGTCCGATCAACCAGAATTGTGGTTTTTAGTGAAATTTCGATAAGCGAATTATAAGTCCGAGGCTGATTTAGGCGGTCCGTTATGTGAAATTGGTAAGAACATACGGAGGATAAGAAATTCTAGCTGGTTTGACCGGTCCGGAAAATATGTTCTTGACAAAAATTGCTGAGAGGAATGTGATTTGATGGAAAATAACCAAGCATAGTCTCTCAAGAAAGACTCTTGCATTATTTGCGATCCTCAAATGATACAAGAGTCGGGGGCTATACCTAATTAGGTGCACCTCACCGGTGCACCGTGTTCAAGAGCGGTTTGCAAAGATCTCGGGAAGTGGAAAATGATGGAAATTGAAAGGAGCGGTCTGTAGCAATTGGATATTGAAGGAAATAATGAAGAATCAACTAGTGGACTCTTGCATTATTTGAAAGGAGTTCAAATGATCTAAGAGTCGGGGGCTATACCCAATTGGGTGCGCCTAGTTGGCGCACCGTGAGAAGAATAAGCTACGACTACCTAATTAGGTGATATAAAAGGTGAAAAACAACAATTTTTTCGGGCTTCTTGTTAAAGCACTTATGAAGAAAAAGAACGAGTTTGCAGCAGATTGGAGTTCTTTTTAATTTTACCATGAATAAAGACCAACGAGCGAGAAGACTGGTTAGTCTTATTCAAGGTTAAATCAAAAATTACTCGGGAGCTACTTGTCATATACTTGCCTTATGGGTATACGAGATGATGAAGGAATGGATACGCAGGGACATGGTGGCAAATCAAGGAAGATACGAGATAATGGCGATAGGCAACGGATGGTCTTCGACCGGTGCGGGATAATAGAAGATCCTGCATACCGGTATGGAAACAAGGCGGATACTAAGACCGGTATACAATGACTTGAGGAACAAGATATTGAACAATTTGTAGTCCGATTAGGACTGCGGATCAATAAAGAAAGTCAGAAATAGAATTCCATATATGTAATTCATGTAATCGACTAGGACTACGATTGTAACCCTAGCTCCCCCGGACATATAAGGCGGAGCGGGGACCCCCGAAAACTCTCGACATCTCGCAATTAGCAAATCGCTAAAGGCAATGCATAACATACGGGACGTAGGGTATTACTCTCGATTCGAGGGCCTGAACCTGTCTAAAATTGCGTGTTCCTGTGTGTTCTATGTGTTGCACCATCGAATTCCACGCTCGTGAGGGATCGGGTAGTACTAGTGCCGAGTTTAAGACTCGACACACCTCCTCAAGCCACGTTATTCCGGACCGCTCCGAACTCTCATTGGGATCGGTCTTAAGTATTTTTCTTCACTTTGAATATAGTAACCAATCTTGATTTCTCTTCCAGCTCTTAATGAACTTGTGGTAGCACACAAAGAGACGGAGACAATCCGATCCGACAAAGCTACCGCACAAGAATTGGCTCTTCAAGTAGGATCGAGAGTCGAGCGGATCCAAGCTGCCCGCATTGGAGAGCTGGAGGGCAAGCTTACCGCCAAGGACAATATCCTATCGCAAACTCTCGGATCTAACAAGATCCTGGAGAATAAAAATGCCTAGCTCAAAGCTGAACTTGCGGAAGCGCTTGAGGCTGCCAAGACCGCTCAAGTAGAAAAAGAAAATGCCATCAAGACCGCCCACGAGTCTGCTCAACTAGCACTCAAGGCGGAAGAAGATGAAATTCAACGACTCGTTGAAGAATGAGGCCAAGCTAAAGGCCTCCAATATCAACTTCAAGGGTAGATTCGGGATCTTGGATCTCGGACATAGGCGTAAGATCCTTTTCCTCTATCTTTCGATAAGCGGTCTTCGACTACCGGTCCGAATTACTAATATCTTGTTTAAATCTCCTTCTATAGAATTCTCGGCGGGCTGTAAGCGAGTTCTTGAGTATCTAAATGGAGGTCAAACCCTCCGAGTATGATAACATGAATCTAGAAAGTGCCATATGGGATGCTCCTCGAAGAATTAGGGTACACTCTAAGATGATTGCCGCCGTCGGAGGAGGACACATTGCTGCCACGATCCGAGTCTTGGGCTCTGTCGAAGATTGCGATTTCAACTTTATCGGAGCAGGCGACCATCCGGAGACTACTGAACACCGGTTCAATGAGTTAAGGAATTCACTCATTAGTACTCGTGACGAGCTTGTAGAAGATATTCCTCCGGACCCATCCGGTGCCCCGTTGAGTGAAGCTGCAGCTCTTCCTGCCATAGATCAAGCTGCTCAAGACGCTACTTCAGCTTTTAGGCAAAACCTAGAAGATGAATATGACGACCTTGATTTTGATCTTCTATCTTCGACATCCGACTCGAAGGAACAATTGATGATAGGCTGACCGCCGAGCCCAAGACCGGTGAAACCGGTGATTCAAGCGGTCCTGCTCAGTAGTTTTATTATTGTAATTAATCCTATGTATGTAAAATACTATGTATGAATGTTTCGTAGTAATATAAGATATGTCTTTTCAATTATGATCGATCTACATCCTTTTCCATATATAGTAAAGTCGATACGCACAAGACTGCGGCGGTCCAGGACCGGTCTATATACAAAAATCTCGAATTTATCGATCGAAGACTTAAGATTACATATTATCCCAGATCGCTCTCAAGGTAGCAACCCCTAGCTCAAAATGTTAAAGAAAAGATTAACATTTCGAGAGATAACACAATATGATCAATACTCAATAAAAATTTCCAAATTTCCCTTCCAAAGTCTACTAGTCAAATCTATAACTAAGCAATGATGGTTAATTCCACACAAACCTATCGCAACATAATCATTGGCTCTAATCAACACAAAATATAGTTGATAGAGGTTGTCTTATTAATAAAATCATGCCGTATAGTATAAATGACTGGTACAAAAACTTAGGATTTACATAAATTCACAGATCGCTCGAAATATAACAGCCTCCGACTCGGTATGTTAATTCAAAATTAAAATACCAAGACACAAAAACACGATATGATCATCACCATAAACCAAAATGCGTTATATTATCATACTCATGGAGTTACAAAAACCACCGAGATACAAAAATCTTTAAGTATAAAAGCTACGAAGTTGATCAATCTTCCAAGAGTTTGGAATTTCCTCCTCCTCCTAGGTCATAAGCCTATAAGCTCCCGGTCTGGAAACCGAGTTGACCGGAAATGGTCCTTCCCGGACCGGTGACAACTTATGCTGATTCTTATTAGGTTGAATTTTTCCGAGCACTAAATCGCCCACTTGAAATTCCCACGTCCGCACATGGCGATCATGATACCTCCGCAATCCTTGATGGTATTTGGCCGCTCGAATCAGCGCTTGATCTCGTAATTCTTCTACAACAATCAACTCAACTTGACGCTGTTCATCATATTTATCTTCATCATAATATCGCACCCTGGCTGAAACCATATTTACTTCCCTAGGCAGCATTGATTCGGATCCATATACCGGAGAAAAAGGAGACTGTCCCGTAGCACGACTCACATTCGTGCGCAACCCCCATAACACCCAAGGCAACTCATTCACCCATTTTCCAGCATATGGTTTTAAGCGGTAAAAATTCTGTGCTTAAGACCGGTTAAGATCATACCATTGGCACGCTCTACTTACCCCTTACTCCGCGGATGTGATACTCGAGGCATAGTGTATCTTGATTCCTAGGCTTTCAACATAATCCTTGAAAAATTCCGAGGTGAATTGCGGTCCATTATCTGTAATTATACAATGCGCAACTCCAAATCTAACAAATACATACTGCAAAAACTTGATCGCTCGAGCGGTGGTTGTGCTAGTAACAGACTTCGGCTTCAATCCACTTGGAGAACTTATCGACGGCCACAAAAATATGAGTATAACCTCCATGCGCTTTCTTAAATGGTCCAACAATGTCCAGCCCCCAAGTTGTGAAGGGCCAAGTCATAGGAATAATACGCAACTCATGGGCCGGTGTATGAGGTTGTCGTGCAAAAAATTGACATCCCCGACAAGCCCGAACTACTTTATGCGCATCGTCGACCGCCGTAGGCCACTAAAATCCTTGTCCGAACACCTTTCCAACCAGAGTCTTTGACGAAGCATGATTTCCGTAGACCCCCTTATGAATTTCTTCTAACATCCGAACTCCATCGAAACAGATAAACACTTCATCAAAATATTGATCCCTCACCGATAAAGCTCGTCGTCAATAAGCAAATAACTCCTTGCTCGATTTCCAACCTCTATCGTCCTACCTTTTCTTCCGGCAACTTTCCACACCGCAAATATTCGATGTATGGAGTACGCCAATCAGAATCGATCATCATAACTTCAACCAACTGATCTACTCCTTCCGTCTTGAACCATCTCTCCAGTCTCTTGCGACAAGACCGCCCCACCGGTCCTTTCTTCCAAGACCGTATCACCGGTCTTTATTTCCGTAATTGTAGCTTTCTGAACCATCTTAATAGACGGTTTGCTCAAAACTTGAAGAAATACCCCGTGCGGTACTGCTCGCCTTAACGAACCCGATCCGGCTAACTCATCCGTAGCAGAATTATTTCCACACAAGATATGAGAAAATCGCAGACCATCAAATTTATCCTCAAGTTTCCGAACCTCCTGTCTATAAGCCATCATATGATCATCATGGGCGTCCCACACTTTGTTAATCCGACTAATCACAAACCTGGAGTCACCATAAACGTCCAAACGCTTGACACCAAGCGAAACAGCTACCCGAAGTCCATGAAGCAAAGCTTCATATTCTGTGGCATTTTTTGAAGCTCGAAGTGCATCCGTAATACGTTGTTCAATTGATCCTTTTGCGGAGTAAAAATACTACTCCAGCCCCCGCGCCTAAAAGCTACGAGGACCCATCGAAATACATCTTCCAGTATTCCATGTTCGAATAGCAGGCGGTATTTGAGTCTCAAGCCACTTAGTAATGAAATCAGCTAATGCTTGGCCCTTGATTGCTTTTCGCGAGGAAAAAGTAATTTCATACTCGACCAAGCTCTATAGCCCACTTAGCAACTTGACCAATTGCCTCTCTATTACGCACTACATCCCCGATGGCAAACCCAGTCTTGACTTCGATCCGATGTGCTTGGAAATAGTGCTTTAACTTCCTTGATGTTATCACTACAACATATATCAACTTCGTATCCGAAGATACCGCACCTTTGACTCTCGTTAAAACTTCACTCACAAAATATACCGGGTGCTGAACCAACTGCAGATGTCCTTCTTCCTTTCGATCGACCGCGTAACCGTGCTAACAACATGGGTCGTTGCGGATATGTATAACTGAATAGTCTCATCGGGTTCCGGCGGTATTAGTCCGCGGGTTACTAAGATATCCCTTGAGCTGTTCAAGTGCAGCCCGAGCCTCCTCTATCCACTCAAACTTATCCCGCTTCTTGAGCAATTTAAAGAAAGGAAGTCATCCGATCCCCGACCTTGAAATAAAACGGCTCGGAGCAGCCATGCACCCAATCAATTTTTGTACATCCTTCAAACAACTAGGGGTTTCATATTGACGATTGTTTGAATCTTTTCTGGATTAGCTTCAATACGGCGCCATGATACCAAATACCCAAGTAGCTTTCCGGATCGAACTCGAAACACACATTTGCCAGGGTTAAGCTTCATGGAAAAGTTTCGCAGATTGCTAAAGGTCTCTGCCAGGTCGGAGAGAAGATCTTCGACCTTTCGGGATCTAACCACTACATCATCCACATATGCTTTAGCATTTCTTCCAATTTGAGAATCATGGCAGCGTTGCATACCGTGTTGGTAGGTCGCGCCAGCGTTCTTCAAACCGAACGACATAGTCGTGTAACGAGTAAGCTCCAAAGGGGGTGATGAACGCGGTCTTAATCTGGTCTTCAACTTTCGGGGGATTTTATGATATCCACAATAAGCATCAAGGAAACAAAGACGCTCGCAGCCAGCGATCGAATCAACAACTTGGTCGATTCGAGGCACACGAATGTGTCTTTGGGACAAGCCTTTTGAGATCAGTATAAGCAACGCAGATTCTCAATTCTTTAGTATTCTTATTTGGTACAAGGACTGGATTGTCAATCCAATCCGGATGATACGCTTCCCTAATGAACATAGCTGCTAACAATCTAGTAATCTCTTTCTTGATTGCTTCCTTGCAGTCTTGGGCAAACCTCCGGAGCTTCTACTTGATCGGCTTCACATTAGGACGCACCAATAGTGCATGCTCAATCTTCTCCTTTGGGACACCCCGCATATTAGAAGGTTGCCATGCAAAGATGTTCCTATTTTCCTAGAGGAAAAGAATGAGCGTGCTTTCCTATTTGTTCCCAAGGTCGGACCCAATATGGGTGACCTTGGGGGATCTGTCTCATCAAGTTGAATAGTCTTGGAAACGACCGCATCAATCTTCAATTTCTCCTTGGCAATCTTCTTAGATGGTCCTTCTTTTTCAAGCGGCGCTTGTGTCTCAAGGACGTCAGCTGCCCGCTTGATTTCTCGACGTTCTTCCTCTAAATTGACGTGAGCCGCCAATTCAGTATTGACTTCACAAGCATACGCGGTCTTGATGTCGGACCGGAACGACAGTAACTCCATTGGGCCTTGGCATCTTTAGCATCGGATACCGGTAGTTCGAGATAACCTTAAACTTGGCGAGGGCCGGTTTTCCCAATATGGCATGATATGTTGAATCAATGTCGACCACCCGAAAGATGATGTTTTCAATCCTATAATTCTCCTTCGTCCCAAAAGTAACCGGTAGAGTAATCTGCCCCAAAGGATAACTGTTTTGACCGGACACTATGCCATGAAACGGCGAAACGCTATGATCCAAGTCTCGCAACCAAGGGTCCAACCTCTGGTAGAGTCTTAGCGAAGAGTATGTCCAAACAACCGCCTCCATCAATGAAGGTTTTCTTCAAGCGCACTTTCTAGACAATAGGTGCCAAAATGAGCGGATATCGACCAGCTTTGGGCAAGACCTCTGGATGATCGTCCCTACCGAATGTAATTGCTATTTCGACAACAGTAGATATTCGGGAGTTGCGGGAGCGACAACGTTGATTTCCCGATTGCCAATTTATGTTTACGCTTTGATTCATAGACATCAGGTCCTCCACATATAAAGTTCACTTCCTTGACTGGCTCCTCAAAGCCTTCATTGTCATCTCCATCCTCATCACGCTTCCTGTCTTTGCCCTTGTCACCCCGTCGATTGCGCAGCCCTGACTGGGGGCCACCTTCAAAGCAAATGAAGCAAACGGTCCTAGCAAAAAACATTCCTTATTCTCATGATTCCCATTGTGAATCATGCAAGGCCCATCGAGCAGGGTTTTAGAAGAAATTCGTTCCCTCGGCCCCATCTTAGGCGAGTCTTGGGCAGTCTCCTCCATGAGACCGGTCCACTCGCAGCGACGAGGTTATCGGCCTTGCGTTTGTTGCTTTTGGATCTATACTGGTTGCCGTGATCTTGCTTCGTCTCCTTCCCTTTGTTTCTGCGCAGATTGACCACGTTCGATTTTCCAGCGAAGCATAGTCATCTGCTATCTTGAAGCACTCTAACGCCGTCATGGTAAGATTATGGTTACGACGACCGATCTTATGTACTAATGCCTCACTTCGGATGCCGGCTTGGAACGCAACAATCACTTGCTGATCGGGAACATTGGGGATTAAGGCTTTCTTGTCGTAGAAATGCCTAACGAAGTCCGTGAGCGTCTCGTCGGGCTTCGCTTCGACCTCTTGAGGTCGAAGAAGTTTCCTGGCTTTTCACAAGTTGCTTGAAAATTCTCAACGAACTTTTTGGTCGGATCGCCCCAAGAAGAAATAGACTCCTTAGGCAGAGATTGTAACCACAAGCGTCTAGCCTCGTTTCATGCACATGGGAAAATAATTTGCCGTAACAAAAGTGTCGCCTCCCGCGGACCGGATGGTGATTGTGTACATGCGAAGCCATTCGGTGGGGGAGCTTTTCCATCATATTTGTCAATAGCCTCGGGCTTGAATCCCCTAGGATACTTGCGGATGCGTAGATCACGTGCGAACGTCGAGATTATTGAGTACTCGTCGTCCTCCGGACCGGTGAAGGTGAACGACGAGCTGTAGTGCCTATAATTGCGAACCCCGTCATCATTAGAATCATCACGATAAATATTATCTCGATTCCAAGCATTAGGACTGGGCCGACGATCATTGTTAAACCATGCCGCCGGAGGCGGAGGCAGAGGCGGAGGCGGAGGAGGATCCCGGCGTTCATTGTCGGCCCGCCCGGGTTCCCTGTCTCTCGTTGCTGCAATCACGCCCCGCCGATCACGCCTGTCTCGATCGTCACGGCAGTCGTCCCTTCTGTCATAGCGGTCACGTCTTCTCGACCGGTCGTTATAGTGTATAGACCGGTCGTCTCGTCCTTGATCATCATTGCCCCGACGATTATCAACTAGGAGCGGCGCTAGAGCTGCTCGCCTCAACCCGGTTGGTCCGGTCACCGGGGCGGGTGGTGGTACAGTGGTCATCAACATGACTCGTCCATCGTCGTTCATCTTCTTCACGCCTTGGCTGGTCTTCTACCCTCTCGGTGTGACGATCAATAAGCACATTACGAGCATCATGATTGCCATTTAGCGGGATCCGCAGATCTTGATCCGGCGCCCGCTCGTGTTCATCCACAATCGGTGTATGTCTGTTCCCGATTCTTCCTCTAAACGAAGCTCCTGCAGCCCGGGTTCTCGCATACCGATCCAAACGCGGGTGAGATCGATTGGAAGATTCTCCTCTATCTTGAACAAGTTGGTTGGTTTGCCAAGCAGCCGCATCGACCTAAGCTCGGGCGCAATGTAGTCCTGGTGTTGAATTGAACACTTCTTCCGGAATAGTTTCCAGAATCCGCTTCGCGCCCACGATGTTGTGAACAGGTGACGGAAAGACCCACACACCTTTTAATTCAACCTCTATAGGGTCCAAATTCAAGGCTCGTTGGAGGAACGATGATTTCTTCCGCCACGACATCCTCGACGATTATTGTAGCCCGGTGAATTGTCCGTCACGTCTGCAGCTTGACTTGACGGGGCACTCGTGGCGGTAACGCCACATCGAGAGTTCCCTTCTAGCTTGGCTAGTCCCAACAATATTTGTGCGAGCCTTGTTCATCGAAGCCGCCGACGATGGTGGCGGAGGCGGATCTTCTCCATCCGTTTCATCCGCTTCACGTTGCCGACGATCCGCTTCCTCTCTTGCCATTCTATCTCTTTCAGCTGCAATCGCCTCCGGCGTCGTGCATCGCTCAAGGATGGTTCCAGTCATAAATACTTGGAATCCGAGGTCCCTCCTCGAAGTCGCTTTCGAGCTCAAGAGAGCTACTTATCGCTACGGATCGGGTAGCAGGCATGATCTTGGCCTCGATTGGCTAGACCGATCGGAAACATAAACGGTCCGATTGATCGCGCCAAGCAAGCATCGGTCCCGCTTGGTTTCACGGAAGGATTTACGATCCCATTTAGTGATCGCGCTTCGATAGCGATGAGCCGAATTACGAATCAGATTCATCAAGTGAAGCTTGCCGGCGGAATCAGCCTCGAACTCGAGTGACCCAAAGCGGATCGTGAAGCCAGGTGCGAAGGTCGACGTCGGACGAAGAAGCCACCGAAGTCGCTATGAACTCGCCGGGACCCCTTCTCGGCGCGCCAAATGTCGAGTCTTAAACTCGGCACTAGAACTACCGAGTCCCTCACGAGTGTGGAATTCGATGGTGCAACATACGAAACACACAGGAACACGAGATTTTAGACAGGTTCGGGCCCTCGAATCGAGAGTAATACCCTACGTCCCGTATGTTATGTATTTTCTTTAGCAGATTGCTAATTGTGAATTGTCCGAGAGAGCTTTTGGGGGCCCCCGCTCTACCTTATATATATGGAGGAGATAGGGTTACATGCAAAGTCCTAGTCGATTACATGGATTACATATTCGGAAGTTCTATCTCTAGGCTTTCCTTATCGATTCGTAGTCCTAACATACTACAATTGCTCCTTTACTTGTCAATCAAGTCATATTACGTCGGTCTTTATGTCCGCCTTGTTTTCATACCAGTATATGGAACCTTTCATTATTCCATACCAATCGGGCACCACTCTATAGGCCCTCTCAACCAGTCTTATCTTCCTTAATATGCCACCATATCTCCGATCAATCATTCCTTCGTCGATTGTATACCCATAAGGCAAGTATACAACACTAATGCCTACATAAGTTTTGGTCGTAACAAATATGGCCTTGTCATTATTGATGATTATTCTCGCTTCACGTGGGTATTCTTTTTGTGTCATAAAGGTGAAGTGAAGGAAGTGCTCAAGACATTCTTGAAGAGAGCACAAAATGAATATGAAGTGAAGATCAAGGCCATAAGAAGTGACAATGGCACCGAATTCAAGAACACTCAAGTTGAAGAGTATCTTGATGAAGAGGGAATCAAGCATGAGTTTTCGGCACCCTACTCCCCTCAACAAAATGGGGTGGCCGAAAGGAAGAACCACACTCTTATTGAGAAGGCAAGAACCATGCTTGATGAGTACAAGACATCCGATCGCTTTTAAGCCAAGGCCGTCAACACCGCATGTCACGCCACAAACCCTTTGTATCTCCACCGACTTTTGAGGAAAACTCCATATGATCTACTAACCGATAAAAAGCCTAACATCTCGTATTTTCGTGTTTTTGGGAGCAAATGCTTTCTGCTCAACAAGAAACCCAAGGCCTCTAAGTTCTCCCCTAAAGTCGATGAAGGTTTCTTGCTTGGGTATGGATCAAACTGTCAGGCCTATCGTGTGTTCAACAAAACCACCGATTATGTTGAAATTGCACGGGACGTGACGTTTGATGAATCTAATGGCTGTGAAGGGGAGCAAGTTATTATTGGAAATGTAGATGTTGAAGCTCCCGGACACGCAATCAAGAGGATGGCCGTTGGGGGAAAAGATCACCACCTTAACCCAATGGGCCGTCCCGGAGGAAATAGGTCCAACAAGGCCATGGAAGAAGTGCCTCACATGCCTGGTGGGCCAAATGAGAAGCACTTGGAAGGGAGTACTTGTCCCAACCGAGGCCCAATAAGGCCATGAAGAGGGAATTCAGCCCATGAGAGCTAGTCATGTGGGATAAATGTAATTGACTAGAATGCCCTTTGAGTAGGTGGGAGAGTGTTCGGGGCATAAGTGTAATTTAAAGAGGCTGATGGTGACCATTAGGCTTGAGAGAGTATGGGGCTATAAATACTCTGTCAACCCATCACATCAGCAGATCCGACTCCTCCTGTAATATCACCGTAATAAAAATGAGAGTCTTCGTATGGGGTTCTTCGTGATTCCTTCTAGCCTCCCAAATACCCCGTCCCTTCGTAGTTTTCCTGTTCCTTCTCATTAGGCCTAGCCCAAGGGCCTCCGTAGTCTCAAAACCCGTTGCCACTCTTCGGGACATCCTTGGGCTGGCCCAATCCTTGTTTATTGTGGCCTTCGTAACCACAACAGCTGGCGACGATCGTGGGAGCAAACAGAAAAGTCTACGTCATGGCCAGGGGATATACCGAAGCCGAAGGATAGGCGATCCTCGTAGTTCAACAAGCAACAGATCTAGGTGATACAACCGGCCAAGAGGAAGGCACGCTCGTGCAGGGCGACTTACTCGAAGGGGTGATCAACGATGGAACCTCGGCTGGGACCGAAGGGGTCCGCGAAGCACCAGCACAAGCTACACCGGAAGACCTCGAGCCGTAGCGGGAGCGGTTGGATTTGGAAAGGCAAGCTCAATAACAGAGAGAGAGTGAGGAGCAAGCCCGAAGGGAGGCCCGGGAAAGGCTTCGCTAAGTGGAAGAGGTCACTCTTCGTGTAAAAGAGAATGTCGGGCTTCTTGTGGCTCGGCTGGAAGCGGAGTACAAACAAAGGAGGGAAGTCGAAGAGCGTGTGTTGAGGGCACGAGCTTTGGAAAACTTCACAAGACAAGAAGCAGGATACAAGGAAACGCCGGAGGCTGCCGTGAAAACTCAAGAGTTGCTAACAAAGCAGCTAGTAGTTCCGAAGAGATCGCACATGTCGGAGCGACAGGCCCTAGCACATGAAGCTTATCGAGAGCAGCCTTCGTAAGATCCGGGGCTCGGACGGACAACTCAGCCGTCGCAAGATCCGATACTTAGGCAAACTATCCTCCCTTCGGCTACGAGTTCGGACCGGGGTGTTGAGGTGGACCCCTCCTTACCTATGGGAGTTACGGACATGCCGTGTGGCCTCACCAGCTTGGTCGGAGTCAAGCTCCCGAGTGTACGGAGGGACAACAGACCCGAAGGAGTTCTTCATATGTTATGAAACAGCGGTTGAGTCTCGTCGGTGGAGGAGATGCAATTAAAGCAAGAGCACCGCCATTAGCACTCGGAAGGCATAGCAAGCACTTGGTACTCTAGGTCGTCTCGCCGGATCCATTAGCTCTTGGGGGCAGCTAAAAATGCTTTGTCGGTGCATTTCCGTGGATCTCACCCAAAGGAACCGAACAGCGGAGATCTAGCCGCGTGTTGTCAAAGAGAAGGAGAAACACTCGCCGCAGTTTACTAAGAGGTTCATGCACTTGAAGTGTCAAGTGGCGGATGTCCCGGAATCAATTGTTATTGAGTATGTGGCAAGGGGTCTTCACATCCGCGAAGCCCGGAGAAGGATAAGGGAGAAACCACCGCAAACTCTAGACCATCCGCTTAGGATACTGGAAGCTCAAGTAAGGGTTGAAGAAGATATACAAAATGCTAAGGCAGAGTTGGCGCAACCAATCCGACCGAAGGGGGAGAAGCGCTCGGATGAGTTCGGGCATGATGGAAATCAGCAGAAGATGTTAAGGAACGTGTATAATGTAGAGCAAGAATACCCTTAGCAAGAAAACCACCCTTCGGAATTGTCACAAGGGTCTTCCCAGTTAGGGCAATCATAGGGGAGGAAGCCGCGGCAGAGGCCGAGGCAGAATTTTTCAGGGAACAGGTCATAGGGATTCTTCTCGCTATTTTCATGGATCAGGGGTAAATTACACTACCAACAACCGTGAAGAAATCAAGGCATGTGTGCAGCAAGGCAGAGGGGGCAATCCGAAGGCCCTCGCTCGATAATGCATACTAGTCACTACACACCCATCACACCTTCGCGAGCACTACCACCACCACCGCCCTTGCCATTCCCAATGCCCTATGTTCCACCCCTCTACGCTCCGTCGTACGGGTCGTCGCAGCCAGTTCATTATCCACCGACAGCTCAGCTCGAGCAAGCATCATCCGCCTCCCCAGCAGGCCGAGCTTTCGAAGCTCATCAACCGGGACCAAGGGTGATACATCAAGCCCTATCGGTAGAGCCGACCCAGTATGCCCGTAATCAAGGATCTAAGGGGACGATCCTCATGATCACCGGAGGAAACGCCGGGGCTTTTCCGTCCAAGAGACAACGCAGAGATTATATCGAGCAGGTTTCTCATGTGACAAGCATGCCCTCCGGTCCGACTTCACAAATGGATGGACGTTCCCATTGCTTTTTCGGTGGCTGATTTCAGGCCCATGATTTATCCACACAATGATGCTTTCGTGATGAGAGTCAATATCGATGGTTTTGATGTGCATAAATTTATGGTTGATGGAGGTAGCTCAGCAGATGTCTTACTATGGAACACCCTTGAGAAAATGGGGTTCACTCGGGCAGATTTGCAACCTTCGTATACCCCCTACAAGGCTTCGGAGGACAGCCAATTCACCCCATAGGGTGCATCACCCTCAAGGTCTCGTTTTCAGGACCAAACGAACAAGGGGGAGTGGAACCGAAGACATCAAATTTGACGTAGTGCACATGGTATATCCATATAATGTGCTGCTAGGTCGAAGGGTCGTCAACAAGTTTCTAGCCATTATTCATCGTGGTTACCTTTGTATGAAGATCCCGGGACCGGAGGGGGTCATCATGGTATATGGGGATCAGGCTGAGGCACGAAGGCTGGAAGTTGACATGGCTCCAGGACGGCGTCACATCAACGTCGTTGAAAAGTGCGAAGGTAAGCCTAGTCCTGCGGAACCGCCAACCGCACCAAAGTATATACCGAAGGTACAACCACAGGAAGGCACCAAGGAGGTCGTGTTGTGCGTTGATCGGTCCGATCAAACTATTTGGATTGAGTGTGGATTGTCTAAGTAGAGGGAAGTGGAGCTCCTTCGTTTTCTAAGAAACAACGCCGATGTCTTCGCCCGGTCGTCAAAGGATATTCCGGGAATTGACAAGGCAGTAGCTGTGCATAGACTGGATGTGGATCGCAAGGTGAGGCCTATAAATCAACGCATGAGGGACTGGATAGAGGAGAAGATCGCTATTCTCAAGGCGAGAGTGCAGAAATTGCTAGATGCGGAGGTCGTACGTCCGATCGACCGAACTACATGGTCGGCTAACCCTGTCCTAGTAAAGAAGCCAAATGGACGAGTGGCGGATGTGCATTGACTTCACAACTCTTAATAAGTTCTGCCCGAAGGATGACTTCCCATAGTCAAGGATAGACCAGCTAGTCGACACCACGACTGGGGCTGCATTAATGGGTTTTCCGGATGGTTATTCGGGTTTTCACCAAGTTTGGCTAGCAGACGAGGATCAGCCCTTGACGGCCTTCCAAATACCCGGAGGAACATACTGTTATAACCGAATGCCCTTCGGACTCAAAAGTACCGGAGCCACGTTCTCTCGTACGATCAAGGCTACCCTTGGTGATCAGCTTGGGCGCAATGCAGCAACTTACATGGATGACATTGTAATCAAGAGTGTCGTGGAGCAAGATCATGTGAAGGATCCAGCCGAAACCTTTGCGAACCTTCGAAGAGTGGGCATGAAGCTAAACCCAGCTAAGTGTATGTTTGGAGTCAAGGCGGGCAAGTTGCTTGGATACATGGTATCGGAAGTCGGCATCGATCCTAACCCAACGAAAATTCAGGCAATTCCGGACATGGAATCTCCGAAGTCCATAAGCGAGTTACAAAGGTTCACGGGAATGATAGTGGCATTAAGCGGGCTCATCGCCAAACTCGCAGAATGCATGTCGTTTTTTGAAATTCGAGGGCCCTCGGGTTTTCAACCGGACGGAAGAACATCAAATGGCCTTCGAGCAGCTCAAAGAATATCTGGTAGAATTGACAACTCTAAAACCACCTCCACCGAAGGCTCAGCTCCTCCTTTATGTTGCAGCAGCACCGAAGGCAGTCGAGAGAGTCCTCGTGTATCGAGCGAAAGAACAGGAAGCAAAACAATTGCCGATATATTATTTCTCGGAAACACTCACCGAGCCAGGTGTGGTTATGGCATCATCGAGAAGCTACTCTATGCGACACTTATGGCATCACACAAGTTACGAAGATAGTTTGATGATCATCCTATCCTCGTTCCTACCAAATATCCTTTGAGGGATGCACTAAAATTAGACAAGGCCTCTAGCAAGACATTGAAGTGGGCAGCTGAACCGGGCAGTATGAATTGACATTCGTGGCACGCAAAGCCATTCGGTTAGATGTGTTAGCACAATTCCTGGTTGAGTGGACTCCCAATGGAAATTCGGAGGCAGAAAGTCGGGATGCCCCGGAGGACCCAATTTGGACTCGTTTATACGAGATGGCGCATGGGGAGTCTCCGGTGCGGGATGTGCTGCAGCTCATAACATCTCCTAGTGGCCGGACACTAAGATACTCTGCCAAGTTACCTTTTCAAACCACAAACAACACCGCTGAGTATGAAGACATCCTCTTAGGGCTAAGGCAAGCTCGAATACTTGGGGGGGGGGGCTCAAAGAGTGATTGTATATTGCGATTCCCGGTTGGCAGCAAAGCAGCTTAGCAAAGGGGTACAGGACACTTGATCCGGAGATGGCTTCGTATGCTCAAAAGGTCGGAGAGATGGATAAGTTCTTTGCAGGGTTTGAAGTTAGAAACATTCGAAGAACACAGAACAAGGAAGCCGACTTGCTTGCAAAGGCAGCCTTCGGACAGGGCCCTCTTCGACCGGATGTGTTGCACGAAACACTTCACCATGCAACCACTTCTAGCAACTAAGCCAAGAGAGTTATGGCATTGGCTTCGGAGGATTGGCGAGACCCGATTCGGGCGTTTATTGAGAAGCGTTATGTGCCTGGATAGCAGGTTGGAGGAGCAATGGCTGCAGCACGGATCTAGGGGCTACCTTCCGATAGAAGGAGTGTTGTACAAGGGGGAGTTTGTGCCCCATTGTTGAAATGTCCGATCAGCCCGAAGGAATACAACTCTTATGAGAAATTCATGAGGGATCTTGTTCTTCTCATTTGGCCCCAAGGGCCCCGGTCGCAAAGGTCTTCGAGCAAGGGTTCTATTGGCCAACGGCCATAAGGGATGCGGAGGATCCGGTGCGAGTATGCTCGGGATGTCAATGGATGGGGCGGCAGTCTCACCTACCAGCCACCACTTTACAACAAATACCTCCGGTTTGGCCGCTAGCAAGATGGGGAATTGACATTGTCGAGGAATTGCCAGCAGCACCAGGGGGCTTTCGATTTGCTCGATGGCAGTAGAGTACTTTTCAAAATGGGTCAAAGCTGAGCCGTTGGTACAAAACACACCTAGAAATGTGCGAAAGTTCTTCCGGAAGAATGTGGTATGCCGCATCGGAGTGCTCGTGGAGCTTACGGTGGATAATGGCAAGCAGTTCGAAGGATTGGAGTTTCGGGAGTATTGCCCGAGCATCGATGTCAAGAAGTGTGAAATCTCGGAGAGCAATCCAAGGGCAAATGGGTCTGTCGAGCGGATGAATGGCAATGTGTTCACAAGCAATTTCGAAGCCTTCCGGACTATAAACAATGCTGCTGAATACGAAGGCATCCTACTAGAAGTGCGGCGAGCCGTAGTGCTAGGGGCTCAAAGAGTGATTATATACTCGTGATTCGCAGCTAGCAACGGAACGGTTATCGGAGGGGTATAGGACGCTTGATATAGAACTAGCTTTGTACACACGTAAGGTCGGAGATATGGACAAGTTCTTTGTAGGGTTTGAAGTCGGGAACATCCGAAGGATCGAGAACAAAGAAGCAGCCATGCTTGCGAAGGCAGCCTCCGGACAATTCCCTCTACAACTAGATGTGTTGCATGAAACACTACATCGAGCAGCCATAACAAACAATCAGAGTTAAAAGGGTCATGGCATTAGCTAAGGAGGATTGGTGAGCCCCAATTCGGGCCTTCATTGAGAAGCACTATATGCCGGATAACAGATTGGAGGAGCGAGAGGTTGCAGCACGGATGCAGGGGCTACTTCTTATTGGATGGAATGTTGTACAAGGGGGTGTTTGTGCACCACTACTCGAAATGTCCGAGTCGGTCCGAAGGAGTGTAGCTGTTACGAGAAATTCACGAAGTATCATGTTCTTCTCACCCGGCCCCAAAGGCCTTGGTTGCTAAAGCTTTCGGATAAGGGTTCTATTGGCCAACGGCCATAAGGGATGCAAAAGACCTGGTACAAGTATGCTCACGGGTGTCAATGGATGGGGCGGCAGTCTCACTTGCCGGTTACTCGCCCTACAACCTATACCTCCGGTGTGGCCATTAGCAAGATGGGGAATCAACATTGTTGGAAAATTTGCCAGCGAGCGCCGGGGGCTTCCGGTTCAGCTGCGATTGCATTAGAATACTTCTCTAAATGGGTCGAAGCGGAGCCATTGTTGCAAATCACAGCCAAGAATGTGCGCAAGTTCTTCCGGAAGAATGTGGTATGCCGCTTCGGAGTGCCCTTAGAGCTAACTCGTAGATAATGGCAAGCAGTTGGAAGGCTTGGAGTTCCGAGAGTACTGCCTCGGCATAGGTGTCAAAAAGTGCAAAATCTCGATGGCTAACCCTCGTGCCAATGGGGTTGTTGAGCGAATGAATGGTAATGTGTTCACAGCAATTTCCAAGGCCCTTGTTGGCCTCCTCAAGGGGAAATGGGCAGAAGTGTTGCCTAATGTCCTCTCGGTCCATATGAACAACCGCCACGAGACCAATTGGGTTCTCATCCTTCCGGTTGCTCTACGGAGCTGAGGCTGTGACCTCGGATGAAATTCAAGCCATCTCATTTCGTACTACAAGGCCCCCGGCAAATGACGTGATGTGTCTAAGGACCTCCTCGAAGAAACCCACCTACGAGTCGTTGCCAATCTACAAAAATATATCTCTTCCATGGAAAAGTCGTACAATACCAAGGTCCACCCAAGAGAGTTTCAACCCGGGGACCTTGTGTTGAGGCAAAATCCAGTGCATGTTAAAAAGTTGAACACCAAATGGTTAAGGCCCTTCGTGGTCGACAAAACCATTCATCAAGGGGCTTATCATCTGCTTGAGCTTGATGGGACTCCCATACCTCACACTTTCATTGCGGATACCCTTAAGAAGTTCTATATCCGAGGCTCTTTCGAGAGCATTGGTAGCATGTTTGGAAAGGTCTCTTGTATCAATCATGGAGCATGCCTTCGAGCATGATGTGAGTCTTTATGAGCTAAGGTGTTATGTTTCCACTCCCTTCACACGAACAGAGTTCCAAGTCTAGTAGTCTAAGGGTTTGTTTGTTGCTGGTTAGGATTGTGCACAAGTCTAGGTCTAGGGGATGTAGTCTAAGGGTCTTCGGTCGTTTAGTTTTGAGTCATGTACGCCGTGCAATGGAGATCAAATTCTAAAATATTTCCTATCACTGAAAAATGTTGGCGCCAACTTGATTGTGTTATGCATGCATGCTTCGGAAATAGAGAACCGATGTGCTTAGAAACCCTAACACCTTGATGTGGGGCAACTACGGCCCAATGCTTTGGAAAGGTTCCAAGAAGTCTAAGATGCAAACCCCAACTTGGAACCCGAAGCGATGGGAAACCCCCACGACTTCGATGCTAGGCAACTACGACCTAATGCCTCGGAAAAGTACCACCGAGAAGGCTATGTATGGAAACCCCATGTTAGACACCAAAATGCGTGCAAAATAAAAGAAACGATTGTTTATTTCCAATACAAAAGAGGGGCCCGAAATCCCTTCCAATACAATAGAAAGAGGGCCCGAAGGCCCCTTAACATTTTACAACTTTGGATTACATTCAGATTCTAATGTGTTCGTTCCGCCTCAAGTTCGAAAGGCGAACACAACTATCTTTAATAGCAGCTTCCATTTCTTCGAGCTCCCTTTGCGCCGAGCCAAGTCGGCGGCAATAGCAGCTCGACCCTCGGCCGTAGATGCATGAGCTCGAAGGGCCTCCGGGTCGATAGGGTCGGAATCGCTATCACTTGAAATTTTAGTCGGCTCTGTCTTGATGTTGACCTCGAAACTTGTCCTAAGGATGCCCGGAGGCGCTCGCACCGAGCCCGGCGAGCGGCATGCTCCTCGGGAGTAACCTTCGGAAACAAAGCCTTTATGCATGCGTTGCGTTCATTTACATGGGTCGCGAATTCCGTGAGCGTTCCCTCCGGGAAATCCCGTTTCCACCGGCGTAGCCGAGTCCCAGTCACCCAAAATGGACCAGGGGCTTCGGAATCCCCGGGATCAGCAACCGACAAGGCAATACGTCGGTTATGACAAATTCCTCCGGAATTTCAGTTGTCTCATCGAAGCCCAAGGATCCCTAACAAGACAAGTAGGACAAAAGATGATTTTTCATTACCACGAGTCCTAAGTACAATAAGAAGCTTCGGAGCGCTAGACGCTTACGAAGCTGGATACATCGCGAAAATCAAAGATAAGAATATTAAAAAAATCCTAAAAAGAGAAAATTCAAAACCGAGGCCGCAAAGAAGGGCTTACAGCAGGAGGAGCCTCCCTTCCGGGGCGACCTCGGGAGCCGGCTCGTGGTCTTGACGGCCCGCAAGCACGTTCGTCATGGGCCACGTTCTCCACGGCCCCACGTGTCGAGTCTTAAACTCGGCACTAAGACTACCCGGTGCCTCACGAGCGTGGAATTCGATGGTGCAACACACGAAACACACAACAACACACCATCGAGAGGCCTAAACCTGTCTAAAATCGCGTATTCTTGTGTCTTTCGTGTGTTGCACCATCGAATTCCACGCTCATGAGGGACCGGGTAGTTCTAGTGCGGAGTTTAAGACTCGACAAAAACGACGAAATTGATCAATATTCCAAGAATTTGGAATTTCCTCCTCCTCCAGGGTCATAAGCTTATAAGCCCCTGGTCCGGAAACCGATTTGACCACAAAAGGTCCTTCCTGCACCGGTGACGACTTATGACTGTTCTTATTAGACCGGATCTTCGTGATGATACTTAGCCGCTCGAATCAAAGCTTGATCTCTTAACTCTTCTACAGCAATTAACTCAACTTGGCGTTGTGCATCATATTTCTCTTCATCATAATACCGCACCCGGACGACACCATATTCACTTCGTAGGCAACATTGCTTCGGATCCATATACTAGAGAAAAGGAGATTGTCCCGTGGCTCGACTAACGTTTGTACGCAGATCCCCATAACACCCAGGGTAACTCCTTCACCCACTTTCCAGCATATGGTTTCAAGTGGTAAAACATTCCGGGCTTAAGACCGGTTAAAATCATACCATTGCCACGCTGTACCCGCCCATTACTCGCGGATGTGATATCGAAGCATAATGTATCTTGATCTCGAAGCTTTCAAGCATAATCCTTGAAGAATTTTGAGGTGAACTGCAGTCCATTATCCGTAATTATACAATGTGGAACTCCAAATCGGACAAAGATATTTTGTAGGAATTTGATTGCCCGAGCAATGGTCATACTAGTGACCGCTTCAGCTTCAATCCCCTTGGAGAATTTATCGACCGCCATGAAAATATGAGTAAATCCTCCCGGCGCTTTCTTGAACGGTCCGACAATATCCAGCCACCAAGAATAAAAAGGTCAAGTCATTGGAATCATACGCAACTCATGAGTCGAGTATGAGGTCAGTCGAGCAAAAAATTGACATCCTTGGCAAGTCTAAACTACTTTATGCGCATCATCTACAGCTGTAGGCCAATAAAATCCTTGTCGAAACACTTTTCCAACCGGAGTTTTTGACGAAGCATGATTTCCGCAGATCCCCTTATGAATTTCTTCCAGCATTTGAATTCCATCATAAACAGATACACATTTCATCAAAATGTTGATCCCGTGCCGATAAAGTTCACCTTCAATAAGCGAGATAGCTCCTTGCTCGACCTCCAGCCTTTGCCACTCAACTTTGTCTTCCGGGGTTTTACCGGATCGCAAATATTCGAGGTATGGAGTTCGCCGATCAGAATCTATCATCATAACCTCAGGAAACTGATCCACTCCTTCCAATTGAGCCCCATCTTGAACCTTTTGTTCAATCTCATGTCTGTAAGACCGCCTCTTCGGTCTTTTCTTCCAAGACCGCGTTCCAGTCTTTATTTCCGTAATAGTTGCTTTGCGATCCATCTTAATAGATGGTTTACTTAAAACTTGAAGAAATACACCGGGCAGCACTCGCTTGTCTTGATGATCCTAATCCGGCTAACTCATCCGCAGTAGAATTATTTCCGCGCAATATATGAGAAAAGCGCAGATCGTCAAACTTATCTTCAAGCTTCCTTACTTCTTGGTGGTAAGCCATCATATGATCATCATGAGCATCTCGTACTTTGTTAACTTGACTAATCACAAGCATTGAATCTCCATATATATCCAATCGTTTGACTCCCGATGAAATAGCCACCCGAAGTCCATGAAGCGAGCTTCATACTCGCAGACATTATTTGAGGCACGAAAGTGCATCTGCAATACATATTTCAATGGTTAATTTTCTAGAGCTGCAGGGACCCATCAAAATACATTTCCCAATACTCCAAATCCTAAATTGTCGGCGGTACTTGAGTTTCAAGCCACCGAGTTATAAAATCCGCCAATGCCTCGCCCTTTAATAGTCTGTACATGAAGAAAATGTGATCTCATACCGACCGGGCTCTATAGCCCACATGGCAACCTCGTCCAAGTGCTTCCCGATTACGCACTACATCCCCAATAGCAAATCCGGTCTTAACCTTGATCGGATGTGCTTGAAAATAGTGCTTCAGCTTGTCGGGATGTTATCACGACAAGCATATATCAATTTATGTATTTGAAGATATCGCATCCTCGACTCTATCAAGACTTCACTCATGAAGTATACCGGATGTTGAACCAGTTGCAGATGTCCTTCCTCCCTCCGATCGACCGCCAATACCGTACTCACAACATGAGTGGTTGCAGCATATGTATAATTGAATGGTTTCATCGAGTTCCGACGGTATTAAGACCGGCAGATTATTGAGATATCCCTTGAGTTGGTCAAATGCGACTTGCGCCTCATCTCGTCGACTCAAACTTATCTTGCTTTTGAGCAATTTAAAGAAAGGAAGACCTCCGACCCCGACCTCGAAATGAAGTGGCTCGGGACAGCCATACATCTAGTTAATTTTTGTACATCCTTCAAACAGTTGGGAGGTTTCATGTTAACGATCATCTGGATCTTCTCCGGATTAGCTTCAATGCCACGCCATGACACCAAGTATCCAAGCAATTTTTCGAACGAACCCCAAATACGCACTTACCAGGGTTAAGCTTCATAGAAAAGTTTTGCGGATTGCTAACGGTCTCTCGCCAGGTCGGAGAGAAGATCTTCAGCTTTTCGGAACTTAACCACTATATCATCAACATAAGCCTCAGCTGTTCCTTCCAATTTGTGAATCCAAACAACGTTGCATGCCACGCCGATAAGTAGCACCCGCATTCTTCAAACCGAACGGCATTGTCGTATAGCAATACGCTCCAAAGGGGGTGATGAAAGCAGTCTTGATCCGATCTTCGACCTTCAAGGGAATCCGATGATATCCAGAATAAGCATCAAGAAAACAAAGACGCTCGCAGCCAGCGATCGAATCAACAACTTGGTCGATCCGAGGTAGCGCGAAAGGGTCTTGGGGCAATGATGAGGACATCACACCCTTGGATATAATCAACACTCCTCTATTACACATACATAATTCAAGGACAAACACTAGAGCACGATAATTGAATTTACGGGTGAGCATGTTCGTAATGATCTCTTTATTTATATTTAAGAATATATTACTACCTAATGAGTTAATTATTGTTAGGAACCATGAAGATGATGATAATATGATTAAGGAGGAGGTTGTAGGCGTGGAGGGCTAGCAAGGGCGTCCATGTCAAGTTGGAGGCCTAAACAAAGTCGACTTCGAGTCCGTTTCGGAGTCCGGAAATAGCCTACACCAAAACGGACGCCCCGATCGCATACGAAGTCCGTTTGGGACGTCCTTTATATGGATGGAAAGATAATTTGATAGACTTTACATTGGCGCTGGTTTCATATCGAAATTCCTCCCGAGTGGTTGGAAATTGCTGAAATAAGAAGACGTCTAGAAACTGTCCCGGTGTTGCACCACCGTCTTTTGGCCTTTGGGCCGTGTATTTTGTTGAGCCCATTTAGGGCTGCGTCCGAGGGGAGATGGATGACCCTAGGGGCCTCATAAGCAGCTTCCGCCCCTTCCTTAGGGTTTGAGTTTTGCTTAGAGTATTCTGCAAGAACAGTTTTGCCGTTTTGTCGGTTTGTGAGACCCCAACTCATGAGTTTAATCGTACATTTGCAATTTGGTTGTTTATATCTTGTTCTTGCTTGTGTTCTTCGATTCGCAGGCAAGGATTAGCCTTCTTGGTGAGGTCAATCGTGCTTGCACGGTTGATAAGCAAAGGAGACGTGGTGTTGCGATTGCGGGGTTCGAACATGTTGTTCGGAAGCCGGATCGATTTGTGCCAAGCCTCCGCCAAATCATTGTTTATCAGAACCTTTCAAAACATTGGGACCCTAGTCCACATCAAGTGGTAATAAGAGCTTACGGTATACTCGTCGGGTTCCTCCATATCCTTTCTATTTTATTCCATCCTAAACCCAGAAAATTGCCCCGCAAAAAATATTTGTTCGTCGTATTTCCACTGCCCTATATCCCCTTTGTGCCTTGCAATTTTTTATTTTCAGATTGTATCTCTGAATTTTAGTTCCGATCCTGTCGTTGTGTTTCAGCTTGAACTTGCTCATGGTCTAGTTTTGGGTATGCTCTTGAGTCCCCAATAGTTTGCAGAGAGAACAATAGCATCCATTCCAATTTTGGGTGCAAAAAAAAGAACAAAGAGAGGAAAGATTTTCTTTTTCCCTCTATGTTATGAGCTACTGCCGGCGGTTCTCATGAGTAGCTAGCTCTTGCTGCAGTTCTGTTCTAAAGGAAAAAAACAAAGGAAAAGCCACACAAAAAAAGGAGAGAAGAACGAGAGTAAAAAGGAAAAGAAAGAAAATTATCAGAATTGTTTCATCCTTTTGAGTCCCTTGAGTCGAGTTTTGATATTGCTTGCTTAAACTACGTCCGAGACAAGTTTAGACTGGTAATATAGACTAGATTGGGGCTATTATTCAGTTTTGCAATTATGAATTGAAAATTTGCAATTCCATGCTACTATATTTTGCCTATCCAAACTCCACATATATCCTTCCGAACAATCACAGGTTTTGACCCCGGCAATTGTTTGCTCACACTCTCCGGGTATCCTTTGCTTTGCTGATAGTAAGAACCTTGTAAGAGCTTGGTTAGATGCTTCCACTTGCATATTGAGAGTTTTCACTGTTCATACATAGTAGTGATAGGAAAATATAGTTCGTGTGTTTTCTTGTTTGCTACTAATAATGACAGGTGATGATATGAGTATTCTACCATAACGAGTGTCGAGTTCTCAAATGCAGAAGATGGAGCAAAATCAAGTCAATAATTTATTCCAAACATTCTTTGTTGTGATGAATCGACGTTGTCGTGTCGTAATTGATGGTCAAACTAGCCGCAACATTGCAAGTGCCGAGTTAGTCGAGAAGCTTGGCTTGACCACACAACCGCACCCACATCCATACTATATTCGATGGGTGAATTGTTGTGAGAAGATAAAGGTAACAGAAATTGCACGGATCACTTTTTTTAAGGAACGATCCCAGCTTGAAACACCGACGCACAAATTTGTTTATGTTCGGGTGGGCCCACTACACACTCGCATTTATTGCGTCGGGACAAGTTGTGAAAACTGTTCCGTACCCGGTAGTCTCTAGGAGTATGAAAATGTGTTTGACAACATCCGAGCGTGAAACACCGGCGGAAAATGTTGCTCAACTTCGGGTGGCCCCACTAGTGACCTGCATTTATTGCGCCGAGACAAGTTGTGAAAACTGTGTTTTCCGCACCCGGTAGTGTCTAGGAGTCCAAAAATATGTTCCGGATTGATCCTTGTGCGAAACATCGACGCCTAATTTTGTTCTTGTTTGGGTGGCCCCACTAGTGACCCGCATTTATTGTGTCGGGACCAGTTGTAGAAACCGTGTTTTCCGCACCCGGCGGTGTCTAGGAGTCAAAAAATCTGTTCCGGAACTATCCTTGTGCGAAACACCGAAACACAATTTTTTTCATGTTCGGGCGGCCCCGCTAGTGACCCGCATTTATTGGGTCGGGACAAGTTGTGAAAACTGTGTTTTCCGCACCCGATGGTGTCTATAACTCCTAAAATGTATTTCGGAACAATCCCATCTTGAAACACCGACACACATATTTGTTTATGTTCGGGACAAGTTGTGAAAACCGTATTTCCGCTCCCGGTGGTGTCTAGAAGTATGAAAACGTGTTTGACAACGATCCGAGCACGAAACACCGGCGGACAATTTTGTTCAATCGGGTGGCCCCACTAGTGACCCGCATTTATTGCGCCAAGACAAGTTGTGAAAACTGTGTTTTCCACACCCGGTAGTGTCTAGGAGTCCAAAAATGTGTTCCGGAGTGATCCTTGTGCGAAACACCGACGCACAATTTTGTTTATATTCAGGTGGGTCCACTAGACACCCGCATTTATTGCGTCCGAACAAGGTGTGAAAACTGTCTTTTCCGTATCCGGTAGTGTCTAGGAGTATGAAAAGGTGTTCCACAACGATCCGAGCACGAAACACCGGCAGACAATTTTGTTCAACTTCGGATGGCCCCACTAGTGACCTATATTTATTGCGGCGAGGCAAGTTGTGAAAACTATGTTTTCCGCACCCGGTAGTGTCTAGGAGTCCAAAAATGTGTTCGACACGATCCGAGCACGAAACACCGGAGGATAATTTTGTTCAACTTCGGGTGGCCCCACTAGTGACCCGCATTTTTTACGCCGAGACAAGTTGTGAAAACTGTGTTTTCCACACCCGATAGTGTCTAGGACTCCAAAAATGTGTTCCGGAGTGATCCTTGTGCGAAACACCGACGCACAATTTTATTCTTGTTCGGGTGGCCCTACTAGTGACCCGCATTTATTGCGCCGGGACCAGTTATGAAAACCGTGTTTTCCGCACCCGATAGTGTCTATAAGTCCTAAAATATATTCCGGAACGATCCCAGCGTGAAACACCGACGCACAATTTTGTTCATGTTCGGGTGGCCCCGCTAGTGACCCGGATTTATTGCGTCGGGACAAGTTGTGAAAACTGTGTTTTCCGCTTCCGATGGTGTCTATAATTCCAAAAATGTATTTCGAAACAATCCCACCTTGAAACACCGACGCACAAGTTTATTTATGTTCGGGTGGACCCACTAGACACCCGCATTTATTGCACCGAGAAAGTTGTGAAAACCGTGTTTTGCGTACCGGTAGTCTCTAGGAGTATGAAAAAGTGTTCCACAACGATCCGAGCACGAAACACCGGCGGAAAATTTTGTTCAACTTCGGGTGGCCCCACTAGTGACCTGCATTTATTGCGGCGTGGCAAGTTGTGATAACTATGTTTTCCACACCTGGTAGTGTATATGAGTCCAAAAATGTGTTCCGGAGTGATCCTTGTGCGTAACATCGGCAAACAATATTGTTCAACTTCGGGTGGCCCCACTAGTGACCTGCATTTATTGCATCGGGACAAGTTGTGAAAACCGTGTTTTTCGCACCCGGTAGTGTCTAGGAATCTAGAAATGTATTCCGGAGTGATCCTTGTGCGAAACCTCGACGCAAAATTTTTGTTCATGTTCGGGTGGCCCACTAGTGACCCGCATTTATTGTGCCTGGACAAGTTGTGAAAACTGTGTTTTTCGCACTCGGCGGTGTCTAGGAGTCCACAAATGTGTTCCGGAACTATCCGTGTGCGAAACACCGAGACACAATTTTTTATGTTCGGGTGGCCCCACTTGTGACGCGCATTTATTGCGTCGAGACAAGTTGTGAAAACTGTGTTTTCCGCACCCGATACTGTTCGTAAGTACTAAATCTATTCCGGAACGATCCCGAGTGAAACACCGACGAACAAATTTGTTTATGTTCGGGTGGGCCCACTAGCGACCCGCATTTATTGCGTCGGGACAAGTTGTCAAAACGGTGTTTTCTGCACCCGATAGTGTCTATAAGTCTAAAAATGTATTCCGGAACGATCGCAGCGTGAAACACCGATGCACGAATTTGTTTATGCTCGGGTGGGCAAACTAGACACCCGCATTTATTGCGTCAGGACAAGTTGTGAAAACTGTGTTTTCCGTACCCGGTAGTGTCTTGGAGTATGAAAAGGTGTTCGACAACGATCCGAGCACGAAACACCGGCGGACAATTTTGTTCAACTTCGGGTGGCCCCACTAGTGACCTGCATTTATTGCGGCGGGGCAAGTTGCGATAACTATGTTTTCCGCACCCGGTAGTATCTAGGAGTCCAAAAATGTGTTCCGGAGTGATCCTTGTGCGAAACACCGACACAAAATTTTGTTCATGGTCGGGTGGCCCCACTAGTGACCCGCATTTATTGCGTCGGGACAAGTTGTGAAAACTGTGTTTTCCACACCGGATATTGTTGTCTAGGACTCCAAAATCCACAACGATCCGAGCACGAAACACCGGCGGAAAATTTTGTTCAACTTCGGGTGGCCCTACTAGTGACATGCATTTATTGCGGCGTGGCAAGTTGTGATAACTATGTTTTCTACACCTGGTAGTGTCTATGAGTCCAAAAATGTGTTCCGGAGTGATCCTTGTGCGTAACACCGGCAAACAATATTGTTCAACTTCGGGTGGCCCCACTAGTGACCTGCATTTATTGCATCGGGACAAGTTGTGAAAACTGTGTTTTTCGCACCCGGTGAGTGTCTAGGAATCTAGAAATGTGTTCCGGAGTGATCCTTGTGCGAAACCTCGACGCAAAATTTTTGTTCATGTTCGGGTGGCCCACTAGTGACCCGCATTTATTGCGCCGGGACAAGTTGTGAAAACTGTGTTTTTCGCACTCGGCAGTTGTCTAGGAGTCCACAAATGTGTTCCGGAACTATCCGTGTGCGAAACACCGAGACACAATTTTTTCATGTTCGGGTGGCCCCACTTGTGACGCGCATTTATTGCGTCGAGACAAGTTGTGAAAACTGTGTTTTCCGCACCCGATACTGTCCGTAAGTACTAAATCTATTCCGAAACGATCCCGGAGTGAAACACCGACGAACAAATTTGTTTATGTTCGGGTGGGCCCACTAGCGACCCGCATTTATTGCGTCGGGACATGTTGTCAAAACGGTGTTTTCTGCACCCGATAGTGTCTATAAGTCTAAAAATGTATTCCGGAACGATCGCAGCGTGAAACACCGATGCACAAATTTGTTTATGCTCGGGTGGGCAAACTAGACACCCGCATTTATTGCGTCAGGACAAGTTGTGAAAACTCGTGTTTTCCGTACTCGGTAGTGTCTTGGAGTATGAAAAGGTGTTCGACAACGATCCGAACACGTAACACCGGCGGACAATTTTGTTCAACTTCGGGTGGCCCCACTAGTGACCTGCATTTATTGTGGCGGGGCAAGTTGCGATAACTATGTTTTCCGCACCCGGTAGTATCTAGGAGTCCAAAAATGTGTTCCGGAGTGATCCTTGTGCGAAACACCGACACAAAATTTTGTTCATGGTCGGGTGGCCCCACTAGTGACCCGCATTTATTGCGTCGGAACAAGTTGTGAAAACTGTGTTTTCCACACTATAGGACTCCAAAAATGTGTTCCGGAGTGATCCTTGTGTGAAACACCGACGCAAATTTTTTTTCATGTTCGGGTGGCCCCACTAATGACCCGCATTTATTGTGTCGGTACCATTTGTGAAAACCGTGTTTTCCGTACCCGGCAGTGTCTAGGAGTCCAAAAATGTGTTCCACAATGATCCGAGCGCGAATCACCGGCGAACTATTTTGTTCAACTTCGGGTGGCCCCACTAGTAACCTGCATTTATTGCGGCGGGACAAGTTGTGAAAACTATGTTTTCCACACCTGGTAGTGTCTAGGAGTCCAAAAATGTGTTCCGTAGTGATCCTTGTGTGAAACACCGACGCAAAATTTTGTTCATGTTCGGGTGGCCCCACTAGTGACGCGCATTTATTGCGTCGAGACAAGTTGTGAAGACTCGTGTTTTCCGCACCCGACGGTGTCTAGGAGTCCAAAAATGTGTTCCACAACGATCCGATCGCGAATCACCGGCGAACAATTTGGTTCAACTTCGGGTGGCCCCTCTAGTGACCTGCATTTATTGCGGCGGGACAAGTTGTGAAAACTGTGTTTTCCGCACCCGGTAGTGTCTAGGAGTCCAAAAATGTGTTCCGGAGTGATCCTTGTGCGAAACACCGACGCAAAATTTTGTTCATGTTCGGGTGGCCCCACAAGTGACCCGCATTTATTGCGTCGAGACAAGTTTTGAAAACTGTGTTTTCCGCACCCGGCAGTGTCTACGAGTCCAAAAATGTGTTCCACAACGATCCGAGCGCGAATCACCGGCGAACAATTTGGTTCAACTTCGGGTGGCCCCTCTAGTGACCTGCATTTATTGCGCCCGGTCAAGTTGTGCAAAGTATGTTTTTCGCACCCGGCAGTTGTCTAGGAGTCCAAAAATGTGTTCCGGAACTATCCTTGTGCGAAACACCGAGACGCTATTTTTTTCATGTTCGGGTGGCCCCACTAGTGACCCTCATTTATTGCGTCGAAACAAGTTGTGAAAACTGTGTTTTCCACACCCGATAGTGTCTATAAGTCCTAAATGTATTCCGGAACGATCCCAGCGAGAAACACCGACGAACAAATCTGTTTATGTTCGGTCGGGGCACTAGACACCTGCATTTATTGCGTCGGGACAAGTTGTGATAAGTATACGGGTGCTGCCCGATCTTTCGATGAGAGGGGATAACTTCGATTTAGTCTCGCAGAGACGTTCACGGCGCGACTACAGCCAGCAAGGATGCGCCTTAGCACAATCAACCAAACCATGAGGGTAATTCCAACAAGCAATTGAAGAACAAGCAAGAACAAGATAAACAAGTAACTCAACTCACAAAGGTGGGGCTCTGAATGAAGTAGAACGGATGGTTTAGCCGACACAGGCGTCTACAAGGTAGTAGCAATGGCTAAACTAACAAAACAAAACCCAATCTGTTTGTGGCGGCTATGGGGGTATAAGGGAAGGGGAGAGGACGACCAGGACGTGGTGGGGGTCATCCTCCAACCCTAGGACGCTCCCCAATTGGGCCCAACTTGATACAAAGCCCAATGGCTATATAACGGTGACGCAGCACCGACACAGATTCTATCGATCAAATTGTTTCGAAGCTTCCCGTCGACTCCAAATGAATTTGGACCTCAAACCAGCTCCATTGGAAACGTGGTCTTCTTATCTTTCTAACCATATGTAGAACGTCCAAAACCGAGCCCGTATGCGACCTGAGCGTCCGTTTTAGTGCGGACTGGTCCTAGAGTCCGAATCAGACCCGAAACCGAATTTGATTGGGCCTCTCACTTGATTTGCAATACATGGCCGGCCCTCCACGCCTTTGAGCACCTCTCTAGCCATATCCTCAACATCTCCATGGTTCCTAACAATAATTAAATCATTAGGTAGTATTTTATTCTCAAAACTATATAAGGAAGCCATTAGAAATGAGCTCACCGATAAATTCCAAATTCGCGCTCGAGCTCTCGGGATTGGATCATGAATATCAAAGAAGGGAGTGTTGGTTGTATCCGTACGAGTGATGTCCTCATCATTCTCCCCTTCATGGCTGCAAACCGTCCTTGGTTTGGCGTCGTGGATGAAGTTCATCCAAAGAGTGGAATTATGTTCTTTCAAATATGATTCTCGAACTTCCACTAATTCACATTGCAACAAGAATTGCTCCCCTTCTTGTAGTGTCTAGGAGTATGAAATTGTGTTCGACAACGATCCGAGCACGAAACACCGGCGGTCAATTTTGTTCAACTTCGGGTGGCCCCACTAGTGACCTGCATTTCTTGCGGCGGGACAAGTTGTGAAAACTATGTTTTCCGTATCCGTACTCGTCCAGGAGTCCAAAAATGTGTTCCGGAGTGATCCTTGTGCGAAACACCGACGCAAAATTTTGTTCATGTTCGGGTGGCCCACTTGTGACCCGCATTTATTGCGTCGGGACAAGTTGTGAAAACTGTGTTTTCCGTACCCGACATTATCTAGGAGTCCAATAATGTGTTCCGGAACTATGCTTGTGCGAAACACGGACACACAATTTTGTTTTCCGCACCCGATAGTGTCTATAAGTCCTAAAACGTATTTGGGAACGATCCCGTCTTGAAACACCGACGCAATATTTTGTTCATGTTCGGGTGGCCCCACTGGTGACCCTCATTTATTGCGTCGGGACAAGTTGTGAAAATTGTGTTTTCCGCACCCGATAGTGTCTATAAGTCCTAAAATGTATTTTGGAACGATCCCATCTTGAAACACCGACACACAAATTTGTTTATGTTCGGGTGGGCCCACTACTGAGCCGCATTTATTGCGACGGGACAAGCTGTGAAAACTGTGTTTTCGACACCCGATAGTCTCTAGGAGTATGAAAATGTGTTCCACAACGATCCGAGCGCGAAACACCGGCGCGCAATGTTGTGACGGGAAGAGTTGTGAAAACTATGTTTTCCGCAACCGGTAGTGTCTAGGAGTCCAAAAAAGTGTTCCGGAGTGATCCTTGTGCGAAACACCGACGCAAATTTTGTTTATGTTCCGTTGGCCCCACTAGTGACCCGCATTTATTGGATCGGTACCATTTGTGAAAACTGTGTTTTCCGCACACGGCAGTGTATAGGAGTCCAAAAATGTGTTCCACAACGATCCGAGCGCGAATCACCGGCGAACAATTTTGTTCAACTTCGGGTGGCCCCTTTAGTGACCTGCATTTATTACGCCGGGTCAAGTTGTGAAAACTGTGTTTTCCGCACCCGGTAGTGTCCAGGAGTCCAAAAACGTATTGTAGAACTATCCTTGTGCGAAACACCGAGACAGAATTGTTTTCATGTTCGGGTGCCCCCACTAGTGACCCGCATTTATTGCGTCGAGACAAGTTGTGAAAACTGTGTTTTCTGCACCCGATAGTGTCTATAAGTTCTAAATGTATTCTGGAACGATTCGAGCGTGAAACACCGACGAACAAATTTGTTTATGTTCGCGTGGGCCCACTAGACATCAGCATTTATTGCGGCGGGGCAAGTTGGGGAAACTATGTTTTCCGCACCCACTGTTGTCTAGCAGTCCAAAAACGTGTTCCCGAGTGATCGTTGTGCGAAACACCGACGCAAAATTTTTTTCATGTTCGGGTGGCCCCACTAGTGACCCTCATTTATTGCGTCGGGACAAGTTGCGAAAACTGTGTTTTCCGCACCCGATAGTATCTATAAGTTCTAAATGTATTCTGGAACGATCTAAGCGTGAAACACCGACGCACAATTTTGTTCATGTTCGCCCGGCCCCACTAGTGACCCGCATTTATTGCATCGGGAGGAGTAGGGAAAACTATGTTTTACGCACCCAACACTGTCTAGGACTCCAAAAATGTGTTCCACAACGATCCGAGCGTGAAACACCGGCGAATAATTTTGTTCAACTTTTGGTGGCCCCACTAGTGACCTGCATTTTTTGCACGGGAACCAAGTTGTTAAAACTGTGTTTTCCGCACCCGGTAGTGTCTAGGAGTCCAAAAATGTGTTTTGGAACTATACTTGTGCGAAACACCGACACAATTTTTTCATGTTCGGGGGCCCACTAGTGACCCGCATTTATTGCGTCGGGACAAGTTGTCAAAACTATGTTTTCTGCACCCGATAGTGTCTATAAGTCCTAAAATGTATTCCGGAATGATCCTAGCGTGAAACACCGAAGCACAAATTTTTTTATGTACGGGTTGGCCCACTAGACACCCACATTTATTGCGCGGGGACAAGTTGTGAAAACTGTGTTTTCCGCACCCAGCAGTGTCTAGGAGTCCAAAAATGTGTTCCACAACGATCCGAGCGCGAAACACCGACGCGCAATGTTGTTCAACTTCGGGTGTCCCCACTAGTGACCGACACTTATTGCGCCGGGACAAATTGTAAAAATTGTCTTTTACGGACCCGGTAGTGTGTAGGAGTTCAAAAATGTGTTCGGAATGATCCGAGCGCGAAACATCGACGCGCAATGTTGTTCAACTTCGGGTGGCCCCAGTAGTGACCCGCATTTATTGCGTCGGACAAGTTGTGAAAACTGTGTTTTCCGCACCTGGTAGTGTCTAGGAGTCCAAAAATGTGTTCTGCAGTGATCCTTGTGCGAAACACCGACGCACAATTTTGTTCGTGTTCGGCTGGCCCCGGCTTGTGACCCGTATTTATTGCATCGGGACCAGTTGTGAAAACCGTACTTTCCGCGCCCGGCAGTTGTCTAGGAGTCAGAATATCTGTTCCACAACATTCGCGCGCGAAACACCGGCGAACAATTTTGTTCAACTTCGGGTGGCCCCACTAGTGACCTGCATTTATTGCGGCTGGACAAGATGTCAAAACTATGTTTTCCGCACCCGGTAGTGTCTAGGCGTCCAAAAATGTGATCCGGAACTAACCTTGTGCGGAACACCGTTGCGACAAGTTGTGAAAACTGTGTTTTCTTCACCCGATAGTGTCCATAAGTCCAAAAATGTATTTCGGAACGATCCCAGCGTGAAACACCGACGCACAATTTTGTTTATGTTTCAGTGGGCCCACTACGCACCCGCATTTATTGCGCCGAGACAAGTTGTGAAAACAGTGTTTTACGCACCAGGTAGTCTCTAGGAGTATGAAAATGTGTTCCACAACGATCCAAGCACGAAACACCGGCGCGCAATGTTGTTCAACTTCGGGTGGCCCCACTAGTGATCTGCATTTATTGCTTCGGGACAAGTTGTGAAAACTGTGTTTTCCGCACCCGGTAGTGTTTAGGAGTCCAAAAACGTATTGTAGAACTATCCTTGTGCGAAACACCGAGACACAATTTTTTCAAGTTCGGGTGGCCCCACTAGTGACCTGCATTTATTACGTCGAGACAAGTTGTGAAAACTGTGTTTTCGCACCCAATAGTGTCTATAAGTCCTAAATGTATTCCGGAACGATCCCAGCGTGAAACACCGACGAACAAATTTGTTTATGTTCTGGTGGGCCCACTAGACACCCGCATTTATTGCGTCCGAACAAGGTGTGAAAACTGTCTTTTCCGTATCCGGTAGTGTCTAGGAGTATGAAAAGGTGTTCCACAACGATCCGAGCACGAAACACCGGCGCAATGTTATTCAACTTCGGGTGGCCCCACTAGTGACCTGCATTTATTGCTTCGGGACAAGTTGTGAAAACTGTGTTTTCCGCACCCGGTAGTGTCTAGGAGTCCAAAAATGTATTGTAGAACTATCCTTGTGCGAAACACCGAGACACAATTTTTTTCATGTTCGGCTGGCACCACTAGTGACCTGCATTTATTACGTCGAGACAAGTTGTGAAAACTGTGTTTTCCGCACCCAGCAGATGTCTAGACGTCCAAAAATATGATCTGGAATTAACCTTGTGCGAAACACCGATACACAATTTTTTTCATGTTCGGGTGGCCCCACTAGTGACCCGCATTTATTGCGTTGGGACAAGTTGTGAATACTGTGTTTTCTGCACCCGATAGTGTTCATAAGTCCAAAAATGTATTTCGGAACGATCCCAGCGTGAAACACCGTCGCAAAATTTTGTTTATGTTTGGGTGGGCCCACTACACACCCACATTTATTGCATCGGGACAAGTTGTGAAAATTGTGTTTTACGCACCACGTAGTCTCTAGTAGTATGAAAATGTGTTCCACAACGATCCGAGCGCAAAACACCGGCGAGCAATGTTGTTTAACTTCGGGTGGCCCCACTAGTGACCTGCATTTATTACGTCGGGACAAGTTGTGAAAACTGTGTTTTACGCACCCGGTAGTGTCTAGGAGTCCAAAATCTGTTCCGGAATGATCCGAGCGCGAAACATCGACACGCAATGTTGTTCAACTTCGGGTGGCCCCACTAGTCACCCGTATTTATTGCGTCGGGACAAGTTGTGAAAACTGTGTTTTCCGCACCGGGTAGTGTCTAAGAGTCCAAAAATGTGTTCCGGAGTGATCCTTGTACGAAACACCGACGCACAATTTTGTTCATGTTCGGCTGGCCCCAGTAGTGACCCACATTTATTGCATCGGGACCAGTTGAGAAAACTGTGTTTTCTGCACCCGGCAGTGTCTAGGAGTCCAAAAATGTGTTCCAGAGTGATCCTTGTGCGAAACACCGACGCACAATTTTGTTCATGTTCGGGTGGCCCCACTAGTGACCCGCATTTATTGCATGGGGAGCAGTAGGGAAAACTATGTTTTACGCACCCGGCACTGTCTAGGCCTCCAAAAATGTGTTCCACAACGATCCAAGCATGAAACACCGGCGAACAATTTTGTTCAACTTTTGGTGGCCCCACTAGTGACCTGCATTTTTTGCACGGGGACCAAGTTGTGAAAACTGTGTTTTCCATGCCCGTAGTGTCTAGGAGTCCAAAAATGTGTTCGGAACTATCCTTGTGCGAAACACCGACACAATTTTTTTCATGTTCGGGTGGGCCCACTAGTGACCCGCATTTATTGCGTCGGGACAAGTTCTCAAAACTGTGTTTTCTGCACCCGATAGTGTCTATAGGTCCTAAAATGTATTCCCGAACGATCCTAGCGTGAAACACCGAAGCACAAATTTGTTTATGTTCGGGTGGGCCCACTAGACACTCGCATTTATTGCACGGGGACAAGTTGTGAAAACTTTGTTTCCGCACCTAGCAGTGTCTAGGAGTCCAAAAATGTGTTCCACAATGATCCGAGCACGAAACACCGACGCGCAATGTTGTTCAACTTCGGGTGTCCCCACTAGTGACCCGCATTTGTTGCGTCGGGACAAGTTGTGAAAACTGTGTTTTCCGCACCCGGTAGTGTCTAGGATCCAAAAATGTGTTCCGGAGTGATCCTTGTGCGAAACACCGACGCACAATTTTGTTCATGTTCGGCTGGCCCCGATAGTGACCGGCATTTATTGCGTCGGGATCAGTTGTGAAAACTGTACTTTCCGCACCCGGCAGGTGTCTAGGAGTCTGAATATCTGTTCCACAACATTCCACGCGCGAAACACCGGCGAACAATTTTGTTCAACTTCGGGTGGCCCCACTAGTGACATGCATTTATTGCGCGGAACTAGTAGTGAAAACTATGTTTTCTGCACCCAGCAGTGTCTAGGCGTCCAAAAATGTGATCTGGAACTAACCTTGTGCGAAACACCGATACACAATTTTTTCATGTTGGGGTGGCCCCACTAGTGACCCGCATTTATTGCGTTGGGACAAGTTGTGAAAAGTGTGTTTTCGGCACCCGATAGTGTCCATAAGTCTAAAAATGTATTTCGGAACGATCCCGGCGTGAAACAACGACGCACAATTTTGTTTATGTTTGAGTGGGCCCACTACGCACCCGCATTTATTGCGCCGGGACAAGTTGTGAAAACAGTGTTTTACGCACCGGGTAGTCTCTAGGAGTATGAAAATGTGTTGCATAACGATCCGAGCACGAAAAACCGGAGCGCAATGTTGTTCAACTTCGTGTGGCCCAACTAGTGACTTGCATTTATTGCTTCGGGACAAGTTGTGAAAACTGTGTTTTCCGCACCCGGTAGTATCTAGGAGTCCAAAAATGTATTGTAGAACTATCCTTGTGCGAAACACCGAGGCACAATTTTTTGATCTTCGGGTGGCCCCACTAGTGATCTGCATTTATTACGTCGAGACAAGTTGTGAAAACTGTGTTTTTCGTACCCAATACTGTCTATAAGTCCTAAATGTATTCCGGAACAATCCCAGCGTGAAACACGGACGAACAAATTTGTTTATGTTCTGGTGGGCCCACTAGACACCGGCATTTATTGCGTCGGGACAAGTTGTGAAAAGTGTGTTTTCCGCACCCGATAGTGTCTAGGAGTCCAAAAATGTGTTGCGAAGTGATCCTTGTGGGAAACACCGACGCACAGTTTTGTTCATGTTCGGGTGGCCCCACTAGTGACCCGCATTTATTGCATGGGGAGCAGTAGGGAAAACTATGTTTTACGCACCCGACACTGTCTAGGCCTCCAAAAATGTGTTCCACAACGATCCAAGCATGAAACACCGGCGAACAATTTTGTTCAACTTTTGGTGGCCCCACTAGTGACCTGCATTTTTTGCACGGGGACCAAGTTGTGAAAACTGTGTTTTCCATACCCGGTAGTGTCTAGGAGTCCCAAAATGTGTTCCGGAACTATCCTTGTGCGAAACACCGACACAATTTTTTCATGTTCGGGTGGGCCCACTAGTGACCCGCATTTATTGCGTCGGGACAAGTTCTCAAAACTATGTTTTCTGCACCCGATAGTGTCTATAGGTCCTAAAATGTATTCCCGAACGATCCTAGCGTGAAACACCGAAGCACAAATTTGTTTATGTTCGGGTGGGCCCACTAGACACTCGCATTTATTGCACGGGGACAAGTTGTGAAAACTTTGTTTCCGCACCTAGCGAGTGTCTAGGAGTCCAAAAATGTGTTCCACAATGATTCGAGCGCGAAACACCGACTCGCAATGTTGTTCAACTTCGGGTGTCCCCACTAGTGACCCGCATTTGTTGCGTCAGGACAAGTTGTGAAAACTGTGTTTTCCGCACCCGGTAGTGTCTAGGATCCAAAAATGTGTTCCGGAGTGATCCTTGTGCGAAACACCGACGCACAATTTTGTTCATGTTCGGCTGGCCCCGGTAGTGACCCGCATTTATTGCGTCGGGATCAGTTGTGAAAACTGTACTTTCCGCACCCGGCAGTTGTCTAGGAGTCTGAATATCTGTTCCACAACATTCCACGCGCGAAACACCGGCGAACAATTTTGTTCAACTTCGGGTGGCCCCACTAGTGACCTGCATTTATTGCGCCGGAACTAGTAGTGAAAACTATGTTTTCTGCACCCAGCAGATGTCTAGGCGTCCAAAAATGTGATCTGGAACTAACCTTGTGCGAAACACCGATACACAATTTTTTCATGTTGGGGTGGCCCCACTAGTGACCCGCATTTATTGCGTTGGGACAAGTTGTGAAAAGTGTGTTTTCGGCACCCGATAGTGTCCATAAGTCTAAAAATGTATTTCGGAACGATCCCAGCGTGAAACAACGACGCACAATTTTGTTTATGTTTGAGTGGGCCCACTACGCACCCGCATTTATTGCGCCGGGATAAGTTGTGAAAACAGTGTTTTACGCACCGGGTAGTCTCTAGGAGTATGAAAATGTGTTCCATAACGATCCGAGCACGAAACACCGGCGCGCAATGTTGTTCAAATTCGGGTGGCCCAACAAGTGACTTGCATTTATTGCTTCGGGACAAGTTGTGAAAACTGTGTTTTCCGCACCCGGTAGTATCTAGGAGTCCAAAAATGTATTGTAGAACTATCCTTGTGCGAAACACCGAGGCACAATTTTTTCATCTTCGGGTGGCCCCACTAGTGATCTGCATTTATTACGTCGAGACAAGTTATGAAAACTGTGTTTTTCGTACGCAATACTGTCTATAAGTCCTAAATGTATTCCGGAACAATCCCAGCGTGAAACACCGACGAACAAATTTGTTTATGTTCTGGTGGGCCCACTAGACACCGGCATTTATTGCGTCGGGACAAGTTGTGAAAACTGTGTTTTCCGCACCCGATAGTGTCTAGGAGTCCAAAAATGTGTTGCGAAGTGATCCTTGTGTGAAACACCGACGCACAATTTTGTTCATGTTCGGCTGGCCCACTAGTGACCGCATTTATTGCATCGGGAGCAATAGCGAAAACTTTGTTTTACGCACCCGGCGGTGTCTAGGACTCCAAAAATGTGTTCCACAACGATCCGAGCGTGAAACACCGGCGAACAATTTTGTTCAACTTTTGGTGGCCCCACTAGTGACCTGCATTTTTTGCACGGGGACCAAGTTGTGAAAACTGTGTTTTCCATACCCGGTAGTGTCTAGGAGTCCAAAAATGTGTTCCGGAACTATCCTTGTGCGAAACACCGACACAATTTTTTCATGTTCGGGTGGGCCCACTAGTGACCCGCATTTATTGCGTCGGGACAAGTTCTCAAAACTGTGTTTTCTGCACCCGATAGTGTCTATAGGTCCTAAAATGTATTCCCGAACGATCCTAGCGTGAAACACCGAAGCACAAATTTGTTTATGTTCGGGTGGGCCCACTAGACACTCGCATTTATTGCACGGGGACAAGTTGTGAAAACTTTGTTTCTGCACCTAGCAGTGTCTAGGAGTCCAAAAATGTGTTCCACAATGATCCGAGCGCGAAACACCGACGCGTAATGTTGTTCAACTTCGGGTATCCCCACTAGTGACCCGCATTTGTTGCGTCAGGACAAGTTGTGAAAACTGTGTTTTCCGCACCCGGTAGTGTCTAGGATCCAAAAATGTGTTCCGGAGTGATCCTTGTGCGAAACACCGACGCACAATTTTGTTCATGTTCGGCTGGCCCCGGTAGTGACCCGCATTTATTGCGTCGGGATCGGTTGTGAAAACTGTACTTTCCCCACCCGGCAGTGTCTAGGAGTCTCGAATATCTGTTCCACAACATTCCACGCGCGAAACACCGGCGAACAATTTTGTTCAACTTCGGGTGGCCCCACTAGTGACCTGCATTTATTGCGCCGGAACTAGTAGTGAAAACTATGTTTTCTGCACCCAGCGAGTGTCTAGGCGTCCAAAAATGTGATCCGGAACTAACCTTGTGCGAAACACCGATACACAATTTTTTCATGTTGGGGTGGCCCCAGTAGTGACCCGCATTTATTGCGTTGGGACAAGTTGTGAAAAGTGTGTTTTCTGCACCCGATAGTGTCCATAAGTCCAAAAATGTATTTCGGAACGATCCAGCGTGAAACAACGACGCACAATTTTGTTTATGTTTGAGTGGGCCCACTACGCACCCGCATTTATTGCGCCGGGACAAGTTGTGAAAACAGTGTTTTACGCACCGGGTAGTCTCTAGGAGTATGAAAATGTGTTCCATAACGATCCGAGCACGAAACACCGGCGCGCAATGTTGTTCAAATTCGGGTGGCCCAACAGGTGACTTGCATTTATTGCTTCGGGACAAGTTGTGAAAACTGTGTTTTCCGCACCCGGTAGTATCTAGGAGTCCAAAAATGTATTGTACAACTATCCTTGTGCGAAACACCGAGGCACAATTTTTTCATCTTCGGGTGGCCCCACTAGTGATCTGCATTTATTACGTCGAGACAAGTTATGAAAACTGTGTTTTTCGTACGCAATACTGTCTATAAGTCCTAAATGTATTCCGGAACAATCCCAGCGTGAAACACCGACGAACAAATTTGTTTATGTTCGGTGGGCCCACTAGACACCGGCATTTATTGCGTCGGGACAAGTTGTGAAAACTGTGTTTTCCGCACCCGATAGTGTCTAGGAGTCCAAAAATGTGTTGCGAAGTGATCCTTGTGTGAAACACCGACGCACAATTTTGTTCATGTTCGGCTGGCCCACTAGTGACCGCATTTATTGCATCGGGAGCAATAGCGAAAACTTTGTTTTACGCACCCGGCGGTGTCTAGGACTCCAAAAATGTGTTCCACAACGATCCGAGCGTGAAACACCGGCGAACAATTTTGTTCAACTTTTGGTGGCCCCACTAGTGACCTGCATTTTTTGCACGGGGACCAAGTTGTGAAAACTGTGTTTTCCATACCCGGTAGTGTCTAGGAGTCCAAAAATGTGTTCGGAACTATCCTTGTGCGAAACACCGACACAATTTTTTTCATGTTCGGGTGGGCCCACTAGTGACCCGCATTTATTGCGTCGGGACAAGTTCTCAAAACTGTGTTTTCTGCACCCGATAGTGTCTATAGGTCCTAAAATGTATTCCCGAACGATCCTAGCGTGAAACACCGAAGCACAAATTTGTTTATGTTCGGGTGGGCCCACTAGACACTCGCATTTATTGCACGGGGACAAGTTGTGAAAACTTTGTTTCTGCACCTAGCAGTGTCTAGGAGTCCAAAAATGTGTTCCACAATGATCCGAGCGCGAAACACCGACGCGTAATGTTGTTCAACTTCGGGTGTCCCCACTAGTGACCCGCATTTGTTGCGTCGGGACAAGTTGTGAAAACTGTGTTTTCCGCACCCGGTAGTGTCTAGGATCCAAAAATGTGTTCCGGAGTGATCCTTGTGCGAAACACCGACGCACAATTTTGTTCATGTTCGGCTGGCCCCGGTAGTGACCCGCATTTATTGCGTCGGGATCGGTTGTGAAAACTGTACTTTCCCCACCCGGCGGTGTCTAGGAGTCTCGAATATCTGTTCCACAACATTCCACGCGCGAAACACCGGCGAACAATTTTGTTCAACTTCGGGTGGCCCCACTAGTGACCTGCATTTATTGCGCCGGAACTAGTAGTGAAAACTATGTTTTCTGCACCCAGCAGATGTCTAGGCGTCCAAAAATGTGATCCGGAACTAACCTTGTGCGAAACACCGATACACAATTTTTTCATGTTGGGGTGGCCCCAGTAGTGACCCGCATTTATTGCGTTGGGACAAGTTGTGAAAAGTGTGTTTTCTGCACCCGATAGTGTCCATAAGTCCAAAAATGTATTTCGGAACGATCCCAGCGTGAAACAACGACGCACAATTTTGTTTATGTTTGAGTGGGCCCACTACGCACCCGCATTTATTGCGCCGGGACAAGTTGTGAAAACAGTGTTTTACGCACCGGGTAGTCTCTAGGAGTATGAAAATGTGTTCCATAACGATCCGAGCACGAAACACCGGCGCGCAATGTTGTTCAAATTCGGGTGGCCCAACAGGTGACTTGCATTTATTGCTTCGGGACAAGTTGTGAAAACCGTGTTTTCCGCACCCGGTAGTATCTAGGAGTCCAAAAATGTATTGTACAACTATCCTTGTGCGAAACACCGAGGCACAATTTTTTCATCTTCGGGTGGCCCCACTAGTGATCTGCATTTATTACGTCGAGACAAGTTATGAAAACTGTGTTTTTTCGTACGCAATACTGTCTATAAGTCCTAAATGTATTCCGGAACAATCCCAGCGTGAAACACCGACGAACAAATTTGTTTATGTTCGGTGGGCCCACTAGACACCGGCATTTATTGCGTCGGGACAAGTTGTGAAAACTGTGTTTTCCGCACCCGATAGTGTCTAGGAGTCCAAAAATGTGTTGCGAAGTGATCCTTGTGTGAAACACCGACGCACAATTTTGTTCATGTTCGGCTGGCCCACTAGTGACCGCATTTATTGCATCGGGAGCAATAGCGAAAACTTTGTTTTACGCACCCGGCGGTGTCTAGGACTCCAAAAATGTGTTCCACAACGATCCGAGCGTGAAACATCGGTGAAGAATTTTCTTCAACTTTTGGTGGTCCCACTAGTGACCTGCATTTTTTGCACCGAGACCAAGTTGTGAAAACTTTGTTTTCTGCACCCGGTAGTGTCTAGGAGTCCAAAAATGTGTTCCGAAACTATCCTTGTGCAAAACACCGACACAAATTTTTTCATGTTCGGGTGGACCCACTAGTGACCCGCATTTATTGCATCGGGACAAGTTGTGAAAACTGAGTTTTACGCACCCGGTAGTGTCTAGGAATCCAAAAATGTGTTCTGAAATGATCCGAGCGCGAAACACCGACGCGTAATGTTGTTCAACTTCGGGTGGCCCCACTAGTGACCCGCATTTGTTGCGTCGGGACAAGTTGTGAAAACTGTTTCCGCACCCGGTAGTGTCTAGGAGTCCAAAAATGTGTTCCGCGAGTGATCCTTGTGCGAAACACCGACGCACAATTTTGTTCATGTTCGGCTGGCCCCGATAGTGACCCGCATTTATTGCGTGGGGACCAGTTGTGAAGACTGTACTTTCCGCACCCCGCAGTGTCTAGGAGTCCGAATATCTATTCCACAACATTCCGCGCGCGAAACACCGGTGAACAATTTTGTACAACTTCGGGAGGTCCCACTAGTGACCTGCATTTATTACGCCGGAACAAGTTGTGAAAACTATGTTTTCTGCACCCAGCAGTGTCTAGGCATCCAAAAATGTGATCGGGAACTAAGCTTGTGCGAAACACCGATACACAATTGTTTCATGTTGGGGTGGCCCCACTAGTGACCCGCATTTATTGCCTTGGGACAAGTTGTGAATACTGTGTTTTTTGCACCTGATAGTGTCCATAAGTCCAAAAATGTATTTTGGAATGATCCTAGCGTGAAACACCGGTGCACAATTTTATTTATGTTAGGGTGGGCCCACTACGGACTCGCATTTATTGCGCCGGGACATGTTGTGAAAACTGTGTTTTACGCATCGGGTAGTCTCTAGGTGTTTGAAAATGTGTTCCACAACGATCCGAGCGCGAAACACCGGCGAGCAATGTTGTTCAACTTCGGGTGGCCCCACAAGTGACCTGCATTTATTGCGTCGGAACAAGTTGTGAAAACTATGTTTTACGCACCCGGTAGTGTCTAGGAGTCCAAAAATGTGTTCCGGAATGATCCGAGCGCGAAACATCGACGCACAATGTTGTTCAACTTCGGGTGGCCTCGGTAGTGACCCGCATTTATTACGACGAGACAATTTGTGAAAACTGTGTTTTCCGCACCCGATAGTGTCTAGGAGTCCAAAAATGTGTTCGGAGTGATCCCGGTGCGAAACACCGACGCACAATTTTGTTCATGTTCGGCTGGCCCCGGTAGTGACCAGCATTTATTGCGTCGGGACCAGTTATGAAAACTGTGTTTTCCGCACCCGGCAGTGTCTAGGCGTCCAAAAATGTGATCCGGAACTAACCTTGTGCGAAATACCGATACACAATTTTTTTCATGTTCGGGTGGCCCCACTAGTGGCCCGCATTTATTGCCTTGGGGCAAGTTGTGAATACTTGTGTTTTCTGCGCTCGATAGTGTCCATAAGTCCAAAAGTGTATTTCGGAACGATCCCAGCGTGAAACACCGACGCACAATTTTGTTTATGTTTGGGTGGGCCCACTACACACCCGCATTTATTGCGCCGGGACAAGTTGTGAAAACTGTGTTTTATGCACCGGGTAGTCTATAGGAGTATGAAAATGTGTTCAACAACAATCCGAGCGCGAAACACCGGTGGACATTTTTCTTCAACTTCGGGTAGCCCCACAAGTGACCTGCATTTATTGCGTTGGGACAAGTTGTGAAAACTGTGTTTTATGCACCCGGTAGTGTCTAGAAGTCCAAAAATGTGTTCTGGAATGATCCGAGCGCGAAACATCGACTCGCAATGTTGCTCAACTTCGGGTGGCCCCACTAGTGACCCGCATTTATTGCGTCGGGACAAGTTGTGAAAACTGTGTCTTCCGCACCGTATGGTGTCTAGGAGTCCAAAAATGTGTTCCGGAGTGATCCTTGTGCGAAACACCGACGCAAAATTTTGTTCATGTTCGGTTGGCCCCACCGGTGACCTGCATTTATTGCGCCGGGACAAGTTGTGAAAACTATGTTTTCTGCACCCGGTAGTCTCTAGGAGTCCAAAAATGTGTTTCAAAATGATCCTTGTGCGAAACACCGAAGGAAAATTTTGTTCATGTTTGGGTGGGCCCAACTAGTGACCCGCATTTATTGCGTCGGGATAATTTGTGACAACTGTGTTTTCCACACCCGATAGTGTCTATAAGTCCTATAATGTATTCCGGAATGATCCTAGCTTGAAACATCGACGCACAAATTTGTTTATCTTCGAGTGGGCCCAGTGAGACAGTCGCATTTATAGCGCCGGGACATGTTGTGAAAACAATGTTTTCCGTACCCGTAGTGTCTAGGATTATGAAAATGTGTTCCACAACGATCCGAGCACGAAACACCGACGAGCAATGTTGTTCAACTTCGGGTGACCCCACTAGTGACCTGCATTTATTGCGTCGGGACAAGTTGTGAAAACTGTGTTTTACGCACCCGGTAGTGTCTAGGAGTACAAAAATGTGTTCCGGAATGATCCGAGCGCGAAACATCGACGCGCAATGTTGTTCAACTTGGGGTGGCCCCAATAGTGACCTGCATTTATTGCGTCGGTACAAGTTGTGAAAACTGTGTTTTCCGCACCCGGTAGTGTCTAGGAGTCCAACAATGTGATCCGTAGTGATCCTTGTGCGAAACACCGACGCAAAATTTTGTTCATGTTCGGGTGGCCCCACCGGTGACCTGCATTTATTGCGCCGGAACAAGTAGTGAAAATTATATTTTCCACACCCTGTAGTGTCTAGGAGTCCAAAAATGGGTTTCGGAATGATGCTTGTGCGAAACACCGAAGGAAAATTTTGTTCATGTTTGGGTGGGCCCAACTAGTGACCCGCATTTATTGCGTCGGAATAATTTGTGAAAACTGTGTTTTCCGCACCCGATAGTGCCTATAAGTTCTATAATGTATTCCGGAACGATCCTAGCTTGAAACATCGACGCACAAATTTGTTTATCTTCGGGTGGGCCCACTAGACAACCGCATTTATTGTGCCGGAACATGTTGTGAAAACTATGTTTTCCGTACTCCGTAGTGTCTAGGATTATGAAAATGTGTTCCACAACGATCCGAGCGCGAAGCACCGGTGGACAAATTTGTTCAACTTCGGGTGGCACCTTTAGTCACCTGCATTTATTGCGTCGGGACAATTTGTGAAAACTGTGTTTTCTGCACCCGGTAGTGTCCAGGGGTCAAAAAATGTGTTCCGGAATGATCCGAGCGCGAAACACCGATGGAAAATTTTATTGATGTTCGGGTGGCCCCGCTAGTGACTTGCATTTATTTCGTTGGGACAAGTTGTGAAAACTGTGTTTTCCGTACCCGGTAGTGTCTAGGAGTCCAAAAATGTGTTCCGGAATAATCCATGTGCGAAACACCGACGCACAATTTTATTCATGTTCGGATGGCCCCGCTAGTGACCCGCATTTATTACGTTGGAACAAGTTGTGAAAATTGTGTTTTCCGCACCCGATAGTGTGTATCAGTCCTAAAATATATTTCAGAACGATCCCAGCGTGAAATATCGACGCATTATTTTGTTTATGTTCAGGTGGGCCCACTACAGACCCGCATTTATTGCGTCGGGACAAGTTGTGAAATTTGTGGTTTTCGCACACGACAGTTGTCTAGGAGTCCAAAAATGTGTTATCCGAGCGCGAAACACCGGCGTGCAATGTTGTTCGACCTGCATTTATTGCGCCGGGACAAGTTGTGAAAACTGTGTTTTCCTCACTCGGTAGTGTCTTGGAGTCCAAAAATGTGTTCTGGAATTATCCTTGTGCGAAACAGCGAAGGAAAATTTTGTTCATGTTCGGGTGGCCCCACTAGTGACCCGCATTTATTGAGCCCGGACAATTTGTGAAAACTGTGTTTTCCAAACTCGGTAGTGTCTAGGAGTCCAAAAATGTGTTCCGGAACAATCCATGTGCGAAACACCGACGCACAATTTTTTTCATGCTCGGGTGGCCCCGCTAGTGACCCGCATTTATTGGGTCGGGACAAGTTGTGAAAACTGTGTTTTCTGCACCGGATAGTGTCTATAAGTCCTAAAATGTATTCCGGAACGATCCCAACTTGAAACACCGACGCACAAATTTGTTTATGTTCGGGTGGGCTCACTAGACACCCACATTTATTGCGCCGGGACAAGTTGTAAAAACTGTGTTTTACGCACAAGGTAGTCTCTAGGAGTATGAAAATGTGTTCCACAACGATCCGAGTGCAAAACACCGGCGAGCAATGTTGTTCAACTTCGGGTGGCCCCACTAGTGACCTGCATTTATTGCGTCGGGACAAGTTGTCAAAACTGTGTTTTACGCACCCGGTAGTGTCTAGGAGTCCAAAAATGTGATCCGGAACTAACCTTGTGCGAAACACCGATACACAATTTTTTTCATGTTCGGGTGGCCCCACTAGTGACCCGCATTTATTGCCTTGGGACAAGTTGTGAATACTATGTTTTCTGCACCCGATAGTGTCCATAAGTCCAAAAATGTATTTCGGAACGATCCTAGCGTGAAACACCGACGCACAAATTTGTTTATGTTTGGGTGGGCCCACTACACACCCACATTTATTGCACCGGACAAGTTGTGAAAACCGTGTTTTACGCACCAGGTAGTCTCTAGCAGTATGAAAATGTGTTCCACAACGATCCGAGCGCGAAACACCGGCGAGCAATGTTGTTCAACTTCGGGTGGCCTCACAAGTGACCTGCATTTGCTGCGTCGGGACAAGTTGTGAAAACTGTGTTTTACGCACCCGATGAGTGTCTAGGAGTCCAAAAATGTGTTCCGGAGTGATCCTTGTGCGAAACATCGACGCACAATTTTGTTCATGTTCGGCTGGCCGCAGTAGTGACCCGCATTTATTGCGTCGGGACCAGTTATGGAAACTATGTTTTCTGCACCCGAGTCCAAAAATGTGTTCCGGAATGATCCGAGCGCGAAACATCGACGCGCAATGTTGTTCAACTTCGGGTCGCCCCACTAGTGACCTGCATTTATTACGTCGGGACAAGTTGTGAAAACTGTGTTTTACGCACCCGGTAGTGTCTAGGAGTCCAAAATGTGTTCCGGAATGATCCGAGCGCGAAACATCGACGCGCAATGTTGTTCAACTTCGGGTGGCCCCACTAGTGACCCGTATTTATTGCGTCGGGACAGGTTGTGAAAACTGTGTTTTCTGCACCCGGCAGTGTCTAGGAGTCCAAAAATGTGTTCCGGAGTGATCCTTGTGCGAAACACCGACGCAGAATTTTATTCATGTTCGGCTAGCCCCACTAGTGACCCGCATTTATTGCATGGGGAGCAGTAGGGAAAACTATGTTTTACGCACCCGGCACTGTCTAGGCCTCTAAAAATGTGTTCCACAACGATCCAAGCATGAAACACCGGCGAACAATTTTGTTCAACTTTTGGTGGCCCCACTAGTGACCTGCATTTTTTGCACGGGGACCAAGTTGTGAAAACTGTGTTTTCCATACCCGATAGTGTCTAGGAGTCCAAAAATGTGTTCCGTAACTATCCTTGTGCGAAACACCGATACACAATTTTTTTCATGTTCGGGTAGCCCCACTAGTGACCCGCATTTATTTCCTTGGGGCAAGTTGTGAATACAGTGTTTTCTGCACCCGATAGTGTCCATAAGTCCAAAAATGTATTTCGGAACGATCCCAGCGTGAAACACCGACGCACAATTTTGTTTGTGTTTGGGTGGGCCCACTACACACCCGCATTTATTGCGCCGGGACAAGTTGTGAAAACTGTGTTTTACGCACCGGGTAGTCTATAGGAGTATGAAAATGTGTTCGACAACGATCCGAGCGCGAAACACCGGTGGACATTTTTGTTCAACTTCGGGTAGCCCCACTAGTGACCTGCATTTATTGCGTCGGGACAAGTTGTGAAAACTGTGTTTTATGCACCCGGTAGTGTCTAGGAGTCCAAAAATGTGTTCTGGAATGATCCGAGCGCGAAACAACGACTCGCAATGTTGTTCAACTTCGGGTGGCCCCACTAGTGACCCGCATTTATTGCGTCGGGACAAGTTGTGAAAACTGTGTTTTCCGCACCGTGTGGTATCTAGGAGTCCAAAAATGTGTTCTGGAGTGATCCTTGTGCGAAACACCGACGCACAATTTTGTTCATGTTCGGCTGGCCCCACTCGGTGACCTGCATTTATTGCGTCGGGACAAGTTGTGAAAACTATGTTTTTTGCACCCGGTAGTGTCTAGGAGTCCAAAAATGTGTTTCGGAATGATCCTTGTGCAAAACATCGAAGGAAAATTTTGTTCATGTTTGGGTGGGCCCAACTAGTGACCCGCATTTATTGCGTCGGGATAATTTGTGACAACCGTGTTTTGCACACCCGATAGTGTCTATAAGTCCTATAATGTATTCCGGAACGATCCTAGCTTGAAACATCGACGCACAAATTTGTTTATCTTCGGGTGGGCCCACTAGACAGCCGCATTTATAGCGCCGGGACATGTTGTGAAAACTGTGTTTTACGCACCCGATAGTGTCTAGGAGTCCAAAAATGTGTTCCGGAATGATCCGAGCGCGAAACATCGACGTGCAATGTTGTTCAACTTCGGGTGGCCCCACTAGTGACCTGCATTTATTGCGTCGGTACAAGTTGTGAAAACTGTGTTTTCCGCACCCGGTAGTGTCTAGAAGTCCAAAAATGTGTTCCGGAATGATCCGAGCGCGAAACATCGACGCGCAATGTTGTTCAACTTCGGGTGGCCCCACTAGTGACCTGCATTTATTGCGTCGGGACAAGTTGTGAAAACTGTGTTTTCCGCACCCGGTAGTGTCTAGGAGTCCAACAATGTGATCCGGAGTGATCCTTGTGCGAAACACCGACGCAAAATTTTGTTCATGTTCGGGTGGCCCCACCGGTGACCTGCATTTATTGCGCCGGGACAAGTTGTGAAAACTATATTTTCCGCACCCGGTAGTGGCTAGGAGTCCAAAAATGGGTTTCGGAATGATGCTTGTGCGAAACACCGAAGGAAAATTTTGTTCATGTTTGGGTGGGCCCAACTAGTGACCCGCATTTATTGCGTCGGGATAATTTGTGCCAACTGTGTTTTCCGCACCCGATAGTGTCTACAAGTCCTATAATGTATTCCGGAACGATCCTAGCTTGAAACATCACCGCACAAATTTGTTTATCTTCGGGTGGGCTCACTAGACAGCCGCATTTATTGCGCCGGGACATGTTGTGAAAACTATGTTTTCCGTACCCGTAGTGTCTTGGAGTCCAAAAATGTGTTCCGGAACAATCCACGTGCGAAACACCGACGCACAATTTTTTTCATGCTCGGGTGGCCCAGCTAGTGACCCGCATTTATTGGGTCGGGACAAGTTGTGAAAACTGTGTTTTCCGCACCGGATAGTGTCTATAAGTCCTAAAATGTAGTCCGGAACGATCCCAGCTTGAAACACCGACGCACAAATTTGTTTATGTTCGGGTGGCCTCACTAGACACCCACATTTATTGCGCCGAGATAAGTTGTAAAAACTGTGTTTTACGCACAAGGTAGTCTCTAGGAGTATGAAAATGTGTTCCACAACGATCCGAGTGCAAAACACCGGCGAGCAATGTTGTTCAACTTCGGGTGGCCCCACTACTGACCTGCATTTATTGTGTTGGGACAAGTTGTGAAAACTGTGTTTTCCGCACCGTGTAGTGTCTAGGAGTCCAAAAATGTGTTCCGGAGTGATCCTTGTGCGAAACATCGACGCACAATTTTGTTCATGTTCGGCTGGCCGCAGTAGTGACCCGCATTTATTGCGTCGGGACCAGTTATGGAAACTATGTTTTCTGCACCGGAGTCCAAAAATGTGTTCCGGAATGATCCGAGCGTGAAACATCGACGCGCAATGTTGTTCAAGTTCGGGTGGCCCCACTAGTGACCCGTATTTATTGCGTCGGGACAAGTTGTGAAAAATGTGTTTTCTGCACCCAGCAGTGTCTAGGAGTCCAAAAATTTGTTCCGGAGTGATCCTTGTGCGAAACACCGACGCACAATTTTGTTCATGTTCGGCTGGACCCACTAGTGACCCGCATTTATTGCATGGGGAGCAGTTGTGAAAACTGTGTTTTACGCACCGGGTAGTCTATAGGAGTATGAAAATGTGTTTGACAATGATTCGAGCGCGAAACACCGGTGGACATTTTTGTTCAACTTCGGGTAGCCCCACAAGTGACCTGCATTTATTGCGTCGGGACAAGTTGTGAAAACTGTGTTCATTTATTTATGTAATGCCCACCCATTTGTAACTCCCGATAATATTCCTCTACACTTTTACTACCCTGTCTTAATTATTGTAATTTATTTAACAAATCACGTTCATAGTATGAAGGTACGAATCTAACCCGCGTGACCCGTTTCAAAGCATCCCAAGTGTCGTGCATGTTATCAGGATTTTTCTTGCCATATTCAATCCACCAAACTGAAGCAAAATTAGTGAATTCACTAGTAGCAGCTCTAACTCTATTATTTTCAGGGAATTCATGACATGCAAATTTTTTATCAACAGCAATTTCCCAAGTAATATAAGCATCAGGATCATATTTACCATCAAAAGGAGGTATGTTAAACTTAATCTTTGCAAAAGCATCATCATTGTTGCTTACCTCACGTCGACGGTGACCACCCATGCCATGGCGATTAGTACGTAGCCGACGCTGATGCACACTACCTTCAAGTTCCGTATCAGCAGAGTAGGCATCAGAATTGTGCTCGGCATCCTCTACCTTCTCTTCATTAGTTGCTGGACGCCGCCCAGATTCCCGTGCCATCAAGTCATTAAAACGCCGCAACAAAGCAGCCAGGCTCATGTCAACACATTTAATAGATGCATCCATTGTAACAAGCTTGTTGTTTGCAGCAACTTGTGAAACTTCCATCGCCCCAAGCCGTTCAAATCAGCCACAAGTCCGTCCGTCTCTAGCTTCAGCCCTCGCACCGCAGCTTGCTATGCTTTCATGTTCTTTTCCTTTCCTTTTCTTTTTTTTCTTTCTTTTTGCTCTTTTTTTCGGGGCAACCTCACATACTGATTATATGACAAGGGAAAAGATAACGACCAAGTCTGCACACACACTTTTTATGGAGAGAGCAGGGGTAAAACCGTAATTAAAAGATGGCGAACTCAATTATGTATGATGAGTGTTTGCTCGGGAAGTTGGCGAACTCAATTATGTATGATGATCGAATTTGTGTTCTACTCGGATTAGGGTATGGTGGCACAGTAACTCGGATAGCAGCTACGGAACTGAAACCGAGTATGAAACGACTAGAATGTGTTGCGAACTCGAAACTCTAAACGACTAGAACTATGACCAGCAACTTGACAAAACCGAAGCAACCCAAAACTCAACAAGCCCTAACTAAGCGGTACTAGGAAAAAAGGCTCAAAGAGTTTATGGGAAAAAAGGCTCTACTATATTTTTGGCTTTTTGTGGACTATGGGAAAGAAAAAAATTGACGAAAACAGGAGTCTCTCACCGATAAACCTCTCGATTACCAACCGATAGAGACCCGCGAGCGTTTTGGTGCCGATCTTTCGATGAGAGATGAAGAGAACTCGATTTGGTGGATGGAAACGACGTTCACGGCCCAACTACAACCGTCCGAAAACACTGCGACTTAGCAACCGATATACCGCCTCCAATGGTTGCCGCAATCCCGTGGAAGTGCGACAACGATCCACTAGACATCCGCATTTATTGCGCCCGGACAAGTTGTGAAAACTGTTTTTTCCGTACCCGTAGTGTCTAGGAGTATGAAAATGTGTTCGACAACGATCCGAGCGTGAAACACCCGCGGACAATATTGTTAACTTCGGGTGGCCCCATTAGTCACCTTCATTTATTGTGCCGGGACAATTTGTGAAAACTGTGTATTCCGCACCCTCCAGGTGTCTAGGAGTCCAAAAATACGTTTCGGAACAATCCTTGTGCGAAACACCGACGCACAATTTCTTCGAGTTCGGGTGGCCCCGCTAGTGACCCGTATTTATTGCGTCGGGACAAGTTGTGAAAACTGTGTTTTCCACGCCCGATAGTGTCTATAAGTCCTAATTACATCCGGAACGATTCCAGCTTGAAACACCGACGCACAAATTTTTTTATGTTCGGGTGGGCCCACTAGACACCCGCATTTATTGCACCGGGGCAAGTTGTGAAAACTGTGTTTTCCGTACTCCGATAGTGTCTAGGAATATGAAAATGTGTTCGACAATGATCCGAGCGCGAAACACCGGCGGTCCATTTTTGGTCAACTTCGGGTAGCCCCACTAGTCAGCTGCATTTATTACGCCAGGACAATTTGTGAGAACGGTGTTTTCCGCACCCAGTAGTGTCTAGGAGTCCAAAAATTTGTTTCAGAACAATGCTTGTGCGAAACACCGACACAAAATTTCTTCATGTTCGAGTGGCCCCGCTAGTGACCCGCATTTAATGCGTCAGGACAAGTTGTGAAAACTGTGTTTTCCGCGCCCGATAGTGTCTATAAGTCCTAAAATGTATTCCGGAACGATCCCAGCTTGAAACACCGACGCAAAATTTGTTTTATGTTGGGGTGGGCCCACAAGACACCTGCATTTATTGCGCCGGGACAAGTTGAGAAAACTGTGTTTTCCGTACCCGGTAGTGTCTAGGAGTATGAAAATGTGTTCGACAACGATCCGAGCGCGAAGCACCGGCGGACAATTTTGTTCAACTTCGGGTGGCCCCATTAGTCACCTGCATTTATTGCATCAGGACAATTTGTCAAAACTGTGTTTTCCGCACCCGGTAGTGTCTCGGAGGCCAAAAATGTGTTTCGGAACAATCCTTGTGCGAAACACCGACGCACAATTTCTTCATGTTTGGGTGGCCCCGCTAGTGAGTCGTGTTTATTGCGGTGGGACAAGTTGTAAAAACTGTGTTTTCCACGCCCGATATTGTCTAGGAGTCCAAAAATGCATTTCGGAACAATCCCGGTGCGAAACACCGACGCACAATTTCTTCATGTTTGGGTGGCCCCGCTAGTGACCCGCATTTATTGCGTCGGGACAAGTTGTGAAAACTGTGTTTTCCACGCCCGATAGTGTCTATAAGTCCTAATTACATCCGGAACGATTCCAGCTTGAAACACCGACGCACAAATTTTTTTATGTTCGGGTGGGCCCACTAGACACCCGCATTTATTGCACCGGGGCAAGTTGTGAAAACTGTGTTTTCCGTACCCGATAGTGTCCAGGAGTATGAAAATGTGTTCGACAATGATCCGAGCGCGAAACACCGGCGATCCATTTTTGGTCAACTTCGAGTGGCCCCACTATTCAGCTGCATTTATTACGCCAGGACAATTTGTGAGAACGGTGTTTTCCGCACCCAGATGAGTGTCTAGGAGTCCAAAAATGTGTTTCGGAACAATCCTTGTGCGAAACACCGACGCAAAATTTCTTCATGTTCGGGTGGCCTCGCTAGTGACCCGCATTTATTGCGTGAGGACAAGTTGTGAAAACTGTGTTTTCCGCTTCCGATAGTGTCGATAAGTCCCAAAATGTATTCTAAACGATCCCAGCTTGAAACACCGACGCAGAAATTTTTTGATGTTCGGGTGGGCCCACTAGACACCTGCATTTGTTGCGCCGGGACACGTTGTGAAAACTGTGTTTACCGTAGCCGGTAGTGTCTAGGAGTATGAAAATGTGTTTGACAACGATCCGAGCGCGAAACACCGGTGGACAATTTTCTTCAACTTCGGGTGGCCCGATTAGTCACCTGCATTTATTGCGTCGGGACAATTTGTGAAAATTATGTTTTACGCACCCGGTAGTGTCTAGGAGTCCAAAAATATGTTTCGGAACAATACTTGTGTGAAACACCGACGCACAATTTCTTCATGTTCGGGTGGCCCCGCTAGTGAGTCGCATTTATTGCGTTGGGGCAAGTTGTAAAAGCTGTGTTTTCCGCGCCCGATAGTGTCTAGGAGTCCAAAAATGCATTTCAGAACAATCCTGGTGCGAAACACCGACGCACAATTTCTTCATGTTCGGGTGGCCCCGCTAGTGAGTCGCATTTATTGCGTCGGGACAAGTTGTAAAAACTGTGTTTTCCGCGCCCGATAGTGTCTAGGAGTCCAAAAATGCGTTTCGGAACAATCCCGGTGCGAAACACCGACGCACAATTTCTTCATGTTCGGGTGGGCCGACTAGACACCCGCATTTATTGCGCCGGACAAGTTGTGAAAATTGTGTTTTCCGTACCCGGTAGTGTCTAGGAGTATGAAAATGTGTTCGACAACGATCCAAGCGCGAAGCACCGGCGGGCAATTTTGTTCAAGTTCGGGTGGCCAAATTAGTCACCTGCATTTATTGCGTTGGGACAATTAGTGAAAACTGTGTTTTTCGCGCTCGATAGTGTCTATAAGTCCTAAAACGTACTCATAAACGATTCCAGCTTGAAACACCGATGCACAAATTTTTTTATGTTCGGGTGGGCCCACTAGACACTCGCATTTATTGCGCCAGGACAAGTTGTGAAAACTGTGTTTTCCGTACCCGGTAGTGTCTAGGAATATGAAAATATGTTCGACAACGATGCGAGCGCGAAACACCGGCGGTCCATTTTTGGTCAACTTTGGGTGGCCCCACTAGTCAGCTGCATTTATTACGCCAGGACAATTTGTGAGAACTGTGTTTTCCGCACCCGATAGTGTCTAGGAGTCCAAAAATGTGTTTCGGAACAATCCTTGTGCGAAACACCGACACAAAATTTCTTCATGTTCGGGTGGCCTCGCTAGTGACCCGCACTTATTGCGTGAGGACAAGTTGTGAAAACTGTGTTTTCCGCTCCCGATAGTGTCGATAAGTCCTAAAATGTATTCTAAACGATCCCAGCTTGAAACACCAACGCAGAAATTTTTTGATGTTCGGGTGGGCCCACTAGACACCCGCATTTGTTGCGCCGGGACACGTTGTGAAAACTGTGTTTACCGTAGCCGGTAGTGTCTAGGAGTATGAAAATGTGTTTGACAACGATCCGAGCGCGAAACACCGATGGACAATTTTCTTCAACTTCGGGTGGCCCGATTAGTCACCTGCATTTATTGCGTCGGGACAATTTGTGAAAATTATGTTTTCCGCACCCGGTAGTGTCTAGGAGTCCAAAAATGTGTTTCGGAACAATACTTGTCTGAAACACCGACGCACAATTTCTTCATGTTCGGGTGGCTCAGCTAGTGAGTCGCATTTATTGCGTTGGGACAAGTTGTAAAAACTGTGTTTTCCGCGCCCGATAGTGTCTAGGAGTCCAAAAATGCATTTCAGAACAATCCTGGTGCGAAACACCGACGCACAATTTCTTCATGTTCGGGTGGCCCCGGTAGTGACCCGCATTTATTGCGTCGGGACAAGTTGTGAAAACTGTGTTTTCCGCGCCCGATAGTGTCTATAAGTCCTAAAATGCATTCCGGAAGGATCCCAGCTTTTATGTTCGGGTGGGCCGACTAGACACCCGCATTTATTGCGCCGGGACAAGTTGTGAAAACTGTGTTTTCCGTACCCGGTAGTGTCTAGGAGTATGAAAATGTGTTCGACAACGATCCAAGCGCGAAACACCAGCGGACAATTTTGTTCAACTTCGGGTGGCCCCATTAGTCACCTGCATTTAGTGCGTCGGGACAATTTGTGAAAACTGTGTTTTCCGCCCCGATAGTGTCTATAAGTCCTAAAATGTATTCCTGAACGATTCCAGCTTGAAACACCGACGCACAAATTTTTTTATGTTCGGGTGGGCCCACTAGACACTCGCATTTATTGTGCCGGGACAAGTTGTGAAAACTGTGTTTTCCGTACCCGGTAGTTTCTAGGAGTATGAAAATATGTTCGACAACGATCCGAGCACGAAACACCGGCGGTCCATTTTTGGTCAACTTTGGGTGGCCCCACTAGTCAGCTGCATTTATTACGCCAGGACAATTTGTGAGAACTGCATTTTCCACACCCAGTAGTGTCTAGCAGTCCAAAAATGTCTTTCGGAACAATCCTTGTGCGAAACACCGACGCAAAGTTTCTTCATGTTCGGGTGGCCTCGCTAGTGACCCGCATTTATTGCGATCGGACAAGTTGTGAAAACTGTGTTTTCCGCTCCCGATAGTGTCGATAAGTCCTAAAATGTATTCTAAACGATCCCAGCTTGAAACATCGACACAGAAATTTTTTGATGTTCGGGTGGGCCCACTAGACACCCGCATTTGTTGCGCCGGGACACGTTGTGAAAACTGTGTTTACCGTACCCGTTAGTGTCTAGGAGTACGAAAATGTGTTCGACAACGATCCGAACGCGAAACACCGACGAACATTTTTGTTCAACTTCGGGTGGCCCCATTAGTCACCTGCATTTATTGCGTCGGGACAATTTGTGAAAACTGTGTTTTCCGCACCCGATAGTGTCTAGGAGTCCAAAAATGTGTTTCGGAACAATCGTTGTGCGAAACACCGACGCATAATTTCTTTATGTTTGGATGGCCCCGCTAGTGAGTCGCATTTGTTGCGTCGGGACAAGTTGTAAAAACTGTGTTTTCCACGCCCGATAGTGTCTAGGAGTCCAAAAATGCGTTTCAAAACAATCCTGGTGCGAAACACCGATGCACAATTTCTTCATGTTCGGGTGGCCCTCGCTAGTGAGTCGCATTTATTGCGTCGGGACAAGTTGTAAAAAGTGTGTTTTCCGCGCCCGATAGTGTCTAGGAGTCCAAAAATGTGTTTCGGAACAATCCCGGTGCGAAACACCGACGCACAATTTCTTCATGTTCGGGTGGCCCCGCTAGTGACCCGCATTTATTGCGTCGGGACAAGTTGTGAAAACTGTGTTTTCCGTGCCCGATAGTGTCTATAAGTCCTAAAATGCATTCCGGAAGGATCCCAGCTTGAAACACCAACGCACAAATTTTTTTATGTTCGGGTGGGCCCACTAGACACCCGCATTTATTGCGCTGGGACAAGTTGTGAAAACTGTGTTTTCCGTACCCGGTAGTGTCCAGGAGTATGAAAATGTGTTCGACAACGATCGAAGCGCGAAACACCAGCGGACAATTTTGTTCAACTTCGGGTGGCCCCATTAGTCACCTGCATTTATTGCGTCGGGACAATTTGTGAAAACTGTGTTTTCCGCCCCGATAGTGTCTATAAGTCCTAAAATGTATTCCTGAACGATTCCAGCTTGAAACACCGACGCACAAATTTTTTTATGTTCGGGTGGGCCCACTAGACACTCGCATTTATTGCGCCGGACAAGTTGTGAAAACTGTGTTTTCCGTACCCGGTAGTGTCTAGGAATATGAAAATATGTTCGACAACGATCCGAGCGCGAAACACCGGCGGTCCATTTTTGGTCAACTTTGGGTGGCCCCACTAGTCAGCTGCATTTATTACGCCAGGACAATTTGTGAGAACTGTGTTTTCCGCACCCGATAGTGTCTAGGAGTCCAAAAATGTGTTTCGGAACAGTCCTTGTGCGAAACACCGACGCAAAATTTCTTCATGTTCGGGTGGCCTCGCTAGTGACCCGCATTTATTGCGTGAGGACAAGTTGTGAAAACTGTGTTTTCCGCTCCCGATAGTGTCGATAAGTCCTAAAATGTATTCTAAACGATCCCAGCTTGAAACACCGACGCAGAAATTTTTTGATGTTCGGGTGGGCCCACTAGACACCCGCATTTGTTGCGCCAGGACACGTTGTGAAAACTGTGTTTACCGTAGCCGGTAGTGTCTAGGAGTATGAAAATGTGTTTGACAACGATCCGAGCGCGAAACACCGATGGACAATTTTCTTCAACTTCGGGTGGCCCGATTAGTCACCTGCATTTATTGCGTCGGGACAATTTGTGAAAATTATGTTTTCCGCACCCGGTAGTGTCTAGGAGTCCAAAAATGTGTTTCGGAACAATACTTGTGTGAAACACCGACGCACAATTTCTTCAAGTTCGGGTGGCCCCGCTAGTGAGTCGCATTTATTGCGTTGGGAGAAGTTGTAAAAGCTGTGTTTTCCGTGCCCGATAGTGTCTAGGAGTCCAAAAATGCATTTCGAGAACAATCCTGGTGCGAAACACCGACGCACAATTTCTTCATGTTCGGGTGGCCCCGGTAGTGACCCGCATTTATTGCGTCGGGACAAGTTGTGAAAACTGTGTTTTCCACTCCCAATAGTGTCGATAAGTCCTAAAATGTATTCTAAACGATCCTAGCTTGAAACACCGACGCAAAATTTTTTTGATGTTCGGGTGGGCCGACTAGACAGCCGCATTTGTTGCGCCGGGACACGTTGTGAAAACTGTGTTTACCGTAGCCGGTAGTGTCTAGGAGTATGAAAATGTGTTTGACAACGATCCGAGCGCGAAACACCGACGCACAATTCCTTCATGTTCGGGTGGCCTCGCTAGTGAGTCGCATTTATTGCGTTGGGACAAGTTGTAAAACCGTGTTTTTCGCGCCCGATAGTGTCTAGGAGTCCAAAAATGCATTTCGGAACAATCCTGGTGCGAAACACCGACGCACAATTTCTTCATGTTCGGGTGGCTCCGGTAGTGACCCGCATTTATTGCGTCGGGACAAGTTGTGAAAACTGTGTTTTCCGCGCCCGATAGTGTCTATAAGTCCTAAAATGCATTCGGAAGGATCCCGGTTTTATGTTCGGGTGGGCCGACTAGACACCTGCATTTATTGCGCCGGGACAAGTTGTGAAAACTGTGTTTTCCGTACCCGGTAGTGTCTAGGAGTATGAAAATGTGTTCGACAACGATCCAAGCGCGAAACACCAGCGGACAATTTTGTTCAACTTCGGGTGGCCCCATTAGTCACCTGCATTTAGTGCGTCGGGACAATTTGTGAAAACTGTGTTTTCCGCCCCCGATAGTGTCTATAAGTCCTAAAATGTATTCCGAACGATTCCAGCTTGAAACACCGATGCACAAATTTTTTTATGTTCGGGTGGGCCCACTAGACACTCGCATTTATTGCGCCGGACAAGTTGTGAAAACTGTGTTTTCCGTACCCGGTAGTTTCTAGGAGTATGAAAATATGTTCGACAACGATCCGAGCGCGAAACACCGGCGGTCCATTTTTGGTCAACTTTGGGTGGCCCCACTAGTCAGCTGCATTTATTACGCCAGGACAATTTGTGAGAACAGCGTTTTCCACACCCAGTAGTGTCTAGCAGTCCAAAAATGTCTTTCGGAACAATCCTTGTGCGAAACACCGACGCAAAATTTCTTCATGTTCGGGTGGCCTCGCTAGTGACCCGCATTTATTGCGTCGGGACAAGTTGTGAAATCTGTGTTTTCTGCTCCCGATAGTGTCGATAAGTCCTAAAATGTATTCTAAACGATCCTAGCTTGAAACATCGACACAGAAATTTTTTGATGTTCGGGTGGGCCCACTAGACACCCACATTTGTTGCACCGGACACGTTGTGAAAACTTTGTTTACCGTACCCGTTAGTGTCTAGGAGTATGAAAATGTGTTCGACAACGATCCGAGCGCGAAACACCGACGGACATTTTTGTTCAACTTTGGGTGGCCCCATTAGTCACCTGCATTTATTGCGTCGGGACAATTTGTAAAAATTGTGTTTTCCGCACCCGGTAGTGTCTAGGAGTCAAAAATGTGTTTCGGAACAATCCTTGTGCGAAACACCGACGCACAATTTCTTCATGTTTGGGTGGCCCCGCTAGTGAGTCGCATTTATTGCATCGGGACAAGTTGTAAAACTGTGTTTTCCGCGCCCGATAGTGTTTAGGAGTCCAAAAATGCGTTTCAGAACAATCCTGGTGCGAAACACCGACGCATAATTTCTTCATGTTCGGGTGGCCCCGCTAGTGAGTCGCATTTATTGCGTGGGGACAAGTTGTAAAAACTGTGTTTTCCGCGCCCGATAGTGTCTAGGAGTCCAAAAATGCGTTTCGAACAATCCTCGTGCGAAACACCGACGCACAATTTCTTCTTGTTCGTGTGGCCCCGCTAAGGAGTCGCATTTATTGCGTCGGGACAAGTTGTAAAAATTGCGTTTTCCGCGCCCGATAGTGTCTAGGAGTCCAAAAATGTGTTTCGGAACAATCCTGGTGCGAAACACCGACGCGCAATTTCTTCATGTTCGGGTGGCCCCGCTAGTGACCCGCATTTATTGCGTCGGGACAAGTTGTGAAAACTGTGTTTTCCGCGCCCGATAGTGTCTAAAGTCCTAAAATGCATTCCGGAAGGATCCCAGCTTGAAACACCGACGCACAAATTTTTTTATGTTCGGGTGGGCCCACTAGACACCCGCATTTATTGCGCCGGGACAAGTTGTGAAAACTGTGTTTTCCGTACCCGGTAGTGTCTAGGAGTATGAAAATGTGTTCGACAACGATCCAAGCGCGAAACACCAGCGGACAATTTTGTTCAACTTCGGGTGGCCCCATTAGTCACCTGCATTTATTGCGTCGAGACAATTTGTGAAAACTGTGTTTTCCGCCCCGATAGTGTCTATAAGTCCTAAAATGTATTCCTGAACGATTCCAGCTTGAAACACCGACGCACAAATTTTTTTATGTTCGGGTGGGCCCACTAGACACTCGCATTTATTGCACCGGGACAAGTTGTGAAAACTGTGTTTTCCGTACCCGGTAGTTTCTAGGAGTATGAAAATATGTTCGACAACGATCCGAGCGCGAAACACCGGCGGTCCATTTTTGGTCAACTTTGGGTGGCCCCACTAGTCAGCTGCATTTATTACGAAGGACAATTTGTGAGAACTGCATTTTCCACACCCGATGAGTGTCTAGCAGTCCAAAAATGTCTTCCGAAACAATCCTTGTGCGAAACACCGACGCAAAATTTCTTCATGTTCGGGTGGCCTCGCTAATGACCCGCATTTATTGCGTTGGGACAAGTTGTGAAAACTGTGTTTTCCGCTCCCGATAGTGTCGATAAGTCCTAAAATGTATTCTAAACGATCCCAGCTTGAAACATCGACACGTAAATTTTTTGATGTTCGGGTGGGCCCACTAGACACCCACATTTGTTGCGCCGGGACACGTTGTGAAAACTGTGTTTACCGTACCCGTTAGTGTCTAGGAGTATGAAAATGTGTTCGACAACGATCCGAGCGCGAAACACCGACGGACATTTTTGTTCAACTTCGGATGGCCCCATTAGTCACCTGCATTTATTGCCTCGGGACAATTTGTGAAAACTGTGTTTTCCGCACCCGGTAGTGTCTAGGAGTCCAAAAATGTGTTTCGGAACAATCCTTGTGCGAAACACCGACGCACAATTTCTTCATGTTTGGGTGGCCCCGCTAGTGAGTCGCATTTATTGCGTCGGGACAAATTGTAAAAACTGTGTTTTCCGCGTCCGATAGTGTCTAGGAGTCCAAAAATGTGTTTCAGAACAATCTCGGTGCGAAACACCGACGCACAATTTCTTCATGTTCGGGTGGCCCCGCTAGTGAGTCGCATTTATTGCGTCGGGACAAGTTGTAAAAACTGTGTTTTCCGCGCCCGATAGTGTCTAGGAGTCCAAAAATGCGTTTCGGAACAATCCTGGTGCGAAACACCGACGCACAATTTCTTCATGTTCGGGTGGCCCCGCTAGTGAGTCGCATTTATTGCGTCGGGACAAGTTGTAAAAACTGTGTTTTCCGCGTCCGATAGTGTCTAGGAGTCCAAAAATGTGTTTCAGAACAATCCCGGTGCGAAACACCGACGCACAATTTCTTCATGTTCGGGTCGCCTCGCTAGTGACCCGCATTTATTGCGTCGGGACAAGTTGTGAAAACAGTGTTTTCCACGCCCGATAGTGTCTATAAGTCCTAAAATGCATTCCGGAAGGATCCCAGCTTGAAACACCGACGCACAAATTTTTTTATGTTCTTGGGGGGGGGCACTAGACACCCGTATTTATTGCGCCGGGACAAGTTGTGAAAACTGTGTTTTCCGTACCCGTAGTGTCTAGGAGTATGAAAATGTGTTCGACAACGATCCAAGCACGAAACACCGGCGGACAATTTTGTTCAACTTCGGGTGGCCCCATTAGTCACCTGCATTTATTGCGTCGGGACAATTTGTGAAAACTGTGTTTTCCCCCTCGATAGTGTCTATAAGTCCTAAAATGTATTCCTGAACGATTCCAGCTTGAAACACCGATGCATAAATTTTTTTATGTTCGGGTGGGCCCACTAGACACTCGCATTTATTGCGCCGGGACAAGTTGTGAAAACTGTGTTTTCCGTACCCGTAGTTTCTAGGAGTATGAAAATATGTTCGACAACGATCCGAGCGCGAAACACCGGCGGTCCATTTTTGGTCAACTTTGGGTGGACCCACTAGTCTGCTCCATTTATTACGCCAGGACAATTTGTGAGAACTGCGTTTTTCACACCCGATAGTGTCTACGAGTCCAAAAATGTGTTTCGGAACAATGCTTGTGCGAAACACCGACGCAAAATTTCTTCATGTTCGGGTGGCCTCGCTAGTGACCCGCATTTATTGCGTCGGGACAAGTTGTGAAAACTGTGTTTTCCACTCCCGATAGTGTCGATAAGTCCTAAAATGTATTGTAAACAATCCCAGCTTGAAACACCGTGATGAGGATATCAACACCATCGATATGTCCATACCTACACAGGACCCAATTACTCGGACCAATTACGCGTGCTCGTGCTCGACAATTGAACAATCAAGTGAGTTCGTTCTTAGGCTCTTTTCAATCCTGTTTAGACCATGGAAACTTTTGCACTCTTGTTTTGCTTAGGAACGATGGACAGGAGGTAAAGGGAAACGGACTCGCGCTGGCTGGATTCGGACTCCAGAAAAAGGCTGACTTTTGATGGCTGCCACGACTTCGTCCGGACTCCGTTTTGGGTGTTCAAGCACAGCATGGAAAGATCACGGAGTCTACTTTCCAACGGATCCGACTGCTCCGAGTCGACCGCAATCTTCATTTAAGTGCAAGGATATCAGAACTGTCCAGTTTTGGCCCAACGGGCCGTGTATCAAGTTGAGTCCACTAAGGACGCGTCCCAGGGTTGAAGGACGACTCCGGCACCCCTGTGGTCGTCCCTTCACGTTTTTATACCCCTTGGCCGCCACCAAGAACACTTGGGTTTTGTTGATTAGAGTTAGCTATTGCTACTTGCTGCAGCGCGCGTTTTCGCCTGCCATTCATCTTCGGAACCCCACCATATTGTGTTTTCAGTTGTGAACCTTTAATTTAATCTAGCAATTCAGTGCTTGTTTCCACTTGTTCTTGCTTGTTCTCGATTGCTTGCAGGACGAGTGCCCTCGTGGCCGGGTTGTCGTGCACCACAAGATCACGACGACCATTGGAGGCGGTGTATCGGTTGCTAAGGCGCAACGTCCTTGGGCTGTTGTAGTCGGGCCGTGAATGTCGACTTCATCATCAATCGAACTATCTTCTACTCTCATCGAAAGATCGGGAATAAACCCCACGGGTTTCATATCAGTTGGTAATCAGAGCAAGGTTTATCGGTGAGAGATCCCCTCTTCTCCTTTGTTTTTTTATTTCCTATTACCCCACAAAAGCCAAAAAAAAAAATATATATATATATATAGGAGATTAGTTCCTACAATCCCATAGACTCTTTGAGCCATTACTAGTACTTCTTTGTTAGGGCTTGTTGAGTTTTCGGTTGCAGCGGTTGCGTCGATTTGCTGGTCATAAGTTTAGTCGTTTAGAGTTTCAAGTTCGTAACACACTTTGCCACTCCTATTCCTCGTTTCGCCAGTCTTCATCGAGTCCAACCCAATATCCTATTTGGAATCAAGTCTGAAAATCTGTTGCTAAAGTCAGTCCTATAGTTGTGTTGAATCCGAGTGGAGAACACGTGAATAAGGTTTCGTGACAACCGAGTTGAATACAGTCCGTAAACGAGTCAAAAAATTTTTCTCTATCCAGGCCTAATACCTGCTAGTACACGGCTTGTTATTTGTGCTCGGCCACTCCACACCCCGCATTTAGCACACACATATCCTACATATTCGAGTTGGGCCTTACCGATTTACACCTGTCTCTCTCCAAAAAAAAAGTTTGTGTGGAGACTTGATCATTTGAAGTCGTTTGTTCATATAATCAGTTTGTGAGTTAAAAAAAAGAGAAAAAAATTCAAAAAATAAAAAAAAGGAAAAAAAAGAGAGAGAGAGAGAAAAAAAAGCGGTGCTCTTTGCTGCTTGTTCTTAGTTCGCTGGTACTTTGTGGCTTTCCTTTGTGTCTAGGCTCGCGTCTCTAACACGGTCTAGCTTGGGACCAGCAAGGTACCACCGTTGAACGATTATTCAGCTTGCTTTTTATAACTAACGTGGTACTAGTACTTCCTTGTGCATTACTTTCAGCCCACCTACAGCTCCGGATACTCGACTACAGCTTGACACGGTTTGTTGCCACGGCACCGATACACTTACTCCTAGGTTGCTGACTTGTTGGTTGCCGTCCCCTCCTGTTGAGCAAGGTGAGAATTAGTAAGAGCTTGTGGTTCAGCTTGAGAGTGAGAGCCATGCATTAGCTACATTCTAGTAGTATATGGGCTCGTTTTTTGTTTCTTCACTTGCTCTCTATTTGTTTGTTCTTGTGCACCTAACCATGTCGTGGTCCGATGAACAAGTCCTGGATGGACATTCTCCACGCACCAAGGGCATCATAGGGTACTTTGAGCGCAAGGTGAAGATGCACACGGAAGGATTGGATGGAGATTTGCAGGTGACAAATGAGAAGCTTGGGCAGTTAGAGACTTCTCCGATCAGCACCAACACCAAGCTTGGGACCATGGAGTCATCCATTACTCATATGGATGCAAGCCTTGCTGCTGTATTGAGGCGTTTCGACGACCTCATGGCTAAGGGCAGCAATCAGCGACAAGAGGATAAGAGGCGTGAAGACGACGAGGCAGAAGTTGAGGATAACCGGGGTGAAAACTACGTTGCTGATAGTGAGCTCAATGATCCCGACGCTCATGCTCGCCGTTGACTACATCGTAATCGTCGAGGTATGGGTGGTCACCGTCGTCGTGAGGTACGTAACGATGAGGCGTTTTCTAAGATCAAATATAAGATACCTCCTTTTGATGGTAAATATGATGCTGATGCATACATTACTTGGGAGATAGCTGTTGATCAAAAGTTTGCTTGTCATGAATTTCCTAAGAACGCTATAGTTAGGGCTGCTACTAGTAAATTCACTGATTTTGCTTCTGTTTGGTGGATAGAACATGACAGGAAAAATCCTAATAACATACCACAGACTTGGGAAGCTTTGAAACGGGTCATGCGGGGTAGATTTGTACCTTCATACTATGCACGTGATCTGTTAAATAGGTTGCAAGTTTTGAGACAAGGAACTAAAAGTGTGGAAGAATATTACCAGGAAATGCAAATGGGCATGCTTCGTTGTAATTTGCAGGAGGGTGACGAATTTGCTATGGCTAGATTTGTGGGTGGGTTAAATAGAGAGATTTATGATATTGTGCAATATAAAGATTATACTGACCTCACAAGTTTGTTTCATATTGCTTGTAAAGCTGAAAGGGAAGTGCAGGGACGGCAGACAAGTTTCAAGGCTAACATTTCTGTAGGGAAGAATATTTCGTGGCAGCCACGCACCAACACGTCCCCGAGTGCACGTGCACCACCTCCACCCTCCTCCTCAGCTCGGACAACACCTTCAGCAGCCAACAAGCCACGTCCTCCTCCCTCCATTACAACAACGAAGGCTTCCGCCAAGCCTGCCGACAGTGCTTCTTCAGTTGCATCTACAGGTAGAACTCGGGAAGTTCAATGTCATAGGTGCAAGGGCTTTGGACACGTGATTCGAGACTGTCCAAGCAAACGAGTTTTGGTTGTCAAGGATGATTGTGATTATAGTTCTGCTAGTGATTTCGATGAAGATACACTTGCTTTGCTTGCAGCTAACAATGCAGGTAATGAGGGGCACATAGAGGAGCATATTGGCGCCGAGGAAGCAGCACACTATGATAGCCTTATTGTGCAACGTGTGTTGAGTGCACAAATGGAGAAAGCGGAGCAAAATGATCATTGATGGTGGTAGCTGCAACAACTTGGCGAGCAGTGAGATGGTGCAGAAGCTTTCCCTTATGACCAAGCCCCATCCGCATCCATATTACATCCAATGGCTGAACAATAGTGGTAAGGCAAAGGTAACAAAATTGGTACAAATTAATTTCACTATTGGATCATATCGTGACGTTGTTGAATGTGATGTAGTACCAATGCAAGCATGTAATATTCTGCTAGGTAGACCATGGCAATATGATAGAGATTCAATGCATCATGGTAGATCAAATCAATATTCATTTATGTACCATGATAGGAAAATAGTACTGCATCCTATGTCTCCCGAGGTTATTGCGCATGATGATGTTGCTAGAGCTAGAAAACTGAAATCACAGGACCAAACTAAAAGTGAAAATCACAATGCTACTAAATCTGATTTCAAAAACAAAAATGAAATAACTTTGAAGGGAGGTTGCATGCTTGCTACCAAATGTTCTATTCACAAATTGATTGCCTCCACTTCTGTGTCATATGCTTTGGTATGCAAAGATGCGTTGTTTTCACTTCATGATATGCAGCATTCTTTGCCTCCTGTTGTGTCTAACATTTTGCAGGAGTATTCTGATGTGTTTCCTAGTGAAATACCACCGGGGCTACCCCCTTTGCGAGGAATTGAGCACCAAATTGACCTCATTCCCGGTGCTTCATTGCCCAATCGTGCACCATATAGAACCAACCCTGAAGAAACAAAGGAGATTCAGCGACAAGTGCAAGAATTACTTGATAAAGGTTATGTACGTGAGTCTCTTAGTCCTTGTGCTGTTCCGGTAATTTTAGTACCTAAGAAAGATGGAACATGGCGTATGTGTGTGGATTGTAGAGCTATTAACAATATCACCATTCGATATCGTCACCCTATTCCACGTCTAGATGATATGCTTGATGAATTGAGTGGTGCTGTTGTGTTTTCTAAGGTTGATTTGCGTAGTGGGTACCACCAGATTCGCATGAAATTGGGAGATGAATGGAAAACAGCTTTCAAAACTAAGTTCGGTTTATATGAGTGGTTAGTGATGCCTTTTGGATTAACTAATGCACCTAGTACTTTCATGAGGTTGATGAATGAAGTTTTGCGTGCTTTTATTGGAAAATTTGTGGTGGTCTATTTTGATGACATATTGATTTACAACAAGTCTTTGGATGAACATCTTGATCATTTACGTGCTGTTTTTGATGCTTTACGTAATGCACGTTTATTTGGTAACCTTGACAAGTGCACCTTTTGCACGGATCGAGTTTCTTTTCTTGGCTATGTTGTTACTCCACAGGGAATTGAAGTTGATCAAGCCAAGGTGGAGGCGATACAAGGCTGGCCTGTTCCAAAGACTCTCACACAGGTGCGGAGTTTTTTGGGTCTAGCTGGATTCTATCGCCGTTTTGTGCGTGATTTCAGCACCATTGCTGCACCTTTGAATGAGCTTACAAAGAAGGGAGTATCTTTCTCTTGGGGCCCAGCACAAGAGAATGCCTTTAACATGTTAAAAGATAAGTTGACACATGCACCTCTTCTCCAACTTCCTGATTTCAATAAGACTTTTGAGCTTGAATGTGATGCAAGTGGGATTGGATTAGGTGGTGTTTTGTTACAAGAGGGCAAACCTGTTGCATATTTTAGTGAGAAATTGAGTGGGCCTGTTCTGAATTATTCCACTTATGATAAGGAATTATATGCTCTTGTGCGTACTTTAGAAACTTGGCAGCATTATTTGTGGCCCAAAGAATTTGTTATACATTCTGATCATGAATCTTTAAAGCATATTCGTAGTCAAGGAAAACTAAACCGTAGACATGCAAAGTGGGTAGAATTTATTGAATCTTTTCCTTATGTCATTAAACACAAGAAAGGGAAGGAGAATATCATTGCTGATGCTTTGTCTAGACGATATACTTTGTTGACACAACTTGACTATAAAATTTTTGGATTAGAAACAATTAAAGACCAATATGTGCATGATGCTGATTTTAAAGATGTGTTGCTGCATTGTGAGGGTGGAAAAACATGGAATAAATTCATCCTCCACGATGGTTTTGTTTTTAGAGCTAACAAGCTATGCATTCCAGCTAGCTCTGTTCGTTTGTTGTTGTTACAAGAAGCGCATGGAGGTGGTTTGATGGGACATTTTGGGGCAAAAAAGACACATGACATACTTGCTGGTCATTTCTTTTGGCCACATATGAGAAAAGATGTTGGGAGATTTGTTGCTCGCTGCGCTACATGTCAAAAGGCTAAGTCACGATTAAATCCACATGGTTTGTATATGCCTCTTCCTGTTCCTAGTGTGCCTTGGGAAGATATATCAATGGATTTTGTGTTGGGATTGCCTAGGACTAGGAAGGGACGTGATAGCATCTTTGTTGTGGTGGATAGATTTTCTAAGATGGCACATTTCATACCATGTCATAAAACTGATGATGCTTCACATATTGCTGATTTGTTCTTTCGAGAAATTGTTCGATTGCATGGTGTGCCCAATACCATAGTTTCTGATAGGGACACTAAATTTCTTAGCCATTTTTGGAGAACTTTGTGGGCTAAATTGGGGACTAAGCTTTTATTTTCCACAACTTGTCATCCCCAAACTGATGGCCAAACAGAAGTTGTAAATAGGACTTTATCTACTATGTTGCGGGCTATTTTAAAGAAGAATATTAAGATGTGGGAAGAATGCTTGCCTCATATTGAATTTGCTTATAATCGTTCGCTGCATTCTACTACAAAGATGTGCCCATTTGAGATTGTCTATGGATTTTTACCTCGTGCTCCTATTGATTTAATGCATATCCCATCTTCTGAAAAATTGAATTTTGATGCTAAGCAACGTGCTGAATTGATATTGAAACTGCATGAAACTACTAAAGAAAACATAGAGCTCATGAATGCAAAGTATAAGCTTGCTAGTGATAAAGGTAGGAAACAATTGAGTTTTGAACCAGGGGACATGGTTTGGTTGCATTTGAGAAAAGAAAGGTTTCCTGAATTGAGAAAGTCTAAATTAATGCCTAGAGCTGACGGTCCTTTTAAAGTTTTAGAGAAAATAAATGAGAATGCATATAAGCTTGATTTACCTTCAGATTTTGGGGTTAGTTCCACATTTAACATTGCAGATTTGAAGCCCTATTTGGGAGAAGAAGATGAGCTTGAGTCGAGGACGACTCAAATGCAAGAAGGGGAGGATGATGAGGACATCAACACCATCGATACGTCCATACCTACACAGGACCCTATTATCTGGACCAATTACGCGTGCTCGTGCTCGACAATTGAACAATCAAGTGAGTTCGTTCTTAGGCTCTTTTCAATCCTGTTTAGACCATGGAAACGTTTGCACTCTTGTTTTGCTTAGGAACGATGGACAGGAGCTAAAGGGAAACGGACTCGCGCTGGCTGGATTCGGACTCCAGAAAAAGGCTGACTTTTGATGGCTGCCACGACTTCGTCCGGACTCCGTTTTGGGTGTTCAAGCACAGCATGGAAAGATCACGGAGTCTACTTTCCAACGGATCCGAGATCAAGTCTATATCTGCTCCGAGTCGACCGCAATCTTCATTTAAGTGCAAGGATATCAGAACTGTCCAGTTTTGGCCCAACGGGCCGTGTATCAAGTTGAGTCCACTAAGGACGCGTCCTAGGGTTGGAGGACGACTCCGGCACCCCTGTGGTCGTCCCTTCACGTTTTTATACCCCTTGGCCGCCGCCAAGAACACTTGAGTTTTGTTGATTAGAGTTAGCTATTGCTACTTGCTGCAGCGCGCGTTTTCCGCCTGCCATTCATCTTCGGAACCCCACCATATTGTGTTTTCAGTTGTGAACCTTTAATTTAATCTAGCAATTCAGTGCTTGTTTCCACTTGTTCTTGCTTGTTCTCGATTGCTTGCAGGACGAGTGCCCTCGTGGCCGGGTTGTCGTGCACCACAAGATCACGACGACCATTGGAGGCGGTGTATCGATTGCTAAGGCTCAACGTCCTTGGGCTGTTGTAGTCGGGCCGTGAACGTCGACTTCATCATCAATCGAACTATCTTCTACTCTCATCGAAAGATCGGGAATAAACCCCACGGGTTTCATATCACACCGACGCAAAATTTTTTTGATGTTCGGGTGGGCCCACTAGACACCTGTATTTGTTGCGTCGGGACACGTTGTGAAAACTGTGTTTACCGTACCCGGTAGTGTCTAGGAGAATGAAAATGTGTTCGACAACGATCCGAGCGCGAAACACCGGTGGACATTTTTGTTCAACTTCGGGTGGCCCCATTAGTCACCTACATTTATTGCGTCGGGACAATTTGTGAAAACTGTGTTTTCCGCACCCGATAGTGTCTAGGAGTCCAAAAATGTGTTTCGGAACAATCCTTGTGCGAAACACCGACGCACAATTTCTTCATGTTTGGGTGGCCCCGCTAGTGAGTCGCATTTATTGCGTCGGGACAAGTTGTAAAAGCTGTGTTTTCCGTGCCCGATAGTGTCTAATCGTCCTAAAATGAATACCGGAACGATCCCAGCTTGAAACACCGACGCACAAATTTGTTTATGTTCGGGTGGGCCCACTAAACACCCGCATTTATTGTGCCGGGACAAGCTGTGCAAGCTGTGTTTTCCGTACCGGTAGTGTCTAGGAGTATGAAAATGTGTTCGACAACGAACCGAGCGCGAAACACCGGCGGTCAATTTTGTTCAACTTCGGGTGGCCCCATCAGTCACCTGCATTTATTGCGCCGGGACAATTTGTGCAAACTGTGTTTTCCACACCCGGTAGTGTCTAGGAGTACAAAAATGTGTTGCGGAACAATCCTTTTACGAAACACCGACGCAAAATTTCTTCATGTTCGGGTGGCCCCGCTAGTGATCCGCACTTATTACGTCGGGACAATTAGTGAAAACTGTGTTTTCCGTGCCCGATAGTGTCTATAAGTCCTAAAATGTATTCCTGAACGATTGCAGCTTGAAACACCCACTAGACACTCGCATTAATTGCGTCGAGACAAGTTGTGAAAACTGTGTTTTCCGTACCGGTAGTGTGTAGGAGTATGAAAATATGTTCGACAACGATCCGAGCGCGAAACACCGACGGTCCATTTTTGGTCAACTTTGGGTGGCCCCACTAGTCGACTACATTTATTACGCTAGGACAATTTGCGAGAACTGTGTTTTCCGCACCCGATGAGTGTCTAGGAGTCCAAAAATGTGTTTTGGAACAATCGTTGTGCGAAACACCGACGCAAAATTTCTTCATGTTCCGGTGGCCTCGCTAGTGACCCGCATTTATTGCGTCGGGACAAGTTGTGAAAACTGTGTTTTCCGCTCTCGATAGTGTCGATAAGTCCTAAAATGTATTCTAAACGATCCCAGCTTGGAACACCGATACAGAAATTTTTTGATGTTCGGGTGAGCCCACTACACACCCGCATTTGTTGCGTCGGGACACGTTGTGAAAACTGTGTTTACCGTAGGCGGTAGTGTCTAGGAGTATGAAAATGTGTTTGACAGCGATCCGAGCACGAAACACCGGTGGACAATTTTGTTCAACTTCGGGTGGCCTCATTAGTCACCTGCATTTATTGCGTCGGGACAATCCTTGTGCAAAACACCGACGCAATATTTCTTCATGTTTGGGTGGCCCCGCTAGTGAGTCGCATTTATTGCGTCGGGACAACTTGTAAAAACTGTGTTTTCCGCGCCCGATAGTGTCTTGGAGTCCAAAAATGCGTTTCAGAACAATCTCGGTGCGAAACACCGACGCACAATTTCATCATGTTCGGGTGGCCCCGCTAGTGAGTCGCATTTATTACGTCGGGACAAGTTGTTAAAACTGTCTTTTCCTCGCCCGATAGTGTCTATAAGTCTAAAAATGTATACCGGAACGATCCCAGCTTGAAACACCGACGCACAAATTTGTTTATGTTCGGGTGGGCCCCCGGACACCCGCGTTTATTGTGCCGGTACAAGTTATGACAACTATGTTTTTCGTACCCGGTAGTGTCTAGGAGTATGAAAATGTGTTCAAAAACGATCCGAGCGCGAAGCACCGGCGGTCAATTTTGTTCAACTTCGGGTGCCCCCATTAGTCACCTGCATTTATCGCGCGGGACAAGTTGTGAAAACTGTGTTTTCCGCACCCGATAGTGTCTATAAGTCCTAAAATGTATTCCGGAACGATCCCAGCTTGAAACAACGACGCACAAATTTGTTTATGTTTGGGTGGGCCCACTAGACTCCCGCATTTATTGCGCGGGAACAATTTGCGAAACTGTGTTTTCTATACCCGGTAGTGTATAGAAGTATGAAAATGTGTTCGACAACGTTCCGAGCGCGAAACACCGGCGGACAATTTTGTTCAACTTCGGGTGGCCCCATTAGTCACCTGCATTTATTGCGTCGGGACAATTTGTGAAAACTGTGTTTTCCACGCCCAATAGTGTCTATAAGTCCTAAAATGTATTCCTGAACGATTCCAGCTTGAAACACCGATGCACAATTTTTTTTATGTTCGGGTGGGCCTACTAGACACTCGCATTTATCGCGCCGGGACATGTTGTGAAAACCGTGTTTTCCGTACCCGGTAGTGTCTAGGAGTATGAAAGTATGTTCGACAACGATCCTAGCGCGAAACACCGGAGGTCCATTTTTGGTCAACTTTGGGTGGCCCCACTAGTCAGCTGCGTTGATTACGCCGGAAAAATTTGTAAGAACTGTGTTTTCCGCACCCGATAGTGTCTAGGAGTCCAAAAATGTGTTTCGGAACAATCCTTGTGCGAAACACCGACGCAAAATTTCTTCATGTTCGGGTGGCCTAGCTAGTGACCCGCATTTATTGCGTAGGGACACGTTGTGAAAACTGTGTTTTCCGCTCCCGATAGTGTCGATAAGTCCTAAAATGTATTCTAAACGATCCCAGCTTGAAACACCGACGCAGAAAGTTTTTGATGTTCGGGTGGGCCCACTAGACACCCGCATTAGTTGCGCCGAGACACGTTGTGAAAACTGTGTTTACCGTACCCGGTAGTGTCTAGGAGTATGAAAATGTGTTCGACAACGATCCCAGCGCGAAACACCGACGGACAATTTTCGTCAACTTCGGGTGGCCCCGCTAGTCACCTACATTTATTACGCCAGGACAATTTGTGAGAACTGTGTTTTCCGCACCCGGTAGTGTCTAGGAGTCCAAAAATCTGTTCTGCAACAATCCTTGTGCGAAACAACGATGCACATTTTCTTCATGTTCGGGTGGCCCCGCTAGTGACCCGCATTTATTGCGTCGGGACAAGTTGTGAAAACTGTGTTTTCGCGCCCGATAGTGTCTATAAGTCCAAAAATGTATACCGGAACGATCCCAGCTTGAAACACCGACGCACAAATTTGTTTATGTTCGGATGGACCCATTAGACAGCAGTATTTATTGCGCCGGGACAAGTTGTGAAAACTGTGTTTTCCGTACCTGGTAGTGTGTAGGAGTATGAAAATGTGTTCGACAACGATCCGAGCGCAAAGCAACGGCGGACAATTTTGTTCAACTTCGGGTGGCCCCATTAGTCACCTGCATTTATTGCGTCGGGACAATTTGTGAAAATTGTGTTTTCCGCACCCGGTAGTGTCTAGGAGTCCAAAAATGTGTTTCGGAACAATCCTTGTGGGAAACACCGACACACAATTTCTTCATGTTCGGGTGGCCCTGCTAGTGAGCCGTATTTATTGCGACGGGACAAGTTATAAAAACTGTGTTTTCTGCACCCGATAGTATCTATAACTCCTAAAATGTATTCCGGAACGATCCCAGCTAGAAACACCGACGCACAAATTTGTTTATGTTCGAGTGGGCCCACCAGTACACCCGCATTTATTGCACCGGGACAAGTTGTGAAAACTGTGTTTTTCGTACTCGGTAGTGTCTAGGAGTATGAAAATATGTTCAACAACAATCCGAGCGCGAAGCCCCGGCGGTCAATTTTGTTCAACTTCGGGTGGCCCCATTAGTCACCTGCATTTATTGCGCCGGGACAATTTGCGACAGCTGTGTTTTCCGCACCCGCTAGTGTTTAGGAGTCCAAAACTGCGTTTCGGAACAATCCTTGTGTGAAACACCGACGCACAATTTCTTCATGTTCGGGTGGTCCCGCTGGTGATCCGCATTTATTGCGTCGGGACAAGTTGTGAAAATTGTGTTTTCCGCGCCCAAAAGTGTCTATAAGTCCTAAAATGTATGCCGGAACGATCCCAGCTTGAAACACCGACGCACAAATTTTTTTATGTTCGGGTGGGCCCACTAGACAGCTGCATTTATTGCGCCGGGACAAGTTGTGAAAACTGTGTTTTCCGTACCCGGTAGTGTCTAGGAGTATGAAAATGTGTTCGACAACGATCCGAGCGCGAAGAATCGGCGGACAATTTTGTTCAACTTCGGGTGGCCCCACTTGTCAGCTGCATTTATTATGGCGGAACAACTTTTGAAAACTGTGTTTTCCTTATCCGGTAGTGTCTAGGAGTCCAAAAATACGTTTCGGAACAATCTTTGTGCGAAACACCGACGCACAATTTCTTCATGTTCGGGTGGCCCCGCTAGTGACCGGCATTTGTTGCGACGGGACAAGTTGTGAAAACTGTGTTTTCCGCACCCGATAGTGTCTATAAGTCCTAAAATGTATTCCGGAACGATCCCAGCTTGAAACAACGACGCACAAATTTGTTTATGTTTCGGTGGGCCCACTAGACACCCGCATTTATTCCGCGGGAACAATTTGCGAAACTGTGTTTTCCTTACCCGGTAGTGTCTACAAGTACGAAAATGTGTTCGACAACGATCCGAGCGCGAGACACCGGCGGACAATTTTGGTCAACTTCCGGTGGCCCCACTAGTCAGCTGCATTTCATTACGCCAGGACAATTTGTGAGAACTGTGTTTTCCGCACCCGGTAGTGTCTAGGAGTCCAAAAATGTGTTCTGCAACAATCCTTGTGCGAAACACTCGAGACACATTTTTTTCATGTTGAGGTGGCCCCGCTAGTGACCCGCATTTATTGCTTCGGGACAAGTTGTGAAAACCGTGTTTTCCGCACCCGATAGTGTCTATGAGTCTTAAATTGAATATCTGGAATGATCCCAGCTTTGAAACACCGATGCACAAATTTGTTTATGTTCGGGTGGGCCCACTAGACACCGGCATTCATTGAGTCGGGACAAGTTGTAAAAATTGTGTTTTCCGTACTCGGTAGTGTCTAGGAGTATGAAAATATGTTCGACAACGATCCGAGCGCGAAGCCCCGGTGGTCAATTTTGTTCAACTTCGGGTGGCCCCATTAGTCACCTGCATTTATTGCGCCGGGACAATTTGTGACAATTGTGTTTTCCGCACCCGTTAGTGTTTAGGAGTCCAAAAATGCGTTTCGGAACAATCCTTGTGCGAAACACCGACGCACAATTTTTTCATGTTCGGGTGGTCCCGCTAGTCAGCTGCATTTATTCGGGACAATTTGTGAAAACTGTGATTTCCGCACCCGGTAGTGTCTAGGATTCCAAAAATGTGTTCCGGAACAATCCTTGTGCGGAACACCGAGACACAATTTTTTCATGCTCGGGTGGCCCCGCTAGTGACCCGCATTTATTAGGTCGGGACAAGTTTTGAAAACTGTGTTTTCCGCACCCGATAGTGTCTATATGTCCTAAAATGTATTATGAAACGATCCCGACTTGAAACACCGAAGCAAAAATTTGTTTATGTTCGGGTGGGCCCACTAGACACCCGAATTTATTGCGTCGGGACAAGTTGTGAAAACTATGTTTTCCGTACACGGTAGTGTCTAGGAGTATGAAAATCTGTTCGACGACAATCCGAGCGCGAAACACCGGTGGACAATTTTGTTGAACTTCAGGTGGCTCCACTTGTCACCTGCATATATTGCATCGGGACAATTTGTCAAAACTGTGTTTTCCACACCGGGTCTTGGAGTCCAAAAATGCGTTCCGGAACAACGCTTATGCGAAACACCGACGTACAATTTTTTTCATGTTTGCATGGCCCCGCTGGTGACCCGCATTTATTGCGGCCGGACAACTTGTGAAAACTGTGTTTTTGGAACCAGATAGTTTCAATAAGTGATGAGTACGTGGGTTCTGCCCGATCTTTCGATGAGAGGGGATAACTTCGATTTGGACCGGAGAGATGTTCACGGCCCGACTACAGCCAACAAGGATGCGCCTTAGCAACCGATACACCAACTCCGGCGGTTAATCACGATCTTGTGGAGCACGATCAACCAAACCACGAGGGTAATTCCTAAAAGCAATCGAAGAACAAGCAAGAAGAAGATAAACAAGTAACTCAACTCACAAAGGTTGGGTTCTGAACGAAGTAGAACGGATGGTCTAGCCGACGCATGCGTCTACAAGGTACTAGCAATGGCTAAACTAACAAAACAAAACCCAATCTGTTTGTGGCGGCTATCGGGGTATAAGAGAAGGGGAGAGGACAACCAGGACGTGGTGGCGGTCGTCCTCCAACCCTAGGACGCGCCCTGTGGGGCCCAACTTGATACAAAGCCCAATGGCGATATAACGGTGACGCAGCACCGAGACAGATTATGTCTGTCAAATCGTTTCGACGATTCCCGTCGACTCCTAATGAATTTGGACCTCAAACCGGCTCCATTGGAAAGGTGGTCTTCTTATCTTTCCAACCACATGTAGAACGTCCAAAACCGAGCCCGTATGCGACCTGGGCGTCCGTTTTATTGCAGACTGGTCCTGGAGTCCGAATCGGACCTGAAACCGACTTTGATTGGGCCTCCCACTTGATTTGCAATGCACGGCCAGCCCTCCACGCCTTTGAGCACCTCTCTAGCAATATCCTCATCATCTCCATGGTTCCTAACAATAATTAAATCATTAGGTAGTATTTTATTCTCAAAACTATATAAGGAAGGCATTAGAAACGAGCTCACCGATAAATTCCAAATTCGTGCTTGAGCTCTCATGATTGGACCAAATGAGGGAGTATTGGTTGTATCTATACGAGTCATGTCCTCATCACCAAGTCCTAAAATGTATTTCGGAACGATCCCATCTTGAAACACCGACGGACAAATTTGTTTATGTTCGGGTGGGCCCACTACACACCCGTATTTATTGCGTCGGGACATGTTGTGAAAACTGTGTTTTCCGAACCCGGTAGTCTCTAGCAGTATGAAAATGTGTTCCACAATGATCCGAGCGCAAAACATCGGTGCGCAATGTTGCAACTTTGGGTGGCCCCACTAGTGACCTGCATTTATTGCGCCGGGATAAGTAGTGAAAACTGTGTTCCGCACCCGATAGTGTTTAGGAGTTCAAGAATGTGTTCCACAACGATCCGAGCGCGAAACAGCGGTGAACAATTTTGTTCAACTTCGGTTGGCCCAACTAGTGACATGCATTTATTGCGTCGGGACATGTTGTGAGAACTGTGTTTTCCACTCCCGCAGTGTCTAGCAGTTCAAAAATGTGTTCCAGAACTATCATTGTGCGAAACACCGAGACACAATTTTTTCATGTTCGGGTGGCCCCACTAGTGACCCGCATTTATTGCATCGGGCCAAGTTGTGAAAACTGTGTTTTCCGCACCGGATAGTGTCTATCAGCCCTAAATCTATTCCGGAACGATCCCAGTGTGAAACAATGACGCACAAATTTGTTTAGGTTCGGGTGGGCCCATTAGACACCCGCATTTATTACGTCCGGACAAGTTGTGAAAACTGTGTTGTCGGCACCCGGTAGTCTATATGAGTATGAAAATGTGTTCCACAATGATCCGAGTGCGAAACACTAGCGCAATGTTGTTCAACTTCGAGTGGCCCCACTAGTCACCTGCATTTATTGCGCCGGGATAATTTGTGAAAACCGTGTTTTCCGTACCCGTAGTGTCTACGAGTCCAAAAATGTGTTCCGGAACAATCCATGTGCGAAACACCGACGCACATTTTTTTTCATGCTCGAGTGGCCCCGCTAGTGACCCGCATTTATTGGGTCGGGACAAGTTGTGAAAACTATGTTTTCCGAACCCGATAGTGTCTATAAGTCCTAAAATCTATTCCGGAACAATCCCAGCTTGAAACACCGAAGCACAAATTTGTTTATGTTTCGGGTGGGCCCACTGGACACCCGCATTTATTGCGTCGGGACAAGTTGTGAAAACTGTGTTTTCCGCACCCGGTAGTGTCTAGGAGTTTGAAAATGTGTTCGACAACGATCCGAGCGCGAAACACCAACGGACAATTTTGTTGAACTTCGGGTGGCCCCACTAGTCAGCTGCACTTATTACACCGGGACAACTTTTGAAAACCGTGTTTTCCGCACCCGATAGTGTCTAGGAGTCCAAAAATATGTTCCGGAACAATCCTTGTGCGAAACACCGACACGCAATTTTTTTCTTGTTCGGGTGGCCCCACTAGTGACCCGCATTTATTGCGTTGAGACAAGTTGTGAAAATTGTGTTTTCCGCACCCGATAGTGTCTATAAGTCCTAAAACGTATTCTGGAACACCGACCTATAATTTTGTTTGTGTTCTGGAACTATCCTTGTGCGAAACACCGACACATAATTTTTTTCATGTTCGGGTGGCCCCACTAGTGACCCGCATTTATTGCGTTGGGACAAGTTGTGAAAACTGTGTTTTCCGCACCCGATAGTATCTATAAGTCCTGAAATGTATTTCGGAACGATCCCAGCATGAAACACCAACGCACAATTTTGTTTATGTTGGGGTGGGCCCAATACACACCCGCATTTATTGCGCCGGGACAAGTTGTGAAAACTGTGTTTTCCACACCCGATAGTCTCTAGGAGTCCAAAAATGTGTTCCGGAGTGATCTTTGAGCGAAACCCGATAGTCTCTAGGAGTCCACTAGGGACCTGCATTTACTGCGTCGGGACTAGTTGTAAAAGCTGTGTTTTCCACACCCGGTGGTCTAGGAGCCCAAAAATGTGTGCCACAACGATCCGAGCGCGAAACACCGGCGAACAAGTTTCTTCAACTTCGGTTGGCCCAACTAGCGACCTGCATTTATTGCGCTGGGACATGTTGTGAAAACTGTGTTTTCCGTACCCGACAGTGTCTAGGAGTCCAAAAATGTGTTCCAGAACAATCCTTGTGCGAAACACCGACGCATAATTTTTTCCATGTTCGGGTGGTCCCGCTAGTGACCCGTATTTATTGGGTCGGGACAAGTTGTGAAAACTATGTTTTCCGCACTCGATAGTATCTATAAGCCCTAAATTTATTCCGGAATGATCCTAGTGTGAAACACTCGACGCACAAATTTGTTTGGGTTCGGGTGGGCCCGTTAGAAACCCGCATTTATTATGTCGGGACAAGTTGTGAAGACCGTGTTTACCGCACCCGGTAGTCTCTAGGAGTATAAAAATGTGTTCCACAACGATCCGAGCGCGAAACACTAGCGTGCAATGTTGTTTAACTTCGGGTAGCCCCACTTGTGACCTTCATTTATTGCGCGGGACAAGTTGTGAAAACCGTGTGTTTCGCACCCGGTAGTATCTAGGAGTCCAAAAATATGTTCCACAATGATGCGAGCGCGATACACCGGCGAACAATTTTGTACAACTTCGGTTGGCCCAACTAGTGACCTCGCATTTATTGCGCCGGACATGTTGTGAAAACTGTGTTTACCACACCCGACGAGTGTCTAGGAGTCCAAAAATGTGTTCCGGAACTATCCTTGTGCGAAACACCGACACACAATATTTTTCATGTTCGGGTGGCCCCACTAGGGACCCGCATTTATTGCGTTGGGCAAGTTGTGAATACCGTGTTTTCTGCACCCGATAGTGTCTAGAAGTCCTAAAATGTATTCCGGAACAATCCCAACGTGAAACACCGACGTACAAACTTGTTTGTTCGGGTGGGCCCACTAGACACCCGCATTTACTTGCACCGGGACATTTTACCAAAACTGTGTTTTCCGTACGGGTAGTGTCTAGGAGTATGAAAATGTGTTCGACAACGATCCGAGCGTGCAACACCGGCGGACAATTTTGTTCAACTTCGAGTGGGCCCACTAGTCACAAACATTTATTGCGCCACGACAATTTGTGAAAACTGTGTTTTCTGCACCCGTAGTGTTTAGGAGTCCAAAAATGTGTTCCGGAACAATCCATGTGCGAAACAATGACGCACAATTTTTTCATGCTTGGGTGGCCCCGCTAGTGACTCGCATTTATTGGGTCGGGACATGTCGGGGGGGGAAAGATTAGCGATGCCACGTGGCGCCATCCGGACCCACCTAATAGAGGATCAATCCCTAAACGCAGAGCCAGGTCAAGCTGTCAAAGCGGGGCCCACTCTCATACGGCCTCCACGAGAGACGGGTCAAGCGAGGACGAGGCTCGACCTTGCTCGCCAAGCCCAGGAGACCCCTGCCTTGCATGACCTTATCCTCCGTGCTCGGGAGAGTCCCGCGTCGTGCGACCTCCAAGCTCAATCGCCAGCCGCATTAACTCCACCTACCCAGGCACCCACGTGGGCGCTTCTCGGCAATCATTGCCGCCGACTCGCGCTCCATCCCTCCTCGCCACGGCCATCCGCTCCCGTCGGGCACGCCGATGAGACGTGTCGTCCCCGTAGCTCGACGGGGTGGGCGTAGACCAAAGACTCAGGACTCAACCATCATTATGTGACGCACGGCGGTACGGCTCCGCGTTTTATCCGTCGACGTGTGTCGTCCCTTGTGTACCATCCGGCCTAAAACACGCATCCCCGAACAAAATTCTACTAACCGGTGGTTCGAACACCGACGGTTGGCGCGCCGGTAGGGGGTGTTGCGCGTTTCGCCATATTTCTTCCCCACGGCACGGATGGCCGGTTCGGAGCTTTCCTTCGACTCCCGGGCACCACGGTGCATTTTGGGAGCCTCGGACTTCGTTGCCATCGTTGAGCGGACGCTAGTGCGCGCCGAGCCACCAGCACCGTTGGCCCCGTGGCCACATGCGTCGCCGCCGAGGCGATGGTCCCGCGGCGGCTAAGAGCCGCGAACGCGCCATCGGTGGTGCTTCTAAGCAGCCGTGGCGCCGGCTAAGCGGTCCCGTGGGACTCGCGGACCTCGCGACGGGAGAGTTCGTCGGGATGGTCATTCATCCCTCCGAGTCTTTCTTTGACCTCTTCGACGTAGGGGAGGACGAAGACTCGGACAAGGGAAGCAGCTATGAAAATGACGGCCCCACCCGTGAGTGCAATATGGTGCATGCCGCGGGGCGAGGGCACAAAGCGACGGAGGACCAGCTGTGCCGGAGCCCGGTGCTCCGAGAATGCCGCAGCGTAGCGCGCGCACACCGCGCCACCGGGCGGTGACGACATGCAAGCTCGCCTCCGGGCCGGAAGGCTGGAGCCGGAGGAAGCAACCCGCAACCTCGCGGAGGAAGCGGCAGCGGTGGAGCGGGAGTCGGAGCAGCAGCGCCAGGCACGCGGAGTGCAACGCGTGGCGTAGACGTCAACCAACAAATCGCCAACGACGATGGCGGTTCGCCCGAGCATTTCCCTCGTGCTAGGCGGAATGTCGCCAAGTATGCGACGGAGTCAAATCCTTCCCTCCGGTTAGAAGATTATCGCCTCGCTCGTCGGGCGGCGGCGCGAATGATGACCTCGCCATCATTCGAAACCTGCCATTGTATCTCGCCGACTCGGCACGGACATGGCTCGAGCATCTCCCTACGAACAAGATACATTCGTGGGCCGACCTACGAAAGGTATTCGTGGGTAACTTCCGAGCGACGTGTGCCCGCTCGTGCAATCCCCGGGAGTTATAGAAATGCCGGCAAAAGCCAAACGAGCCGCTCCGGGACTACATTCGGCGCTTTCCCGCGCTGCAACGAGCTTCCCCATGTCGTCGACGCATACGTCGTGGGCGCGTTCTTGTCCGGAACGAATTGCGAGGCTCCCGTTCACGAGCCGGGCGTAGCTGCCCGTGAACAGCTCGCGAGCTCCTCGACATCGCCACAAGTCACGCTTCGGGGAGGAGGCGGTTGGAGCCCTCCTCCACCGCGACACCCCGAGAAGGGGAAAGGCAAGCGGACCGACGGCAACACCGGTGAAGGACCCTCCGGCTCCAAGCCCAACAAGAAGAACAAGTCGGGGTCGAACGACGGACCTATGGTCGCCGCGACCATGAAAACCGCGCCAAGCAGCCCAACAAAGAACCGACGAACCACGCCGAGAAGAGGTGGAACGGACCGTGACCCAACCACGAGTTCCCCGTCAAGCACCCGATGAAGGACTGTTCGTTGATGAAGAAATTCGTCACGCAGCGAGGGAGGAAGGGCGCCCCCAGCCGGAGCACGAGGAGAACACCGGAGTCGAGGGCGACGTAGGTGACGAGGAAGGTGAGGACTATCCCCAAGCGGAGGGATGCCTCATGATCTTCGCGAGCTCCGACGCTCGTCCCGACCCGATGCTCCGTCAAGCTCGAGCACTGCGACGGCTTCGTCGCAGAACCCACAACCCCGACCTACCTTAGATGGTCGGAGTTGCCGATCACTTTCGATCGCGCCGATCATTCGGCGTGAGTCCCACGACCGGGCCGGTACCCGCTCGTGGTCGACCCCATTGTCGCCAAGACGCGCCTCACCAAGGTGCTAATGGATGGAGGCAGCGGCCTCAACATCCCGTACGCCGACATCCTCGACGCCATGGGGATCGAGCGTTCGCACATTTTCCCCACCGGTTTGCCGTTCCACGGCGTCGTTCCGGGACACAAGCTGTTCCCATCGGGCAAATCGACCTGCCCGTCACATTTAGGACTCCTTCGAACTTTTGAACGGAGACCCTCACGTTCGAGGTGGTTGGATTCCTAGGAATCTACCACGCCATCCTCGTTCGACCATGCTACGCGAAGTTCATGGCCATCCCGAATTACGTCTACCCGAAGCTCAAGATGCCCGGGCTGAACGAGCTATCACCGTGGGCGCGTCCTTCCAGACACGCCTACCGGTGCGATGTCGTCAATTGCGACCTTGCGTCAGCCCACCGGCCTCAACCACCGAGCCGGCGGCGATCGGGGAGCAGGTCATCGAGGATCCTCCGCGGACAAGCTGCAAGGCGGCCTCGTTCGAGCCGGCGGAGGGCACCAAGGAGGTCGTCCTCGACCTTGAGGATGACGAGAAGAAGACGGTATCGGAACCTCCCTCTCCCCCAAATAGGAAAGCGCGCTCGTTGACTTCCTCCGCGCGAACGCCAACGTCTTCGCGTGGAAACCCTCGGACATGCCGGGAATACCGAGCACTCCTTGCACATCGGGCAAGGGCTCCAAGCCGGTGAAGCAACACTTGCGCCGCTTCGATGAGGAGAAGCGCAAGGCAATCGGTGAGGAGATCGCGAAGTTGCTCGGCGGCCGGGTTCATCAAGGAGGTGTATCATCCGAGTGGTTAGCTAATCATGTTCTTGTAGAAAAAAGAATGGGAAGTGGAGGATGTGTGTTCATTATACTAGCTCGAATAAGGCATGTCCCGAGGATCCATTTCCTTTACCCCGCATCGACCGGATAGTTGACTCGACTTCCGGTGCGAAACCCTCTCGCTTCCTAGATGCGTACTCCGGTACCATCGGATAGCTCTCGATGAGTCCGACCAACTCGCAACCTCCTTCATTACGCCGTTCGGTTCGTACTCGCTACACTACGATGCCATTTGGCCTTAAGAACGCCGGTGCGACCTACCGTAGCTTCATTCGGATATGTTTCGACTATCTCATCGACGATATAGTCGAAGCCTACGTGGATGACATTGTAGTCAAGTCCAAAAAGGCCGACCAGCTCGTGATCGACCTCGAGCGCGTGTTCGCCAAGCTACGCGAGAACGGTGTCAAGCTCAACCCCAAGAAGTGCATCTTCGGGGTCCCGAGAGGGATGCTCCTAGGCTTCATCGTCTCGGAGCGCGGCATCGAAGCAAATCTGAGAAGACCTCCGCCATCGAGCGCATGGGTCCAATCCGGAACCTCAAGGGAGTGCAGCGACTCATGGGGCGCTTGGCTGCACCGAGCCGCTTCATCTCGCGCCTCGGCGAAAGAGCCCTTCCGCTCTACAAGCTCCTCAAGAAGTCCGAGCGCTTCGAATGGACACCGAAGCTTAAGCTGCACTCGACGATGTCAAATGCATTTTGATCAACCCTCCGGTCTTGACTTCGCCGTCGCCGAGGCGAGCAACTCCTCCTCTACGTCGCGGCGACCACCCAAGTCGTCGGCGCCGCCGTCGTAGTCGAGCGCGAGGAGGGACACATGCTCAAGGTGCAACACCCCGTTTACTATGTCGGCGAGGTGCTCTCCGACTCGAAGACAAGATACATGCAGGTCCTCAAGATCCTCTACGCCGTGATGGTCGCCGGACACAAGCTACGCCACTACTTCGACGCGCACTCGATCACGGTGGTAAGCTCGTTCCTTTTACGCGATATCATTGAGAACAGGGAGCCCGCGAGCAAGGATGCCAAGTGGTCCCTCGAGCGGATGGGACATGACATCACATACGCGCCTCGGACGGCGGTCAAGTCGAGGGTGCTCGTCCACTTTGTCGAGGTGAGGACCAAGACCCAGCTGCCACCCGTGCCGGTGGACCAGGAGTACTAGGTCATGTACTTCAACGGGTGGTCGATGCCTAAGGGCGCCGACGTCACACTCGTGTTCGTCTCTCCCCATGGAGTGCGCATGAGGTACTCCGTCCGGCTACATTTCCCCGCCTCGAATAATGTGGTCGAGAACGACTCGCTAATGCTCTACCATCGGGAAGTGCGGAAGCTCGGGCAAAAGTTTGATGGCCTCGAGCTTAAGCACATTCCATGACGACTCAACGTAGAGGCGGACTCGCTAGCCAAAATGGCATCCGGTCGGGAATCGATCCCCCGAGTATCTTCGCTAATGACCGGTTCCAAGCTGTCTGTCCAACTTCTCGACCCTCCCAAGGACGATGGAGGACCGGTCGAAGCGGGCTCGGGGGCTGTCCCGAGTCCCAACCTTGACCCGACCAAACACTCGAGCCCGGGCGAGGGCTCGGGGCGACCCACCGCCAACGAGCGGGGAGATTATGGAAATCGATGCCCCGGCGACCAACGAGGTACCACCGCCCGACCGGAGGACGCAATACATCGAGTACCTTCTCCACGGCAAGCTCCCGGCAGACCGGACCGAAGCAAGACGCCCGCACGGGCGCTCCAAGTCTTTCGTCCCGGTTGACGGCGAAGCTCTACAAGCGCAGCGCCTCTAAGATCCTGCAGCCGCCGCATCACCATTGATGAGGGCATAAAACTGCTCGACGACATACATGGGTGGGGTTTGTGGACATCATGCGGCACCACGGACTCTCGTAGGCAATGCCTTTCGACAAGGCTTTTACTTGCCGACCGCGGTGGCTGATGCGACTCGCGTCGTACGCACCTGCAAAGGTTGCCGGTTCTACGCGCGACGGACACACCAACCCGCCCAAGCTCTCCAAACCATACCCATCACTTGGCCCTTCGCGGTCTAGGGTCTAGACTTGGTCGGGCCACTAAAGAAAGCACCCGGGGCTTCACTCACTTGCTCATGGCGATCGACAAGTTCACCAAGTGGATTGAAGCTCGAGCTATCAGCAAAATCCGGTCCGACGAAGCGATCGGGTTCTTCCTCGATATCGTCCATCGGTTCGGTGTCCCCAATCTGGATAATCACCAACAACGACAGGCAGTTTATGGGCGAAAAATTCCTCAAATTCTGCGATGATTATCACATCCGAGTGGATTGGGCAGCTGTAGCTCACCCCGAGACCAATAGTCAAGTCGAGCGAGCTAACGGTATGATCCTACGAGGGCTCAAGCCCCGCATTTACGATCGCCTGAAGCGCTTCAGCGGTCGATGGGCGGCAGAGTTGCCAGCCGTCCTTTGGAGTCTCCGAACGACTCCGAGCCGAGCGACCGGCTACACGTCGTTCTTCATAGGTCTACGGCTCGGAGCGATCTTGCCAACCGACCTCGACTACGGCGCTCCCGGACTTCGCGCCTTCGACGAACAAGGGAACGAAACTGCGCTCGAGGACGCCGCCGACCAACTCGACGACGCGCGCGATGTTGCGCTTCTACACTCCGCCTAGTACAACCGGGCGCTCCGACGATACCACGATCGCAACGTCAAGAGTCGAGGCTTCAACGTCGAGGACATGGTGTTGTGCAAAGTGCAGAGCAGCAAGGACCGCCACAAACTTTCTCCGCCTTGGGAGGGACCGTACATCGTCTCGCGCATCATTCAACCAGGCTCCTACAAACTCAAGACGGTGGAAGGTCGAGAGCTCACCAACGCTTGGTACATCGCACGATTACGTAAATTCTACCCTTAAACTTGCGTTTGTTCCTTTACTTTCAACGATCGCCGGATCGGGACAGATGATCATCGACCTCCGCAAGGAGGGCGACCCTCACTCGGAGGCTAGGAGGCGAGCGATACCAACGACTTTTCAAAACAAAAATTGCTAACATACGCGTAACTTAGTTCTTTTTGCAAATGAAATTTGCTAAGTCTTTTTGACCCTGAATTCAAATCACAACGACGAACAAAGTAAGCCACGAGCGAAAGGATTCACGGTCTAACCGGTCGGAAGGCTAAAGCTCGAGCACCCCAGCGGTCCTAGCAGACGCTCGCTAGAACGACTAAATCCAACGGGGCTCGGGGGCTCGAACTTTGCGAGTTGGCGAGATAAATGAAAGGTCCAAAACAAATTTAAGTCGAACGTAAAACCTTGACGGGTCGAGCACGGAAGAAAGTTAAAAACTTAAAGTTATTTATAAACTTCGGGAACGATGCCCCATTGTTCATGCTAGCATGACAAGACAAAACAAAACAACTAACGCCCTAACGGTGAAGGTGTCGGCGTGGGCGTGAGTTTCGGACCGCAACGCCTCCAGCTCAACGTCGGTGAAGCCAAGGACAAGGCCGGCGCTAACGGCCTCAAAGTCGAGCCCCGATAGTGCGACACCATCACCATGAAGTTCGAGCGCACACTAGAGCGTCTTGCTCCTTGGAGCACCACGCCGACTTGCTCCGGCCGATCGGTGTTACCACGCCGGTCGACTTCGACCTCCGCAAAAGCCCGTCCAAGGGCAGCGTCGAGCTCTCTCCGGGACGCCTCCGCCGCGGCCGGCCTATGCTCCAAGCTCGTATCGTCTCAAGCGGTTGGCATCGGAGGTCAAAATTCGGAGAGTCAAACGAAACAATAAGGTCATCCGGAAGATCGATGTAAGGCAAGTTGAAGCCCTTACCTTCCTTCTCGGCCCGCTGCAAATTTGTTTAGGTTCGGGTGGGCCCATTGGACACCCGCATTTATTGCGTCGGGACAAGTTGTGAAAATTGTGTTTTCCGCACCCGGTAGTCTCTAGGAGTATAAAAATGTGTTCCACAACGATCCGAACGCGAAACACCGATGCACAATGTTGTTCAACTTCGGGTGGCCCTACTAGTGACCTGCATTTATTGCGCCGGGACTAGTTGTGAAAACTGTGTTTTTTCACACTCGGCAGTGTCTAGGAGTTCCAAAATGAGTTCCGGAACTATCCTTGTGTGAAACGACGACACATAATTTTTTTTATGTTCGGGTGGCCCCACTAGTGACCCGCATTTATTGCGTTGGGACAAGTAGTGAAAACTGTGTTTTCCGCACCCGATGGTGTCTATAAGTTATAAAAATGTATTTTGGAACACCAACGCACAATTTTGTTTATGTTCGGGTGGGCGCACTACACACCCGCATTTATTGCGCCGGAACAAGTTGTGAAAACTGTGTTTTCCGCACCCGGTAGTCTCTAGGAGTATGAAAATGTGTTCCACAACGATCCGAGCACGAAACACCGACGCAAAATGTTGTTCAACTTCGGGTGGCCCCGATAGTGACCCGCATTTATTGCGTCGGGACCAGTTGTGAAAACTATGTTTTCTGCACTGGCGGTGTCTAGGAGTCCAAAAATATGTTCCGGAGTGATCCTCGAGCGAAACACCGACGCACAATTTTGTTCCTGTTCGGCTGGCCCCACTAGTGACCCGCATTTATTTCACTGGGACCTGTTCGAAAACTGTGTTTTCCACAACGAAGCGGTGTCTAGGAGTCCAAAAATGTGTTCCACAATGATCCGAACGCGAAACACCGGCGAACTATTTTGTTCAACTTCGGGTGGCCCCACTAGTAACCTGCATTTATTACGTTGGGACAAGTTGTGAAAGCTGTGTTTTCCACCCCGATAGTGTCTAGGAGTCCAAAAATGTGTTCCGGAACTATCCTTGTGCGAAACACCGACATACAATTTTTTTCATGTTTGGGTGGCCCCACTAGGGACCCGCATTTATTGCGTTGGGACAAGTTGTGAAAACTGTGTTTTCTATACCCGATAGTGTCTATAAGTCCTAAAATGTATTCGGAACGATCCCAACGTGAAACACCGATGTACAAATTTGTTTGTTCGGGTGGGCCCACTAAACACACGCATTTATTGCGTCGGGTCATGTTGCGAAAACATTCTTTTCCGTACCCTGTAGTGTCTAGGAGTATGAAAATGTGTTCGACAACGATCCGAGCGCGAAACACCGGCGGACAATTTTGTTGAACTTCGGGTGGCCCCACTAGTCAGCTGCATTTATTACGTCGGGATATGTTGTGAAAACTGTGTTTTCCGCATCCGGCGAGTGTCTCGGAGTCCAAAGATGTGTTTCGGAACTATCCTTGCGCGAAACATCGAGACACAATTTTTTCATGTTTGGGTGGCCCCACTAGTGACCCACACTTATTGCATCGGGACAAGTTGTGAAAGCTGTGTTTTCCACACCCGATAGTGTATATAAGTCCTAAATGTATTCCGAACGATCCCGAGTGTGGAACACCGATGCACAAATTTGTTTAGGTTCGGGTGGGCCCATTGGACACCCGCATTTATTGCGTCGGGACAAGTTGTGAAAACTGTGTTGTCCGCACCTGGTACTTGTCTAGAAGTATGAAAATGTGTTCCACAATGATCCGAGCGTGAAACACCGGCGCACAATGTTGTTTGACTTCGGGTGGCCCCACTATTGACCAGCATTTATTGCGTCGGGACTAGTTGTGAAAACTGTTTTTTCACACTCGACGAGTGTCTAGGAGTCCAAAAATCTTTTCCATAACGATCCGAGTGCAAAACACCGGCGAACAACTTTGTTCAACTTCGGGTGGCCCCACTAGTGACCTGCATTTATTGTGCCGGGACTAGTTGTGAAAACTGTGTTTTTCCGCACTCGGCAGTGTCTAGGAGATCAAAAATGTGTTCCGGAACTGTCCTTGTGCGACACACCGATACATAATTTTTTTCATGTTCGGGTGGCCCCACCGGTGACCCGCATTTATCTGTGTTGGGACAAGTCATGAAAACTGTGTTTTCCGCACCCGATAGTGTTTGTATGTCCAAAAATGTGTCCCGGAGTGATCCATGAGCGAAACACCGACGCACCATTTTGGTCATGTTCGGCTGGCCCCACAAGTGACTCGTATTTATTGCGTCGTGACCAATTAAGAAAACTGTGTTTTCCACAACGAGCGAGTGTCTAGGAGTCCAAAAATGTGTTCCACAACGATCCGAGCGTGAAACACCGACGAACTATTTTGTTCAACATCGGGTGGCCCCACTAGTGACCTGCATTTATTACGTCGGGATAAGTTGTGAAAACTGTGTTTTCCGCACCCGACAGGTTGTGAAAACTCTGTTTTCCGCACCCGATAGTGTCTAGGAGTCCAAAAATGTGTTCCGGAACAATCCTTGTGTGAAACACCGACGTACAATTTTTTTCATCTTCGGGTGGCCCGGCTAGTGACCCGCATTTATTGCTTTGGGACAAGTTGTGAAAACTGTGTTTTTCGCACCCGATAGTGTCTATAAGTCCTAAAATGTATTCGGAACAATGCCAGCTTGAAACACCGAAGCACAAATTTGTTTATGTTCGGGTGGGCCCACTAGACACCCGCTTTTATTGCGCCGGGACATGTTGTGAAAACTGTGTTTTCCGCACCCCATGATGTCTCGGAGTCCAAAGATGTGTTCCGGAACTATCCTTCGCGAAACACCGAGACATAATTTTTTCGAGGTTCGGGTGGCCCCACTAGTGACCCGCATTTATTGCGTCGGGACAAGTTGTGAAAACTGTGTTTTCCACACCCGATAGTGTCTATAAGTCCTAAATGTATTCCGGAACGATCCCGAGTGTGAAACACCGACGAACAAATTTGTTTTGGTTCGGGTGGGCCCATTAGACACCCGCATTTATTGCGTCGGGACATGTTGTGAAAACTGTGTTTTCCGGACCGGTAGTCTCTAGGAGTATGAAAATGTGTTCCACAACGATCCGAGCGTGAAACACCGGCGCACAATGTTGTTCAACTACGGGTGGCCCCACTAGTCACATGCGGTTATTGGGTCGGGACTAGTTGTGAAAATTGTGTTTTTTCACACTCGGCGAGTGTCTAGGAGTTCAAAAATATGTTCGGAAGTATCCTTGTGCGAAACACGGACACATAATTTTTTTCATGTTCGGGTGGCTCCACTAGTGACCCGCATTTATTGCGTTGGGACAAGTTGTGAAAACTATGTTTTCCACACCCGATAGTGTCTACAAGTCCTAAAATGTATTTCGAACGATCCCGAGCATGAAACACCGACGCACAATTTTATTTATGTTCGGGTGGGCCCACTACACACCCACATTTATTGCGTCGGAACAAGTTGCGAAAAATGTGTTTTCCGCACCCGGTAGTCTCTAGGAGTATGAAAATGTGTTCCACAACGATCCGAGCGCGAAACAGCGGCGCACAATGTTGTTCAACTTCGGGTGGCCCCAATAGTGACCCGCATTTATTGCGTCGGGACAGTTGTGAAAACTGTGTTTTCTGCACTCGGCAGTGTCTAGGAGTCCAAAAATGTGTTCCACAATGATCCGAGTGCAAAACACCGGCGAACAACTTTGTTCAACTTCGGGTGGGCCCACTAGTGACCTCCATTTATAGCGCGGGACTAGTTGTGAAAATTGTGTTTCTCCGCGATCGGTACTGTCTAGGAGTTCAAAAATGTGTTACGGAACGATCCTTGTGCGAAACACCGACACATAATTTTTTCATGTTTGGCTGGCCCCACTAGTGACCCGCATTTATTGCGTTGGGACAAGTTGTGAAAGCTGTGTTTTCGGCACCCGATAGTGTCTATAAGTCCTAAAATGTATTTTGGACGATCCCAACGTGAAACACCGACGCACAATTTTGTTTATGTTCGGGTGGGCCCTGTCACACCCCTATCCCGAAAGATAGTTAAGTGTGGTACGGATCGTCTTGGGAGATGATTGACGAAGCAACCATACATAGCATCGCATTAACAAACATACACGATTTGCAAGGTGACATAATTAAGTCTTGATTACAACATAGAGTTCGAATGAAAGATACATTAGGTTCGAATAAAAGTCTTACATAGCCATGATCTTTGTTCGAAATTAAAGTGCGGAAGAGAAATACATAACTCGACGATAGATAGATAACTTAAAGGAACCATGTCGTCCTAGACCATGGCTCACTCATCATGGGTCGGAGAGCTAGGGACCCATTCAATGGTCCACTCTTTGGGCTCTTCTCCATCCCAAACCACCTTACCACAACAATCACAAAACCCGGCTTACGGGAAACCCGTAAATCAACATGTAGTGGCAAAGCCCGAGTATCTAACATACTCCGCAAGTCTTACCCGTCAAAATGGCCATCTAAGACCGACTCCTAGATGCATGGGGCTTGACCGGTTTAACTTGGCATTTTTGCATAAATAGCACCTATGCTAATTAGGTTGGAAATTTTATTACTTAGCCAAAGTAATAGGGTTGTTGCGTAAAGGAAACTTTAGTGAGCATGCTAACAATACAAGAGCTTGCAATACAATTTAATATCAATATAAAACAGCAAGCTCCTCAATCTCCTTCCATTACTACACATTGTAAACTGCTCGACACAAGTGGTACTCATTAACCGAGAGGAAACGGCGATAATTATCGAATTATTAATCCTGCACGAAGAACTCAAATGCACGACATACGCATCATTTAAGAACACGTATGGCCACCGTTCGCGAGTTCGTCATAAAGTAAAACACGGGGCCACCGACCCCGAGTACACGTCCCCTTGCGACCGTTCAACAACGCGTCCAAGGCTTAACCCATGTACTCTCCAACGGTCCTCAACCCGTGCAACCACCGTGCCAAACACATCACCTCTCGGGTCGGTGAGATATCCGGCTCACTTTACAACTTGCAAGCTACCTAGGTTTACCAATCCCCATAAGAAAGGTATGCAAGTGATACACAACTCAAACTTGTTCGCGGAGCCACAATGGGGTGTTCTCAATTTTAACCAAATTCATCATGTTCACATTTAACCATAAGCCATGAGTGAGATTCCCAATCTATCGTTGACTCCATAAGCATAGCATAGCATTTCTAGCGGAGATATGACACTTACTCTACATAGGACATATAGGGATTATGCACGTGGATTTCCAATCAACGCCTAACACTTAAATGCACATTCATCATCCTTAATAGAGTGATAAAGAAGACATTTCAAAATAATAGGAATGCACCGGGGCTTGCCTTGAGAGTGATCGAAGTTAGCACTAGCCTCACAAGCGTTGAGCGTAGCAATTTTCTCTTCCGGCGGGTTCAATTCGGCGTCGTCACCTAGAGGATGAAATGCATTGCATAAGTAACATGAATACAAGGTCAATGATGATGGTCATGCATATGTGCTGTTTGGTAGGGATGCATATGTATATGTTAATCAAAAGTTTTGTTCGCTCAAACCCTAGCGAGTCATAAACATGCCTCTTGTTTTCTTTTAAGGAAATCAATTTACACGAACAAACATAATCCTACTAATACAAGAGCAATGGCTTGATTGCATAGACATGAGTGCTGGGGTTCTTGCAGGTTTAGCACTAACATTTAGGAAGTTTTTAACATACAAATCGAAGAAACCTAGGCTTAGATGTTTTAGCATCACATGCGATGACGATTGCATTTATAAAACAAGAACTCGGTCCCAAAATTAACACATGTGTGAAGTATGTGAAACCTTTTGACTAATCCTGCCATGAAGTGCTAGGGAGCATGGTGAACAGTGACAATTACATAAACATGAAGAAATACAATTTTGTGTAACATTAAACCTATTAACATGTGCTGAAATTAACCTTTTTGGAAATAGATCTAGGGTTTGCAAGAATAATTACTTAACATGCTCAAAAATTACCATGGACTTTTCTAAACATGCACAGTACCAGGGGGAAATTAATTACCAAGTTTCATGCAAAAATAATTTATACAGATTTAATTAAAAATTAATTACAGAGAATACAAGAAATGCAATAACTTGAAAAATATGAGATGAAATGCAGATCTTCCAGTGCCAAAACTTCATGTATGCCTGGGTGAAGGTTTTGGCCAAGTGGCATCTCTTTTAGATTTATAGTTTTAAAGTTATGCCTCAGTTAAGTTTGCAGGGGTTGACTTTTGTCATTTTTATAAAAATATGAAAACTTGCAAATCTGGCCAGCTCATGTTACTTTTATGAAAGTACAGATCTTCTAGTTTCCAAAACGTTTTAGTTTGTTATTTTTGGACATTTCAAACGCCAGATATGAATTTTTCAAACTTGAATGAAGTTTGGATCTAATTACGAAAATGCCACCGGCACATTTAAACGAGAGGGCGGCGCGCGCGCTCCGGCTGGCGGTGGCCGGCGCCGGCGAGCTCGCCGCGGTGGCGCTACGGTGGAGCTCATGAGCTGGGCTTTGGCGGAAACGATGCGCGTGGCATGGGGAGCACGCCGGTGGGGTTGGCGGGGACCCACGGTGGCCGGAGGGCGGCGCGACGAGCGGCGGAGCACCGCGGAGCTTCGGTGGCGGTGCGCGTGCAGCTCGAGGGACGAGAGAGGGAGAGGTTCGGCCGGAGAGCATCACCTACCGATGGGGAAGGGCGGCGTGGGGTTGCTCGAGGTTGGCGATGACCGGAGAGGGGTGCTCGACGGAGAGGTGGCGAGGCCGGCGGCGGTGGCGGTCGGTTTTCTCCGGAATTCCGGCGGTTTGCTGCGGGGAAGAGGAGCTGGTAAGGAGGGAGGAAGGTAAAGCCCTTGCGCGCGTTTCGGCGAAGAAGAACGGGGCGCGTGACTCGCCTAGCTCGCGTGCGGCGCGGTGGCATCCATGGCGGCGGCAGCCTTTTCTTCGATTCACGGGCAAGCAAAGGGAGGGGCGGCCGGTCGGGGCGCGGGGAGGAGCGAGAGGGAGCGGGGACAATAATTGGTGGCGATGGGAGGGCGAGGCTCGGCCTCCGTGCCTTTTCTAGCGCGGAGAGGGGCGGCGGCGGGGACGTGGTCGGCGCCGTGGGCGGTGCGGCTTCAATTCCCGGCGTTCTCGTTGGCCGGCGGGTACGTGGGCAGTTGGGAGGTGGCTGGGGGTTGCGTGGCGACTTGACGGGGCGGGCGCGGGCCTGGGACGGCGGCCAGGCTGGCCGGACCGGCGGTCCGGCCGCCATTGCCCGGGGCAACGAGTAGCTAAGGTCCGGATTTGAATTTTCAAAACTGTGGTTTGAAGGTTTGGCCAAAATTCATACTCCTGGTGATCGAAAATTAGAAATAAAAATATGTGGAGCTCCAGCATGATGTGCTCGAATTTCCATCTTTTAGTTCGAAGTTCTAATCTTGCTTCCAAAAATTTATACAAAATTCACAAACAACAGTGTTTCAGATTTGAATTTGAATTTTTGGGCATTCAAAAATTTTGTAAAAATGTTGTAAATTCATCTTTTTACATGAGCAATGCAGTGGTGCAAAAATATGTGGGTAGTCTTTTTATAATGTTTGCACTTCTCTTATGGGTTGGGTTAGGGCTAGGGTTTAGTTTAGGTTTTCCCTTTTCTCTTTTTATTTTTCTTCTTTTCCCTTGGGTGATTATCATTAGTGCTTGATTAGTGATGTGATTAGGGTAGTAATTATGTACTTAACCTTAATCGTGACACGGGATGTCACGAGCCCAATACACACCCACATTTATTGCGTCGGGACAAGTTGTGAAAACTATGTTTTCCGCACCCGTAGTCTCTTGGAGTATGAAAATGCATTCCACAACGATCCGAGCGCGAAACACCGACGCGCAATGTTCTTCAACTTCGGGTGGCCCCACTAGTGACCTGCATTTATTGCGTCAGGACAAGTTGTGAATACTCGTGTTTTCCGCACCCGGTGTCTAGGAGTCCAAAAATGTGTTTCGGAGTGATCCTATAGCGAAACACCGACGCAGAATTTTCTTATTCGGCTTGCCCCACTAGGGACCTGCATTGATTGCGTCGGGACCAGTTGTGAAAACTATGTTTTCCACACCCGACAGATGTTTAGGAGACCAAAATGTGTTCCACAACGATCCGAGCGCGAAACACCGACGAACATTTTTCTCGACCTGCATTTATTGCACCGGGACAATTTGTGAAAACCGTGTTTTCCGCACCGGTAGTGTCTAGAGTCTAAAAATGTCTTCCGAAACTATCCCCGTGCGAAACACCGACACATAATTTTTTTCATGTTCGGGTGGCCCGACTAGGGACCCGCATTTATTGCGTCGGGACAAGTTGTGAAAACTGTGTTTTTCGCACCCGATAGTGTCTATAAGCCCTAAAATGTATTTCTGAACGATCCTAACATGAAACACCGAAGCATTTGTTTATGTTCGAGTGGTCCCACTAGACACCCGCATTTATTGCGTCGGGACAAGTTGTGAAAACCGTGTTTTCCGTACCCGGTAGTGTCTAGGAGAATGAAAATGGTTCGACAATGATCTGAGCGCGAAACACCGGCGGACAATTTTGTTGAACTTCGGGTGGCCCCACTAGTGACCTACATTAATTGCGCCAGGACATGTTGTGAAAACTGTGTTTTCCGTACCAGCAGTTGTCTTGGAGTCCAAAGATGTGTTCCGGAACTATCCTTGTGCGAAACACCGAGACACAATTTTTTTCATGCTCGGGTGGCCCCGTAGTGACCCGCATTTATTGGGTCGGGACAAGTTCGAAAACCGTGTTTTCCGCACCCGATAGTGTTTATAGTTCTTAAAATGTATTTCGGAACGATCCCAGCGTGAAACACCGAAGCACAAATTTGTTTATGTTCGGGTGGGCCCACTAGAGACCAACATTTATTGCGTAGAGTCTAGTTGTGAAAATCGTGTTTTCCGTACTCGGTAGTGTCTTGGAGTATGAAATGTGTTCGACAACGATCCGAGCGCGAAACACCGGCGGACAATTTTGTTGAACTTCGGGTGGCCCCACTAGTGACCTGCATTTATTGCGCCGCGACAAGTTATGAAAACTGTGTTTTCTGCACCCGGTAGTGTCTCGGAGTCCAAAGATGTGTTTCGGAACTATCGTTGTGCGAAACACCCCGGGACAATTTTTTTCATGTTCGGGTGGCCCCACTAGTGATCCGCATTTATTGCGTCAGGACAAGTTGTGAAAACTGTGTTTTCCGCACTCGGTAGTGTCTAGTCCTAAAATGTATTTCGGAACGATCCCAACGTGAAACACCGACACACAATTTTGTTTATGTTCGGGTAGGCCCACTACACACCCGCATTTATTGCGCCCGGACATGTTGTGAAAACTGTATTTTCGGCACCCGGTAGTCTCTAGGAGTATAAAAATGTGTTCCACAACGATCCGAGCGTGAAACACCGGCGGACAATTTGTTGAACTTCGGGTGGCCCCACTAGTGACCTGCATTTATTGCTCTGGGACATGTTGTGAAAACTGTGTTTTCCGCACCCGGCAGTGTCTCGGAGTTCAAAGATGTGTTCCGGAACTATCCTTGTGTGAAACACCGAGACACAATTTTTTCATGTTCGGGTGGTGATAAGCATACGGCTGCTGCCCGATCCTTCGATGAGAGGGGATAACTTTGATTTAGACTGGAGAGACGTTCACGGCCCGTCTACGGCCAATAAGGATGCGCCTTAGCAACCGATACACCAACTCCAGCGGTTAATCACGATCTTGTGGAGCACGATCAACCAAACAACCAGTGTATTTCCTGCAAGCAATCGAAGAACAAGCAAGAAAGAGATAAACAAGTGGGGTTCTAAATGAAGTAGAACGGATGGTCTAGCCGACGCACGCGTCTACAAGGTAGTAGCAATGGCTAAACTAACAAAACAAAACCCAATCTGTTTGTGGCGGCTATGGGAGTATAAGAGAAGGGGAGAGGACGACCAGGACATGGTGGGGTCATCCTCCAACCCTAGGACGCGCCCCTATTGGGCCCAACATGATACAAAGCCCAATAGCAATATAACGGTGACTCAGCACCGAGACAGATTCTTTCCGTTAAATTGTTTCGACGATTCCCGTCGACTCCGAACAAATTTGGACCTCAAACCGGCTCCATTGGAAAGTTGGTCTTCTTATCTTTCCAACCATATGTAGAATATCCAAAACGTAGCCCGTACGCGACCTGGGCGTCCGTTTTATTGCGGACTGGTTCTGGAGTCCGAATCGGACCCGAAACCGACTTTGATTGGGCCTCCCACTTGATTTGCTATACATGGCCGGCCCTCCACGCCTTTGAGCACCTCTCTAGCCATATCCTCATCATCTCCATGGTTTCTAACAATAATTAAATCATTAGGTAGTATTTTATTCTCAAAACTATATAAGGAAGGCATTAGAAACGAGCTCACCGATAAATTCCAAATTCGCGCTTGAGCTCTCGTGATTGGATCATGAATATCAAATGAGGGAGTGTTGGTTGTATCTGTATGAGTGATGTCCTCATCATTCTCCCCTTCTTGGCTGCAAACCGTCCTCGATTTGGCATCGTGGTTGAAGTTCATGCAAAGAGTGGGATTATGCTCTTTCAAATATGATTCTCGAACTTCCACTAATTCACATTGCAGCAAGAATTGCTCCCCTTCTTGAAGCTTGACCTCCAACTTATAATCAATAGAAGAGAAACTAGATATGATGTTGTTAGCTTCAATGCAAGTCATCATTTGATTCCTTGAGGACTTCATTAAAAGTGTTGTCAAATCTGAACAGATATATAACCTATGCACCATGAACTTATCATTTTCATCATATTTGCCAATTGCATGAAACGAGCAATAATCCAAACATGGCAAACCAGATTTCTTAAACAAATCATTCTCAAAACTATTCAGGTCACAAAGAAAATCAAAATAGATATAACCTAAACAATTTAAAGAAGATATATTTTTTATCTCTTCTTCCTCATTATCAATGCAATGAACATGTCTCATTTTAGCATGCGTGTCCTCAAACACAGAAGTATCATGTTCGTGCAGCAGTTGTGTCGTAGATATAAGTGAAGCATTATCACACAACTTTTCTCTATCACAAGGATCAGCAAGAAAATCACCATGTGACAAAAGCGAGTCAGCAAAAGATTCCACTAAAGATTGCTCTAAACTAGCATGAGGAGTGGATAAATTCAGCATCAAATCAACAGGTTCACATGGAGCAGCAACTAGCTCATGTGTCTCATCATTCACGTGGTCAATTCAATTTCAGCACAAATAGAAGTACCTTTTTCACTATCTTCCTTTGATTTGTCTTCAACCAAATAACTATTATCCTGTCCAAAGTTAGTCATTGCAGAACATGGAACAATGGACATCATGTCTGTTTCACAAGCAGTAGAAGACATTAAAATCTGATTCTCAGCGTCACGAGCAAGCAAACACATGAGAGATAGGTGGGTATAATTTTCAGATTTCAGCATGGATTGAATTTCAAGATTGAGTCCTCTCATAGACCTACTTGTTATATCTTTGTAGCACTCATCTAGACCACCAAATATGACACAAATCTTAAAAACATGATAGTATTCTTTCACACTCCTACTACCTTGCTTCAAGTTGTCTAATTTTTTAATCAAACGATCAGCATAATATTCAGGAGTGAAAGCATCTCTAAAAACAAGTTTGAAGTCATGCCATGATTGTGGAACTTTGTGCCGCCTACAAATACGATTCCATTCATACAAAGCATCTTTAGTCAATATATTAGAAGCAATATAAACCTTTTGTTCCTCGGAAAGATCATGCTTATCAAACTCGACTCTCTAACTTTAGCTCCCAATCAATATATAATTTAGGATAAAGAAACTCACCATCATATGAAGGCAAATGTTGAATAATGTTTAGAATATGAGGGTGCACTTTTGTCATCTCAAGAAGCTCCGTATCACCTGCCCTGATTAGACGAAAACAAGAAACACACACAATATGTATGCTCCTATATATCAAGTACAATGACGTGGCTGGTGTAATTTCCTCAGTTGCAACTTGTTCAAACAAGCTCTTACAAGTTCTTACCTTGCTCAACAGGAGGTGATGGTAACCAACAAGTCGGCAACCGTGGAAAGAATGTATCGGTGCAGCAACAACAAACCTGTGAAGCTGTAATTGGATATGTGGAGTTGTAGGTGGGCTGAAAGTAATGCACAAAGCTAGTACCACGTTAGTTAAAAGCAAGTTGAATAAGTGTTCAATGACGGTACCGTGCTGGTCCTAGGCTAAACCATTGAAGAGACGCGAGCCTAGACACCAATGATGTCACACAAAGCAAATGAAATAGATAGGTAGAACCAGCAGCATTGACAACTCACTTTTGTTCTCTCTTTCTTTTGGTTTTTTTACTCTCTTTTTTAGCAGATTGAACAATCTTGTTCAAACAGCAGATTGCAAATCTCTTCACCGATTACAGCTCACTCAGAAGGAATTTTTATGCAAGGTCAGATCCGTTGGAAAGATAAGATCATAAGCTTTCTAGATTATGCTTAAAGGCACAAAATGCACCAGCGATGATAAAAATATAGCCTTTTTGTTAGAGATTAGAATTTTCTCTGCTAATCTTTCTTGATATTGAATTGATTTTCTTTCTTCTAGGTGCAAAATAAGAGGTGGACAAAGATAAATTTGGTGTGGTACAACACGAAACAACAAGTATGATGGTGATGGTGGATAATTTCGTGGTTCTATAGGTGGACAAAAAAAATGATGACAGTAGCGGTGGATTAAGTGGTGACTAAAACTTGAATAGAACTCGAAACTCTAGTGGATTAAACACTAAGACCAGCAACACGACACGATGATGCAACCATAAACTCAACAAGAATTAACTAAGAAGTAACAGCAAAAAGCTCAAAGTGTTTAAAGGTAAAGGGAAATATGATGTTTGTATGGTTATTTTTGGGCTATAGGAGAGAAAAAAAATTCAGGGAGGAACACGAAATCTCTCACCGATGAACCTTGCTCCGATTACCAACTGATAAGCACACGGGTGCTGCTCGATCTTTCGATGAGAGGAGATAATTTTGATTTAGACTGGAGAGACGTTCACGGCCCGACTACAGCCAACAAGGATGCGCCTTAGCAACCGATACACCAACTCCAGCGGTTAATCACGATCTTGTGGAGCACGATCAACCAAACCACGAGGGTAATTCCTACAAGCAATCGAAGAACAAGCAAGAAAGAGATAAACAAGTGACTAAACTCACAAAGGTGGGGTTATGAATGAAGTAGAACGGATGGTCTAGCCGACGCACGCGTCTACAAGGTAGTAGCAATGGCTAAACTAACAAAACAAAACCCAATCTGTTTGTGGGGGCTATGGGGTTATAAGAGACGGGGAGAGGACTACCAGGACATGGTGGGGGTCGTCCTCCAACCCTAGGACGCGCCCCTATTGGGCCCAACTTGATACAAAGCCCAATAGCGATATAACGGTTACTCAGCACCGAGACAGATTCTGTCCGTCAAATTGTTTCGACGATTCCCGTCGACTCCGAACGCATTTGGACCTCAAATGAGCTCCATTGGAAAGGTGGTCTTCTTATCTTTCCAACCATATGTAGAACGTCCAAAACGGAGCCCGTATGCGACCTAGGCGTTCGTTTTATTGTGGACTAGTCCTGGAGTCCGAATCGGACCCGAAACCGACTTTGATTGGGCCTCCACTTGATTTTCTATACATGGCCGGCCCTCCACGCCTTTGAGCACCTCTCTAGCCTCATCATCTCCATGGTTCCTAAGAATAATTAAATCATTAGGTAGTATTTTATTCTCAAAACTATATAAGGAAGGCATTAGAAACGAGCTCACCGCTGATTTCCTAATTCGCGCTTGAGCTCTCGGGATTGCATCATGAATATCAAATGAGGGAGTGTTGGTTGTTTCTGTATGAGTGATGTCCTCATTTGGTGGCCCCACTAGTGACCCGCATTTATTGGGTCGGGACAAGTTGTGAAAATTTTGTTTTCCGCACCCGATAGTGTCTATAGTTCCTAAAATGTATTTCGAAACGATCCCAGCGTGAAACACCGACGTACAATTTTGTTTATGTTCAGGTGGGCCCACTAGATACCAGCATTTATTGCGTCGGGACTAGTTGTGAAAACTGTGCTTTCCGTACCCGATAGTGTCTAGGAGTATGAAAATGGGTTCGACAACGATGCGAGCGCGATATACGTGACGAAAAATTTTGTTGAACTTCGGGTGGCCCCACTAGTGACCTGCATTTATTGCGCCGGGACAAGTTGTAAAAACTGTGTTTTCCGCACCGGATCGTGTCTCGGAGTCCAAAGATGTGTTCCGGAACTATCCTTGTACGAAACACCGACACATAATTTCGTTCCTGTTCGGCTGGCCCCACTAGTGACCCGCATTTATTACGTCGGGACCAGTTGTAAAAACTATGTTTTCCACACCCGGAAATGTCTAGGAGTCCAAAAATGTGTTCCACAACGATCCCAGCACGAAACACCGGCGAATAATTTTGTTCAACTTCGGGTGGCCCCACTAGTGACATGCATTTATTGCACCGGGACAGGTTGTGAAAACTTGTTTTCCACACCCGGTAGTGTCTATAAGTCCTAAAATGTATTTCGGAACGATCCCAGCTTGAAACACCGAATCACAAATTTGTTTATGTTCGGGTGGGCCCACTAGAGACCCGCATTTATTACGTCGGGACAAGTTGTGAAAACTGTGTTTTCCGTATCCGGTAGTGTCTAGGAGTATGAAAATGTGTTCGACAACGATCCGAGCGCGAAACACCGGCGGACAATTTTGTTGAACTTCGGGTGACCCCACTAGTGACCTGTATTTATTGCGCCGGACATGTTGTGAAAACTGCGTTTTGCACACCCGGCAGTGTCTTGGAGTCCAAAGATGTGTTCCGGAACTATCCTTGTGCGAAACACCGAGACACAACTTTTTCATGGTCGGGTGGCCCCATTAGTGACCCGTATTTATTGGGTCGGGATAAGTTGTGAAAACTGTGTTTTCCGCACCCGGTAGTGTCTATAAGTCCTAAAATGTATTCCCGAACGATCCTAACTTGAAACACCGTAGCATTTGTTTATGTTCGAGTGGACCCATTACACACCCGCATTTATTGCGTCGGGACAAGTTGTGAAAAGTGTATTTTCCGGACCCGGTAGTCTCTAGGAGTATGAAAATGTGTTCCACAACGATCCGAGCGCGAAACACCGGCGCGCAATGTTGTTCAACTTCGGTTGGCCCCACAACCGACCTGCATTTATTGCGTCGGGACAAGTTGAGAAAACTGTGTTTTCCGCACCCGGTAGTGTCTAGGAGTCGAAAAATGTGTTCCGGAGTGATCCTTGAGCGAAACCCCGACGCACAATTTTGTTCCTGTTCGGCTCGCCCCACTAATGACCCGCATTTATTGCGTCGGGACCAGTTGTAAAAACTGTGTTTTCCACACCCGGCAGGGTCTAGGAGTCCAAAAATGTGTTCCACAACGCTCCGAGCGCGAAACACCGGCGAACAATTTTGTTCAACTTCGGTTGCCCGCACTATCGACCTGCATTTATTGCGTCAAGAGAAGTTGTGAAAACTGTGTTTTTCCGCACTCGGCTGTGTCTAGGAGCTAAAAAATGTCTTCCGGAACTATCCTTGTGCGAAACACCGACACACAATTTTTTTCATATTCGGGTGGGCCCACTACACATCCGCATTTATTGCGTCGGGACAAGATGTGAAAACTGTGTTTTCCGCACCCGGTAGTCTCTAGGAGTATGAAAATGTGTTCCACAATGATCCGAGCGCGAAACACCGACGCGCAATGTTGTTCAACTTCGGGTGGCCACACTAGTGACCTGCATTTGTTGCGCTGGGACAAGTTGTGAACAATGTGTTTTTCCGCACTCGGTAGTGTCCAGGAGTTTAAAAATGTGTTCCGGAACTATCCTTGTGCGAAACACCGACACAATTTTTTCATTCGGGTGGCCCCACTAGTCACCCGCATTTATTGCGTTGGGACAAGTTGTGAAAACTGTGTTTTCCGCACCTGATAGTGTCTATATGTCCTAATAGGTATTTCAGAATGATCCCAGCGTGAAACACCGAAACACAATTTTGTTTATGTTCGGGTGGGCCCACTATACACCCGCATTTATTGCGCCGGGACATGTTGTGAAAACTGTGTTTTCGGTACCCGGTAGTGTCTAGGAGTATGAAAATGTGTTCGACAACGATCCGAGCGCGAAACACCGGCGGACAATTTTGTTGAACTTCGGGTGGCCCCACTAGTCCCATGCATTTATTGCGCTAGGACAATTTCTGAAAACTGTGTTTTCCGCATCGGGTAGTGTCTAGGAGTCCAAAAATGTGTTTCGGAACAACCCTTCTATGAAACATCGACGTACAATTTTTTTCATGTTCGGGTGGCCCTGCTAGTGACCCGCATTTATTACGCCGGGACAAGTTGTGAAAACTCTGTTTTCCGCACCCGTAGTGTCTAGGAGTCCAAAAATGTGTTCCGGGGTGATCGTTGTGCGAAACATCGACATAAAATTTTGGTCATGTTCGGGTGGCCCCACTAGTGACCCACTTTTATTGTGTCGGTACCAGTTGTGAAAACTGTGTTTTCCGCACCCGGCGAGTGTTTGCGCCGGGACAAGTTCTGAAAACTGTGTTTTCAGCACCCGGTAGTGTCTTGGAGTCCAAAAATGTGTTCCAAAATCATCCTTGTGCGAAACACGGACATGAAATTTTGTTCATGTTCTGGTGTCCCCACTAGTGACCCGCTTTTATTGTGTCGGTACCAGTTGTGAAAACTGTGTTTTCCGCATCCGGCAGTGTTTGCGCCGGGACAAGTTGTGAAAATTGTGTTTTCCGCACCCGGTAGTGTCTAGGAGTCCAAAAATGTGTTCCAGAATGATCCTTGTGTGAAACACCGACGCACCATTTAATTCATGTTCGGGTGGCCCCACTAGTGACCCGCGTTTATTGCGTCAGGACAAGAGGTAAAAACTGTGTTTTCTGCACCCGATAATGTCTATAAGTCGTAAAATGTATTTCAGAATGATCCTAGCGTGAAACACCGACGTATAGTTGTGTTTATGTTAGGGTGGGCCCACTACACACCCGCATTTATTGCGCTGGGACAAGTTGTGAAAACTGTGTTTTTCGCACCTTGTAGTGTCTAGGAGTATGAAAATGTGTCCCACAACGATCCGAGCGTGAAACACCGACGGATAATTTTGTTCAACTTCGAGTGGCCTCGGTAGTGACCTGCATTTATTGCGCCGGGACAAGTTGTGAAAACTGTGTTTTCCGCACCCGGTTGTGTCTATGAGTCCAAAAATGTTTTTCGGAATGATACCTGTGCCAAACATCGACACACACTTTTGTTCCTGTTCGGCTGGCCCCACGAGTCACCCACATTTATTGCGTCGGGACAAGTTGTGAAAACCGTGTTTTCCGCACCCGATAGTGTCTACGAGTCCAAAATGTGTTCCACAAGGATCCGAGCGTGAAACATCGACGGACTATTTTGTTCAACTTTGAGTGGCCCCACTAGTGACCTGCATTTATTGCCTCGGGACAAGTTGTGAAAACTGTGTTTTCGCACCCGACAGATGTTTAGGAGACCCAAAATGTGTTCCGGAACAATCCTTGCGCGAAACACCGACACACAATTTTTTTCATGTTCGGGTGGTCCCACTTGTGACCCGCATTTATTGCGTCGGGACAAGTTGTGAAAACAGTGTTTTCCGCACCTGATAGTGTCCAGGAGTCCAAAAATGTGTTCCACAACGATCCGATCGCGAAGCACCGGTGAACAATTTTGTTCAACTTCGGGTGGCCCCACTAGTGACCTACATTTATTACACTGGGGCAAGTTGTGAAAACTGTGTCTTCCGCACCCGACAGTTGTCTAGGAGTCCAAAAATGTATTCTGGAACAATCCTTGTGTGAAACACCGATACACAATTTTTTTCATGTTAGGCTGGCCCCACTAGTGACCCGTATTTATTGCGTCGAGACATGTTGTGAAAACTGTGTTTTCCGCACCCGATTCGAGACTGTCCAAGCAAACGAGTTTTGGTTGTCCAAGCAAACGAGTTTTGGTTGTCAAGGATGATGGTGAGTATAGTTCTGCTAGTGATTTCGGTGAAGATACACTTGCTTTGCTTGAAGCTGACAATGCAGGTCACGAGGGGCACACAGAGGAGCATATTGGCGCCGAGGATGCAGCACACTATGATAGCCTTATTGTGCAACGTCCGTTGAGTGCACAAATGGAGAAAGCGGAGCAAAATCAGCGGCACACATTGTTTCAAACAAAGTGTGTAATTAAAAAGCGTTCCTGTCGCATGATCATTGATGGTGGTAGCTGCAACAACTTGGCGAGCAAGTGAGATGGTGGAGAAGCTTTCCCTCACCACCAGGCCCCATCCACATCCATATTACATCCAATGGCTGAACAATAGTGGTAAGGCAAAGGTAACAAAATTGGTGCGAATTAATTTCACTATTGGATCATATCGTGACGTTGTTGAATGTGATGTAGTACCAATGCAAGCATGTAATATTCTGCTAGGTAGACCTTGGCAATACGATAGAGAATCCATGCATCATGGTAGATCAAATCAATATTCATTTTTGTACCATGATAAGAAAATAGTGTTACATCCTATGTCTCATGAAGATATTGTGCATGATGATGTTGCTAGAGCTAGAAAATTACAGTCATAAGAACAAACTAAAAGTGAAAACCATAATGCTATTAAATCTGATTTCAAAAACAAAAATGAAATCACTTTGAAGGGAGGTTCTACGCTTGCTACTAAATGTTCTATTCACAAATTGATTGCCTCCACTTCTGTTTCCTATGCTTTGGTATGTAAAGATGCGTTGTTTTCACTTCATGATATGCAGTATTCTTTGCCTACTGTTGTTTCTAACATTTTGCAGGAGTATTCTGATGTGTTTCCTAGTGAAATACCACCGGGGCTACCCCCTTTGCGAGGACTTGAGCACCAAATTGACCTCATTCCCGGTGGTTCATTGCCCAATCGTGCACCATATAGAACCAACCCGGAAGAAACGAAGGAGATTCAGCGCCAAGTGCAAGAATTACTTGATAAGGGGTATGTACGTGAGTCTCTTACTCCTTGTGCGTTCCGGTAATTTTAGTACCTAAAAAAGATGAGACATGGCGTATGTGTGTGGATTGTAGAGCTATTAACAATATCACCATTCGATATCGTCACCCTATTCCACGCCTAGATGATATGTGTCGGTGTTCGAACCACTCGGTTGTAGAATTTGTCCTGGGGATGCGGGTTTTAGGCTGGATGGTACACAAGGGAAGACACGAAAGATTTAGGCTGGTTCGGGAAAGCTCCCTACGTCCGGCGGGGGTGGTGTCGCGGCATTCGTGTTCCTTGCGTCAAGTGAGAAAACGGAGTACAAAGGTGGCGGGAAAGGAGCGCGCTCCAAGCCCCGTGCAGGTGAGTGAAAAAGCGTGAGCGTGCGAGTGTTTCAGCCTCGTGTGTGCGTTAGACGTGTCTTAGACGTGCGCGTATGTGAGAGACTCGGCCCCTTTGTAGTCACAGGGGTGAAGCTCGAGTTACGGGGGAGGGAAAAGGAGGACAGCCGTGAGATCGATCGAATGCCCGTGCCGTCCCGTTAGTCTTCTTCCTCGCGCGTACTCGCGTGGTTGACTGGGCGGTCGCATCCTTCCCGTAGGCCGGCAGCGTCGGGATGGAGTATTACGCATTCGGCGGAATCCTAGGTGGCGCTATGGCGAGTGCTTGGATATGACATGCCATTCCCGTCCTTCTCTGTCATAAGCATTGATAGCTGGGTCAAGGTCCAGGTCGTGGGGCAGCTCGTTCGAACCTCGAGCTTGCCGGCGAAGGTCGTGCGGGACGGAGCGTAACTCGAGGTCGACCTCGAGTTACACCCGTTCGACGAGTATGGCGGGGGGGGGTCGTAATGTGGTACGTCGGTTGATGATGGCTTTATCCGGAGGCTTCGGTCCACGCCAACTCGTCGGGCAACAGGGACGGCACAGGGATGGCACGTCCCGTCGGCGTGGCCCGACGGGAGCAGGTGGTGGCAGGAGGGATGGGGCGCGAACCCCCACCAATGATTTCCGAGTACCGCCCACGTGGGCACCGGGGTGGTTGGGGTTGGTGGTCGAGTCGCGAGGTCGCGCCCGAAGGTCGAGCGCGGAGGTCGAGCGCGGAGGTCGAGCACGAAGGTCGAGCGCGGAGGTCTCGCGACGTGGTTTTGCTAATCTGTCGTTAAGTGGGCTCGGACGCCGCCATGTGGCGGCGTTAATCTTTCTCCCCGACAATATGCTTGATGAATTAAGTGGTGCTAGTGGGTACCACCGGATGCGCATGAAATTGGGAGATGAATGGAAAACAACTTTCAAAACTAAGTTCGATTTATATGAGTGGTTAGTGATGCCTTTTGGAATAACTAATGGACCTAGTACATTCATGAGGTTGATGAACGAAGTTTTGCGTGCTTTTATTGGAAGATTTGTGGTAGTATATTTTGATGACATATTGATTTACATCAAATCTTTGGATGACCATCTTGATTATTTACGTGCTGTTTTTGATGCTTTACGTAGTTGACGTTTATTTGGTAACCTTACAGCAAGTCTTTGGATGACTTATGCTCGGCTGAATCGCGAACGAAGTGCGGTCCCGCCGTTTGACCTCGTGTTTGCGATGCCGGTCCCGAGCCCCCGCTCGGTGCGGACGGCCGGTCGTGAGGTGGTTCGTCTTAGTCGATTTCCCGTCCGCGTCGCTTTCGTACGACGGAGGGTAGAGCAGATCCGCGATTTGCCCGTAAAGGCCGACACGCGGGGCTCGGTGAGCTCAATAACGGGAAAAGTTCGAATGAAGTTGCGGTTTCCCGTCGAGGGGATACCGTCCTGCCCGCCGGGGGACAACTTCATTAAATCGTTCGCTGAATTTCGGGGGCTCGATGCCTCTCTACGGTGAGACTCCCCTTAGTCGAGGTCGACGCGGACTCGAACGTGTCCGGTCGATGCCCATTGCGCTTGCGCGCGAGGGTCGCGGTCGCTAGGTGGACCCATCGATGTCACTCCCCGGCTCGATTTGGTATGCACGAGGCGACCGTCGAACCCTTTCGATCGGGCCAGCCTTGGAACCTCGGCCGGGTGGGGCCGTCGAGGCAGTTTTCAGCCTCTTATCCCCGCTTACCTTCGAGGTCGAGCCTCGCTTCGGTCGAGCTTCGAGGTCGAGCGGTTGACCTTGAAGCGAGTAGGTAGGGGGTCGAGGGACCTCCTCGGGGTGCGTGCCTTTCCTCACCCGTGTCGGCATGTGAGAAAATCTGAAATGACAGGGAGGACAGAGGGGAGCGCGGTAGTTTTACCGTCTTGGCTTCCATGGTTCGGGAATCGAGGCACGATAAGTGCGGGCGGTGGAGCGGCAGACTCGGAGATAGTTGCGCAAAAATCGGGGAGGAAGAGTTATGAAACTTTACCCAAGGGGTGGCGATCGTGGGCCCCGCAGCAGAACCGAGGGGACGCGCCCGCCCGACGCAGCCGCCTATTTAAGCCGGTCCCCGCCGTGGCCTTCCGCCCTCATGCGCCGTCGCTCTCCTTGCTTTTGTCCTTCCAAACTTTAGCTTTCGCCTCTCCAAGCCCTAGCTTTCGTCTTCCTCCCGACGCAGCCCCCGAGCCCTTTCATCCTCGCTCCGCCATGCCGACCTGGACCCGCTCCACGGCGACGAAGACCGACCTCGAGCGGCCGGTGGCCCAAGGCCTGCTGCGCGAGCGCGGCGCCGAGAAGTGGTGGAAACTTCCCGGCAACGAGTCGCGCCATCAGCCGCCGGCGGGTTACATCGTCTCCTTTCTGCACTTCCACGAGCGCGGCTTGGGGACGCCGGGAACGACTTCTTCCGGGCGATGATGTTCCGGAACAATCTGGAGCTTCACCACCGGAACCCCAACGGGATCGGCAGCTGAGCACCTTCGTGGCTCTCTCGCGAGGGTTTCTTGGGCATGGCGAGCAACCTCGACCCGTGGAGGTATTATTTCCGCATCAACCTCTACCGGAGGTGGAACTCCATTGGCGAGGAGGTTCCCGCACACGTCGGTTGCGCGGGGATTGTCATGAAGAAGGACCGGGGAGGGACTACATTCTCGGTGACCACCCCCACGTCGAACCGGGGTGGCACCCGAATTGGTTCTACCTACGCCAAGATTCGGCGCATCCGTTCTCGACCTTCGAGGGCTGAGTTTTTGAGGAAGGCCCGGAGGAGTGGAGGTGGGGCTGCCCCGCACCAACCGGGACCAAGTCGACATGATGATCGAGGCGATCCGGCACTTAAACCGGTTCGACGTCGACGCGACGGTGGTGGTGGGCTCCTACCACAAGCGTAGGTTCGCGCCGCCGATGCGGCGCTCGATGCTGATGCATCAAGTCTCGAGTAACGACCGCGTCGTCCCGGACATTGTGATGGCGGTGCAGCAACTCAACGACGACATCGTCGCGCAGCTTGTCAAGAGCGCCGGGTACGCCGCGCGAGCTTGGCCCGTCCAGGGGGCCCCGAAGATGAAGCCGCACCCGCAAGCGCTCGATGTGGTGAGTCGTCTCGGCCTTCGTTGTCTTACCGCTTACTCGTGTTCTCGTTACCGTTCGCTAACTCGTTCTTTTCTCCGTAGTCCACCGGATCTCGCTCTCCAAGCGTCCCAAGATGCGGCTTCCCGAGGGAGCAGCCGAGAGGGAGGCCAACCGTCCGCGGGCCGCGGAGGAGCAAGCCGAGAGGAAGGCGGCCAAGGATTTGGGCGCGCGACTCGAGGCGGAGAAGACGGATCGAGACGTCGAGCGTCGGAGGAAGAGGGAGGCGTACAGGGTGGCGGGGTTAAACCCCGACACCGCCTCGATCGCCTTGACCCCCATTCCCACGGATTTTGAGGATGACGGTAGACCCAGCGAGTTCGAGACCGAAGGGGAGACCCCGTACGTCCGCTCCCACCGAGCCATCACCTCGGCTCTCGAGACCTCTCGCCCTTCGTCCTCGACCTTCGCGGTCGGGTCCTCGGAGGCAGCTCGCAACCTACGGAGGCGGGTCAAGCTCCCGGACCATCGAGGCGTCTCCCGTGGAGGGGACGGGGACCAGCGTGGACCCCCGTTTGGGTCGGAGGTCGTTTATCTCACGGGGATCCCGCTGCCGATGCAAGAGAGGCGGCGGAGATGATCGTCAAGTTAGTCGAAGGCGAGACGGACCTCAACCGCACGCCGCCGGCGCCCGGAGACGGCGTGGCGGCCGGCGTAGATCTACGACGTCTTCCCTCCGCCACGTCCGCGGACGTGGTGCCCGCGCAAGGTTCCGGAGCTCGGGCGCGGCGAGCCCAAGAATGTGGCGGGACCGCCCCGAGCTGGTGGGGAGCGGCGAGGAAGGTCGACATGCGGACGCGCATGTCGATGTCCTTAAACCCGTTGGGGCCGACGAGCCGACCTCGCGACACTCGGACGCGCGTGTCGATGTCCTTGAACTTGTTGCGCCCGGCGGAGGAGGCGCCGCGGGGTCCTCACTCGATATTGAGATCCGGCGGGGCCCGTCGAGGAGGAGGCACGGGAAATGGTCGACCCGGCGACGGCTACCGGGAAGCGTGCTCGCGAGGGCGAGCCCGGTGATGGTGGGCCCACGCCCAAGCGCGCGGTGCCGCAGAGCAGGAGGGCTCGGCCACGACTCTTCGGAAGTCGTTAACCTCTTCGGCGGCGCAGGCCGCGAAGGCGAGGAGTGTTGGTGTCGAGGTGGCTGCAACAGCGGCCACCACAGGGGCGAGAGGGGCGCCGGCGGAGTCTAGCCGCACTCCGGAGTTGTTTCCGGATCGAAGCCGTCGGACTTCGTGGGCGGGCTCACGCCGGTGGTGCACGAGTTCCCGTCTCGACTCGAGTCGGGGCGGGCAAGCTCGTGGAGGCGGCCGGTCAAGCCCGCACCGGCTTGGAGGAAGAGCTCGCGCGGCGCAGTCGCTCGGTGCGGCGAAGGAGGCGGCCTTGGCATCCTTGGCCGGGGCCGAAGAAACCACCACGGCGGTGGGGAAGGTCAAGGAGGCGCTCCAGGCGGAGCGCGAGCCGAGGCAAAAGGCCGAGGCTGCGGCGGAGGTCTCCCACCGGACCGCGTCCGGCTACCTCGGGGAGCTCCAGGAGCAACGGGCCGAGAAGAAGGGTTAGAACTTAGAGCTTTTCCCTTTCGACCTTCGAAATTTCTTGACATTTTCTTATTCTCCGGAGTTCGAGTCTCTAACGTAGAACTTTCTTGATTGTGTAGGGATAGAGCCAAGGCTGGTCGCGATGGAAGAGTCCCGGAGGGAGCTCGACGCCGCCTTGGGCCGCGCCTTTGTCGACGTCGAGGTCGAGCGGAGTGCCGAGGTTACCCTGCCGGAGCAGATCGGTGCGGTGGTCCGAGGAGCGAGGCGCTCCGTCGTGCGCGCGACCTTCACGGTGCTCGGCGTCGCACTATGAGGACCTCGACTTCGGAGCCATCGGTTCGGGGCTTGTTCCTGGTTTTGTCGGCGCCGAGCCGGAGGCGTTGAAGACCGAGACCCGTGCGCACGCCGATTCCCTCGCTGCAAAGCTCGAGGAGGAGCCCCTCCCTAAGATGTAGATAAGCTAGGGAGTTAGTTTTTGTTTTCGTTTTGTTATGAACAATGGGGTGTTGTCCCTTCGCGTGTAAATAATGTTAAGTTTTTAACTCGTTCCGTGCTCGACCCTTCGAGGTCTTGCTCATTGTTATTGATTTTAAGTTCGACTCAAATCTGTCTTGGCCTTTTCATTTATCTTGTTGACTTGCAAAGTTTGAGCCCCGAGCCTCGTTGGACTTAGTCGTTTTTTGTGAGCGTCCGCTAGGACCGCTAGGGTGCTCGAGCTTCGGCCTTCCGACCAACTTAGACCGTGAGTCCGTTTGCCCGCGACTTACTTTGTTTGTCATCGGGATTCGAATCCAAGGTCAAGTGAAACTTAGCAAATTTTTTCGCGAAAAAGAGCTAAGTGCGGCGATTTTTGTTTTGAAAAATCGTAGGTAGCGCCCGCCTTCCAGCCCCGGAGTGAGGCTCGACCTTGGAGCGAGAGGTCGAGGGTCGCCGTACTTAGAGGGCGATCGTTTCAAGAGTAAGGGAACAAGTGCGAGTTCAAGGGTAGAATTTACGTAATCGCGCGATGTTCCGGGCGTTAGTCAATTCTCGACCTTCCACCGTCCCGAGCTTGTAGGAGCCCGGCCCGATCACGAGTGTGACGATGTAGGGTCCTTCCCAAGGAGGGGAGAGCTTGTGGCGGTCCTTGTTGCTCTGCACTCGCATGACACCATGTCCCCGACGTTGAAGCCTCGACTCTTGACGTTGCGATCATGGTATCGTCGAAGCGCCCGTTGATACTTGGCAGAATGCGGGAGCGCGGCGTCACGCGCTTCATCGAGCTGATCAGCGGCGTCCTCGAGCGCCGTTTTGTTTCCTTGCTCGTCGAAAGCCCGGACCCTACGAGCGCCATAGTCGAGATCGGTCGGAAGAATCGCTTCCAGCCATAGACCATGAAGAACGGCGTGTAGCCGGTCGCCCGGCTTGGAGTCGTTCGAAGACTCTAGAGAACAACCGGTAGTTCTATCGCCCATTCACCGCTGAAACGCTTCAAACGATCATAAATGAAAGGCTTGAGCCCTTGTAGGATCATGCCATTGGCTCGCTCGACCTGCCCGTTGGTTTCGGGATGAGCTACGACTGCCTGATCTACTCGAATGTGGTAGTCATCGCAGAACGTGAGGAATTTCTTCCCCGTGAACTGCGTACCATTGTCCGTGATTATCGGGTTGGGAACTCCAAATCGATGAATAATGTTGAGGAAGAACTCGATCGCCTCCTCGGACTGGATTTTGCCGATGGCTAGAGCTTCAATCCAATTCGTGAACTTGTAAACCGCGACGAGCAACCGGGTGAAGCCCCTAGGTGCTTTCTTAAACGGCCCTACCAAGTCAAGACCCCGGACCAAGTGATGGGTATGGTTTGGAGGGCTTGAGCGGGCTCATGCGTTTGTCGAGCGTAGTACGGCAACCTTTGCACGTGTGCACGACGCGAGTCGCATCGGCCACGGCGGTTGGCCGATAGAAGGCTTGTCGGAAGGCGTTACCCACGAGGGTCCGCGGCGATGCGTGATGCCCAAAGACGCCCGCATGGATGTCGTTAAGCAGCTTTACGCCTTCCTCGATTGGGATGCAGCGCTGCAGAATTCTGGACACGTTGCGTTTGTAGAGGTCGCCGTCGACCAAGACGAAAGACTTTGAGCTTCGTGCGGGCGCCTTGCTTCGGTTTGGTCGGCCGGAAGCTCTGCCATGGAGGAGGTACTCGATGTACTGCGTTCTCCAATCAGATTGCGACGCCTCGCCGGACGCCGGAGCGTCAATTTCCATGACCTCTTTGCCCGACGGCGGAGGATCAGCCCCCGAGTCCTTGTCGGGGCTCGAGCGTTCCTCGGGGTCGAGGTCGGCGCTCGGGGCAGCCCCCGAGTCTCCTTTGATGGGCCCTCCATCGTCCTTAGGAAGATCGGGAGGGCGAACCGATGGCTGGAACCGATCGTTGGCGAAGACGCCCGACGGGACCGGTTCCTCGTTGGATGCCGGCTTAGCCAACGAATCTGCTGCCTCATTGAGCCGTCGTGGGATGTGCTTGAGCTCGAGTCCATCGAACTTCTCCTCGAGCTTTTCGCACCTCTTGATGATAGAGTATCGGCGTGTCGTTCCGACAGCTTGACTCTTTCATCACCCGATCGATGACGAGCTGCGAGTCCTCGCGGATCTCGAGCCGTCTTATCCGGAGCTCTATGGCAATCTTGAGGCCGTTGACTAAAGCCTCGTACTCGGCTACATTATTCGAAGCTGAAAAGTGTAACCGAATGGCATACCTCATACGTACCCCCGGGGAAACGAAGACGAGTCCAACGCTCGCTCCGCTGCGCATCGGTGACCCGTCGAAGTACATGACCCAAGTACTCTTGGTCCACCGGCGAGGGTGGCAACCGAGTTTCTGTCCACTCCGCGATGAAGTCGACGAGCACTTTAGACTTTATAGCCGTTTGGGGCACATAGGTGATGTCGTGCCCCATTAACTCGAGAGCCCATTTGGAGACTTTGCTGCGGACTCCCTGTTTTCAATGATGTCGTGCAAAGGAAACGAGCTTACCACGGTTATCGAGTGCGCGTCGAAGTAGTGGTGTAGCTTGCGCCCGGCGACCATCACGGCGTAGAGGATCTTGAGGACCTGGAGATACCTCATCTTTGAATCGGAGAGCACCTCGCCGACGTAGTAGACGATGTGTTGTACCTTGAGCACGTGTCCCTCTTTCTCCCGCTCGACCACGACGGCAGCGCCGACAACCTCGAGTGGTTGCCACGACGTAGAGGAGGAGTTGCTCGCCCGGAGATGGTGGAGTTAGGACCGGAGGGTTGGCCAGGATACGCTTCACGTCATCCAGCGCGGCTTGTGCCTCCGGAGTCCACTCGAAGCGCTCGAACTTCTTGAGGAGCATGTAGAGCGGGAGGGCTCGCTGCACCCCCTTGAGGTTCCGGATCGGACCCATGCGCTCGATGGCGGAGATCTTCTCCGGATTCGCTTCGATGCCACACTCGAGACGACGAAGACCAATAGCATCCCCGCGGGACCCCAAAGACGCACTTCTCGAGGTTGAGCTTGACAAGCATTCTCGCGCAACTTGGCGAACACGCGCTCAAGGTCGACCACGAGTTGGTCGGCCTTTTTAGACTTGACGACGATGTCGTTCACGTAGGCCTCGACAACGTCTCCGATGAGATAGTCGAAGCATTTCTCGATGAACCTCCGGTACGTGGCACCGGCGTTCTTGAGTCCGAACGGCATCGTGGTCTAGCAAGTACGAGCCGAAGGGCGTGATGAAGGAGGTCGCGAGTTGGTCGGATTCGTCGAGCGCTATCTAATGGTACCCAGATTACGCATCTAAAAAGCAAAGAGTTGGGACGGCCATGAACTTCACGTAACATGGCCGCCCGAGGATGACGTGGTAGACTTCGGGGAATCCAACCACCTCGAACATGAGGGTCTCCATTCGGAAGTTCGAAGGAGTCTCGAACGTGACGAGCAAATCGATCGTCCGATGGGAACGGCTTGCGTTCCGGGCACGACGCGTGGAACGGTGAACCGTTAGGGCGAATGCGCGAACGCTCGATGCCCATGGCGTCAAGGACATCGGCGTACGGAATGTTGAGGCCGCTGCCTCCGTCCATTAGCACCTTGGAGAGGCGCGTCTTGGCGATGATGGGGTCAACCACGAGCGGGTATCGACCCGGTCGTGGGAGTCGCGCCGGATGATCGGCACGATGAAATGTGATTGGGAGTTCCGACCACTTGAGGTACGCCGGGGTTGCGGGCTCCGCAGGGAAGACCTCACGACGCTCGTGCTTGACGGAGCATCGGCTCGGGCGAGCGTCGGAGCTCGCAAATATCATCGGGCAACCCTCCGCCCGAGGGATGCCCTCGCCCTCCTCGTCGCCGGCGTCGCCCTCGACTCCGGCGTTCTCCTCCTCATCTTGTTGGGGGCGCCCCTTCCGACCCTCGCTGCGTGATGAACTTCTTCATCGGCGAGCGAGTCCTTCATCGAGTGCTTGACGGGGAACTCGTGGTTGGGGCACGGCCCGTTCCACTTCTTCTCGAAGTGGTTCGACGGGTCTTTGTTGGGCTGCTTCCCGCCCTTCTTCTCGGTCGCGGCCACCATGGGACCGCTGCTCGACCGCGACTTGTTCTTCTTGTTTTGCTTGGAGCCGGAGGGGCCTCCGCCGGCGTTGCCGTCGGCCTGCTTGCCCTTTCCCTTCTCGGGGTATCACGGTGAAGGAGGGCACCGACCGCCTCCTCACCGAAGCATGGCTCGTGGCGATGTCGAGGAGCTCCCGAGCTGTTCGTGGGCAGCTTCGCCCCAGCTCATGGACGAGAGCCTCACGGCTTGTTACAGAGAGGAAGGCCCCCACGGCGTCTGCGTCGACGACGTGGGGTAGCTCGTTGCGGCGCCGGGAGAAACGCCGAATGTAATCCCGGAGCGACTCGTTCGGCTTCGCCGACAGTTTTTCAACTCCCATGGGTTGCACGGACGGGCACACGTGACCTGGAAGTTACCTACGAATATCTCCTACAGGTTGGCCCACGAACGTATCCGGTTCGCGGGCAAGTGCCCAGCCAGGTTCGCGCCGAATCGACGAGATACGGCGGCAGATTCCGAATGATGGCGAGATCATCATTCGCGCCGCCGCCCGGCGAGCAAGACGATAGTCCTCCGGCCGGAGGGAGCGGTTCGATTCCCCGCATACTTAGCAACCGTCGTTGGTGGGCGGAACTGCGGAGGGAAGGTCGCTCCTCTAATAGTGGAGCTAAACACCCCGGGCCCCGGGGGTCGTGGCTCCGGCTCCGGTCGTGCTCGGCGTTGCCCCGTCCACCACGCCGAGGGTGACGAACGAGCCGCCGGCCCGCGTCGTCCCGAGCGAGTCGGCGAACATCGAGGGTCGAGCGCGCGTCACGCGCCGCGCCGATGCGAGAGTGCATCGACCGCCCGGCCTCGGGCTGGCCCGGCTGCACGGGCTGCCGCACGAAGCGTGTATCGAGCCTCCCGCTTGGGAGTCACGACGGCTAGCGCCGGCGCGTTGGTTCGACGGCGCAGCGCGTCGCTGCGAGCTCTCCGCGTGCTGCTCCGCCGCCTTAGCGAGGAGCGCAGCCATCTCCCTCTGCACTCGTTGTGCTTCCGGAGTCGGCTGCACCGGGAGGGTTTTCAATAACGCTGCTGCCGCAGCTACATTTTGCCCGAGCACGAGGAAAGTACCGGGCTTCGCCACCGTCGTCGTTGGCGATGCTGGTTGACGCGGCGAGCTCTCCGCCGCGCGTTGCACTCCGCGTGCCGACGCTGCTGCTCTAGCTCCCGCTCTATTGCTGTCGTGTCCTCCACGAGACCGTGGTGAGCCTCCTCCGGTTCTAGCCGCCTAGCCTAGAGGCGAGCCCGCAGGTCGTCACCGCCCGGGGTACGAGTATGCGCTCGTTGGGCCGCCGGAGTTCCAGGAGCGCCGGGCTTTGGTGCGGTCGGTCCTCCAGGCACTTTGTGCGCCCGCTCCTGCAGCATGCATCATGATGCACTCGCGGGTGAGGCCGTAAGCCTCGTCGCAGCTGCCTCGATCCGAATCTTCGTCCTCCCTCGCGTCGAGGAGGTCGAAGAAGGACTCGGAGGGATGAATTACCATCCCAACGACCTCTTCCGCTACGAGGTCGGCCGATCCTAGGAGAGCGCTCGGTCTCGTCACGTTCGCGGTGACGGGCGTGGCCATAGGGGCCTGCGGTGCCGACGGCTCGGCGCGCACCGGTGTCCGCTCGAAGTGGCAAAAAGTCGAGGCTCCCAAAACGCACGGTGGTGCCGGGGGCCCGGAATGAAAACTCGGAGCCAGCCATCTCGTGCCGTGGAAGAAGAGAGAAATTAGTGAAAACGCGCAACAATCCCCTTCTCGGCACGCCAACTATCGGTGTTCGAATCACCGGCTGTAGAATTTGTCCCGGGATGCACGTTTTAGGCCGGATGGTACACAAGGGAAGACACGAAAGATTTAGGCTGGTTCGGGAAAGCTCCCTACGTCTAGTGGGGGTGGTGTCGCGGCGTTCGTGTTTCTTGCGTCAAGTGAAAAACGGAGTACAAAGGTGGCGGCGAGAGGAGCGCGCTCGAAGTCCCGTGCGGGTGAGTGAAAAAGCGTGAGCGTGCGAGTGTTTCAGCCTCGTGTGTGCGTTAGACGTGTCTTATACGTGCGAGTATGTGAGAGACTCATTCGCTTTATAGTCACGGGGGTGAAGCTCGAGTTACGGGGGAGAGGGAGAAGGAGGACAGCCGTGAGATCGCTCGAATGCCCGTGCCGTCCCGTCGGTCTTCTTCCTCGCGCGTACTCGAGTTGTTGACTCGGGCGGTCGCATCGTTCCCGTAGCCGGCAGCGTAGGAATGGAGTATCCGCATTCGGTGGAATCCTGGGCGGCGCCGTGGCAGAGTGGTTGGATATGACATGCCATTCCCGTCCTTCTCTATCATAAGCATTGATAGCCGGGTCAAGGTAGGTCGTGGGGCAGCTCGTTCGAACCTCGAGCTTGCCGGCGAAGGTCGTGCGGGATGGAGCGTAACTCGAGCTCGACCTCGAGTTACACCCGTTCGACGAGTATGGCGGGGGTCGTACTCGTAGTACGTCGGTGGATGATGGCTTTCTCCGGAGGCTTCGGTCCACGCCAACTCGTCAGGAAACAGGGACGGCACGTCCCGTTGGCGTCGCCTACGGGAGCAGGTGGTGGCAGGGAGGGATGGGGCGTGAACCAACCTCCAATGATTTCCGAGCACGGCCCACGTGGGCGCCGGGGTGGTTGGGTTTGGTGGTCGAGTCGCGAGGTCACGCCCGAAGGTCGAGCGCGGAGGTCGAGCGGGCAAAGTCGTGCGGGACGGAGCCCCCGAGTAAGACGGTCAAGGTCGTGCAAGGCGGGCCTCCTCGAGCTTGGCGGGCAAGGTCGAGCTCGTTATCCGCTGTCCTGTCTTCCGGCGGGATCGTACGGGTGGGGGCCGGCTTCTTCTGCCGACGTGGTTTCGCTAATCTGTCATTAAGTGGGCTCGGACGCCGCCACGTGGCGGCGTTAATCTTTCTCCCCGACAATATGCTTGATGAATTAAGTGGTGCTATTGTGTTTTCTAAGGTTGATTTGCGTAGTGGGTACCACCAGATTCGCATGAAATTGGGAGATGGATGGAAAACAGCTTTCAAAACTAAGTTCGGTTTATATGAGTGGTTAGTGATGCCTTTTGGATTAACTAATGCACCTAGTACTTTCATGAGGTTGATGAACGAAGTTTTGCGTGCTTTTATTGGAAAATTTGTGGCAGTATATTTTGATGACATATTGATTTACAGCAAGTCTTTGGATGACCATCTTGATCATTTACGTGCTGTTTTGATGCTTTACGTAATGCACATTTCTTTGGTAACCTTGACAAGTGCACCTTTTGCACCGATCGAGTTTCTTTTCTTGGCTATGTTGTTACTCCACAGGGAATTGATGTTGATCAAGCCAAGTTGTTCCAAGGACTCTCACACAGGTTCATAGCTTTTTGGGTCTAGCTGGATTTTATCGCCGTTTTGTGCGTGATTTCAGCACCATTGTTGCACCTTTGAATGAGCTTACAAAGAAGGGAGTGTCTTTCTCTTGGGGTCCAAGCACAAGAGAATGCATTTAACATGCTAAAAGATAAGTTGACACATGTCTCAGTAACTTCCTGATTTCAATAAGACTTTTGAGCTTGAATGTGATGCAAGTGGGATTGGATTAGGTGGTATTTTGTTACAAGAGGGCAAACATGTTGCATATTTTAGTGAGAAATTGAGTGGGCCTGTTTTAAACTATTCTACTTGTGACAAGGAATTATATGCTCTTTATGCGTACTTTAGAAACTTGGCAGCATTATTTGTGGCCCAAAGAATTTGTTATATAATATAATCTAATCATGAATCTTTAAAGCATATTCGTAGTCAAGGAAACTAAACCGTAGACATGCAAAGTGGGTAGAATTTCTTGAATCTTTTCCTTATGTCATTAAACATAAGAAAGGGAAGGAGAATATCATTGTTGATGCTCTGTCTCGACGATATATTTTGTTGACACAACTTGACTATAAAATTTTTGGATTGGAAACAATTAAAGACCAATATGTGCATGATGCTGATTTTAAAGATGTGTTGCTGCATTGTGAGGGTGGGAAAACATGGAACAAATTCATCCTCCATGATGGGTTTGTTTTTCGAGCTAACAAGCTATGTGTCGGGGAAAAGATTAACGCTGCCACGTGGCAGCATCCGCGCCCACCTAGCGGAGGGTTAATAACGGCCACGCCATCACCGGAGGTTGGCCCGCGTCCATACGGGCCAGCCAAGAAACGACCCCGGCGCCTTACTCGAGGACGTCCGCCTCGCGCGTGCATGATGCCTTAGTCGAGGGGTTTCGTCCCGCACGACCTTGGTCGCTCGACCCTCACACTCGACCTCGTGACTCGACCACCGACCGCATTAACTCCCAACTACCCCGGCGCCCACGTGGGCGAGGCTCGGAAATCATTGGAGGGAGGCCGGAGCCCATCCCTCCCGCCGCCACTCGCTCCCGTCGGGGCACGCCGACGGGACGTCCCGTTCTCGTTGCTTGGCGAGAGCCGGCGTGGACCGCGAGCTTCGGGAGAAACCGCTGCCCATTGACGAACGGACGTACGACCCGTCCCCGTCACGTCCATCGAATAGGTATAGCTCAAGGTCGAACTCGAGCTACACTCCGTCCCGCACGACCTTCCTCTCGTGAGCTCGAGTCACGAAGAGAACTACACCCGTACCTCAAACCTATCCGAACCATCATTACGTTCGACGTAAAAGGACGGGTATGGCTTGTCCAAATCCAACCACTCTATGAATAGCGCCACCTGCAGCTCCTCCAATCGCGGAACACTCCATTGAGGTACACGCCGCTACGAGAACGACGCAACCGCCCGGTCAAGCCTGCCGGAACAAACGATGGGAAGACCGATGGGACGACACCGAAGCTCGACCAACCCTTTTTTTGCTCTCTCTCTCTCTTGTAACTCTGGTTCCACCCTTGTGACTATAAAGGGGTGCAAGCCCTCTACGCAAAGGAGGGGGACAGTAGGGACAAAAGCGGACAACGGACATACACACGCACGGCACTTGGAGCACGCTCCTCTCCCCACTCTTCCGTATTGACCCTTCCATCTTGGCGCAAGGAACACGACGCCGTGATCCCCCCCCCTTCCCGCCGGACGTAGGGAGTTTTCCCGAACCGGTCTAAACTCTTGGTGTCTTCCCTTGTGCACCATCCGGCCTAAAACGCGCGATCCGCGGTACAAATTCTACAGCCGGTGGTTCGAACACCGACGGCTGGCGCGCCAAGTAGGGGAGCGTCGCGCGTTTCGCCGGACTTCTCTCTGCCCCATGGCGCGGATGGTTGACTCCGAGCTCTCGTTTTGGGCTTCCGGCACCACCGTGCGCTTTGGAAGCCTTGATTTCTTGGCTACCCCGGGCGGACGCCGGTACGCGTCGAGCCACCAGCGCCGCCGGCCTCGCGGCAACCCTCGTCACCGCGAATGTGATGCAACTCAACGCTCTCCGGGAGTGGCTAATCCCACGAGAGGGAGAGTTCGTGGGGATGGTAATCCATGCCTCCGAATCCCTCTTCGACGTTCTCGACGCCGAGGAGGACGAGGATGCGGACCAGGGCAGCGGCGATGAGGCCCACGGCCCCTTTCGCGAGTGCAATGTAGTGCACGCCGCGGGAGCGGGCGTCCGTAGTGCCGGGGGACCGGCCGCGCCGGAACCCAACGCCCCGGAACCCCGGTGGCTCGGCGTGCGCACACCGCCCCCGGGCGGTGACGATCTCCGCAGTCGTCTCCAAGCCGGGCGCCCGGAGCTGGAGGAGGCCCGCCGTGGACTCGATGAGGAGGCCGCGGCGGTAGAGCGAGAGTTACAGCAGCAGCGCCAGCACGCGGAGTGCAACGCACGCCCGAGGGCTCGCCACGTCCAACAGCAGATCGCCGACGATGTCTGGAGCCGAGGCCCGACACTTCCGCGCGCCGGGCAAAATGTGGCTGCGGCAGCCGCATTGCTAAAAACCCTCCCCGTACAGCCAACTCCCGAGGCAAAACGGGTGCAAAGGGAGATGGCCGCGCTCCTTGCCAAGGCGGCGGAGCAACACGCGGAGAGCTCTCGGCGACGTGTCGCGGCCGTCGATCCCGCGCGCCGGCACCGGGCGGCACGACTCCCAAGCGGGAGGTTCGGTGGATGCCTCCGTGCGGCAACCCGCACAACCGAGGCCAGCCGAGCCTAGGCAATCGGTGCATTCTCGTATCGGAGCCGCTCGTGACGCGCGCTCGACCTTGGATGCACGTCGCCGCGCTCGGGACTACGGAGGCCCACGCCTCGTCCGAAACCCCCGCCGCGGAGGACGGGGCGACGTCGAGCATGATCGGAGCCGGAGCCCCGACCCCCGGGCCCTAGGGTCTTCGGTTCCGCGATTAGGGGAGCGACCTTCCCTCCACGCTTCCGTCCCCGACGACGGTAGCCAAATATGCGGGGAGTCGAACCCCTCCCTCCGGCTAGAGGACTATCGGCCGGCATGCCGGGCCGGCGGCGTGAGTGACGATCTCGCCATCATTCGGAACCTGCCATCGTACCTCGCCGATTCGGCGAGAACTTAGCTCGAGCACCGCCCGCGAACCGGATACGATCGTGGGGCGACTCGCGAGAGGTTTTCATGGGTAACTTCCGGGCCACGTGCGCCCGCCGGGTAATCCCCGGGAGTTGAAGAACTGTCGGCGAGAGCCGAACGAGCCGCTCCGGGATTACATTCGACGCTTCTCCGGCGCCGCAACGAGCTGCCCCATGTCGTTGACGCGGACGTCATCGGGGCCCTCCTCTCCGGAACGAACTGCGAGGCTCGGTCCACGAGCCGGGGCGAAGCTGCCGGTGAATGGCCCGAGAACTCCTCAACATCGCCACGAGCCACGCCTCGGGCGAAGAGGCGGTCGGAGCTCTCCTCCACCGCGACCTCCCGAGAAAGAGTCGAGCTGTCGAAACGACACGTTGATGCTCTATCACCAAGAGGTGCGGAGGCTCGAGGAGAAGTTCAATGGGCTCGAGCTCGGGCACATCCCCCGACGGCTCAACGAGGCGGTGGACTCGCTCGCCAAAATGGCGTCTAGTCGGGAACCGGTCCCGACGGGCGTCTTCGCCCACGACCGGCTCCAGCCGTCGGTGCGACCTCCTGTCCCCCCGCAATGAGGAAGAATCCGTCGAGGCGAGCTCGGGGCTGCCCGGGCGCCGGCCCGACTCGAAAGAACACCCGAATCAAAACGAGGCCTCGGGGGCTAGACCTCCGCCGGCGGGCGGGGAGGTTATGGAGATCGACGCGCCGACGAACGACGCGCCGCAACCACCCAATTGGAGGACGCCGTACATCGAGTACCTCCTCCACGGCAAACTCCCGCCGACCGGACCGAGGCGAGGCGTCTCCACGAGCGCTCTAAGTCCTTCGTCTTGGTCGACGGCGAGCTTTACAAACGCAGTGTGTCGAGGATCCTGCAGCGATGCATCCCGATCGAGGAAGGTGCACGACTCCTCGACGACATACACGCGGGTGTCCGCGGCCACCACGCCGCGCCACGGACCCTCGTGGGCAACGCCTTTGGAAAAGGCTTCTATCGGCCAACCGCCGTGGCGGATGCGACCCGCATCATCCACCAATGCAAGGGTTGCCGTACTTTGCCCGACAGACGCACCAACCCGCTCAAGCCCTCCAAACTATACCCGTTACTTGGCCCTTTGCGGTCTAGGGTTTGGACTTGGTCGGCCCTTTGAAAAAAGCGCCGGGGCTTCACCCGCTTACTCGTCGCGGTCGACAAGTTCACGAAGTGGATCAAGGCTCGAGCCATCGGCAAGATCCGCTCCGAAGAGGCGGTCGAGTTCTTCCTTGACATTGTCCATCGTTTTGACGTTCCCAACTCGATAATCACGGACAATGGCACACGGTTCACGGGGAAGAAGTTCCTTGCGTTCTGCGACGACTACCACATTCGAGTGGATTAGGCGGCCGTGGCTCACCCCGAGACCAATGGGCAGGTCGAGCGGGCGAACGGCATGATCCTACAAGGACTCAAGCCGCGCATTTATGACCGCTCGAAACGTTTCAGCGGTCGATGGGCGATCGAACTACCGGCCATGCTTTGGAGCCTTCAAACAACTCCGAGTCGAGCAACCGGCTATACGCCGTTCTTCATGGTCTACGGATCGGAGGCGATCCTCCCAACCGACCTCGACTACGGCGCTCCAAGGGTTCGCGCCTTCAGCGAGCAAGGGAACCAAACGGCCCTCGAGGATGCGGCGGATCAGCTCGACGAAGCGCGCGATGCCGCGCTCTTGCATTCTGCCAAGTACCAACAAGCGCTCCGACGGTACCACGATCGCAACGTCAAGAGTCGAGGCTTCAACATCGGAGACATGGTGCTTGTGTAGAGTGCGGAGTAACAAGGATCGTCACAAGCTATCCCCTCCTTGGGAAGGACCTTACATCGTCGCACGCGTCATCGGACCCGGCTCCTACAAGCTCAAGACGACGGAAGGTCGAGAGTTAACCAACGCCCGGAACATGGCGCGATTACGTAAGTTCTATCCCTAAGCTCGCATTTGTTCCTTTGCTCTTTAAGTGATCGCTCGCTAGGTACGGTGACCCTCGACCTCCGCTGCGAGGTCGAGCCTCACTCGGGGCTGGAAGGCGGGTGAAACCACGATTTTTCAAAAACAAAAATCGCCTACACTTAGCTCTTTTTCGCGAACAAATTTGCTAAGTTTCGCTTGGCCTCGAATTCAAATCTCGTTGACGACCAAAGTAAGCGCGAGCAAACGAACTCACGATCTAAATTGGTCGGAAGGCTGAAGCTCGAGCGCCCGGCGGCCCTAGCGAACGCTCACCAAATACGACTAAGTACAACGAGGCTCGGCGGCTCAAGCTTTGTAAATCAACGAGATAAGATAAAAAGGCCAAAATATATTCAAGTCGAACTTAAAATTACTTAATAAAGAGCAAGACCCCGAAGGGTCGAGCGCGAAACGATTTAGTTAAAACTCAAAGTTATTTGTAAGGGGGGACCGCGCCCCTTTGTTCTTAACAAAACAAAAAACGAAAAGCTAATCCCCTAAACTTTCTACGCCTTGGGGAGGGGCTCCTCCTCAAGCTTTGCAGCCGAGAGTCGGCGGGTGCACGTGTCTCGGTCTTCGGCGACTCCAGCTCGACGCCGGTGAAGCCGGGGACAAGTCCCGTGCCGACGGCCCGAAGTCAAGATCTTTGTAGTGGGACGCCAGCACCGTAAAGGTCGCGCGCACGGCGGAGCGCCCGGCTCCTCGAACCATCGCGCCAATCTGCTCCGACGGAGCGGCTTCGACGTTCCGCTCGACCTCGACGTCGACAAAGGCACGGCCCAGGGCAGCATTGAGCTCCCTCCGCTACGCCTCCGCCGTGGCCAACCTCTCGCTCCAGCCCTGCAAGGAAAATCGAGCTTCGAAACCCGGCCCGAGTAATCGAGGAAATGATTAAGGGACTCGATTAAGATCAAGGAGGAAAGGCTTGGAACACCTACCCTCCTTCTCGGCCCGCTGCTCCTACAGCTCGCGAAGATACCCGGACGCGGTCCGGTGGGAGGCCTCCGCTGCAGTCTCGGCCTTTGCCTCGGCTCACGCTCCGCTTGAAGCGCCGCCTTGACCTTCTCCGCCTCCGAGGTGGCCTCTTTGGCCTTCGCCAAAGCCGCGAGCGCCTCCTCCCTCGTGCGGCGTGCATCCGTAGCCTCGAGCTCCGCCGCCTCCTTCACCGCCCGAAGAGCCTCCTCCCGTGCGAGAACTCGCGTCCAAACCGGCGCGAGCCTCGCCGGCCGCCCGCATCAACTCCCCGCCTCCGACTCGAGCCGGGCCAAGAACGCCCGCACGGCCGGCGCGAGCCCAGCCACGAAGTTCGACAACCTCCGGTCCAGAGCCCGCTCGGGGCGCGGCTAGGCTCTCCCGACGCACCCCCGTCGCCGTTACAATGGCGATCGCCTCCTCCTCAACGCCCGCCCTCGTCGACCTAGCGGCTCGCGCCGCCGAGGAGGTCAACGACTTGCGTAAAGTCGTGGGCGGGGCCCTCCTTCGTGGTGGCACCGTCCGCTGGGCGCGGGAGCGCTCTCGCCGGACTCATCCTCACGGACGCGCTTGCCGGTGGCCACCGACGGGTCGACCGCCGGCCGCAATGGCCTCTCGGCGGGTTCCGCGAGAACCTCGACGGTTGGGGAGGGCTCCACGCCCCCCCCGCCGGTCACGGCCGGTTCAAAGATATCGACACGCGCGTCCGCATGCCGCGAGACCGTCTCGCCGGTCTCGGCAGGTTTAGAGACATCGACGCGCGCGTCCACGCGTCGGTCTTCCGCGCCGCCCTTCGTCGGCTCCGGGCGACCCCGCCAACTGCTTGGGCTCGCAGCGTCTCCGCGCCGGAGCCTTGCGCGGGCACCACGTCCGCGGGGACGGTGGGAGGAGGACCTCGCAGATCTACCGAAAGTGCATCTAGGCCCCTCATTTTATTTTGGATGATTGATATCAATACAATTAAATTCGGACTAATGCTTTCATGAGATTGTGTGTAGTGAATATCCAAAGCACAAGAAAGTGTAGCAAGCACAATCAAAAAGGGAGAAAAGAAATGTGAAATGCAATAAAAGGAGAATTTGGAAAAGGCCCCTCTCAAAGCTTGTGCGTCGCTTTATTTCTTTGCTTTGAGTCATAGGGATGCCATACTATAAAGAGGGATGCAAATCACAAACGTGGCTAAGAATGGAGATGCTCACAAACTCAAGAAATCCCCTCCAAACCCATTCCTTCGAACCCATCGGAAGCTCCGGTGTGGTACCGGAAGTTCCGGTAGGCTTACAGAGAGTTTTGCTCTCGGGAAAAGCCATACCGGAAGTTCCGGTCCCTGTACCGGAAGTTCCGGTAGGCTTACAGAGAATTTTGCTCTCGGGAAAAGCCATACCGGAAGTTCCGGTCCTCGGCACCGGAAGTTCCGGTAGGCTAACGAGAGCTTTGAGCTCTCGGAATGCCATACCGGAAGTTCCGATACGGCACCGGAAGCTCCGGTGCGTTTCAGTTCTCCAACCTTAAACCTACGTACCAGAAGCTCCGGTACTCCACCGAAAGTTCCGGTGCGGGCCAAAAGTCCAGATCTAACCCTAATTCGAACCATACCGGAAGTTCCGATATGCTATCGGAATTTCCGGTGCGGGGTTTTCGGATAGGCCAACGGCTCTTTTTGGGCTGTGGTATATAAACCACACCCCCACTCCATTCACTCTCTCTAGCACAACTCCGAACCAACACACACTTGAGCTTCACTCCATCTACTCCAAATCCTCTCCAAAAGCAAAAATTCCATCCTTGAGCTAGGATTTGAGTGAGAGACTTTGAGCAAGTGTTTGAGAGACTTGATTCCATTCTTGAGCATCTTCACTCCCGTCAAGCTTGTGATTTGGATTTGTTACTCTTGGAGCTTTGAGCTCATAGACGGCTAGGCGTGCTCGTGAGCTCCCAACTTGTGTGGTGACGCCCGAGAAGTTTGTATTGCCGTCCCGGAAGGGACCTTGATAGTGGAAAACTCAAGCTCAACCTTGGTGGTGACTTGAGGGAGAAAAAGGGTTGAGAGAAACCCGGTCCTTGGTGGACTTTCTCAATGGAGACATATAGTCCTTGGTGGGCTTCAACTTCGGTGAAAAATCCGTGTCTCTTGTGCTCCCTCTTTTACTTGCGCGTTGTTGTTTTATTTACTAGGTTGCTTGTTAGCTTTCCGTTGTGCCATTATATTCCTAGAATTGCATAGGGTTGTTCCTTTCTTTCTTGCAAACACTAGAATTGTGTAGGGTTTAATTCCGCATTTATCACCCTGCACCGGAAGTTCCGGTATTTGACGTTTCGTCTTAGTGTTATTTCGCAGAAATTTTTAGGTTCGCCTATTCACGCCCCCCCTCTAGGCGACTTTCAATTGGTATCGGAGCGGGTATCTTCGTTGAAGCCTCACCGCTTGAAGATCAAAGATGACAAATGAGAAAGAGGCAACGGGTAGTGGTGAAGCACCACCTAAGGTAGCCGATGAAAGAGGTCATGAGACCTCACCGGGTGATGCCGGAGATGGAAATGGAAAAGGGATTGCCCAAGGTGGAGATGTGTCTAGTGCCTTGCCGATAAGCTACAACAAAACACCATACTCCTATATTGATGGAAGAGATGAGCATATTGGACCCGGCTCCGGAAGACTACCTTACTTTGATGGTCAATACTTTGATCATTGGAAAACAAAGATGCTACTACATTTGGATTCAATGCATCAAAATGTGAGAAATGTGACTCAAAATGGATTCTTGTGGGAATGTAGGAGCAAGCCAACCGCACAAGACTTGTTCAATGTTAGGTGCAATGTGGCAGCGGCTAGTGCTCTTGTATCCGCGCTTAGCTCCGCCGAGTATGAGAAGATAACCGGAATGGAGGATGCCCATCAAATTTGGTTGAAGCTTGAATTAGTTCATGAGGGCATCGATAGTGTGAAGGAGTCTAAGCTAGAAGGGCTTAGAGAGGATTTTAACTACTTTGTCATGAGGTCGGATGAAGGGCCAAGGGAAGCCCATGATAGAATGATGAGAATAGTAAATAAGAGAAGAGCACTTGGAGAGAAAGTGTTGGACTTGGATGTAAATAGAAGGTTGCTACAAGCTTTGCAAGCATGGGATGCCAACATAGTGTCCAATATAAGAGACAAAGATGGTTTTAGATACTTCACCACCGATGAAGTGATTGGGAAGGTGCTCTCCCAAAAACAGCAAATTGACCAAGGGAATAGAATCAATGCTTTGCTCAAGGACAAAGAAAAGGCTAGTGGGAGCAAGAATGATTTGGCTCTTAATGCCGAACAAGAAAAGAAATAGAAGGTGGTTGAGGAGAGTGATGATGATAGTGATGATGAAATGGCTCTCTTTCTGAAAAGGTTCAACAAGCTCATGTCAAAAAGGAGCTCCAAGAAAAATGACCAAGACAAGAGCAAATTGAGAAAGGCCAAGAACAAGTGCTATATTTGTGGAGACAAAGTGTCATGGCGGAATGCCCGGAGAACTACAAGAACAAGCAAAACAAGAAGGGGGACAAGAAATACAAGAAGCAAAGAAAGTACCGTCGGGGTGAAGCACACATTGGACAAGAATGGAACTCCGATGGATCATCTTCCTCCTTCGAGTCGGAATCCGATGAAGAGAAGGGAGGCATTGCATCACTTGCTATTGGGCTAACACCGACCAACTCCTCCTTGTTTGGAAGCTTGACCGATGATGAAGATGACGCCGGACACAAGTGCATGATGGCTAAGGGCTCTAAGGTAAATGCCAATGGAAGTTCTCAAATTCCTAACATGTTTGATTTGTTGGACATCATTGAGCAGGAGAAGGAGACCAATGAGAGGCAAGAGGAGCTTCTTGAGAAACAAGAAGAAATGCTTGTTCAAGAGAAGCAAAGGGTGCTTGAACTTGAGAAGCTCCTAGAAGTTGAGAGGACGAAGAATGAGGACTTGGTAAAGTCCCTCAAAGTGGTTGAAGAAAATAGTGAGACACTTAAAGTCACAAATGTGTCACTTCAAGAGAAGTGTGATGACTTGCAAAAGGATCACAATTCTCTCAAAGTGCAACTTGAGGAAATTAAGTGTAACACTACTTCCTCTCAATCTTCGTCTTGCCCCCATCTAGCAATGAATGTACTAGGTGCAACAAGATTGATGTTGAAGCTTGTACAAGAAACATCAAGACCATTGGTGACTTGAAGAAGCAAGTGCAAGAGCTTCAACAACAAGCACAAAAGAAGATGAAGGCCACCGATGATGCCAAGGCCGAGTATGCAAGGGGTGCATACACCAATGTGAGACGGCCGCATGTGAAGGATGGCATTGGATATAAGCAAGGTGACAAGCACAATGCAAGAATCAACAAGAATGACACCGAATTCATCAAGTTCACCAAGGAGAGTGGACACCAAAAGAAGCAAGTCAAGACGGAGAAGCAAATCAAGCACACTAACAAATTTTCTCTTATTTGTGATTTGCGTACTAATGTGCCTAACTCCTCTTGTGCCCTCTTTTATGATTTTAATGCGACCTATGTGCTAATGAGAAACAAGCATGGTCGTGTCTATGCAAAATATGTTGGGCCACGCAACAAGACCCACAAATCTTATGTGTGGGTGCCCAAGACACTTGTTACCAATGTGAGAGGACCCAAGCAAATTTGGGTACCTAAAAACAAAGCATAAATTGTTTTGTAGGAATACTCCTCCGGTGGCTCATCATGGGTGGTCGATAGTGGATGCACCAATCATATGACCGGAGACAAGAAAATGTTCGAATCTTTTGAGCCAAGCAAAGAAAGAAATGAGTATATCACCTTTGGAGACAACGGAAAAGGCTATGTGTTAGGTTCTAGTAACATTCCTTTAACTTTTCCGCATTCACTTTCGAAGGTTATGCTTGTGGATAACGTTGACTTCAATTTGTTGTCTATCTCACAACTTTGTGGAATGGGCTACAATTGCTTGTTCAACGACAAGGGTGTGATTGTCTCAAGGAGAAGTGATGGCTCGATTGCTTTTGAGGGTGTGCTCAAAGGAAAGCTTTATGTTGTGGATTTCACCGCGGATAAAGCAAAACTTGACACATGCTTAGTTGCAAAGTCCGACATGGGATGGTTGTGGCATAGACGACTAGCCCATGTCGATATGAGAAATCTTCACAAACTCCAAAAGGGCGGTCACATCCTTGGACTAACGGATGTTTGCTTTGAGAAAAATAAAAATTGTAGTGCATGTCAAGCCGAAAAACAAGTTGGAGCACCACATCCATCCAAGAACATTGTGACAACCACAAGACCGTTGGAGATGCTTCACATGGACCTCTTCGGTCCCATTGCCTATATTAGCATTGGCGGTAACAAATATGGACTTATTATTGTTGATGATTATTCTCGCTTCACGTGGGTATTCTTTTTGTGTGATAAAGGTGAAGTGAAGGATGTACTAAAGACATTCTTGAAAAGAGCACAAAATGAATTTGAAGTGAAGATAAAGGCCATAAGAAGTGACAATGGTACCGAGTTCAAGAACACTCAAGTTGAAGAGTACCTTGATGAGGAGGGCATCAAGCATGAGTTTTCGGCACCCTACACACCTCAACAAAATGGGGTGGCCGAAAGAAAGAACCGCACACTCATAGAGATGGCAAGAACCATGCTTGATGAATACAAGACCTCCTACCGTTTTTGGGCCGAAGCAATCAACACCGCATGTCATGCCTCAAACCGGTTGTATCTCCATCGACTCTTGAGGAAAACACCATACGAGCTACTAACCGGTAAAAAGCCTAACATCTCGTACTTTCGAGTTTTTGGGAGCAAATGCTTCATGCTCAATAAGAAACCCAAGACCTCAAAGTTCTCCCCTAAGGTTGATGAAGGTTTCTTGCTTGGGTATGGTTCAAATTGTCACGCCTATCGTGTCTTCAACAAAACCACCGGTTGTGTTGAAGTTTCACGGGACGTGACGTTTGATGAATGTAACGGCTCTCAAGGGGAGCAAGTTGTTATCAATAATGCAGATGTTGAGGCGCCTAGACAAGCAATCAAGAGAATGGCACTTGGTGATGTGAGACCGCAAGAACCACAAAGTGATCAAGATTATCCTCCTCCCTCAAGTCAAGACCAACAATGCACAAATCATGATCAAGTTGATCAAGATGAAGAAGTTGGTAATGAAGATCATGCTCAAGCACAAGATGATGAACCCACATCGCATGATCAAGAGGTTGAACAAGACGGCGGTCAAACAAGCTCACATCCACCACACCCAAGAGTGCACCAAAGTGTGCAACGAGATCACCCTGTGGAACAAATCTTTGGAGACATAGAAAAGGGGTAATCACTCGTTCTCGTGTTTGCAATTTTTGTGAACATTACTCTTTTGTCTCTTCTTTGGAGCCATTTAGAGTAGAAGAAGCACTCGAGGACTCGGATTGGGTGATGGCCATGCAAGAGGAATTGAACAACTTCACAAGAAATGAAGTTTGGACATTAGAAGAAAGACCAAGATGCAAGAATGTTGTGGGCACCAAGTGGGTGTTCCGCAATAAGCAAAATGAAGACGGTGTTGTAACAAGGAACAAAGCAAGATTGGTGGCAAAAGGATATTCACAAGTAGAAGGATTGGATTTTGATGAAACTTATGCCCCCGTGGCAAGGCTTGAATCAATAAGAATACTACTTGCCTTTGCCACTCACCACAACTTCAAGTTGTACCAAATGGACGTGAAGAGTGCATTCCTAAACGGGCCAATCAAGGAAGAAGTGTACGTGGAGCAACCACCGGGCTTTGAAGACCCCAAGTATCCTAACCACGTGTACAAACTCCATAAGGCGCTCTATGGGCTTAAGCAAGCACCAAGAGCATGGTATGAATGCCTTAGGGATTTCCTTTTGAAAAAGGGTTTTGAAATTGGCAAGGCCGATGCAACCCTCTTCACAAAGCGTTTTGATCATGATATATTTGTGTGCCAAATTTATGTCGATGACATAATATTTGGTTCTACTAACCAAATGTTTTGTGATGATTTTAGCAAGATAATGACAAAGAGGTTCGAGATGTCTATGATGGGTGAGTTGACATTCTTTCTAGGATTTCAAGTCAAGCAACTCAAGGAGGGCACCTTCCTATGTCAAGCCAAGTACACTCAAGACATATTGAAGAAGTTTGACATGGACAAGGCAAAGCCCGCCAAGACACCCATGGCAACAAATGGCCATCTTGACCTCACCAAGAAAGACAAGCCGGTTGATCAAAAGGTTTTTCGCTCTATGATCGGCTCTTTGCTTTACCTTTATGCATCTAGGCCCGATATCATGCTTAGTGTGTGTATGTGTGCACGTTTCCAAGCTGCTCCTATGGAGTGCCACATGGTGGCCGTTAAAAGAATCTTGAGATATTTAGTGCACACACCTAACCTAGGGCTTTGGTACCCCAAGGGTTCAAAGTTCAACCTAATAGGCTATTCCGATGCGGATTATGCCGGGGACAAAGTGGATAGAAAAAGTACCTCCGGGACTTGCCAATTCTTGGGTAGGTCCCTAGTGTCATGGTCTTTCAAGAAACAAAATTCCGTTGCCCTATCCACGGCCGAAGCGGAGTATGTGGCAGCCGGTAGTTGTTGTGCACAACTATTGTGGATGCGACAAACTCTAAGGGACTACGGTTACAAGTTGAATCGTGTTCCTCTCCTATGTGACAATGAGAGTGCCATAAAGCTAGCATATAACCCCGTTGAGCATTCGCGCACAAAGCATATAGATATCCGCCATTATTTCTTGAGAGATCATTCTATCAAAGGGGATATTGAGGTGAGCCATGTGAAAACCGAAAATCAATTGGCCGATATTTTCACCAAGCCATTAGATGAAAGCCGGTTTTGCTATCTAAGGAGTGAGCTAAATATACTTGACTCTAGTAACGTGGTGTAAAAGCGTGCGCATTTGCTCGTTGTTTTAATCGTTTTTGGATCTTAAGTCAAAATGCATGCTTTCGAAAATTAACCAAGCTATTTTGAGAGTTTTTCGTGGTTCTTAACCAATAGGTCAAATCTTGTCGAAATGTGATCATAGCTTTGTTTGTTGATTGTATACTGATCACATGATGTCAAGATATCCCACTAGTCCATCAAAATTATTTTTGAAAACTCTTCTCAAAATTTCACCTCTTCTTGTCTGTTTCCCCCTACCGGAACTTCCGGTAGGGTACCGAAAGTTCGGTACGGGGACCGGGGCTCGGCGTTTGTTTCCCGATCGGAAGTTCCGGTAGGGGACCGGAGGTTCCGACTGGAGGTCGAACAGAGGACTTTTTCCTCTTAGTCGGAAGTTCCGGTACCCGATCCGGAAGCTCCGACCGGGAGCTCACCCTCGGGTGTCATGCCCACACCGGAAGTTCCGGTATGCTACCGGAAGTTCCGGTGCGGGATGCTGACCTAGGGTTTGATCCCGCACCGGAAGCTCCGGTGGGCTACCGGAAGTTTCGGTGCGGGGCAGCAGCATAAATAGGGGAGCCCGTCCCCTTGAAAGGGACGGCTCCCATTTGAAAAAGACTCCACTTTTTCATCTTTTCTCTTCGGATCCTCATCAACCGGAAGCTCCCCTCAACTTCCGGCGACGGTCTACGGCAAGCTTCTTCAAGTTCTTCCCTCCGGTCTTGTCCAAGCTCCTAGCTAGAGGAGAAGGTATACCTTCATTGCCTTCACTTCTAGATCTAGGCTTAAATCCTTGAATTCCTAGGAATATTTGATGCTTAGATGTTTCTCTAGCAGTTCTAGAACACTAGCATGCTTCTAGGAAGAAGATTTGTTGGCTAGATGTGACTTTTTCGCACTTGCTAGGGTTAGGGTTGACCCCTACCGGAAGTTCCGGTATGGGTCACTTTCTAACAGTTCAGGAACCCGTCGGAGGTTCCGGTACCGAGGGTACCGGAAGTTCCGGTACCTTGTACCGGAAGTTCCGGTATCCGGTACTTGGAAGTTCCGACAGAGCCTATCCTGTTAGCATCTTCCTAGCATCTCAATATTTCCACATTGTGTATGTTGCTCCTTACACATATTTTTCTCTCTGTTAGATGACTCGTGGCAGGAAGCGGACTATGTCCAAGCGTCCAGCACCCCCAAATTCATGATGACTCGGACTCGGACTCGGACTTCGACGTACCGAATCTGCGCCTTGTCAAGAGGCAGGCCACGGGAACCGGTCACCGGTCTTTCTCCCGTGGTCTTGGCCCGGCAAGGGCAAAGGTCTTGGAAGAGGCAAAGGGAAGAGCACAGCTAGGAGACCTCCTCCCGCTCCCGTGTCGAGTGATGAAGAAGAAAGTGAGGAGGAGGCTAGAAATGTGGCCGGGGATGAGTGGTTTCTCCCCATCGCCCGCAACTTGCGGGAGCACTACAAGTATGAGCTGCGGTCACTGGCTGTGAGTGGCGGTGCAGGCTACAATGTGCCTTTCTACGGAGATGAGGTGCAGAAATATAGGAGCAAGTGCCCGTGGATCAAGGCTAAGGAAAGGGGTGTGGATGACATTCGCTTTTGGGACCACACCCAAGCTGAGTGGTACAAGGAGGTGCTCAAGTTGAAGAAAAAGACTCATGAGATGAAGTGGATCAAGTGGGACTGGATGGATCGTCGGAATGATCCGGTATTTACTCAAATCAAGGCTGAGTGTGCTAGGAGGGATTTGGTGGAGCTTATGGGACTTGAGCATGGGTGGAACACGAAGCGGTGGTTCAGTTCTATGCCACTCTTTGGCTTGAGTTCAATGATGACTCCCGGGAGGACTCCATCATGCACCGGACGCTTGATGGAAACAGGTTCCAGGTCACATATGCTTGAGTTTGCACAGATTCTCGGATTTGGTCATGCCGACGCTATGAAGAACAATGTGAATGTGTTTGACCCTCCGGATGATGCAGCTTTGGAGTTCATGTATGACGAGTCGCTACGCTCACCCCAAGACGATGATCATTGGGACACACTTTGGGCTGCACCCCTACTACCGTGTTCGAACAATATGTTCGGATGGACTTTGGATCCTAAGATAGGGGATGCATCTTCTTTGCTGGCAGAATCCAAGACTCTACTTTGTGCCATGCATCCGGGAGCTGAGCCGTTTTGTGTCTTTGAGCACATTTGGACATCCATCATCAACCACTCCTACACTCACAAGGCGAGCCTTCCCTTCGCTCCCTTTATTATGAAGATGATTGAGACTGTCACTTGGTATGCACTTTGTTCATGATAAGGACCACCCCGGACTTCGTCCCAAGAGGTTCCCTCTCTTACCCACTCCTCGGGGATCACCGAGTGAGACAGCCACTACCTCCTCTCGCCGGACTCGCAGCAAGTCCGGATTCATTAGATCGGTCCTCAAGTCCATCTTTTGCTTGTGCAAGGCTAATAGTGAGGACATCTATCGGATGAGGATGGAGCAGCGACGCATAAATGAAGGACATCACCGGTATCTCTCTCACCTAGCTCAGCGAGCAGCAGCAGCCACCACCTCCTACCTTGGATCTTGCACCGATAGTACCTCGACGGTTCGAGGACCCTTGGGCTCCATATCGGCGAGGCCGCGGGAGTGGCGGCACGAGCGACGGCTCGGGATGTGGAGGGCGGTGGCACCGAGAGTGGAGAGGATGACAGCGCGAGAGAATGTCCCGACCGCCTCTGCTCCCCGCTCTAGCACTCAAATCCCGCTCCATGAGAAGGGCAAGGGAGTGGCACGCCCGCGGATGAGGAGGAGAGCGATGAAGACGACGACAACGACGATGTCGACGAGTGATCCTCTCTTGGGCGTTCTAGTTCTTTTCTCCTTTTTGGTGATGTGTTGCCAAAGCGGGAGAAGAAATTTCTATCTATTTATCTTTATCTAGTTTTCATTATGTAATGAACTATGTGTGTGAGATGGACAAGTGGTTTGGTTGGAACTATGGTTGATTGTAATAAGTTTAGACTTGTTTTAATTATCTATCTATGTGGTTTGTCGTATGATATGGTGATTTGTTGTTTCTCTCTTTTAATTATCTATCTATGTGGTTTGTCGTATGATATGGTGATTTGTTGTTTCTCTCTTTTAGATGCATTTGTGTGATGATAAAATGCCATATTGCATTGTTTGTGGTTTTCTTATTATGGATGCATAGATAAAGGGGAGCTCCTCATGATTTACATCTCTAATGTGCATTTGGTATTGTATAGACCAACTTTTGAAATTCAATTTCATGCACATTTTAAGGGGAGCTCATCTTTTATCTTTGCAAGTTGTGCGTTTTGGTTCATCTTTTTAGAAATTTGATTGTATTGGCATCAATCACTAAAAAGGGGAGATTGAAAGTGCATCTAGGCCCCTCATTTTATTTTGGATGATTGATATCAATACAATTAAATTTGGACTAATGCTTTCATGAGATTGTGTGTAGTGAATATCCAAAGCACATGAAAGTGTAGCAATCAAAAAGGGAGAAAAGAAATGTGAAATGCAATAAAAGGAGAATTTGGAAAAGGCCCCTCTCAAAGCTTGTGCCTCGCTTTATTTCTTTGCTTTGAGTCATAGGGATGCCGTACTATAAAGAGGGATGCAAATCACGGACGTGGCTAAGAATGGAGATGCTCACAAACTCAAGAAATCCCCTCCAAACCCATTCCTTCGAACCCATCGGAAGCTCCGGTGTGGTACCGGAAGTTCCGGTAGGCTTACGAGAGAGTTTTGCTCTCGGGAAAAGCCATACCGGAAGTTCCGGTAGGCTTACTGAGAGTTTTGCTCTCGGGAAAAGCCATATCGGAAGTTCCGGTCCCCGGCACCGGAAGTTCCGGTAGGCTAACAAAGAGCTTTGAGCTCTCTGGAATGCCATACCGGAAGTTCCGATACGGCACCGGAAGCTCCGAGTGCGTTTCGGTTCTCCAACCCTAAACCTACGTGCCGGAAGCTCCGGTACTCCACCGAAGTTCCGGTGTGGGCCAAAAGTCCGGATCTAACCCTAATTCGAACCATATCGGAAGTTCCGGTGCGGGGTTTTCGGACAGGCCAACGGCTCTTTTTGGGCTGTGGTATATAAACCACACCCCCACTCCATTCACTCTCTCTAGCACAACTCCGAACCAACACACACTTGAGCTTCACTCCATCTACTCCAAATCCTCTCCAAAAGCAAAAATTCCATCCTTGAGCTAGGATTTGAGTGAGAGACTTTGAGCAAGTGTTTGAGAGACTTGATTCCATTCTTGAGCATCTTCACTCCCGTCAAGCTTGTGATTTGGATTTGTTACTTGTGTGGTGACGCTCGAGAAGTTTGTATTGCCCGTCCCGGAAGGGACCTTGATAGTGGAAAACTCAAGCTCAAACTTGGTGGTGACTTGAGGGAGAAAAAGGGTTGAGAGAAACCCGGTCCTTGGTGGACTTTCTCAACGGAGACGTAGAGTCCTTGGTGGGCTTGAACTTCGGTGAAAAATCCGTGTCTCTTGTGCTCCCTCTTTTACTTGCGCGTTGTTGTTTTATTTACTAGGTTGCTTGTTAGCTTTCCGTTGTGCCATTATATTCCTAGAATTGCATAGGGTTGTTCCTTTCTTTCTTGCAAACACTAGAATTGTGTAGGGTTTAATTCCGCATTTATCACCCTGCACCGGAAGTTCCGTATTTGACGTTTTCGTCTTAGTGTTATTTCGCAGAAATTTTTAGGTTCGCCTATTCACCCCCCCCTCTAGGCGACTTTCATCTACGCCATCCGCCACCCCATCCCCGGGCGCCGCGGCGCGCGATTGAGATCCGTATCACTTCCGACTAGCTCCGCGATCATCTCCGCTGCCTCGCTCGCAGCAATTGACGGATCTACCGTAAGGTCGACCACATGTGCCCTAAAAAGGGGTCCGGGGTAGTCCCGTTCCCTTCCGCACGAGACCCCTCGCCAGCCCTAGAGCTCGACTCACCCCCGTGAGGAGCGGGCTGACTCGAGGGCCGGCGGCGAAGGTCGAGGTCGAGGGAGCCGAGGACTCGAGGCCCGAGGTGACAGCTCGGCGGGAGCGGACGAACGAGGGTTTCCCCGTCACTCTCGTGCTCGCCGGCCCCGCCGTCGTCCTCGGAGTCCGTTGGCTCGGGGGTCAAGGCGGTGGATGCCGTATCGGGGTTCAGCCCCGCGGCCCGTAGGCCTCCCTCTTCCTCCGACGCTCGACGTCTTGCGCCGTCTTCTCCAACTGCAGCCTTACGGCCGCGTCCCTCGCGGCCTTCCTCTCGGCCTGCACCTCGGCGGCATGGAGGCGGTTGGCATCGCGCTGGGCGGCCTCCTCGGGAAGGCGTAGCCGGGTGCGCCGATTAAGTGGGACCCGAGGCGGACTGCAAGAAAAAGAGCAGGTTAGCGAACGAACTTAGGCGAGAGACTCGAATGCACTGCAAGACGACAAAAGTCGAACCGACTTACCACGTCGAGGGCCTCGGGATGCGGCTTCATCTTAGGGGCCCCGGGACGGGCCACGCGCGCACGGCGGTTCCCGGCGCGCTCCGGACGCGCAGCGCGACAGGTCGCGTCGTCGAGCTCCTGCACCGCCATTACGGTGTCCGGGACAACGCGGTCGTTGCCCGACACTTGGTGCATCGGCATCGTGCGCCGCATCAAGGGCGCAAACCTGTGCTTGTGGTAGGAGCCTACCACCACCGTCCCGTCAACCCCGAACCGGGACGGATGCTTGGATCGCCTCAACCACCAGGTCAATCTTACGGGCGCGGCGCGGGGACAGCCCCACTTCCATTCCTCCGGGACCCCCTCGAAGACCCGATCCTCGAAGGCCGGGAACGGGTGCCCGGATCCTGCCGAAGGTAGAACCACTTCGAGTGCCACCCCGGTTCGACGAAGGGATGGTCACCGTGATGTAGTCCCTACCCCGATCCCTCTTCATCACGATCCCCGCGCAGCCGACATGCGCGGGAACATCCTCGCCTCCGGAATTCCTCCTCCGGTGGAGGTAGATGCGGAAGTAGTGCCGCCGAGAGGTCGAGGTCGGGCGCCATCCCCAGGAAACCCTCGCGAGAGAGCGACGAAGGTGCTCAGCTGCTGGATCCCGTTGGGGTTCGGATTCTGGAGCTCCAGCCCGTTACGGAACATGATCGCCCGCAGAAAATCGTTCCCGGCGTCCCCGAGCCGCGCTCGTGGAAATGCAAAATCGAGACCATGTAACCCCGGGCAGGCTCGGGGTGAGACTTGTTGCCGGGAAGCATCCACCATCGATCGAGACTGCGGTCACGCAGCGAGGCCTTGCGCCACCGGGCGGTCGAGCTCGGCCCTCGTCGTCGTGGAGCGGGTCCAAGTCGACATGGCTAGGGAGAAGACAAAGGCTCGGGAGCTCGAAGGCGAAGGCTAGGGCAAAGAAAGCGAAGGCTAGGGCAACGAAGACGAAGACGGGGAAGGCAATGGCGCGTGGGAGCCAAGGGACCCGGCGTGCGACGGCATAAATAGGGGGTGGCATCGGACGGCCGCGACCCTTCAACTCCGCGGCGGGCCCCACGATCGCCACTACTCCGGTGAAATCTCTTAAACCCTCTCACCCCGATTCTCACGCCATCACCTGGCAACCTATACTAGCTGCGCAGGTCCCACCACTACCACGAAGACACCGACCCCGTGCTTGCGCGGGCCCGCCACTACACGCCGGCAACGGATAAGGACACGCGTCGATCTCCGAACCATGGAAGCCGAGACGGTGAAAATCCTACGCTCTCTTCCGTACTTTTTGTCCTTTCGTATTCCTCACCTGCAGGTGAAGACGGGAAGGGCACACGCCCGAGGGGGCGGTTCGACCTCCCACCGGCTTCCTTCAAGGTCGAACGCTCAACCTTGGAACTCGACCGACCGAGGCGCGACCTCGAAGGTAATCGGGGATAAGAGGCTGAAAACCGTCTCGACGGCCCCACCTAGCCGAGGTTTGAAGGCTGGCCCAAGCGAAAGGGTTCGACGGCCGCCTCGAGCAACATGTCCCGAGCCGGGGAGTGACGTCGATGGGTCCACCTAGCGGCCGCGACCCACGCGCGCGAGCGCAACGGGCATCGACTAACACGTTCGAGTCCCGGTCAACCTCGACTAAGGAGAGTCTCATCGTAGAGAGGCATCGAGCCCCGAAACCTAGCGAACGGTTTTGGGTCCCAATCGAGGGCGACCGCACGGATTAATGAAGTTGTCCCCGGCGGGCTCGACAAAATCTCTCCGACGAGAAACCGCAACTTCACTCGAGCTTTTCCCGTTACCGAGCTTACCGAGCCCCGCGTGTCGGCCCTTCCGGACGAATCACGGATCTCCTCTACCCTCCGTCGCACGAACACGACACGGACGGGAAAACGACTAAGACGAACCACCTCTCGATCGGTCGTCCGCACCGCGCGGAGGGCTCGGGGTCCGGCATCGCAAACACGAGGTCCAACGACGGGACCGCATTCGGCTAACGACCCGGCCCGGGTATAAGTCCAGGACTTATCCCCTGGCCGGGAGCTACCGTCCACCGGACGCGCTCGCGCGCATCCAGCGGAAAGGACACTCTAAACGAGGGACACCGGGAATCAACCCCCACCTCTCGGAAAGATCCCCGGGCGAGTCCTCGACTCACCCGAGGGCTCGGGAGCTACTGTCGGGGAAAAGATTAACGCTGCCACGTGGCAGCATCCGGGCCCACCTAGCAAAGGGTTAATAACGGCCACGTCATCACCGAGAGGATGGCCCGCGTCCATACGGGCCAGCCAGGAAACAACCCCGGCGCCTTACTCGAGGACGTCCGCCTCGCGCGACCATGATGCCTTAGTCGAGGGGTTCCGTCCCGCACGACCTTGGTCGCTCGACCCTCATACTCGACCTCGTGACTCGACCACCGACCGCATTAACTCCCAACCGCCCGGCGCCCACGTGGGCGAGGCTCGGAAATCATTGGAGGGAGGCCGAGCCCATCCCTCCTGCCGCCACTTGCTCCCGTCGGGACACACCGACGGGACGTCCCGTTCTGTTGCTTGGCGGGAGTTGGCGTGGACCGCGAGCTCCGGGAGAAACCGCTGCCCAGCGACGTACGGACGTACGACCCGCCCCCGTCACGTCCATCGAATAGGTATAGCTGAAGGTCGAACTCGAGCTACACTCCGTCCCGCACGACCTTCCTCTACGAGCTCGAGTCACGAAGAGAGCTACACCCGTACCTCAAACCTATCCGAACCATCATTACGTTCGACGAGAAAGGACGGGTATGGCTTGTCCAAATCCAACCACTCTATGAACAGCACCACCTGCAGCTCCTCCAATCGCGGAACACTCCATTGAGGTACACGTCGCTACGAGAACGACGCAACCGCCCGATCAACTCTGCCGGAACAAACGATGGGAAGACCGATGGGACGACACCGAAGCTCGACCAACCCTTTTTTTCTCTCTCTCTTGTAACTCTGGTTCCACCCTTGTGACTATAAAGGGGGCAAGCCCTCTACGCAAAGGAGGGGGACGAGTAGGACAAAAGCGGACAACGGACATACACACGCACGGAACTTGGAGCACGCTCCTCTCCCCACTCTTCCGTATTGACCTTTCCATCTTGGCGCAAGGAACACGACGCCGTGATCCCCCCCCGCCGGACGTAGGGAGTTTTCCCGAACCAACCTAAACTCTTCGTGTCTTCCCTTGTGCACCATCCGGCCTAAAACGCGCGATCCCGGGACAAATTCTACAGCCGGTGGTTCGAACACCGACACTATGCATTCCAGCTAGCTCTGTTCTTTTGTTGCTGTTATAGGAAGCGCATGGAGGTGGTTTGATGGGACATTTTGGAGCAAAGAAGACACACGACATACTTGCTGGTCATTTCTTTTGGCCACATATGAGAAAAGATGTTGGGAGATTTGTTGCTCGCTGCACTACATGTCAAAAGGCTAAGTCCTAAAATAAATTCACATGGTTCGTATATGCCTCTACTTGCTCCTACCGTGGCTTGGGAAGATATATCAATGGATTTTGTGTTGGGATTGTCTAGGACTAGGAAGGGACGTGATAGCATATTTCTTGTGGTGGATTGATTTTCTAAGATGGCACATTTCATACCATGTCATAAAACTGATGATGCTTCTCATATTGCTGATTTGTTCTTTCGTGAAATTGTTCGCTTGCATGGTCTGCCCAATACCATAGTTTCTGATCGGGACACTAAATTTCTTAGCCATTTTTGGAGAACTTTGTGGGCTAAATTGGGGACTAAGCTTTTATTTTCCAGAACTTATCATCCCCAAACTGATGGACAAACAGAAGTTGTAAATAGGACTTTATCTACTATGTTGCGGGCTATTTTAAAGAAGAATATTAAGATGTGGGAAGAATGCTTGCCTCATATTGAATTTGCTTATAATCGTCCGTTGCTTTCTACTACAAACATGTGCCCATTTGAGATTGTCTATGGCTTTTTACCTCGTGCTCCTATTGATTTAATGTCTATACCATCTTCTGAAAAATTGAATTTTGATGCTAAACAACGTGCTGAATTGATATTGAAACTGCACGAAACTACTAAAGAAAACATAGAGCTCATGAATGCTAAGTATAAGCTTACTAGTGATAAAGGTAGGAAACAATTGAGTTTTGAACCAGGAGACATGGTTTGGTTGCATTTGAGAAAAGAAAGGTTTCCTGAATTGAGAAAGTCTAAGTTAATGCCTCGAACTGACGGTCCTTTTAAAGTTTTGGAGCAAATAAATGAGAATACATATAAGCTTGATTTACCTGCAGATTTTGGGGTTAGTCTCACATTTAACATTGCAGCCCTATTTGGGAGAAGAAGATGAGCTTGAGTCGTGGACGACTCAAATGCAAGAAGGGGAGGATGATGAGGACATCGGTACCATCGATACGTCCATACTTACAAAAGACCATATTACTGGACCAATTACCCGTGCTCGTGCTCGACAACTGAACAATCAAGAACGATGGACAGGAGCTAAAGGGAAACGGACTCGCGCTGGCTGGATTCGGACTCCAGAAAAAGACGGATTTTTTATGGCTGCCACGACTTCGTCCGAACTCCGTCTTGGGTGTTCAAGTACAGCATGGAAAGATCGCGTAGTCTATTTTCCAACGAATCCAAGATTACGTCTATATCTGTTCCGAGTCGACCGCAATCGTCATTTAAGTACAGAGATATCAGAACTCTCCAGTTTTGACCCAACGAGCCGTGTATCAAGTTGAGTCCACTAAGGACGCGTCCTAGGGTTGGAGGACGACTCCAGCACCCCTGTGGTCGTCCTTCCATGTTTTTATACCCCTTGGCCACCGCCAAGAACACTCAGGTTTTGTTTATTTGCAAGTTAGCTTAGCTACTTCATCCTACACGAGCGCGTTGGCTAAACCGCCCGTATACTTGTATTCAGGACCCCACCATAATTGCGGCAACCATTGGAGGCGGTATATCGGTTGCTAAGGCGCAGCGTTTTCGAACGGTTGTAGTCGGGCCGTGAACGTCGTTTCCATCCACCAAATCGAGTTATCTTCGTCTCTCATGGAAAGATCGGCTTGATAAGTACACGGGTGCTGCCCGATCTTTCGATGAGAGGGGATAACTTCGATTTGAACTGGAGAGAGGTTCACGGCCCAACTACAGCCAACAAGGATGCGCCTTAGCAACCGATACACCAACTCCAACGGTTAATCACGATCTTGTGAAGCACGATCAACCAAACCCCGAGGGTAATTCCTGCAAGCAATCGAAGAACAAGCAAGAACAAGATAAACAAGTAACTCAACTCACAAAAGGTGGGGTTTTGAATGAAGTAGAACGGATGGTCTAGCCGACGCATGTGTCTACAAGGTAGTAGCAATGGCTAAACTAACAAAACAAAACCCCATCTGTTTGTGGCGGCTATGGGGGTATAAGAGAAGGGGAGAGGACGACCAGGACATGGTGGGGGTCGTCCTGCAACCCTAGGACGCGCCCCTATTGGGCCCAACTTGATACAAAGCCCAATAGCGATATAACGGTGACTCAGCACCGAGATAGATTCTGTCCATCAAATTGTTTCGACGATTCCCGTCGACTCCGAACGAATTTGGACCTCCAACCAGTGCCACTGGAAAGGTGATCTTCTTATCTTTCCAACCATATGTAGAACGTCCAAAACCGAGCCCGTATGCGATCTGGGCGTCCGTTTTAGTGCGGACTGGTCCTGGAGTCCGAATCGGATCCGAAATCGACTTTGATTGGGCCTCCCACTTGATTTGCAATACTTGGCTGGCCCTCCATGCCTTTGAGCACCTCTCTAGCCATATCCTCATCATCTCCATGGTTCCTAACAACAATTAAATCATTAGGTAGTATTTTAATCTCAAAATTGTATAAGGAAGGCATTAAAAACGAGCTCACCGATAAATTCCAAATTCGCGCTTGAGCTCTCATGATTGGACCATGAATATCAAATGAGGGAGTGTTGGTTGTATCTGTACGAGTGATGTCCTCATCATTCTCCCCTTCTTGGCTGCAAACCGTCCTCGGTTTGGCGTCGTGGTTGAAGTTCATGCAAAGAGTGGGATTATGCTCTTTCAAATATGATTCTCGAACTTCCACTAATTCACATTGCAGCAAGAATTGCTCCCCTTCTTGAAGCTTGACCTGCAACTTATAATCAATAGAAGAAAAACTAGATATGGTGTTGTTAACTTCAATGCAAGTCATCATTTGAGTACTTGAGGACTTCATTAAAAGTGTTGTCAAATCTGAACAGATATATACCTTATGCACCATAAACTTATCATTTTTAACAGATATAGCAAATCAGATTTCAGAAATAATTCAGTCTCCAAACTATTCAGGTCAAAAGGACTATCAAATTCAATATAACCTAAACAATTTAGAGATGATATGATTTTCAACTCATCTTTCTCACTGTTAATGCAATGAACCTGTCGTATTTCAGCAAGTGTATCATCAAGAATAGAACTATCATGCCCATGCATTAGTTGTGTTGTAGATATAAGTGAAGCATGATCACACAACTCTTCTTTGTCACAAGTAACTATCTTAGAATTTTGTAATAAAGGAAATTCAGCAGGAGATTCCACTAAGGATTGCTCTAAACTAGCATAAGAAGTGGACAAATTCAGCACCAAATCATTAGGATTACATGCAGCCACAGTTAGCTCATGTGCCCCTTCGTTCACTTGGTCAATTACAACACAAATAGAACTACCTTTTTCACTATCTTCCTTGGACTTGTCTTCAACCGAATAATTATTATCCTGCCCAAAGTTAGTCATCGTAGAACATGGAACAATGGACATCATGTCGGTTTCACAAGCAGAAGAAGACATTAAAATATGATTTTCAGCGTCACGAGCAAGCAAATACATGAGAGATAAGTGGGTATAATTTTCAGATTTCAGCATGGATTGAATTTCAAGATTGAGTCCTCTCATGAACCTACTCGTTATGTCTTTGTAGCATTCATCTAGACCACCAAATATGACACAAATCTTAAAAATATGATAGTATTCTTTCACACTCCTACTACCTTGCTTCATGTTATCTAATTTTTTACTCAAACGATTAGCATAATATTCAGGAATGAAAGCATCTCTAAAAAGAAGTTTGAAGTCATGCCATGATTGTGGAACTTTGTGCCGCCTACAAATACGATTCCATTCATACAAAGCATCTTTAGTTAATATATTAGAAGCAATATAAACCTTTTGTTCCTCGGAAAGATCATGCTCATTAAACTCACTCTCTAACTTTAGCTCCCAATCAATATATGCTCTAGGATTCAAAAACTCACCATCATATGAAGGCAAGTGTTGAATGATGTCCTGAATGTGAGGCTACACTTTTGTCATCTCAAGAAGCTCTGTATCACCTGCAATGATTAGATGAAAACAAGAAACACACACAATATGTATGCTCCTATATATCAAGCAGTATGACGTGGCTGGTATAATTTCCTCAATTGCAACTTGTTCAAACAAGCTCTTACAAGTTCTTACCTTGCTCAACAGGAGGTGATGGCAACCAACAACTCGGCAACCGTGGAAAGAATGTATCGGTGCACCAACAACAAACCTGTCAAGTTGTTGGATATGTGGAGCTGTAGGTGGGCTGAAAATAATGCACAAGGGAAAAAATACTAGTACCACATTAGAATAAAAGCGAGCTGCGTAATGATTCGACGGCGGTACTATGCTGGTCCTAGCCTAGACCATACTAGAGACGCGAGCCTAGACACAAAGGAAGTCACAAGCACCACCCGAGAACAAAGAACAAACACAAAATTCAGCCCCTTTCTTTGTTTTTCCTTCTTTCTTTCTTCCTTTTTTTCTTCTTTTTTTCTACTTTGTTCTCTCTTCTCTCTTTTTTTTATTTTCAGGGAGACTCAATAATAGATTTGATACAATGGAAACAAAATGAAAACAATAAATCACACACGCTTTTTCCGGAGAGAGTATGAGTATATCGGTACGGAAAAGGTGTCCGTATGAAATCGATGATTGTGGGTAACTCTGAATAGGTATGAACGTGAGATTGGATCCGTTGGAAAGTAGACTCGATAAGCTTTCTATGAAGTACTAGAACACACCCAAATAAGTTGGTTTTGTTTTGCAGCCTGAAAACTGACAAAACGTGACAAGAACTCGAAACTCTAAAAGACTAGAACTAAGACCAGCAACTCGAGGAGAGGGGATAACTTCGATTTGAACTGGAGAGACGTTCACGGCCCGACTACAGCCAACAAGGATGCGCCTTAGCAACTGATACACAACCTCCAGCGGTTAATCACGATCTTGTGGAGCACGATCAACCAAACCCCGAGGGTAATTCCTGCAAGCAATCGAAGAACAAGCAAGAACAAGATAAACAAGTAACTTAACTCACAAAAGGTGGGGTTTTGAATGAAGTAGAACGGATGGTCTAGCCGACGCATGCGTCTGCAAGGTAGTAGCAATGGCTAAACTAACAAAACAAAACCCCATCTGTTTGTGGCGGCTATGGGGGTATAAGAGAAGGGGAGAGGACGACCAGGACATGGTGGGGGTCGTCCTCCAACCCTAGGACGCGCCCCTATTGGGCCCAACTTGATACAAAGCCCAATAGCGATATAACGGTGACTCAGCACCGAGACAGATTCTGTCCGTCAAATTTTTCGACGATTTCTGTCGGCTCCGAACGAATTTGGACCTCCAACCGGCGCCATTGGAAAGGTGATCTTCTTATCTTTCCAACCATATGTAGAATGTCCAAAACCGAGCCCGTATGCGATCTGAGCCTCCGTTTTAGTGCGGACTTGTCCTGGAGTCCGAATCGGATCCGAAATCGACTTTGATTGGGCCTCCCACTTGATTTGCAATACATGGCTGGCCCTCCACGCCTTTGAGCACCTCTCTAGCCATATCCTCATCATCTCCATGGTTCCTAACAATAATTAAATCATTAGGTAGTATTTTATTCTCAAAACTGTATAAGGAAGGCATTAAAAACGAGCTCACCGATAAATTCCAAATTCGCGCTTGAGCTCTCATGATTGGACCATGAATATCAAATGAGAGAGTGTTGGTTGTATCTGTACGAGTGATGTCCTCATCCAACTGATAAGTACACGGGTGCTGCCCGATCTTTCGATGAGAGGGGATAACTTTGATTTGAACTGGAGAGACGTTCACGGCCCGACTACAGTCAACAAGGATGCGCCTTAGCAACCGATACACCAACTCCAGCGGTTAATCACGATCTTGTCGAGCACGATCGACCAAACCCCGAGGGTAATTCCTGCAAGCAATCGAAGAACAAGCAAGAACAAGATAAACAAGTAACTCAACTCACAAAAGGTGAGGTTTTGAATGAAGTAGAACGGATGGTCTAGCCGACGCATGCGTCTACAAGGTAGTAGCAATGGCTAAACTAACAAAACAAAACCCCATCTGTTTGTGGCGGCTATGGGGGTATAAGAGAAGGGGAGAGGACGACCAGGACATGATGGGGGTCGTCCTCCAATCCTAGGACGTGCCCCAATTGGGCCCAACTTGATACAAAGCCCAATAGCGATATAACGATGACTCAGCACCGAGACAGATTCTGTCCGTCAAATTGTTTCGATGATTCCCGTCGGCTCCGAACGAATTTGGACCTCCAACTGCTGCCATTGGAAAGGTGATCTTCTTATCTTTCCAACCATATGTAGAACGTCCAAAACCGAGCCCGTATGCGATCTGGGCGTCCGTTTTAGTACGGACTGGTCCTGGAGTCCGAATCGGATCCGAAATCGACTTTGATTGGGCCTCCCACTTGATTTGCAATACATGGCTGGCCTTCCACGCCTTTGAGCACCTCTCTAGCCATATCCTTATCATCTCCATGGTTCCTAACAATAATTAAATCATTAGGTAGTATTTTATTCTCAAAACTGTATAAGGAAGGCATTAAAAACGAGCTCACCGATAAATTCCAAATTCGCGCTTGAGCTCTCATGATTGGACCATGAATATCAAATGAGGGAGTGTTGGTTGTATCTGTACGAGTGATGTCCTCATCCAACTGATAAGTACACGGGTGCTGCCCGATCTTTCGATGAGAGGGGATAACTTCGATTTGAACTAGAGAGACGTTCACGGCCCGACTACAGCCAACAAGGATGCGCCTTAGCAACCGATACACCAACTCCAGCGGTTAATCACGATCTTGTGGAGCACGATCAATCAAACCCCGAGGGTAATTCCTACAAGCAATCGAAGAACAAGCAAGAACAAGATAAACAAGTAACTCAACTCACAAAAGGTGGGGTTTTGAATGAAGTAGAACGGATGGTCTAGCCGACGCATGCGTCTACAAGGTAGTAGCAATGGCTAAACTAACAAAACAAAACCCCATCTGTTTGTGGCGGCTATGGGGGTATAAGAGAAGGGGAGAGGACGACCAGGACATGGTGGGGGTCGTCCTCCAACCCTAGGGCGCGCCCCTATTGGGCCCAACTTGATACAAAGCCCAATAGCGATATAACGGTGACGCAGCACCGAGACAGATTCTGTCCGTCAAATTGTTTTGACGATTTCCGTCGACTCCGAACGAATTTGGACCTCCAACCGGTGACATTGGAAAGGTGATCTTCTTATCTTTCCAACCATATGTAGAACGTCCAAAACCGTGCCCGTATGCGATCTGGGCATCCGTTTTAGTACGGACTGGTCCTGGAGTCCGAATCGGATCCGAAATCGACTTTGATTGGGCCTCCCACTTGATTTGCAATACATGGCTGGCCCTCCACGCCTTTGAGCACCTCTCTAGCCATATCCTTATCATCTCCACGGTTCCTAACAATTATTAAATCATTAGGAAGTATTATATTCTCAAAACTGTATAAGGAAGGCATTAAAAACGAGCTCACCGATAAATTCCAAATTCGCGCTTGAGCTCTCATGATTGGACCATGAATATCAAATTTGGGAGTGTTGGTTGTACCTGTACGAGTGATGTCCTCATCACCACTAGTGACCCCTATTTATGGCGTCGAGACAAGTTGTGAAAACTGTGTTTTCCGCACCCGATGGTGTCTAGGAGTATGAAAATGTGTTCCAAAATAATCCGAGCGCGAAACACCGGCGCGCAATTTTGTTCAATTTCGGGTGGCCCCACTAGTGACCCGCATTTGTTGCGCCGGGACAAGTTATGAAAACTGTGTTTTCCGCACACGGTAGTGTCTAGGAGTCCAAAAATGTGTTCCGGAATGATCCTTGTACGAAACATCGAGGCACCATTTAATTCATGTTCGAGTGGCCCCACTAATGACCCGCATTTATTACGTCGGGACAACTTGTGAAAACTGTGTTTTCCGCACCCGATAGTGTCTATAAGTCCTAAAATGTATTCCGGAACGATCCCAGCGTGAAACACCGACGCAGAATTTGTTTATGTTCGGGTGGGGCCAGTACTGAGACCCGCATTTATTGCGCTGGGACAAGTTGTGAAAAGTGTGTTTTCCACACCCGATAGTGTCTACGAGTCCAAAATGTGTTTCACAAGGATCCGAGCGTGAAACATCGGCGGACTATTTTGTTCAACTTTGAGTGGCCCGACTAGTGACCTGCATTTGTTGCGTCGGGACAAGTTGCGAAACTGTGTTTTTCGCACCCGACAGATGTCTAGGTGTCCCAAAATGTGTTCCGGAACAATCCTTGCGCGAAACATCGACACACAATTTTTTTCATCTTCGGCTGGCCCCACTAGTGACCCGCATTTATTGCGTCGGGACAAGTTGTGAAAACTGTGTTTTCCGCACCTGATAATGTCTAGGAGTCCACAAATGTGTTCCACAACGATCCGAGTGCGAAACACCGGCGAACAATTTTGTTCATCTTCGGGTGGCCCACTAGTGACCTGCATTTATTGCATTGGGGCAAGTTGTGAAAACTGTGTTTTCCGCACCCAGCTGTGTCTAGGAGCCCAAAAATGTATTCCGGAACAATCCTTGTGCGAAACACCGATACACAATTATTTTCATGTTTGGCTGGCCCCACTAGTGACCCGTATTTATTGCGTCGAGACAAGTTGTCAAAACTGTGTTTTCCGCACCCGATGGTGTCTAGGAGTATGAAAATGTGTTCCAAAATGATCCGATCGCGAAACACCGGCGCATAATTTTGTTCAATTTCGTGTCGCCCCACTAGTGACCCGCATTTCTTGCGCCGGGACAAGTTGTGAAAACTGTCTTTTCCGCACCCGGTAGTGTCTAGGAGTCCAAAAATGTGTTCCGGAATGATCCTTGTGCGAAACACCGACGCACCATTTAATTCATGTTCGGGTGGCCCCACTAGTGACCCGCATTTATTGCGACGGGACAAGTTGTGAAAACTGTGTTTTCCGCACTCGATAGTGTCTATAAGTCCTAAAATGTATTCCGGAACGCTCCCAGCGTGAAACACCGACGCAGAATTTGTTTATGTTCCGGTGGGGCCACTACGAGACCCGCATTTATTGCGTCGGCATAAGTTGTGAAAACTGTGTTTTCCGCACCCGATAGTGTCTAGGAGTCCAAAATGTGTTCCACAAGGATCCGAGCGTGAAACATCGGCGGACTATTTTGTTCAACTTTAAGTGGCCCTGCATTTATTGTGTTGGGACAAGTTGTGAAAACTATGTTTTTCGCACCCGACGAGTGTCTAGGAGTCCCAAAATGTGTTCCGGAACAATCGTTGCGCGAAACACCGACACACAATTTTTTTCATGTTCAGCTGGCCCCACTAGTGACCCGCATTTATTGCGTCGGGACAAGTTATAAAAACTGTGTTTTCCGCACCCGATAGTGTCTACGAGTCCAAAATGTGTTTCACAAGGATCCGAGCGTGAAACATCGGCGGACTATTTTGTTCAACTTTGAGTGGCCCAACTAGTGACCTGCATTTATTGCGTCGGGACAAGTTGCGAAAACTGTATTTTTCGCACCCCGCAGTGTCTAGGAGTCCCAAAATGTGTTCCGGAACAATCCTTGCGCGAAACACCGACACACAATTTTTTTCATGTTCGGCTAGCCCCACTAGTGACCCGCATTTATTGCGTCGGGAAAAGTTGTGAAAACTGTGTTTTCCGCACCTGATAATGTCTAGGAGTCCACAAATGTGTTCCACAACGATCCGAGTGCGAAACAGAGGCGAACAATTTTGTTCATCTTCGGGTGGCCCACTAGTGACCTGCATTTATTGCACTGGGCAAGTTGTGAAAACTGTGTTTTCCGCACCCAGCGAGTGTCTAGCAGTCCAAAAATGTATTCCGGAACAATCCTTGTGCGAAACACCGATCCACAATTATTTTCATGTTCGGCTGGCCCCACTAGTGACCCGTATTTATTGCGTCGAGACAAGTTGTGAAAACTGTGTTTTCCACACTCGATAGTTTCTATAAGTCCTAAAATGTATTCCGGAACGCTCCCAGCGTGAAACACCGACGCAGAATTTGTTTATGTTCCGGTGGGGCCACTACAGACCCGCATTTATTGCGTCGGCATAAGTTGTGAAAACTGTGTTTTCCGCACCCGATAGTGTCTACGAGTCCAAAATGTGTTCCACAAGGATTCGAGCGTGAAACATCGGCGGACTATTTTGTTCAACTTTAAGTGGCCCTGCATTTATTGTGTTGGGACAAGTTGTGAAAACTATGTTTTTCGCACCCGACGAGTGTCTAGGAGTCCCAAAATGTGTTCCGGAACAATCCTTGCGCGAAACACCGACACACAATTTTTTCATGTTCAGCTGGCCCCACTAGTGACCCGCATTTATTGCGTCGGGACAAGTTGTAAAAACTGTGTTTTCCGCACCCGATAGTGTCTACGAGTCCAAAATGTGTTTCACAAGGATCCGAGCGTGAAACATCGGCGGACTATTTTGTTCAACTTTGAGTGGCCCGACTAGTGACCTGCATTTATTGCGTCGGGACAAGTTGTGAAAACTGTATTTTTCGCACCCCGCAGTGTCTAGGAGTCCCAAAATGTGTTCCGGAACAATCCTTGCGCGAAACACCGACACACAATTTTTTCATGTTCGGCTAGCCCCACTAGTGACCCGTATTTATTGCGTCGGGAAAAGTTGTGAAAACTGTGTTTTCCGCATCTGATAATGTCTAGGAGTCCACAAATGTGTTCCACAACAATCCGAGTGCGAAACACGAGCGAACAATTTTGTTCATCTTCGGGTGGCCCACTAGTGACCTGCATTTATTGCATCGGGGCAAGTTGTGAAAACTGTGTTTTCCGCACCCAGCGAGTGTCTAGCAGTCCAAAAATGTATTCTGGAACAATCCTTGTGCGAAACACCGATACACAATTATTTTCATGTTTGGCTGGCCCCACTAGTGACCCGTATTTATTGCGTCGAGACAAGTTGTCAAAACTGTGTTTTCTGCACCCGATGGTGTCTAGGAGTATGAAAATGTGTTCTAAAATGATCCGATCGGGAAACACCGGCGCACAATTTTGTTCAATTTCGGGTGGCCCCACTAGTGAGCCGCATTTGTTGCGTCGGGACAAGTTGTGAAAACTGTGTTTTACGCACTCGATAGTGTCTATAAGTCCTAAAATGTATTCCGGAACGCTCCCAGCGTGAAACACCGACGCAGAATTTGTTTATGTTCCGGTGGGGCCACTACGAGACCCGCATTTATTGCGTCGGCATAAGTTGTGAAAACTGTGTTTTCCACACCCGATAGTGTCTACGAGTCCAAAATGTGTTCCACAAGGATCCGAGCGTGAAACATCGGCGGACTATTTTGTTCAACTTTAAGTGGCCCTGCATTTATTGTGTTGGGACAAGTTGTGAAAACTATGTTTTTCGCACCCGACAGTGTCTAGGAGTCCCAAAATGTGTTCCGGAACAATCCTTGCGCGAAACACCGACACACAATTTTTTCATGTTCAGCTGGCCCCACTAGTGACCCGTATTTATTGCGTCGGGACAAGTTGTAAAAACTGTGTTTTCCGCACCCGATAGTGTCTACGAGTCCAAAATGTGTTTCACAAGGATCCGAGCGTGAAACATCGGTGGACTATTTTGTTCAACTTTGAGTGGCCCGACTAGTGACCTGCATTTATTGCGTCGGGACAAGTTGCGAAAACTGTGTTTTTCGCACCCGGCACTTGTCTAGGAGTCCCAAAATGTGTTCCGGAACAATCCTTGCGCGAAACACCGACACACAATTTTTTTCATGTTCGGCTAGCCCCACTAGTGACCCGCATTTATTGCGTTGGGAAAAGTTGTGAAAACTGTGTTTTCCGCACCTGATAATGTCTAGGAGTCCACAAATGTGTTCCACAACGATCCGAGGGCGAAACACGAGCGAACAATTTTGTTCATCTTCGGGTGGCCCACTAGTGACCTGCATTTATTGCATCGGGGCAAATTGTGAAAACTGTGTTTTCCGCACCCAGCAGTGTCTAGGAGTCCAAAAATGTATTCCGGAACAATCCTTATGCGAAACACCGATACACAATTATTTTCATGTTTGGCTGGCCCCACTAGTGACCCGTATTTATTGCGTCGAGACAAGTTGTCAAATTTGTGTTTTCCGCACCCGATGGTGTCTTGGAGTATGAAAATGTGTTCTAAAATGATCCGATCGGGAAACACCGGCGCACAATTTTGTTCAATTTCGGGTGGCCCCACTAGTGACCCGCATTTGTTGCGTCGGGACAAGTTGTGAAAACTGTGTTTTCCGCACCCGGTAGTGTCTAGGAGTCCAAAAATGTGTTCCGGAATGATCCTTGTGCGAAACACCGACGCACCATTTAATTCATGTTGGGGTGGCCCCACTAGTGACCCGCATTTATTGCGATGGGACAAGTTGTAAAAACTGTGTTTTCCGCACTCGATAGTGTGTATAAGTCCTAAAATGTATTCCGGAACGCTCCCAGCGTGAAACACCGACGCAGAATTTGTTTATGTTCCGGTGGGGCTACTACAGACCCGCATTTATTGCGTCGACACAAGTTGTGAAAACTGTGTTTTCCGCACCCGATGGTGTCTACGAGTCCAAAATGTGTTCCACAAGGATGCGAGCGTGAAACATCGACGGACTATTTTGTTCAACTTTAAGTGGCCCTGCATTTATTGTGTTGGGACATGTTGTGAAAACTATGTTTTTCGCACCCGCCGAGTGTCTAGGAGTCCCAAAATGTGTTCCGGAACAATCCTTGCGCGAAACACCGACACACAATTTTTTTCATGTTCAGCTGGCCCCACTAGTGACCCGCATTTATTGCGTCGAGTCAAGTTGTAAAAACTGTGTTTTCCGCACCCGATAGTGTCTAGGAGTCCCAAAATGTGTTCCACAACGATCCGAGTGCGAAACACCGGCGAACAATTTTATTCATCTTCGGGTGGCCCACTAGTGACTTGCATTTATTGCACTCGGGGCAAGTTGTGAAAACTGTGCTTTCCGCACCCGGCTGTGTCTAGGAGTCCACAAATGTATTCCGGAACAATCCTTGAGCGAAACACCGATACAAAATTATTTTCATGTTTGGCTGGCCCCACTAGTGACCCGTATTTATTGCGTCGAGACAAGTTGTCAAATTTGTGTTTTCCGCACCCGATGGTGTCTAGGAGTATGAAAATATGTTCCAAAATGATCCGAGCGTGAAACACCGGCGCACAATTTTGATCAATTTCGGGTGGCCCCACTAGTGACCCGCATTTGTTGTGCCGGGACAAGTTGTGAAAACTGTGTTTTCCGCACCCGGCAGGTCTAGGAGTCCAAAAATGTGTTCCGGAATGATCCTTGTGCAAAACACCGACACACCATTTAATTCATGTTCGGGTGGCCCCACTAGTGACCCGCATTTATTGCGACGGGACAAGTTGTGAAAACTGTGTTTTCCGCACTCGATAGTGTCTATAAGTCCTAAAATGTATTCCGGAACGCTCCTAGCGTGAAACACCGACGCAGAATTTGTTTATGTTCCGTGGGGCCACCACAGACCCGCATTTATTGCGTCGGCACAAGTTGTGAAAACTGTGTTTTCCGCACCCGATAGTGTCTACGAGTCCAAAATGTGTTCCACAAGGATCCGAGCGTGAAACATCGGCGGACTATTTTGTTCAACTTTGAGTGGCCCTGCATTTATTGTGTTGGGACAAGTTGTGAAAACTATGTTTTTCGAAACCCGACCGTGTCTAGGAGTCCCAAAATTTGTTCCGGAACAATCCTTGCGTGAAACACCGACACACAATTTTTTTCATGTTCGGCTGGCCCCACTAGTGACCCACATTTATTGCGTCGGGACAAGATGTAAAAACTGTGTTTTCCACACCTGATAATGTCTAGGAGTCCAAAAATATGTTCCACACCGATCCGAGTGCGAAACACCGGCGAACAATTTTGTTCAACTTCGGGTGGCCCACTAGTGACCTGCATTTATTGCACGGGGGCAAGTTGTGAAAACTGTGTTTTTCGCACCCGGCGGTGTCTAGGAGTCCAAAAATGTAGTTTGGAACAATCCTTGTGCGAAACACCGATATACAATTTTTTTCATGTTTGGCTGGCCCCACTAGTGACCCGTATTTATTGCGTCGACACAAGTTGTGAAAACTGTGTTTTCCGCACCCGATGGTGTCTAGGAGTATGAAAATGTGTTCCAAAATGATCCGAGCGCCACACACCGGCGCGCAATTTTGTTCAATTTCTGGTGGCCCCACTAGTGACCCGCATTTGTTGCGCCGGGACAAGTTGTGAAAACTGTGTTTTCTGCACAGGTAGTGTCTAGGAGTCCAAAAATGTGTTCCGGAATGATCCTTGTGCGAAACATCGAGGCACCATTTAATTCATGTTCGGGTGGCCCCACTAGTGACCCGCATTTATTACGTCGGGACAACTTGTGAAAACTGTGTTTTGCGCACCCGATAGTGTCTATAAGTCCTAAAATGTATTCCGGAACGATCCCAGCGTGAAACACCGACGCAGAATTTGTTTATGTTCGGGTGGGGAGTACAGACCCGCATTTATTGCATTGAGACAAGTTGTGAAAACTGTGTTTTCCGCACCCGATAGTGTCTACGAGTCCAAAATGTGTTTCACAAGGATCCGAGCGTGAAACATCGGCGGACTATTTTGTTCAACTTTGAGTGGCCCGACTAGTGACCTGTATTTATTGCGTCGGGACAAGTTGTGAAAACTGTGTTTTTCTCACCCGACAGTGTCTAGGAGTCCCAAAATGTGTCCCGGAACAATCCTTGTACGAAACACCAACACACAATTTTTTTCATGTCCGGCTGGCCCCACTAGTGACCCGCAATTATTGCGTCGGGACAAGTTGTGAAAACTGTGTTTTCCGCAACTGATAATGTCTAGGAGTCCACAAATGTGTTCCGCAATGATCCGAGTGCGAAACACCGGCGAACAATTTTGTTCATCTTCGGGTGGCCCACTAGTGACCTGCATTTATTGCACTGGGGCAAGTTGTGAAAACTGTGTTTTCCACACCCAGCAGTGTCTAGGAGTCCAAAAATGTATTCCGGAACAATCCTTGTGCGAAACACCGATACACAATTATTTTCATGTTTGGCTGGCCCCACTAGTGACCCGTATTTATTGCGTCGAGACAAGTTGTCAAAACTGTGTTTTCCGCACCCGATGGTGTCTAGGAGTATGAAAATGTGTTCCAAAATGATCCGAGCGCGAAACACCGGCGCACAATTTTGTTCAATTTCGGGTGGTGCCACTAGTGACCCGCATTTGTTGCGCCGGGACAAGTTGTGGAAACTGTGTTTTCTGCACCCGGTAGTGTCTAGGAGTCCAAAAATGTGTTCTGGAATGATCCTTGTGCCAAACACCGACGCACCATTTAATTCATGTTCAGGTGGCCCCACTAGTGACCCGCATTTCTTGCGACGGGACAAGTTGTGAAAACTGTGTTTTCCGCACTCGATAGTGTCTATAAGTCCTAAAATGTATTCTGGAACGCTCCCAGCGTGAAACACCGACGCAGTATTTGTTTATGTTCCGGTGGGGCCACTACAGACCCGCATTTATTGCGTCGGCACAAGTTGTGAAAACTGTGTTTTCCGCACCCGATAGTGTCTACGAGTCCAAAATGTGTTCCACAAGGATCCGAGCGTGAAACATCGGCGGACTATTTTTTCAACTTTGAGTGGCCCTGCATTTATTGTGTTGGGACAAGTTGTGAAAACTATGTTTTTCGCACCCGACAGTTGTCTAGGAGTCCCAAAATGTGTTCCGGAACAATCCTTGCGCGAAACACCGACAAACAATTTTTTTCATGTTCGGCTGGCCCCACTAGTGACCCGCATTTATTGCGTCGGGACAAGTTGTAAAAATCGTGTTTTCCGCACCTGATAATGTCTAGGAGTCCAAAAATGTGTTCCACAACGATCCGAGTGCGAAACACCGGCGAACAATTTTATTCATCTTCGGGTCGCCCACTAGTGACCTGCATTTATTGCACTAGGGCAAGTTGTGAAAACTGTGTTTTCCGCACCCGACAGTGTCTAGAATTCCAAAAATGCATCCCGGAACAATCCTTGTGCGAAACACCGATACACAATTATTTTGATGTTTGGCTGGCCCCACTAGTGACCCGTATTTATTGCGTCAAGACAAGTTGTCAAATTTGTGTTTTCCACAACCGATGGTGTCTAGGAGTATGAAAATTTGTTCCAAAATGATCCGAGCGCGAAGCACCGGCGCACAATTTTGATCAATTTCGGGTGGCCCCACTAGTGACCCGCATTTGTTGCGCCGGGACAAGTTGTGAAAACTGTGTTTTCCGCACACGTTAGTGTCTAGGAGTTCAAAAATGTGTTCCGGAATGATCATGTGCGAAACATCGAGGCACCATTTAATTCATGTTCGGGTGGCCCCACTAGTGACCCGCATTTATTACGTCGGGACAACTTGTGAAAACTGTGTTTTCCGCACCCGACGATCCCAGCGTGAAACACCGACGCAGAATTTGTTTATGTTCGGGTGGGGCAGTACGAGACCCGCATTTATTGCATTGAGACAAGTTGTGAAAACTATGTTTTCCGCACCCGATAGTGTCTACGAGTCCAAAATTTGTTTCACTAGGATCCGAGCATGAAACATCGGCGGACTATTTTGTTCAACTTTGAGTGGCCCGACTAGTGACCTGCATTTATTGCGTCGGGACAAGTTGTGAAAACTTTGTTTTTGCACCCGACGGTGTCTAGGAGTCCCAAAATGTGTTCCAGAACAATCCTTGCGCGAAACACCGACACACAATTTTTTTCATGTTCGGTTGGCCTCACTAGTGACCCGCATTTATTGTGTCGGCACAAGTTGTGAAAACTGTGTTTTTCGCACCTGATAATGTCTAGGAGTCGAAAAATGTGTTCCACAACGATCCGAGTGCGAAACACCGGCGAACAATTTTGTTCAACTTCGGGTGGCCCACTAGTGACCTGCATTCGGTGCACTGGGGCAAGTTGTGAAAACTATGTTTTCCGCACTCGATAGTGTCTATAAGTCCTAAAATGTATTCCGGAATGGTCCCAGCGTGAAACACCGATGCAGAATTTGTTTATGTTCCGGTGGGGACACCACAGACCCGCATTTATTGCGTCGGCACAAGTTGTGAAAACTGTGTTTTCTGCACCCGATATTGTCTACGAGTCCAAAATGTGTTTCACAAGGATCCGAGCGTGAAACATCGGCGGACTATTTTGTTCAACTTTGAGTGGCGCGACTAGTGACCTGTATTTATTGCGTCGGGACAAGCTGTGAAAACTGTGTTTTTCTCACCCGACAGTTGTCTAGGAGTCCCAAAATGTGTTCCGGAACATTCCTTACGCGAAACACCGACACACAATTTTTTTCATGTTCGGCTGGCCCCACTAGTGACCCGCATTTATTGCGTCGGGACAAGTTGTGAAAACTGTGTTTTCCGCACCTGATAATGTCTAGGAGTCCACAAATGTGTTCCACAACGATCCGAGTGCGAAACACCGGCGAACAATTTTGTTCATCTTCGGGTGGCCCACTAGTGACATGCATTTATTGCACTGGGGCAAGTTGTGAAAACTGTGTTTTCCGCACCCAGCAGCGTCTAGGAGTCCAAAAATGTATTCCGGAACAGTCCTTGTGCGAAACACCGATACACAATTATTTTCATGTTTGGCTGGCCCCACTAGTGACCCGTATTTATTGCGTCGAGACAAGTTGTGAAAACTGTGTTTTCCGCACCCGATGGTGTCTAGGAGTATGAAAATGTGTTCCAAAATGATCCGAGCGCGAAACACCGGCGCGCAATTTTGTCAATTTCGGGTGGCCCCACTAGTGACCCGCATTTGTTGCGCTCGAGACAAGTTGTGAAAACTGTGTTTTCCGCACACGGTAGTGTCTAGGAGTCCAAAAATGTGTTCTGGAATGATCCTTGTGCGAAACATCGAGGCATCATTTAATTCATGTTCGGGTGGCCCCACTAGTGACCCGCATTTATTACGTCGGGACAACTTGTGAAAACTGTGTTTTCCGCACCCGATAGTGTCTATAAGTCCTAAAATGTATTCTGGAAGGATCCTAGCGTGAAACACCGACGCATAATTTGTTTATGTTCGGGTGGGGCCACTACGGACCCGCATTTATTACGCTGGGACAAGTTTTGAAAACTGTGTTTTCCGCACCCGATAGTGTCTACGAGTCCAAAATGTGTTTCACAAGGATCCGAGTGTGAAGCATCGGCGGACTATTTTGTTCAACTTTGAGTGGCCCTGCATTTATTATGTTGGGACAAGTTGTGAAAACTATGTTTTTCGCAGCCGACGGTGTCTAGGAGTCCCAAAATGTGTTCCGCAACAATCCTTACGCGAAACACCGACACACAATTTTTTTCATGTTCGGCTGGCCCCACAAGTGACCCGCATTTATTGCGTCGGGACAAGTTGTTAAAACTGTGTTTTCCGCACCTGATAATGTCTAGGAGTCCACAAATGTGTTCCACAACTATCCGAATGCGAAACACCCGCGAACAATTTTGTTCTTCTTCGGGTGGCCCACTAGTGACCTGCATTTATTGCACTAGGGCAAGTTGTGAGAACTGTGTTTTCCGCACCCAGCAGGTGCCTAGGAGTCCAAAAATCTATTCCGGAACAATCCTTGTGCGAAACACCGATTCACAATTATTTTCATGTTTGGCTGGCCCACTAGTGACCCGTATTTATTGCGTCGAGACAAGTTGTGAAAACTGTGTTTTCCGCACCCGATGGTGTCTAGGAGTATGAAAATGTGTTCCAAAATGATCCGAGCGCGAAACACCGGCGCGCAATTTTGTCAATTTCGGGTGGCCCCACTAGTGACCCGCATTTGTTGCGCTCGAGACAAGTTATGAAAACTGTGTTTTCCGCACACGGTAGTGTCTAGGAGTCCAAAAATGTGTTCTGGAATGATCCTTGTGCGAAACATCGAGGCATCATTTAATTCATGTTCGGGTGGCCCCACTAGTGACCCGCATTTATTACATCGGGACAACTTGTGAAAACTTTGTTTTCCGCACCCGATAGTGTCTATAAGTCCTAAAATGTATTCCGGAACGATCCTAGCGTGAAACACCGACGCAGAATTTGTTTATGTTCGGGTGGGGCCACTACAGACCCGCATTTATTGCGCTAGGACAATTTGTGAAAACAGTGTTTTCCGCACCCGATAGTGTCTACTAGTCCAAAATGTGTTTCACAAGGATCCGAGTGTGAAACATCGGTGGACTATTTTGTTCAACTTTGAGTGGCCCTGCATTTATTGTGTTGGGACAAGTTGTGAAAACTATATTTTTCGCACCCGACAGTTGTCTAGGAGTCCCAAAATGTGTTCCGGAACAATCCTTACGCGAAACACCGACACACAATTTTTTTCATGTTCGGTTGGCCCCACTAGTGATCCGCATTTATTGCGTCGGGACAAGATGTAAAAACTATGTTTTCCGCACCTGATAATGTCTAGGAGTCCAAAAATGTGTTCCACAACGATCCGAGTGCGAAACACCGGCGAACAATTTTTTCAACTTCGGGTGGCCCACTAGTGACCTGCATTTATTGCACCGGGGAAAGTTGTGAAAACTGTGTTTTCCGCACCCGACAAGTGTGTAGGAGTCCAAAAATGTAGTCCGGAACAATCCTTGTGCGAAACACCGATACACAGTTATTTTCATGTTTGGCTGGCCCCGCTAGTGACCCGTATTTATTGCGTCGAGACAAGTTGTCAAAACTGTGTTTTCCGCACCCGATGGTGTCTAGGAGTATGAAAATGTGTTCCAAAATGATCCGAGCGTGAAACACCGGCGCGTAATTTTGTTCAATTTCGGGTGGCCCCACTAGTGACCCGCATTTGTTGCGCCGGGACAAGTTGTGAAAACTGTGTTTTCCGCACACGGTAGTGTCTAGGAGTCCAAAAATGTGTTACGGAATGATCCTTGTGCGAAACATCGAGGCACCATTTAATTCATGTTCGGGTGGTCCCACTAGTGACCCGCATTTATTACGTCGGGACAACTTGTTAAAACTGTGTTTTCCGCACCCGATAGTGTCTATAAGTCCTAAAATGTATTCCGGAACGATCCCAACATGAAACACCGACGCAGAATTTGTTTATGTTCAGGTGGGGCCAGCATGGACCCGCATTTATTGCATTGAGACAAGTTGTGAAAACTATGTTTTCTACACCCGATATTGTCTACGAGTCCAAAATGTGTTTCACAAGGATCCGAGCGTGAAACATCGGCGGACTATTTTGTTCAACTTTGAGTGGCGCGACTAGTGACCTGTATTTATTGCGTCGGGACAAGCTGTGAAAACTGTGTTTTTCTCACCCGACAGTTGTCTAGGAGTCCCAAAATGTGTTCCGGAACATTCCTTGCGCGAAACACCGACACACAATTTTTTTCATGTTCGGCTGGCCCCACTAGTGACCCGCATTTATTGCGTCGGGACAAGTTGTGAAAACTGTGTTTTCCGCACCTGATAATGTCTAGGAGTCCACAAATGTGTTCCACAACGATCCGAGTGCGAAACACCGGCGAACAATTTTGTTCATCTTCGGGTGGCCCACTAGTGACATGCATTTATTGTATCAGGGCAAGTTGTGAAAACTGTGTTTTCCGCACTCGATGTGTCTAGGAGTATGAAAATGTGTTCCAAAATGATCCGAGCGTGAAACACCGGCGCGCAATTTTGTTCAATTTCGGGTGGCCCGACTAGTGACCCGCATTTGTTGCGCCGGGACAAGTTGTGAAAACTGTGTTTTCCGCACACGGTAGTGTCTAGGAGTCCAACAATGTGTTACGGAATGATCCTTGTGCGAAACATCGAGGCACCATTCAATTCATGTTCGGGTGGCCCCACTAGTGACCCGCATTTATTGCGTCGGGACAAGATGTAAAAACTGTGTTTTCCGCACCTGATAATGTCTAGGAGTCCAA